>JALGQJ010000005.1:6797863-8102863 GCA_023055345.1 Quercus wislizeni | reverse complement strand
AAATTGTCGTCGCAAATAATATTTTACATTTTTTTTTTCTTTAAAATTTACATTATGAATTTTACATGGGTACCTGTTGGGAAATAACAAAGCAAAATCCTATTTACATAATGAGAAATAATAAACCACAATTCCACACATCACAGATACTCATAGAAGCATAACAACTGCTTAATCAATAACTAATAAGGAAAAATAATACCCAAGTTCAATATCATATACATAATTTAAATTCAAATTTACTGTCTCAAATACGAATCAAATAATAACACATTTTTCAAGGAGATATACAACCAAGCTTGCAATGAAATGTATCTCCCCTCAACATCATCAGTAGCCCAAGGCATGCGACATTTTAACCTAAATATATATATATATATATATATATATATATATATATATATATATATATATATATATATATATATACATACACACTAATTTAAAAGTCAACTAAAGTAAATGACAAAAATGTGTACAAAATAGTTTTAATATCCAAGTAAAACTTTAACATTTTTATTTTTCAAAAATATCATAGATGAGAAAATATGACAACTTTATGTATTTAAAAAACTTAACTTGTATCAAAACTCAACTTAATCTTTATCCCCAAGATCTCTAATAGATTCATCATTGCTAGATAAATCTTTTTCCTGATTTGAGCTTGAAACATCATTATCACTATATATTTCTTCTTCATGGTTGGAGTCTGTATCCCATTCCTCATTAGACAAGTCATCATTGATGAACATATACATCATCAATAGCTATTAACGTCCTAAATCTATTGCTAGCACATTACCTTTATGTAACAAAGTTGAGTTTCATAATTTTCTTGTGGAAAAAAATATATGTTGACAGAGAAAAATATTGTAAAGAAATTAAAGTAAAAGAATTTAAAGCAAATAAAAAATCATTAATACATACAAAATACACATATCTAAAAAAAGATATCATGAATTTAAAGAAAAATAATTTAAATGGAGACACAAGCAGATTGTTAATTAAACAAAAAATAAGCCTAATTCTTTCTTCTATTTCCCCAACCAAAAAGACAGCAATCTAGCATCATAGGAGAATCTTTCTTTTGAAGAATAATAGAAAGGCAATAGACATGTTGAGTCCCAACATCCCACAGAGAGAGAGAGAGAGAGAGAGAGAGAGAATTAATGTTTTTTTCCCTACAATGTACAATACACAATTCAATATACAATTTAAGTTATTTATTGTTCATAGTATGCTACAAAAAAAGTGTAATCAATTATTACATGAGTTAGATATGTTTGAAAAAGCGAGAAATAATATAAAATTAGATTCTATACCATATTTTTATCTATAAATGGAGAAATTGACAAGAAGCTCAAAGTAATTCTCCATTAGTTCTACACACTCATACTAAAAAAGATGGAAATTTTGTGAGAGATGAATGACATAGGAAGTGGTTACATTTAGAACTCAAGAGTCAAAGAATAAAACTAATCCACTTTTTTCGAGTGATCTGTGTTTTTTATTTGTCCCCCCCCCCCCCCCCAAAGATATAAATAATTAACTACTTCTCTCATCCCCTTGGTACATTTTGGCCACGAAGGAAATTATTGAAATACTCTAATGGAAGTGGTTTGCAGTTTTAACGAAGATATACAGATATAGTTAAATGCATGTCTTTTTAGCCTATGAATTCACTTTGTCACTTCAACAGCCTATTGAACTACATCAAATTTAAACATTATTCTAATAGCATATTGAGTAGATTAGTATTAAAAAAAATCACAACTTATTGTCCAATTTTTGCCACAACTCGCCACTAGTTGTGAGTTGTGGTAGTGTGGGCTCACATGTTTTTTCCTATCACTTACAACTTGCCATTTGATAAATTGTGGCAAAAGTTTTGCAATAAATTGTGGTACTAGCATTTTTTTTTTTAAAGAACTAGCTAATAAATATTGTGAATTCACTATGGTTATCACTTCAACAGCCTACAGCACCACCATCAAATTTAAACATTATACTATTAGCATATTTAGTAGATCAATATTAAAGAACTAGTTGGTGAATACTGTGGACATGATAATTAAATAAAACATGTAGCATTACCAACTAGTAGATACTTACACTTGGAAATTGAATAAATCCATTATGTAATGTGCAATACACAAATAGTTTTTTTTTTTTTGGAAAGCAAACAATTTTTTTGAAAAAAAAATATTATTTGTTTCAGTATGGCATTTGGTGCACATAAAAAAACATATATGTTCAAGCAAACTATATCCTTTAAGCATTTCTTAAGTATTGAGAATCTATTTCAATATATCCTAATTACGAAAATAATATTAAAAAAATCAAACATAAAAAAACTATTCAATTTCCATTAGATGTTTAACCTTACTTAAAAGAATCAATGAAAACATATTATGTTGCAACTGTGTTTTAACTTTTAAGGGGTTCTGAATCTTAGCATAAAGAAATGCAGTACCTATAGCTACGGTTTATCATATTACATATTTATTAATTTATTATATTATATATTTATTAATTTAATGACAAAAATAGAGAAGAAAAGTCATACCTAGGGCCACTTGTAGGACTTGGAGCAGACCTTAATATCAAATCTGTAAAAAAATTGAAAAACAAAGCAACTTGATGAACTGATAAACATGAAGAAGAAGAAAAGAAAGAAAAAATACAAACCAACTTAATAAACATGAAGAAGCAAAGAAGAAAGAAGGAATTTACATATTTATTAATGTATCATATTATATATCTACTAATTTAATAACAAAAATATAGAAGAAAAGTCATACCTAGGGGCTAGGGCCTACTAGTAGGACTTCCAGCAAACCTATATATCGAATTGGTGAAAATTTGAAAAGCAAAACTTGATAAACATGAAGAGAATTAAAGAGGAAAGAGAAACTGAAAAGCAAACAAAAGAGATAAGAGTGGCTGAGAAAACAACCAACTAAGTGACTGAGAAAAATATGGGGATGATGCACTTCAGATCTGTAATGTTAGGTAGTGCTCTTTTTTATCTTTTTAACTACGTCTCACGAGTTATTTTGACAAAAACTATATAATAATACTAGTGATACAAACTATTTCACAAAAAAATTTACAAACTGCTGATTTGGTAAGTAATTATTGGTAAATGAAAAAGTGATATTAATGGTAGGTCTAGATGAAAACCAATAAAAAATCAGTCACATCAACATTTTGTAAAAATATTATAAAATAGTTTGTAGCTATAGCATTATTCAAAACTATATTTATTGTGGCATTCATTTGTCACAATAGGGCATATATTATGAAAGATTTACATTGATGAAAACCAATAAAAAATTAGCTACATCAACATTTTGTAAAAATATTTCAAAATAATTTGTAGCTGTAGCATTACTCAAAATTATATTTATTGTGGCATTCATTTGCCATAATAGGGCATATATTATGAAAGATTTACATTGCCTTCATAAAAACACAATATTGTGACAACTATTATGCTTCATCACAATAAGGTTTTTTTTTTTTTTTTTTTTGCTAATAAATTTTATTGGTGGGGATATAATAATTTGTGAATTGAACATTTTTATTATTTTGGCTCATATATAATGTATTATCACTTCTGGATTTAATCAATTTGAATATGCATGTTATAAATATATGTTAATTTGATTTATTTAGTTAGTTTTTCTAAATATTATTACATAGTTGATGATTAAATTGGTTATTAGTTGAATATATTATGATTTTATAATGAATATACCATTCATATATGTATATCCATAATTTTATTAAGTATTTGTGTATCTTACTACATAATATAGGTACACAATACATTTCCATCACGTACCATACTTAAATTTGGAATCTAACCATTGGATTTGAAGAGTGTAATGAAAGGTTAATTCTGGTAAATTATGGTTACAATCAAACGGTTGGATTTAGAGAAAGGCGTGGTCAAAATTTAGTTAAAGTTGGTCAAACCCGGTCAAACTTAATGAATGGTCCCGATACCACAGGACTTGGTGAAATTCATATTCAAATCTTGGTTATTGGGATTGAAGAATATGGCGACATATTGGTGTTGATGAAATTTGAGACCAATTAGATGGTCAGATTAAGAGAACATAGCCATATAGGCACACAACACATGTCCATAACACACCATACTTAGAATTGAAATCTAACCGTTGGATTTAAAGAGTGCAATGAAAGTTTAATTCTCGTAAATTATGGTCACAATCAAACGGTTGGATTTAAAGAGAGATGCAGTCAAAGTTTAGTTAAAGTTGGTCAAACCTAGTCAAACTTAATACAGTTCTGAGACCACTGGACTTGGTGAAATTCATATTCAAATCTAGATCATTGGGATTGAAGAGTATGGTGACATATTGGTGTTTGTGAAATTTGAGACCAATTAGATGGTCAGATTGAGAAAACATAGTCGTACAGGTACACAACACATGTCCATCACAATTATACTTAGATTTGAAATATATCCATTGGATTTGAAGAGTGTAATGAAAGGTTAATTCTGGTGAATTATGGTCACAATCAAACGGTTGGATTTAGAGAAAGGCGTGGTCAAAGTTTAGTTGAAGTTGGTTAAGCCCAATCAAACTTAATAGATGGTCCCGAGACCACTGGACTTGATGAAATTCAAATTCAAATCTTCATCATTGAGATAGAAGAGTATGATGACATATTGGTGTTGGTGAAATTTAAGACCAAATGGATGGTCAGATTGAGAGAACATAGTCATAAAGTACACATAATATGTCCATCATGCGCCATACTTAGATTTGAAATCTAACCATCAGATTTGAAGAGTGTAATGAAAGGTTAATTCTCATAAATTATGGTCACAATCAAACGATTGGATTTAGAGAAAGGCATTATCAAAATTTAGTTAAAGTTGGTCAAATTCGGTCAAACTTAATAGATGTTCCTAAGACCACTGGACTTGGTGAAATTCATATTCAAATCTTGGTTATTGGAATTGAAGAGTATGTTGACATATTGGTCTTGATGAAATTTGAGACCAATTAGATGGTCAGATTGAGAGAACATAGCCATAAAGGCACACAACACATGTCTATAACACACCATACTTAGATTTGAAATCTAACCATTGGACTTAAAGAGTGCAATGAAAGTTTAATTCTCGTAAATTATGGTCACAATCAAACGGTTGGATTTAGAGAGAGACGCGGTCAAAGTTTAGTTAAAGTTGGTCAAACTCAGTCAAACTTAATAGATGGTCTCGAGACCACTGGACTTGATGAAATTCAAATCTTGATCATTGAGATAGAAGACTATGGTGACATATTGGTGTTAATGAAATTAAAGACCAAATGGATGGTTAGATTGAGAGAACATAGTCATACAGGTACACAACTTATGTCCATCACGCACCATACTCAGATTTGAAATCTAACCGTCAGATTTGAAGAGTGTAATGAAAAGTTAATTCTCATAAATTATGGTCACAATCAAACAGTTGGATTTAGAGAAAGGCATGATCAAAGTTTAGTTAAAGTTGGTCAAATCCGGTCAAACTTAATAGATGTTCCTAAGACCACTAGACTTGGTGAAATTCATTTTCAAATCTCAATCATTGGGATTGAAGAGTATGGTGACATATTGGTGTTGGTGAAATTTAAGACCAATTGGATGGTTAGATTGAGAGAACATAGCCATACAGGTACACAATACATGTCCATCACGTGTCATACTTATATTTGAAATCTAACCGTCGGATTTGAAGAGTGTAATGAAAGGTTAATTTTCATAAATTATGGTCACAATCAAACAGTTGGATTTAGAGAAAGGCGCAGTTAAGGTTTAGTTAAAGTTGGTCGAACCTGGTCAAACTTAATAGATGGTCCTGAGACCACTGGACTTGGTGAAACTAGGTTCATGGGAAGGTCTTTAGTGGATTATTAGGTATTGGAATTGTTGATAGAAAATGTCAATGAAGAAATAATTTTGAAATATGATGAACATCATATTAACATTGACCTAGGTAAAGTTAATTAGGCAAAATGATGAAAAAATTTATTATTTCGGCTCATATATCATGTATTATCAGTTTTGATTTTAATTAATTTGAATATGTATGTTATAAATATATTTTAATTTGATTTATTTAGTTACTTGTGGTAAATATTATTGCATAACTAATGATTGAATTGGTTATTAGTTGAATATATTATAAATTTATAATGAATTTATAAATTCGTAATATTTATAATGAATTTATTAGTTTGGTAAATATTAACTAATACCTTTCTAATGACATATGATACAAAAAAATAAAAAATTGATTCACGATACGATTTACATTTTGATAATTATGGGTATTAGTCAGTATTTTGAATGGAATCATAACCTTCTCGATTTTTGTTATTTTATTGATTTCGAGTTTCAAATGGGTAACCTTATGGTTTGAGAGTATTTTGAAGCAACAAGCCCTGCCTTTTCTCTCTCTCTTTCTTTACAAATTTGAGAGTTTTAAATTACTTTGTAGGTTTCAAGGTTATTTTGGTCATTATTTAAGTTTAGGGGTATTTTGGTCATTTTGATGAGGTCAATGGTATTTTAATCATTTCAAATATACTAAAGGAATTTATGTCATTTTAAATATTTAAAGAGGCATTTGGAGGATTTGATAAATAAAAAATATATCAAAATTATTTTAGCCACATATTAGTGACGACAATTTTTGTCTTCATTAAAAGATCCCATATAGCGACGACTTGATTTGTTGCTAATATATAATTTTGCTTCCCTCCAATAATTCCCACCACTTTTTGATAGTGAAAATTTTTCCCTCCATTATATGTTGGTAAATATATTTGCGACAACATGTTGTGTCATTGCTAAAAGGTGATTATCAGAGACGACAAATTATATTGTTACTAATAGCCTTCTAATAGCAACGACCAATGTGTCATTGCTAATAAATAAAGTATATATATAATATATTTACTATATATTTTTGGCCACATATCTACGACAATACACAAGGTTGTCACTAAAAATGATTATTAGTGACGATAGATGTTGTCGTTAAAATAAACCTTATTTTAGAGACATAAATGTCATCGCTACAAAATTTATTGTCGTTGCTAAAAGTTTCCCTCCATTTTCCAAAAGTAAATAAAATTCCCTCCATGGCGTTAGCGACGACTTATTAGCGACTACCTTTGTGTCATCGCTACTATGCACTTATTAGTGATGACCATATATTATCATCACTAATGTGCGCCTAATAGTGACGATTTTTTTTTCGTCGCTAAAACATTGATTGCAAAAGACCAAAATTCTTGTAGTATATACAATAATATGCATAATATAATTCCTATATATATAATTTAAATACTATTGATAGTCATTTTTATATATTGTTAACTCTTTAAAACATTTTGTAGGGATATTATTAGGTATAAAATGTAAATTCTCCATGTTTTTTTATTATTATTTATTATTGTGAAGAACTTTTTTTTTAGGATTCATTTATTCTAGACTCTTTGATTTTTATACTTAATAACTCACTTGAATGAATATTTATGATGTGGTCTCACATTTAATTCTAAAATTAAGAAATAAAACTCTTTAAGAATAAATAATTTAGAACACATGGCACAAAATTGGAATTCTAATTTGAAATTTAATTTGAGTTTCTCTCAGCTTCATCTATTATTATTATTATTATTATTATTATTATTATATAGATTGTTAGATGAAGATATTTTAGTTTTCAGATTAAATAAATATATGCAATGCAGGCCACAATGGTCTAGTGGTACATTTTATTTATTTATTTATTTTTATAGTGTATACGGTATGGTGGCGATAATTGTTATTATATCGATTTTTTTGTTATAAAGACTTACAATACTTTTTTTTTAAGAAAAAAGACTTACAATACTTAAACCTTCAAAATGGTCTAATTCTTAGATAAACACATTAATAATTGTTTTTTTAATGATATAGACGGCAGTGGATCTTAAGGACAAAAAGTTTTTTTTTTTTTTTTTTGATCGGATTAAGGACAAAAACTTTGACAATTAAATTAAGTGGAATAGAATTGACCTTATGATTGTTGGTTTTGCAAATATACGTGTACGATAATAATTGGTCGCAAATTTAATACTAGCAATTAGTTGGTAGGCCATTGCACATGTTTTGTTTAAAAGGTTTTGCAAGTTCGATGAATAAGAATATCCTGTTAAAGAATATCCCCATTAAAGACTACGAGAAGATAATATTCACTGTATTGGGTGTGGCTTGATGCTAGAGTTATTGTCCTAGCACCTAGAGATGAGCAATTCAAGCGATAGTCTCAGCAAGGCCCGTGTAGACTACGTGGTACGCTTGATATTATTCGTTGCTGTCATATGGTATGGGGTCGATGAGTCCACACAAAAATCCTTTTTTTTTTTTTCATTCAAAAAATATCATATATTATATATAAGGGAAATGCTAACGAGTGCCCTTAGAGCACTCGTTAAGAATTCAGTTAAAGAAAGTTTTTATGGGAAAAGAAAAAAAAAACAATTAATGTTTTGACAGCTTTTTTCATTTCTCATAAAAGTGATGTCAAAACTTTCCTAAAATATGTTTTTTCATATTACTGACAAAATATGTTTTTGGCTTTCGTATTTCAATTGAATTGCTTTTGATTTAGGCTTAATTTTGGGTATGTTACTGTTTAGGATGATTACCAGATAATAATTATTAATTATATAGCTAAGGTTTCAATATGTTTTCTTTGTTTGTCTTCACAACGTTGTTGGGATAATCATTTAATAAGTTTTATGTTTCCCCTAAATCTGTTATATTGGTTATTGTTTATTTTAATACCCTTATGCATAGACTTGGATGATGGATGAATTAGAAATTGAATTCATGGATTGATGGGGTTGTAGACGTAGTGGGTGTTGACAAGTCCAACCAATTATTCGCTTCTGTTGATAGTGTATTTGTTGCTTTGAAAGACTAAAAAATATCAAGATTTATATCATAAACTCCCTTTTGCAACCCAGGTAAGTTAATGCATATAATTTGGTCTAATTTTTGTGCTACCTTCAATCTTTTGCAACTTAATTGGTGGGTCTCAAACATTATCTTATATTCTATATCTGTTTCTGGGATTGTGCTTCAGTAAAATTTGGGAGCATTAAGAAGCATGTGACTTTTATTACTTTAAAGCATATGTATTCAATTACAAAATGATATGGGTATTTTTTGTTCCTTGATGAGATTTATTTGAATTGTAGTATTGTACCCTTTTGAGCTCCACTGGGCTTTTTTTTTTTTTTTTTTTAAATTTTTTTATGAGTGCCTCTTCTTGCATATATGGCAGTGTGGGAATGATTTTGTAATAAGTGTCCTATCATTTGTCCTCTAGATCATACAAATGTGTATATTTATGTCACCATGTTGATTTTCTAAAATCATATTTTAAAAGTGACACATTTTGTTTTCATGTTTTTTTTTTTTTAAAGGTGATAATTGGGTATATTTGCAATTAAAGGAATAGAGTAAACATACTGCAATAATGCAGCAAGTGAATTTCAACAACTAGAGATTTTTGATATTAAAATATTGTTAGCAGCTTGCTTTAGTAGCCTCACTTACGATTACAAGATTTTTTTATGATATGAACAAATCATATATTTAAACCTTCTAATTTGTAGTAACCATTGATTATGATTTATGTTCTTGGCAATGAATCTAGCATAATATTCATTACACATATAGACATAGATAGACATACACATATAAAATGCTATGTAATTAGGACACATCAAGAACCTTGCTTTCATGTAACAATGATAGAGGATACTTAGCATATCTTGCTTGGGTTTTCTCAAATTATAGGTTTTTAGTGCTTATGTTGTGATTTTTTTTTTTTTTTTTTTAATAATTCAACCAAAAAAAGTTATTCAGTTGTATAATTATCATGCATGCATTTTTTTTAAAAAAATTGATCAATTTTATTTAGGTAGTTCTTGAATACAAAGCTTGATTTGATCAAGTTCTTCCATCATGAATTGAGATTTTTAGACATATTTTTACAAGTTGGTTTTGTAGAAAATATCATGCGCAACTTGCTATATATAAAAGCAGAAGCTTTTTCCTACAATTGAGGCCATGCTGCCATGTTAAGAAAAAAGGCCACTTTAAAACCTGCCACGCTTTCAGATTAAGAGAAAAGTCACAGTGTTTCCCTGAAACACTTTCTGCCTTAGGCCGCTTAAAAAAACCCTGAATCGCTACACCCTTAATCCACTGCACACACCACAATTCAACCCAAGAAAAATAAAACTGCACACACCGCAAAGAAAAGATGAATTCCCTCTGTTTGTAGAGGACAAAACGGAAAAATAAAACCTCTTCCTCCTTCTAATTTTTTGCAACGCCACACCCAAAGAAAAACTATGTATCTATTCGGACCCAAATGTAATTAGTTAGACACCATTTAGAACAACTATCAAAAGACAAGCCTAAGATTTGTTAAAAAACAAACTCTGCCATTTTTTTTCTACCGTTTGGAGGAGAATGAAAAAAAAAAAAAGGTCTCACATAGGGGAAGATAGAGAGAGGCTGGAACCACTACTAGTGAGTTTTTATCTTTGCATTTAAGTTTGTTTGTTAAATATGATTAGGTTTTGATATTTTGTTTGGATTGGTTTCGATTTTGTGAGAGACTGCGCCCCCGACCCGCTTTTTATAGGATGTTGGGCCAAACCCACATGAATGGGTGGAGTCGTGTTATTGCCTCTCAAAATGGAGATTCGACTAGTTATATTTTCCCCCTTAGATTAGGGGTTTTACAATGGAGTCGCTACTTATTTAATTATTGGAAAAATAAGAAAACCATAATTGAAAGATTCCTCATTTTATTAATTTGAAATTTAATTTACATTTGATCATAGGAAAATTACATGGCTTTGGTCCTAGATACAATCTAAGATAAAGTACATAGCTTTATTTCCTAGTTACAATCTAAAAATTGAAAATTACATGGATAAGCATTTGATCTACTAACCCTTAATCTAAGTTCAGAGACTATGTTACAAGATGGGAAGGTGTTAGGCACCCACCTTGCCTGGTGAAATTAGTCTTCTAGACTATGGTGGCCAACATTCATATCACATCATCCAATATGTCAATCAAGTTACATGTTGAAGTTAATGTGTGTACATATGATAAACCCTAATTCAATTTATTTAGCATTGCATTTGGATTGAAAAATAAATTCTAGTGAATATGTGTGGATGGTGATAACCTAGATTTAAGGATTTGAAAGAATTATTAAACAAACATATTTTTCATATTTTTAATGTGAATTTAAGATCAAAACTAGTGTTTATGCATGAATATGTGATGAACAATCAAGAACATGTGAAGAACATATAAGAACATTTAAACATATTCAAGAGAATTTAAATAATTACTATCATGCCTTAATCCTAAATTCTCATCATGGCAACACAAAAAACAAGTAAAGGAAAGGGATTATACCTTCATGCAATATCCATACGGTGGAGGAGGAGACTCTTGGTAGAGGTCCTAAGGGTGGAGGAAAAGAAGAGTTAGGAGAGGAAGAGTGAGTCTCACTCAATACCTTGAGTCTCAGGAAGACCAAGATATGACAAGACTACTCAACTTCACTAGAACTCAAGAGAGGACAAGAGAGGGGATTTTTGTGTCTTGGAATGAAGGAGATGGGGAGTTTATATAGTAGTGGTAGAGAAAATATGAATGGAATACCATTTAATGAGGGTTGACAAAGAATCATGAACCTAGTCCTCATTTTAGCCTTGGGGAAAATCTGGTGCATTAAATGGAAAGATTGGTGGGAGTGAGGAGCAAGCCAAGTTCGGTTTTCCCGCAACTGCTGTAACAGCTTGTAGAGCTCAGTTTGAAAAATCATATCTGACTCAATTCTGATCGGAATTATCTCATTCTTATGCTCAAATTGAAGCCCCGGATGTCTAGTTTCTGGGAAAATTAACCTCATTCACAAACTCAAAATATTTTGAGAGATATGGATGAAATGGTGAGCAGAGGTCATTTGTTTGAAAATGGTTTCAGCACAATTAACATTAATAGGTCCTAAAGTAGCTCCCAATTAACATTAAATGGCTTCGATCACTCCTATTTCAGACTTAATTGGTTCTAAATTTACTCTAATTAAAAGATAATTGCACAAATTACTCATTGAATAATTAATGTTTAACTATCTAATTAATTAGGTGTATGCAACCTCACCATAAAATGTAGTCCTAACCAATCAAATTATGACACATCATTGATCTCAAATTGATTACACTTATAACCAATTGAAATCAATTGTTCATAATCACATATAGTCAGCTCAATTTGTGATAGTACATCTCAGCCATTAAAACTTGATTTGATGATAACTTTCAATCTGGTGGTCCGATTAGGGCTTATGACCCAGTCAATTTGATCGTTACGACATCAAGATTATTTTGGTGAAATGAGATTAAGGATCTAATGGCCAGAATCAAGATGCATATTCCCAAGGCAAAATTACCCTTTTACCCTCCATGTGAGGTTAAATGCAGGTTGCAAAATGGGGTGTCAACAGAATGCCCCTCATTGGCAAAGCTTGAAAAGTGAATATCAATGTATGAAAGAGACACCTAACTTTGCAATCAGTATTTAACCATGGTGAATGTATGATGCATGTAGATAAAAATGCAGATGATCATGTAGTGGATCAAAATGTGGACCGAATCTCGAGGGAGATTGCCTACGTACCTCTTGGTGGGGGGATCAGGCCTAAACGTAGTTCATGCATGCAAATTGTTTTTTTTTTTTTTTTGAATGAGTACAAGATATGCTTACTTAGAGGACGACGGATCCTGGCTCATGTTTTCAAAGGACCAAAGGTTCTGGATCCTGTCTCATGTTTTCAGAGACCTAGGATTTTTGGATCTTGGCTCATGTTTTCAAAGGACCAAGGGTTTTTTGGGCTTTGGCTCATGTTTTCAGAGGACCAAAGGTTCTAGATCCTTGCTCATGTTTTCAGAGGCCTAGGATTTTGGGGCTTTGGCTCATGTTTTCAGAGGACCAAAGGTTCTGGATCCTAGCTCATGTTTTCAGAGACCTAGGATTTTTGGATCTTGGCTCATGTTTTTAGAGGACCAAGGGTTTTTTGGGCTTTGGCTCATGTTTTCAGAGGACCAAAGGTTCTAGATCCTGGCTCATGTTTTCAAAGGCCTAGGATTTTGGGGCTCTGGCTCATGTTTTCAGAGGACCAAAGGTTCTGGATCCTGGCTCATGTTTTCAAAGGCCTAGGATTTTGGGGCTCTGGCTCATGTTTTCAGTGGACCAAAAGTTTTGGATCTTGGCTCATATTTTCAGAGGCCTAGGATTTTTGGATCTCGGCTCATGTTTTCAGAGGACCAAGGGTTTTGGGGCTTTGGCTCATGTTTTCAGAGGACCAAAGGTTCTGGATCCTGGCTCATGTTTTCAGAGGCCTAGGATTTTTGGATTTTGGCTCATGTTTTCAGAGGACCAAAGGTTTTTTTTGGCTTTGGCTCATGTTTTCAGAGGACCAAAGGTTCTGGATCCTGGTTCATGTTTTCAAAGGCCTAGGATTTTTTGGATCTTGGCTCATGTTTTTAGAGGACCAAGGGTTTTTTGGGCTTTGGCTCATGTTTTCATAAGACCAAAGGTTCTGAATCCTGGCTCATGTTTTCAGAGGCCTAGGATTTTTGGATCTTGGCTCATGTTTTCAGAGGACCAAGGGTTTTTTGGGCTTTGGCTCATGTTTTAAGAGGACCAAAGGTTCTGGATCCTGGCTCATGTTTTCAAAGGCCTAGGATTTTTTGGATCTTGGCTCATGTTTTTAGAGGACCAAGGGTTTTTTGGGCTTTGGCTCATGTTTTCAAAAGACCAAAGGTTCTGGATCCTGGCTCATGTTTTCAGAGGCCTAGGATTTTTGGATCTTGGCTCATGTTTTCAGAGGACCAAGGGTTTTTTGGGCTTTGGCTCATGTTTTAAGAGGACCAAAGGTTCTGGATCCTGGCTCATGTTTTCAAAGGCCTAGGATTTTTTGGATCTTGGCTCATGTTTTTAGAGGACCAAGGGTTTTTTGGGCTTTGGCTCATGTTTTCAGAAGACCAAAGGTTCTGGATCCTGGCTCATGTTTTTAGAGGCCTAGGATTTTTGGATCTTGGCTCATGTTTTCAGAGGACCAAGGTTCTGAATCCTGGCTCATGTTTTCAGAGACTTAGGATTTTTGGATCTTCGCTCATGTTTTCAGAGGACCAAGGTTTTTTGGGCTTTGGCTCATGTTTTCAGAGGACCAAAGGTTCTAGATCCTGGCTCATGTTTTCAGAGACCTAGGATTTTGGGGCTTTGGCTCATGTTTTCAGAGGACCAAAGGTTCTGGATCCTGGCTCATGTTTTCAGAGACCTAGGATTTTTGGATCTTGGCTCATGTTTTCAGAGGACCAAGGGTTTTTTGGGCTTTGGCTCATGTTTTCAGAGGACCAAAGGTTCTGGATCCTGGCTCATGTTTTCAGAGGCCTAGGATTTTGAATATTGGCTCATGTTTTCAGAGGACCAAGGGTTTTTTGGGTTTTGGCTCATGTTTTCAGAGGACCAAAGGTTCTGGATCCTGGCTCATGTTTTCAGAGGCCTAGGATATTGGGATCTTGGCTCATGCCGATGTGTGTGGCCTTTCACACTAGTACTTGCAAAATAAACATTTTCAATTAGTAACAGAGTTATTCATTGAAAATAATTTGACATACCTGGCGAATGCCCCTAGTTTGGGACATACTCCATGCTTCGATGAATACTGAGGGTGGACAGTTGACTTGATGTTGCATCACTGGAGAATGTGGAAGAGGATCATAGCTTTCTGTTCCTAAAGAAGAATTTAATGAAGATTTTTTTTTTTTGAATTTTGAAAACTTGAATTTTTTGAAGGAATTGAAAATTTTGAATTTTTTTTTTTTTTTTTTGAAAAATTTGGAAATCTTGAATTTTTGAAGGAATTTGAAAAAATTTGATTGATGAAATTTTTTTTTTTTTGAAAGTGGCCTAAGAAGTACGAGCCCAATGCCCCTAGCCCATAAGCTTTTTTTTTTTTTTTTTTTTTTTTTTTTTTTGAGATTTGAAGATTTGTTCATTATAAACAAGTGAAGAAGATGAAGATGAAGATGAAGATGGAGTAAAAGTGATGAAGATTTATTCATGAAGAATTTTTTTTTTTTTTTGAGATTTGAAGATTTGTTCATTATAAACAAGTGAAGAACATGAAGATGAAGATGGAGTAAAAGTGATGAAGATTTATTCATGAAGATTTTTTTTTTTTTTTTGAAAAACGTATCATTTGAATGAGAACAACTTTGGCTGGAAGTTGATGCAGATTGCCGGATAAGTCCTTCTCAATTCCTGCAAAAAGATAATTTCAATTAGCAATGGATTTATTCATTGAAATGAATTGGAAGTACTTACCCAATGCCCCTAGTCTGGGGCATATTCCATGCTTTGATTGAAGTTGAATTCATTTGATGTTGTGACCATTGGGGAAACATGAAAGAAGATCACAGTTTGTCATCATTGGTTCCTACAAAAAGGCTTTCTTTCTCTAGCTTGTTAGAAACCAATTATCGTGAAAACATTTTTGGCCAATGCCCTTAGTGTGGACATGCTTGCCAAAAAAATGGATTGGTGCCTTAAATGAAAACATGCTTTCATGCAAGAAGAACATATTTGCACACAATATAAATAGGCCAATGCCCCAAGTTTAAGCACACTTGATGCAAAACAAATGAGCTTAGCCTAACATGCACCCAAATAATTTTGTCACATTGTTTTGAATTTGTTCTCCACGGTTATTTGGGTGATTGGGACCGGGCCTCTGCAAGGCTGCCTACGTACCTCTGTCATAGAGGATCAGGTCAAAATGTAGTTCAAGAGAATTGGATTTTGAAAAAGAATGATTTTTTATTTTTTATTTTTATATATATGAACAAGAGGTGATCCTTTGAACAACCATTTTGGCAAATCAAAGTGTTTAAGAATCAAACAAATCTCCTTAATTAGGAATGATCAAGATCATTAAACTCATGTAATCAAATTTGCTTCATCCTTTTGAACATCGTTAGATTAAGTCTCTAAAGGCAATCAAGAAATGAAATGTGATAATATTTAGGAGTCACATTGTTGGATGAAAACAAGGAGAGTGCTCCAAGTTTGAAATTTCTTTTGAGTCATTTGAGGATTTGAGAATTTGAGAAATTTTGTTCTCGGACAAATCATCTTGTGGGGTTTGACAATTTTAAGCATTTTTTCTTTTTAATTCAAGAGAAAAATATTATTAGAGTTTAAGATGCGCCTACAATTAGCAAGACTTCAAGGAGGTCTTATTCATGGGTTGTAATGTAGGCCTGGTTTAAGTTATGAAATGAATGATATAAAAAAGCTCAAAATTCCCTATGATGTTCCCCCAAGTATGCATTACTCAAAAATCAAGTATTGGAGGAGTTTTCTCATTTCTTTGTTGGCATCTTCTCACTAACCTTCATTGGTCACTTGTATCAACACTTGTTGTTTTTAAGCTCATTCATCTTTGAATCATACCTCTAGACTTTCGTCTTGTAAACTTATTCTCTTTTTAGGTTGCATCCTCAAGTTTCCCACTTGGTAGGCTACTTTTCTTTTCTTTTCTTTTTTTTCCTTTGGCCCTAACTTTTTCCTAGACCGCCCTTTTGGGTTTTCAGCCTAGCAGGCTTTTTTTTTTTTTTTTGACCCTAACTTTTGCCTAGACCGCCTTTTTGGGTTTTTAGCCTAGCGGGCTTTTTTTTTTTTTTTTGGTTGTCTTTCATCTCTTGATTAAATGAACTTTTTGGGAATCTTTTGCCTCCTTTGTTTTCCTCAACTTAAGTCATTTTGATGCACTCTCTCTACATCCTTCTTGCCTCGATGTGCTTGCACAGCTTGATGAATCTTTTCCTTTTTTGATGAACTCTCTTTTGGATGAACCTTGTATTCCTCTTGGAATGATGAATTTTAGGTTCTTCAAACTTGATGCACATTTTGCTTTCTCTCACATTGATGGAATTTCATTTCTCTTTCCTTGATTGGGTGAAAGCTCATCTTTCTTTGACAATCTCTTATCTTTAGCTTAATGAATTCTCCACTTGTCTTTCATGTCTTCTACGAGAGCTTTATCAATTAGCTTCAAAGCTACAAGATCAACTCCTCCTCAACATGAGATTTAAGCATGCATACTTTGAATTTTTCTACCCTAGGTTTAGATTTTAGTGGGTTCATGCGAAAAAGAGGCTAAGTGTTTAAAAGCTCAAATGGGCTAGCAATGGATAATGATCATTCTAGGTAATAGGAAATAATTTGGTTTAACCAAAGATGGCCTCCTATCTCTAGTAATGCTTGCTTGTAGGCATAGTGACTTGAGCTCTTTTAATAAATTCCTCTTAAAAGAAAAAGTATGAATGCTCTATTGGAGACACAAAAATTTTCAAAAATTTGGAATGAATGCATGAGCTTTTTGAATTTTCTGATGGATGGATTCTTTTTTATTGCCTTTTAAGACCATTTCTTCTTATATTCTAAGTCAAGTAGCAAAAGTCTTTACATGGATTAAATGAAATTAATCATTTCTCAATACAAGTTGATTGTTCAAGCCTTTAAACACCACAATTTAGAAAAAATTTTGTCCAGGGGATCCTCATGTACCATTTTGAAAAGAAGACTTTAAAGAATCTTGAAATCTTTGAAAGAAAAAAAAAAAATGGGCCTTTTTTGAAAAAGTCACTAGGAAGTCCAATGCCCCTAGTCCAAAGAAATTTTTTTTTTTTTAAAATGACGTAAGGGCTTAATGCCCCTAGTCCAAAGACTTTTTTTTTTTGGAAAATTTTTCTCTCTTTTTGAGAAAGATTTGGAAATCTTGAATTTTTTTTTATTTTTTTTTGTTTTTTGTTTTTAATATATATACTCAAACAAAGCTCATTAAATGCTATATGAAATTTTTGAATTCAAAAAAAACATAGAAACATGGAATAAACAAACAAACTTTAAGTATAACCATGATGTTGCAAACCAAATGTGGAGTGAGGCAAAGTTGGGCCACTTGCGTCTTCTTGATCCATTTAGGATGCTTGAGGCTTGGTATGCTTGAACCTAGATTATGATGAAATGGCTTGGGCTTGCCCTTGGAAGGCTTGAACCTTGATTATGATCTTTTGGTATTTGCTTGAAATGGCTTGGGCTTGCACTTGAAAGGCTTGAACCATAATTATGATCTTTTGGTATTTGCTTGAATGGCTTGACCTTACACTTCATGCATGCATCTTGTGAGCTTTTGGCCTTTGAAGTTGATCATGCGTGTACACCTTTGATGGGCTCAAGTGTTGGGCTTAGACTCATTCAAGAAACAAATTGGGCTTCCTTCACTCTTAGACTTTTTGGTTTAAGTTCATTCACAACATACAAGGTTCAAACAATCATGATGGGCTCAAGCGTTGGACTTGAGTCATCATGGTTCAAACAACGGCCAAACACATGCATAATGCAATGCAATTTACATGGACCGACCTAAAGGTAGGTTCTATGGGTCATTACAACATGGGTAGAAGGTAGGTTAAAGGTTCCCACAAGCTAGGACGTCGTACCTCCCAACTTGTGACGCCAGGAGCGCCGCGTTGGTCCGAACGGTACAGTTTGTCCCTATGAACCACCATGGTATAACCATGATGATCCTTGTCGCGGTGGGTGGTAGGTTCACCGCTGGGTATGTGAGTCTCAGGAAGACCACAATCCACGGCTAATACTACCGAGCTTCCGGGTTAGCACACAAATAAAATAAACTTCATTCAAGCAAATGATGCATGACATGCAAATATAACGACATATTAGACATATTATATACAAAAAAGCAATAAACAAACAATGATATGGTTGGCCACCATAATCTAACTGAAGCTTAACCCTTAATATCCCCAGCGGAGTCGCCACTGTGAGAGACTGCGCCCCCGGCCCGCTTTTTATAGGATGTTGGGCCAAACCCACATGAATGGGTGGAGTCGTGTTATTGCCTCACAAAATGGAGGTTCGACTAATTATATTTTCCCCCTTAGATTAGGGGTTTTACAATGGAGTCGTCACTTATTTAATTATTGGAAAAATAAGAAAACCATAATTGAAAGATTCCTCATTTTATTAATTTGAAATTTAATTTACATTTGATCATAGGAAAATTACATGACTTTGGTCCTAGATACAATCTAAGATAAAGTACATAGCTTTATTTCCTAGTTACAATCTAAAAATTGAAAATTACATGGATAAGCATTTGATCTACTAACCCTTAATCTAAGTTCGGAAACTATGTTACAAGATGGTAAGGTGTTAGGCACCCACCTTGCCTGGTGAAATCAGTCCTCTAGATTATGGTGGCCAACATTCATATCACATCATCCAATATGTCAATCAAGTTACATGTTGAAGTTAATGTGTGTGCATGTGATAAACCCTAATTCAATTTATTTAGCATTGCATTTGGATTGAAAAATAAATTCTAGTGAATGTGTGTGGATGGTGATAACCTATATTTAAGGATTTGAAAGAATTATTAAACAAACATGTTTTTCATATTTTTAATGTGAATTTAAGATCAAAACTAGTGTTTATGCATGAACATGTTATAAACAATCAAGAACATGTGAAGAACATATAAGAACATTTAAACATATTCAAGAGAATTTAAATAATTACTATCATGCCTTAATCCTAAATTCTCATCATGGCAACACAAAAAACAAGTAAAGGAAAGGGATTATACCTTCATGCAATATCCATACGGTGGAGGAGGAGACTCTTGGTAGAGGTCCTAAGGGTGGAGGAAAAGAAGAGTTAGGAGAGGAAGAGTGAGTCTCACTCAATACATTGAGTCTCAAGAAGACCAAGATATGACAAGACTACTCAACTTCACTAGAACTCAAGAGAGGAGAAGAGAGGGGATTTTTGTGTCTTGGAATGAAGGAGAGGGGGAGTTTATATAGTAGTGGTAGAGAAAATATGAATGGAAGACCATTTAATGAGGGTTGACAAAGAATCATGAACCTAGTCCTCATTTTAGCCTTGGGGAAAATCTGGTGCATTAAATGGAAAGATTGGTGGGAGTGAGGAGCAAGTCAAGTTCGGTTTTCCCGCAACTGCTATAACAGCTTGTAGAGCTCAGTTTGAAAAATCATATCTGACTCAATTCTGATCGGAATTATCTCATTCTTATGCTCAAATTGAAGCCCCGGATGTCTAGTTTCTGGGAAAATTAACCTCATTCACAAATTCAAAATATTTTGAGAGATATGGATGAAATGGTGAGCAGAGGTCATTTGTTTGAAAATGGTTTCAGCACAATTAACATTAATAGGTCCTAAATTAGCTCCCAATTAACATTAAGTGGCTTCAATCACTCCCATTTCAGACTTAATTGGTTCTAAATTTACTCTAATTAAAAGATAATTGCACAAACTACTCATTGAATAATTAATGTTTAACTATCTAATTAATTAGGTGTATGCAACCTCACCATAAAATGTAGTCCTAACCAATCAAATTATGACACATCATTGATCTCAAATTGATTACACTTATAACCAATTAAAATCAATTGTTCATAATCACATATAGTCAGACTCAATTTGTGATAGTGCATCTCAGCCATTAAAACTTGATTTGATGATAACTTTCAATCTGGTGGTCCGATTAGGGCTTACGACCCAGTCAATTTGATCGTTACGACATCAAGATCATTTTGGTGAAATGAGATTAAGGATCTAATGGCCAGAATCAAGATGCATATTCCCAAGGCAAAATTACCCTTTTACCCTCCATGTGAGGTTAAATGCAGGTTGCAAAATGGGGTGTCAATAGATTTGGATCTTCAAATTAAGTGTTTCTCTTCGCTTTTCAGTTTCATATTTTAATCAAGCTTTGATATTTGTTTGGGTCTTTTTTATCTTCACATTTAAGTTTGTTTATTAAATATGATTACGTGTTAAAATCAATTTCTCTATGCTTGAAATTTGCTTATTTATTAATTAATTTTTCCGTTTGGTATTAGAATACCCAACTTGATGGCTGTTTATGGCAAAGTCAATAAGAGTTTGCAACCCAGGTAACTTAATCCATTTAATATAGTCTAATTTTGGTCTTACCTTCAATTTGCTGCAATTTAATTGTTGGGTCTCAAGCATTATTCTATAAGAGCACGTTATGAGCAATATAAGAGCAACTTAAGCCAAATATAAGAGCACATTGTGATTACCGTAATATATTAGTTCTTAAGTGTAAGTTTTTGACAATTTGTAAACAACTTTTTTCATTGGAGCAGATTTAGCCTTCAAATAGATGAAATTAGACAAATATTTAAGCCTGAACATGTTAACACTTAAACTTAAATATGTAATTTTGCAGATTGTACAAGTATGTGTTTTAACTTTTAATGTGTTTGAAAAAAAATATTGATTTGAGATTGACATATTCTCTTAGAGACAGCCTTTAAATTTGCCATTATTGGGGAAGTTTGCAGATTGTACATTTGTGTTTTAATGTGTTTTAGAAAAATGAATTGATGCATTCTCTTAGGCTTAGAAATGACAAGGTTTCACGGTAGTAGTAGGGGTGCGCTATGATGTTAACATAGTCATAAGAGATATTAATGGATTAAACTACATGATAACCAACTGTCTATTTGAGTTTATCTAATGGCCATAATTCCACGCTATAACTATTTCATTTTTCATTCATGGTATTTTGAATTCCGAGTTTTAAGACATCACATGCATCATCTGAGCCTATATTATTTCTCATTTGTAGTGTTCACGTTGATTCAGTTTCCAAAATTACTTGATCAAATGTACTCTCTGCATTTTTAAAAACATAAAAACATGTTTGATGTGTCTTTCACAAATTAGATTATCCCATCTCCTATAAGGGAAAAATTATGGATAATGCCAAAACTGCTTTGGGACAAACTATGCCATTTGTTTGTTTGTTTGTTTTTTTGTTTTTTGTTTTTTTTTTTTTTTTTTTACTGTTGCTACACACATGTCTATATATGATTTGTTTAAATCTAGATAATGTTTCAATGATGTTGTAATGTCAGAGAATGAGGGTGGTCATATTTGATAAATAAAGAAAACATTGCAAATGCTTCATTTGAATTTGATTTTTTGTTTTCCTTTTAAAACTAAATATTTTTGTTAATATTTTAGTTGATTTTGTGTTTACATAATTTTATTTTCATGGCTGATTGGCTAATGAAATTGAGGGTATTTGTTGAGGGATAGGAAAATATTTTGTGATATTTGTTTAAAGTCCATAAGATTTTGTTTTTAAGATTGATTTATAATTAGTTTTAGTAATAATTCAACAAACAAATAGATTTGCTACAACTCTGGAAAATTAATTAATGAAATAGAATAAAAAATTATATAAGATTTCTTATTATTTACCTTTAAAATATAGATGTTGGATAAATATTGCTTTTTGAAGTGAAAGGGTGAATGTTCTAAAGCCTGTGTGCTATGAATGATGTGTGTATGGTGAGAAGTGAAGAAAAAACATGAAAATTTGTGGGTTTGGTGTTTGGTTTTTTAATAACCTGTTCTGGGGATTCTCAAAATTGGATGAATGTCTCAATTAAGTGGGCTAAATGGTTGTGTTAGGCCGAATTTTGCATATGTTTTTCTATTTAGTATTCCTAACTATGAATATTAGGACTCTAGGAGAAGTTTTAAATGCTTCATAATTTGGGAGGGAGAGGTGAGATGATTCATAGGTGGTAAGGTAGTTGAGAAGATTTTGGATTCAGAAATCTACCTTTTTTTTAATGTAATTTTATGTTGTTCAATTTTAGTTCAAGGTTTTATTATATATAGCTGAATATATATTTGGCAGTCAAACAAATTCATTGAGAAATTGATTTAATTATTGATTTCAATTGTTTTCAAGCCGAATAGTGCAAAACACTGAACTACATCCTACAGTGCACTAGCAACCACCCAAGAGGATGGAAAAAGCTCCATTTTTTGTCCAACAATAACCTATCCTTAATGTAATTGTTTAATATTATTTGCAATACAATATATGTTTTCCCTTTTAGGGGGAAAAAAAAAGAAGCAAAGATAAAAACCATCAAATATCCCTTTTTTTTATCTTGAATTACCATGTTGATTTGACGATGACTATGAGGATGGTGTGAAATTGATTTTAGAAGAAAAAAAAATATCCCGTGCATTGCACGGGCTATAGGCTAGTAAATAATAAAAGAAGAAGAAGATAATATTCTAAAGGAAGACATCATGATTTACGTACATATTAAATTACAAAGGGAACCATACATTAGAATTTTTTTTTTCCCCCCAGAAACAAGTCATGCACTAAGTTCTTCTCAAAAAAAGGTCACGCACTATGTTTAATAGTCTCAATACCGGAGCTAGAATATTGTCTTGGGGTAACCTTACAGAAAATTATATTTTTGGTTTTATTTCATTTTATTTTTTCTTTTTTGGATTTTATGGTTTTTAATGTTTGTTTCCAAGAACCCAAAAAGAAACTTAAAAAAATAAAATAAAAATAAGCACACATATGCAATTTGGACTGCCCTAAGGATAAGTTCTATGACACACTAGGGGAGAATTTGTATAAGTTGTTGCAAAATTATGTTTTGAGTTTAAAATGAGTTTTTGTAAATCAAAAAAAAAAAAAAAAAAAAACAATTATGAGGAGTTGTTTAAATGAAGAAATGACAAAGTTTAGTTATAACCTTGTAGCCTAAGGCTACAAACTACTCTAATAAACAGACGTGTAAAAAATGGCATGTGCATGGTACATGATTATTTAACTAAACTTAACCCAACAAACCTTAATTAACCACGCTCTTATGGTGTAAGAAGAAGGATAAGAAATTGATGAGAGTATAATCTTTGAAGGATTTATTATTAAAAAATAAAAATAGAGTAAGGGCTAATGCCCAATTTGGAGATATTTGTATGGACATTAACCCAAGAAATTGAATTTTTAAGGAATCCTAATTAAAGTTTAGAACTTCTAATTAGGTCAAATTATGGTCAGGTAAGTTAAAGTGATCTAACAAAAGTGGGTATTTAGGTATTATATTTATTAAGTTAAATTAGGAATTTTCAATCCAATAATGTTTTAACCAGATTAGCGAGAAAATATGTAATAGGGACATCTAATTAGGGTTTTATAACTTTAATTTAGTAAACGTATCATAGTTTTGAGAGTAATAAAAAATGGAAATCATTAACAGTAGGACTTTGACGGTTTGACCAAATTTGGGAATTTTGATGATCAGAGCATTTTGATGGCAAATTGAATGTTCATATACGAAATTCAGGTACCCAACCCAATTGTGGATTTGAATGTTTAACTTGGTGAGCTGATCAAAGGAATATGATTAATTAAATTTATATATTTTTAATAAAAGGGTATCTTCTCTTAAGTTGAGGTTTTTGTATATCTAAGCTTGATTTCTCTATAGGTTGAAACTCTATAAGCTTGAGAAATGAACAACACCTATATGTTCAATTATGTTAGCTAAATTTAATTTAGGTTTAATTTAAGAACTTTTAATAGTTATTAATAGATAAAATAATAAATTGAGGATTTTGGACCATAAATTTATGTCATGTGATAGTGCAAGTATCAGATTAAACATAAACATAAGGGGGAGTGGTTTAGAGAAAAGAAAAGTGTTTTCTAAGATCACCCATGGGTCCAAGAAAAAGATTGCAAAGTGGGCTTGGAGCACTTACAAGTTACAACACCTGTGAGCTCACGAGAGACACACTTGTAATCTGAACACATTTTGCAAAGCCTGATTCACATGCTATATCTATATCTATATATATATATATATATATATATATATATATATATATATATATATATATATTTAAAAATTGAAGCATAGTATATATTGTTGCTATACTCCTATTGAGCCACATTAGCAACTACATCATCCACCCATTTCCAACGTTCTCTCTCTTCTTCTTTTTAAATTTTTTTTTTCTCTTATTAATTTCCCAACTTAATGTTATGCTTTCACCAACTTTTCCCATCCCTTTTATCTTTTAATCTCTCCACTACTATCTATCTTAATATCATTTTTCCTCAATCCCTTTATCTTCCTTTATTTTTGGCTTTTCTTATTCCACCTCTTACTATAAATTTACAATTCTTAATTTCATTCTACACAAGGTTATTTCTCTCTCTCAATTTTTTATTTTTTATTTTTTGGTGGATTTTTTTATTATTTTTCTTGCATCTCTACTTCAAGTTGATAAGTTTTTGTATTATTTGAAACTATACTTTGGGTTGATGTGATTAAGTTATGTTTTTAAGTTGTTATCTTTTTTTCTTCTCTTTGATTTCATAGATATTATCCTATTGCATTATATGTAAAGATAGTATATAAGAATATAATACTATTTTATTACATAACATAACAAGACTTTGATAATTTGGTGTTTATTACAATATTTTTTATTTTTACTTTTTTTTTTCTTCTCATATTATTTTCTATAAATTTCTTATTATTCTCTAACATTCTCTCTTGAAATGTGGTTATTCTCTCTCTCTCTCTCTCTTCATTTTTTTTTTATATTCTTTCTTACAACTCTTCTTTATATTGATGAATCATTGTGATTTTTAAAACTTTAGTTTGGGTTCATACGTTTTGGTGTTGTATTTTTTAGTTTTCCATTACAAGTAGCATATTTTTCTCTCTTATAGTTTTGGTTTGATTTTTGTTTGAGTTAATACTTGATTATTTTGGAAGTAAGAATTTGAATTTATATCAAAACACAATCTTGGCTATGCTAATAACAGATCGGCATTCAGTCCACTTCATCAATTTGGTTTGATTCAGACTACTTTAGTCCACTTTGGTTAGTTTTGGTCCAATTTGGTCTACTTCAGTCCACTTCAATTGAATTAGGTCCCTTTAGTCAATTCGGTCCAATTCGGTCCATTCAATCCCATTTGTTTCATTCAGTCTACTTTGGTTAATTCGGTCCAGTTCGGTCCATTCAATCCCATTCGGTCTACTTTGGTTAATTCAGTCCTGTTTGGTCCATTCAGTTCAATCCGGTCCATACGGTCCACTCAGTCCACTTCGATCTATTCGGTCCATATGGTCAACCTAGGTCTATTCGGTCCAATTTTAGCCAATTCGGTCCAGTTAGGCCCATTAGATCCAATTTGGTCCATTTTGTCCACTTAGCTCTATTCGGTCCAATTTAGTCCACTCCGACTATTTAGGTCTATTCGGTCCAATATGGTCCATTCGGTCCATCTAGGTCAATTCAGTCCAATTTGGCCAATTCGGTTCAGTTAGGTCTATTCCGTCCAATTTGGTCCATATGGTCCACTTGGCCAATTCAGTCTAGTTAGGTCTATTCATTTGAGTTCGTTCTACTTTGGTCAATTCAGTCCTGTTCAGTCCATTTGGTCCAATCCGATCAATTCTGTCCACTTCGATCTATTCGGTTTAATTTGGTCCATACGGTCCACCTAGGTCTATTTGGTCCAATTGATCTATTCGGTCCATACGGTCCACTTAGGTCTATTCGGTCCATTTCAATCCATTCAGTCCATCTAGGTCTATTCGGTCCAATTTGGCCAATTCGGTCCAGTTAGGTCTATTTGGTCCAGTTCAGTCCATTCGGTCTACTTTGGTCAATTCATTCCAGTTTGGTACATTTGGTCCAATCCGGTCCTTTCAGTCCACTTCAATCTATTTGGTCAAATTTGGTCAATTCAGTCCAGCTAGCTCTATTCAATCCAATTTGGTCCATACGATCAATTCGGTCCAGTTACATGCATGCACGCGCGCGCACACACATATATATTTTTTATTATTTTTGCTTGAATGTATAATCAACCTCATGCAATTCATTTAAAAGTAATTATGTTAAAATAAATTAGTAACTACTATAAATATTAGATTTGTATATTCATAACCTTAATGTTTAGAAAAACTTTCACTTAAATTTAGTTGGACCGAAGTGATATAAAATGTTATGTTAATGTGGCTCAACAAAAGTGTAGCAATAATAAATGCTATGCTTAAAATTTTAGATATTATCATATTATGAGTTTGATATATATATATATATATAATTAATAAATTTGGATTTAGAATAGGTACTCTCAACCTAAACATGTATTTTTCCCTGTATGCAAGTGTACAAAAATGAACCAAAGTGGACCAAAATGAATTAAAGTGGTCCAAATGGACTGAAGTGAACACAAATGTGAACTGAATAGAACTAAAGTGGGCAAATTGGACAAACGTGGACCGAATAGGACCGATGTGGACCAAATAATACTTTTGAATATTTATAATTTTTATTGCATCTTTAGGGCTCATATTTCTAATTTCTAATGTTTATTTTGTTTTATTTTTTTTAATTCAAAACTAAAGAGTTTAGCCTAGATATAATAAAATCTCATACTTTTCAACCCAAAAATTAAGAAAAAAAAAGGATTTTTGAGCTAAACTTGAAAAGGCAACCTACAAAAGAATCCATTTAAATCCCAATTTGTCCAAAATGGACCGAAAGGGACTGAGTGGACCAAATTGGACCAAATGAGACCAAAGTGGATTGAAGTAGACCTAATTGGCAGAATTGCAATTGTTTAATTTTTAGGGAGAACAAATGATACATTATATTACAATTACAATTACAATTACAAAATAATTATGTATTCCCACGCATTGTATGGATTTGTGACTAGTTACTATAAATCTCGACTACATTGCTTCCCCCATTTAATTCTAACTGACATAATCCCTCAAATCTAGAAGCTTTAGGATGGGCAATTTCTCCCATGAATGTGCGCTAAGAGGGATTTGGATTATCGTTTTCAATCTCCCATGAAACCTAATGCTCAAGATTGTCATACATTCAAAAAGCAAAAACCAACAACTAAAGACAATCCCCCACTTACTAAACTAGGATTTTGGACGTTCCCATAAGCCTTCATAAAGGCATGACTAGATAAAACCTTGAACTCAGATTATACTTACCCTTTAACAACCCAGACTTACTTCCTCGCTCAAGTCAATTCATGGTCTTATGTACAATAGGATTGAACCACAAACTTCCCTTTTGTTTGATAGCATAAGCGAAACTCTCCTTCTCTCTCCCTCGTCACATTGCTCCAAATTATTCGCTATTATGAGGATTAAAGCAAGTTGTGACTATTTGTGGATTTTGGATTACTTATACTCATTTGTGGGTTTATTGTCTTCATGTGAGTTTCCAAGACATACCACTAGCAATCACCACCGATGAGTATTGACATGAGTAGCGGTCTCGGCCTGCCATATTGAATCCAAGTTCAAGAGTTAAGTCCATCCTAACGTGATGCGTGGAAATGCGACAAAAACAGCCACAACAAAATTGTTGCAATGTAATTATTGAATTCTCTTTCTTTGTCTTGCTTAATGGTGTATGAATTCCTACTTATTAGGTACTGTTGCTCATTTTATATAAAACAATTAATAGTAGATGGACGAAATTGAATTTTACCCGTTGAAAGACCAAATTAATAATTAAACTTAATTAATAAAATAAATTTTTCAATGAATCATTAAAATACATCACTCCTTTTAAAATGTGAGTTATTATTATTATTATTATTATTTGAGAAAAAAGTGTGAGTTTATTTGAAACCATGTAATTTGTAAAATAAAATAAAATAAATCCTCACCAAAATAAAGACTTTGTTTGTATGCCACCAGATTATTCGACCAATTTTAGTTTTTAATTTTTATGTACGGCTTTTTAAAACTTCACTTATTATTATTATTTTATAGTAAAATTAAATAATATCAAATTCACACGAATCAAGTTGTTCTGAAAAAGAGTTGAGACTGAATCACTGAAAGTCCCTTCTATTAATCAAACAAACCCCCCACCAAATTGTTAGTTTAGTTTTTGGTTCCACCGCTTCAGATCCTCTGCCTTTTAGTCAGTTGTTATGTGAGCTACCCAAGTCAGAAAGGATTGTAGACAGTGTGGAATTAATTCAACCTGATACTTTCTTTGTCTCGGGTGCATGGTCATTGCTAATGGCAATGCAGTGAGATATATACTACCATTTGCTCTAAATTCATAATTTTGTCTCCATCTTCTTCTACAGTACACGCCACGATCACAAATAACTTTTTGCACCAATGTAGAGGTGCAAACTTTTCACTACAATTATACCAAAGGCCTTTTTATTGTTGATTTTTCAGATGGGACATCAAGAACCACCTTCCTCCTTGTTTGCAGGAGAATTGGCTTTTGCAATGGTTGGAGGTGATACTGGAGAGTGTCCTTAGGTAGGTGTTACTGGGTTTGAATCAATTGTTGTTGTTAAATCAGAAGGCTGACCAACCATCGCATTGGCATTTGAACAGGGAATGCCTAATCTTAGCCAAGAGATACTCAAACTTGATTGGAACTCCTTCACCATTTCCATTTGCTGCAGTATAGTGAGCTCATCAAAGTAGTCATAAAATTGGTGTCCTTACCAATGGTGGCTATCTTTAGATAGATTACAAAGATCAAAATAAGATAGGACAAATTTGAGGAAATTCTGACCTCCAACTACCTAAAAACTAATTATTAAATGGTGGATATCTTTGGTTTTTATATTTGAGAATACAACTTTCAAATTCAAAAAATATGCTCATAACAACTGCGATATGATTTCCCAAAAAAAAAAAAAAAATTCATGTCACTCACTACAACTCAAAAAGGAGAGAGAGAGAGAGAGAGAGAGAGTTTAGGACTGTTTAAAAGTATGAGGTTTTCCTTGGTAAATCCATGGGAAACTAAAATGGGGTTGCTATTTTGAGTCCTTAAGTTTTGCTATTTTGTCAGCCATGGCTTCATATCATCAATTGTTAGTGTGCATGTGATACAAAAGATGTCATGTGTTCTTTCATCATTTTTGAAACCGATTAAATCATCAAAGGTCTTCAAGCAAAACTGAAATGACGTTGCAACCCTCTTGTTTCTCAAATTCACCACCCATGATGAAACCTATTTGAGAAGACTCTTGGAAGGACCACTGCACATGGAAATCACTCTCATCTCAGACCTCCACACAATCTCTCTCAACAAAATTTGTAACAAATATAGTATTTATAACTATTATTTAGGAATTTACAAACAGAGAAAATGGCAAATGAGAAAGAAAGAAAAAATTCACTTAAAGAAAAGTCACTACCAAACTATGAATTCAAATGGAAACATGAAAACTTTCCAGCTTATACATGTGTTTGTACTATCTATATCATGCAATGAATGCGTTCTGTAGTTCAACTGAAGTTGTACTTTCTTCCCACTGGCTAAGCCAACAAAGAAGAAAGAAATGAATGCATTGCATTGCATGATCATCAATTGATTAAAAAAATGTTATTCATACTCACATATTTGCAACATAATGTGCATATCTTGCACTTGAAAGCAAGGAACTCCCAGCCATTTGTAACATCAGCCATTTGTAACATCTGCCAATGTTTATGCAGCTTCATTAGAACAGAATGTTCATCAGTCATGTTATAAATATTTGGATGTTTTTTGAACTCAAAATCCATAGCAGAAGCTCCAGCATATTTGAGTGTAAGATTTTTCTGTGAAGCTAAAATTACCTACAGTAATAGGATAGAACTATATGAGAGTAATGATTATTAACTGAAGACTAAATCTCTAGTTGATCACAAAGTAGAGGCGATAAGAGCATGAGAAGAAAAGGTGATCTTGATATTATGAACAAACAATAATGATTACTTCATAACATACATTTGATGGTCACCTATATGCAGAGAGAGAGAGAGAGAGAGAGAGAGATCAATGGGTTTGAATTAAGCTAAAAGAGTACATATCAGATGAACCAAACATACCACACGCTGCGCACTATCAGATAGGAGTCTAGAGAGCCATAACAGGTCAAAGCATAGGTACATGATGTGAAGGACCGTAAACCTAACATATAGGTGCCATATATGCACTATTCTTCCATATCAAATACAAATAGAATACTAGGTTTTTCCTATGCCTCAGTTGGTTTTGCATATGAGATTAACTGAAATCTTACTCATCGGAAGAAAATAGCATAAGAGTTTCTAAGAAGAATAGGATAAATAATTAATTACATACCTGATGGGTAGCTTCATTCCCTCCAAACTCCAAAATGTGAACAATTTTTAGCAATCTTCCCCAGTTTCATGCTGGCTTCCTTCTAAATGTTTTCTTTGTGCTTCAAACTGTTTCTGCATATTCAAATTGCATATAAATTTTCCAAAACATCAGCAGCAAAAAAAGAGAGAGAAGGAAATAGAAAGCAACTATAGATAATTTAGAATTTTAAGTGGTTGCAAGTTGCAACCAAATGACAATAAGATTCTCATAATTATTATCTTGTTGGAACTCCAAAACGGCCTTCTTGTGATTCTGAGGCAATCTTGACTCTTGTGTCTTTTTTTTTTTTTCGTCTTCCTTGCTATCTTGTTTGCATTGTTCTGCAGAGTTTTTAATCATATCTAGCTATTCCTTAAGCCTAATCTCAACCTTGAAATCCTTATACCTATTCTTAAATGCACTAAGATGCCTAGGGTAACACATTTTTTTAAAACCATTTTTTCCCCCAACTGCTAGATACAGCTATATTTCTTTGTTATTATGAGGCATTCTATTTCAAAACTTTTTTATAAGCGGAAATGAATTCCTGTACTTGAGCATACAAAAACTTCAAATTTATATAGTTATTTTTTGAAAAAGATGTAACACATCTAATTATCCAAGGAGGCATTGTTATTTTATGGTATGCTAAATAGACTTAAGAGGTCAAGTCTACGTCAAAGATGAAAGGAAATTCATGTTTTGCAAGTCCCACTTTCCAAACCAGACTTTTTAATGTAAATCTGTCTGGATGGAACGATAACAAATATACCCTAGACAACAGCTACTCAACCTACGAATCTTAAAACCAGTATCGTGTTATTCTTTGTAGTAAATTGAATCAACTACTTTTGCAACCCAATGGCTTTGTTGGCCAATTCACATAAGTTTTAGGATCACTAAAAGGCAAAAGCTTCAAATGATCTGCGGTAAGAAAAATAAATAAATATATAAATGATTACCTTAGCAATATTCTGATATGAACAAAAGACTGATTCTCCATATGGTAGTCCTTGAACATCCCAAGTATCATCCGCTCTAACCAAGCCGTGGTCCTCAATAATAACATCATTCTATTGAACATAATTTCAACCAAAAAAAAAAAATTTATAATAATAATAAGATGATGTAGTTTATGGAGCATGTAATAACTGTAGTATCTTGTAAGCAAAATTGAAGGTTTGAAGTCATATCTGATTAACTAAATCTACAAATAGGAAATAACAAGATAAGGATTCTCAGTGTGACTCTTAGGAGGAAAGATGTTTCAACATAAGGATTGAGATAATTGAACAAAATATGGTAGAAGCTTAGAGATATAAAGAATTTAAGCAACCGCATTTATGTATGGAAAACCAGAGTCCGCCTTTCTCTTCCACACCTGTAATATGGTATAAACACGATAAAGAAGTTTGCCTAGCATTAAGTATTTATTAATTATAATATTAGCAAAGAACAAATAACCACAGAAAAGAAAAAGAAAAAAACTAAATAAACGAAAAGAATTCATTTGATAGAGTAGTACATAAAGGGATCACAAACCAAAAATATTGCCATTACCCAATCCGTTCAAGGGATGGCATGTAACCACAATTCGCTTGGGCAATCCTTCCTTTGTTTCCCTTTGACTTTCTATTCATTTCTTTTTAGTGTGCTTATAAATTCTTCATATGGAGAGATGATAAAGAAGTTTTTTTTTTAAGGTTCTATGGTTGCTAAAAAAAATGATATGCAGAAGTATATGCCCAAGCAGTGCTAAAACAAGCACCATTTTAATCCCAAAATTGGAATATTTTGGACATGAGAAATCATATGCCAATCATCGCCAATGATTTTTTTTTTTTTTTTTAAACAAAATTAAAAAGAAGGGAATCACCACTTAGTTGTTGAAAATTGCAGAGCCCAAAAGTTGAGCACCAACTATGAGGCCCAGGATTTTTTAGGCTTCAATTGCTTCTGTAAGTGGCTTTATTGAGCTGTTTTCTGTTTTCAGAGCCCAAAATTTAAGAAGCAAAATGAAGGGAGAAGATTACCTGAACATTTGAGAATATGAGCATTTTTGGGCGACGTCCCCTTTTTCGCTTGACTCCCATTCAGTAATTCCTGTTGTGCTTCCAAAATTTTGTTTAGGGAACTGCAAATAAATTGTCCAAAACATCAATATTGAAGAAGATGAATGAAATTAAAAAACAAAAATGTCTAATTTAGACAGGAAAAAAAAAAAAAAAAAAACCATCCAGAGGAGCATAAATAAGCATATAAGTAGTTGAACAATAATTTAATCCAAACCCAAGGCTTATTGAAAATTTTTGGGAGGTGAGAAATCTTGCCCAATCTCACCAATTTCTTTCTGGCATTTTTGCTCTAAGTGAAAGATGTGAGGCAACTCATCCCTTCGGGAATCAACATCAGATAGGGACATTACAAAAAATCTCTAGTTTTTCAAGAGAAGTTAGGTTTTTCAACCCCTCCTTTGGTGGAGACTCTTTGTCTTGCATCTCACACAAATATTGATGCTTTAATTTGGAGAAAAGAGGGAAGAAGTAGAAAGAGGAAGAGGAAGAGGGCGGAAATAAAGAAAACCCGTATTCGTCATCACAATTGTCTGTTGCACTAGCTTCAAGCTAGTATTCATCAAACTAAACTCTTTTTCAAGATTTGGAAATGACGGCATGCACGTTAGCTTGTAGCAATTCCAAATACATGAATAAAAAAGACATGGAAAGGATGATAAGGGCATGTGTTGCTTATATTGATGACTTGACGATGTTGATGTTGATGTTGATGTTGTCATTGCTGCATTGCCGTTATCCACAATATTGTCCAGATTTGTCACGTACTCCAAGTCCAAACCGTCCATTTTCTCAATATATAGTTTTCGGAGGGATGGGAGTTGATATAACGGTGGCAAATGTTGGCAGTTGTTACGATTGGTAATATATAATTCAACAAGATTTGTTAACCAGGAAAACCAATTTGAAAATCTCACACCCACGTACCCAAACACTTCCAAAGCTTTTAAACTGTGTGTGGTTAGAGGCCATCCATAGAATTTTCATCATCATAGACACCTACGTCACCATCATCCTTCGGATTCCATTTTAATTTCAACACATTGAGATGCTGATTCTCCTTCAAATTTGCGACCTTGGTTTCTGAGGTAGCATCTTTCACCAATGCCAAAAAAAATTTTTCTCTATTTTCCTTTCAAGTTGTCTAGTTTGTTTAATTCTACTGGTTCACCACAATGCTTGGAGGAACCTGCAAGGCCCTTATACACAACGAATCAGGTTAATGTTTGAAGAGAAGTTAATTGCCATGAGTCAAATTCCAACAATACCTTAGGTCAAGCTGCTTAAAGTTGACCAATTTTTTTGAATGTCCATCGGCAACTCCTTAAGTTTTTCACATTTAAAGAACTTTAATGTTTGCAAATTCACCCATTTAGTGATTGAATTAGGGAGAACCTCAATAACATTATAGGAAAGGTCAAGGTACTTTAGATGCTTCAAAATACCAATGATATTTGGCAATGCCATAATTTTTAAATCATGTATATCTAAGTATCTAAAGTAAAAATAAGTGTTTTGAGAGTTAAAGAAGGAAAAAGTCGTTCACATTCATCCCTAGAGTCTTTAGGTGAGTGCAGAAACTAAATTCCTAAATAACTTTTAAAAAGTGTCGGTTTAAATAATTAATGTTAAATAAAATAATAAATATGATTTACAAATTTTCCCAAAAATAATGTGGGGTTTTTCTTTACTTTAGCGTGGAAAATAAGGAGCTGACGTAATGAAATAATAGTAGGTGCCACATAAAAGGAGGCCCAAAACTGAAAACCCAAGCACCCCACAAAAACCCAGTACCCACCATGGGTGATTGGATCTCCAACTCAACAATAAACATAGCAGCCATGAAAGGCTTGTCATGGAAGAGGAATAGCCAAAATTGCATCTATGTTTTCTCTTGAGAATAAGTTGCTGATCAGTTCAGTGTTCCAGTATCCTTTTTCCATGTCAGTTAGTTCACTGGGGCATCTTGTAAAGTAGGAGGTTTTGGTTAGCAAATTTGGAATGTGGTAAGGGCATGGAGCCACCTATCTCACCAAATGAATGCACTTCTCCTGTCTCTAATCCGCCATCGACATCCTTTCTCTAAATTATCTATACGTTTTGTTTTAAACTTCCACATAAAAAACAGTTTTTTTTTTTTTTTTTTTTTTGAACTCTTTACAGTGCTATGATGTTTAGAAAAATTCTCTCAAGCTTAAAAGTTACTCTGATTGAAGTTGCATTGGGTATAATATTGAAAGAGTAACCTTTTATTCACTTATTTTTCAGCACAAACTTATAACTGAAAATGAAATAGAGGTTCCCATTTTTCACACTCATGTTACAATTCATACCCAAAATGCATGGCTATAGAATATGACATCCACTCTGTTAAATAGAATTATTATTAGCAACATGATGTGTTATACCATGTTGTGTATACTAGAGTGGATGCGAAAGGGGAAGTATAGAATAGGAACACTGAGAACACAAGGGTTACGTGGTTCAGCATTGTCGGCCTACATCCACGGAGGAATCCCTTAAGGGCTACATCTGTATTGTGTAAGAGTGTAGTACAATAACTTGTGTTACAATGAGCCATAACATGAGTATATATAGACGACTAAACCCTAGACTACTAGTACAAGCAGGACTAGGCTTGGGCCTATTACATTGGGCTAATATGTCTAATATATATCTCTAACACCCTCCCTCAAACTCAAGGCGGAAACTCGATGAAGGTTTAAGGTTGGATAAGCATGAGAAGATCACTTGAAGATGCCGTGAAAAATGTCTTTGAAGAAACCACAATGAAGAATGTGCCAATTGACCAATTTTGGAGCTTCAAAAGAAGAAACGGAGTTCAAAATTGGAATCTACGCGAAAAATTGAGCAAGATAGGCCCTCTCGGAAATTTTGACTTTTGGTCAAAGGTCAACGTCAAAAGTCAAAGTCAACTGGTCCAGGGTCAAAGTCAACGGATACTGGTCCGGGTTGATTTCGGGTTTCCGGGTTGGGTCACGGGTCGAGCAGTAGATCCGCTGACGTCATCCTATGACGTGTCGCTGCCGTGGACTAGGGCTGACGTGGACGTGCTGGCGTGGCTGCTGACGTGGAGTGATGACGTCATCATATGACGTTAGATGACATTAGCAGCAGTTTTCGACACGTGGCTGGAGCATGCGAAGTTCACTGCCGCATGGAGGAGAAGCCAGAAACCCAGGTGGTGTGTGGTGGCGCGTGCAACGTTGTATGACCACCAGATTCTCAGGCCAAGTAGATTGGTGGACGACAAGGCCGTCTTGGCGGCGCGTGTGACTGAGATCTAAGCTGGGAGTCGAGAATCTACGGCGGCGCATGTGAGAGTTCCAGGAGCCATTGTCCGCGCGTGGTGGCGTGTGCGGCTGCCGTTGGAGGTCGGGTTCCTGGGTTTTGGTCGCGATATGCCGTAGAGCAGGTCTGTCTAGTTGGTTCATCAGGTGAAGGCTTGTTGTGCACAGATTTGATAGGGAGAGGCATAGATTGCTTAGGCTTGAGGATCTTGACACAACAGTGAGCCATGACGGCTACGAGATGCTGTGGAGTCTAGATCCAGCAGACAAATATGTGGGACTTCTGATGGTGGTGTACACGTGAGAATCTTCTTTGTTTGCTAGAGATGTTTGTTTGATGCCAAGAACGAAGTTTGGCTCTGATACCATGTTAAATATAATTATTATTAGCAACGTGATGTGTTATACCATGTTGTGTATGCTAGAGTGGATGTAAAAGGGGAAGCATAGAATAGGAACACCGAGAACACAAGGGTTACGTGGTTCAGCCTTGTCGGCCTACATCCACGGAGGAATCCCTTAAGGGCTACATCTCTATTGTGTAAGAGTGTAGTACAATAACCTGTTTTATAATGAGCCATAACATGAGTATATATAAGCGACTAAACCCTAGGCTACTAGTACAAGCAGGACTGAGCTTGGGCCTATTACATTGGACTAATATGTCTAATATATATCTCTAACACACTCCAAATATTTACATGTACTATTGCACAATATTACTTAAATACAATTACTATAAAGCAACAAAACAGCCAGAATAAAATGAAAATAGTGTAAATAGTCAACAGTTAGCAACGTGACAAAATGAAGTGCAGAAGCATCAAACAAGAGTTTAATAACCTCAGCTAAAATAGCAAATGCCCAAGCAGTAACATAATTAAGTGTCATGGCCCATTCAAACCACAAGCCTTGTTAACATCGACATGGCTGAGGGCTGTCCTTTTTTCAAATCCCATCTTTGAACCAATTCTCCTACGCCACAAGCTTGCCTCATCAACATCATGAACCTCTTCTTCCACAGCAATTTTGAAACAGATTAAATCATCAAAAGTGTTCAAGCAAAACTGAAATGACGATGCAACCCTCTTGTTTCTCAAATTCACCACCCATGATGAAACCTATTAGAGAAGACTCTTGGAAGGACCACTGCACATTGAAATCACTCTCATCTCAGACCTCCATACAATCTCTCTCAACAAAATTTGTAACAAATATAATATTTATAACTGCTTTTTAGGAATTTACAAACAGAGAAAACGGCAAATGAGAAAGAAAGTAAGAAAGAAAAAAGTCACTGAAAGAAAAGTCACTACCAAACCATGAATTCAAATGGAAACATGACTTTCCAACTTATACATGTGTTTGTACCTATATCATGCAATCATGCAATGAATGCATTAGTTCAATTTAAGTTGTACTTTCTTCCCACCGGGGAAAAAGATGGAGACGTCTCTACACATCACTCATGTCTTAATCATCAAGCCAACAAAGAAGAAAGAAATGAATGCATTGCATTGCATGATCATCAATTGATTAAAAAAATGTTATTTATGCTTACATGTTTGCAACATAATGTGCATATCTTGCACTTGAATGCATAGCAAGGAACTCCCAGCCATTTGTAGCATCCACCAATGTTTATGCAACTTCATTAGAACAGAATGTTCATCAGTCATGGATTGTTTTTTTTTTTTTAGTCCAAAATCCATAGCAGAAGCTCCAGCATATTTGAGTGTAAGATTTTTCTGTGAAGCTGAAATTACCTACAGTAATAGGATATAACTATATGAGAGTAATGATTATTAACCAAACACTAAGTCTAGTTGATCACAAACTAGAGATCATAAGAGCATGAGAAGAAAAACTGATCTCGATATTACGAACAAACAATAATGATTACTTCATAACATACATTTGATGGTCACCTCTATGCACAAGAGAGAGAGAGATCAATGGTTTTGAATTAACTTAAAAGAGTATCAGATGAACCAAAGCATAGGTACGTGTTCAAACAAATGTGAAGGACCGTAAACCTAACATATAGGTGCCATATTTGCACTCTTTTTCCATATCAAACACAAATAAACACTAGGTTTTTCCTATGCCTCAGTTGGTTTTGCATATGAGATGAACTGAAATCTTACTCATCTGAAGAAAATAGCATTGGAGTTTCTAAGAAGAATAGGATAAATGATTAATCACACACCTGATGGGTAGCTTCATTCCCTCTAAACTCCAAGATGTGAGCAATTTTTAGCAATCTTCCCTGTTTCCTGCTGGCTTCCTTCTAACTGTTTCTATTGTGCGTCAAACTGTTTCTGCATATTCAAATTGCAAATAAATTTTCCTAAACATCAGCAGCAAAAAAAAAAAAAAAAAAAAAAGGAAAAAGAAAGAAACTATAGCAGATGGTATGGCCATTTATCATCTATATAAGCAAGACATGGATAATTTAGAATTTTTAGTGGTTGCAATCAAGTGACAATAAGATTCTTGTAATTATTATCTTGTTGGAACTCCAAACAGGCCTTCTTGTGATTCTGAGGCAATCTTGTCACTTGTGTCTTTTTTTTCTTTTTTTCTCCTTCTTCCTTGCTACCTTGTTTGCATTGTTCTGCAGAGTTTTAAACCATATTTAGTTATTTTCTTTGTTATTATGAGGCATTCTATTTCAAAACTTTTTTAATCAGCGGAAATGAATTCCTGTACTTGAGCATACAAAAGCTTCAAATTTATGACTTTTTAATTTAATCTGTCTTGCTGGAACAATCACAAATATACCTAAGACAACAGCTACTCAGCCTATGAATCTTAAAACCGGTATCCTGTTATTCTTTGTAGTAAATTGAATCAACTACTAAAAGGCTTTGTTGACCCATGAATCCAATGTTTTTGTTGACCAACCAGTACACATTCGTAAGTTTTAGGATTACTAAAAGGCAAAAGCTTCAAATAAATAAATACAAACTTTACAACCAGGGGCTTTACAAATATTGCTATCAAAAGAGCTACTGAAAAAAAATGCATCAAAGTGACACTCATGGCCAACCTGTGGTAAGAAAAAATAAATAAATAATTGATTGATATGAACAAAAGACTGATTTTGAGGGAGTATTAGCACCAAGCCGTGGTCCTCAATTATAACATCATTCTATCGAACATAATTTCAACCAAAAAAAAAATTATAATAATAATAAGATGATGTAGTTTATGGAGCTTGTAATATCTGTAGTATCTTGTATGCAAAATTGAAGACTCAAAGTCATATGTTATTAACTAAATCTGCAAATAGGAAATAACAAGATAAGGATTCTCAATGTGACTCTTAGGAGGAAAGATATTTCAATATAAGGATTGAGATAATTAACACTCATTTTTTTTCCTTGTAGATGAAGAAACACCAACTCTTAAATTTGTCTATTTTGGTATCTCATACCTGCAAAAAAAAAAAATAAATAAATAAATAAAAAAAGGAGAAACTTACCAGTAATTAAGGAGAAGGAAAGAAGAGAAAGTCGGCAATTTAATCAACACAAAAAAAAGTGTGTATTTTAAAGGGGATGTATAAACCTTTAATTGTGAAGTGGATGATCCTTAGGGAAATCTGAGCAGTCTTAGAATAGTCCACACATAATCACACCTGACATCATGATGTCAAGTAAGAAAAAGAACATTCTAAAATGTTTCCTTCACATGAATTTTGGTTTCTCCAATTCCATAGAATAAGTTATTTCAATTCACCGGGATTTAAAAAATTAAAAATTAATGCATAGTGTGGAATCCATCCAAAATCTAGTGCATTTCTAAATCAGAAATTTCAAGCTGAGCTGTTAATCCAAGTTTAGCTACAGAACAATCATTTAACAGGCATAGAAACCAAAATATTGCCATTACCCAATATGTTCAAGGGATGATTTGAGTTTCACTTCACATGAATGAGGTTTAGGATTTTTTTTAAGCCTAAATTGCTTGGGCAATCCTCCCCTGTTCCACCCATAGAGCTAACCAACACAATTCGCTTGGGCAATCCTCTCTTGTTTCCCTTTGACTTCTATTCATTTCTTTTTAGTGTGCTTATATATTCTTCATATGGAATCGCAAATAATTGCATAAAACATTAGCATTGAAGATGATAAAAGAAGTTCCTTTTTTAAGGTTCTATGATTGCTAAAAAAAATGATATGCAGAAGTATATGCCCAAGCAGTGTTAAAACAAGCACCATTTTAATCCCAAATTGGGAATATTTTGGACATGAGAAATCATATGCCAATCATCGCCAATGATTTTTTTTTTTTTTCCAAAAAAAATAAAAAATAAAAAAGAAGGGAATCATCACTTAGTTGTTGAAAATTGCAGAGCCCAAAAGTTGAGCACCAACTATGAGGCCCAGGATTTTTTAGGCTTCAATTGCTTCTGCAAGTGGCTTAATTGAGCTGTTTTCTATTTTCAGAGCCCAAAATTTAAGAAGCAAAATGAAGGGAAGCGGTTTACTAAAAAAATGTGCTGTGAATACCAAAACCCAAAAGATAAAGAAGGCATTTCAGATTGATTTATGATATTGGACTAAAAGTAGAAATAAGTGTTTTGAGAGTTGAATAAGGAGAAAGTCATCTACATTCATCCCTAGAGTCTTTAGTTGAGTGCAGAAGCTAAATTCTTATATAACTTTTAAAAAGTGTCAGTTTAAATCATTAATGTTAAATAAAAAAAAATATGATTTACAAATTTTCCCAAAAATAATGTGGGGCTTTTCTTTACTTTAGCCTGGAAGATAAGGAGCCGACATAATGAAATAGTAGTAGGTGCGACATAAAAGGAGGCCCAAAACTGAAAACCCAAGCACCCCACAAAAACCCAGTACCCACCATGGGTGATTGGATCTCCAGCTCAACAATAAACATGGCAGCCATGAAAGGCTTGCTGTAATCCTCAATTCCCAACCATCCCCTAAAATTCTTTTCATTAAAAAGATTCGTCTAGTTCTTATAGATGAATTGCATGATTGACATCTACAATGGTCAATGAATATGAATGCCCAATTACTGCAACTTCTAGACTCACACGCATGGCAAGAAAAGGCAAAACAAGTGCTGCTGCATTTTAAGACATCACATGCATAGAAAATACAGAGCTTAGCAGATAGAGAATAAATTAACAACTTTAGCTATCTAATTTTTTTTTTTTTTTAAGGAAAATTCTATAAACTAAATAATGATATGCAGATCTGCACAGTAATTACCCTTGCTTATGATATAGTCAAAAGACCCTAACTGCCTATGAAATATTTTGATAAATGTTTGGTGATTAAATATGCATCAAGTGAGTGTCAACTCACCTATATAATGAAGCCATACAAAATTACACACTAAAGGTGTCAGAATTGATTGTCAGCCAACCAAGTAAATCCAGCAGCGAGAGCTTGTTTTCCATGTTTGAACTCCACTTTATCGTCAGTGGCAGCTTTCTTTGATGCTGCCAACGCATTTGTGAATGGAATACCAGAGTTAGCCAAAGAAGGATTCTCAAGATAAGGATTGAGTTGGGAATTAGCGGGAACGTTGGTTTTGCTGGAATTTGAGTTTTTCCAAAGCTATGTTATGCAGGACAAAGCAAAGATTTCAAAGCTTAAGAATCAAAACGAAGGGAAGGTATTCCTTTAGGTGTGTAAAAGCTATATTGAAGCTAAAAATTGTAAAACTTGAGAGTAAGGGAGAAGATTACCTAAGAACTTGCACTTCATCTGCTCCGAACTCAAGGATGTAAGCAATTTTGGACCATCCTCCCCTGTTTCGCCTTGTGCTTGGGAAATTATGCATCTGGAATTGCAAATAAATTGCCCACATTATCATGATTGAATAAAATAGAGAAGGTTTTTTATAAAAAAAAAAAAATCAAGAAATGACACACTGAAGAACGTACCCGGGGAAGCGTATTCCGTAGTTGAACTTTTCTCAAATTAAGCAACCTTTTCAACTTATGGAAAGTTTTGGGATGTGAGAAATATTAGTCCAATCCTCTTCAATTTCCTTATGCCATCTTTGCTCTAAGTGGGGGACATTTGAAGATTTCCAGAATGTGTAAAATGGTGAGGTGACTCATCTTTCGGGAAGTGACATTAGATTGGGACACCCCAAAATCTCTAATTCCTCAAGAGAAGTTAGATTTTTAGACCACTCCACTGGCAGAGACTCCAAGTCTTGCATCATCCACAAACGCAATTGCTTTAATTTGGAGAGAGGAGGAGAGAAGAAGGAGGAAGAGGAAGATGACAGAAATGAAGAAGTCCCTCCCGTTGTATTCATCGTCATCGCAATTGTCTGTTGCAATGGCCTAAAGCTGGTCCTTGTCAACTCAAGTCCTTCTCCAGGATTTGGAAATAGCGGCATGCAAGTCATCTTTGGGCAACCCCATAAACGAAAATAAGAAAGACGCGGAAAGGATGGCAAGGGTATGTGTTGCTGATGGTGATTACTTGATGATGTTGATGTTGTCATTGCCACATTGCCATTATCCACAATATCTGTCCTCCTCCATCCTTTTAGATTAGGGCAATAATAAAGTTTGAGCGTCACAAGGGATGGGAAAAACTTTGACGGTGATGCTAGTGAAGCAAAGATCTCATCAGTGATATCTCGGTCTGTCATGTACTCCAAACCATCCATTTCATCAATAATTAGTTTTTGGAGATATGGGAGTTGATATAACGGTGGCAAATATTGGCAATTCTTACAATTGGATATAAATAATTTAACAAGATTTGTGAGTAAAGAAAGCCAACTTGAAAATCTCACACCCCTGTACCCATTCAATACCAAAGATTTTAGATTTTGATGTGGTTGGAGGCCATCCATGGAATTTTCATCATCATGGGCATCTACAGCATCATCACCCTCCAGGTTCCATCTTAATTCCAACTCACTAAGATGTTCTTTCTCTTTCAAATTTGCAGCCTTGAATTCTGAGGTGGTATCTTTCACCCATGCCAAATTTATAATCTCTATTTTTCCTCTCAAGTTGTTTAGCCTGTTCAATTCTACTAGTCTATCGCAATGCTTTGAAGAACCTACAGGGTCCTTACTTACAACAAATAAGGTTAATGTTTGAAGAGAAGTCAATTGCCCTAATCCACTTGGCATATGAGTCAAATTCTCACAACCACTTATGTCAAGGTGCTTGAGATTGACCAATTTTTTAATGTCTATTGGTAACTCCCTAAGGTTTTCACACATGGAGAGCTTTAATGTTTGCAAATTCACCAATTTAGTAATAAAACCAGGGAGAACCTCAAGATCATTAAAAGAAAAGTCAAGGTACTTCAAATACATCAAATTACCTATGATATTAGGCAATGTCTTCAATTTTAAACCATGTAAGTCTAATGCACGCAAATATCTAAAATTAGAAATAAGTGTTTTGAGAGTTGATTCTTCCTTTATTCCCTGATCATAGTTCCAATTATGGTATGCCAAAATAAATGTTCGTATCTTATTTGCTTTAATCAATGTGCTTAAATTCTCCGCAAAGAATGAAACCTTGTAATATGGAAAAGATAGATGACGAACTTTTTCATTGACATTTTTTGCATTAGAATCAACCAATGCACATTCAATTCTTGATACTAATTGTGCAAGATCATGAATTAAATCATGCATTTTAAACTTCATATTCATGCCTTCATCTTCTTCTGCTTCTTGGAAAAAGGATCTCCAAATTAGATCCATGAAGTACTCATTGGCAACATCCTTTAATTGTAAGTTTTCCTCTGGTGATTGAATAAATCCTTGTGCTATCCATAGTTGTATCAATGTCAGCTTATCAATCAAATAATCTTTGGGAAATAGTGAACAATATGCAAAACAACACTTCAAATGTGATGGAAGATGATCATAACTCAATTTTAGAACCGGTAAAACACCATTCTTTGATTGAGTTACATTTGTAAGTTCATTATTTTTTATATATGACCATTCATCTTTTGTGTTTTTGAAGTATAAGACCCTCCCAATTGTCTTTATAGCAAGAGGCACTCCTTGGCAATTTTCTACAATTTCCATTCCAATTGCTTCAAGGTTAGGATCAACAGTCTCTTGCTCTTTTTTAAATGCCATTTGCTTCAATAATAACCAAGATTGACTCTTTGATAGGCCTTCTAAAAAATATGGTGAGATTGTGCTAGTAATTTCCGCAACCAGTTTGGTCCTAGTAGTTACCACCACCCATTAAAAGTCTTTTCAATTCACACCAACTTTCCTTATCTTCATTCCAAACATCATCCAATATAAGTAGGTACTTCTTTTGGTTGAGATTTTGGCGAAGTTTATTTTGCAATTGATCCATTTCAAAGTTTTCAGGTTTTTTATCAATTGCAGATGCAATGATCTTTTCAACAATTATTTTTAATTCAAAGATGTCGGAGACACACACCCACATCTTCAACTCAAAATAAGTTTTGACTTTCTCATCATTGTACACATATTGGGCGAGTGTGGTCTTCCCCAGGCCACCGATTCCCACTATGGATATGAACGAAACGTTCTCTTCCACATCAAAGTCCAATAACTGATCAATGATGGCCTTCTTATCCCCTTCTCTCCCGACAACTTCTTCTTCGGTTACAAATGAGTGGGTTTGGTCCCTACCCCTAGTCACAACCCGTGTCTCTAAAGGAAGACCTACCAACTGGAAGTTGTTTCTATCATTTGCTATATCATTGAGTCTCTCTCTCATAGCCTTAATTTTATGAGCCATCTTAAGACCAAAAGCAAGTTGGTTTGTACTCGAAAAGAAAATGCGTACCTTCCTTGTCATTTTAGTACCACCCATCACGCTTTGCCGCAATACATGAGTGGAGAACTCACTCAACAAGTCATCCGCATCAAAAACTGCATCTCTGAGCTTCATGAGCCAGTCCCTGACTTGACGATTATTGACCTGCATCTCCTCTGCATCCTCAAGAACAGCTTGAATAGCAGAAACTGTGTTTGACATTTTTTCGAGCTCATCTTTCATACCCCAGATGGATCCAATCTCTTGGAAGGTTGAGGAACCCAACCTTTCGATGATTGTCCTCGCTATGCCATAAAGGATTGCATCAGCCATTTCTTTTTGTGGATGAAAGAAAACACTGAAAGAAAGATGAGAAAGCTAAAAGCAAGGATGAAAATCAGGGACGGACCCACGTTGATCCCAAAGGGGGCCCGCCCCCCCGCCCCAAGCCCAAAAATTTTTTTTTTTAGCAAGTAAAATTTTCAGAGAACCAAAAAAAAAGGGCTTGGCCCCCCTTAGTTTTTTGCTCGGGCCCCCTCCCAAAATATCATGAACCCCCCCAGCCCATCATCCGGCCAGTCCAAGAGCCATGAACCCCCCCAGTCCAAGAGCCATCATCTGGCCAGCCCAGGAGCCCATGACCCAGGTAATCTATTAAAAAAAAAAAAAAACAAAACACTTAGCACCAAAGTCCAAACGGAGTTACGGAGAAAGCAAAAAAAACCAAGGAAAAAAAAGAAAAAAAAAGAAGAGGATAGAGAGGTGAGATAGAGAGTAGAGAGGCGAGATAGAGACTAGAGTGAGACTGTGAGAGAGACCCACTCAGTGCACTCACCCACGCCGACGACGCCGCCGCCGCCCATGCCCACGTCGTGTCGCCGTGAGTCGGTGACGCCGTGAAGCTTGCGAGCCCATCTTGATCTTGCCGCCGCCGTGAGTCCGTGACTGCTAGTTGCTACCGTCGGTGAGACCCACGCAAGACCCACTTGCCGCCGCCGCCGCCGGTTGCTCGATTTGCCCAGCCTAGCTTCGTTGCTTCAGCCTTCACAGTTCACAGGTATTTACTTTTCTCTTTTCCTTCAAATTTCAAAACCTAATAAAATGTTTGTGACTTTGTGATCTGAGAATCTGAGATTCATAGAAAGTAGAAACTGTGCTTGTGTTGTGCGGACTTGTGGACTTGTGGTGTTTGATGTTTGAGTTTTCTGTGCTTGTGTTGTGAATTGTGATGACTCTGTGTCTGTGCAGTTGCTGTCTGTGGTTTTTTTTGTTTTTTTTTTGTTTGGCTTTTTGGCTTTGTGACTCTGTCACTCTATGTTTGTGACTAGTTTATATAGATAAGCGAGATAGAGAGAGAGACAAAGAGTAAAGTTTGTAGTGATCAATTTTTTCTTTGTTAACTGGTTGTTGGGCATAATAGGAACAAGTGGAGTTGGGCAACGGGCAAGTGACAGAAAAAACAAAGGGTAAAGTTAAGAAAAGTTTTTGTTAGCAGTGTAGGGAATAAATTTATAGTGTCGGTAGTGCTGTAGTGGTATTCATTAGGGTAGTGGCCTAGTGGGTCAGTGTAAAAAAGATGGAGACAACCCAAAGACATAAATAAAGGCAAAGCAAACACAAAGACATAAAAGGCAGACCAAACACAAAAAGAAAAAAACAAATCATATATTATAGAAAATTGTCACACAAATTTAAGAAATTAATGGTGATTCTTATTTTATTTGTAGATTATGAAAAAATCAACTACAATGCTTGATTTTTTCAAAAGAAAATGTTCAAATTCTTCCGAAGTCAACGTGGGATTGCCAATAACTAATGTTGCTATTCCAATTCCAGAAAATGTGGATGCTCCAATTCTAGAAAATGTGCATTTCCCAATTCCGGAAAATGTTGATGTTCCAATTTCTCAAACACAATTTCAAAGAGTCGATCTTGATTCTTTGGATTATGATCCCGGAACACGCAAACAAATATGGGAATATCATGTTAATCAACGTGATGAAATTCGACGGGCTTACATTAAAAAAGGTCCGCACCAACTTCCTCTAAAGACATACAAAAAAAGTGGAAAGCACAATCGTAGCTTTCAAGCTTCTTGGTATGGATATCATTCAACATGGCTTGAATATTCTCCTATGACAGATGCAGCTTATTGTCTACCCTGCTTTGTCTTTAATAATCCAAATGGGGTTGTAGGACAAAATACATTCACTGTTGGTGGATTTAGAAATTGGAAAAAGGTTGGGGGCAAAGATTGTTATTTTCAACGTCATATAGGAAAAGATCCTAACTCAGCTCATAGAGTTGCCAAGCAAAAGTGTAAGGATTTGATGAACCAATGGCAGCATTTACAGAGGGTAGTTAATCATTTCACTACTGAACAAATTGCAAATAATCGGTTACAATTGAAGGCCACAATTTTTATTGTTCGATATCTTGCCTTTCAAGCTATAGCTTTTAGAGGTCGAGATGAAAGTTGTAGTTCATTAAATCGTGGAAACTTTTTTGAATCATTGGGTATTGTGACTCTTTGGAATGAGAAGGTTGCTGAAATAATTGAAAAAGCTCCCAAAAAATGCAACCTACACATCACCAAAGATTCAAAAGGAAATTCTACATGTTTTCTCAGCCAAAGTGAAGAAGGCCATTTGGGAAGAAATTGGTGATGCAAAGTTTTGCATAATGGTTGATGAAGCTCGTGATGAGTCCAAGAAAGAGCAAATGGCTGTAGTTTTTAGATATGTTGATGTAGAAGGCTTTGTCAAAGAACGTTTTTTTGGGCTTATTCATGTTGCTGACACTGCGGCTTTAACTCTAAAGAATTGGATATATTCTTTGTTATCTCAACATTGCTTAGATATACAAAATGTTCGAGGGCAAGGATATGATGGAGCAAGCAACATGCAAGGTATGTGGAATGGATTACAAGCTTTGATTTTGAATGATTGCCCATATGCTTACTACATCCATTGTTTTGCACATCGCTTATAATTGGCATTAGTAAAAGCATCAAAACAAGTTAATGCCATTAGTCATTTTTTTCTTGCATTGCTTTTTTTGATCAAAACTGTTAATGCTTCATGCAAGCGCAATGATCAATTGAAAGTTGCCAATGCTAATGAAATAGCACGTTTGATTGATCTTGAGGAGCTTGAGACTGGAAGTGGACTTAATCAAATTGGCACTTTACAACGACCTGTAGACACACGTTGGAGTTCACATTTTAGATCAATTTCTAGCTTATTAAGGATGTTTTCTTCAACTGTTGAAGTTTTACAAAATATAATTGATGATGCAATTGATGGAGAACATCGGACAGAAGCAGAGTTAGCTTATGAGGGTTTAACTTCATTTGAATTTGTCTTCATCTTGCATCTTGAAAAGGAAACTATGGAGATCACTGATAAACTTTGCCAAGCTTTGCAAAGCCAATCTCAAGACATTTTAAATGCCATGCATTTAGTTTCATCTACTAAAGCACTTATCCAAAAATTTAGAGATGATTGATGGGATGGCTTACTCACTACTGTGATATCATTTTGTGAGAAGCGTTGCATTGATGTCCTGGATATGAATGCTTGTTATGTTCCGAGGCGAGGTCGAACTCGTAATCAACAAGATAACATTACAATTAAGCATCATTATCGAGTAAATATTTTTTATGCTACAATAGATTCTCAACTACAGGAACTAAATTATCGATTTGATGAAGATGCAATGGAGTTACTTAGGCTTAGCTCAGCTTTAGAACCTCGAGAGGCATTAAAATCTTTCAGAAGTAGTGATCTTTGTTTGTTGGTAGAGAATTTCTATCCACAAGATTTCACAGATTATGACAAACAAGTGTTGAAGAAGGAGCTTTATCATTTTGAGCATAATGTAGTCCAGGATCCAGAGTTCAAAGAATTGAAAAGTTTATCTGAGTTGTCTCAATGGTTAGTGAGAACTAGAAATTCAGAACACTACAAACTTGTTTATAGAATTGTGAGACTTGTGCTTACTCTTCCTGTTTCTACTGCTACTACAGAGCGAGCATTTTCAACTATGAAAGTTGTCAAAACTAACCTTCGAAACAAAATGGAAAATGATTTTTTGACGGACTCTTTGATGTTATACATTGAAAAGGATATAGCTTCGACATTTAGTTTGGATTCAATTGTAGATGATTTTGAAGATTTGAAAGAGCGTCGAGTTCCCTTTTCATAGATGATTGTATAAAGAAACAATAGTGTTTCGTGTCTTTTGTTTTTGTTAGTAGATGATTGTATCTTAATATATTAAGAAACAATGATTTTTGGGTATTTGTTTTGGTTGATAGTTTATTAATACTATATGGATGCATATTTGAATTTTTTTTCTTGCTTATCTCCGCCCCCCCCCCAACTTAAAATCCTGGGTCCGTCCCTGGATGAAATGTGGGAGAAGGAATATTAAAGTTGATACTACGGAGATGTTGACCAGTTTTTAAATATATTTGCCTTTACAATGACTAGTCCGCGTGAAGAATAAAGAAATAGATAATAAAGACTTGGTAATGGTTGTTTGTGAGAGACTTGGTTTAAAGAACTGTATAGAGACTTGGTATATTGAGATTTGTTTATGGTTTCATGTGAAGAACCATATTTAGGCTATTCTGACTTTTAATATTTTGATTAATTCTCTAAAATAGTTTGCCTCCAAAAGACATCAACCATTAATTTCTTTTATTTTGATACCCAAGACATCTTCCTGGAATTGATATTTTTTTTTGTACATAACATTTATTTTATTTTTTTGTTAGTATGGAATTAAAATTTGATGTTTTCTTTCTCTCTTTTTTTTGACCAGCACTCTTATTATGCCTTTGATGTGTTTGGAAGATTATTTGAATTAATTCGAAACTTTCAATGTCTTTTAGTAATCTCACCTATTATCATTTTTAAATTCTAATCATGATTTGACAAAATCATGGTGGTGAAATTGAATTGCGATACTATTATAATATGAGATGGGTTCAAGTTACATCTGGTGTAACTTCACAAGAGTTCCACCTTTTTTACCATTGATTTGTATTTAATAGGATAGCGAGAAATTAGTTCATCTCTTATTCGTCCATAAGGATCGTCCATGTCCAAAAGAGCAGACGAGATCAGGAACCACCTAAGGAAATTAGAAAATGTTCTTGAACGAGAATATGGTTTATAATTGACGAGGTCGTCCATGGACGATAACGAAGTCGTCCATGGACGATAACGAAGTTGTCCATGGACGATGATCAAAAATCCGTGGATGATTGAACCGTCCATATAATGGACGAACGAACATGCAACACTTAGGAAAATTTGACATGTTGGAGCGGTTAATAAACCCATGATTATCGCCCTAAATTCCTCGAGTAGTTAATTTCCATTAGCAGTTGCAACTTCTATAGCTATTGAGGAAGTTATGTCCGTACTCATTGGCTTCCGTGAATCTTGGGGAAGTTACTGAGGAAATAACCACCCCAAGATCTCTATAAAAAGGACCAGTCTGAACAAAACGAGGGTAGGTACATTTTCTCTGACACTTTACTCCCAAAAAGTTAGAACTTCATCCTTGTGGGACTAACTTAGCCATCGAAGGGTGTTTGGCCGGTCCACTCCGACCCCCTTTTTGATTGCGTGTTCATTTTGTAGGCCTTCCACAACCACTAGTAGTCCACCAAAACTAGAGCGTTCAACCTACTGATTCTACGTTGCAATTTGTCTTTCTACGACAAAGGGTTGAATGGTTCGAACTAGGTCAAGGGCTACTAGCCCAGGCCATCAAGAGAGTAGGGATGCTTCAAGCCATCCCCAAAGTAACCGTCAGTCAGCCCCAATGATGCCACAATCCTCTGTTTAACACATGCACTCTATGGCAGCCGTTATGGCGGAGTTAACACGACAGAATCAAGAATTGACCAGGGAGATTAATTTGAAGAAGCAACACTATGAAGGGTACGCTGAAGGTCAAGCCTAAAGTCAGGAAGATAGGGGAGATACTGAACCAAAAAGCCAATCGAGGGGTACCACATCTAGAAGGGTGCCACAATTGGAAAGGGAAATGGATCATATGGGAAAGGTTATGGCTGAGATGAGGGAAAACATGAGAAGGATGAACCTAGTAGAAGATCTAGTCCACCGAACGAATTCTTCTTTCACGACTTCCGTCAATGGACACCCTTTGCCTCCAAAGTTCAAGATGCCTTCACTGGATTCGTACGATAGAGCACACGACCCCTTTGATCATATTGCAACTTTCAAGACTACCATGCACCTTCAAGGAGTTCCGGATGAGATTATGTGTAGAGCCTTCCTTACTACTCTCAAAGGGCCAGCGCGAGTGTGGTTCAGCAAAATACCCCCTAACACAGTAAGTTCTTTTGAAGAGTTGAGTAAGTTATTCGTCAATAATTTCATTGGAGGGCAGAGGCACAAACGTTCTTCGTCCAACCTGTTAACCATAGAGCAAGGGGAGAATGAAAGTCTGCGCTCCTTCATTACTCGATTCAACAGGGAAGCCTTGACTGTGGACGAGGTTGATGACAAGTTACTCTTGGCGACCTTCCATAACGGGGTTAATTCTTATTTATTCATTCACAAGCTTTATGAGAATGAGCCTCAATCCATGGCTGAACTTGTCCATTCGGCCCAAAACTTTATGAATGCAGAAGACACAATTATAGCTAAGAAGAGGAAGAGAGCTGAGAGGATGGAAGCCAATCCCGCATGACACTCTGAACAAGGTCCTCGTTCAACGAAGGGATGAACGGAAGATAAAAAGGACCGAGATAATAGGAAGATAGGCCCCCCAGCAAGAAATCATAATTATACCCCCTTATATGCCCCACTTGATCAAGTGCTCATGCAAATCAAGGACGATCCTCCCTTGAAGTGGCCAAAGAAGATGAAAGGAGATCCTAATAAGCGCAATAAGAATAAATAATGTTGCTTCCATAGGGACCATAGGCATGACACAGACGAATGTTATGACTTGAAACAGCAGATTGAGAATCTCATCAAACAAGGAAAATTGAGGCATTTTGTTGGAAGGGATCATAAAGATGAGAAGTTGAAGGCAAAGATGGAAGAATCATCATGCCCCCCGTTAAGAGAGATAAGGGTCATCATTGGGGGGACTTTGGCGGGACAGACTTGGTGGCCATGGACGAGATACCTGGACAAGTGGAATTTAGCATTCTCATGTGTGTTTGTTTACTATTATATGTTTGAGTGTTTTAATAATCCCCTAGAAAGTACATTAGTGTTTTCACTTTTGTGCTATTCTTGGGCGAGTTTGTGTGTTTTTATTCCCTAAAGGCACTAGCTCTTCATCATGTGCCATGCCTATGGACGAATGTTTGCATAAGTTTGGATTTTCAGATATATATATATATGATGTATTTTAAAGTATATGCATAGTTGTATGAGAATCCTTCATTTTTTGTACATTCATCTAGAATGATCCACGAGAGGCAAGCAAGCATGGACGAGTAAAATCCTTGGATGCAAGGATGTATCGTTCATAAGCTTTCCTTGAAAGAAAAGATAAACGAATAATAAACCTAAGGTAAATCCGTCTAAAGCATAAGACGGGATATAACCTAAGGAATATTCGTCCAGACCATGGACGAATAATGATTGTGTAAAGCACAAACCCATGGACAAACCAAACCAGCACAACAATCCAGTGCATGGACGAAAAATTACTCGGGACAATTTTGTTAAGGGCATAAACATGATCATCCCCAAGTTTGAATAATGAATAAAAGCTAAGCCAAAAGGAACGTCATTCACAAACGAGCTCCACTAGGCAAGCATGAAGGATTCATTTTACTCTATTTTAGTGATGTAAAAAGAAATTCACTCATATACTCAAGACGAGCTAAAGTGATTTCCTGAGTGGACGAACCACACGCCCATAGAGGTGATATGGACGATGTAAATAAAGTTCATATAAAGCCTTAAACATATTCAAACATAATGGAAGATGAAGATAGAAAGCATTCATTTTTCATAAAACTCAAAGAAGGGTGGATGACCAACGTTCCAAAAACCCTTAAGTAAAAACAATGTAACTATTGTATATAAAGGCTTGTCCATAACCTTAGATGAGATAATGTATTTGAATAAAAAAAGAGAACAGAAACAAAGCCCAAAACAGCGGGCGCCTCCAATAAAGGTAAAATTAATGTTCTTAAGAAAATGTAAATTACTTAGACGAACCATTGGGTGCATTGCCCCCAGACTTGGGATCGCCCTGGATCACTTCATTACTAGCATCGTCCATAACGTTGACATCCTCAGAACTCGTTTGCAACATGGAGCTTTCAATGGCGAGGGGAAGCTTGAAAGAATCAAAGTCCAAGTCTGGAAATGTTTCCTTAGCATCAGCATGGAAATCCTCATAGCTAGCTGCATAGCGACTGTCTAGACGACTCTTGTACTCGTCAGACTTCTTGAAGGATGCTATGGCTTCTTCATGTGCTTTCTCCAAGGATGAAACAAATCCAGAAACTTGTCCTTCGAGATAGACGATGCAAGTATCTTTCTCTATATTGTCAGCTTTAAGTTCTTCCACCTCATTCTTCAGTTTCGTCTCACTTCCTTGTAGACGATTAAAATCTTCAGTCAACCTGAGGACCTCTCACTTTTTTAACAAAACTTTGTTGTTCAGCTCCTTAGCTTTCTCTTTAGCCGTCTTAGCCTCTGTAGCGAGCTCCTTACCCTAACAGGTCGCAGTGTAAAATTTTGACATAGCCTGTACATGGACAAAGGGAAGTTAGACTTTTTACTTTGAAAGCTTACTGAAGACACGCAAGGAAGAATAAAACTTACCTTAAAGAGGTCATGGATACCTGAACGTTCAAACTCCTTTACTAACATATTATAGCATTCATTGACTTCATTGTCAGTAACGATCCCTTTGAATGTCCTCCATGCGTAACTTTCATCCAGTACCAGGTTAGAAGGACGATTAGATGGCTCTGACGAAGGAGGCTTACGAGCAGTCTTGGTTGGAAGGGTAGGTTTAGTCTGAACGGGATGAATTGTTTGGACGGTCTCCATATCTACTGGAGATTCATCCAAATTTACTGTCGGGGGTACAAATTTAGGAACCTTGGGAAGAGAAGCCTTGTTAGCCTTAACAGGTTTTTGCTTTTTAGGACCTCGACGACTGGGTAGGTCATCCAAATCCATGGCAATGGATATAGTCTTGGCTTTTCTCTTCCTTGCCTGGACGGAAGGTTTCTGGATGACTAGTGGTGCAGTGACATCCTCGTCCCCGCTAGTTATGTTTTTCTCTTTATTCTCTCTCATTGTAATTATTCCTGCGATGAGGAAAATCAAGTTAAAAAAAAAACAAAAAAAAACAAAAACAATGATGAAAGGGAAAAGACAAACGGACGATACTCATTTCGACGAGTGGTTTCCTCGTAACTAAGATTTTCTACGGTAGGTAATGGACCAAGTCCCCCAGCTGCTAGACGACTGAGAGTAACAAGGTCGTGAAAGGTTCTCCCAGGGAAGGCACGTACTTGGTCAATTCGATCTAAATAAAATTTGTCTAAGCGTGGACAAACAATAGTTGCATCAATAAAAAGAGGGGTTAGACGATTGAAAGTTGAAAACATGTAAAAAGAAATGAAATAAATTGGTAAGAAAACATACCCTCAGGACGAAAGCGACCTATAGGACTGGTAAAAGGTGGGAAGGGGGCACTACGCACATCTACTGGGTCCCCAGTCCAATTTCCAGAAATAATAAAAAATTCTGTTTTCCAGAGCCTGTCAGACGAGCTACGACCCTTAATTAAACTATAGTAAGAGCCCCTGGTCGAGAACTGGTAAAAACCAGCTAATTTCTTTATCTCAGAAGGCTTATAACAGTAAAGGAACTCGTCCACGGTGATAGGACAGTTCCCTTCCAATGCTTCACGCCACAGCACTTGCATGGCAACTAGCGTCCTCCATCCATTGGGGTTGAGTTGGTTAGGTCCAATACCTAACCTATGGAAGAGACTTCTATAAAAAGAATTTAAAGGAAATCTAAGACCAACTAAGAGATAAGAGTTGTATACTCCTAACCCAGAAGAAGGAGAACAACACCATTCTTCTTCTATGGGTAGTCGAGGATTAAATTTTTTAGAGATTTGATATCTATCTACAAGGGTTTTTAACTTAATAGCGTCTAAAATGGATGCCACTTCAAGGGCACAACTATAAATTATATTCTCTTCCTCCTTATCTTGAGGGCTGAGTGGCTGTCTGGACGAACTAGCCCTAGATGTAGAGGCCTTCCTATGTTGTAATTCCTGGAATTCCTCCAAGGGAATACCAGGTACCCCAGACGAATAATACTCGTTTGAAGACTCACTGCTAGCTGTACTACTCTCATTACTCTCGTAACTACCCTCACTCTCAGAAGAAACGTCCTGATACTCGTTTATCTCCTTCTCTAAACTACTATTAGATGAAGACATGACTATAATGAAGAAAGTTTAAAACGAAAACCTAAGAAGGAAGAGGAAATACCTGGAAACTAGGAGGGAAGATAGACGAGGCTCTTGGACGAGTGGGCAAAAAGGAAATTGTGAGAGATGTGAGGGGCAAGAGAGAGAATGCACCTATATATATATATATATATATATATATATATAGGGACCAGAAATGGGGACAACGAAGCGATGCCATCCATTCAGCGAATGACACGTGGCGATTCTGTTGGAAAATGCAATCAACGCAACAGTGTTAGTGAAATGACGCACGCCACTCAGAAGTTGACGCGTGGCATTTCCTTTGGAAAACGAGATGAACACAGAAGGTCAACCAATGATTTTGCGACACGTGGCTCATGGAGACCCATGTAGATGAGCTTTAAATTACGCCAATATCCTGGACGACCCTTTGAACGAAGGGGCAATTGATAGGATAGTGAGAAATTAGTTCATCTCTTATTCGTCCATAAGGATCGTCCATGTCCAAAAGAGCAGACGGGATTAGGAACCACCCAAGGAAATTAGGAAATGTTCTTGAACGAGAATATGGTTTATAATCAACGAAGTCTCCCATGGACGATAATGAGATCGTCTGTGAACGATGTCCATGGATGGACGATAATGAAGTTGTCCATGGACGTTGTCCATGGACGATGATCAAAAATCCGTGGATGATTGAACCGTCCATATAATGGATAGACGAACATGCAACACTTAGGAAAATTCGACATGTTGGAGCGGTTAATAAACCCATGATTATCGCCCTAAATTCCTCGAGTAGTTAATTTTCATTAGCGGTTACAACTTCTATAGCCGTTGAGGAAGTTATGTTCGTACTCATTGGCTTCTGTGAATCTTGGGGAAGTTACTGAGGAAATAACCACCACAAGATCTCTATAAAAAGGACCAGTCTGAACAAAACGAGGGTAGGTACATTTTCTCTGACACTTGACTCCCAAAAAGTTAGAACTTCATCCTTGTGAGACTAACTTAGCCATTGGAGGGTGTTTGGCCGGTCCACTCCGGCCCCCTTTTTGATTGCGTGTTCATTTTGTAGGCCTTCCACAACCACTAGTAATCCACCGAAGCCGGAGCGTTCAACCTACTGATTCTGTGCAGCATCAATATTAAATCTAAGGGTGAAAAAACACTCATTAAAAAAACAGAAAAATAAAAAATAGCATTAATTTGGTGCGCCAATGTTGTCAGAATCATATTTGTATATGAATCCCCATTAAAAAAAAAAAAAAAATCTTTGTATATGAATCTCCGGTTTTATGACTTTTTTTAGTTTCTTGTCTAACTAGAAGTTCCTATGTTGTCAAAATTATATTTGTTATTATTAAAATTTAAAAAAAAAAAAAAAAAAAAAAAAAAAAAAAAAAAAACCAGTTTTGATTGTGATTTAGCCTTTTCTTTTTAAATTTTTAAAAATTTAATTTTTATGTTTAGCATCTATTTTCATTTAATAGCCTTGCGCATTTTTGGTTTTGCAGTTTCATTTGCTATAAGTGTTTATGGGGTGTGGAGGGCAAGGGCTAGGGTTCAAGTCTACAAGAGGGAGCTTTTACACACATATACAATTAGATTAAGTTAGACTAAAATTTCTATCATGTATCAAAAAAAAAAATTACCTTCGATTCATGAACCGAGTGGTTCAAGTCACATGAACAATCCCATGTGAATTTTGTTCATCTAATCATTATTGGTGAGAGCAGCAAAAAGTGTTTCTTGTAAATGACATGTTTTATGACAGATTCTATTATGGTCTTCCTTTTCTTGTCTTTTCTCCACAGAATAGTGTAGAATTAATGACTTAGTTACTAAAAATGAACGAAGCAATCAAACACTCTAGGGAGTAATCAAACAGGACAAACAAAGTGGGACGAAGGGAGTAATGATTTTGTTCATTTAATCATTATTGGTGAGAGCAGCAAAAAGTGTTTCTTGTAAATGACATGTTTTATGACCGATTCTATTATGGTCTTCCTTTTCTTGGCTTTTCTCCACAGAATAGTGTAGAGTTAACGACTTAGTTACTAAAAATGAATGAAGCAATTAGACACTCTAGACATAAAATAATAATAAAAATTTCACTTGTTTCTTGAACTCACCCTTAATTTCCATTGTTGAGGGTGAAAGTACATAGAACACAAGACCATGTGAAAGAGGGAGAGAAGATGAAGATGATGATGGAGAGCAGAGTTAATGCTGTTTTTTATTTTTCTATTTTTAATAAGAAAAGTTAATGACTTAGTTACTAATTTCTAGGGAACAATAAATACATGACTATGAGTGTTTTTTTCACCCTTAGATCTAATACAAATCAATGGTCCAAAAAATGTGTAACTTTTGTGAAGTTATATGTAACTTGAACCCATCTCTTATAATATTTATAATAATCAATTTATTAGTGTTTGTTTATATCAATGTTATGAATACTATTTTGGACCCCGTTCGGTTGGTCTAGTGGAACAGAATATTTTGGTACTAGCTTATTTCGGCGTACCGTTTCATGGTATTTCGAGATTCTTAAAAAAAAAAAAAATAATAATAATAATAATAATAATAATAATAATAAAAGTTAATAATAATATAAGTTATTTTTATGATTATCTATATATATATATATATATATATATATAACCGAAACCTTTGAAGTTCTCACAAGTTAAACTTAAACTTAAACACAAACTCATAATTATCATTTTTTTTTAAACAAAATTATTTTTGTTTAATCCAAATTTAACAATGAGTGAAACTCTATCTCTCTAATAAGTCTAACTTAAACTCAAACTCAAAACTTTGATATTCTATATATGTATAAAACCGAAGCAAAAAACAAAGACTAAAGTAAAAATAAATAAATAAAATGCAAGCAATTTGATTCAACTTTCTTCTTTGATTAATGAATTTTATGTTGAATTTTTTTATATTGTTATTATTAATAAAATTTCAATTCAACACATGTGGATGTTTGTTTATATTGTTATTAATGAATTTTATCTTTTATGTTGAATTTTTTATTTGCTTTCATATGTGCCTTAGATTTTCTTTCTATCTTATTCTTTAGTTATGTTTAGAATTGATTTTCTTTTGAGTATTTGGGTTAATCTCCATATTTATATTGACATTGTTTTCGTGGGTTTGGGTTTTGGGTTGAAATTTCTACTTTTTTTTTTTTTTTTTGGGTATGTGGCAAAGAAAGCATCTCTATTTTTTAGGAGAAAAATCAAAACTACAACCTATGTCTTCTAGTCTAGGGAACGATAAATTTTTATTTGGTATGTTATATATAAATTTGTTGAAGTTGGTTTGGTTTCGAAGTAGAATTTGGGAATTCTATAAATTTTGAAGTTTTAAGTCTTGGGGTTTTGGGTATTTGTGTCTCAGTAGGTTGATTTTAATTCTTCACCTTAAATGCTTTTTATTTAGGTTCATGTGATTTTTTGTTTTCCTATTAAAAGTTATGATTTTTGGTTGATTAATTATTTATTTGGATTAATTTCAATTAATTGTTTGTTTGGATTCAACATAAAAATAATGGAATTAGGTATTATAATTTTGATATTATTCCATATTTTGAATTGTCTATATAGTTTTTTTTTTTTTGAGAAAATTGTCTATATTGTTATTACTATGAGAAAGTCATATTGTTACTTCCTCATATCATGGTTTTTGTTTATATATTTGCAATTTATCTTAGTTTTGAGTGTGTGTATATATAATTATTGAGAGTTTTGCTTTATTAATTTAAGAATTGTAAATTACTTTGTAAGTTTCGGTAACTATGTACTTGCAACTCAATAACGTTCAATGTTAAACAACATTTCTAAACTATGGAAATGTATAAAAGTTAAATATTTTTTTCATTTTTTTTAAAGAAAATACTAACTAGCAAAATTTTTATTTACTTATTATTGGATTTTTTCAAAGACAATATTTTTTTGTACATCTCACAAGTTAAGCGACTAGTAAATCTAAGGGATAATTACAGCAAACCCCCCTGAGCCTTGGCCCGTTTGCGCTTTGCCTACCTGTGGTTTAAAACTTATCACTTTTCCCCCATGTACTTCAATCCGTTACCCCCCCGTTGCCCACCTGACCCTCAGACGTTAGAAAAACATCATTTTATTCCAAATTAGAACATAACACGGATCAAACAACGAAAATCCACTCTCTTTTCCTCACGAGCCCTAGAAACGCAAAAATCCTTGTAACTGAGCTGGGGTTTTGATTTTTCTGATCGTGCTTTCGTGTGAGAGTGAGGTTTTGACTTTGGATTGTCTTGAGGCATTGAATATTTGAAGATAGATCATCACCAGGTACGACATTTCTGCTTTATGGTTCTGAGCTAGGGTTTCAAGTTTTGATGGTAGCTTTGATAATCGATGTCTTCTTCAAGTGGAAATTACTTAGGTTCAAGTGGGCATATGTGTACATATGAAACTTGTGTGCTGAGAACAAGTCTGACAGTGGATAATTTTGGAAGAAGGTTTTTGGGTTGTAGCCGATATAAGGTAAGTATACTTTTTACTTAATCTAATTGATTCACGTGAGATTGGAATGTGATGTGTTCAATTCAATTTATGAACAGGTTGGTCCCAAGTGCCCTTTCTTTAAATGGATTGATAATCCCACTTGTATGGGTGAGAATGAAGCTGCCCATTTGGTGCAACAAAAGCTGGATTTATTGCGGAGTGAGCTGCAACTTGCATATGAAAAGGAAAGAGAAGCTACCCAGGCAGCAGTAGAAGCTACCCAAATGGCAGAAATTGCTCAAGACAGGGTAGCAAAAGCCACTGAGAGGGAGAGAAAGTTTCAAGCTTCCTCTGTTCAAGCCAAGGAGATAGCAGTGAGAGTTTTAAAGCAAGAGAGAAAGTGCAGAATTTGCACTAATTCTGTCATGGTTTTTTTTTTTTTTTGGTTATGTTGTTTTCATGTTTTGACTCAAGTGAGAATGTTGGAATGATGAGATTGAGTCTGCCTGATGGGTTGTAATATAAGCTGGTCCTCTATTGTAATAGAACTATGAAAGAATTTTGCTGTTGGTGTTGGTGTAATAGAACTATGAAGCCACTTAATAATATAACCTTTTTTAAGATAAAGTGTTATTTATGTTAGATGCTGTTGATATTTTTGTTTAAAGTGAATTGGCTACTTGTGAGCTGTGAGCTGTTGGTGTTTTGTTGGATGTTGTGAGCTGTGTTGGTTTGTGCATAAAGTGCATTGTGTGAAGACAATTGTGTTGAAAGTGAATTTAAAGTGCATGACAATCTGTCAACTTGCAAGAAAAGACAACACATACACCCTGCACACATAAACAAACTCATATAATAATAACTCATATAACAGAATAATAATTCTGAACACCTGTCATTAAGTCGGGAAATTGTATACATATTTGTTGGTGTCATTGAATAGTTTTTCATCAACCACCAGTAAATATAAGGCATTTGATACAACAACCAAAACAGTTGCAGCTGCCCAATGTTTACAAAACTTAAAAAAAATACAAAAAGTGTTTGCTAGCCATTGTCTGCCCTGCCATTGTCTACAAAATACAAAAATACAGTTGCCCTGCCATTGTCTGCCCTGCCATTGTCTACAAACTACATAAAACCCTAACACTACATAACCCTAATACATTATACATAGCAACAAAAGTCTTCATTTACTGCCCCTACCCCTGCCCCTGCCTCTCCCACCACAGCTGGCCTTTCCACCTCTTGTTCTACATTTCTGAGCCCTAGCTGCATCACCCCTTCCTCTCAAAGCAGCTCCTCTGGTAGCAGGTGGTCTTGTAGGCTACAAAGTACAAGAATTCACATGTTAGCTACCAGTATCACAGTTTTATGAATAAAACATTAAACCTAACACTATAGTACCTGTGATGATAGCGCTCTACTGTCCCATGTTTCTGCAGGGGTGTGTGGTGCTGGCTGGGTTGAAGAGAACCAAGGAGCTCCTCTAACTGTATACCTAAAATCTTAAGAGTACCACTGACTTGGTTTCTGTGACCATGGAGCTGGTGGTCCTAACCATAGAGCTTGTGGCTGTGGAGCTGGAGCTTGTGGCTGTGGAGTTGGAGCTTGTGGCTGTGACCCTGCTACTTGGTTGGATGAGGATAAGGCCATAGTGTAAGGCTGATGTGTTGGTAAGGGCTGAGTTGAGGATTGGGTTTGTGATGAAGATGGGGCCTGGGACCCTTCTCTGTATGTAGAAGGTCTTCCACTTCCCTGCAACCAAATATGAGCATGTTTTTACAATGTCAGTTATTGGCATTTTGCATTTGCATAAAAAAATGGCTAAAAACTTACAGATTTCCCTTTTTGCAATTTTTGCCTCCTTTTCCATGGTGTCTCACCAGTGACATTAACCTTGCATCCCCTTTCATTGTGCCCTTCCTGTTGACACCTTCCACACCTCATTGCCTTGTTTGCTCTAGACACCTTATAAGGGTTTGGCTCATCAGCATCTCTCTTCCTTTTCATGGGTGCCCTGCCGGTGGCTTATAGATTATAGGTGCAACAGGCTTGGGTTGGCCACTTGACATCCACTCAAACTAGCCAGGCATGGGAGGTATGGGTGTCTTGTATATTTCCACATAAGCATCCTTGTAGTAGCATGGATGGGTGTAGTCTTCTGGCTTCTCACGATTCACAAAAATGGCTGCAACTCCATGCTTGCAGGGGATTCCTGTCAAGTCCCATACTCTACAACTGCATGTCCTATTTACCAAGTCCACCACATGCCTTTCTCTCTTATTGTCAACCTCATACACAAACTTCCTAGAAGGTATTACACAAAAACCCTTACACTGTAATTTTAACTGCTCCAACTTTTTTTGTATGCTTGGACACAAGTTGCCACCATACTTTTCTATGCCGGTCTTCTTTATATACAGCCTGCTCATAAGCCTAACTCTGATCCACTCCAGTATTGATAAGATGGGCTTGTCTCTAGCCTTCACAATCATAGAGTTAAAACTCTCACTCAGATTATTTACCATACAATCTGTCAAAACTCTTGAAGAAAAGTGGGATCTGGTCCACTGTGCAGGCTCTATATCAACCAGGTACTTCCAAGTTTCTTCATCCAAACTCTTAAGATGGTCCATCCCCCTCTCAAATTATTTGGCTGATGTTGTGCTAGCACACTTCCACAGTACACTCTTTAACTCCATGCCCTTGTGGTTAAACTTTAAATTGTTGTATATATGCTTCACACAATACCTGTGCTCCACAGTTGGGAATAGAGTCTCCATTGCAGGTAGAAGGCCCTGCAATCAAGTAAGCAAGTAAGCAAGTAAGTAAGCATTCAATGTAATGAAGGTAAGCATGTAATAAGTCATGAGCTAGATGATAATACCTTCTTCCTGTCATTGATGAATACCAGATCGAGCTCCTCTGGCCTACCAATGTCATCTGCAAACTGCTCCAAGAACCAGGTCTAGTTATCCTTGTTCTCTTGCTCAACCACAGCCATTACCACTGGGAATATATTGTCATTTCCATCCTTGGCAGTGGCAGACAGTAATTGCCCACTAAACCTACCCTTCAAGTGGCATCCATCCAGCCCAATAAAGGGTCTGCAATCACCTAGAAAGCCAACCTTCTGAGCATTGTACCTAATGTACATCATTTTAAACTTGGGCTTTGCATTCTAATTTTCCATCTCTGTTTGCAGAATCACCCTAGCTGCCTTCCTTGATCTATACACCCGACTAAGACTTAAATCAATTGAAATCTTTTGCATCACATGGTGCTTAACACCTGAGACCTCCTAATTAGGATTCTTACCAAAATCCTCCAAATATCTCTTTGCCACATAGGCTAATGTAACTTGCCCATTTTTAAATGTTAAGGGGCAGGTACACTCGGGATAAAGTGTCTTAATCTCAAATGTGCACTCTCCAGTCACCATTGAGGCATAAATCCTCCATCCGCAATTGTTCTTACGATGTACATAAATCTTCTTCTTCTCATTCAACTTCAACTTAACATCAATGTGATGCTGAATCACATACTCCCTCAAAGCCTTCCTAAACACCTGGGAGTTTGGGAACTTCATCCCTTTTGCCAACCTAACATTTTTCATATCAGTCCTCTTATTGAACTCCAAATTGCCAGGCCCCTGCTTATCATCAGAGCTATCCACACTTGCAATATCATCCTCAAAAGCTGGTTCAGCCCACTCTTCATCTAAATCTATGTTTGGAGGAGGAACATTGCTTGGGCTAGGTGCATCTGTGTTTGGTTGAGGTGTATTAGTGTTTGGATTAGGTGTATTAGTGTTTGGATGAAGTGTATTAGTTGTTGGAACTGTGTAAGGTGGAGAAGACTCACCAAAAATGTCATCAGCAAAGTCTTCTCCTTCCAGACCTTCATTCAACCAATCAAACTCCTCCTCCAGACCATCACCCCCTGCACCAACCCCTGCACTAGCCCCTGCACCAGTTCTTGCACCACCCCTTACACCACCCCTTGCACCAGCTCCTACACCAACCCCTCCACCATCAGGAACTTCAACTGCAAATGGAGCATTACCACTCTCCACATACAGTATGATGGTGTCACTTGGCCCTCTCTCATTAGGCTTGCACATGTGTACCACATCTTGATCATCTTCTATAAGCCTCAAGTCTTGCTCCAAGTTGCCCCTAGGACCTAAATAATGAACCCTACACGGTTCATCAATCCCTAATTCCTCACATATACCTTTTATTTCAAAGTAACTAAGCAAATCAGGATCCCTATATACTATTTCAACTTCCCCACCAAAGTATTTTAAACTAGGGTTCCACAGAAAAACACCCCCATAATGTACCTCCAATTTCACTTTCTCATCATCCATCTGCAATAACAAATTACCATTTGACACGTATACAATTAACAATTAAAGAATTGTAAACAATAAAAGAGTAAAACAGTTGCATGTTTCTGTTTTGCTTTTGGGATGCAACACACACAGAGGGACCACATTTTCAACTTTGCTTTTGATTCTGTCTTACTAAATAGCACATGCAAACACTAAAATTTAAACCCAAAACAAACTTGGATCCACTATGAGACACAATGACCACGACAGACAAAATGCCCATAAACAAACACAAATCCAAAGAACAGGTGGTCACATTTTTCATAAACATCAACAAACACAACCAATATTCTCATTCCATTATATGTAACATTGATCATTGATTGATTACTCAAAAAACAATAAAACAACCACAAGCAAAAGTAAAAACCCAAACAGTGAACTGATTTCTTACCAGGATTTTAGTCCCTCGAACAACCCGTTGCTCGTCTAGGTTTACACTTGCAACACTATGTCAATAGTAGATGTTACAAGAATTTTCGCGTTTTTAGGGCTCGTGAAGAAAAGAGAGTGGATTTTCGTTGTTTGATCCGTGTTATGTTCTAATTTGGAATAAAATGGTGTTTTTCTAACGTCTGAGGTTCAGGTGGGCAACCGGGGGGGGGGGGGGGGGGTAATGGATTGAAGTACAGGGGAGCAAAGTAATAAGTTTTAAGCCATGGGTAGGTAAAGCGCAAACGGACCAAACCTTAGGGGGGTTTGCTGTAATTATCCCTAAATCTAAATATTCAAGTTGTTAAGAAAATCTACAAAGTATGAATACAATGTTTGAAAAAAAAAAAAAAAAAAAAAAAAAAAAAAAAAAAAAAAAAAAAAAAAAACCACATTAAAGATGAAAGAAGCTTCCCACTTACTTACAAAAGTCTCCTTTTACCTTTACCACTCCTTAAGAGCATTAACATTGAAAAATGCTAATGCTATATTTAAGGCATTTTTGACATTTCAGGGTTCAAAAACACTTGCATCAAACAATAGTAATACAGTACAATTCTAAACTTAGAATTGTACTGAAGTAGTATGTTAAAAAATATATATATATATTTTATTCCCCACCGTTTTTATCTCTCCAACTTCAATTCTTTTCTCTCTCTTCCTTCTCTTCTCTGTTTCTCCATCTCTGCTCTCTCCTCTCTACGGACCCAAACGCCATCTCTTCTCTCTCTTCCTTCTCTGTTGGGTCCGGTGTTTGGGTTGTGGGTCCAGTGTTTGGGTCGTGGTTGGGTTGTGGGTCCGATGTTTGGGTCGTGGGTGACGGCGTGGGTCAGTGGTGGTTATGGTTTTTGGCTGTGACCGGAGCTTAAAAGGGGTTGTGGGTCGTGTTTGGGTCATTGGTCGTGGTTGGGTTGTGGGTCCGGTGTTTGGGTCGTGGGTGACGGCGTGGGTCAGTGGTGGTTGTGGGTTGTGGATCAGCGTGGTTAGGTCGTGGTCGTGGATTGGTGAGCTGGGATGAAGCGGGTTGTTGGTCGTGGATCGGCGGTTGAAGGGGGTCGTTGGTTGTGGATCGGCGAGCTGGGATGAATGGGTCGTTGGTCGTGGATCGGCGGCTGAAGTGGGTCGTTGGTCGTGGTTGGGTCGTGGTCGTGGTTGGGTCTTGGTTGGGTTGTGGCTGAGGTGGCTCCGGTGATGACTTTTTTTGAATGGGTTTGCTCCGGTGGGTTTCAAATCGGCTGGATTTCAAATCGTGGTTGGGTCATGGTCGTGGTTTGCTTCGGTCGTGTTTGGGTTTCAAATCGGCTCCAGTGATGATTTTTTTTTTTATCGACGTGGGTTTGTGTTTGTTTGTGTTTGTGTTTGTGTTTGTGGTTTGTGCTAGAGGTTGAGGGAGCCTGAGAAAAAAAAAACGGTTGGAAAGCCTAGGAAAATGGAATCACGCCTAGGCAATCCGAGAAGAAATAATAAAGAAAGATAAAATAATAATATTTTAATAAAAATAAAGTTTTTTGATGTGGAAGGAATTGTAAAATGGTATGGCATAAATAATAAAGTTGCTTTTTAAAATGATAAAAAAAAATAGGATAGCATTCTTTGATGCTAATGCTCTAATAACCCTTGAGTCCACTTCCCAATAAAAGAATTTTTGTCCTCTTCGTCTTCTTTCTATTTTTCTCTCAGTCTTCTTTAGTGACTCTTTGTTCTCATCTTTCTCCTTTATTTTATTTTTCCTTTTTCCTCACAGTAGATTTAATCACTTTTATCCTTCTACAAACATCAACAAAGTAAAGCATGTAAGGTTCATCTTTCCCTTATACTCTGAAATCCTGTGTTGTTTTAAGTTTAAGGAGAAGAATACCCAGAACTCCATTCCGGCCGAATTTTCCATTTCGTCCGGTATTAGCCGAAACTCATCGGAACGGCCGAAACTCACCGGAACAACCCGAAATTCTGTCCGAGGTGGAATAAGAGGGCTTATCGTTCCGGTTTACATACCGGAACGAGATTTCCCGGCCATTCCGGCCGGAACGGAACGAAATTCAGAACATTGGTTTATATTACTGATCAAAATGAATTAGGTATTGTTCATTCTAAACTAATTATTATTATTATTATTATTATTATGTAATCAAAGAGATGAACTTGGAGCATAGTTGAAGAAAATCAGGAAAAAGATGTGCCTTCATGTCCTTTGTCATGTAACTTTGATCTTTGTAAGTCCCATGATTCTCGAAAAGAATAAATCTCAATTAAAAATGGCTTTGCTCTATGCTTGGTTTTCAATCTGATGCGGTCCATATCTTGGGCCTGGTACTGACCCATGTGATTTCCAAATTAACTTTACTGGGCCTTGAGTTTGGGTTGATCTGCCATGGGCTTGGGCTCTTGTAAGGAGATTAGGCGCTTGACTTTTTAATTAACTGGTAATTCAAACGAAGCCGTCAGACCACAACTTGGGTCTGGGCTGACTCGAGAAAGTGATGAGGAGGTCTGTTATCATTTTTATTTTTTATTTTTTCAGTTTATGCCTTTACCCAAATAGATATAGTTTTATTTTCTGTGCAGTATCACCAGGTTTCTTGTTGATTTGAATCTGATCATTTTACTAATAAAATTCTGTGGTGTTTAAGTTTGTTTTTGTGAAAAAGTTTATTGTTGTTTCATTTACAAAAATATTGATATCATGAGATAGCATATTGTTCTGGGTTGTCGATCTAGTGAAATCTTTTTCAAATTAAACTTTATTGCATTGTTTTTTCCATATACTTTTTTCGTCTCATAAAATGCTCCATTATTGTTGTGTTTTAGTCCTTTTGTACAAGTATGCATATGTATTGTCTTATAAGTTTAATATGTTCATTGGGTCCTTAGGAGTAGGCCAATGCACATATATGGTGTATTTGACCTATCTCCTCTTTTTATAATAAGATTATGTGCTTGGTTTGTTACTTTTTCAAATTAAAGTTTTTTGAACTTTATTTTTTTTTTCTAGGTACAGCTTTTTCAATAAATCCCATTTTCAAAAAGCTTGCATAAGAGACACCATGGTTCCACCGGAACTCCGCGCCTACCAAGATTTTCGTTAAGTAGGAATTGCATTATGAAATGCCCTCCATGCAAATTATTAATGTGATTTTTAAAACTGTTTCCTTTTGTTGTACATGAAGGTCTCCCCTATTGTTGGAAATTTAGCATCACTATAGGCACAATTAACCGTGAACCGACAATGTGGTGTAAAACTCCAAATTATTTTATCTCTTGCTAAGAGGAATATCCAAATTTGTATTTATCTCTTTTGTTGAGAATAATGGTTTGTTTGAAATCCACTTATTTTGCTAAAACTGAAAACTTTTTACTGAAGGTACTGTAAATAAAGATGAAAGTTAATTGAAATAGTGCAGTGGGACTCATAAATAATACCAAAAAATGCAATGAAGCTTATGAATAATACCAAAAATAAGCTAAATAGTAAAATAAGCTGACTTTTTAAGCTAGAGCCAAACGCACACTAAATTGTTGATAAGTTAAGAGTTCCAGCATCTTTTTCCATGTCAATTAGAGAGTTCACTGGGGGATCTTGTAAAGTAAGAGGTTTTGGTGAGCTAATTAGGAATGTGGTAACGGTATGTAGCCACCTATCTCGCCAAATTAATGCACTTCTCCCATCTCCCATCCGCCATTGATATCCTTTCTCTAACTCCCGTCTAGGCTATCTCCTGCAATACTTTGCTTAGTGTAAGAGGCTCCAGGCTTAATTTAATAAACCAAGCAAGTAAATCATCTTATCAATTCATAATATAAGGAGAAATCATATCTAAAATGAACTTTTTTATAAATAAGAAAAATAAGGTAATTAGCACTTAAATGTAGAAAATTGTAGAGTGCAAAAGTGTGAAACAATAACCAATTATGAGGACCAGGCTTTTTTTTGTTCATATGAGCTCAAATCAAATGCTTCTCATTCAATGAGAAGAAAGAGGAAGAGGAATAATAACAATGGAATTTGAGTTTGTACAAAGGATTAAGATTTTACACACGAAAAAACAAAATTGGAACTGGAACTGTGGAAGCATATTAGCGTAAAAAAAAGCACCAATTTAATCCCAAAATTGGAATATTTTGAGACAGGAGAAATCAAAGGCCAAATCGAGCCAGTTTAGTTATTTGAAATGAACTTCCAACACAATGTTACTTCAATATCAAAAAGTTCCACAGCAAGAGCTTGTTTGCCAAGTCTAAACTCCCACTTTATCATCAATGGCAACTCTTATCGATTCTAGCAAACCCTTTTAAACTAATAAACCAAATAAATCATCTTATTTAACATTTTATAAACTAAGACATAACAGCCCAAAGCATTGGAACATATTTAACAAATTCTTACAACATAATGTCTAGAGAGATAACAGGCCACAGCATAAGAACATGTTTGAACAAATACAGAGACAAAAGTGAAGGACCATTATTCAGGAATCTAGACGCACAACTACCACAAATGAGACTTCAAATAGCCTCTCTCTCTCTCTCTCTCTCTCTCTCTCTCTCTCTCTCTCTCTCTCTCTCTCTCTCTCTCAAACACACTGATACATACATACATACATATGTGTGTGTGTGTGTGCGCGCCTTTGCTCAGCAGAACTTCAGCCAGAACTAGCTACTCCACAAGCCTAATCTCAAATTTAAAATCCTTAACACTTCTAATTATTATGGTAGTACAACACCAGATGCCGTTTAAGACCAACTCACATACTTTTCTTCTAAAACTATAATCACTATTATGAGATCCAAAATTCATTGGGAAAGGCCTATAAATCTTTAACGCAACACAAAACCAAGAAGATCTTTTAAATTTTAGAACTCTAAGGATCACAGAAAAGGAGCCAACTTTTGACGGAGTCGAAAAGGCACTAAAACCTTGATTTTGTCCTATATATACTCCATTGTTCATTACTTCTATAATTTCAACTCTTTGAACCAAGCTATGATTGTAAGCCATAAACCTTGATTTCCCCATGCTTCAACAGCTGGCTTGTTGCACAATTACAGAGCCCTAAAGTTTTGAATATGCACCAACTATGACGGAGAGGTTCATTCCCTCCAAACTTTAGGTGAGCAATTTTTACTAATCGTCCCCTATTTCCTGCTGGCACCCTTTCAAAGTTTGCTTTGTGCTTCGAAATATTCTGCATATTTTAATTTGAAAATAAATCGTCCAAAGCATCAGCAGAAAAATAAATATTATGCAGATGTAATCGCCATTTATGTAAGCAAGACATGGATAACTAAGAATTTTTTGTGGTTGCACTCAACTGACAATAAGATTCTTGTAATTATTTTGTAGTTGAAACTCCAAAAAGGCATTCTTGTAATTCCAATAAGGTGAGAATGTATTATTTACATAAAAAAGGGTGTAGAATAGACAAACTGATGTTGTTGTTTTGTAAAAGTGGGTGTGTAAAATAGAAAAAGTATGATTTTTCTACAAAATAGATAAAAATTTTACATCCACTAATGCGGATGCTCTTATTATCCTTTTTGCATTTGCTCTACAGAGTTTCTAAGTGCATTTACTTATTCCTTAAGCTTAATCTCAACCTTTAAATCCTTAAACCTAATCATTAGTGCAGTAAGATTCCTGATGTCATTAATGACCAACTCGCAATCTCTTCTTCAAACAGTACAATCAGGTTAATGATACCACAAAAATCATAGGAAAAGGTCTATGGATTTATAGTGTAAAACCTAAGCAAGAAGAAATAAGCAAGTTTAGAACACTAAATAGTGGTTCTAGCACACTGAAGGTGTCAAATGCAATGGTGTAATCCTAATGATGCTAAAGCTAATCAAGATAATACACTGCCAACTAGTGCAAAATTATGCCATTGAACTCGACTGGAAAATAAGAAAGAATAACACAGGAAAGGAGAAGGTTTGTATGTGAGCTAATTCTCCACCCCTCTTCGAATTAATAAGTAAAGTTTTATTACAATAATCAAAAACTTCATGTCTTCATAAAATATACTGTAAACCAGAATAATTTTGGGAAACATAGAATATGTGAGCTAATTCTCCACCCTTCTACAAATTAATAAGTAAAGCTTTATTACAATAATCAAAAACTTCACATCTTCATTAAATATACTGTAAACCAGAATAATTTTGGGAAACACAGAAGTACTCGAATCATGAACATATGCTTAGCCAAAGAAAAGGAGAAAAAGAAAAAGAAACACAAAGATCAAGAAATTTTAGAAGAGAAAAACCACACCAGTGCTATTCTTTTTTACTTTATCATCATCCATGTATGAATTGTCTGGAAGAATCTTACGTACCAACTTGTCAAACATCAAAAATAGCTGCAAACGTACCAGAGACAAATCTAATATTAACTAAAAATGGAACACAAGAAGTAAAATAACACCAAGGTCACTCAATGACAAACAACTAATGAGTTGATTGGTTGTTCCTCATCAACCATCAATTTCCCTCTTCTCTGTCCTTCTGTGTGGAAGAGAGTGCCTCAATCTTGGCTTAAATCTCTGTGATTCTCTCAAGCATTTGTTGCTGACTTAGTCATGAGAGAACAGACATTTTGTTAAACTACACTCTTTTGTCCATCCTCATGCTCTGATACCACTTTTGTACACATAGGACCATGTTCTTGCCAATGATGGCTAGTTTTGGAAAGATTACAAAGAACAAAATAAGATGAGATAAGATTAATTTATGACAATCCTGATCTCCAACTACTAAAAAACTAATTATTTATCTACCTGACAATTATTAAAGAGTAACACTACTGGTTTCTATATTAGATGCTACAATGTTCAAATTCAAAAAATATGCTCATAAGTCAGAACAACCACATTACAGTTCAAGATAGAGTTTAGGATTGGATGTATGGTTTATGAAGGATGGATCAGAAATTGTTAGAAAAAGTTGGAACTGTTTGAAAGAAGTTAAAAAAATTTCCTCGTAAATTTATAACTGAACCGCAATGGGGTTGCTATTTTGATTCCTTAAATTTTGCTATTTCGCTGGCCATGGTTTCATATCACCAAATCTTAATGTCCATGATACATAGGATTTCATGTGTTCTTTTATCAATCCATCAGTTATTAAACTAATGAATGTAAAAAATAAATTTCTCTCTAAGTCCAAGTTAACATTACATGGTGGAAATAATGTATGAACTCTAACCCCACCTCTTTTTGCTGCAGCTTCTCTCTCAAACCCCCTGCAATCTCTTTCTCCATTATGCATCTCTCTCTCTCTCTCTCACACACACACACACATATATATTTTGCTTTGCTCTGCAGAATTTCAACCACAACCAGCTATTCCTTAAGTCTAATTTCAAACTTAAAATTCCCACCACTTATGATTATTACTACAGTACAATGCCTGAAGCAATTCTAGGCTAACTCACATACCTTTCTTCTAAAAGTATAATCACTATTACAAGACCCAAATTCATTGGAAAAGACTGCTTATAAACCTTTAACGCAACATCAAACTAAAAAGAAATCCCGAAAGTTTAGAACTAAGGATGACGGAAAAGGTCAACCTTTTGATGGAGCCTAAAAGACTTTATAAATGTGCTTTTGTCCTGTGTAAACTTCATTGCTCATTACTTCTATAATTTTAACTCTTTTTCTTTTACACCTTATGAACCAAGCTATGATTGTAAGCTATAAAACCTTGATTTCCCTACGCTCCATTAGCTGACAGGTTGCACAACTACAGTGCCCTGAATTTTGAATAGGCACCAATTCTGACACCTAGGTTTTCCTATGCCTCAATTGGTTACGCATATGAGATCAACTGAGATGTTTCTCATCATAAAAAAAAAAAAAAACCTGCATAGAATAAACAACAAGCACATACCTAGAATGTGAGACGTTTTTACCAATCGTCCCCTGTTTCCTTCTAGCACCCTTTCAAAAGTTTGCTTTGCCCTTCAAAATATCTCTGCATATAGAAATAGTAAATAAATTTTCCAAAGTACCAGCAGCAAAAATAAAACTATGCAGATGCCATCTCCATTTAAGCAATATATGGATAAACAACTAAAAACATCGATAACTAAAAGAATTTTAAGTGGTTGCACCCAACTGACAATAAAGATTCTAGTTTATTGCGAAAACTCCAAAAAGGCCTTCTTCTGATTCAGAGGCAATCTTGTCTCATCTCTCTCTCCCTTTTTTTTTTTCTTCCTCTTCTTCATTACTATCCTTTTTGCATTTGTTCTGCAGAGTTTACAACCTTAAACCTAATTATTAGTGCAGTAAGATGCCTGACGTCAGTAATGACCAACTCAGCAATCTCTTCTTCAAACAGTACAATCAAGTTTATGATACCCAGAAGTCATTGGAAACAGTCTGTGGATTTATAGTGCAACACAAAAGCAAGAAGAAACAAGCAAGTTTAGAACAATATAAAAGACACTGTAACATTAATCTTGCCTTAGATAGTATGCCCCTCCTTAATCCATTAGTTCAATAATTCAACATATTTTCTTATACCCATATGAACCAAGCTAATATTGTAAACTATAAAGTTTTAGTTTTGCCAATAAACACAATAGCTCAATATTTTTCTTCCTATGCCAACTCTTGTTTAGCAAGAGAAGGTTGAAACAGGGGTATCAACATGGGTTCTAGTATACTGAAGGAGTCAAAAGACATAGTTGTAATCCCAATAATGCTACAGAAAATCACAATCAAAGACATTTATACTACCGTGCCAACCAGTTCAAATACTTTGGGAAACACATAGAAGTACTCGGATAATAAAAATATTCTTAGCAAAAAAAAAAAAAAAAAAACCATGGACATATTTTAGAGAAGAAAAACCGCACCGGCGCAACTATATTTTATTTAAAAAGTATATTTTAAAAGAAACCCGGACAAGATTTCTATAAAATTTCAAAATTTTAAATAAAAACAACTAAAATAGAAAAAAAAAAATTTAAATCAAATCCCAATTTCAAAGAAAATTAAACATATATATTGAAAATACTTACGCTTTCATCATCCCTCCTTTCTTCCCCTTTGAAGTCCTCTTTCTTTTTTTTCTTTTTTTCATTTTTTTTTTCTGCAATTTCAGCATCAATCACGCATTCAGAAACCTAGATAATGAGCCAAACAAACTGGGAAAAAAAAAAAAAACTTAAAGTTCTGTTTTTTTAATTTGCGGGTTTTAGCTCTATCTATCTCAATCTAATTTGGGCCTAAAGGCAACAACTTTGTAGTTTTTTTTTTTTTTTTTATACCTAAATTTAAATAATATATATATATATATATATATATATATATATTTTTTCCTGTTCCTATCCTCTTCTGAGACTCAAACATTATTTGCAAAATGTATTTATTTAAGACAATGGTTAAGCGAAGTTGTATCATATTTGGGCAAAATTTGCCTAACAATACAATTTTCAAAATATTTCAGTCAGATAGTACGCGTTCAAACTTATTTAGTAAGTTGGACTCTTTTTGGAAGTCTATTTTAGTAAACTCGACTTCCAGGCAAATTCAATCCCTCATTCAGCATGTAAATAAGTTTGATTTGTACTGCACCTGGAAGTTGAGTTCAGCATACTCGACTTTTAGGTATTCTACACTTTTACAGAACTGATTTTTTGTAGGAAGTCAAGTTTGTTAAAATCAATTTTAAAAAAGAGTCCAACGTACTAATTAAGTTTGAACGCATGCTATCCGCCTAATTTTTTCCCGAAAATATACTATTTAGCAAATTTTGCCATTATATTTGCGTTATCTGGTACATTTTATACTTAAATACTAGAACTAGCATATTGAATTTTATATTTATATATATATATATATATATATATATATATATATATATATATAAAAATCACAAAAATAGTTTTATTTGTTAACAACGGGTGTTAATGTGTCCTCCAAAAAAAAAAAAAAACTAGTGTTAATGTGAACCTCATACAAAAGTATTCAGTAAATTTTTATTATTATAAAGAATTAAAGAAATTAACAGAAAGAGAAGGTTTATTTTTGGTAAATCCAAAAAGAGAAGGTGAAATTTATTTAAAAAATTAGAACCCTAACAAATAAGTATAAATGCAATCCAAATATTTTGGCCATAAAAAAAAAAAAAAAAAAAAAAGTATAGATGTATTCCCAAGATTACTAAAAATAATAAAATAAATCTATGGTCGTATGGTACTCCACGTTCCCACCCAATTTGTTAAATGAATGAATGAAAATGAGTTTAGTTCGAATGTAAAGTAATTACAAAATTAAATAGAATAGGTGCTACGTCCACAACATTTTCACAATATTTTCATAACAAATTATAGGTGATTAGTTGTTATTAGTTCAAATTTGAACCTAACACTAAAATTACTTTTTTATCCCAACAATAACATCTAGACCCAAACAAAATAGCTTGAATAATAGTAAGAAAGTTTGAGAAAGAAAAAAAGGTTCTAGATAAGTAACAAACCTAAGGATTAGACTCAAACGAGGAGAAGAAAGTTTGAAGCATAGTAGCTACCACTTTTTTTTTAACCAAAAAAAAAAAAACTCTTTTTTATGCTTTAAATAGTGAGGGGGCAAAATTTCCAACAATTTGTACAAGAAAAATTGAGATTTGAGATTGAATATGTATATTTTGTCTTTAGATTTCAGTTGTTTGGTTGAGAAAAAGAGTGTGCTTTTTCAGCTTCCCTAGATTTACACATCAAAAGAAAAATTTCTTTGTTCTAGTTTTTTCTATGATAAAAAAAATTACTTTTTATTTATTGGTTAAATTATGGGTCTTAATTAATATTCTTAGTAAAGAGATATTCTATTTGCTAAAAGTAATGTTACAGTACATAATATTTTTTATAACAATTGAATTAGTAGGTTTTTATTAGTTCTTTTTGGTTCACTATTAACATTATTTTATCATCTACAATTCACAATTTATTAAATATTTTGTAAAAAAAAAAAAAAAAATTGAACTTCAAAATTTTTGATAGGTTAAAATTTGGAGTCTTTTTTTAATTTGGGGGCTTTAAGTGATCACCTCACTTGCCTAGTATATTGAGCCGACAGCCTGACACTGATTGTGTGGAAAATTTCATACAATAAATTATAGAGTATTAACGTTGGGAAATAGTGGGAATTTTGGTGTTGCTTGTACTTCGAAAATCCTGCATCTGTAATTACAGATAAATTTCCTAAAATATCATAGTTGAAGAAGATAAAGAAGTTCAAAAAAAAAAAAAAAAATCCAAGAAAAGACAGATTGAAGAACATACTAGGGAAGCGTATGCAGTTGTTGAACTTTTCTCAAATTAAGAGATTCTAAGAGCTCTAACTGGGGACAATTGTAGATATCCAGGGTTCGTAAATAGGTGAGGTGACTCATCCTTTCGAGAAGCGACATCAAATTAGGACATGACCAAATCACTAGTTTCTCAAGAGAAGTTAGGTAACCTTACAAAAAATTATATTTTTGGTTTTGTTTTGTTTCATTTTATTTTTTCTTTTTTGGATTTTCTGTTTTTTAATGTTTGTTTCAAGAACCCAAAAAGAAACTTAAAAAAAAAAAAAAAAAAAAAAATCAAGCACACATATGCAGTTTGGACTGCCCTAAGGATAAGTTCTATGACACACTAAGGGTGAATTTGTATAAGTTGCAGCAAAATTATGTTTGTGTTTAAAATGAGTTTTTGCCCCCCAAAAAAAAAAAAGAGGATTTGTTGAAATAAAGAAATGACAAAGATTAGTTACAAAACCTTGTAGCCTAAGGCTACAAACTGCTCTAATAAATTGACATGTGTAAAAAATGGCATGTGCATAGCACATGATTACTTAACTAAACTTAACCCAACAAACCCTAGTTAACCACACTATCTATTTAAAAAAAAAAAAAACTACACGTTTTCGCTCTCTCTCTCTCTCTTGTTGACATCTCTATAACCCAGCTCCCCACTGATCACCCAAGCCCTCTTCTCCCTCTACTGGTCACCCCAAATCTCCTCTATTTCCACCATTAGTCAACCTCATACCCTCCTTTGTCTCCACCACCAGTCCACTCAACCTTCACTACCCCACCGGTCAAAACTAAATTTCCTTTTGTTTTATTCATTGATAACTAAATTTACATATTTTTAATTCTAATTTTTTTTTCTAAATGAATTGTGTTTGATTATTAGTGTGAGTTCTGGATTTGTTGGTTATGTTTGATTATTGATGTGTGTGTTTTAGTTTGATTGTTTATTGATAACCATGATTCCTTCAAGAACTGAAGAGGATTTGCTAGCTGTTGTTTATAAGTTACCAAATCATTTTTAATTTACTTATAAAAAAATAAATTTATGTGTATTTCTTCTTCTCTGATATGTAATAGTACTGCTATTTGTACTGTTTAATTTGTGTAGTGTAAAAGAGGGTTTTGCTGTCCCTTATTGTGGTTTTGGTGTTTTTGTGATGCTAAATTTAGCTGGGTTGTAGAACTTGTAGTCTTGTACACCTTTTTTTTTTAGTATTGAGTTTATCTTTGATTCATCTAAAAAAAATTTGCTGTTCTTGTTCATATTGACTGATTCAAAGCATGGACACAAAGAAATAGTATATTTGAGTTTTATATTAGTTCAATGGCTGTTTGTGAGAGTCGTTTAATAGTTGTTCCGCGTGAAGAATTGAAGAAGATTAATTGAGTTTTATAAATGACCAATTGCATGTGAACATATGACTGTTGATTCATTAAAATTCGAACATAAAATTTTAAATGTTAAATTGTAAATTTAATAAACTGCTCGATAATGCTCCAAGCATAGACAAAGGCATTAATAATTCTTATATGAGGATATTTTAATTTTCAGATAAAATAAATATTTGTTTCTTAAAAAAAAAAAGATTAAATAAATATTTGCAATGCAGGCCACAACGGTTCCAGCTGTACTTGTACGTTTTAGTTTAGTTTAGTTTAGTTTTTTATTTTTTATTTTTTATTTTTTATTTTTTATTATTATTTTTTTGGCGAAAACACCATTTTGTCCCTACATTTTGGTGTCACACTCTATTTGATCCCTACTTTCACATTCAAATTTATCCCTACATTTTGGTGTCACATTCAAATTGATCCCTCCATTTTGGTTGTAATTATTTGGTTTTGTTATCTTCAATTTGCAGTCAATTTGATCTCTATTGTTAATTCACTGATGGAAAATGTCTAATTTCAAACAACTTGGACAGTTAGCAAAGTTGATGTTGACGTGGCTACTAAAATAATACCATATCAGCATCTAAATTAAAAATAAAAAACAAAAATTTTCAATTTTTTTTAAGATAGAAAATAATGCTTGGAAATCACAACCAAGAACATTCGGAATACCTTCTCTACATTGAAGCTCATACACTGAAGCTCTCTTCACTAGAAATTTCATTTGTAAACCCACAAAAAAGAAATAAGAAAACCCAGTGAAATAGGGTCCATTTGTTAAGTGAGTTTGAGAATTGTTGTTTGAAATTTTTTGGAATTTTTTGAAATTCGTATAGGTGAAAAAGTGTGTTGAAATGTCTGTAAGTGTGTTTGAAATGTGAAAATTGTTATTTGAACTTGGTGACCAAACATGCCCATAGTCATTCAAACAAAAAACCCAAACCATTCATATGCTCAAAGAATACCACGCAGACCCAAGAGCTCAACGTCTCCAACAACATAGATTTCTCACAACTAAAACAAAACCCAACCATTATATCAACCAAAATTAAGCAAATAAGATTAAAAAGGAAAATGAAATACAAAATGGGTTTCAGTCATAGATGAGAAAAGCAAGAGGAAAAAATTTGGGCAAATTACAACTTAATCACATGTGGCTAACTACCTGTGATTTGAATTTTGACATTTTACCCACTTGATCTCTATTCTGTTAAGCTTCCATAACCTACCTCTGCATTTGCATTAGGAAAACAAATTTAATTTTGAAAATTTATCATAAAATAGATCAAAAGCTAGGGTTTAAAATTTTGCAAAAGATGGATGAACATTGAATAAAAAATTCAAACAAATACAAATTATCTTTTTCCATGTCTCAAAAAGTACAATTCCTAGTGTAATATCTTTCTGACAGTTGCAATATTGTAAATTTGGGTTCCCATTTTTGAAGGGGATCTAAGACTCATGCAATATGTGTGTTTAAGATTTTCATAGTAGGGAAAAAAAATCATTGCATCATATCATCAAAGATCGATATAGTGTAATCTAATAGTGCTTGTATTTTATTTTCTAGAAATTGCATGTTAATTCAGTGGCTTTCTCATGCCATATTATATTTGAATGTACCAATAAAATGCTGGCTAAAAACTAAAAAGGCTGAAGCCAACACCATAATTAAGTGTAATTTTGGTTGCATTTATGATGATGGCATTTCCCAACGCATGGTATACCATTTATGTCACTGGCTGCAGAATGATTCTCATTGTGCAGTTGAATGAATAGGCTTCCCTGGGACATCAATTTATCTTGAATGATTTATTAAAGTCACGAAAAATTGCAATTTGATTGTATATTTCATTCAATATTGCTGTATGAAGTTCCTTTATATTCTGTTCCGTAACTTAATGTTCAATTCCTCATAGGTACTAAATGCTTTGCGTCTGGAAAGCCTGCAAAAAAATGGACGTACTGGGGAAGGAGTTATTAGATTATTGATTTTTGACATGATTTCTTCTCCTGGTGTTCCTCAATCTGTTCGAGATGTTATGGAATCTGCGATTCTCAAGAATTAGCAAGCAATAGTATTTTCTACAAAACAAATTCAAGGACACCATTTTAAAAAATAAAAAATTAATAGTCCATATCTGTGGATCTTACATGAAAAAGTGAAATCATCTGCTTTGCTACAAGCAAAAGGCTACAATGTTTTTATATTGTTGATTTTTTAATGTCTTAGATATGTGACTCCTTGCTTTAGATTGAATTCTCTCTTTTGAGTTTAAAGTTGGTTAGTGATATGAATCAGTAACCCCTTTTCTGAATGGTAGTCATGGGTAAAAAAGAAAACTGGAATGCTAATGCCAGTGCAATGCATGAATGTCGCTTTTCTTATTCTAATGTGCATACAGGCATTGGCAAATGAAATAGCCCTTAAGTGAAGATGTGATGTTTTGATAGCTGGTGATTGTGAATGCTCATCGTGAACTTCAAAAATATTTTCATCACCTATTTTCCTTTATGTTATATATGTATCGATTAAAGAAATCCTTTAGCCGGTGCGTGTTGCACTTTCCATTAATAAGTTGCAAGGTAAAATAGTTAGGGTCCGTTTGATTGGAAGAGTGGAAAAGTAGGCGGATGGAAAAGTGAGAGGGTGGAAAAGATTTGGTTTTCTCTCGTGTGTGTTTGGTTGGAGGGGTGGAAAACTGGAATGGTGAAAATTTTTTTTGTTTGGTTGGAGAGAAAAATGGGAGGATGAAAAATGTAGTTTATATAAATTGACTATTATATCCTTATTATATAATAGTGGGAAAGTGAGAGAGGTAGGTGAGTGTAATAAAGTGAGGGTATTTGTGTAAATTACATCATTAGCATCTTTTCCTTCCCATTTTCCTCTCAAATTGGGAGGATAAAAAAGTGTGGGTTCGGAGGGATTATTTTCCTCCTTATTTTTTGTCTCTCTTGTTTTCTCTCCTGAATGAAATGGTGGAAAATTCCATTTTCCACCCTATTTTCTTTTCCTTATTTTCCATCCTCTTTGTTTTCATCCCAACCAAACATACCCTTAGAAACATTGTATTGATGTAACAATTTTTATAATAATTGGTTTGTAGTTTTTTATTTGTTTTTATCTACATTCGCCATTAATATCATTTCATTGTCTATCATTTACAAATTATCACTCCGACTGTTGTAAAATATTTTGTAGAAATTTTTGATTCCTAGTTATTTAAAGTTTAAACATTAAAGTCCTTTTGGAACTAGTACTTTAAAAACAAATAAAATCATAAACTACATAACTTCAAGCCTTCAACACAAGATAAAAACAAATAAAATCATAGACTACATAACTTCAAGCCTTCGACACAAGATAGCTTACAACACAAGGAGGTATATGGTGTATTAGATAAGTATCTACTCTCTCACATAGGGGTGAGAAAGTAGGGGTGGGTCTTCTTCTTAAGTGGTTCACCCCTATGTAAGTGAGTGGTTACATGTACATAATGCACAATGGATATTGATCCAAATGACCATATACCTACTTAAGACACAATTGATATGGATCCATATGAATCATAGTTCTTGCGTGTTTGGGAAATATTCAAGAGGTTTCAAATCCTACTACCCTTAACTCCCTTGTCAGCCCTCTGGCATCGGTTTTTTTTTTTTTTTTTTTTTAAATTAATTTTTTTTAATAAACGACAATTTTTTTATATAAAAATAATTGATTATTCTCTGTAATTCCAATTTGAAGAATTTTGCTCAAGCTATTTTAGCAGTTGGTAGAATTTATAGATGAAAAACTCGATCAATAATTTAATTCCTCATGTGGTGGCTAATCTGAGCCAATTTAGTTATTTGAAATGATTTTCCAACAAAATGTTACATCAATATTAGCAAGTCCCACAGCAAGAGCCCGTTTGCCAAGTCTAAACTCTCACTTTATCATCAATGGCAACTCTTATTGATTCTAGCAAACCCTTTTAAATTAATAAACCAAGTAAATCATCTTATCAATAATTAAAAAGTGAAGAAAAGAAATCATATGTAGAATAATTTATTTTTTTATAAGAAGAAAATAAAAGAAAAAGAAGGGAATCACCACAAAAAAAAAAAAAAAAAAAAAAACCCGTAAGGTTCATTTTATTATTATTATTATTATTATTATTATTATTTTGCTTGGAAAATTCATACCTTTGAGAAATTACAAAGTTTTAAAGTTGGGAATTGGTGGGAATTTTGGTTTTGCTTGAATTGGGAAAGTTCATACCTCTGATGCCACTTTGGTACATATGGGACCGTGTCCTTATTATCAATGGTCGCTAGCTTTGGATAAATTACGAAGACCAAAATAAGATAAGATTAATATAGGAAATCATGACCTCCAGCTACACAGAAATTAATTATTTATCTGATAAATTTTAAAGTGTTGCACTACTGGTTTTTATATTAGAGGCTACAATGTTCAAATTTGAAAAATTATGCTCATAACAAGCACATTACAGTTTTTTTTTTTTTAAATTTTAGAACAAGCACATTACAATTTAAGATAGAGTTTGCGATGGATGTATAGTGTAAGAAGAAGGATCAGAAATTGTTGGAAACAATTTAGGACTTTGAAAGAAGTATTCAGTTTTTACTGGTAAATTTATGGCCGAACTGAAAGGGAGTTGCTATTTTGAGACCTTAAAATTTCGCTATTTTGCTGGCATGGGTTCTTATCACCAATTTTTAGTGTGCGTGATACATATTTTGCTGAAACTGAAAACTGAAAACTGAAAACACTGTAGCAAAATAATTTTTAAATGTGTGAATAGTGCTGTGGGACCCATTTTTAATGAAAAAATTGATAAAAAATGAAATTTGTGGGTCCGTGAACAGTGCATATATGCACTGTTCACTGCAGAAAGTCAACATTTGCGGTTACTGTTCATTGAACAGTAACCGCAATACTCCAAAACGCGTGAAAACAAAAAAAAAAAAAAAAAAAAAAAGAGAACAAAACGCAGACGTGAGGAAACGCGCAATCCAAACGGTACCAAAATGTCATCCGTTCTTTTACCAATCCAACAGTTATTAAACTAATGAATGTCAAAAATAAACCTCTCTCTCCAACCCCAAGTTACCAACACATGGTGCAACTATTCTCTTATCTTATGAGGAAGAGGAAAACAGATTTTTTTAAATAAAAAAATAAAAAAAAGAAAGAAAATGAATTTGTTAAAATAATAATTTATATGTAGCCAACTATCGCACTTCTGTTACCATGCATGTCCAAAATGAATGATTATAGAAATAAACATCCACCCCGAATACATGTTCTATTACACAATATTACGTAAAAGACAATTACTATTATAAAGCAAAGAAACAACAGGAATAAAATGAACAAGGTGTACTGTACATAGTCAACAGTATGCAACAATATACAAAATGAAGTGCAGAAGCATCAAGCAAGAGCTTAACAACCTTAGTTAAAATAGCAAAGTCCACAACAGCAACAACTGGTTTCCAGTATATAATTTAACACAACCTTGCTTCCAAACATGGTAGCGGTCATGAGGGCTGTCTTCTCTTCAAACCCCATCATCTTTGAACCCAATTCTCCTCCCATACCACAAGCTTGCCTCACCAACATCATGACATTCTTTTCTCCACATCACTTTTGAAACCAATTAAATCATCGAAGTCTGATAATTCAAGAAAAATTGAAAAGATCTTTGCAAACTGCTTGTTTGTCAAATTCACTGCCCATGATGAAACCTTGTTTCAAAAGGTTTCTGTGCGTAATCACTGCACATAGAAATCACACTCTTCTCAGACATTCACACAGTCTCTCTCTACAAAGATTGAACCAAGTATAATATTCACAAATGCTATTACTGTCTACTAAAAAAAAAAAAGAGCAAGCGCAAATTAGAAACAAAAAATGCACTCATGTTATTTTTAGATTAATTTCCTTAGGTGAGAACAGATAATTTTTTTTTTTTTTTAAATGATTTATGGAAATATGTCCTACTTATTAATTGAGACAAAGGCAATACCTAACTACGAACTCAAATGGAAACATAAAAATTTTACTCTTATACATGTATCTGTATCTATATCATGCAAGTGCATTCTGTAGCTAAGTTGAATTACTTTCTCCCCACTGGAGAACGAGATGGAAAGATCTCTAATACACACCACTCATTTGTGTTAATTATAAAGCCAACCAAGAAGAAAGAATTGAATGCATTGCAAGATCATCAATTAAGTAGGGAAAATTGTAATTAATGCTTACATGTTTGTAACATAATGTGCACATCTTGCACTTGAATGCATAGGAAGGAACTCCCATCCATTTATAGAATCTGCCCATGTATAAGCAGCTTCATGCTGGTGATGTTATATTTCTTCTTCAATTTCTTGGACACAAAATCCATGCCGGTAGCTCCAGCAGATTTCGCTGTAATTTCTTATGTAAAGCTAAAATTACCTACAATAATAAGAGATACCTGTATTAGAGTTAAGATTTTTAATCGAAGACCAAAGCTCAAGTTGATCTCAAAATGGAGGACATTAGAGCATGAGAATAAATACTGGTGATGAAATAAGAACAAACGATAATGAACAAATCTAGGGACATGAGTCTAAATAGACATAACAGCCCAAAGCATCGGAACATAATTACCAAATCCTTACAACATAATGTCTAGAGTTATATAACAGGCCACAGCATAAGAACATACTTGAACAAATGCAGAGACAAAAGTGAAGGACCATTATTCAGGAATCTAGACGCACTACAACTACCCCCCCCCCCCCCCCCACACACACACGCGCGCGTCTTTGCTCAGCAGAACTTTAGCCAGAACCAGCTACTCCTCAAGCCCAATCTCAAATTTAAAATCCTTAACACTTCTGATTATTATGGTAGAACAAAGCCAGATGCCGTTTAATACCAACTCACATTCTTTTCTTCTAAAACTATAATCACTGTTATGAGATCCAAATTCATTGGGAAAGGCCTATAAATCTTTAACGCAACACAAAATCAAGAAGAAATCTTAAATTTTAGAACTCTAAGGATGACAGGAAAGGAGTCACCTTTGGATGGAACCTAAAAGACAATATAACCTTGATTTTGTCATATATATACTCCTTTGTTCATTACTTTTATAATTTCAACTCTTTGAACCAAGCTACGATTGTAAGCTATAAAACCTTGATTTCCCCATGCTTCAATAGCTGGCTTGTTGCACAAATACAGAGCCCTAGTTTTGAAAAAGCACCAACTCTGATGGATAGGTTCATTCCCTCCAAACTCTAGGAGGGCAATTTTTACTAATTGTCCTCTGTTTCCTGCTGGCACCCTTTTAATTTGTGTGTGTGTGTGTGTGTTTCAAAATATTTATGCATATCAAATATGAAATTGTAAATAAATCGTCCAAAACATCAACAGAAAAATAAACGCTATGCAGATGTTATCACCATTTATGTAAGCAAGATATGGATAATTAAGAGTTTTTAGTGGTTGCACCCAACTGACAATAAGATTCTCGCAATTATTTTGTAGTCAAAACTCCAAAAAAGGCCTTCTTGTAATTCCAAGGCAATATTCTCTCTCTCTCTTCCTCTTCTTCTGTGTTATCCTTTTTGCATTTGTTCTACAATGTTTCTAAGCACATTTAGCTATTCCTTAAGCCTAATCTCAACCTTTAAATGCTTAAACCTAATCATTATTGGAGTAAGATTCCTGATGTCATTAATGACCAACTCGCAATCTCTTCTTCAAACAGTACAATCTACCCCAAAATCATGGGAAAAGGTCTGTGGATTCGTAGTGCAACACCTAAGCAAGAAGAAATAAAAAAGTTTAGAACACTAAACAGTGGTTCTAGCACACTGAAGGTGTCAAATGCTATAGTGTAATCCTAATGATGCTAAAGCTTATCAAGATAGTACCGTGCCAACTGGTGCAAAATATGCCATTGAACTCAAGTGGAAAATAAGAAAGAATAACACAGGAAAGAAGCAGGTCTGTATGTGAGCTAATTCTCCCCCCTTCTATAAATGAATAAGTAAAGCTTTATTACAATAATAAAAAACTTCATATCTTCATCAAATATACTGTAAACCATAATAATTTTGGCAAACACAGAAGTACTTGAATTATGAACATATGCTTAGCCAAAGAGAGGACGAAAAAAAAAAACCCAACTTGGAGAAGAAAAACCACACCAGTGCTTTTTTTTTTTTTTTTTTTTTTTGTTTCTCTTCATCGTCACCCATGTATGAAATGGATCCGTTGTTTGGAAGAATCTTATGAACCAACTTGTCAGATGTCAAAAATAGCAGCAAACATACCACAAACAAATCTAATATTACCTTAAAATGGAACACAAGAAGTAAAAAAAATTCCAAGATCACTCAATGACAAACACCTTGATTGGTTGTTCCTCATCGACCATCAATTTACCTCATCTTATATTCAGAACACATGATTTCTCTCACTAATTGGGTTGACCTCCATAACTTTTTGTGGTATTCATAGTTGTTGAGAAAGATTGATATGACAGGAAAATATTACCAACTTGTAAAAAAAAAAAACCCGAGGACAGAACAACACAATAAAATGGACACTACAAATTCTTTCCTTTCTAGACCTTCCCAATGGATTGATCATATCCTTCCACTCCTTTAATATAAAACTCACAAACTCAGTAATGTAAGTAGTCTGATCAACGGCCCATTCCCCTGTGAGTAGGAAAAAGCTGAAGCTTTCTCCAATGCTCTAGTTAATCAACGGAAACCAATTTCAAAATTCTAGAGGAAAAGGGAAATATCACCACCTTCAATTTGAACCAAAGTTGGATTTTTTTTTCCTGGGTTCTGAATAACTTCTTCTAGAGAACATTGGAGAAAGAAAGTTTTGGTGTTCATTTTTAACTTGCAAAATTATTTTCTCAAGGCAATAATTTTTTCCACAAGGGGAACTCCTGATTTCATGACACTGATGGACATAAAAACAAGAAGTTCATTGAAAACAAGGGACTTGTTTACGATATAATTAAAGCAGGTAACACATTTCTTTAGTACCATTTGTTTTCCCCCAACTGCAAGCTATTGTTATCTTCATTGCTTTTACGAGGCATTCAATTATAAAAATTTTTAATCAGAAAAATGAATTCCTGTACTTGTGAATAAAAAGCTCCAAAATTATATTATTTTTAATTTATTTTTTCAACAGATATAAAACATCTAATTGTCCAAGGAGGCATTATGATTTAATGATATGCTAACTATCCTTAAGAGGTCAAGACTACATCAAAGAGGAAAAAAAAAAAAATTCCATGTTATGTAAGTGCCACATTCCAAACAAGACTTATTAATTAATTCAACCAGATACCTTCATCGCCTTTGGTGCATTGGTCACCACTAATGGCATGCAGTGAGATACCTGGTGTGTCTTGCTCATCTGTTTGCTCTAAATCCATAATGACTTCTCCATCTTCTTCTACAATACATGCCACGATCACAGTGATTTCCCTCTTGCTGCCCTCTTCCCTCTGAGTGCTTCCTAGAAGCAGCAAAGTGTGCTTCTCCATCCTTTCCTGTGGAAGAGAGTGCCTCAAGCTTAAATCTCTGTGATTCTCTCAAGCATTTATTGCTGACTTAGTCATGAGAGAACTGACATTTTGCTAAACTACACTCTTTTGTCCATCCTCACACTTTGATACCACTTTGGTACATATAGGACTGCGTCCTTGCCAGTGTTGGCTGGCTTTGGATAGATTACAAAGATTAAAATAAGATAAGATAAGGTTAATTTGAGAAAATCCTGACCTCCAACTACTCAAAACACTAATTATTTATCTATCTGACAATTATTAAAGAGTTACACAACTGGTTTTTATATTAGAAAAAAGTTAGGACTGTTTGAAAGAAGTTAAAGTTTTTGCCTGGTAAATTTTTAGCTGAACTAAAATGGGGTTGCTATTTTGATTCCTTAAACTTTGCTATTTTGGCAGCCATGGGTTCATATCACCAATTCTTACTGTCCATGATACATAAGATGCCACGCATTCTTCTATGAATCCATCAGTTATTAAACTAATGAATGTAAAAAATAAATCTATCTCTAACTCTCTAACTCCAAGTTACCATCACATGGTGGACCTAATGTATGACCTCTACACCCCCCCCCCCCCCACCCTTCTTCCCCCTCTTTTTGCTGCAGCTTCTCTTATCTTATGAGGAAGAGGGAAAGAGATTATTTTTTTATTAAAACAAAAGAAGGAATTTATTTAAAAAAATAATTTTATGTTACCAGCCATTGCACTCCTGTCATTCATATCCAAAATGCATGACTATAGAAATCAAATCTAGACCAATACATGTTCTATTACACAATATTATTTAAACACACTTACTATAGAGAAAAGAAATAGCAAGATTAAAATGAACAAGGTGTGTACATAATCAACAGTATGCAACAAGACAAAATGAAGTGCAGAAAGCTTCAAGCAAGAGTTTGATAACCTCACCTTAAATAGCAAAGTCCACAGCAGCAACAAAATAAAGTGCTGAAACACGTCCAAACTAGAAGCTTGGTTAACATCAATAAAACTGGTTTCCAAAATATAATTCAACACACTCTTGCTTTCAAACATGGTAGCAATCATGAGGGCTGTCTTCTCTTTAAATCCCATCATCTTTGACCCAATTCTCCTCCTATACCACAAGCTTGCCTCATCAATATCATGACATTCTTCTTCCATAGAACTTTCAAAACCAATTAAACCATCAAAGCCCAATAATTCAAGAAAATTTGAAATGATGTCGCTGTCTTGTTTCTCAAATTCACTGCCCATGATGAAACCTGTTTTAGAAGGTTTCCGCTTGGAACCACAGCACTTGTAAATCACACTATTCTCAGACCTTCACAGTTCACAGGTCTCTCTCTACAAAATTCGTAAAAAATATAAGATTCACAAATGCTGCTCTTGAATTTAGAAAAAGAACAAAGAGCATATTAGAATGAAAAAATGCACTCATAGAAAATTACACGGAAACACATAGACAAAGAAAGAGCTCCACTCTGATAAACATCAATAAAATATACTGATAGATAAACAAATATTCAAGTGTATGCTATATATTCATAAAACTATCACCCAAATTCAAACCAATATTATTAGGATCATAAATGCTAACTAGTGCCGTGAAAACCTTAAGGTGTTAGGAAGAGGCACATCAAAGTCTTTATCCAATGGCAGCAGAGCAAAGCCCCACATCTATACATGTTGCAGGCGGGCATGAGGGACTTTGCAATGCACTGGTAGACTTGCATCAGTTGGCTGGGCTGTAAAGCACAGATGCCACAGGATCCCCCATAAGGCCACATTACAACAAACACAACCAAACATTTTCTCATTGGTACCAAAGATACACTAAGCATATCAACAAAATCATGAGATTCAAAACATAAATTACATCCTTCTCTTACATTTTCTTAGCAACCAACGAAGATGCTTTAACCATTCATAAATTAAAATGGAAAGCCCCATATCCAATTGCTCTTTTTCCATTCATTAATTCTGTCATTCCCTTTTCTAATTTCTTATATGTTTAAAAAAAAAATGATATTTAAAAAAAGAATCATACTCTAAATAACATACCAATCAATCACATGACATCAAATGCGGTAGAGAGATTCAGAAAATAACTTTAAAACTCCCACACCATCAGAAAAAATAGGAAACCAACAATGTATTTATGCATTCACTTAAAGAAAACACAACGAAGCACAATCCATGTAATGTAAATGCCATGGCAGTAAGATGTTCATAACCTAATAATGAAAAGCACAACCCAAAACCTAAAAGATGGAATTTTAAAGTAGGAAAAAAATTCAAAAAAAAAGCTTGACAATTTTAAACTAGAAAGCAAACAACAGAAACATATTTAACAACGTTAAAGCAGAATGAATCAAGTCAAAATAATGTAATGCAGGTGATTGTCACCCCCATTAACCTCACAGCGGACCCACACCCAACACAAAATCAAATGCTGAAAGCATGGTCTTTTTCACTCACTGCATAACACAATAATGCAACTTTCTTTCAAAAATCCAGCATGAAATAAATTGATAAGCTACATGAAGCCACTGCCATTGAGCGGTCAGGTTTTCTAGGTCATAGGAGACAGAGTGGAAAAGTGAGAGAGAACCAAAAAAGTAAGAACATTACCATTAAAGAAGAAATGATTTGTTGAAGGAGAAGTAACAATTTTTTACTTTTCCTTTTCAACCTTTTTTGGGCAAATTGAGAGGTCATTCTGGTAATGACTTTTTATTTTTTGATTCATAGAGGATCCAAATTCCATTCCTCAGATGCAACCAAAAAAAAAAATTTTTTTTTTTTTGGCTATAAAACCTTGATTTCCCTATGCTTCATTAGCGGACTTGTTGCACAATTACAGAGCCCTAAAGTTTGAATGAGGACCAATTGGTTCTACATATGAGATCAACTGAGATGTTTCTCATCATAAGAAAACGGTATAGAATAAACAATTAAGCACATACCTAGGATGTGAGAAGTTTTACCAATCATCCCCTGTTCTTGCTGACACCCTTTCAAAAGTTTGCTTTGCGCTTCAAAATATCTATACATTTAGAAATAGTACTTAAATTTTCCAAAACATCAGAAGAAAAAAAATAAAAAAAATAAATAAAACACTATGCAGATGTTTTATGCAAGTTATGGATAAATAACTAAAAACATCGATACTTAAGAATTTGAAGTGGTTGCACCCTACTGACAATAGGGATTCTAGTAATTCTTTTCAAGCTGAAACTCTAAAAAGGCCTTCTTTTGATTCTGAGGCAATCTTATCTCCGTCTCTCTCTCTCTCTCTCTCTCTCTCTCTCTCTGTTTTATTTTTTTTTTCTTCCTCTTCTTTTAAACTATCCTTTTTGCGTTTGTTCTCCAGAGTTTATAACCATATCTAGTGATTATTTAAGCCCAATCTCAACCTAGAAATCCTTAAACCTAATTATTAGTGCAGTAAGATGATTGATGTCAGTAGTGACCAACTCGCAATCTCTTCTTCAAACAATACAATCAAGTTTATGATACATTGAAATCATTGGAAATGGTCTGTGGATTTATATTGCAACACAAAAGCAAGAAGGTACAAGCAAGTTTAGAACTACAGGGACATTAAAAAAGGAAATACTACCTAAAACACACAGTAACATTAATCTTGCCATAGATAGTATGCCCCTTCTTAATTCATTAGTTCAATAATTCAAAATATTTTCTTATACCCATGTGAACCAAGCTATTATTGTAAACTATAAAATTTTAGTTTTGCCAGTAGACACAATAGGTCAATATTTTTCTTCACATGGCAACTCTTGTTTACCAAGAGAAGGTTGAAACAGGGGTTCTAGCACACTGAAGAAGTAGAAAGCTACAGCTGATCACACAGGGCAGGAGGAGGTTATTAATAGAAGTACACGGATCAAAAACATATTCTTAGCAACAACACCAAAAAAAAAAAAAAAACGCACCGGTGCTACTTTTTTGTTATTATCATCATCCATGTCTGAATCAGCCATTTTTGTCTAGAAGAATCTTGCGTACCAACTTCTGAAACATGTCCATAAAATGGAACCCAGCAAGAAAAAAAAATGTATATTTTAAATGAAACCCAGAAAAGATTTATATAAAATTTCATATTTTTACATAAAAACAACAAAAATCAAAACAAATTAAAAAAATGTAGAGTTTTGCTTAATATAATACTTACGCTTTCTTCTTCCCATTTGAAATCCTCTTGTTCTTTCTGCAATTTCAGCATCAATCACACATTCAGAAACCCATATAATGAGGCCCAAGCTATATCTAGGAGAAGAAAAAGAAACTGGGAAAAAGAAAACGAAAAGTTCTGTTTTTTAATTTGTGTGTGGAAAAGTTCATACGAGAAATTATAAAGTTTTTTAATTTTGGTTTTGTTTGAGCTTTAAAAATATTTCGTCTAGAATTACAGAAATTATCAAAGAAGTTTAAAAAAAAAATCAGAGAAGAGTGAAGAACATACCAGGGAAGCGTATGCAGTAGTTCAATATATTGTAAGATCTGGGATGTGAGAAATCTTATCCCAATCCTCTCCATTTTCCTTCTCGCATCTTTGCTTTAATTGGGGACAGCCCTCAATTCTCAGCCTCTGTAAAGACGTGATGTGACTCGTCCCGTCAGGAAATGACGTCAGATTCGGACACTCCCAAATCTCTAATGCCTCAAGAGAAGTTAGGTTTTTAAACCACTCCTCTGGCAGAGACTCCAACTCTTGTATGTAGCCCAAATGCAAAAGCTTTAATTTGGAGAGAGGAGGGGAGAAGGAGGAGGAAGAGGACGGAAATGAAGAAGCCCTTCCTCCCGTATTATTCATCTCTATTGTCTCTTCCAATGCCTTCAAACTGCTATTAAACAAATAAAGCCCTTCTTCAAGATTTGGAAATAGCGGCATGCAAGTCATCTTAGGGCAATTCACCAACCATAAAAAAGAAAGACGCGGAAAGTACGGCATGTGTTGGTGATAGTGATTAGTTGATGATGATATTGTTGATGTTGTTGTTGCCTCATTCCCCTTATCCACACTCCTCCACCATCCCTTTAGATTTGGGCAATCATAGAGAAAGAGTGTCTCAAGGGATGGGAAAAATGTTGATGGTGATGCCAGTGAAGCAGATATCTCATCATTCATATCCCCGTCTGTCATGTACTCCAGACCATCCATATTCCCAATACCTAGTTCTCGGAGAGATGGGAGTCGATACAACGGTGGCAAATATTGGCACTTCTCACATCCGACTATATTTAATTTGACCAGATTTGTTAAGAATGAAAGCCAACTTGAAACTCTCACACCCATGTACCCATACACTGCCAAAGATTTTAAACTTTCGTGTGGTCGGAGGCTATCCATGGAATTTTCATCATCACTGACATCTACACCATCATCACCCTCTGGATTCCACTTTAATATCAACTCACTGAGACATTGCTTTTCCTTCAAATTTGCAGCCTTGAATTCTGGGGTGGCATCTTTCACCCGTGCCAAAATTTTAATCTCTAATTTTCCTCTCAGGTCCTTTAGCTTGTTTAATTCCGCTAGCCCACTGCAATGCTTGGAAGAACCCTTACTCACAACAAATAAGTTTAATGTTTGAAGAGAAGTCAATTGCCCTAATCCACATGGCATATGAGTCAAATTCTCACAATCTTCTAGGTCAAGGTGCTTGAGGCGAACCATTTTTTGAATATCTACCGGTAACTCACTTAGCTTTTTACACATAGAGAGATTTAACGTTTGAAGAAAAGTCAATTGCCCAAATCCACATGGCATATGAGTCAAATTCTTGCAACCTTTTAGGTCAAGGTGCTTGAGGCTGACTATTTTTTGAATATCTACCGGTAACTCACTTAGCATTTCACACTCAGAGAGATTTAACATTTGAAGAGAAGTCAATTGCCCAAATCCACGTGGCATATGAGTCAAATTCTTGCAACCTTCTATGTTAAGGTCCTTGAGGCTTACCAATTTTTGAATGTCAACTGGTAACTCCTTAAGATTAGTACAGCAAGAGAGCTTTAATGTTTGCAAATTCACTAATCTAGTTATAGAACTAGGGAGAACTTCAATTTCATTATAGGAGAGATCAAGGTACTTCAGATGCATCAACTTACCAATGGTATCTGGCAATGTCTTCATTTTTAAAAGATGTAGGTCTAACACACGCAAGTATTTAAAATTAGAAATAAGTGGTTTGAGAATTGAATCTTCCACTGTTTCCCCATAAACCCTAGGATTGCACGCCAAAATAAATGTTCGTATTTTATTTGCTTTAACCAATGTGCTTAAATTCTCCCTAATAAATGAAACATTGTCAATTGAAAATGAGAGATGCCGAACTTTTTCATTGACATTGTTTGCATTAGAATCAACCAGAGTACACTCACTCTTTGAGACTGATTGTGCAAGATCATGGATTAAATCATGCATCTTAAACTTCATATTCATGCCTTCATCTTCTTCTGCTTCTTGAAAGAAGGACCTCCAATGTAAATCCATGAAGTACTGGTTGGCAATATCCTCTAATTGTTTGTTCTTCTCTAGTGATTGAATAAATCCTTGTGCTATCCATAATTGTATCAATGTCAACTTATCAATTAAGTAGTCTTTAGGAAACAATGAACAATATGCAAAGCAACACTTCAAATATGATGGAAGATGATCGTAACTCAATTTTAGAACTCGTAAAATACCATTGTTTAGTTGAGTTACATTTGTAAGTTCATTATTCTTGATATCTAACCATTCATCTTTTGTTGTTCTAAAATATAAGACTCGCCCTATTGTTTTTATAGCAAGAGGCACTCCTTGACATTTTTCTACAATGTCCATTCCAATTGCTTCAAGGTCAGGATCAATGACATCTTGTCCTTCAAATGCCATTCGTTTCAATAAAAACCAAGATTGATCCTTTGGTAGGCCACTTAGAACATACTGCAACTTGATAGTGCTGGTAATCTTTGCAACTAGTTTGGTCCGTGTAGTTATCACCACCTTACTTCCCTTAGCACCACCTATCAAAAGTCTTTTCAAATTACACCATTTCTCTACATCCTCATTCCAAATATCATCCAACACAAGTAAATACTTCTTTTTGTTGAGGTGTTCCCGGAGTTCATTTTGCAATAGATCCATCTCAAGATTCTCAGGTTTTCTTTTAGTTGCAGATATAATTATCTTTTCAACAATTTTTTTAAAATCAAAGTCATCAGATACACACACCCACATCCTCAACTCAAAATAATCCTCCACATTTTTATCATTGTATACATATTGAGCCAGTGTGGTTTTCCCTAACCCTCCAATCCCCACTATGCATATGAATGAGACATTGTCTTTCACATGAAAGTCCAACAATAGATCTATGATGGCCTTCCTATCCTCTTCTCTCCCAATAACTTCTTCTTCACCTATATATGAGTGAGTTTTGTCCCTGTCCCTAGTCACATCCTGTGTCTTTAAAGGACGCTCTACCAACTTAAAGTGAAAATTTTTCCAATCGGTTGCTATATCATTAAGCTTCTCCCTCGTAGCCTTTATTTTGCAAGCCATCTTATAACTAAAAACAAGTTGGTTTGATCTTGAAAAGAAAATACGTACCTTCTTTGCCATTTTATCACCACCCATCACCTTACGCTGAAGCACATGAGTGGAGAACTCGCTCAGCAAGTCATCCGCATCAAAAACTACTTCCTTGAGCCTGTTGAGCCAGTGCTTGACTTGGTGGTTCTGGACCTGCTGCTCCTCTGCATCCTGAAGTACAGCTTGAATATTGAGAACAGTGTTGTTCATTTTTTCGAGATCATCTTTGACACCCCAGATCGATCCAATCTGTTTGAGAGTGGAGGAGCCCAAGCTTTCAATGATCTTCTGTACAACGCCATACAGGATTGCATCGGCCATTTGTTCTTGTCGGATGAAAGAAAACGTAGCAAGTTGATAGAGAGTAGTTTGAAATATTGGAGGAGGAAGATTAAAGTGGCTGTGAAGAAGGAAGACTTGGCTAGTTATGTAAAGTCAAGAGTCCACTTAGAAATAAACAGATACATGTGAACAACGGCTCCACTGCTGAATAATTACTACTTTAACAACAGCCCCATGTACTCCTCAATAATGGTTTCAGTGAAGACAAAAGAAAAAGGCAAGAAGGCCCCAGTACTGCTTAATAATTGAGTGGAAAGACACTATCTTTGATCCACCGAAGGAAAATAAGGATTATATACTGGGACATAAAGCTAAGGAAAAGTAGAGTCTCACAAATTTTGACACCATCCTCTGTATTTTTGGGTTATGATGGGTCCAGTCGAGCACTATCCCAAATGCTAATGCTATGTCAGTGAGACCAAAAAATTTCAATCCATTTGTAAAGCCAAATACTTTTGGACCCCATTAATCTTTCCAAAATTCTATGTTGTACAGCATAGTAGCACTAAGTTATGGGCCCATAACCTGGTCGTTCTTACATGGCTCTGAATAGAGGTGCTTGGCCACTTCAAATTAATGCTCCTTTTCTCATACCATTCTTATTCAACTTTATCTTCTTTTCACAAAGACCCCCATTCACACTCTCGACCACCTATACAACAAGTAAAAGAAAGTAAGAAACTATTGTGGAATCATTCATAATGGTCACAGTAAGGTCACTCTCTCTAAAAAACACTAGCATGCAATGCAACAACAGTATAAATAAGCTTCTTTAAGCTTAGAACCATATATAGTACCATACCACCTTGAAGAACATAAAATCATTTCTGTAAGATTAAACAAAGTATTAAAAAAACTCATGTTACCAACACACACATGTTAGCATTCATATCCAAAATGTATGATTATAGAAAACAACATGCACTCCAAATTATACATGTTTTATTACAAAATATTACTGTAATAGAACTACTATAAAAGCCTCGTTAACATAAGAACATAGTGAAAGTATGCACAAGACAAAATGAAGTGCAGAAGCCTCGTTAACATAAGAACATCACAACACACCCTTTCTGTCTTCTCTTCAAATCCGGTTTGAGTTGATCGTTTGACAACCACTGCAAATGGAAATCATTCTCATCTCAAATCTCCACACAGTCTCCCTACAAAACCTGTGACAGGTATAATATTCATAAATGCTATTAAGGAATTTACAAACAGTGAAAGGGCAAATAAAAGGCACTCATAGAAAAATACATAGAAGCAAACAGAGACATAAAGCTCCAGTACCCTACCATGAATATTTATAAAATATACTTAACAGACGTTCACAGATATTCAAATATCCAAGCTTCTACTCATTTGTGATCCGATTTTTTATTGGCTAGCTTGAACCCCCGTGTCAATTTATATGTGCATATTTGACTTTAGTGTATTTCTTCTTTTCTCTTTTGCTAGTTCTCTATGGTTAATGCATCAATGATAAATGTTTTTTTTATTTTTATTTTTTATATATACCTTCAAACTTCATTCTCTGTCTCATGTTTTTGGCATGAGACTAAAAAACGTGTAAGATTTCGCTGAGTAGTGGCAGTGTGCTATGAACTGATTTTAAGGTTTGGAATATTAGAAATACGTAAAATCTTTTTACTAAAAGAAATATGCAAGAATTCTCTTTTATTATATTGTTCTTTCGTGTATTTTACTCTTTTTATTTCCTTTCTTAAATTGTAGTGATTCAATGTGTGGTTGGTTTTATTTTTAGGGTGATACCGGTTACATGCATGATGGTTTTCAGAAAATAAATAATCTTACTAGAATTTAAGGAAACAACCCTACTTAATCTAGCTAGAATAGGACATTATTTTTTTAACAAAAATTAGGTGATGGTTTCTTAATTGTAGATAAAAAAGTTGTGGTTGGCGTTTAACGCAGATGAGAACCAGTAATAACTTATCACTTAATTTTTGTCGTGAAAATATTATGCCTATAACACTACTCTTATTTTATTTGTTTTGTGCTCGACCAATCTCATAGCTTTAGAATGCATTATTTTAAAGGCACTTCAACATCTCTACCAAATTTAATCTATACTACTATTTAACGGGCTTCCCCTGTTTGGATTCCTCATTTTTTAGTTTAAAAATGCTCATACACTCCTATGTTTAAGTAAAGACAAAATTAAAGGACAATCTGGTAAAAATGCAACTCTATCTCCCACTAAAACATTGCCTAAAAAATAGGATAAGTTTCCTGTTAATTTTCAAATTGCTTTATCCACTTATAAATTAGATTATCAAAATAAAAATTATATATATAAAATAAAAACACAGAGTTTTTTTTTTTTGCTAAAAAAAAGCCTCATTACACGCGCGAAGCACGTGTGATGAGGCTAGTGTAGTTTAAGGTGACTTTAAGATTTAAACAATATGGCTACATCTTCTGGCTATTAGTTCAACCCTCTCAATACATTGTACAACAGTACAAGCCTATGTTTGATGCTTCTTGAAAATTGTTCAAAAAAAATGCTTAGACCAAACTTTTCATCACCAGAACTTTTTGTGTTTTTGGAGGGGGGGGGGGTTGTGCTATTGCCTACTTTACTACCCTTTTTTTTTCCTATTTGTTTATAATTTTATAAATAGTAGATGGATAAGTTATTGCTCCTATATATTTTTTTGGGATAATAACACTCTCATCTCTTGAGGTTTAGGGAAATTATATTCCACTCCAAACTTAAAGGAAAAAAAACATTTCCCCCCTTGACAATCTGATTGACTAAACTTTGTAAAATTAATATTAAAAATATTATGTACTAACTTGTCCTTTGTTTAAGGGCAAGTTTCAAGAATTATCCTCCATTTCAATTTAAAATTCATTGTATTAAATTTTAATTGAAGTGTATTTAAGAATATTAAGTATGATTTTTTTTTTTTCATTTTTCAACGGGTTTTGGAGAGATTTGCCGTTGCAAGTGTTTTGATGCTTGATTAATTTTGCATTTTTATTCTAAATTTATTAGTTATTTTTTTATTATCCATGGTTAAACTTTTGTAAATAGATTCTTATAAAAATTTAGAATATTTTGTTACTAATATAAACATAGGAGGGGGGGGGGGGTGTTAACTTTTTCAAAACTCAAGGGAGGGGAGTGTTTTTTTCCATTCAGCTTTGGGGTTGGGTGTCACTCCCTCAAACCATAAGGGAGGGGAGTGTAATTAACTCTATTTTTTTTTGTTTAAGGTTAATCATATGATTTCTTTTTTGGTTTAGGATAATTATTATTGTTTATGATTTCCCATTAGAACTTGCTGTTTTAGCCTTTTATAAGCTAAAATGCAAAACACACTCTCTAAGTTTTTTCATAATTCATTCTGGTCTTCTAACTTTGTTTTTGTTCATTTCAGTTCTCTAAATTTTAGATTTATTCAATTAAGGTATTTCCGAAAACTTTTGTTAAAATTTTTTGAAAAAAAAAAATCTAGAAAATACTTTTCAATCATTGATTGAATTTTTTTAATTTAAAAAATTTGAAGAAAAATTAAAATTTTTGGAGAATTATCCACAACATATAACAAAAGTTGATGGAAATGTTTTAATTGAATAAACTTGAAAGTTAGAGAACTGAAATGAATGAAAGTAAAGTTAAAGGGCTGGAATGAATTTTAGTAAAACATAGAGGGTGGGTTTTGCATTTTAAGCTTGTTTATATTAATTGCTTTGAAAAAAAAATTGAAATAGTTTTTATATTACTTACTATACATAAATCACAAATATAAAAATAACTCATTTAAAAGTGAGTTAATTTGAAACCATGTAAAATTTTTTTTTGTTGATGAAATTGAAACTCTATAATTGGTAAAATAAAAACAAAAAACCCAAACTCAAATAGAGTTTGTAGGGTCACAAATCGTAGCCCAAACCCAGATAGAAAAAGGGATGGGCCCAATAAGCCCAGTACAATAAATTTGTAAGAGAGTGGGCGAAAGAATTGGGCTGATGAAGGGTTTTACAACAATTAATAGAGGTTAGGAGTTTGTCCGATGAGAATAAAACACATAATCAAGTGATAATCTCAAGTCCGAGGAGTAAGTTTTTGGATGAATTGGTTATTTCAAGTGATACCTGAGGAGTACGTTCTTGGATGAAATGGTTGTTTCTAATGGTGTTCTTCCTAATGCTACAGTGATTCTTTCTCAATGTTCTTCCTTCATATCTTTCGATCCCCTTCTTCTGGAGGTTTTACTCCATTATATAGTTCTTCTTTATTCAATCCTACCGTCCACTTGTCTACTATCTAGCTTCGTACTTGAGTTTTCTGTCTCCCTTCCCACATCTTTTTGATTTTCTGGGGGTAAAGGTGGTTGAAAACACTGTTCAGAGGTCTTCTCCACATTAATGCGGCCAGGAAAGCTGCTGTAATGCATTTAATGCGGTGGTAGCAGCTTTTTCCCTAGATATTTCTGTGTTCTTATCCCTTCCGTGTATATTTGTAGTTTATCTTCCTCGCTGGAGCTTCCTGGAAGGTGGACTAGGGTAAGACGAAGCCTACTTCACTGACATATGTCAGATCCGAGGAGGATAATCCACTCGGACCAACACCCTTGGACATTTACATGCTCTATTATTAGTTACGGAGCTCCCCCATGATTTCTTCTCCTCGGACGTATTGTTAATAAAACGTGGGACTTAAACCCAATGCAAAGGCTCAAGTTTTTGCTCCCCCACAGAGTTAATTTCAAGTTGCTAATAAGAATTACATGTATACATGAGTAGAGTTGGAAAGTTTTTTCAACCCAATTTAACAATATTGGTTTGAGAAATCCCAATCCAGCCCACCTCTTGTGTAGAAACAACCCAATCTACGCCGCACAGGTCGGTGGATTATACATACATATTTTATGTCTCGTAAAAATTAGGTTTTTATCAATTATTTAAATATTTTTAATAATATATTACATTTTCTATGATACACTTAAAATTATATTCTAAATTTTCAGATTTATTAAAACTAATTATCAAAATACCAAATAATTAATTAAATTAAAATATTAAAATAAAAGTAATAAAATAAAGTCACATACATCTAGGTTGGTTTAATCAAATGAGTTGGAAAAATTATTAACCCAAACTTAACCGGGACCAAGGGGTAAGGTTGGGTTGGGCCAATTTCGTAAGGGTGGTGGATTTGATGATACCCCAAAATAAGAAGAGTTGAGAACGAGAGTACCTTCAATTAATCCATTTGTTTAGTTCTGGTTCCACCGCCTCAGCAACACACGCAGGTTTTGACCGTTTTTCTCTTCACATACCTCCACCGCTCTTTACCATTCTTAACCTAAAACAACAACACAATACAATACAGTACAGACACCCAGTTTCTCTGAAGCCATGCCACAAGGTACTCTTCCTTCTTCTTCAATTTCCTTTTACTTTGTTGGGCTTGCATGTATAATTTCAATTATTCTGTTTCTTTTTATTTTTATTTTCTGGGTTGTTTTAGATTCTGGGTTTCCTTTTTTTTTTTTTTAGTTAATGATGGTGATTGTAATACATATATGGCAGATCTTCCTGGGTTTTATTTTGATAAGGAGAAGAACCGTTACTTCCCTATTAAAGGCCCAATACCCGGCTCTTCTCGTTCTTCTTCTGTAGCTATTGCACAAGAAACAACTCCAAAGTCCACAAGGGTATGTATTCTATTTTTTTACATGTACATACTAAAAATTTCATTTTGTGAGGGTGGTATGTCTAAAAATTTGATTTTGTAAATATGGCATGTCTAAACATTTGATTTGTTACATCTATATATATATATATATATTAAAATTTTGATTTTGATTTTTTTTATTTTTCATGTATGTTAAATTTATTGTGACACCCACTCACCCACCATTCATGTGAGATGAGGGAGCATTGCTCTTGGTGTATTGAATAATTTTTGGTGATGGTGTATAGGGTCTTTGTCTTAGAAAAGTTCTATGTGCGCTTATGTTTGATGGGTTATGCTAAGAATGTCTTGTATCTCAAATGATGTGTTTGATTTCCCAAGTTTTTGTTCAGTGTGCTTTAGCTAAAATCTTGCACTTGTTTGATTGGTTTGATGCTTGTGGTGTCATCACATTGATGGTGCAAGTTTCATTTTGGTGGCTTAGAAATATTTTGATTAGTGGGAATGGTTGGCATACTTTGAGGCATGTTCTTTATTTGGGAGGTAAAAACTTGACGTATAGACACATTAAAGTAGAGTAGTTTAGTCCCTTACAAACAATGAAACTTATTAAATTGTTATATCTTTTCTTTTTCTTCTTCTTCTTCTTCTTCTTTTTTATTTTTTATTTATTTTTGTATCAATGGAAATTCAAACTTGGATGAAGGTGATGCCATCTGGAATAATACTAATGATTTATGGAAAGAGTTTAGGCTGAGTTTTTGGAATCTAAGGGAGTAACCTCATAATTCAAGGCTGAATAAACTTTGACTTACTGGGGGTGACTTAGTGTGAGGTTGAATTGATTGCTTAAGTATGATATTGACATAAAATCTTTTTACTGGAATAAATTGCGAACTTATTGAAGTTTCCAGAAACATAAACTGGATAAAAACTTTATAGTTCGATGATACTGATTTCGAACTGAGAGTGTATGGTAATGAGAGGTTCCTACTGGCCTTGTGTGACAATTTCAGAAGTAGGAGGACAACTTTGTTTAATAACTGAAAGCATCTAGTTGGATGTGGATGGTATCTGAGGAGAGATTGCAGATGATCAAAACTGACAAGATATGATGCATAAAAGAAGGAATGCTGTATTATGTGTGCACCTATAAATTTAAGGAAAAAAACTGTGTTACTGACTGATAGTTTTTTAATGATTGTGAGGATTTTATGGAGGAGGAACAAGAGTCTAAAACAAGTGATTACTACCTTGATTCATGTTGTCAATCCTCTCCCATTTATCTAGGATTTGCTACACTTATGAGGATGGCCACTGACCAGGTAGTTCCGTTGCATGTTATTCTTGTCATTGCAATATATTAAATAGATCCAAGGAAATAATTATGGCACAGAATGTTGGGTATGCCACAACAGAGCAGGATCAGGTATATCATCTGCCTTATATATATCCTTAAATTTTGGATTATTCTTCCCTCCCTTTGTTTCTGATTGATCACCATAGGCTGATGGGACTCAAATATGGATAAGCAAGTGCTGGCTCGACGTTGTTAGGAATTTAAACTATTCCTAGATCTGTGATAGACAAAAAATAGAGAGAAAAATGCGCAGAGGAAAAAGATATACGTGGTTCGGCAATGTGCCGACATCCATGGAGTTGTAGTGATTTCACTATATCAAGGAGAAAAATATAGAGGTGGAAATATAGTTTATCAATACATCTAACCTTATTTGAAGCAACATTATATATATATATATATATATCCCAAAAAGCGGATCCAAAAAAAGGGCCAAAATTGACTGCTCTATGGACTAAGTCTCAGAAAATTTTTCATTTAAAACCGCAATGCTTCCAAGTCAGTTCAGGTTGGCTCATAAACCGGATCGAACACAAAAACCAAGTTCCACATAGCCTAATAGGCCTAAACAGAGGAAGAGAAACAAAAAATTATAAAGCCAGTAACAGTACTATTAAAACATGAGATAATCAAACTACATGTATAGTTACATCATAATTTTTTCTGAAAGACATTTAATCCAAACTAGTTCAGTTAAAACCTTAAATTCAGATGTACCTGGAGATCTAGGTGCGTATGTGACAGAAATTCATATTAAAAAATCTAACTCGATTATTAATTTTTGCCATCTCCCTTGTCATGTTATGTTGGATGTGTTTGTTGTCAAGTTGAGGGTTAGATTATAACTTGAAAACAAAAACACTTGACATTTTTGTTCTTGGGAATCAATTTGTTTGGAGAAATGCAGCTTAATCCAGATTTATAGCATGCACATGTATGGGCCTTTGAACCATAGCACCCCCCACAACACCACCCCCCCCCCCCCCCCCCCCCCCCCCAAAACAACAAAAAAAAGAATTGAAAAAGAGATTGTACTTTTTCATGATAAGTATTCAAGTTGCTCATCTTTGTTACAGAGTATGTTTTTCTTGTACCTGTCAGGGTGCAGCCTAGTGCTTGGAGGCTTGGAATGAGCTGTAGATCCAAATGTCCTGGGTTCAATCCCGACTAGTTGTTTCCTTGGATTACCTGATACATGGTTCTAGTGGGTGGGATTGTGTATCTATGGTTTACTTCCCAGGGGTGGGTCCAAAGGGACCTGCCTTGGTGAGGTTCCACATCATCACAAAAAAACAAATAGAGTATGTTCTTTATTGTAGGGTTAGTTTTATGGAGAAGATTATATTTTTATATAGTATTTTCTGTTTATAAATAGTACTGCTTGCTTTAAAAATGTTTATTCATGAAAAATGTTTTATATTTATACACAAGAAATGAAATTTGCATTTGAAGCTGTCCAAATTTGCAGCAGCCACTGGTTGCCATTGTTTTTTCTCTCTCTTTTGCTCTTGATTGTAGTTCTTTCTTGAATTTTGGAAAAAAATTCTTGACTTGCTCTGACTCATTTTATATCAGGCATTGAATTTATGTAGGAGAACTGGATTAAGAGCTTCTAAGCTGCTTCAGGTTAGGGAGTTATATGGTAACGTTATTCCGTTCAGTAAAGGAAAGTGTAACTTCATGGAGGAAATCCAAAGGATACAAGTATCACAACCTGTGGTATGTTGATTGAAGATAGGCTTTTAATTGTGAAGTTATTGCTTTTCCAGCTTTAATTCTCGTCTATCAACTCAGGATGTTAAAGTTAAAATCCTTTTCTGAATTTTTTTCTTTGGGTAATAGGTGGTACTTTACTATTTTCCACCATTGGCAATGTACCAACTGTATGTTAATAGTTAAATGTGAAAGTTGTTGGAATCTTGAGTAACATATGCACATCTAAGTATAGGCCATTGCCAAATGCCAATTACATGCACATTTACATAAATTGATTTGATAATCCAATATGATTGTATCACTTGATAAAGATTAATTAGTTTACTTTACTGACATTTAGATCAGTGATTTTTTTCCTTCTTTCTTATTTTCTTTAAGCATTTTTTTTTTAAAGTATATTTTATTTAAGCTTTTAAAGATTTTACATTAGAAATATGTATTTTGGAACAGGCTTAATCACCGCTTACCCTAGTAGGGAGGTGGTATCTCTTCCCATGGCCCTAGGGGAACAGGGGGGGTTCTTAGGCTCAACCCCTGGGAAGTGAGGGATTTGCAAAGGGAAGGCTACCTCATTGTGTAGCCTGCTGTCACATTCTTTATTTTTATTTTTATTTTTATTTCACTATAGGAAACTATTGAAGCACAAAGAATATTAGGCATTTAATGAAGATTTGTAAAGCTACTTTTGTGGATTTGTAGCATATGTAAACTATGCAGTGTATTTGCTTTGGCCCTGGTTTTGAATTCTAGTTTTGAGTAAAAGAAGTTCTGCTTTATTTAATATTGTGCTTGCTGGGCCTGGGCTTAAGTTTACAGCTTCTGTGGAATCATCTTTGTACTAGATAGCAACATTGTTATTTTTGTCTTGTCAAAACAGATTAGATATGATATCTCATGAACTGAATTTGACTTTACCCTTTTGGGCCCATATTTGAGTTACAAGTCATGTATGTTGTGGTGATTAAACTCTTCCATGGGTTCAGTGAAGTTAAAATCTCCACATTATCGCCAACTAATACATAACAAATTGTGTTAGAAGTTGCAAGTTAGCCAAACAGGAATGTGTGGCATCACAAACCATAAAGAATTGGGAGAGTTTAGCTGACAAAAAACAAACATCACTTCCGTTTTTTCTTTTTCCTTTGCATCCTCTGAGATTACACATGAAGAATTTGGATCTCTGAATGTGTTTTACTGTTGTTGGCTCTGAAAATTACCCGTAAGATTTCATTTTGTTGTTAAGCATTGGGATTGGGAACTGTATTTTATGGTTAATTAATATATCCTAACACACATACATATTATTTGTATGATAATCCAAGAGAGCCCACTGCAAAAAATTACTTCCATTGAGACAAATTGAGGTAATTGAGAGCATATGAGAAGACAATTTGCATATTGTCCTTTGATTATGTAGCAACACAACCAAAAACAAACAAAATAAACAGCATTGATAGTCATTGACTGAAGAAATGGCTCTAGCGACTGATCTAAGTTGCATGATTATAGGTACAGGTATGGGGGTATGACATTTTTTGACAAAATAGGGGTATGACACGTTTGGGGTACAACAATTAATGAATTAATTAATATGTTTTTTAGGCATGTTTTAAATATTTTTGGAAATAATACGTTTATTTTAGGTTTTAAAATTAAGTAACAACAAAAAATTTCTTGAAAACATATCTAAAATTAATTTAAAGGCAGTAATAAATAGCAAAGAAGTGCAATGACTCCTATAAAATGTTGTCTAAAGTTCAAACCAAGAGTTCAAATAAACTAAACACCTAAGTTGCACAGGTACCCACACAGGTACAGGTACAGGTACTTGGCCATTTTAACTGTGTCCATGCAACATATGAACTGATTAAGCCATAGTAGGTCAAATCATTACCCTAGAGTGACATTCTGGCAGTTTTATCAGTTTTTGGTGTTCTGATGGTCTCAGAGGTGTTTCCTGGTGCAGTAGCAGTCACAGTAGAGGCTTGACTGCTGTGACACAATTGGTGGTGGCAATGGCGACTGGTTTCGTCATTGCTGTCATATCAAGTGCTAAGTTTCAGGTTTCAAAGTGTGTTTGTGGTTACCGGAGTAAAGTAGCTTGGTTGGTGTGAATCACACCGTGTGATTGCCAACAATGGATAATGCCAGAGGTGACGGAATGCCAGGTTTCATTGCACATCACTATTTTTAGGCGATGTATTAATGATGTCTTCATGAGTCATGACTCATGGTATTATCATTGTTCTAAGGTTGCAGCAGCGTGTTTCAGTAAATCGTTTCAAACTTTTATTTATTTTTTTAATATATATATATATATATATTTTTTACTTTACAGGTTTGGAAGTATGGTGGAACAGATAAGATTGTGAATGGTGCTTTGGAACAGATACGCATTGATGTACAGACACTCGAGGGTCAAACTGAAATGGATGTTTTATTAGCAGGCGGTGTACATGGCTCCTTGAGGTATAATGGAATTGTAGTGTGGTGCACTTGTGCCTGTGTGCTCATTCTATAATGCAGGATCTTCAAGCTTCTTTTTTTCCGAACCTTACTTGAATGGTTCTCTGTGTGGAGAAACCATTCTTTCTCTCTTCTGGATTTACTTGACTTTTGTAATTTTCGTTTTTGATTTGTTCTCCCTTGTATACTCCCTGTGTGCTTGGGTGTCTCTTTTTTTTTCAATGAAGTCTTATTACTTATAAAAAAAAAAATAATGCAGGATCTTTGGAACATTCCTTAAGAGTTAAGGTTTTGCAGTAAGCTATGGTCAATATAATAAGAATTTCTGGCCTCTGGGTTCTAAGATTCTAGAAATGGAATATTTATTTGGAAAAAAAAAATTAAATTGAAAAAATCATGCACTATTTTATGTTGGCAGCATTAGAAAATGAAACTTTCTTTTTAAATAACTAAATGTAATGACTTGAGTAGGGCATATTAACTGTTTTTCAGGTAACTACTCATGAGGAAGGAAAAAATTGGAAGTGATTTTAGTTTGGGGGATTTTAGTAGATTTGTGAATAGCATATGAACAGTGATTTTTAACCGCCCTAAAAAAAGTGGAGGGAAATGCTGTTTCCAATTTTAAGAAATTTTATATGCTAAATGCAGCTTATAATCTTTTATATCATGTAATGTCCTAGCTATTAGCTATGTAAGCATTTTGTTTAGTGTTATCATGTGATAGATACTGAGTTCTGATTTGGGACCTAAAGCAGACACAGCTAGTTCATTTTAGATGGGTCTGTGATGTGGTGTTTAAATAATATACAGTAAGGAGTTGAAGGGACTTTGTTTTTCTTGCCCCTTCCCCCATCCAAGGTTAGGTTCAAAAATGATATCTATACTATTAGATAGTTTTTATGGAAGGTTTTACTGTATTATCAAGTGTTTCTTTTATGTTGACTTACACTAAGGAATGTTTTCCTTATTTCATTGATGTTTGTAGAACCATGATAAAATATTGCAAAAAACAAAAGAAGTCATAATACACAGAATGATATTTTTATGGTGCTGATATTACCATTGACATGCTCTCCAAACATCCTAATGTCTCTTTTTCAAGGTTGTCTGTCTGTAGAGGGAATGGAGCCTTTACATATCTTTTGTACTTCTCTGCCTTTTTATGGTTCTACGTGACATTTTCCACCAATGGCCTTGTTATCCAGTAGTTTCTTTGTTATGCTTCATTGTGGGATTGTGTGCTTGGCTTTTTTACCCCACTATATTTCTGATACCTTGACTGTGGTACTCCAGGCTTCTGACGTGTCTCTGTTTTTATGTTTGTCATCTGCCCTTCCCTTTCACACTGGAAATTTGCATTTTCCTGCATTCTAAGTTACAGTATGTGCTCCTGCAAAACAAGCACTCCAGTTTTGTTTTAAGTATAGCTCACTTTTAGAAAAGGAAACATATTAATTCTCGAGTGTTACAATGATATAATTACCGCATTTCTATATAGCGCTGCAAACTTGTTTTGGCATTTTTTAATTATAAACCTTTATATAATGTTTATACAAAATGAGTCTATTACAAGTTATTGCATATGAAGTTTGGTCCTCTCGCAGTTTTGTTGAAGTTGGAAAAGTACAACAATTTGATTACGGGGTAAAATGCATGCCAGATCGAGTGTGGCCAAAAGTTAAAGAAGACCAAGCAGAGTGTGGTAGAACTCCTGGGCATATCTGGAGACCTGCAGGATCTTTATTCCAAATGCCATCAAACATATCTTGTATAAAAATGTTTGGAAAGCACTCTCCCTCAATGGATGATGGTTCAAATGTCCAGGATGCAATGTATCCTTTCATAATCTCAAATTTTGATACTCTTTTTTCATGTTGCTTCTTATATTGCTATCTTGGTTGAGCTTGTAGGAAGAAATAATTGGTTCTCTTTTTATAATCCTTTATGAAATGGTTTAAAGGCATCTTTTGGAGCAAGGAACAGTTATGTAGTCCAAATGGAATTCATACAACCAGATCTTTTGTGGAGCCTGCTATTGGATTTTCAACTTGTTTCTTTGCATGTTCTTGATTCACAGCTTGTATAGTTTATGTGGTGCAGTTCGCTATTGGCATACCTTCATACTCATGATCCCTATTATATTCTTGGTGAAACAATCTTCATTATATTTCTGAAATGGGAAATCAGTTTTTGCATTTGCAATGCCTTGACGTTGGAAAACAGTGTAAGTACTTTGGGATCAGAGACATCTGGTGGATCTCTCCATATTGTTAAGCTCACTAAACCATTAGATCTCAATTCAAGTATTTCAAGCATAAGTCAAAGAATACATAAGGTCGCTACTTTCAATCGCACCATCTGGACTGCTGATTACAATTTTAATAGGAGTCAAGCTGTGATTGGCAAGTCTCTCTCTCTCTCTCTCTCTCAATGAGAGGTTAATTCTAAATTTAGCTTTGCATTCTCTTCTGCTTGGACCTAAGTTCATATGCCCCAAGCTATAGTGGTTTTTCAGATTCTTGTGTTTTTCTTGTGCATAAATATACTAGCCTTGTGCCTAAATAGTGCACTGTAGTGTCCATTTCATTAAACATTTTTGGTATAGTAAAAAACTAAAAATAAAAATAGGTTGTATAAATTAATTCTTTTTATTCACTATAAATTAAAGGCAGAATATTACAATATTATTATTGAAATTTTCTTGCATGCCAGCTCATTAGGTAATATTTCATGGACATAGAATCATAGATCTTATCCTCTCACATCAGCACATATAGCTTGAAACAAGACTCCTCATTTATATAATATTCTCAATTTATATGATGCTCTCAATAGATTCTATAACTAATTAGAAAAACATGAAAATATTCAATATGAACATAAAAAGTTTAAATAATATAGGTATAAGAATCAACTTACTTTTTTATATCTTGAGTTCTATTCCCCTAATATTTTGTTACCATTCAAATCTAGGTATATGGAGTAAAATAAGAGAAAATCTGAAAATAAAAAGTTGGGTTTCAATACTGTCATTATGATTGAGTCATTTATTCAAAATGTTTAATTTGTAATTACATCTCAAATTTCTTGGAGAGCATGATCAATATATATATATATTTTAAAAACCAATAATGTAAAGGACAAGTAAACCAATTTGATTGTTAGAGTAAAGTAATAAACATATTTTTAGATATTAAAAATTAGTTCATTAGCAGTGAATCATGAAGATCACCAATTTATAATTTTAAAAAAAGGAATCACAAAGATCAACCTACTCAAACCATACAATGAGTCAAAGATAGAAAATATTAAAAAGAGAGAAAAATCATAGTGGAAAGAAAAATGCAACGGCGTAACAATAATATGAATATTTACTCCAAAGACATCGTTCATGAAACCAAATGCTAAATTTGAGATAATATCCAATCCAATTATAATTTATTTTCTAAATTATTATTCTCTAGGTATAACATGAATTTTTAAATAAGAAAATGAAGATTAAATGAATGAAGAAAATTAGATTTTTTTTTGGGGAACTTTATTAAATGAAGGTTGCAACCATCAAAACAACTCTTTAAATAATAACCATGAATCATCATCATATCTCCCCCTCAAGCATTATTTAAGAAAATGAACATCTGCAAGACCTACAGTGTTGAAATTTTTTACTGTTGTATTTCATATTGTATCCAACGACATCCATTTTTTATATCTCTGAATATTTCAGAGTCAAGGATCTGCCAGTGCCAAATTTACACATCCTGAAATTTAGCTTCTTCTAATCAGTGTTTTATTTCCAGCAATGACCACCTGGGCTTGAGCAACCATGTTCTAAAGTTTTAAGAATTATACAAACAGATGGTTATGGAAAAGCATGTTGAAAGAATGTAATTTCTTGAGAGCACACTAAATATGCAATCCTAGATATGAGAATGTAAGATAACTTTGATTTATCATCAATGCAAGGCTAAGATATTGAATTTCATTTCACATAGTACCCTTATATTAGAAAGAAATATACCTGTTTTTCGCAACCTTAGGTTGAAATTTTAGTTCAATGGTACTTGCAAAGACTTTCTCTGCTAATTTGTAGATTTGTTATGAAGAGGGGGATTTTGAGAGCAGGGTTATAAATCTTGGCATCTTGGAATGTGTAAACATGAAATTTGGGGAATATAACGGCAAGAAAAAAATATGTAAGAATAGAAGTCTTTTAATTGTAGGACTCTAGAATTGTGCAAATTTAGTGGAACAAACTAAAATTCTTTAGTTGTAGGACTGTGGAAGAATAAAATCTTGTAGTCGTAGAACTACAAATTTGAGAAAAGTTAGATATGCCACTTGGTGTAATGTGAGACACTCTAGGGCTTTTCAAAATTGAACATTTTTTCAGCTTCTGATTTTACATATTAGATTATATTATTAGGTCAAACTCTTGACATCTAATTATAAATATTTTGTTTTATTTCCTTCTATGAAGTAGCAATTGATTCAACGTGTTAAGTAATAATTCATTTTCATGTCATGTAATACAAATTGGTATCTTTTAATTTTTGGGGAGGCAGGTGTTGTTATAGGAACTAATAGGGGTTGGTTGTTACAGGTACTAATTTGGGAGCTGCTCTAGTGGATTTGGAAACTGGAATGGCATCATGGGTGTGTCGTAGTAGAAGTGATGTTTTTGCACAGCAAATTGTTCATTCGGTAATGTATGAATCATTTGAGGTTCATTGGATATGCGTTTGATTTCTTTGAGCACATCATACACATATGTTGATGGCGGACAGTATTGAAAATGAAGATAAAAATGGAAATTGAATGAAATATAAAGGATAGACCTAAGAATCAACACTTAGGTTTGCTTGTAATCAGTTTCAAGCAGAAGAACTTAGGAATCAGCACCCAAGTGGCTAGGATTCATCATCCAGCAATTGGAAAATTATCAATACAAAACTTCATTCATCAAGGTCTGCCTTGCATGTTTATTAAAGCCTTTTTAAATAAGCCTTCAATGAGTACATCAATAAGGAAAATGGTTCAAAAAACAAAACATAATCCTGCAAAATCTTCAATTAAAATAAAATTTATCAATGAAATATCAAAATTTGAAATTTAAATTAGTGCTAATCTTGTTGCATCTTGGTGTCAGCACCATATGTTCAATAATCTAAAATTGAGATTTTTCTCTCTAACTTAGTGGTGATTCCAAGTAGCCTTTGGTGGCGAAGCCTGGGCTTTCAAATAGCTCCATGTGGTGAAGCCTAGGGTTGTTCTGTTTCTCCTTTCATTTTCCTTACTTTTACAATCATATGTTGCATCACAACTGACTTCACATAAAGTAATTTTTTTAATTTTTTTTTAATAGTGCAACATTCTAGGCAAAGTAATGCTCTCCTACAATTTAACAAATATTAATGTATGTATCTATTTATGAGTGAGTGAGTTGACATATTTGCTTAGTGCTGAGATATATGTTAAAGGAACAAATTCTGGGTTCTTAGATAATATAATTTAGAAGTAATGTTTTAAAAACTGACCCGATTGTTAAACCAAAGAAGAGAGGTCAAGGTTCAAATCTCATAGAAGTGCTAATCACATTTGTGCTATACCCCAAAAGACTAGTCACAATTGGAGCTCATCGTAATCTCTTATATAGCCTAGATATGTGTGTAAGTATTTATGTTTGTGTGAGAGTGAGTTCTCATGTTTGCTTAGTGGAAAATTAAATGTCTAAGGAATAAGTTCTAGGTTCTTAGACAATGTAACCTAGAAGCAATGTTTCAAAACCAACTTGATTTTAAAACTAAAGGGTCTGCCCGGGGGCGGGGGGGAGGGCGAAGAGGATCAAGGTTCAATTGTGATAAGTTGGTAAGTGTTAATCTTATTTACTCTATAGTTCAAAACATCAGTCATAACTAGAACTCTTAATCGGTTATATAGCCTAGATCGACTTAGTATACTCATGATGTAGGATTCAGTACACATTTGCACAACACACACATTCAGGATATCATAATCTAGAAAGCACGGGTGTGGCTCTAGGGCCGCCACACCCACACTGGACTCACCTCGACGTGGCGTCAAACGTGCCGATTCGCCTTTTTTTTTTTTTTTTCAATTCAGTCTGATTCACGCCAAAACCGGCTGATTCGGGTGGAAACGGGAGCTGATACAGTCTGATTCCTTCCGAAATGGCCGCCAAAACAGATCGATACGGCCTGATTCCGGCCACTGAAACAGGCTGAAATGGGCCTTGTGAGAGGAAAAAAGAAAAAGAAAAAGAAAAAGAAGGAAGAAGAAGATGAGAAGACAGAGAAATGGTTAGAACTTAGAAGAGGTGAGGAAGAAGAATAAAGGTTTATAACAAAAGAATATACATTAAGTAGGTGAGAAAGTCAATTGTTTCATGTGTGTGGGCTTGGGAATTGGAAGAGCAGTAAAGGAACCTTCTTGGAAGGTGGTTTTTGTTTACAATTACCAAAAATATTGATTTTATTAAAAACAAATCATAAATAATTGTTTTTTAATAATAAACTCTACCCCTTTATTTGAATTTTTTTATATAAAAATATTAAATTCACTATATAAAAATATATTTAATAATTTATTAAAAACGTATCTTGCCGCACATGCACCCTACTTTTTCAAAAATTGCATCCACACCTACACCCGAATTCGGATCTGCATCCATTCTTCATAGATCATAATCTTCCCTATTCAAAGCCTTGACTTTCTTTTAAGGGCCCATATAGTGCTTCAATTCAAAAGTCATATGGCAATATCTGATTGACTTTGATACCATTTGTTATAATACAAGTGCTAGTCTTATTTGTGTCATACCTCTTAAGAACTATACACATTTGGGGCTCCTCATAATTGCTTATATAACTTGAATCACTTGTATGATCCAAATTGATCTCATCCTAGTATGCACCTGATATGGGACTCAACACATGCCTACACAACACTCATAATGCAATCTATATAATCCACACAATCTTGGATTTTTTTTTTTTTTTGACAAGTAATCCACACAATCTTGGATATCACATAAAAGGTTCAACAGAATTCAACTGTGACATTAATATGGTGTAATATATATAAGAGAATATCAATATTTCCTTTTGGTTATAAATATTATATTTTATGAGATATATAAGTGAATATTAATATTTCCTTTTGGTTATAGATAGGTTATAGATATTAGATTTTATGATAAAATATAATATTTTGAGTGACAATGAGGTATAAATTTTCTTTTCATTTTTTTGAAAAAATTAATTTTCTTTTTATGGGGATATTCTTTAATTTGATCTATTTTGTTTGTTTGTTGTAGGGAAACGCTATTTTATGCGGACTAAGGAATGGGGCAATTGTGACAGTGGATGTTCGTGACAAACGGGAAAGCAGTTCTGCTAGATTTATTAGACATAGAATGCCTTGCTCACCCTTGGATAAAACTGTTGGAGACTCTAGTAGACAATGGTTTGAAGTATGAGTTTCTTCTAGGAACTACTTTCATTTTTATGTGCGTACTTTTATGTTAGCATTTTGAGAGCTAGAAACTCTATTACCAGTGATTTACTCTTTTTCACCCTAAACTATGCGATTAGTTCATGTCTCCACTTTTAAATTTTTGTTTGTCACATATAACCTTAAGTTTTACATGTTTATTACGTTATCACAGAAAATTAAAAGAAAAGTTATCACAGAAAATTAAAAGAAAAGTGAGCACATGGCTTGTGCCTTGTGATAATTTGATAAGCACACGTCTTGTGGTAATGTTATAAATACATGAATTTTAAAGTTAATTATAATGGAAATTGAACAAATTTTAATGGTAGGGGGACATTACAATTAACTCTATAGTTTAGGGGTTGATTGCATAAATTTGAAGTTTAGGCGGGCCATTGCAACTGATATCATAGTTTAAGATGGCGAAGTGCTATTTTGGTGTGTGTATTTTTTATAGTTCAATGTTATTGATTTTAATAAGACCTCTACTCTGTAACTAGACCATTTTTTCAGTCTTAAAGCACACTGAAATATGTGATGTTATCACAACTTTTCATACTCTGACTTGAGACAACAAGTTCTCCTTCTCTATATTTGTAGTTTAATATTTGTTATTCAGATTGATGAGGAGCTAACTGGAAAAAACTTTGGGAAATGCATTGACTTTGTATTATGTGATTGTTAGGTTTATGCATACTTAGGTCTTTTTCATTCTTTATTTTTCATCTGTTCTGAATTTTTTTTCCTGAAAATTCTATACTCATATGAACTGTTACCCTGAGTGCCTTGTTTGAGCTCCTTTTTACATAAAAATTTGGATAATATATTTCGATCTCTTGTTGTGCAGCTTTCTGGAAACATATATCCTTCATGTACTGTTAAAATGCCTTCATCAATTTCTTGGTTAGTGTGCTAATGCTCTAATCAAATTTTGTTTCTTAGTTTTAACATTTTTTACTGTGTTTATAATTCTCTCTCTGTTTTTGGAACTCTAGTTTGGTATCACTTCAATTTGATGACAACTACTTCTTGGCAAGCTCCATGGATGGATCGGTTAGTGTTCACTTCCATTTTAACTCTTTTTGGGATACTTATTTACTTAAAATTTTCCTGCATGGAATGTAAAAATAGATTTTGAATTGGTCTTATCGTATTAGAGTACCAGTATTCAAGCACGTGATGCATGTACATCATGATGTCAATTAAAGTGCGGATATATGAAATGGATACTACTAATCTCCGAGTGTAACTCAACTCAACTAAGCTTTCATCCCAGCTCATTGTGATCATCACCATAAATCCTTTTTCAATTCGTTGATTTGGCCACTTGTTTCTTTTTGCTATACTGTGTTATGTAAGGCCAAAACTACTAATTTCCCTGTTTTAAAAGAATACCCACAATAGATTTGAGAAAGAACCTAAAGAAACGGGGGGAAAGGGGGGGGGGGGTATTGAATGTTGGTATTAAACAGAGAGCTGTTCTTTTTTTCCAAAATTCTAGAGACAACCATCCCCTCCCTCCCCTTGGGAGGACTTATTCAAATGCTGCAATGAACAGAGGGACTCGTTTTCAGTAATGGAAGGATGAATATGTTCTCCAGATCTCTGTTCTGGTTCCTGTGCCATTTTCACACTATACCCTGTTTTCAGTAATACTATTTACAAGTGACATTGGTTATTCTGTGAAATGATTATACACTGCTAGATGCCACTGCTGTTTTCTAAACTAATCCATTTGCCTATTGCCTTTTCCTTTTCCTCATAAAATATATAATAAGCATAGAAATTGCGTCATTTTTTAAACCCTTTTTGAAGTGAATCTATTCATAATAGAGTAACTAAATTTTATGTTGGCTGTCAACCTATTGCAACCCTCCTTTCTGAAGTAAGTTGGATTATCTCTATTAGTCTCATGTCTTTTGATGAAGCACATTGTTAAAATGCAAAAGTATTATGGAAAATAAATAGAAGATTAAAAAGAAATAATGGAACATATTAAGTTATTAACGTGGTTCGACTCCAAGCATCAACATCCACAACACAAAATTGCAAAAAGTCTCTTCTTTCTCATTCACTTTTTTTTTTTTGATAAGTAAAAATGTTATATATACGAATGGCTACTCTATGCATGAAGAACATAGAGCAAATCCAGAAAATACAAGAAGGAAAACAAAGAAAAAACAAAAAATAGGAACCCAGTCCACAAACTAATTACAAAGGGAAAGAGAGCTAATGAAAGAAGGGAGAGAATCACTAGTTGTGAGTCCCCAAGCTCGAGACCAATCAAAAAGAGTTCCACTAAAAGAAGCAAGCATCTGATCCCCGGAACTATCCAAATCCTCAAACGTCCGCCGATTCCGTTCCTTCCAAATACACCAAAAGATGCACAACGGAACTAAATTCCAAATCTGAGACGAGTGCTTCCCCAACCAATTCCACCAGCCAAAAAGCACATCTGGGATCGATCTAGGAACAACCCAAGACAGGCCATAAGTTATAAAGACAAAACTCCATATCCTATAAGCCATCTCACAATGAAGAAGTAAGTGAGCTACCGTTTCTCCACTGTGTCGGCACATAATGCACCAATCCACAAAAAATCTCCTCAATCTTAGATTATCACCTGTTAGGATCTTATTCCAAGCTACACACCAAACAAAAAAGGAAACTCGTCTAGGGGCCTTTACTTTCCATATAGCTTTCCAAGGAAAGACAATTGAGGGAGAGTTCCTTAATTTGTTATAATATGACCGGATATCAAAATCCCCATTAAGCTTCAACTTCCATCTCATCCGATCTCCCACATCCATTGGAGGAGTATTAGCTCCCAAAATACGAAGAAAATGCAGCCCTTCATCCATCTCCCAATCATTAAATTCTCGAATAAAATGAACATTCCATACTCTTCTAACCTCCGCCCCCTGCCTTGACAAAGAAGCTTCAACAGATACCTCCTTATCAATAGCAATACCATACAACCTTGGGAAAGCCAAGTGAAGAGGTTGATCCCCACACCACCCATCCTGCCAAAACCTCACTCTATTCCCCAACCCAACAACAAAATGACAATTTTTGCTAAAATCCTCCCACCCCATACGAATGCCTCTCCACAAACCACACCCATGAACTCCCCTACCCAGTTTAGAGGTCCAACCCCCCCATTCTACCCCATATTTTGAAGCTACCACCCTCCTCCATAACCGATCCTCTTCCTTCCCAAACCGCCACAACCATTTCCCCAATAAGGCCTTATTGAAAGTAGTAAGTTTCCTTATCCCCAAACCACCATTGGCTATAGGCGCACAAACTTTATCCCATCCTACCAAATGAGATTTGCTATCACCCCATAGAAAATCCCTTTGCAACTTTTCAATTCTATTAGCCACATGAGTAGGAATTGTGAAAAGTGATAGAAAATAAGTAGGAAGGCTAGATAGTGTACTCTTGAGTAGCATCAATCGACCCCCCTTAGACAAATACAGCTTCTTCCACCCGGCTAATCTCCGCTCAAATTTTTCCAAAATAGGATTCCAAATTGAAGGGGAGTTATGTGAAGCCCCCAAAGGCATGCCAAGATAAGACATAGGCAACTTTCCAACTTTGCATCCCAAAATTTCAGCCAAGGCATGCACATCATCAACCTCCCCTATTGGAACCATTTCACTCTTGTGCACATTAACCTTCAAACCTGTTACCGCCTGAAAACTAAGTAACAACAACCGAATATGAAGGATTTGCTCCACATCTGCATCACAAAATAAGATAGTATCGTCTGCAAACAGTAGATGTGTAACACATTCCCCACCACCTCCCCTCCCCTCAACTTTAAAACCACGGATCAATCCAGCTCCCTCCACTCTCCTCAACATCCTACTAAACACCTCCATCATTATCAAAAACAACATAGGAGATAGCGGATCCCCTTGTCTTAAACCTCTTGAACTACCAAAGAAATCAGCTGGAGACCCATTAATCAAAACAGAGAACTGAACTGTGGACCTCATATAAATAATGGCATTTACAAAATTGGAAAATAGGTCAATCCCAATCAACCCCTTGATTTTGTCTTCATGGTGCGGTAAGTAAATCTTACTTTCTAACACACATTGTTGTTCCAGCTGCTAGCTTAAAATAATGTTGGTCTTCTAGTCCTTGAAATGATTTATACACACAGTTTAAACCTTGTGTTATGGTTGGCCCAACCAAAAATAGAGAGAGAGAGAGAGAGAGAGAGAGAGAGAGAGAGAGCAGTTTATTACTTAGCTAGTTACTTTAGCTAAGTCAGCAACGTCATTTAAGTGAAGGTGCAGCAGCAGCAGTGTATTACTTGAGATTGTAATCCTAATATGTGACAAGAAGAAACCACATCTTAGTTAATACTGTAGCTGATAAGTAGTTAGGATAGCTGCAGCTACTGATCAGGCAGTTAGTACAGGTGTTAGTATTTACTTTGCTGTAACAGAATCTGTTAGGGCTGATGACAAAAGTAAGTCTCTTGAAGAGTTGAAAGCCTTTCATAGTTCTCTAATAAACTTCAAACAGCCCAAACACTTCGCTTTTCTCTGATTTTCTTGCATCAGAGAGAGATTTTCATGCCTGTTCTTTTATTCTTTTCCAGGTAAAACTATATGATCATCGGCTAATACAGAGAGGCGCTGTACAATCTTATGAAGGGCATGTTAATTCCCATACACGTATACAGCTTGGAGTTGATCCATCTGAGAAATTTGTTATGTCAGGTAAATATATTTTGAGTGCTTGCATTTAGCTTTGTGAGTCTCAGAAAATTCAAGCTTTTCTGACATTGTTTTTATATTAGGTGGAGAGGACTGCAACTTGCGGCTCTGGAGTATCAAGTCTGGTGAATTGCTTTTTGAGGATAAATTCTCTGATTCAGTCCTCTCAACTGTGTGCTGGCATAGAGCTGAAAGTATCAGGATTCTTCCATCTCTCGTTCTATTATTATTATTATTTTTTATGTTATATAGGTAATAATGCTTGACATATATTTTATATATATCCAATTTATAGACTAACAGTATTCAACTCCTGTGTAGGACCGATGAGAGTGGGGGATGAAAGGAAAAGCTATAAAGAGTATTTATATCAGCAGAGTTATGGTTTGGGGACATGGCTTGGATCTCGTGAAGGACTGTTTTACATGCACTGGCCTTGAACTTATTGTGAAACAATAATATCAATTTTAAGTGCTGGTGGTGAAACTATGTTTCTGAAAGCTGCTTCCCCTCAAACATGCAAAGCACTATATTGCCTTTGATATGGATGACACAGCGATGACAAAGCCAACATAGGGCCTTTCTGTTCTAAATTACCAACCAATGCCATATATTGGTGCTAAGAGAGCTGTGAAGGTAACCAGCAGTAAAAGAGTAATGACTTGCCCTTGTCAACTGAGTTATTCTTGCAAGGGCTGCATGATGTTATCAAATTGAAATGGTTGTAAATGGCTGAAATATCTTTCCAGTATCCTCTGACATGCTCTTCGACTTCCACATTCAGTATAAGGTAGTTCTTTGCTAGTGAGCCCAGAAACTATTGTTATTAGTGTTCAAAACTTCCAATTCTAAACTATAGGCAATATGGCAAAATCCTTTCATTTCATCCTTCAGAAAGATGGATGGGTATTTCTGTTATCTATAGTGGAAAGGGGGGACTGTGTTGCTTCCAGTGTATTATCTCAAACTTTCTTGACCAAATTCAGGGCGGTTAGCAAGCCTGGTTGTCTGAAAGCAGTCTGATTGGGCTATAGCATTATATGTGAATAGTTCTATCATATGATTTGCACCTTGATACTGTTCTTTTTGGTTAAGACATCTTGATACTGCTTGGTGAACAAAATGTGACACCTTTTCCCCTGCTGAATATGAGTTTGAATACAATCCATTTTGTATGGGTGACATTGGTAATTGTCTATTCAGCCAAAAAGAAAAAGGTGATTGTTTGTGTTACATTGCTTGTCTATATGTAAATGCCCTTTATTAGACTTTGGCACCTAGCAAGTGAAAACATGATGAGTAATCTGATTTTCTTAATTGCATGTGATGAAGACTTATTACTGTATGAGTAATGAGTGGAATGAAGCTAGATTTTAAGCTGACGGAGTCTGATTTAAAGGTTGATAGTATATCTGTTAAGGCTGTGAAAAATATCATGATGATAAAGCCAAGTTAAGTTAATCCTAGTGGTGACAGGGAAGGATGAATACTGTGATTTCCAAACATATTGGACTTTGCAACTTATATATATGTTATTTTGAATTAAACCTGATTCTGAAGTAGGAAACAGTGAGCACTAAAAAATAAAAAATAAAAGAAGAAAAAAGGGCTGAAAGTTTGCATGAGGGATTTCGAGATGGGATTTAATTCAAAGTTGTAATTTGGAAATTTTCAAATTTGATTTTTTTTTTTCTTTTGGTTAACAATAATGTTGTGTTTAGATGATGAATTTGGAGGTGGAATTTTGAACTTAGGATTTTCAAGCATTCAAATCTTAAATTCAAATTACATGAGGTAAAGTGTCATTTACCAAGTTTATCAATAGTGATCGTCTACGATTGTCATCACCACTGTCATCTTCATTGTCAATGCGGTTGTCAACACATACAATCTACATTATTACCATCATCACCATTGTTGTCACTATTATCCGCTCTATTATGACTGTTGTCTTTACCATTGCCATTTTTGTTACTGTCAATGTTGCCACCACTACTATTGTCATTGTCATTGTCCCCATCACTGCCATTGTCACCACTTTTACAATCACCACCATCTACTAGATTGTCTCTTCTAGCACCTCCTCACTGACATTGTCACCACTTTTACAACCACCATCATCTACTAAATTGTCGCTACAAGCATCACCTCTATGCCATCACCTTTGCCACAACTAATATAATGATGTTATACAAATACTATCACCAAGTCTTTGTTACCATAAAAATTTTACTTATTATAATATTTTAATTTCTTAATTTTAAGAAGTACTCATACAAATTTGATGTTGATTTTTTTAACAAACTTATTAATAATGTTAAATAAATAACTATTTTCCGTTGATGATGCTTTTTGATCCAAAAAAAAAAAAAAAACCAATGTAGCCAAATAGTCACAAACAAGTTCATGTATTCAAACAACCCTAAATATCTATCACCCATCCTCCTCCACCATCCTAATCCCCACCATACCACCAACAAGAATGGTCCCCTCACCACCAATAACATAGATCTGTTTTATGAGAAACATGAATGTTCTTTCTATTTATTTTTTAAATGTTTAAATAAGGAATAAGCAAAAAAATTGTTTTGTTGAGAATATTCTGTTAAATTTTTTTTAAAGAGGACGGTTAAGGGAGGCCAAGTGTCAATTATTTTGAGACTTAAAGGAATGGTGTCATTTATTGAAAATTAAGTGTAATGAATTGAATTTTGCTATATCTCAAGGTGTCAGTGTAATTTACCTTAAAAATAATGGAATTTTAAATTGATAAGATTGAAATCTCCGTGAATTTAATCCTTCATAATGAAAATTCTCAAAATTTTTAAAATTCTTCCTCCAATCACAGCATTAAGTTAAAATAAAAGGGAAAAAAAAAATTAAAAATACCAAGAATCATCACCAAAAGCAAGAAAGGGCCAAGTTGGTTTTAGTGAACAGCTCGATATGATCGTGATGTTCATTTGCCTTGCTTTTTCACACAGTATATCCCATTATGGTATGGAGTCCCAATCAAAATAAGTTTGGTGATTTCTGATACTCAGCATGCAAGCCATGTGTCTTGAATATTATCTAATTTTGCCTAAACTTGCAGTCTAAATTCACTGTTATCCTCGTTCCTTGCAGAATATGATTGATGGTAATCACAAGTCACAAGTTCACTTTTGGTAAAGCAAAGCCATAAAAAACACTTTAATTACTTTTATCAAGGGAGACAACCAGTTCTTTTGATCTCTTTTCTTGATGACTAGACTGCTGATGTTTTCCAAGAATGGCTTTTTTTTTTTTTTTTTTTTTTTTAAATTTTTTAATAATAATAATAATGAGATACGTAAACGTAATTAGGTCGACAACATTTTTCACAAGTCGACAACATTTTTTACAACATTTAAGTTGACAAGATATTATTAATTCTAATATAAATTCACTATTAATATCATTTTATTGTTTATCATTAACAAGTTTGTGTAAGATAGTTTTGAAATATATTGTAAAAAATCTGTTAATTTAGACATTTTTATTTATTTAAATCTTTAAGTTTTGTAAATTGTAAGCTACAGTATTTAATGGGAGGGTCAGGTCAGGTCATATTGGTGTCATGCTGTGGGGTTGGTTCGGTTGAGTATTTGTTACAAAAGTTTCTTAAAGTGTTAAACTCACTCAAAATATAAAGTGAAAGACAGAATGATGCTTTGATTGCCAAAAGCAAACCACCATACCTCCTCTTCTAGACATGAAGACCTCTGAGATAGAGGGATGAAAAGGCAAAGAATATTATCAAAATTTAGGTGTCTCTATCTTGACTTAATCATGCTTTCAGAAACTTTTTTAGTATGATGGGAAGTTGGTGGATGGAATATAATCTTTGCTAAAATATTTCCTTCCTTTTAGACACAGGGGAGCTTGATATTTGAGCATGAAGTTGCATGGCATGTCAATAATTAATCAACTGACCATCTCAGTGGTTTATCCTTCATACCCTACAAACTTCAACCATGAAAGAAATGAATGATCCTCTATGTTTGAAAACTAATTTCATAATTTAGATTAAATATTATAGATTTTTTAAAAATTTTTTTTTTTAAGATACGATATAATTTTAATCTATGACAATCACTTCATAATAATAATTTTTTATCATGTTAAGACACCGATTGATTTTAAGTATGGCGGAATTTGAATTTCAAATCTTTTATTCGATGATATAAAATTTTAACATTTGAGTTCATAAGAACCCACAATATTGTAGATTTAAAAATATACAAATTGTTATGTCATTTGAAATTTGATGTCCGTGACAATGTAAGTCTTGTTGGATTCATAAAATAAAATCATAATTAACCACAGTCTAGTCACTAATGTCCAGCAAGATGTTGAAGTGTGCCTTCAAACAGACATTACTGTTTGAAAACACTACCAAATGACATGAGAAAAAGATGATTAGTCTTGTACTTTGTCTCTTCATATGGCATTGTCATGTGTCTTAGCTTCTTGAAGTCGCTGTGTGCATGCATGCGCTGTATAATATATGTCAGAAAGTAACTATCTACATCATTGTTTTCTCATTGAATTTGGCTTCGTTTCATTGTCTGCAGCCTCTGAGAGAGAGAGAGATGCCAATGTCTTACGTACTGTGCATGTCCCTCTGTTCTCTTAAAGGTAGGGCTTCATTTGATCAATGATCATGCCATATGTATCTATGATTTAGATTTATAAATCTTTGTAGCTATGATCAATTTGGAATTTCAATTTTATATATATAAAAGAGCAAGAAACTTAGCTGTAGTGCTCTAAAGTATAAACTAACATTCTACCAAATAGTGCATTTCTTAAATATTTTCTTTATTTAGCCTTCCACATTATCTAATCATTGCATTTTATGTCAAATTATTAATTCTTAAATATTTTTTTCATTTAGCCTTCCACATCATCCAATCATTGCATTTTATGTCAAACTATTAATTCATTATCATGTGTTAATCGATAAATGCATTTATTTCAATTTATTCCTATGTCAAAGGAATTTTTAATCCTATATAAACATGTTCAAGTACAAGTGAATTATTTTTTGGGGATATTGTTACATTACTCAATATTTTGTTTATTGGTTTAATATATTCAAAATCACATTAATGGATTACTCATTTTCATTGTCCTTAACACATGTATATGTTAAATTTTGTGTTTATTAAATATTATTACAACTTGAACAAATATATTATAAATAAAATAAATATTAATTTATTATCATCATATTAAAATTTTTGGAATAAACTAATAGCATAAGCGTACATATCGCATGGGATATCTATTGGTATAATTAATTGACAATCCTCTCATGGAATTGTTACAAATTAATAGACATATTAAATTTCATATTAATTGAATAACTTTCATTCTTCAATATTGGATTAATCCACCAACTTTTTTTCTTTTCTTTTCTTTTTCTTGGATGAATAACCTCATTCTTTAGTTAAGTATTTAATTTTTTTGAACATCCCAAATTCATGGCCTTTGTTTCAAGTTTTCATTTTCCTCTCACAATGTAAATCCAAACATGAAAAATTTTGTGCAGATATTCAATGAATTTGGAAAATCGCATCAAACCAAAAAGGGGTGAATGTCAAAACATTGTTGCAAATGAAATGACTAGTGGCATGACGTGTAGACGAAAGGGGCCATGACCCCCAAAACATTTTGAAACTTTTTTATACTCACCTACTTATCCAAATTCTAGTTGGGAAAGTTTGATTCTCCAAAAAAGAAAAAGGAAAAAAAAGGGGAAAAAAAAGAGAAGAAGAAGAAAAGAAAGAAGATGGGATGTTTGGCAAAATTTGATTTATCCTTTAAAAAAAAAAAAATGAAATATGATTATTGTGGTTGTTATTTATGTCTAACTAAGTTGTACACAAAATCTATATATTCTACTATTAGGCTTTTATTATGATTGTATCTATATATTGAATTATACATTCTACTATTAAGGACATATCAAAATTCTATTTGAGAGCTTAAATGTAGAATATAATTTGATGGGGTGTTTTTTGGCACAAACATCAAGGCCCATAAAACGGACAAGACCTGACAGGAAAAGCTGACAAGTCCTGTGGAACTGTCAGCCTCACAAGAATTGACGGTTTCCTTAGGAAACCAACGACCCTGAAGACAGACTAACAATGAAGTTGATGGGCACATCACCCTCACAAACCGATGGAAAACCATTAATTAGCAGAAAGCACACCGACGGACCCTATGTGGCCTTACTTGATCCTCACACATACTCATATATAGAAACATCTTGTGTATCACGCACAAAAACCCTACTATGCACCCATATCTTCCTCGTAAGGAAAACACCCTAAAATCTCGTAAACCCTAATACCAGATCTTCCCTACATGGAAAAATCCCTACTTTCAAGGGATCTTGGTTTACTACTCGCCACTATATAAGCATCAAACCTCCTCCTTTCTCAGGTGCGCAAAAAAAATCCCTAGTTCTCTCACTATAGAGTTCTTAGAGATTTCTCATTCACTAACTTGACCTTTGGAGGGTCTTTGGGTTGTACCATGCTGGTGCCTTTTGTTTGGTCCTTGTGTTCTTGTTCCACAGGTTTCCATTAGTGTGTTTTGGAGCCAACTCACTGAAGATTTTCGTGTATTGTCATAATTTAAATTCAATTAAAATATATATGTTTGAATAATGATTTATAACATTTTGAGATCTCAAAAGTTTATGTAATATAATACCATATCATGAGATCAACCAAAAGTCAAAAAGTTTTAATTTTATATAGGTTATAAATTATCGATATTCAGAAGTCACTACAAGAGAACTAATACTTGGATATCCCAAAAAAAAATAAGTAAATTTATATTGTATCCTTATTAGTATAAGGATATATAATGAAAATATTAAAACATATTAAGTCATAATCCTCAAAATTTATGACAAGGGATGATATATATAAAGAAGGTAAAAAAAAATTCATAAATTATATAATAGGTAAACTATCTTTTTTTTTTTTTTTTTTTAAGATTGTTGTAATTATAATATTGTGGGGTGTTAGGATCTTCACCATTTTTGGCTTTACACCTTAGTCCCACACCAAGCGGATTTGTCCTCTTTAGGGAGCCAAGCCCGCAAGGTTTTGTTACGAAGGGGTGGGATTGTCCCACATCGCCTAAGTAACCCTCCCACTCATGCTTTATATGCCCTTAGAGCTTGCATGAGTGTACCACTACTACACCCTTTTAATGTGGGGTGTCAAGATCTTCACCATTTTTGGCTTTACACCTTAGTCCCACACCAAACAGATTTGTCTTCTTTGGGGAACCAAGCCCGCAAGGTTTTGTTATGAAGGGGTGGGATTGTCCCACATCGCCTAAGTAACCCTCCCACTCATGCAAGCTCCAAGGGCATATAAAGCATGAGTGGGAGGGTTACTTAGGTGATGTGGGACTCGGTTGCTATCCTAACACGAGACATACCACCCCTTTGAGACAAATCTGTGAGGGCTTGGCTCCTCAGAGCGGACAAAACTTCTTAATGGCGGGGCAAGTACCCACAAATATTATAAGAAATACTTTTATGCACAATGAATAAGAACATACATAAATATATTTTGTCAAGAGAACAAACAAACTATGTTAGAATATTCATTACATGATTAAATAATTATACTTTATTATTAATCTAACTTTTTAATAGATTCTAAAAAATAATAATAATAGTAGTAATAAGTAATATTTTTGTCATGAGAACGTCATCTTAAGTTCAAATCAAACTATGTTTTGACAATTACACCTCCCTATTAAGTTAAATAATTTATATGTCAATCTCACTTATTGAGAGCCACACTTTGTCTTCCATTTTAGTCAAATGATCCATGTGATGAGTTCCACTCTTTAAGAAGTATTAGGTGATTAAATATACTCTTTCTCTCTATTTATGAGTTTGGGATAAATAGACTTGTCAAGTGTAAGAGAGGATAGTCAACAAACACATGACTTTTTTGGGATTAGGTTTAGTTGAACTTCTTCCTCTAATAGTGTAAATTCTAACATGATATCAAAGTCTTGCTGTGGAAACTTTGGTGCGATTTATGTATACCTTTTTTCTTTTTCTTTTTTTGTTGGAAAAGAAAAGGCTTGGTATGATTTATGTATACTATTACTAATTGAGACTCTTTACCTAATAGCTTAAAAATTTTAGGTTGAATATTCTAATAAACTTTACTATGCCATTAGTCCATTTATCTTTTGGGAGTAAAAGTCATCAAATATCTTGTATCCTTGTGACTTTTTTTTTTTCTTTCTTTAAATAGAAGAATGAGATTCTTCATAATAGAAATATATCTATCCTATTCAGATAAATCATGCCCCAGGAAAAAAAATCCTAAGTCTGCCACACCAAATACATTGGTCCAAAACTCCAAATATGACTTTTAAATTATCATAGCTGTCTTGACTTGATCATAACACAGAATCCAAATGTTAACAGCCAAAAGCCCAAAAGTATACATATACTATAAGTTGGAAGTGTGTGATCATGGTCTTCTCATTATTAATTCCAGACCCTTATAATAATTTTAGTGGCAGCTTTATTCATCATAGATAAAGATTCAAGATTCAGCCCCCATTATTTATAAATCATGCAGAAAAAGAAAAAAGAAAAAAGAAAAAAAAGAATCCCATATCATCATTTGAAAATTAGGTGAAGCTCTAGCTTTTCCAAGAAATTGAAGTTCATTATTATTCATGCTTAAAAGGGTACCCCAAAAACAAGTTTGCTAAAGTGCCAAGCAGTTTAGGACAAGAGGATAAAAACACTAGAGAAGGTAGATGAAGACATAGAGCACCCTTTTATGTATGGTTTTGGTTCAGCTTTTAAAAGAAAAAGACATAGAATGGCATGGATGAGGTTCTCATAAGAGAACGAAGGTTATTGTGGGAAATTGAGAGGAAAGAGACCCTTCACCATTGCTTTGGATGCCAGGTCCGTATGACTTTACACGCAAAACTATGGAGGTTTTGAACCTATCTATTTATCTATCAATCTCTTTCTTTTTTGTGATTTTCACTTTCATAATTGGTATGCACTGCAGTCTCGTCCTAAACAAAAGCTTCAAAGTTCAAACCCACACACATATTTTGGAATCATTATGTCCCTTCCTTTGTTTATCCATACTATCTCACTATTCACTAGTAGGGTTAAAAATGGATTCCTATCTTAAAAAAATGACAACACTCCCATTCCTTAAGGCTCACCTTTTTTTTTTTCCTCCAAATTACTCGAAACTTAAGTTTTCTTTCTATAATGTGTTTTGACGAGTTTGGATTGTTTTGGGTTCATTAAATGTAATACAAATGCGGAGTGCGAAACGTAAGTCCTAAAAATTTTACATCTTGTTCTTATATCCCATTCTGTACACTCAAATATTGGACAAAAATTTTCTCAAAAAAAAAAAAAAAAAAAAAATTGGACAAAAATTTATCCATTTTTTATTCACAATTATTAAAATGATATACTATGAAAATGATAATACTCTAATCATAATTAAGATGTCAACAATTATGAAAAACATTGTGAAAATCATTATTCCTAACGTTGTTGTTGCCTTTTTAATGGCCCGTGAAAGTTCATCAACTCAAAGTAACAATTATACACAAGGGCTCTCAAAATACACTTCTTCGGACCCCATTGGTTTTCAATTTGGAATCCACAAAAGCTTCCTTCCTTCTCTTTTCTCTTTTTCTTTTTACGTAGAAAATAAAAAAGTCCGAAACCCCATAGACACAGTAAGGTTTTTTGAGCATCAAATCCCTTTAGACAAGAGTACTACATTATATACTGTTTCACCAACACATTTTTGGTATCCTACTTTATCTAAGATTTTACTTTCTATACATAAGAGGTCGCCCAAGAATTGCGTACACTTTTATTCAAGGGAAAAAAATAAACTAATTTCCCTATCAATGGCCCCCTGAAGATTATTATTCTTTACTTTTTATTTATAATTCTTACAACATGTGAGAAAGAGAGATTTAAACCCCGATTTTCTTTATAAAAGAACCCATATATAACTATAAAGTCATTGGCTATTGAGTATAAAACCAAAGTACCAAACTAAATAAATATACACTAAAATGTAGAGTTAAACATAAGACCAAAGAACTAAATCAAATCAGATTTACTAATGGAGAATTAGATAAAAGAAAATGTCTTTTGTTTCAATTTAAAGCTAGCTTTTATGGTTAATTGACTTATATCACTTCTAGAGTAGACCTTTTTTTCCCCCTCTATATAGTTTATTCAAAACTCACTTATTAAAATGAACTGCACTTTTAAAAAATAAGTCAAATAAACCTCAAAATTTAAACCATAAGATTAAATATGGACAATCTGCTAAAGACTTATAGTTTAGTGATATTATCTGGTTTTCTTTATAAGGAGAATTATTGTTCAAATCATCTCTCCCACCTGTTATAACAATTTAATTATAATATATGTATTTTTTTTCTGAATAAATATATGTAACCTTGAGTTGTTTGACTATGCATATTTTACATTGGAATTTGGAAGTGCAAAAGGTATTCTGAAAAAAATACTGCTTACATTAGTAAATCTTTTATTTTTGCTCATTTTGTCAAGATATCACGCTGAGTAGAGTCCTAGCTTGTAGCCTATTAACATAATTGGCGCATCATGGGCCAATATTTTCAAGAACCTTGAGTCAAACAAAAGGGACATTCAAGAAAATTGTGTATCAAAACAACATAAATAATTCAAGCTATGTTCCTGACTTTTTGATTTTTGACGTTTTCTTTGGGCTTTTGCTTGAAAATAACAGCCATTTATTTATTTATTTTTTTTCTTCTTGTCTTTTCCATTATACTAATAATAAAAGATATTTGTCTTTTCTTCTTTCGGTGTTGTAACAAAAATTAATGAGGAATAGGTATGAGAATAGACTCTTGTCTAGTAATTGATACAAGTGCTTCTCCTAATCATAGATGAATATATAATTAAACAGTAGCAAAAAGCAACAACATCCTTTACAAATAATTGCATATAAAATAGAAATTAAACAGTGAGTTCAGCTTCATCCACAAAGAAAAGTGAAAGGAAACACAGTAGTAACTAGAAGCGAAGGGAAGCATAATGATGACACTCCACAATAAAAAGAAAGAAACCAAAGATCAATACTAGAATCTCATATACATATCCTCATAGTTAAATGATTGGTTGGTAGGTTCTATTTGGAAAACAATAATAAGAATAAACTGTAGAGATATCTCACTATTGTAGTAGCCCTAATTAATTGTATATAAAATGGAAAAGAAAAATTACAAACCACAAAGATGGATGAAACTTCTTTTTTTTTACCTCTTCTTCTTTTTCTTTGTTTTGCTTAATTACTTACCTATTGGAAATGGGATTTGGACCACTTGGAACTTCATGTTCACTTGCATTGAAGATCTTGTCTTGCCATGGCAATGGTGATTTACTAGCTTGGTACCTTTCTTTCCTTCTACCTGGTGAAGGAACATGGATAGCATTGGCTGTAGTTGATTCACTTTTGCATGTTGAATTGGTCTTGGACTTGCCAACCCCAAGTTTTCTTGAAGTGAACTCCATGTTGTTTCTCTTCATGGATCCATCTCTAGAGGCAACAAGTGGTGAAAACCTAAGGTTTTTGTCCGCCATGGTGGTATTAGAGACAAGTAACAATAGAAAGAAGAAGAGGGTCATAGAAGTAAGATAGGGAGAGACTGCATCACTAGCCATGCAAAATGAAAGAAATATATAAAATCATTCAAGTCTGGTTCTTAAGGGATAAGCATCTAGATAGGAATCACTTGGTACTTTGTCAAGGGTTGGCCTATGTGAAAGCTTAGAGCTCAAGATGGTAAAGAGAGATGATATTATCTTGGGAGTGATACCTTGTAGGTTTTATTATAAGAATTCAAATGAGAGAGAGAGAGAGAGAGAGAGAGAGTCTTCAAAAAATAAAAAGAGGAAAGCAGGGGGGGTGGTGAAGTGCTTTAACAAATTGGATTGCTTTATCAATGTCCAGTGGTGGTGAAAGTGAGAAATAAATGAGAGTGAATATGTTTGTGTTTGTGTGAGAGAGAGAGAGAGAGAGAGAGAGAGAGAGGGCTTTGGTTGGTCTTATTTGACCTTTATGACAGTGAGCGCGCCCTTGGAAGTAGCCTGTAGTCCCCTAAGAGGAGGACCAAGTAGAGCCCACAATACAAAATGGGTGAATGCAATAGACAAATATAAGGAGTCAAAATAAAATCTTGGACCCCAACCAAAAAAGAACAACAATCCAATACATTAACCAATATTGCAGGTCAATCTTGAAGATGTACTGAACACCATGTATCACGCATTTAAAGAAAAGAATATCAAAAGAAAGAAACTAGTGCAAGCTTCTTGCTCAAGGTTTACATGGTATATGAATCACTTTTATTCATAATCTTTTCAATAACAAGGTTTACACGGTAAACATTAATACATTAAATCAAAAATCTGTTCCAATCATTGCTGATTTGTAGATTGGACGGTATTATATAAACATTATCTCTAGGATTGTTGTTAGAATAATAATAATTATGGGACATATCATCACCAAAAGCTGACTCACTCTTGGCCCAATATTGAGTTCCTATGTAACATTTTATTTTTAAAGCAATCAAGCTGTAAAGTCAGGCTGAAATGAAAAAAAAGTAAAGAAGAAAAAGAATCAATGGTCAAGGGCCTTAGCTTAATATCTTTCTTTTAAAGCCCAAAGGAGAATACTGACTTCTTCAAGCCCAAAATAAAGAGGCCCAATGGGGATTATATTCTTCAATGCATTGTGAAATTAATCGTGCTTCCAAAATGCATATAAAGGTTCACAAATTCAGCAACTAATTGCTCTTCTGAGTCCAAAATAAAAATGGGAAAAAACTTTCCCTTTTTTTTTTTTTCTTTGGAGTTGGGAAAAGAATGGATTTTTAAGAGATATTCTCTTTGTAATTGAGAATTTAATGAGAGAAGATCTTCATTTTATTTCATTCCTTTCTAAGAATCAGAGAGCCTTATTTGGTTTAGGCCCAATAATCTAAAACTTGTTGAAATTTATGGACCGTGCACACACATATACATACAGAAGACCAAAATTTGTTGGATTTTTTCTAAAGTAACTAAAAAAACACACAACACAAGGGACTGAGAGATAAGAGTTTGACCGTGAGTTTTCGTCCTCCTACAATACCCATTAAAACTCGTTCAAGAGAGTTAATTCCGTACTATATCGGCCGATACAAATTGAAATGGGTTTCTAAATTTTTTTTGCTACTTACAGCACCTTTTCGCCACTGTTAAACCTTCATTAACCGGTGAGATATTGAGGCTTGAGCTCGTCATCATTGCGTCATAGCTTCTTCATTTTTCTTCTCTCCCTCACTGTCTCTCTTTTTCTTTCAGCATTTCTTCTAGTCTGGGTTTCTAAAGAGAATGTTAACATAGAAACTCAAAATGACTTCTTTCACTGTTTCACTCCTACCAACTTTTGATTTAACCAAAGTTATTAATGGGCGGAGGAACTGAAGTGGTTTGCCTGCCACTTCTTTACTTTTTATTTTTTAATTTCATAGAAAACCGTCTAAAGTTATTTTCATTTTAGATTTTTAATTTTTTTACCACTCCTATTTAGTTTTAATTTTTTATTGGATAGTAAAATGGGATAGACGTTAGCTTAAAATAATTTGAACATGCATAAAAAAGAGTAAAATTTTTAAGTATAATTATATATATTAATTTATACAATATAAGTTTTTTTGAGTAAATAAAAAGAATATATATATAATTGTGAAATTGCGATAACTCCGAAACGGTACACTGGTATTAAAATATTTCATTCCTTTAAATAAATTGAAACAGTTTTCAGTATGATATTAACTCATTTGAACAAAAGTGTTTGGAGTTTCTTTCAATAAGTCGTTTGAAAGAATTCATTATGGTGAGTTTGAGTTTTGTAAAGCTCCCTAAGGCAACTTGTATTTCTCCAAGTTTGATGTGTAACTTCAAATTGTGTGATAAAACTTAAGTAGAAAATCGTAGTAACTTGTTGCTTATAATGGAGCGTCAGATCTTGACGTGGATAGGCTTTAAACCATATAAATTGTGTGCATTGTGCTTTTTTTTTTTCTTTTTTGTTGAATTTGATAATTGGCAATTTTTTTTTTAGATACCATATTACATATCTTGTTATTATTTTTATTTTTTTGGCTAATATATTACATATCTTGTTAGCTTAGCATCATTATTTATTCTCTCTACACACACCAAAAAAAAAGCATCGTTATTTGTTATGGCTAACTTCCATTACTTTTTTTTTTTTTGGTAGAAAAACTTCCATTACTTTGATGTTTGTAAATCCATACTTGTTGACAATGTTGATTAAGACTATGCACTCCCAAGAAGTTGGTAGTTTTTCCCAACAAGCATTCCTCCCAAAATTTGGAGGAACAATCAATCATTTTCTAAATAGAGGTGAAATATTGATGTTATTCATATACAAATATGAGCTTAAAGGTATTAATAATTGTAGAGGTCCACTCAAAAACACATATAACCGCATATTCTCTTGAGCACTTACTGCCACACATCACTCTATAAAAGGGAGAAAGACCATATGGTAAATGGGTTGGCTCTTGCTCTCTCCCATTTCCCTCTCTCTGACTCTCCCAATGACTCTCTTTCTTTATGCTCGTCTAACCCTCAATCTCTGAGCCTATCTTTGTTCATCATTGAAGCCTTCATGGCCAAGCAGTGGCGGCTCTAGGATTTTTTCTTAGGGAGGTCAGTAAGAAGATACATCTTAAGTAAAATATGAATCTTACGGTCTAATTGGCTTTCTTATTACAAATTTGTCTATAGTACGTACTAATAATAGAATAAAAAATAAATCATAGGTTCATTTGACATATTTTTTCTCAATATAATGAATATGTTAATTGTTGTTGTTAAGTGAATTTTAATTATTACTGCTTAAAATACTTTTATTTATTAGTTTATGACGATTATATGTTTACATTGTACTATTAATGTAAGATTTATATTATAGATAATTATATTGTACACATTTGCAAAAATTATACAATATTGTACACATTTGTTTAGAAACAATGTAGATATTACAATGATAGTACAATGTAAACTATGAATTTTCCATTAGTTTATTTCAAATTTATTAAGATCTAAATGGGCTTTTTAAAACAATTTTAGATGAAAAAAAAATTTAATTTGTTGTTAGACTTACTATTTCCCCCAGATTTTAGATAAAATTGGATTGTTGTTGGGCCTTTTTTTGTATTTAAAAAGATCAAAATATTGTTAAGATGATCATAATTAAACTTATTTTAAGTGGGTTTTAAAAAAATTTAGAATTAGAGTACTCAAATTTTTATTTAGAAGGATTAAATAAAAAAAAACAAAATATTATATATATATATATATATATATATATATATATATATATATATATAAAATAAAAATAAAAAATTGCTAGCTTAGAACCCCCTAAACTATACAAGGCGCCGCCCATGTGGCCAAGTGGCCAACCCCAAGGTTGGTCGTGGGTGCTAATCTTTAATTTTCTCAAGTCTGTCTTTGGACTTGTCTCTATCGAACTAGGAGCTCAACACTGTCAAGCATGGAATGTCTCTTCAAGTGGGCTGAAACTCGGAATGCACCAAGCACTAGCCGAGCTTTTCTTCATCAATAAATTCATTGTAGAAAGAGTCAAATGAACCAGAATCCTACCACCTACAATGATAAATTTATATATTTCTTTTTATTTTTCATTCATTATTTCATAGACTTCCCAACATGATATAAAAAAATAATTTTACAAAAATTATCATATTACCTTTTTTTTTTTCTTTAATAATTTATTTCATTCCATTCAATTTATAAAATCTTAAATACATAGTGATGAACTTTAAATCTGCAAGGGGTTTTAATATATAAGACAATTTTCAATTATCAGTTCTACTTGTCTCAAGCTAAGCTACATGTATCACGGACTATATATAATTACGATTAGCAGCAAAAACAAAGTAACCAAGAAATAATAACATTTCTCAACTTTTAAACTAGAATTGAAAGCTTGTTGCTCAAGCTTTAGATACTTAGATGAAACAAATAATCACATTTCTTAAATTTAGATTACAACAAAAAGGATGGTATTTAGAACACAGACAAGCGTATACTTATTCTACTAACTGTAAATGATAACTTTGAAGTTATATATCTTTAAATGACAATATCTCATATAGCATCAGCAGCAATACAATGTAAAAGGATTAAGTCATGAAACACAAGAAAATCATCATATATAGTAGAAACACATTAGTATTTGGAGTTGACAAAATTGCAATTGGTTCGGATTTCACCTTCTTGACCAAGGAGGCATTGCACATTCCCAAGCTTTGCCATGGACACCCCAAACTGGTAGAAAAAGAGAGATGGTTGGTCAGCCAATGCACTGACAAGAGGTTCAGTCCTTGGTTCAGTGTACAACTTTTCATCTGTGGATAAGAGTCCCATCTTCTTTGCAAGATTAGAATAATATTCAGCATCAAAAGTCCTTGGGGTTGTAGCATCAAGGTCAATATAGTCCAAGGACCATCTACATTTTCTCTTCAAGTAGTTCAAATATTGTGCATTTAGGGATGGATCAGGTTTGCCAGTGCCACCGTAGTTAAAGAGCCTGTCTTGTATGGAACCACATGAAGCCCTTCCAATGGTGTGTGCCCCTGAAGCACGTTGCATAAGTGTTACAAATTAAAGGCCACCACAGACTTCACAGTGATATTTTAAGGCGTAGTACATTCCCCAATTAAATTCAATTATGTGGTTGCATTGATCAATAGAGAATAAATTGTGTTATTTTCTTAAAGATAATTAAATTCAACTACGTGGTTCATTTGTTGATGCCACTATGGACTAAATTTAATTGGGAAATCTAAGATGTAATATTTAAAAAATTGAAAATTTTTGTATAAAAGAAAATGTGATTTTTCTTTGAATAAAAAGAAAAAAAACAAAATAAAAGAGATGTGGGGGTGTTGGGAAGATAGCTTGACATATGCAATAAAATCAACTCCCAAAGGGTTTAGTTGGACCAAATCTAACAAGAAACGATAGATATGAGTCCAATCTACTTATGCACATAATCATACTCACACTCAATTTCATAACTTGTTGACTTGTGTGATTGTAAGTGATCAACGTAAAGTGACAGGTCACACAATACAAAAAATGTCTACCATTCAGAACTGTACAGGTCAACAAATTATAAAATTGGGTGTATGATTGGTTGTGTCTATAGAATAATTCTTTGGGCAAGTTGGTTCACCTAAAAGAATGGCCTAATCCAGCAAACTCTACAAGAGAAGTAATGTCTTCGTGACCCATTGGCACCAATTGGGCTTCTTTGGCAAGAGAAACTAGCCCATCTTTCCTTCCATATGGTACCATCCAATAGGGACCTCCAGCCGAAACAGTGGCATTCCTAGCAGCTGCTGTTAGAATATCTGCACAAGAGACTGTTTTAAGGCACTTCTTCTCAATCTCTGCTTTGATGTCATCAATCACTTTGAACCCTCTCAATGTCTTGCTGACATCAACCTTCCTTTCACTTCCCTCATGGTTCAAAAGAATGGAACCATCACATCCTATATGTTACATAATAAGAAAATAAGTCACAAATATAAATGACTATCTTAATCATATTTCAACATGACCTTACTTATTAAGGTAGAAAAATGGATTAAAATTTTAAATGACGTAACACTTTGTATACGATCTGATTTGAGTGAATTTAGTTTAGTTTTTGAAAAATGTGTTTTTTGAAAAATAACAATCTAAAAGCATGATTTGGAATTGCTGTTCAAAGGATCCATTGCACAAATGCAAAAAAATCACTTTTATTGAACCAAAAGTCACAATTTGAAAAAATTTCTAACACAAAAAATTATGTTTTGAAATTGCAATTGTGATTTTTGACCCAAGTGAAATTGAGATGATCTTGTTCTAAAAAATAACGTGTTAATGAAATAAAAGTGCACAATTGTATGTATAGTTGTATACTCACCCTATTTTGGTGTTAGTAAATCCACACTTGGTTGACAATATTGATTGAGACTATGCTCTCACAAGAAGTTGGTAGGTTTTCCTAACAATCATTCCTCCCAAAATTTGGAGGAACAATCGATCATTTTATAAATAGAAGTGAAATATTGATCTTATCCATATTATAAATGACAAATATGAGGTTAAAGGTATTAATAATTGTGGGGGTTTCACTAAAAAAACACCCATAAACACATATTATTCTCTTGAGCACTTACAACCACACATCACTCTATAAAAGGGAGAAAGACCATTTGGTAAATGAGTTGGCTCTCTCGCTCTCTCTCATTTCATTCTCTCTGACTCTCCCGATGACTCTCTTTCTTTTTGCTCACCTAACCCTCACCCTCTAAGCTTATCTATGTTCATCATCGAAGCCTTCACAGCCAACCCCAAGGTTGATCGCAAGGCTAGCCCTTCCACTAGGCCAATTAGGCCATTGCCTAAGATCCCCATGTGGAAAGAGGCCCTAAAATTTGAAAAAGAAAGGGTAGTAGAAAAATAAAATTAGTTTGAGATGAAACTCCAAAAAATCTAATACATTTGAGACCAAAGAACAGAAAATCTAGAACATCCTTGTAAATATTGGTACCCCATAAAATTCTTTGGTCTAAACAAAATCTATTATTCCAAAAATATCATCCTTAACCTCTAAAGAAAGAAGAATTGAGAAGAAGACGAAGACAAAGTTGAGAGTCTGAAGAACTTAGAAGAAAGAAGCATTGTAAATTTACTAAACTGTAAATAAGTAATAAATAAATATATGAGAGAATAAATGCAATGGGAAAGTTGAGGAGCAAAGGTGGCCACGTGGGTGGGAGCTTGGGAATGGGAAAAATGATTTGAAAAGAAGGTTCTAGGAAGATAGATTTAATTACCAAATTTGTTCTTTTTTAAAAAAAGAAAAAATCTGCCCACTTATTTTAAATATTTTAAAATGCTTTTTTTATTATTATATATAATTAAGACATTATATTCATTAATCTATATAATTTATGTATTATAGTAAAAAGTAATATTAATTACTCTAATATATATAAATTAGCATTTTCACACGCACTTTGTTCATCATGGAAGCCTTCATGGCCAAGTGGCCAACCCCAAGGTTGGTCGTGGGTGCTAATCTTTATTTTTCTCAAGTCTGTCTTTGGACTTGTCTCAACCGAACTAGGAACACAACACTGTCAAGCATGGAATGTCTCTTCAAGTGGGCTGAAACTCGGCATGCACCAAGCACTAGCCGTGCTTTTCTTCATCAATAAATTCATTGTAGAAAGAGTCAAATGAACTAGAATCCTACCACCTACAATGGTAAAATTTTATATTTCTTTTATTTTTCATTCATTATTTCATAGACTACCCAACATGATATAAAAAAATTATCATATTACCTTTCATTTTTTTTTCTTTAGTAATTTATTTCATTTCATTCAATTTATAAACTCTCAAATACATAGTGATGAATTTTAAACCCGCAAGGGGTTAGTATCTAAGACAATTTTCAATTATCAGTTCTACTTATCTCAAACTAAGTTTCTTGTACGATGGACTATATATAATTACGATTAGCAGCAAAAACAAAGTGACCAAGAAATAATAACATTTCTCAACTTTTAAATTAAAATTGAAAGCTTGTTACTCAAGTTTTAGATACTTAGAGTACGTTTAGTACATTAGACCCAGGAATGTAATAGCTATTACATAAGAATAACTATTCAATTGTTTGGGTGTGTTTCTGTTACAATGAATAATTATTCCTTATGAATAGCTTGTTGCTCAGGCATTAGATAGCAAAAACAATAAATCACATTTCTCAACTTTTAGATTACAACAAAAAGGATGGAATTTAGAACACAGACAAGCGTATACTTATTCTACAAACTGTAAATGAAACTTTGAAATTATATATCTTTAAATGACAATATCTCATATAGCATCAGCAGCAATACAATGTAAAGGATTTAAGTCATTAAACACAAGAAAATCATCATATATAGTAGAAACACATTAGTATTTGGAGTTGACAAAATTGCAATTGGTTCGGATTTCGCCTTCATTACCAAGGAGGCATTGCACATTCCCAAGCTTTGCCATGGACACCCCAAACTGGTAGAAAAAGAGAGATGGTTGGTCAGCCAATGCACTAACAAGAGGTTCAGTTCTTGGATCAGTGTACAACTTTTCATCTGTGGATAAGAGTCCCATCTTCTTTGGAAGATTAGAATAATATTCAGAATCAAAAGTCTTTGGGGTTGTAGCATCAAGGTCAACATAGTCCGAGGACCATCTGCATTTTCTCTTCAAGTAGTTCAAATATTGTGCATTGAGGGATGGATCTGGTTTGCCAGTGCCACTGTAGTTGAAGAGCCTGTCTTGTATGGAACCACATGAGGCCCTTCCAATGGTGTGTGCCCCTGAAGAACATTGCGTAAGTGTTACAAATTAAAGGCCATCACAGTGATATTTTAAGTATTTACAATTGGCCAAAGAGAACACTTCTAACAGTTTTTTTTTTTTTTTTTTTTTGGGTATTGCAAATGAAAAAGTTTTAAAGAATATTACTTTACTAATAAATTAGTGAGTATAACAGTAATGGGATATATAGAACTGCAATAAATTTGATGGGAGTGGATGATTGAAGGATAAACTTGATATAGTTGTTTAAGGTGTACGTTCTTTGATTAAATTCAATCTTGTGGTTGCATTGATCCATAAAGAATAACTTGTGTTATTTTTCCTAAAGATAATTAAATTCAACTATGTGGTTCATTTGTTGATACCACCATGTTGTTAAATTTAATTGGAAAATCTAAGATATAATATTTATAGAATTGAAAATTTTTGTATAAAAAATGTGATTTTTCTTTAAATAAAAATAATAAAACAAAATAAAAGAGATGTGGGGGTGTTGGGAAGATAGCTTGACATATGCAATAAAATTAACTCCTAGAGGGCTTAGTTGGACCAAATCTAATGTACTAGCAGGAAATGCTAAATGTGACCTTAATTTCACAATTTGTTGACTTGTGCGATTGCGAGTGATCAACATAAAGTGATAGGTCAAACTAAGCAGAAAATGTCTAAACTTAGCACAAGTCAACAAATTATAAAATTGGGTGTGTGATTGGTTGTGTCTTCTCTAGAATGATTCCATGGGCAAGTTGGTTCACCTGAAAGAATGGCCAAATCTAGCACACTCAAACCCTTGGATTGGTAAAACTCAACCAGAGAAGTAATGTCTTCGTGACCCATTGGCACCAACTGGGCTTCTTTGGCAAGAGAAACTAGCCCATCTTTCCTTCCATATGGGACCATCCAATAGGGACCTCCAGCCGAAACAGTGGCATCCCTAGCAGCTGCTGTTAAAATATCTGCACAAGAGACTGTTTTAGGGCACTTCTTCTCAATCTCTGCTTTGATATCATCAATCACTTCGAACCCTCTCAATGTCTTGCTGACATCAGCCTTCCTTTCACTCCCCTCATGGTTCAAAAGAATGGAACCATCACATCCCTATATGTTACATAACAAGAAAATAAGTCACAAATATAAATGACATCTTAATCATAATTCAACATGAACTTACTTATTAAGGTAGGCAAATAGACTAAAATTTTAAATGACGTAACACTTTGTATATGATATGATTACAATGAATTTAGTTCAGTTTTTGAAAACCGTGCTTTTTAAGAAAAGAAATAGGTCAAAAGCGTGATTTGAAATTGTTGCTCAGCTATTACGTAAATCCAAAAAATTGCACAAATCCAAAAAATTAACTTTTACTGAGCCAAAAGTTACCATTTGAAAATTTTACTAAATACAAAAAATTTCGTTTTGAAACTGCAATTGTGATTTTTGACCCAAGTGAAATTGAGATGATCTTGTGCTAAAAAATAACGTGTAAATGAAATAAAAGTGTGCAATTGTGTAGTATTCTCACCCTAACAGAGCAGTCATGAAAGTGCAACCTAATAAGACTGGCAGCAAGGGTGTAATCTTTGTTAATCCATTCTTTTACTTTCTGGTTAATAATGGCTTCAGCTTCTGGACATTTCTGATAATAATAAGCAAAGGAAAGGACATCTTCATAAGGCGAGGTTGCCGGCAACTTGTGAACCTTCAAGTAATCTTCACCTTCTCCAGGGTGGGCAAATGCCGATAACAGGTAAAGAACAAGGAAGACAAACATAAATGAAGTTGAGGACTGCATGATGATTTTGTTCAATTCACTAATTAAGGCTCCAAGGAAGAAGAAGAAGAAGAAGACTAGGCTAACCCTTTGTTTACAATGATGGGCTTATAGTCTTTGACAATGTATATATATTGTTTGCATAGTAATGTGTAATGCAAAGATTTTGGGAATATATATTGATCATTTTGTACAACTACGTGAGAAGCACCCCTCTCAAACAAAGATGACATGCCAGCATGTTGTGTTGACAATAATTTCAGTCATTGTTTGTGAATGCATGAATTCATTGTTATGAAATTGACTTTCATTATATTTTATTGTCTTTCATAATACCAAACAAGGGAGCAACGGACATCATACAATGAAAATAGTATAATGAAAACACGTCTAATGTATCTTGTGCACCAAAATTGTTTAATGATGATGCTAATAATAATTTTGGTCAAATTGCATACTATTTATAACTATTATTAAGTTCAATATAACTTAATGGATATCGACTGCTAATAAATATCTTTTTAATGCTTACAAAATCAGAGAATCTAAGGCTCTTCATATTCTTTGAGAAAAGAAAGTAATAAAAAAAAAAGTTGAACAAATAAAATATCACATGGTGCCAAGTTAACAACAGACATTGATGGAAATTTGCATTAACAGATGGAATGTTAGCAGCACCTTCGTTTGCAAGAAGAGCCCTTTTTTTAATATGTGTACAAGAAACTTCTCCTTCACTTAAATATATGTCATTGAAGAAGAGAGGAATGTGGAGAAAAAACAATTTTTTTTGGGGGGGGATTTTTATGATTAATTGGGAAATTAATCGTAAAAGACAGCGGATCGAGCAAGATAGACAATAAATCAATTTCTTTGTTATGATATACTTGTACTTGAAAAAATTGGGGTTATTTGGCATCAGTTTATTTAGTTTATTTTGTTTTTTTTTTGTTTTAAAGTATATTAAAGTGTACTTATATTTGAAAAAAATAAGAAGATTTTAAATAATAAAAAAAAGCACATAAACAAAATAAGCTAAAATCTGAACATATCATGGCGAATTGACAGTAAAAATGAATACTATTAAAATAAAAAAAAATAATGTGTTTTTGCATCTGCAAACATGTGTCCAATTTTCTTTTCCTTAATATATCAGATCAGATATGAACATTGATCAGATTTATGGTTATGTAAGCACACTGAAATTGTCCCAAAAGATTCAAGATGGGCCTGTTAATTTTTGTCCATCATTGGTTGAAATTTAGGTAGGCCTTTAAACATGAATTAAGCCCAATGTAATTCCTTCATGTTTATAAGCTGGGCCAGCCTAATTTGAAGTGATCCAACCTCTGAGTCGGAATTTCTAATAAATGGGCCATCCCATTACTTTCCTTATCAGAAAAGCCAGTAGGGTTACACAACCGGTCCTCTCATATTGACCCTTTCCAAGGGCCCAAAAAGTCTTTGATATTTTGTTACCATTGCAATTTTGTGATAATCCCTGTTTCTGTCACATGCTTATGATTTTTTTAAAATATTTTATAAAATTTTGCATAGTTATTTTTTATGTACTTGGATGATTTTTTTATTATTTTAATATTTTTTTTTGTTTTATTTAATTTAGTTAGACATAGACAGTATTTTAACCCAACAAGATATTATCAAAGCTTCCAGTGACACATGAATAGAAGCATTCTTTATGCATCTATTCAGTGATAACATATGAATATAACTATTAATCTGTAATTCACAATTTGGTTTGGCATGATTCATACAACTGAGTTATATTCCAATCAAATTTTCTAGAATACCCTTAAATAATTATAATTATACTCATTGTAGTTTTCACTTATTATCTATAAATTAAATAATTTACAATTAATATGTGTCATTGTCCTTTGTTTAAAATTACTATTTCATAATTTTTTAAAACAAACAAACCTGACTAGATCCTCTGTAAATATTAAATTCTAATATATGATACATTTACTTTCTTGAAAAAAAAAATGATATATATATAAAAGTTTGATTAGGAATAGCTATTCCAAACGTGTTCTTAGGTTTAATTTATCAATCAACCTTAAGTAACTTGTTCAAGTTACAACAACCCTACTGAATTGTCAAACCAGTCAGGATGCAACATTTGCAAACAAAAACAGTGGTTGGTGTGGCTATTCATCATCTAGCCTTGAATTAATTTGCACAAATACGTTACACGTATACATCTACCAACTCTGGCCCCTATTACTGATCTTGGAAAAAAAATAGTGTTTAATTTTCTACAAGAACAAAAGTGTAATTTGAACTAGTCCAATATCTGAACCCTCTCAAGTCATACGTGTGAATAACAGAAACTGGAGTCCTCGAGGCTGCTAGCCACATATTGCTTCTGCTTGGACCTTGTAAACAACTGATGAGGTAAACAACTTTCTATATATGCCCATTATATAAAGCTGGTACCAGTTGTTTCTAACTAGTTGATCAGACTTGAGAACACGGTTTTAAATTTTGAGGCAATGAGCAAAGTACACGTGAGATGTACATCAACATTAGATATTGTTTTGGTTGTGCAATCACATGAAAGATACTACTAGCCTAAAATAAAACCATTCTAAAAGTTTGATATTGCAATGCTTCCAACTTTTGACATTTTGATATGTTCTACCCCTGCTTTCAAACAAAGTTGACAATAACCCATACTATCATCCAGAAGGCTACAGCTATGAATATGGACACAAATTTGTTTACAATTATTGATGTGACCTATTACGATTGGTGAAAGTAAAAGAACTAGTAATTGTGATCTATTTAAAGGTAACGGTGATCTATTTAAAGATAACGGTGCTCTAATCAATCTATCGCTTTAAACACGACTTTAACATGTTTTGAAACAAGTGGTAAAAATAATTGTGTACTTATTATAGTGTTGAGAATTATGTTGAATGATTGTATCATAGGAACAAACTATATAGCTATTGTACTCACCCTAATGAAAGAGGAAAAGAACAAATTTGTACTAGCTATAGCAGAGTTTTCTAAGATAAGCTCAATGGCTAATACAAGAATATGATGCTTTTTTTTTTTTCGGTGGTTGTTGCTTAAGTGTTAAGTGGGTGCTCTGAACGTTTTGAACATCTGGCTATTCTTACAGGCATCTAACATTGAATATGATGCTTTCTTATTATCTTAACTGTGCCAATTTTTTATGTGCATAAAGACATTAATACTTGGAATCAAATCAGATTGAAATAATTTCATAATGAGCCCAATGAGCTAGTTGTTTTACATGAAACCTCTAATTGATCACAAGCCTTGTTGTAAAATATCATTATATATCGAAGTATCTTAATATTAGATAGAAATGATAACTCTGACAATTTCTTGTCCCTAACGCCTACACAATTTTTTTATACTTTAAAAGTTTTGTTTGCATGCAATCATATCCCATTGAAGTTGAATTATGTAGTGTACCTTGGTTAAATTTCCTTCTACTAAAATAAAAAAAATACATCATTCGACAATTTGGTTGGACTAATGTCCTGAAAATTTTGTCAACTAGCAACCTTAGGTTTCTGGACCATGACAAGACCAGATCAGCTGATGGAGACCGTACATAAGTTGAAAAAAGTGAACCCCCTATATACTAATGTCTCTGCAAAACGCTTAGAGAGTTTGGTAGGGTAATCTCTTCACTATAGTTTTTAGTGTTTAAATATTATTATACGTATTTTTATATACTTTTTGTATCAATATGTATTTTAAAAAAAATATAAATAATGTTATTAGAATAATATTATTAAACGGACTCTTAATTTCAGGCACATCCAAGCTTACCTTTAATTTTACAACATACTTAAATGTCAATTTATGATTGAATTTCAATAAATACACATGAATCATTACATGTATTTGCTATAAATAAATTAAAAAAGAAAAAAAAGAAGAAGAAGAAGAAGAAGAAATTAGATGTACCAATTGCAAGGGATTGCTTAAAAATATTGTTGATCTAGATGTGTTCTTACTCTTTAATTTCTTCATTAGGACACAAAGCTCCTCTACCCAATAAGACTTTACAGTGAGCTATTAGATTAACTTCTTTTTTTTTTTTTTTTTGGTAAAGAGGGTAATATATTAAAACTTAAGTGGAAGAGTCCACTTCATTACAAACACGTTCCTGGGTGAAACCCAGTTTGTCCAATACTAATAGGGGAACAATGACAGAGGGAGGGGCAGCAAAAACAACAAAATTTTCCTCCAAGTTCGTTCCTAAACGTGCAAGTCTATCTGCACACTTGTTCCCTTCCCTGTAGCAGTGCTTAATTTGAGCTTGCGGCAACCTCTTCAGCAGGTCCCTGCAATCATCAACAAGAGGAGTAAACTCACTATTAGTATTAGCTGCATTCACCAATAGTGAAACAACAGATGAGGCATCCACTTCTACTTCAACTGCATTGATCCCAAGACTTAGGCATAGCCTTAGCCCATCCCTCAAAGCCCAGAATTCTGCAGCAAAACTGGTGGTAAATCCAATTGACCTTGCAAAACCACTAATCCATTCACCATGGCAATCTCTGATAATACCTCCACTGCCAGCAAGCCCCGGATTGCCAAGAGCAGCCCCATCAGTGTTCAGCTTTGACCACAAAGGCTGCGGCTTAATCCAGCCCACAAGAATCTGCCTAGTTCTTTTGACAGTAGCATGATCCAAAATACAATAATAGAATTCAGCAACTTGATTCTCTACTGTCTTACGAAGGCAAATGGGGAAAGGCCTAGCAAAAATTCTTTTATTTCTGTATAACCACAGATTCCAAATACCAAAGAGAAAAAAAGTGGCCCATTGTTGATCCTTCCCAGGCATGTTAGAGGAATGCCAAGCATTCAGTTTCAACCAATCCGAAAGCTCCCCATCAAAGGGAACTTGGAGTTGAGGAGGGCAGTCAGCTTCAGCCCAGAACCTAGCTGCAATCGGGCAGTCTCTAAGAACATGAGCAATAGTCTCTTGATCTTCATGGCACCAGTCACAGGAAGTGTCACCACCGAATCCACGCAGAGCAAGAGTGGACTTTGTAGGAATGCTATTGAGAAGACACTTCCAAACAAACAATTGGATTTTTGGAAGGATTTTTAGTTTCCAAACCCAATTTCCTCCAAACTTGGGATCAATTGGATTCATTCCAGCAGCTAACATATAGGCATTTTTAGAATCAAAAACTCCTTTAGAGCTGGATATCCAGCAAACATGATCTTCCCTACGCGAAGCAGCCTGGATAGGGATGGCTCGGATAGAAAGAGCTATAAGGGGTGTTAGCTCAAAGGAAATACCGTGAAGATCCCACAACCCATCCTTTTGGACATCCATTACCCTAAGATCCTCCTCCCCCTTATTCAGAGGTCCTTCAATGCAACTCCTCAACGAACCAAAGTCAAGCCACTTATCCGCCCAGAAAGATAGCTGGCTGTTGCTGCCAGGCACCCATTTCATACCTTTCTCGCATAGGGTGACCCCCTTTATGATGGCAGCCCAAGTTCTCGACTTTGGCGCTTTGCTAGTGACCACTCTCCTGCAATATTTATGCCTAAGTACCTTAACCCAAGGTTTTTCCCCCTCATTATTCATTCTCCAGCACAACTTAGCAGCTAAGGTGAGATTCCTTTCCTTAGCTGCATGAAGGCCGAGACCCCCATGATCCTTAGGTTTTGTAACTTTTGTCCACCCCACTAAGTGCATCTTTCTTTTATCTTCAGTGGAGCCCCATAAGAAGTTCCTACTAATTCGGTCAAGCTTATTGTGAATCCTCTCAGGCAGAAAACACCCCTGCATAACATAAGATGGAATTGCTGAGAGGACAGATTTGGTTAAAATAAGCCTCCCTGCCATGGAGAGCAGGTTGGCTTTCCAACCTTGAAGCTTAGCCTGAACTTTGTCAAGAATGTAATCAAAATCATGAGTGGAGGAGTTTCCAAACTTAATGGGGAATCCCAGGTATTTCCCTAAATTGTTAGTAGCCGAAATGCCCAGAAGATTGCTGAAAGTTTCACAGGAATCCGAGTCGACATTGGCTGAAAAGAGGACTTTAGACTTACTTAGATTAACTTTCTGCCCCGAAAGCTCGCAGAAAGTTTCCAACACATCCCTCACACTTTGGCAATTCTTCCTATCCGCCTTCGCAAAGAGGACTAGATCATCCGCGAAAAAGAGGTGGGAGAAGGCAGGACCAGCGCGAGATGCCTTGAGGGGGTTCCAAAGGTTATTGGCACACTTATCCTCAATCAAGAATCCCAATAATTCCATGCAGAGAATAAACAGGTACGGGGAGAGTGGGTCTCCCTGTCTGATGCCCCGAGAAGGGAGAAACGGCTCAAGACAACCTCCATTGAACAGAACGGAGATGGATGAGCCAGAGATGCAGCTCATGATGAGGCTAATCATATTAGGGGGAAAGTTGTATATGTTTAGCATATCACGTATAAAATGCCATTCCAATCTATCGTAAGCCTTTTCAAGATCCACCTTAATTGCCATGTAACCTTGCTTGCCTTTTTTCTGCTTCATGGTGTGGATGAGTTCTTGGACAATAATCATATTATCCATACCTTTCCTACCCGGAACAAAAGCAGTCTGAAGAGGAGAGACCAACTTGTCCAACATGGGCCTAATCCTATTAACAAGCACCTTTGTCACAAGTTTGTAAATCGTATTGCAAAGGCTAATAGGCCTAAACAAGTTCAAGCAATCAGCCCCAGGGCATTTGGGAATAAGAGTGATGAGAGTCTTATTCAAGTGGATTGGCATTACCCCACTTTCAAAGATTTCAGTCACAAGTTTAACCACCGAATTTTTAACAATGTGCCAATTTCTCTGATAAAAACCAGCATGATACCCGTCAGGACCAGGGGCTTTGCAAGGCTTCATACTCCACAGGCTGGTCTCTACCTCCTGCCAGGACACAACATTCATCAGCACATCTCTTTCATCCTCCAATAAACGACAAGACCAACTAGGGATGTCCCACGGAACCCTCTGAGCAAAGCATTGGCTAGTTTCAAAGATAGAAGAGAAACCATCCCTCAACAGAACAGCAATATCCTCCTTCTCATGAATAATGTTCCCGACCCTATCTTTAAGGCAAGATATTTTATTCCTTTTCCTCCTAATCATGGTAGACGTATGGAAGAACGCTGTATTCCTATCGCCTTGAATTAGCCAGTTGTACCGGGATTTGACAGACCAGAATTCCTCTTCCTGCTGGTTAACTTCCCAAAACTCCTCACTAAGTTGTTTATCCAGCCTAATGAGGAAACTATTAGGACCATTTGCCAAAGCAACTTGAATACCTTTTAGTCTAGCCTCAATTCTAGCCTTTCTCTGAAAAATGTTCCCAAAGATCTCCTTATTCCAAATCTTTACTGCATCAGTAAGCTGCTGTAAGTTACCTTCCCAATCAAAATGGTCCTTCCAATTATCCGATAAAAATTTCCCAAAAAGAGGGTGCGACATCCACACCGGCTGAAACCTGAAAGGCCTGGGAAGATGGATCTCAGGGGAGTTCCCAAAGGAAAGGAGGATAGGGCAATGGTCCGAATGAATCCTGGTCAAATGCCTAACATTGGCTTCCGGATACAGATTAGCCCATCCACAATTAGCAAAGGCTCTATCCAGTCGTTCTTGAATGTAATACCCTTCATCCTGTTTATTTACCCACGTGTATTTAGCCCCATGAAACCCCAAATCTATCATGCCACAAGAGTCCAAACAGTCTTTGAATAAAAGAGCTCTACTCATATTCACAGGATTACCACCACTCTTATCAACATTAGAGAGAAGTTCATTAAAATCCCCCAACATTACCCAAGGCAGATTATGCAGAGAAGCAACATTAGCAAGATTTCCCCATAATAATTTACGCTCTATAAATCTAGGACTAGCATAAATGCAAGTTAAAATCCAATAGAGGTCAGAAGCAATTACCTTAATAACCACGTGGATTTCCTGTTCCGTTTTGGCCAGCTGCGTGACTTCCACCTCTTCAGACTTCCAAAGGAGCCACAGCCCACCAGCGTAGCCAATGGTGTCTGTGAGAATTGCACCATCGAATGGCAGAGTGTCAGTGATTTCCTTAGCTCGGTTGCCACCAACCCGGGTTTCAGTAATAATGACAATAGGCGGGTTATGCTTGCTAATAAGATTATTCAAGGTTGGTTTAAAACGAGGGTTCAACGCCCCCCTACAATTCCAGCAGATGATATTCATTAAAACTGGTGGGAAAGGGAGAGAAACCTTAGTAACTTGAAGTTGGTTCTTTGCTTGGTTCAGCAAATTCCAACTCAGGTTCCTCAGAGTGCTCTTGGCCATCCCTTCGGACTTCGACAAGCATACTGCATGTTCCACAATTCCCATCGGTACATCCCTGGACATTATGAGTAGACTGGATTGGATGCTCTCCCCGCACAGCTGAACAAGAGTTATGGCTTCCAAACACCCCATCAAACTTGTTGCCGAGACCGGCGAGCCTACCATTTTCATCCATTTTACTTTCTCCAGCAGGTATGATTTTGGCAAAATTTGCTCCAGCGAATTTAGAGACAATGCTCTCCACCCCAAGATTCTTCCTTCCTCCCTTGAAGGAATTTCCGTTGGGAATCGCCACCAGGGATTTTCCCATTCTAGCCACGCCGGGTCTGCCAAGTGCAGGAACCCCTGCTTCTTGCTCTTGTGGGTTAACGGAAAAATGTGGCTCCACGCCTCCATAGTGCTTGGATCGAACCAACCCCAAATCATGGTGGGACTTGACCGGATCTGCTCCAACGTTGACGGTGCTAGGCTTATGACTTTCCCGTTGAATTTTATTGCCCAAAGTTGCCGGTTTTTGCTCTCCCTGAGCTTGCTGCGGCTGCTTCCCTTTCCCTTTCCCTTTGGACCCATTTTTTCCTTTGTGACTAGACTGGAACTGTTTGGTACTCGGCGAGGACAAGACAACCCCACTAGCAGAAGAGGTGTGGAGCACGTCTTGGTCCATCATCAGAGGAGTGGGCAGACTGGCAGAGCTTGAAGTGTCCAATCCTTCTGACTTGCGCTTGCCTTCAGGGGAGTAGCTGGGAGGGCTAGAGGGTGGGATTATAGCTGGGCGAGACCTGATTTGGTGGCCCAAAACCTGCGCTTTAAAAGCACTAGCATGGGCTACATTTGACTTTACAAGATTTGGTCGGCTGGAGCCCAGCTTTGGGCCTCGTTTTCTCCTGTCCACAAGCATCCAAGGCCCATAATCCTCCTTGACATTACCTGCCTCCACTGACTGAACAGGCATTGGATTTGCCACCTCATCTGCTCTAACAACGTGCTCCTCTGTCTCAGGCTGTGTCTCTGCTACCTTGGAAATAAGGTATGGGCAAGCTTCTCTCCGGTGGCCCAACCTTCCGCAGGCAAAACAGAGGGAACTAATGCCCTCATACAGGACCTCTTGGCCAAATCGTCCAATGAAGACTCTTCTCACCAAAGGTTTCGCAATATCCACTTGGACACAAATCCTCGCGTAACGCCCACGGGTACCAGAAGCTGTGGTGGCATCGATCCTTAAGACTGGACCTATTGCATTACCTATTTCTTTCAACACCTCCATATCATAAAACTCAATAGGGAGACGAGGGAGACGAGCCCAAACAGCCACTTTGGAACAAGCAGTGGCGTTAGGCTTAAAATATGGTTCCCATGCTCGTATAGTGAGATAATGCTCACCTATGAACCACGGCCCCCCCTTCAAGACTGTATCATAATCTTCGATCAACCCAAACTTTATCAAGAAGAAGTCTTCCCCTAAATCAATACAAACAAGTCTCCCCGCGGGTTTCCATAGCTGCATGATCCTGGAGTGCAAAAAATGAAAGCCCACCGTCCTACCATGAACCTTAACAATGAGTGAATGAGCCCATCTCTCCCTAATGTTGTGTTTCGTCTGTCTTGATAGCTTGATGGCAACCTCTCCTTCTGACAGGTCCCCAACCTCATCATCGGACTCGTCAACTAACCGAACATTAGAGTTAACCTCAAAAGCTTGGGCGTACGCCCCAGGTATTTCTCCTACGAGCCTAGCCTTGTAGGACACTGCCTCACTAACAAGCCCACCTCCAGAGGCCGTTGAGGAGCCAGGGGGGTGATCCTCTTTGATCTTCTTAGTGCTTCTCTTGAGTTCCTCAACTTCTTCTCTTGTCTTCTCTGGCTCCGAAAATTCACACTGCATTGGAGCAAATTATTTCTGTCACTCTCTGTCCTTTTCAATATAACGACATTAGCTTCTTTTGTCTTTGCTACAAAGAAAGTAACTTCTTTTACCACAAGCTTTCAAGAGCCCAGCATTCTGTCACAAGTAATGAATTGAGACTTCCTTGATTACTTTTGCTTTTAACTCTTTTATTTTATTACTTTCCCTCTCTGTAATCAATCAGTTTTATATAAATTTGGTGTAATTGAGAAGGAATTTTTGAATTGGGTGCTGGTCCAAGTCTTTTAAGTATCATCATCTTTGTCACATTCTTTTGGACAAAGCATCCACAGTTTTAATTAGTTCGCCATATTATAAAAGTCTAACCAATAATTCCTTCTTTTGCCACGTCTCGTATGATTATAACATGCATATTCATATTATGTTAAAGTAATTCTTCGTAAGAATCTTGGTTGTTAGGTTGGTATTATTGATCACTAATAATTAATTTATTGAACAGATAATATTCTCTGGATAATCATATGAGCAATCTATGATTTCATGCAAGAATTTTGTTGTGATATTATCATATGGTGTCACGGGAAAAACCTTTAACCTATACTTGACAGGCTTGTAAATAGCTTTGCTATGTACATGTAACATGCTTGTCATTTTCCTGGTACACTGAAACCAAGCACAATGTGAAACTATAATCATAGACTTCGACTATGGAATCTAGACCCATCTTCAAGGGGACCATAATCAGGGGAAAAAAAGTATTATAATGGAAATTTATTTATTATTTATTTATTTTAAAAGGTATATTTGATTTCAAAAGCAAATTTTGTTAATTACATATCAAAATCATATGATTGTGCAGTAAAAAATAAGCTTCACTTTTTTTACTCTTCTATTCAATGGTAGTATGAGAATTTGATCCCCTATCCAAGCCATACAAGTGGAAACAATATGGCCAATGATAATAATATTTACACCAATTAATTTTTGGTGTAGAAGGAGTTCAAATTTTAAATTTCTTATTTGATATCAATTGAATTAACTAGAATTCATAACAACGTTTATTTTTAAGAGGTCATAAAAAAAAAAAAAAAAAAAAAAAAAAAAAAAAAAAAAAAAACGCTACGAATGGAGGCTTGGTTTCACATGCACTATAGGTAATATTGGAAACTGATATGTGTGATATAGTAATATCAAATAAAAGGCATCAATACCTGTCATAGCTATAAATGAGGCTTAGTCGTTAGATCATGTTGGAAAATTATTAGGTACTACTGGAGTATTATAAATACGTACTCCCTCCTCTTACATGAATGATATATTCCATCATGAATTTAATTAGTGAGACCTACTATTTATGTGAAAGAAGAGAGTACGCATTTATAGTACTCCGGGAGTACACAATAATTTCCTAGATCAATTATGGTTGGGAGTATTTTGGTGGAAACAAATGATATAGAAAAGAGAAACATACTCCCATAAAAATTAATAAATTAATAAAATAATAAATAATAAAAAATAAAAAGAAGAAGAAGAAGAAGAATAGAAGAACATACTATGAGTGAGACAAATCATGGTTGGCAAATCTGTCGCTTGGCATCTAATAAACTAAATTCATTTACTTTAAATTAAGTCATGTTCAGAAGAAAGCATAGTGTAAAACGGATTTGAGGACCTTTTTAGCGTTGGAAAAAGAGCAAAGAGTTGTTTAACAAGTAAATCCAAAAATAATAATAGTGATAACTAAGTTTATGACCCAACATCCTCAATTTCTAAATTGCAAACCTATCCAGATCAAGAACAGCAAATATAGACAAATTGGTATAAAGTCACCTTCGAATATCACAGAGAATGTTGATGCCAAAGTAGAATGTCAAATTATTAAATCTAAAAAAATGACAAATTCCCTTTATAGTCTCTATATACATTAAGAATGTTGTTGTCTTTAGTCCTTACGAGTTGTAATCAATTACATTAGCACTAGGAATTTTCCAAACTATGGTCGTTTTCCACCTTCAGAAATTATTGCTGGAAGTCAATTATGAAAGCTTCATCAATGATTCAACATTTGCCCCTGGGTGGGATCTTGTTTGTTTCACAAAATCAATTTGTGTCCCCTCCATTTTTACAAGAAAATGTCTTAATTTCCATGGAAATTATGCCAATTTTTTTTTAATGTATATATAAAAGTCATGTTAACGGATACTCTTAGGACAATTATCAATAAACTACATTAAGAGAGTTTTGACATCATTTTTATAAAAAATATAAAAAGTTATCAATAAGATTAATTGTTTTATCATTTTCTCATAAAATATTTCTAAAAATAGTTCTTAAACCAATACCTTTCAACACTCTTTAACATTTTACAATTTTATTTTTTCATTTTCCACAAGGTAGAAAAAGTCAAAATATGACAGTAGAGAATAGAGAGGGCCAACTAGCAGAGAAGAATATAGATGACACCAACCTATTTCACTTTACAACACAATGCAACCATGCTAATTTCTCAAGTTTCTGGAGAAAGTACTTTATCATTATTATCCTTGTGAAACTATAGGGCATGTGATCACAAATTTCGGGTATAATGTCAAAAGACTTTCCCAATTTCCAAACTTCCAAAGATTTTTCATGATTTGAGTGTTAGAAATAATGATTCATATTTCTAACGATCAAGTCAAAAAATAATAATTACAATGAATTAGATTTTCATTAAAAAAAAAAAAAGTATAATGAAGTAGAGGCTTCATGGACGGAACAAATTAAGCATATACATGAGGCCAATGTACCTTTATTTAAGTTTGCTATATATAGTTAGATTATATTGGGAAATTCAATGTACCGTATTAGGGTTTCTTGGGGGGAATATTATAAATTCGGTGTAAACCCTCATTTTTCTTACTTCTATGGATGTAACCATATTGACAAACAACATAAATCTTTGTGCTAATCTCTCTTTTTTACTAACACTACTCAAATATGAAATATTCAACATAGCAGATCAATCAGGTACAATCTATTTCATGGCAAATACAACGAAATGGATTGATGTTACACACATAAAGCCTGCCCAATAAAAGGCCACATAATTAAGGACACCAATGGATTGAGATTACACAAACAATATAAGAAATGCTCGATGACTTTTCCACATAATCTGTTGAAGTAGGTTGGATTTAATTGCACTTGACAAAACAAAGAGCATAAGAAACATTATAAGTTGATTAATAGCACAAAATTCACAATTGAGTGGGCAAAGCAGAAAGCAAAAAATAGTATTTGGAGTAGGCAATAGGGTTACATGCAACCAATCAAACAATGCAAAGGGCACATAAGGACACTAATGTTTGGTAGCTTAACCCAATACTACTCCTAAAAACTACTATAATGTTTGAATTCTTTTCTTTACAAAGATGGTATATATGTATATAGTATTAATTAGACTTAAACAGAGATTATTTAAAAGAGTAAGTAGGAGTTTGGGAAGTTATTATGTATACGTGGGAAATGACAAGGGTTTGTGGGGGACTGCATTGACTTCGTAAAGCTTCAAAGTACAATATTTCTAAACAAAAAGTTCAAGGATCAGATGGAAATTCAACTGCTCACTTTCCTATGAGGGTCAGTCATTTTTAGCTAACACACTAAAACAAGCAAACCCACGAGTGTTATACCCTTGTCGGTCACCCAACCGCTGTATCTCCCACCCTGTAAGCCCATATCTGCATTACTTCATATTTAATGAGCAATAAATTAAAATTATATGTAAAAAAATTCACAATTTTTTTCATAATTACTGGTTTTAATTAGTGTAAAGTAAACATCTATAATGATTTCATGTAAAAATAATGCTGCACGAATAATAATATATAGTCTTAAATATTATGAAATAATATTGTGTATACCATTGTAATTTATCTTAGTCTCTCTCTTAGTCCTCTCTAGTCTCTTTAAATTTAATGTTTTCTATACCTTTCTCAATATTTCTTGTGTACTCTGACCTCTGTTGTATCTTATTCTTATCTCGTTTGTTGAGTATTCTTCTTCATATATTATCATGATTTTCCTCTGAGCCATTTTGACCTTCACAATCTTTAACTCTCTCTCTAAATAGCACACAGTTGAAGTTGGGCGCTCATTAATGTCAATTGCTGCATGGACTTGACTGAGACAGCCCGTGTTCTCATTTACAGCTAGTCTCTCTTATCTCTTAATTTGTCACCCATATTAAGGCCACTCTGCAATTCTGCAAAATACCATCTTTCCAACGCATGCAATCATCAATTTTCGTACACAGTTCAAGAAACTTTGACATTAAACAGCCATGCACTCCTTCACATGCCCTTGCTCTTCTTTGCTCAAGCCAATCCTGTCACCACCGCCATCTTCACCATTCAAACTTACCACAAACATTGACTTGTCTTCAATGCCTCAAACACCAAACTAAAACTCTCCCATTTATTGCATATTATAGCCCAAACCATACTACTATTTGATTGTTTTCCCTCTCACACATACATACAAAGCTCTCTTCTCTCTTCTGAACTTTTTTGCATGTATAGAAGGTTAAAGATTTGAGCTTTACAAAGAAATGGCAAAGTTAGTGGAATATTTGTCAGTTCTATTTGTTCTTTGCATGTGTTTTTCAACTGGGTTTGTCTTGTGCAACGACAACCTTGATAGTAACTCAACTTTAGCAGTACTTTTGGAGGTAAAGACATCATTTGTGGAAGACCCAGAAAGTGTTTTGCAAGATTGGTCTGAAAGCAACCCAAATTTCTGTACGTGGAGAGGTATTACTTGTGGGTTGGACTCGGTGGATGGCTCGGTCCAAGTGGTGAGTCTAAACCTATCTGACTCGTCACTCACTGGGTCTATATCACCTTCACTTGGTCGTTTGCAAAACCTGCTCCTCCTTGATCTCTCTTCTAACAGCCTCACGGGTCCCATTCCACCTAACCTCTCAAACCTTTCGTACTTGGAATCTTTGTTTCTTTATTCCAACCAACTCACTGGTTCAATCCCAACTCAGCTCGGCTCACTCACGAGTCTCCAAGTCATTCGAATCGGTGACAATGGACTCACTGGCCCAATCCCCTCCTCATTTGGCAATCTTGTCAATTTAGTCACTCTTGGCTTGGCCTCATGCAGTCTCAGCGGTCCAATACCTCCAGAACTCGGTCAACTCGGCCGAGTAGAGAATTTGGTACTCCAACAAAACCAACTCGTTGGTCCGATTCCATCCGAGTTGGGAAACTGTTCCAGCCTCACAGTATTCACCATTGCTCTCAACACTCTCAATGGATCAATCCCAAAGGAATTGGTTCGTCTCCAGAATCTCCAAACTCTTAACTTGGCCAACAATTCTCTCTCAGGCGAGATACCGAGTGAACTCGGTGAATTGAGTCAACTCACTTACCTCAATTTCATGGGGAACCAACTTGAGGGTCTAATCCCAAAGTCAATATCTCAACTGGGTAATCTTCAAACTCTTGATTTATCAATGAACAAACTCAGTGGGGGCATTCCAGAAGAACTTTTCAACATGGGTCAGCTTGCGTACTTGGTTTTGTCAAATAACAACCTTTCTAGTGTCATACCAAGTAACATATGTTCCAACACAACAAGTTTGGAGCTTTTAATGTTATCTGAGACTCAAATCTTTGGTGAAATCCCTGTAGAGCTGAGCCAGTGTCATTCACTAAAACAGCTTGACTTGTCCAACAATTCTCTCAATGGGTCAATACCTATTGAACTATATGGGCTTCTTGAGCTGACTGATCTCTTGCTCAACAACAATAGCTTGGTGGGTTCAATTTCTCCATTCATTGGAAACCTCAGTAATTTGCAGATACTGGCACTTTATCATAACAACTTGCAGGGAAGTCTTCCTAAGGAGATTGGTATGCTTGGGCAGCTTGAAATTCTGTACCTTTATGATAATCAGTTATCTGGGGAGATACCTTGGGAGATTGGCAATTGTTCAAGCTTGCAGATGATTGATTTTTTTGGAAACAATTTCAGTGGGGAAATTCCAATCACTATTGGAAGGCTAAAGCAGCTGAATTTTCTTCATCTAAGGCAGAATGAACTTGTGGGTGAAATTCCCGCCACATTGGGCAACTGTCACCAACTAACTATTTTGGACTTGGCAGACAACAATCTCTCTGGTGGCATTCCTGTCACTTTCGGATTCTTGCAAGCTCTGGAGCAGCTCATGCTTTACAACAATTCTCTTGAAGGTAATCTTCCTGATACATTGATTCATGTAGCAAACCTGACCAGAATAAATCTGTCCAAAAACAGATTGAATGGTAGCATTGCAGCATTGTGTAGCTCAAGTTCTTTTCTTTCTTTTGATGTCACAAATAATTCATTTGACCATGAGATTCCTCCCCAGCTAGGGAATTCAGCTTTTCTTGAGAGACTAAGATTAGGGAGCAACCAATTTACTGGGAAAATCCCTTGGACTTTGGGTAGAATCCATGAATTATCATTATTAGACCTTTCTGGCAATTCACTCACTGGAACAATGCCAGCTGAGCTTTCATTGTGTAAAAAATTGGCCCATATTGATCTGAACAATAACCTTCTTTCTGGACCAATACCTTCATGGCTTGGAAGTTTGCCACAGTTGGGAGAGCTTAAGCTTTATTCCAATTCATTTGCTGGGCCTCTTCCACCTGAACTATTCAATTGCTCCAAACTTCTAGTGCTTTCTCTGAATGATAATTTACTTAATGGAACTCTCCCTTCTGAAATTGGTAACTTGTCATCTCTTAATGTCCTCAACCTCAACAAAAACCAGTTTTCTGGTCCAATCCCTTCCACAATCGGTGAGCTAGGCAAGCTGTATGAGCTTCGGCTCTCACAGAACAGCTTTGATGGTGAAATTCCTATTGAGCTTGCTCAGCTCCAAAATCTTCAAATCATTCTTGACCTCAGTTACAACAATCTTACTGGTGAAATCCCACCTTCAATTGCAACACTGACCAAACTTGAAGCACTTGATCTTTCTCACAACCAACTTGTTGGAGAAATCCCTCCCAGAGTTGGGGAGATGATCAGCTTGGGAAAGCTCAATCTCTCTTATAACAATCTTCAAGGCAAATTGGGCAAGCAATTCTCACACTGGCCAGCTGAGGTATTTGAAGGAAATCTGCGTCTTTGTGGCAGCCCTCTTGGTCACTGCAATGCTCTATCCAGCAAACACCAGACAGGCTTGAGTGAAGCAGCAGTGGTGCTCATTTCTGGAATATCTACTCTAATTGCAATTGGTTTACTGCTACTTGGGGTAAAACTCTTTTTGAAACACAGACGAGAATTTAAAAAAGCCAGTGAGGTGAACTGTGCATACTCATCCAGCTCTTCCCAAGCACAGAGAAGACTTATCTTCCAAAATGGTGCTATAAAGAGAGATTTTAAATGGGAAGACATTATGGAAGCCACAAACAATCTCAGTGAAGAGTTCATGATTGGCTCAGGAGGTTCTGGAAAGATTTACAAGGCTATATTTCCCTCAGGAGAAATAGTGGCAGTCAAGAAGATATTGTGGAAAGATGATCTTCTACTAAATAAAAGCTTCACAAGAGAGATTAAAACGCTTGGGAGGATAAGGCACAGGCATCTAGTGAAATTGATGGGTTATTGTAGCAACAAAGGAGCAGGTTTGAATCTGTTGATATATGACTACATGGAAAACGGAAGTGTATGGGATTGGCTGCATGGTCAACCTGTTAGTAGCAAGAAGAAAAAGAGCCTTGATTGGGAGGCAAGGTTAAGGATTGCAGTGGGATTAGCCCAAGGAGTGGAGTACCTCCACCATGACTGTGTACCAACGATTGTCCACAGGGACATTAAGTCGAGCAATCTGTTGCTAGATTCCAATATGGAAGCTCATTTGGGAGATTTTGGCCTAGCCAAAGCACTTGTCGAGGATTATGATTCCAACACAGAATCAAATACATGGTTCGCGGGGTCTTATGGTTACATAGCACCAGGTATATATAAGAAAGCTCATGCTATAAAATTTTCTTTTTTAACATTATTACCTGTAATGATCCTAACAAACATTTGCCTTTGATTTCAGAGTATGCATATACATTGAAGGCAACGGAAAAAAGTGATGTATACAGCATGGGTATTGTGCTAATGGAGCTTGTTACTGGAAAAATGCCAACTGATGCACCTTTTGGTGTGGATTTGGACATGGTGAGATGGGTTGAGACACACATTGAGATGCAAGATTCTGCCCGGGAGGAGTTGATTGACTCGGCATTGCAACCAATCTTACCGGGTGAAGAATGTGCAGCCTTCCAAGTGCTGGAAATAGCACTTCAGTGCACAAAAACCACCCCGCAGGAAAGGCCATCTTCCCGGCAAGCATGCGATCAACTTATACATGTATTTAACAATAGGATGGTGGATTTTGGGAAGACGAATATAGATCCATATGCATAAGTAATGTAATCTTGTTTAAGAGATTGAAGTCCAGCGACAGTATAAAAAGGCAGCCTATTGGAACAACTTTACATTATGTAGATTTTGAGGCAACTACTTTGTCCCAGTGCAGTCCTTTATGAAAAAAAGATTATACTAGGCACTAGCATTAGTTGAACATGCAGAGAAATGTAAGTCCTTTCCTTGTGAGCAGTTTTTAGTTTTTTACAAGTACATTTCTTCCGTTAAGTATCAATATATCACTCCAAGGTTCAAACATAAATGCATCGAGTTATCTCTTTCAGAAGTACATTGCACGAATTGATGTTTTATTTGAACATAATTTTGTAATTCCATAAAACGTAATTTACTCTCACCTTGGCCCATCTTTGTCCTATGCCTGCTGTGCCTTAAAATCAAAATTTGCTGATTAGTTATAAAATTCAAGAATTATCCAAAGCATGACCTCCCTCAATTCATAAGACTTGATTTTCAAAATAGTCGCGCTTGAAAGAGCACAGCTCAATTAATGCCATTTATTGATGGAGACATTGCATTAGCCTGTTTGCATTATAAAAGCAGCCCAAATATTTTATGTAGCAAAAAGTAAATTGAGTTGGAAAACACCCAACAGCCTTACAAACATTGAAACATAACTGAAAATCAAACATTCATCTACAACTCGACGACCAAATTTTCTGAGAACATGAAAGTATTGTCTGAAGATGTCACAAAACATGGAGTGGAAAGCTACTCATCATCTTCATCTGCAATTAATATAAAAAAAGTACAGGATAAATGTAGGAGTTTAAAGGGGGTAGGAAAAAGGGGCACTGTTACAAAATACAAACAAATAAATAAAAATATTGTAAGGTAAAGGAAGAGTGCAGAGGGAAAATCAATAGCATTTTAAGGGTATAGCATTTATAATGGTACTCCCAAGGATGGCATCATCTCACCTCCATCCATAACAGGGGCAGCCAAAGCCATTTGTTTCACAGAACTAAAACAAGGAATAAACAGTAATCTCTAATTCCCAAAATAATTCGCAGTACATACTTTATAGCGATCACCAGAAATATAAGTAGAGTTTTCAACAAATTCCAGACTCTGTAGTACCACCAAAATTAACACCAAATAAGAGATTTTCAAGTTGTACCTAAAGGAGATGGCTTTCAAGATAACTTTAAAATGCTAAGAACAAAATTGAATTATAACTTGCAAACACAGGTCTGCAGTAACCTTATTAGACTGTAGATCAAACACCAGCAGACACTAGTCTAGAAGGCAAAAATTTGAAACATAACCACATTATCATTTAGCAAAAACTGTAGCAGCCAAAATATATAAACAAATTTTTTCTAATTTCCAATAAAATTTTCCGTTACTCATCAAAATAAAAATAAAAATAAAAATCCTGATATGGCAAAAAACATTAACTGAAAAGAGGAACCTTCATAAATAAAAATCATAATCTAATAGCAGTTGTGAAGCAAACAGCATTTATAGTTGCTGAAACAAAACCATCTATTTGCAACCAGAAAAACACTAAATCAACATTCCAATATTCCTCAGGGTATGCTTGACAGTTAGTTTACAAAAATGCTCTCGATACAGATTAGTCATGCTAACATGCGCCATCACTCTTGCATTTTCACGGTAGTCACTAGTCATGGCAAAGTTTTTACTTCATTCATTGTCAAGAGGTGGTGGTAGGGGTGAGGGGACTCAATCTAATAAAGGAATTAACTATTAAGAGTCCTGATCAAGGTTCTCACACCTGTCTTTGAATTAGGCTGTGGAAGTGGATGCTTTTGAGTGTGGACATGGAAAAATTAATGATAGTATTGCAGATCTAGATCAAGATCATTCACTGATGCAGATAACTCCAAAGCACACAGAGCATTTCTTAGAAGGTTAAGGATTCTCAGAATTCTCAAAAAGTGCATTATTCCCAAAGTTTCCAAATTCTTAGACATAACAGAATTCCTGGAAGTTTCAGAATTGCTTTGCAGGGATGTGAGCCAATGAGATTCAAAACTCAAAGGGGTGTGTGAATTTTGAGATTGGGGAATCTTCTCCTAGATTAGTTATGCATGAGTTGACAAACTCCGCTAGTGTTAGGCCCTTAATCCTTGTGATAGGTGGCTGCATATGGTGGCAAATTGCACCCATGCCAGGCACACAAACCCATGGACATGAGGGAGGCATGCCATGGGCTGAGAAAGGTGTTTTGAGTAGCAATAGGTTGTGCTGCCCCTCTTTGTAGGGAAAGTCCACACAATTTGGCTAAGTTGACAGCATGATGATGGCCTTGTGATCATGTTGGAACTGTGGTCATGGCCTGGCAAGTTGTAGGCCATTGTTTGTTGTGGCCAGCACATGTAGTGGTGTGCTGTGGCATCCTTGCATGGTCTTGTTCATGGCCAAGTTGATGAACAATGGGTGGGTTACTTATGTACAAGGTAGGGCTGGACTGCTTAAATGTGTGTCATGCTGGGTTTATGTGGGAAAAACATGGCTCGGCTGTGGTATGCACAAACCAAGGCTGAGTGTTGGGCAATTTACTTGGGTTAACAGGTTGGTTTGCATGGCCTATGATGGGTTGTAACATGTGCACAGACAGTGCACGTGTTAAACAGGTGGCAGCAACATGATCTAGTAGTTACCAAGCAGTTACCAAGCAAAGGTGCTGGTAGTGCAACCATGCTCTAGGACAGCCAGTAGTTGTGTCCTAAAGGCAATTCCCAGATTTGTGTACCAAGTGCAGGGGTAATTACCTGGTAACTGCTATTGATAATTATTTCCTACGTGATCCTTAAAGTTGTGCATGCTTTGTAAGACTTGATGGGTGTTTTTGTGTAAGGAAACCTTACTATCCTTTGTACTTTGTGATAGGTGTCAAGAGCACATGCATGTGCGAGAGAAATGGTGTACTGTGAGAAAACTTTGTATTTAATGAATTTTTGTGTGCTTTGTAAGCCCAGATGGCTGAATTTGACTAAGGCTCAAATTTGACTAAGGCATATCCCAAGTAGGGAGCCTTATGCTATGTTTGGAAGTTTTGAGGGAGAGAAGAGTGGAGGGGAGGAGAGTAATGGAGAGGAGAGTAGAGGGAAATGGATATCCTCCATCTTGTTTGGATGTTTTTAAAATTAAGGGGGAGGGGAATAATTAGCATTTTCATAGTTTGTAATTTTGTAAATATGGCAAGGGTAAATTTAGTAATTCATTTGGTCAAGCATTTTTATGCTCTACTCTCCCTCCAAATCTCTCCAATTTGGGGGAGTTAAAAATGAGGGGTTAGAAGCAGTTAGAACCCCTCCAAATCCCTCCCCTTCATCCCTTAAAAAACATCTAAACAAGATAATTTAACTTACTCTCCCTCCCTCTACTCTACTCCCCTCTACTCTCCCTCCATCCAAACAAGCTATTAGTGTCCTTAGTACTTTTGTGGTAAAGTGTTCCCCTATAAATTGTGTGTGTTGTGCATGCTGTGTATCACACAAACTGATTCTAAGTTTCCTTATGTGAGAATTGGTTTGTTGGCAGAGACTAAGCAAGGCATGCTTAGTGTCGTCATCACAAGACAGAAAATTTGGGGTGAAAATATGCCCTGTGACAATTAGTGAGGTGGACAAGTGTACTCCTAGAGAGCATGTTGAGGTGGCTCATGGTATGGTTAATCATGATGGTGAGATTATTAGCCGACCCCAAAAATTTGGGACTAATTCTTAGTTGACATTGTATGGTGAGATTATTATAAAGCCATCAAAAGAGGCTAGAGATGAGTGTCAAATCATGGAAAAAAGGTTTGCTTGGTGAAATCCTTAAACCCCTTCTTTTTATCTTGGTTTAGAATACAGTAAAGAAGATTAGGGGAAAATGTGGAGCGTTTGTACAATAGAGTCTCATCATGTACTGAAGTCCAGAATGTGGCGCATTGCTAACAGACCTCTAATATCAAGGAAGTGGAACCCTAGCATGCAGCTCTTAAAGTTCCAATTAACAAAAATTTCTATTTGGATTAAGCATTTCACCTATTTTAATACATATTTGACGCCTAAGAGACTTAGTTAAATAGCTAGTGGTGCAGGGATTTCCCTTTATTTATACACTATAGCTCAACAAGGAACTAGAATGAATTTCGCTCAAAGTTGTGTGGAGGTAGATATAAATGATGAGTGCCGATGGGAATTACGCAGAAGTTATTGTTGAATATAACTGGAAACCACAATGATGTCACTTATGTAAGTTGATACCCAAAACTGAGTTCTAAAAGTAATGGAGAGCAAGGAAAAAGCAGGGAACAGTAATGGCTAGAAAGTTGTGTCTATTAGCAAGAAAAAGGGAATGAATATAGGCATGCTTCTATTTTCCTAGTGGGAACAGTCTTTTTGCTTTGCCAGCTGATCATGAAGGGAAAAAACCAACAGAAAACTTCAAGCACTGAAAAATTCAATACTCTGGCTGATATGACAGAAAGAGAAGGTGAAATTCACCATGATGATGCTGCAGAATCTGGAAAGAGTGATTTTGAGGATGATATGATATGAATCTGGAGAGAGATAGCAATAGGAGTTTGTGGTGAGGTGCTGAAGGGCACTTAGAAATTTGCTCAAAACTCTAAAAGGACGAACAAGATGGTAAAGGTAAAGCATTCTAGATTTCTAACATTGACGTTTTTTTGGCTCATACAGAGACCAGAACTACCCCAATCTTTATTCATATATGATATACTTAAAATGCAACATAAGGCGGCTAAATAAAAACAGAAGGAAGCTAGAGCCTTGTTTATGAAAAATAAAGTTTGCGTGTTGTGTGGTGTGGCATTAAAACTAGATTGAACATCTTATCCAAAAAAAATAAACAAAGCACTAGATTGAACACTGTAACATTATGAAAGTTTCTTCTGCCATTATGCCCAGTTGGAGCATCATTCACAATTACACTCTTGTGTTCTTTCTTCTGCTACATTTCTATATGGATCTAACAGAAGTAATGATAGAAGGACCCTCTTAAATAGGATAAGATGGTATATTACTCAGGTCAGGGATAAGGCAATAAGCCTTGGATTCTAGATGGGGATTAAAGATGCCGGTCAAAAGTATAGAGGCTACGGCTTAACAAGTTTCAACAAAAAATCAGGGAATATCTGATGAGAGAAGAATTGATAACAGGGATTAAGCAGAGTTTATTGCCAAAAAGTTAAACAGAGTCCCAAATAATTATTAACGGTTTTCTTCTTTTCTTCATAGCTCTATAGAATTCTTGAATCTTGGACCAAAGACCATTGTCCTAGTATTATCTCTCTTATGCCTAAATCTCTTTCATGACCTAAGCCATTCAAGTTCTTCAACCATTAGGGAGATAAAGATGCTTTTCACCCTCCGGTTCATTGTATTCCAGCAGCATATTAAGGACATCACTTTGTACATTATTTATAAATAGCTTATACTTTTGACAGTTGAGCTTCGGAAGTTTAATAAGAATCGTTATAAAAATATTTTTAACAAAGTTCAAGTAGCAAAGAATAATCTGTATCAAGCTTAAAGATTATTTTTAAGGAACCCAAGTGTTTCAGGATGTGTTCAAACTAAAAGGCAGTGCCTTGCTGCTGAGCATACAACCATTAGAAATTTAGATGAAGCTTTCATTTAGCGAAAATCAATAATTCAAAGGCCTAGGAAAGGTGTATGAATTCAAATTATTTTAATAGATATGATGGCATTTGAACCCATGGCGTCTACTCCATGATGATTATTCTTTATCATCTGGCCAAGACACCAATTGGTTTTTTGGTGTTAAGTTGTTAACAGGATTCAAACCCCAGTCCCTTATTTGATCACACATGAATTCAACTTTTTTTTATGACGATCAACCTCTTCAAGACAGGGCCACTTCACGTACCCACCCTTGTCGAGTAAACCCTGGATACACGACCCCATCCCAAACAACAGTGTACTGGGTAATCCCAGTACTGGAGTCCTCAACCCATGAGGCTAACCAACTGAGCTACCCTGTGTGGGAAACTTATTTTCATAATAAGAATGAAAAAACAAAAAAAAAACTACAATCAAATGCCTTTATTCTAAGTCTGGTAAAAAGCTTGAGGATTTTAATTCAACCAAACATGAGTCTATTCATTTCTTTCAAGCCTTATTGGGGACTAATGCAGCTCTTCAACATTAAATTTCTATCAAGTCTAATTAGATTAAGGCTAGTCCCTCCTAGGACCACATGGATACACCTATAATTGAAGGTAAAAACCAAAGGGAATAGAATTCTAGGAAATAAAAAAAATACGCATTTGCAAAGAGCTAAGCAAAAGCATAAAAGTGAAAGATTTGCAAAAATAAAAACAAGGGTACACCTCTAATTGATGCTGCTTGATAGTAGCAACAACAAAAAGGGAATTGAATTGTGAAATATAAGAAAATACCCATTTGGAAATAGCTGAAAAAAAAAAACATAAAAACCAAAAGGGACTCAAATTCTATGAAAACCAATATACCCATTTGCAAAGAGCTAAGCACAAACATGAAAGTGAATTCAGATTTTCCAAAAGGAAAACATAGTAATACCGAAGTAACGGCGCTCGTTGGCGGCTTTGGCCTTTTCAAGCATCTTATCGAGGTCTTCTGCGAGCTGAGCGTCCCATTTCACGAGCTGATTCACGAACACAACTCCGAGACCCATGCCAACCACGTGCTCCCATGGATCTACAAGTAAAAACCATTTCCATCAAAATTGGTTTTTGTGGGTTTGTGTTTTTTTTTTTTTTTTTCTTTTGTGTATTGGAAATGAAAAGGAAGAGGAATGGAGAGACTTACGGCGCATGTAAGGGAGTTTTCGGAGAGCGTTGGAGTACATCTGGGTCCCCAGCCCCAATAGAGCTCCGATCATTGTTGCGCTCCAAGCCATTTCTCTATCTCTCTCTCTCTCTCTCTCTTCGATTTTACTGTTTTTTTTTCTTTCTTCTTCAGGTGCTCTGTGTTTGGGTTTTACAATTTAGTGAGGACTGATGAGTTCACTGTTCACCACTCACACACCACTTGAGTACGAGCAATGCTAAAGCATACACAAAAATTTCACTACATTTTTTTTTTTTTTTTACCTATCACTATAATTGCCACATCAGCCATTATAAAAATTTTTGTCAAATATTTTTGAGGCTTTTTCTTTATGAATTAATTTTATTTTAATAATTGTTATTTAATTCAATATTGTTTCGAAATTATTTGAAAATCTAATTGTTTTTTTTTTTTTTTGAAATCGTGTTTTTAAAATGCAATTTTAAGTATTTAAATTATATATAATTAAGTCAAGTGAAAATATATCTTGAACACTTAGTACGATAAGTGTTATTTGCTAAGTTTTCTAATTAAAATACTTCCACATGTCAATTTATCCTAGTCGACATAAATTATTTCAAACTCTTCTTTAAAGGTGATGGTGGTCATAATAGAAAAAATAAAATATAAAAAATCCAAGGCGAAACTACGATATTGGTCCTTAAAGTTTACCCTATGTGCGTAATTAGGTCCTTAAGTTTGAAACGTGCACAATTGGTCTCTCAAGTTTGTAAAATGAGCAATATAAGTCCTTTTACTAACTGTCATTAACGGTATTACTTATATGGCTAACGGACAATGACTTAGCATTTTATTTTAATGATTTGGCATATTTTAATTAAAAAATTACAAATTAAAAGTACAAATGAGAAACTCTTTTTTACAATGGCACCAAATTAAAAAAACTCCTTTTTTTTTTCTACCAATTGTAAATATATCAAAATTCGTGGGACCCACTGATGCCAACACAGACAACTTCTCTTTTTTTTTTTTGGGTGTGTGTGTGTGGGGGGGGGGGGGGGGGGGGTCTTGCACGAAACCCACTTATTGTTTTCTTCTTTCTTCTTTTTCTTTTTATTTCCTATCTCTCTTGCACGAACCCACACACTAGTGGTCTAAGGTTTTCTTCATTTTTTTTTTTTTTTTTGGTGTTTACTATTTTGCTGTTTTGGTGGTCTTCTTGTTTCAAATAAAATAAAACCCAGTTGAATTTAACCCCACCAACAAAACAAAATTCATAAAAATAGAATCTCAAACCTAGAAAACAAAACCCATTTGAGTTTAACCCTCACCCACAAAACACAAACCAAATCAAACATTTAAAGAAAATAAAAGGAAGAAACAGCAAAAGAGAAGCAAAGATGTTGCGAAGTGCTATATGATACATGCCCTGTTTTTTGGCTGCCATGCCTCTACTGGGATTCCATGGGTTTTGTTTCATCCCGTGGAGTGTCTGCAAATGTTATCTATTTTAGTTTACTTTGTTTCTATATTTTGTTGTAGTTCTGAGTAGTTGTTGTGTTAATATATGTCTTGTTAGTGTGTGTATATTTATCAGCCCGGTTGGGTTGTGAAGTTTGTGGTGTTTCTATTTACATTTAATAAAATCCCAGTTTATGCACAAAAAAAAAAAAAAAAAAAAAAAAAAAGAAAAGAAAAGAAAGATGCTAGGATCTGCTTCTATAATTTTAATTTGAAAATTTTTAATTAAAATATGTCACATAATTAAAATAAAATGCAAAAGTTATTGTCCATTAGCCACATAAGTAACATCGTTAATGGCAGTTAGTAAAAGGACTTATATTGCTCATTTTGAAAACTTGAGGAACCAATTACGCACGCTTCAAACTTGAGGGATCAATTGCGTACACAGGATAAATTTCAGGGACTAATATTGTAGTTTCACCAAAATCCAACTACCTCAATCAGGCAATCTGTAGCAAATGAAGCTGAGAAGCAAGGTCTTGAAGCAGGTGAGTAAACTGAGACATTACAATCGGAGAATTCCTAAGAGTACAAGATCTTCAAGGAAAATTTTTGGCAAATGTACCCAAAAAAAAAAAACCCTATAATTTTATTATTGGAACACATCTAACCCAATCTTTTAAATGAGAGGTCTTACTTTCATGTATGTGCATTTTATATGTGACTGGGATTTGTATGAGGTTTTTTTGTGTATGTTTATGAAAGCCTGGGGTTTAAAGTGTCTCACTCAAAAATATGTGGTTTAATGTGTCCTAACTCCTAATTATAAAACTATAGGGTTTTTTTTTTTTTTTCCCCCTTTATACCTCCCCCAAAAGTTTTTTTTTACACTGTTAGCGCTAGAGTTGGAAATGGTCCAACAAGTCTCCTCCCTCTCACTCTCGCAACCTTAGCTTTCATTTTCCAATAGTGTGGATGCATCATCGACCCCACCACCCCTTAGGCCCCATTTGGGTCCCAACACTAGTTCTATGGCATGGAACCCTCTCCTCTCTCCCACACCGTTCACCACTCCTCCTCCTTTTACTATGTGAAATTCTTCGCTTTTGAGTTTTGAGATTGATGTGTTTTTGAGTTTTTTTTTTAATTTTTTTTTTATAGTAAATTGTAAATTATACTCTTAAATTATAGAATTGTTTGGATTTTACATCCAAAAATTTCTAAACTTAGATTTTATACCTTCAAGTTTGGTTTTATTAGCAATCCACTCCTTATGATTAGTTTCTGCGGTTAACTGACACATCACCATGCTAACATATTTTATTTTTACCAAATCAACCTCAAAATTACACAATTTTAATGAAAAATAAAAGCTGCCTAGCATACACAAAACTAAAAGCCAAAACTACACCGTTTAAGCCTAACTTCTAAAATCACGTAGGCAGCTCCCTCGCACCTCGCACTGCAGAGACCCATCGTGAACAACTCTATTTCTTTCTCTTTTTGGATTCCACTTTTTCTTGTCATTGTTGGATTTGGATTTGTTTGGGATTGATAGCTATGATTGGGTTTGCTAAATCAATATTCGTACCTATCTTGCTGATTCTGACTTATACTTTTACTACAGTAGGCCTAAGGTTCAAGTCCAAATACCAATCATCTATTCGAAGACATGTCCGTCTACAAATAGGAGCGCCAGAAGTGAAAGACGTATGAACTTTACAGGAATTCCTTTTTCCTTCTCTAGGCTTAATATATTTATTTATTTATTTTTTTTTTTTATGTTGGTTGCGACAACTTTGCAACAATGGCCGATATTGCTCCTACAGTATTTGGGTGCACATCTGAATCAGATTGCACTCCAAACATGAAGGTAGAGAGTCTTGGACTTCCATGCTTGGGTTTTAACTGTTGTGAGTCCGCGAATTTCACTTCAAATCATCAAGTGTTTGCTGTAGATTTCAGAAGTATAAATGAATCAAAATTTTATGGAGCAACCGAGCCTTGCAAATATGCCTTCCTAGTAATCACAGCTATGAATCCCCAACAAATCCAAATCCAACAATGACAAGAAAAAGTGAAGTCCAAAAAGAGAAAGAAATAGAGCTGGAGAGAAGAGAAAGAGTTCTCACTGTGGCCGCCGCTATGGAGCTATTTACGATGGGTCTCTGCCGTGCGAGGTGAGAGGGAGCTGCTGAGTTTTGGTTTGGGATTTTAGAAGTTAGGCTTAAACGGTGTAGTTTTAGGCTTTTAGCTTTGTGTATGCCAGGTCAGCTTTTTATTTTTCATTGAAACTACGTAGTTTTAAGGTTAATTTGGCAAAAATAAAACATGTTAGCATGGTGATGTGTCAGTTAACAGTAGAAACTAACCATGGGGGGTGAATTGCTAGCGAAACCAAATTTCAGGGTGTAAAATTCAAGTTTTGAAATTTTAGGATGTAAAATCCAAACAATCCTAAACTTTAGGGGTATAATTTACCATTTACCATTTTTTTATTATATTTTTTGTGGTGTTTTAGTATTGTGCTAGGAAATTGTGAGTGCTGCTCCAATCTAAGAACAAAAGTTTCACTCTTAGTGTGCGTTTGGATATTGCTTATTTTGTTGAAAACTGAAAACTTATTGCTGAAACCACTGTAACAAAATATTTTTATTGCTGCAAATTACTATTCATGTGTTTTTATTACTTACTCGGTCCATGAACAGTACCATGGACCAGCCCAAAAAAAAGGCAATCAAGGAAAACGCAGTCACAACCACTACCCAAATAGAGCTTTAGTAATTTTTTGGTTGATATGTTTTTGGGTTTTGCCCCTTTCTTTATTTATTGGGTTTTGTCCCTTTCTTTATTTATTGGATTTTGGTGATATTGGAAATTTTGGGTATTGTTAAAATTTGAGACCAAAATTTTGGTATATTGTTCTTTAAAGGGATGTTGGAGATGTTTATGGCGAGGGAGAGGATGTCAACAACAATGTGGCAGAGCTTGGAGAGGTCATGAGCAAAGAAGGAGCAAAGGATGTTGAGGTGTTTCTGACGACAATGGTTTTTTTTTTTTTAATTTTTTTTAATCAAACCAAAAATTTGATAGGGTTAAAGTAGAGTTTGACATTGCTTGTGTTGACGTGAATAAATTGACATGAAATAATTTATTTGGGAAACTTAAGGAACAACACCTAAGGTGTTGTACTTAAGTTTTGCTCATTACTTAAATCAGCATTGTTTTTACTAATCTAACTTTTTTTTTCTTGTTGAAATCGTATTTCCACTTAAAATTTATCCAAATCAATTAAAATCATGTCATGAAAACATTATTTAAAAAATTAAAAAAAAAAAAGACTAGATCCCACATAACTACAATACAATATCAATTTAAATAATTAATATTTTATTTTTAAAAAATTTGCCCTTGAACTTTTTTCTTTATTTTTAAATTTTAATGACTTCCTCTTAGATTCAAAAATTATTAGGTACTTCCAATAGTAAAACAACTGATATTTTAATATCTCATATGAATAGTAAATTTCATAATAAATTAAAAGGTAATTACACTCCCTTCCCTTGAGATTTAAAAGAAAATAATATTTTCCCCTTCCATTAATATTAGTAACAGAATATTCTAAATTAAAAAAAAAAAAAAATCCTTTTTTCAAAGTTTAAGCATGGTTAGTAAAAATAGCTTATTTATAAACTTAATTCTATTTGGTGTGTAAACAAGTGGACTTTTTTTTTTTTTTTTGGGGTGGAAAAACAACAAGTCAACTTAAATCGAAAACTAAGCTACATAAGTATAATTCTAACAGATATTATTCATGTTTGAATGTCAAACATAGGTGCTTATTATCTCATTATGCTAAGTTTTGATTAATTATTAACCTTAATTAGTAAAAGGTTGTTCTTTTCACATACTTTCCTCAAAAAAAATAAAAAAATGTTCACACACATATATCTTAACAACCCCCTCCCCCAATAGATACACGAATTACAATTAAAAAAAAATCAACAAGTGGTAAGTCTTGATTTTTTAGTCGCACCTCATCAATGGGGAGGTTAGTTAGCCATTTTACCTTTGAAAGGGAACAATTTTAATATCAAATTAATAGAGTTTGGTGAAATGGATGTGAAGAGAGAAAAATGTTTTTATTCTTCGGGTTTGGAGTGGAATGTTATTCCCTCAAATCTCAAGAAAGGGGAGTATAATTAGCTCTAAATTTAATTAGTTAAATTGTATGTCATGTGAGAGGAGACAGTACCACCTCACTTTACTCACGAAATATTTGACTTTAAATAGAAACCCACCGCAAGCATGAGTGTACCACTACAACACATCATAGGTATTGTCCACTTTGGACATGCTTGCAACGTCCGACTCTTTGGGTGGCATGCTTCGCAACGTCCTCACAACTTTGTTACCCCAAAGGGCACGCCTCTACCACTACCACACACACTCATGCTTGTGCCAAGCACTTATAAAGTATGAGTGGGGCGCATTTCTTGCCAAGAGCAAGCTATCCACCTCCCACACTCGGCACTGAAAACAAAGCCTTGCGGATTCATTATCTTATTTTAAAAAACGCGAACAAATTTCGCTGGTTGAGCCTTAGTGGGGGTTCTTCAAGCCATAAAATCTATAACATCTTTATTTTTCATTTTTTTTGTGTATACGTCAAACGTTTATTTTTATTTTTAAATAAAAGAATTGTATTCTGTATCGAACATAATTAGCCTTCAACTATACAGATTCAACCAAATCTGGGATTCTCTAGATGAATGATGTAATAATACATGTATCCTCTATAAAATAAAAGTCATCTTAATTAATCTTACTTTCAATTCACAAATCTTTGCAAATCCGAATATGTGGCCTCCTTAGAAATCGATCATTCTCTTCATGCAATAATTTAACTGTGAGGAAGTTTAAAACATGAAGAAGGCCAGTAAAAAAAAACCTTTGTAGCTAGAAAAAAAGGGTGGTGACTGGTTTGAACTTTGAACGAATGAAAGAAGACATATCGTTTCTTTCAATGTTATGATTTACTTTTAAAAAAATAATTAATTAACTGGAATTTACTTTTTCTTTCTTTCAAATTACACCCGTAAGATATATTAATCACGATTTGAAAGTTTGAAACAAATAAGGACATCTTTTTCTGAGATGTACACAAGGGGAGAAAATTTGGGGTTTTCTCTTGGGACAAGTTATTGTATCCCGAATGAGTGAAGATCTCATTCTCAGGTGAGTTTGTTTTAATAATTATGAAGAATATATTATTGTATTTGGTGTGGATATCATATTTGGTATAAACTCGAGAAGATATTGTAATTGATTTTACAATAGTATGAATGTTAATTTGGAGTCTGTCTCATGCTTTGTCCATTTTAAGGAGAAATTGTTTTCCATATAAATTGTTTGTTTTTAGACCCCTTAAAACACAATTAGATTAACCTAGTTAACAAGCCAAGTTATTACTTAGTCCAAATTCCAGATCTAGGTTAACACAATCATATAATCATATCACTGTAAAGTGCGGAATATAAAGAACACAAAGATATGATGACCTAGGAAAACCAAATCGGTAAAAAACCTAGGGAGGATTTAACCTAGCTATCGTCAAGGTAAAACTAAATCCACTATGAAAGAATTGAAGTTTACACAATAGCGACTTAAACCACTAACATCCTATTGCTACCCACCAGTAGAAAACTTACTGACATGACCACGTGCAAGCTCCGAGACCACGGACTCCTTCTTTCTTGGATTCCTAGCAAGTACAAACACTCCCGTTTGTGTATCTTTAAGCTCTTATTGCAGCAACTGAAACGATCATCAAGCTCTCAATGAAATCTTCTTCTTGATAATCCTAAGCATGTGTGAAGGCAACCGCTTCTCAGATCTCACAGAAAATTCACACACACAGCAAACAGAGCAACTACAAAAACGTGGCTTGGGTTTCCCTTTTATACTTAGAGAAATAGATCTGAAACCCTAATCCTTAATGGGCTTGGGCTAAGTTGGAAATTCTGTAGAAAAAACAAACTGCACAACTCTTGATCGATCGAGTCTAATTTTCGATCGATCAAGCCAGGCAGATTTACACAATAAATCCTGCAGAACACTCGATTCCAACTTTACATATTAATACACTTTGAGTAAGTCTCAACAAGACTAAAACGTTTTGATCATGGTTTACCAACATTACAAAATGAAGTTCTAATACATTAGTTCCTAATTCCTTAGAACCTAACTTAAATCTTTGTGTTCTTTTGTGTGATTTTGTGATAATATTTTTTGGTGATTAATTAAATTTTTTTAACTAATTTTCTTAATTCACATAAGACGAGATTGAGACCCAATACACACATACTCAATTAAAAAAAAAAAAACCCCACCACCTGCCCTTGTATGCAGGATGATACCTCTCCATACACAAAATGCTTAAAGATTTAAGGGAGGGGTTCAGCAGTTCATGCAGCATTACATTAATGTAAATACAAAATAAAATAAAATATTATAAAAAGAAGAATAAGCTCTATGATGCACCTTGATAACAGGGGAGGCGTTACTAATGCTTCAGGGGGTTCAAATGAACCCCCTAACTTGATTATTATTATTTTTTTTAAAGTATAAAATACTATTTTATTAGTAAACAATTTTTTGGACACTCTGAAATAAATTAGTTCAATCCAAAACTAAACAACACATTACAGTTCATCCAAAAACCAACTAATAACATAAATCACAGATCTCTCTCTCTCATGAATCTCTTTTCTCTATCCGACTATTGATATTTTAAGAGTAAATAGTTAGTGTTTGTGAGTTGTAAATGTATCTCTTTTTATTATAAATTTACATATTATTTGTGTGAGTGTATGTTTGATACTGGTTGTGTGCGTTATTCATTTATTTATTTTTGTCATAATATTATTTTGTGTGAATATGTACGTGTATAATATAAATATATATAATATAACTTTATATAATTTAATAATTAAGAAATATAGAGGGTTTGTTACATGTGTATGTATTATTATCATATTATAATAACATTTTGTTATGAAGTTAGTGATTAAAAAAACATAGGAAAGTTAGTGATTCTTCAAACATTTGATTAATTAAGCAGACACATAGTTCTCTAAAAAAAAAAAAAAAGTAGACACATATGTATTTGTAGGGTCACAAATCGTAGCCCAAACCCAGATAGAATAGGATATGGGCCTAATAAGCCCAATACAATAAATTTGTAAGAGAGTAGGTGAAAGAATTGGGCTGGTAATGGATTTTACAACAGCTAATAGGGATTAAGAATCTGTCCGAGGAGGATAAAACACATAATCAAAGGGTAAACTCAAGTCCGAGGAGTAAATTTTTGAATAAGTGTGTTGTTTCAGATGGTGTCCGAGGAGTATGTTCTTGGATGAGTTGGTTACTTCTGATAGTGTTCTTCCTATTGATACAGTGAATCTTACTTAACGTTCTTTCTTTTTTCTCTTTCGATCATTTTCTTCTGGAGGTTCTCCTCCGTTATATAGTCCTCCTTTTTCCAATCCCACCGTCCACTTGTCTACTATCTAGCCTTGTACTTGAGTCTCTGTCCACTTTTCCACACCTTTCCTATTTTCTAAGAATAAAAGTGGCTGAAAACACTGTTCAGAGGTCTTCTCCACATTAATGCGGCCAGGAAAGCTCAGCTAATGCATTTAATGCGGTGGTAGCAGCTTTTTCCTTAGATATTTATGTGTTCTTATCCCTTCCCTATACATTTGAAGTCTATCTTCGTCGCTGGAGCTTCCTGGAAGGTGGTTTAGGGTAAGACGAAGCTCACTTTGCTGACATATGTCAGATCCGAGGAGGATGACCCTCTCGGACCAACACCCTCGGACATTTATACGCTTTACTATCAATTGCGGGGCTTTCTCTCATGATTTCTTCTCCTCGGACGTATTATTATTAAAGTATGGGACTTAAGCCCAATGCAAAGGCTCAAGTTTTTGCTCTCCCACAGTATTATTTATATATGTATGGATGGGTGTGGTTCTTTAAGTTAATAATTAATATAATGCACGTGGGTTGAGTTTTGTCATTCAGTTTAAAATATTTTTATATAAATAATGATAATTGCATAAAAATAAAAAATGGTATACAAAATTTAAAAAATAAAATGGTTACAACCACTCGCGCCGGAGGTAAGCCAAACTCCATTTTTAGAATCTTCACCCGTCAATTTATTTCATGGGTAAACACATTTGTATTGGCTCAATTATGGCTATCGATCCTATGTGAATATAGTAAACTTATCACATATTGATTCACGTTCATGGACGAAGCTATTGTTTGACTTTTGGGGCCAATGTCCCCAATTTTTTTTTATTCAAAAAATACTAATATATATATATATATATATATATATATATATATATATATATATTAATTTTAGCAATTTAGTTCAATAAAATTATGTTTGCCCTATTTTAACAATATCATCCATTCTTTTAAAGGCCATAAGAAAAACTATAGATCTAAAATCTAAAAAAAAATTAACTAATCCAAAAAATTTAACCCAACTACAAAAATTACCAATAATAAAGTTAAAAAAAATTAAGTCTAGTCAACCAATCTAAAGCAAAACAAACAACCAGCACCTTAAAAAAATTTTAACAAAGTAATTTTGTCCTTACCCAACCGTAGACAAACGCAAAGTTCTCTTTTCATAAATAATATATTGCATTGTAATGTATTAAGAAAAAATAATTTTGTGTTTGTGTTTGTGTTTGTGTTTGTTGATGGATTGTTAATACTAGATAGATGCTTATTTAAATTTCTTAATATTATTTTTATTATTATTATTTATACGTTCGCACCCAAACTACAAGTCTTGGCTCGATTTTTGTTCACATTAACTATTGATCATTGTATGAGTAGCTTCTTGGTTGATTTTGAGTCTCACTAATTACAAATTATGAAGCTACCTTTATTTTGATTTCGAACTGCAAGTACACGCAAATAAATAATAAAAAAATGTTGTACTTAATATTAAATGTATCCTAATATGAATTTTCAAGTATTGATTTTGTTTTAAATTTACTATATTTTTTATATTCATGAATGAAAAAAAAAAAAATGGATTTATCCTTTGGCCCTCGAAGATGAAATCCTGCTTATGTCACTAAAAGGAGGCTCTCATCATCATTTGTCACGTCCACAGCTGCAAAATTATACACAAGAATGCTAGCAAAGTCTAGAATCCACTTTATTCTCCTACCCCATCTTTTTTTGCTACTACAAGAGGGTACTTTTTTAATAAAACAAAAGGATTTCATTATACAAAAAGAAAATGACATGCTAGCTGCTAGCTCTACTGTTATTGTATTGAGAAGAGAATAAAACAGCATTTTATGTACACCACATTCGGTAAGATAACAGATAGGGATTGGGAGTGGGTCCCAAGTTCCTAACCCCTTTAGCTCTAAAATTTGGATTGTCTATTCGTTTTGTTTGACTTTAAAAAAATTCTCTCAAGCTAAAAACTTATTCTCTTTTCATTGCATAATATTGAAAGAGTAAACATTTTATTTATTTATTTTCAAGGGTAAAAGATTATTTTAGTCTCTAAATTTTACCAAAATTTTGTTTTTTTGTTCCTAAACTTTAAAAAGTTATTTCTTCACCCTTAAACTTTGTAAAGAGTTTTTGTAAAAGTTTAGAGACAAAAATATAGCAGAAAAAACACTTCTTTCATTAGTTTAGGGATAAAAACGTACTTTTTGATTAAGTTGGACATAAAGTAAAATATTTTCGATAGTTTAGGGGTGAAAAACAAACTTCAATAGTTTAAAATTTTTTCTTTAAAACGAACTTTTTAAAGCTTAAGGACCAAAATAATAATTTACCCTATTTTCAATATTAACTTGTAATTGAAATGAAATAGAGAAGGAAATAAAATAGAGATTCCCATTTTTCACACTCATGTTACGATTTATACCCAAAATGCATGACTATAAAATACAACATCCATTCCAACTATATACATGTTCTATTACACAATATTACTTAAATAGAATTACTATAAAGCAAATAAACAGCCAGAATAAAATGAAAATAGTGTACATAGTCAATCTTTTGCAACATGACAAAATTATGTGCAGAAACATAAGTAAAGACTTTAATAATCTCAGTAGAAATAGCAAATCCCCAAGCAGTAAAGACAACTAAGAGTCATGGCCCATTCAAATTGCAAGCCTTGTTAACATGGACACGACTGGTTCAACTTCAAGCCTTTCTTCCAAACATGGTTCCACTCATGAGGGCTGTCCTCTCTTCAAATCCCATCTTTGACCCAATTCTACTATGCCACAAGCTTGCATCATCAACAACATTTTTTAAACTGATTACATCATCAAAGGTCTTCAAGCAAAACTGATATGATGCTACAAACACTCTTGTTTCTCAAATTCACCACCCATGATGAAACCTATGTAAGGAGGCTTTTGGTACCACTGCATATGGAAATCACTCTCATCTCAGACTTCCACACAATCTCTCTCAACAAAATTTGCAACAAATATAATATTTATAAATACTATTCAAGAATTTACAAACAGAGAAAATGACAAATGAGAAGGAAAAAAAAGAAGAAAAAGAAGAAGACACTAAAAGAAAAGTCAATACCTTACTATGAATTCAAATGAAAACATGAAAACTTTTTATACATGTGTTTGTATCTATATCACGCAATGAATGCATTCTATAGCTAAATTGAAGTGGTACTTTTTCTCCACTAGGGAACAAGATGGAGAGATCTCTAATACACATCACTCGTCCCTTACTTATCAAGCCAACTAAGAGAGACAGAAAAGAATGCTATGCATAAGAATCAATTGATTAAAAATATGTAATTCATGCTTACATGTTTGCAACATAACGTGTATATCTTGCACTTGAATGCATTGCAAAGAACTCCCAACCATATATAGCACCCACCCATGTTTATGCAGCTTCATAAAGAACAAAATGTTTGTTATAAAAAATAAATAAATAAAATAAAGAACAAAATGTTAACCAGTCATGTTATATTTCTTTGGATATATTTTGGAACTCAAAATCCATAGCAGAGCTTCAGCATATTTCAGTGTAAGATTTTCTGTAAAGCTAAAATTACCTACAATAATAGGAGATGTGAGAGTTAAGATTATTAGCCAAACACTCAAACTCAAGTTGATCACAAACTGGAGGGCATAAGTGTAGGATAAGAAAAATCAATCTTAAAATTACGAACAAACGATATTGTCACTTGATAAAATATATTTGATGGTCTCCTCCATGCAGAGAGAGAGATCAAAGGTTGTGAATTAACCTAAAAGAGTACAAATTAGATGAACCAAACATACCGCACATTACACACCATCAGCGAGGAGTCTAGAGAGCCATAACAGGCCAACGCATAGGTACATGTTTGCACAAATGTGAAGGACCATATGTTAGGTTCCAAACGAGCACTCCTCTTCCATATCACACACAACCTATCTTTCAATAACATTACTTTACAATTTATTTTTGAATGTGATAAGTGATAATAGATAGAAGATGCACTACAACTACTGCAAATAAGACCTCAAACAAATAGAACACTAGACTTTAACAATGCCTCAATAGGTTTTGCATACGAGATCAAATGAAATGTTACTCATCAGAATAAAAAATCATAGGAGCTTAAGAAGAATAAGATAAATAAATAAGTACACACCTAGTGGGCAGTTTCATCCCCTTCAAACTCCAAGATGTGAGCAATTTTTGGCAATTGTCCCCTGCTTCCTACTGGCACCCTTTCAAATTTTTGCTTTGTGCTTCAAACTGTTTCTGTATATCAGCAGCAAAAAATTGGAAAAAAGAAATGCTATAGATGAGTACATGATACATAAGATGTCATGTGTTCTTTTATCAATACAACAGTTATTAAACTAATGAATGTCAAAAATAAATCTCTCTCCAACCCCAAGTTACCATCACATGGTGGAACTAATGTATGACCTCCCTTGTTGGCCACAATTGTTGTAGTAGCAAACTGCATTCTCCTCTTCCACCACCTATTTTTGCTGCAGCTTCTCTTATCTTAAGAGGAAGACGAAAAGAGATTCTTTTTTAATAAAACACAAGAAGGAATTCATAAACATCCACCCCAAATACATATCCAAAATTCATGATTATAGAAATACATCCACCCCAGCTTCTCTTATAACACTCGAATTTTGCTTATCCAAAATGCATGATTATAGAAATCAACATCCACCCCAAATACATCTTCTATCACACGGTATTACTTAAATACAATTACTATTATATAGCAAAGAAACAGCAAGCATAAAATGAACAAGTTTTACTAAAAGAAAGAATAAAATGAACAAGCTTTACTATACATAGTCAACAGTATGCAACAAGACAAAATGAAGTGTAGAAGCATCAAGCAAGAGCTTAATAACCTCAATTGAAATAGCAAAGTCCACAGCAGAAACAAAATGAGGTGCAGAAGCCCATCCAAACCACAAGCCTAGTTAACATCAACACAGCTGGTTTCCAGTATATAATTCAAAACACCCTTGCTTCCAAACATGGTAGCAGTCATGAGGGCTGTGTTCTCTTCAACTCCATCATCTTTGACCTAATTCTCCTCCCATACCACAAGCTTGCCTCATCAATATCATGACATTCTTCTTCCACAGAACTTTTGAATCCAATTAAATCATCAAAGCCCGATAATTCAAGAAAAATTGAAATGATGTTACTGTCTTGTTTCTCAAATTCAACGCCCATGATGAAACCTATTTCAGAAGGTTTTTGCTTGGAACCACTGCACATGGAAATCACACTCTTCTCAAACCTTCACATAGTATCTCTCTAATAATTTGTAACAAGTAGAATATTCACAAATGCTATTCCTGAATTTACAAAAAAGAGTAAAGAGCAAATTAGAAAGAAAAATTTACTAATAGAAAATTACAAAGAAACACACTCACACACACACACACACTGAAAGAGCTCCACTCTGATAAACATATATAAGATATACTAATAGACAAATAAATATTCAATAGCTTATTTTGTAACACCCCATAATTTTGATGCCAATTAAATTATTATACGTAAATTATAAAGGAGGCTTACAATTAAATAGATTAAATTGATTTGGGCCTAAGATATTTAAAAATAATAATAATAATAAGATAAATACTATGGAATATGAAGTCCAAGTGAGGTGGCATAAGTAAATATATGGGCCTTAAAAACCCTAGTCTATTTCCTCTTAAGTTACACGTGTATTTACTGATGGTGCCTCCTTTTGCTTTAACCGACTATTGAACCTTGCCTTTCTTCACTGTGGTGTTGAGTTGGAGTCTTAGGTATGATTTTCGCATGCTCAAGATTTAAGAAGTTTGAATAGTCAATAGCTAGCAATTGATTTGAACCTAGACTATCATTATACTATTAGAAAAGGGCTCCTATAATTATATTATACTAGATAAAGATTGGTCAATATGTCAGGAAGCAACACAGACTTTGAAATTGAACCAAATAGAGTATTAGGCTTGTACTTTGTCACCATATTAAAGTTAAAAGAGTGCTTATGGTTATTGCATTCACATATAGCCTCAATGGTTGACCGATCAACCTTCACGCTTCTATTATGGTCTAAATCCTTGTCCAGCGGCATAAAAGGGGCAATAGGCAACTAGATTGATATAAGGCTTGTACATGGCTTTCCATGTTAGATGGAATATATATATATATATATATAATATTAAGGTCAGCAGATGTCCAGCGGCATCAAGAGAGCATTCTAGCACTAGATTGATAGATTATAGCAATCTCACGTGGCCTTCAATGTTAAGTTGAATATATATATTTATATATATAATGTTAGAGTCAATGGACATCCAGTGCATCAAGAGGGAATGCTAAGCAACAAATTAAGGCAGTATGTGGCTTCCAATAATAAAATGGATAGTTAGGTGAATAAATGGAGAATTTTAGATATATCGATATTGTCTAGGATAAAACCGTTTAAGTGTGAAAATAGATTTTTAAGTGGGAAATTGAGTATTGATGAACCTATTTTTGGTGTTGCTAAGTTCTAATTCTACTAAATTGTTGTGATTCAAGGGAGGTTGATTTTTTTTTTTTTGCAACTAATTTGTAAGTGGTGTTTACTAATTTTGGGGGTTTTCCCAAACAGTGTTGGTTATTAAACTATTATATATCAAAGAAATATATTGTTATTCTATAGATATAAAATGGATATTTTATAATTTCTTGATATGCACATTAATTATTCGTTTTATGAAAAACTTGTGGGACAACTTAAATCTATTTAAATTTGTAGGTGTGATATATCCTTATATTTTCGAGAATTATAAATGGATTATTTTTGTGAGCATCTTGAATGGATTATCTGTGTGAGCATCTTGTAGATGTTTTGAAAACCTATGGCAAGTCGTGATTAGAAGCTCAGTATGGTATTTAGTCCTTAGTAAGGGACCATCATACTGCAGCTAGTCCTTAGCAAGGGACAGTCCCAAAAAGGGGACAGTGTACATTTGATAGCTCCTTAGCAAGAAAGTATACTATTGAGGATCCAAAAAGGAAGCTCCTTAGCAAGGGAGCGCACCTTTAGGTTCCAAAGGAGCCATCCTTAGGAAATGGGATGAAAAGGAGGCTCCAGTTCCAAAAAGGGGACAACACAGCCCTGTCAACGGGGCGTAAATGTTGACCATGAGAAAAGCCTAGGAAATTATTTAAGTGATGGTATTAATATATATATATATATATATTATGATGACTCACGATATAAAGATATTTTTCTTTTACATGAAATATTTAATGATAAATATTGATGAGTTACAAGTTATGACATTGCTGTAAGAATTATTTATTGAAGGTTTGTTCCCACACCCCAATGTTAGTGAATTCCACTTATTGAGTTATCTCACTCCCCTTTATTTTCCATTACAGATACATTAGAGGGATTTTTGGAGTAGAAATTCTTGGGAGACAGCAGTTACGAACTATTTTTGCAGAACTGAAGATTTTATTATTATTTTATGGTATTAAACATTGTATTGGAGAATTATTTTGAGGATGTTTTGTATTTGGTGAATTAGAGCTCTGACTTTTATGATGAGATTCAAGGTTGCTAGTATCTTTTATTTAATATTTTTATGGATTATTTAGATTAAATAGACTTTTATTGCTTATGATTTTGGGGCGTTACATATTCATTAATATATTCATAAAACTATCACCCAAATTCAAGCCAATATGGTTAGGACCGTGAATGCTAACTAGTGCTCCCACAACCTTAAGGTGTTACGAAGAGGCGCATCAAAGTCTTTATCCAATGGAAGTAGAGCAAAGCCCCACATCTATACATGTTGCAGGCGGGCATGAGGGTCTTCGTAGTGCATTGGTAGACTTGCATCTAGTAACTAGGCTGTAAAGCACTAATGCCACGGGATCTCCCATACGGCCACATGACAATGAATCGTTAGGGTGATTGCTGAAAATTCCAACAAATGTGAAACAGAACTTTGTCACAATAACAAGAAACACAACCAAACAGTTTCTCATAGGAACCAAAGATACATTAATCATATCAACAAAACCATGAGATTCAAACTAAAATTACATCCTTCTCATACATTTTCAAGCAACCAACCAAGATGCTTTTACCATTTATAAATTAAAATGGAAAGCCCCATATCTAATTGCTCTTTTCCCATTCATTAATTCATTCATTCTCTTTTTTTGTTTCTTATATGTTTTAACAGACAAAAAATGATATTTAAAAAAAGAATCATACTATTAAAAAAAATCAATCAAATGGCCCCAAATGCAATAGAGAGATTCAGAAAGAGAAAAAAAGACAAAAAGCTAAAAAACAAAATCAAACTCCCACACCATCAGAAACAATAGGAAACCAACAATGCATTTATACATTTTCTTAAAGAAAACACAACAAAGCACAATTCATGTAATGTAAATGCCATGGCAGTAAGATGTTCATAACCCATATAATGAAAAGCACAACCAATAATCTAACCAAGCCAGACGATTTTAAACTAGAAAGCAAACAAGTTAAACATATTTGACAATATTAGAGTAGAATGAATCAAGCCAAATAATGTAATGCATGTGATTGTCACCCCTATTAACCTCGAGCAGACCTACACCCAACACAAAATCAAATGTTGGAAGCACGATCATTTTCACTTGCTACATAACACAACAATGCAACTTTCTTTCAAAAAACCCCATGAAAATAAATTGATAAACCACGTTAAGCCATGGCCTTTAAGTCAAATCAACGTTGTGATGTTTGAAAATGGGTTGTTGGGTTTACTAGGTCGTGGGAGATAGAGAGTGGAAAAGTGAGAAAGAAGGAAAAAAGTATGATCATTACCATTACAGTAGAAATAACTTGTTAAAGGATTTTTTTAATTCTCCTTTTCAACCTTTTTTTGGGCAAATTGAGAAGTCATTCTGCTAAATGACTCTTTATTTTTGATTGATAAAGGATCCAAACTCCCTGCTTTAGATGTAAATATATATATATATATATATATTTCTTTTATGACAAGTAAAAAAGTTAATTAAAAAATCATGAGATCAAGCCCAGTTTTTATAGAGATATAAGATCAAGCCCAGTTTTAAGAATTGAACTTATGATTTCAAAACTACCAAAGAATGCCACATTGTTAGGAAAAGATGACAATTTTAGGAATTTTTATTTTTATTTAAAAAATATATATTGGCAAAAAGACCCCCCCCCCCCCCCCCCCCCCTCAGCCCTAGTTGCAGTGCTTGTATCTTGGAAGAATAAAGGGATTTTTTATCTCACATTCTTGATTCATATATAAGCACAATTTAGTCCATGTATTTTCAATTTGAATAATTGACTCCTTGGAGATTATGATGTGATTCAAATTAGTCCCTGTAATTTCAATTTGAACGCTTAACCCCTTAGACATTATTTTGTGCATTGGTTTAGTTTGTACATCTTACCATGATTTTTTTCTTAATTTAATTTCCTTAGGTGAGATCAGATCATTTTTTGAATCTTAAGAAAAAATAAGAGATTTACGGGAATAGGTCCTACTTATTAATTGAGACAAAGTCACTACCTCACTACGAATTCAAATGGAAAAATAAAATTTTTCCACTTATGCATGTATCTGTATCTATACAACGCAAGTCGATTTTGTAGCTCAATTGAAGTAGTACCTTCTCCTCACTGAAGAACGGGATGGAGAGATCTCTTATACACACCATTCATTTTTGTTAATTATAAAGCCAACCAAGAAGAAATAAATTAATGCATTGCTTGATCATAAATTGAGTAATAAATTGTAATTCATGCTTACGTGCATATCTAACACTCAAATGCATGGCAAGGAACTCCCAGCCATTTATAGCATCGCCCATGTTTATGCAGCTTCACGCTAGTTATGTTATGTTTCTTCTTCAATTTCTTGGACACAATATTCATGGCAGCAACTCCAGCAGATTTCATTGTAATCTCTTCTGTAAAGCTAAATTTACCTACAATATTTGGAGATACCTGTATCAGAGTTAAGATTACTAACCGTAGACTAATGCTCAAGTGATCTCAAACTGGAGGACTTTAGAGCATAAGGAGAAAACTGGCCACAAAATAAAAACATATGATAATGAACAAATACCGAGACACAAGTCGAAAGATACGTGACAGCCAATAGCATTAGAACATATGGAACAAATCTTTCCAACATAATGTCTAAATAGACATAACAGGCCATAGGAACATGTTGGAACAAACCGAGACAAAAGTGAAGGACCACAAACCTAAGTCATAAGTTCCATATATGCAATCTCTTTCCCCATATATGCAGTGCTCTCTCTCTCTCTCTCTCTCTCTCTCTCCCTCTCCCACACACACATACATATATATTTTGCTTCACTCTATAGTATTTTAACCACAATCAGATATTCCTTAAGTCTAATTTCAATTTTAAAATTCCTAACTCTTCTGATTATTAATGCAGTCCAATGCCTGCTGCCATTCTAGACCAACTGACATACCTTTCTTCTGAAAGTATAATCACTATTATGGACCCAAATTCATAAGAAAAGGCCACTTATGGATCTTTAACGCGACACCAAACCAAGAAAAAATCCCCAAAGTTTAGAACTCTAAGGATGATAGAAAAGGTCTACCTTTGGATGGAGCCTAAAAGACACTATAACCCTGATTTTATCCTATATAAACTTCATTGTTCATTACTTCTATAATTTCAACTCCTTTTCTTATACACCTTATGAACCAAGCTACAATTATGTAAGCTATAAAACCTTGATCTCCCTATGTTTCATTAGCTGACTTGTTGCAAAATTACAGAGCCCTCAATTGGTTTTGCATATGAGATCAACTGAGATGTTTCTCATCATTAGAAAAAGCAAAGAATAAACAGTTAAGCACATACCTAGGATGTGAGATGTTTTTACCAATAGTCCCTTGTTTCCTGCTGGCACCCTTTCAAAAATTTGCTTTGCACTTCAAAATGTCTCTGCATAAACAAAGAGTAAATAAATTTTCCAAAAGATCAATAGCAAAAAAAAATATAATAAAATAAAACGTTATGCAGATGTCATCTCCATTTAAGCAAGTTATGGACAAACAACTAAAAACATCGATAATTAGAATTTTAAGTGGTTGCACCCAACTGAGAATGATGATTCTAGCAATTATTTTCTAGCTGAAACTCCAGAAAAGGCCTCCTCCTGATTCTGAGGCAATATTGTCTCATCTCTCTCTCACCCTCTCTGTTTTTTTCTTCTTCCTTTTCTTCCTTACTATCCTTTGTGCATTTGTTCTCCAAAGTTTATAACCATATCCAGCTATTCTTTAAGCCTAATCTCAAACTAGAAATCCTTAAACATAATTATTAGTGCAGTATATCAGTAATGACCAATGCACAATCTCTTCTTTAAACAGTACAATCAAGTTCATGACACCCCAAAATCATTGGAAATGGTCTATGGATTTATAGTGCAACACATAAGCAAGAAGAAATAAGCAAGTTTAGAACAATAGGGACATTAGAAAAGGAAATACCTTTGGATACTACCTAAAAGACACTGTAACATTAATCTTGCCTTAGATAGTATGCCCCTCCTTAATTCATTAGTTCAATAACTAAAAATATTTTCTTATACCTGTATGAACCAAGCTAATATTGTAAACTATAAAATTTTAGTATTGCCGATAGACACAATAGCTCAATATTTTTCTTCACATGCCAACTCTTGTTTACGAAGAGAAGGTTGAATCAACAGTGGTTCTAGCACAATGGAAGAGTATACTTAAAATGGAACCCAACAAGTATAAAAAAATGTATATTTTAAAAGAAACCCAGAAATTTTTTATATAAAATTTCAAATTTTTACATAAAGACAACTAAAACCAAAACAAATTAATCAAATCCCACTTACGCTTATATAACACTTACGCTTTCTTCTTCCCTCCTTTCTGTCTCTTTGAAATCCATGTCATGTTCTTTCTGCAATTTCAGTATCAATCACACATTTAGAAACCCAGATAATGAGGCCCAGGCTATATCTAGGCAAAGAAAAAGAAACTGGGGAAAAAGAAAACGTAAAGTTCTGATTTTTTAATTTTGTGTGTATAAAAAGAAATTATAGAGTTCTTTAATTTTGGTTTTGCTTGTGCTTTCAAAATCTTGCATCTAGAATTACTGAAATTATAATAGAAGTTTTTAAAATTTAAAAAATAAAATAAAATCAGAGAAGAGTGAAGAACATACTTGGGAAGCGTATGCAGTAGTTCAATCTACGATTCTAAGATGTGGGATGTGAGAAATCTTATCCCAATTCTCTCCATTTTCCTTCTCGCATCTTTGCTTTAATTGGGGACAATTGCTAATAATCAAGCTCTGTAAAGAGGTGAGGTGACTCATCCCTTCGGGGAGTGACGTCAGATTGTGACAGTACCAAATCTCTAAACTCTCAAGAGAAGTTAGGTTTTTAAACCACTCCTCTGGCAGAGACTCCAACTCCAGAGACAGAAACAATCGCTTTAATTTGGAGAGAGGAGGGGAGAAGGAGGAGGAAGAGGAAGAGGACGGAAATGAAGAAGCCCTTCCTCCCCTATTATTCATCTCTATTGTCTCTTCCAATGCCTTCCAACTGCTCTTAACCAATTCAAGCCCCTTTTCAAGATTTGGAAATAGCGGCATGCAAGTCATCTTCGGGCAATTATTCAAAGATAAAATAGAAAGACGCGGAAAGTACAGCATGTGTTGGTGATAGTGATTAGTTGATGATGATATTGTTGATGTCGTTGTTGCCTCATTCCCCTTATCCATACTCCTCCACCATCCCTTTAGATTTGGGCATTCAATTAGATAGAGTGTCTCAAGGGATGGGAAAAATGTTGATGGTGATGCCAGTGAAGCAGATATCTCATCATTCATATCCCCGTCTGTCATGTACTCCAGACCATCCATATTCTGAATCCATAGTCTTCGGAGAGATGGGAGTTGATACAACGGTGGCAAATATTGGCACTTCTCACAATCAGAGAGATTTAATGTTTGAAGAGAAGTCAATTGCCCAACTCCCCACGGCATATGAGTCAAATTCTCACAATCACTAATGTCGAGCTGTTTGAGGTTGACCAATTTTCCAATATCCGTTGGTAATTCCTGAAGCATTGTACAATGATTGAGATTTAATGTTTGAAGAGAAGTCAATTGCCCAAATCCACATGGCATAAGAGTCAAATTCTCACAATCATTTATGTAAACGTACTTGAGGCTGACCAATTTTTGAAAATCTGTTGGTAACTCCCTAAGCATTCTACACCAAGAGAGCTTTAATGTTTGCAAATTCACCAATTTTGTAATAGAACTAGGGAGAACCTCAATATCATTAGAGGAAAGGTCAAGGTACTTTAGACACATCAAAGTACCTATGGTATCTGGCAACATCTTCATATTTAAACCATGTAGGTCTAATGCACGCAAGTATCTAAAACTAGAAATAAGTTTTTTGAGAGTTGATTCTTCAATTCTTCCCTGATCATAGTCCCAATTATTGTACGCCAATATAAATGTTCGTATCTTGTTTGCTTTAACCAACTTGCTTAAATTCTCCTCAAAGAATGAAACATTGTAAAATGGAAACGATAGATGGTGTCCTTTTTCTTTCACATTTTTTGCATTGGAATCAACCAGTGTACAATCAGTCTCTGATACATATTCTGCAAGATCATGGATTAAATCATGCATTTTAAACGACCCATTCATGCCTCCATCTTCTTTTGCTTCTTGGAAGAAGGATCTCCAAAGTAGATCCATGAAGTACTCATCGGCAACATCTTCTAATTGTAGGTTTTCTTGTGATTGTATAAATCCTTGTGCTATCCATAGTTGTATCAATGTCAACTTATCAATCAAATAATCTTTGGGAAACAATGAACAATATGCGAAACAACATTTCAAATGTGGTGGGAGATGATCGTAACTCAATTTTAAAACCGGCATAATACCATCTTTCAACTTAGGTACCTTTGTGAGTTCAATATTCTTGATGTATGACCATTCAGATTCTGTCTTTTTGTGATTTAAGACCCGTCCTATTAACTTTATAGCAAGAGGGACTCCCTTACATTTCTTTACTATATCCATACCAATTGCTTTAAAGTTAGTATTGATGGTCTCTTGCCCTTCTTCAAATGCCATTTGCTTCAATAATGACCAAGACTGATCCTCTGACAGGCCCTTTAGAGAATATTGTGACATTGGGCTGGTAATATGTGCAACCAATTTAGTCCGTGTAGTTATCACCACCTTACTTCCCCTTTTACCATCCAACAAAAGAGTTCTCAATTTACCCCATGTTTCTTCATTCTCATTCCACACATCATCCAACACAAGTAAATACATCTTTTGATTAAGAATTTCGCGAAGTTCAATTTGCAAATGTTCCATTATAAGGCTTTCAGGTTTTTTTCTAGTTGCGGATATAATTATATTTTCAACAATTGTTTTCATGTCAAATACATCAGAAACACACACCCAGATTTTCAATTCAAAATGAGCCTTGACTATCTTATCATTGTATACATATTGAGCAAGTGTGGTCTTCCCTAGCCCACCAATTCCTACTATGGATATGAACGAAACATTTTCTTTCACATCAGAGTCTTGCAATAGACCTATGATGGCCTTCTTATCCTCCTCTCTCCCGATAACTTCTTTGTCACGTACAAACGAGTGAGTTTCCCTCTCCCTACTCACAGCCCGTGTCTCTAAAGGACGCTCTATCAATTGGAAATTGTTCCTATCCTTTGCTATATCATTAAACCTCTCCCTCATAGCACTTAGTTTGCCAGCCATCTCATTACCAAAAACAAGTTGGTTTGAACTAGAAAAGAAAGTGCGTACCTTCTTTACAATTTCATGACCATCCATCACCTCTTGCTGCAACACATAAGTGGAGAACTCGCTCAACAAGTCATCCGCATCAAAAGCTGCATCTCTGAGCTTCATGAGCCAGTCCTTGACTTGGTGGTTCTTGACCTGCTGCTCCTCTGCATCCTCAAGTACAGCTTGAATGGTGGAAATAGTGTTTTTCATTTTTTCAAGCTCATCGTTGACACCCCAGATCGATCCGATCTGATTGAGAGTGGAAGAGCCCAAGCTTTCAATGATCGTCTGCATAACGCCATAGAGGATTGCATCGGCCATTTGTTCTTGTTGGATGAAAGAAAGAAAACTCAGAAGATAGACAATAAAGCTGAAATGAAGGATGAAATATGGTAGAAAGAAGATCAAAGTCGCTATGAAAGAGCTTTGTAAAGGCTTCACTTCTCGATAATGGGTTCGCGTGAAGAATAAACAACTATATTTGAGTTTCACAAATGAATATATGCATGTGCAATGCTCACGAATCCACGCAACACATGTGAGTGTTAGTTCCACAATCAAAGGTGTATTGAGTTGAATGGCTGTTTGTGAGAGATTTGGTTAAATTTTACAAATTTAATAAACAGTCCCCAGCCCGATAGTCGATATTGGTTCCGCGTGTAGATTTAAATAACCATAATCGAGTTTTACAAATGACTATATGCATGTGAACATATGACTGTTAGTGAGAGATTTTAGTGACAAATTGCAAATATAATAACGATTTCAATGTGGTTTCGCTTGAAAAAACTCAAAAGATGCCACACTGCTCGATAATGGTTCCGTAGACAGTGAACTAGTTGTATATTTTACTTTTCGGAGTAAATATATGCAGGCCTTATTGGTTACTGCTGTAGATTTTAATTTTAATATTAGGGTAAAACTTAGGTACAATACAACATTAGATGAGTATATTAGATTTCTCAATTAAATTTAAATATATAAATGAATTTAATTTAATTATTCTTAGAAATGATATTATTTGTGTTTTGTTGGTTAATGCAATCATGTGTTAGAATTTATATTTATTTTGGTTATAATTTTTTTAAATTGGTCATGCAAACATGTAATTAAGACCCCTAAGTAATGATTTTTTTAATAGAATTTCAACCTATGACATTTGTTTTTGAAAATTGTGCTCTTTTATTGTCAGAAATTAAATGATAACATCAATCAGTTTATGGTGTAGGCGGGAATTGAATCTCAAATCTCTTATTCAACTATTAGAAATTTTACTAACTGAAAACTTTGAAAAGAAAATGGGAAGGAAAATTTTGAAAAGAAAATGAAAATGAAAACTTTTTTGGTAGGTGTTTGGTTAGGGGAGGGGAGAGAAAAAAATTGGTAGGGTCCAGGTGTTTTCTCCTTAGACCCAACAAAATATTTTCTCTTTAAAATAGGAAGAAAACTGAGTGAGAGGAATTTGATAAGTAAATGATGAAAATACCCATATGTACTTGCATATGGGCTTGTCCAATCCGTTGCCTCTTTCTTTTCTTTTTTCTTTTTGGTTTGGTCTGTAGATACTGTACTATGCCTATTTCTTCTTCTTTATTATTATTATTATTATTTTTTCCTTCTGGTTTCGACGTTGCCTATTATTATTATTATTATTTTCTTCTTTTGATTTCCTGGGCAGCTTCGTCCAGTTGCTCCTCTTCTTTCTTTCTTTTTTTTTCTTTTTTTTTTTCTTTTGTGATTTTTTGTTTTTGTTTTTGACAATAGATAATGAAAACTAGACGAAGAAGAGAAAAAAACAAATATGAAAACTCATAATGATGTTATGATTTCCTGGTGTTTTCTTCGTCCAGTTGTTTTTGTTTTTGACAATAGAGAATGAAAACTCATAATAATGTTAAAATATAAAAACTTGTAAAATGAAATAGTAAAATGTCATGTATTTGTGTGTGTGTGTGTGTTTTTTTTTTTTTTTTTTTTTGGTCAATAACTCAATATATTTAAGTTTTTTTTTATTAAATATATTTAAGTTTTTTTTATTAAATTTAAAATTTTTTAAAGAGCCCCTGAAAAGAAATACTGGAGCTGACACTACTTGATAATGATATTTTTTGGCCGAATTCCTTTACGATGGTAAGCAATAAAAATGATGAAATGAAAGTCACACAATCAAACTTTAAAGTTCAAAGTTTCAACCTATTATCTCTTTTGTTTTTCCAACCTATTATCTCTAACGTGCATACACATATCACACGAGGGGAGAGAGAGAGAGAGATTAGTTAGAATATTTAACTATTCTTAGGAGTTTCATTGATGATGTGAACCATGATATCAGCTTAGTTTTTATCAAAACAACAATTAAAGGCTCATCAGGCGGATAAATTAGTAAATTATTGGTAGAAATAGAATTAGTTTGGTTTTTTTTATATATAAATATTTCGACATATATAATATTGACTGGTGAGTACATCGTACATTGCCCCTTTTTTTTTTCAACATCATCAAGACATCAACTTTTATAAGACTGGTGAAATTTAAAATAATAATAATAATAATAATAATAATAATAAGTAAAGATATTACTCGACCGCCCTATGGAATTTTGGAAAACAATTTGAGACATATGAGATTTATGCAGCGGATCTCTAGGTACAGTCTAGGGATTCAAACGAATCTCTTGAGCTAATCAAAAATAAAATTATATATAATTTTAAAAAAATTATTTATCTTTTCTTAAAATAAAAATTTGAACACCTTGGACCTAAATTTTTTTGAAGCACAGCTAAAATAAGTTTGAATGTGATATCTTAACAATATCTTGGTCTTTAAAAAAATAAAAATAAAAACTAAGAACAGAAGTAGAAATTTGTTCATCTTAATCCTCATAAAATGCTCAGTTAGATCTTAACAAATTTGAAATAAACAATAGGTAAAATTTTATTGTATTTAGATTTTGCTTGTTATTCACTTAACAACAATAATTAATACGTTTATTGTATTTAGAAACAAAAGATGGTTTCTAAGATTTAATCTTAGCAACAATAATTAGTATATTCATTGTATTAAGACACAGCACAATATGCCAAATGAATTTATAATTTATTTTTTATGATAAATACTATATTCACAACGCTTTTACAATAAATCCTAAGTTGTGAATTGTTATTAGTTATTACTAATGGACAAAAAAATAATTTCAGTAATGGATTTAAATTAAAACCAATAATAACTTATCACCTAAAATTTGATGTAAAAGTGTTATAAACGTAACACTTCTCATCTTTTATTCTTTTGTTAGCATACACTATGGACAAAAGAATCCCGTAGATCACAAAATTCATCATCTAAACAAATTTATGAGCCACCACTGGATTTATGAATTTTGAGTGGAAATTATTAATTCAAAAAAAAAAAAAAACTTATTAAAGAGTACTTAAAACGTGACCAATAAATTCATTTTCATAATTACAAGTGACTATTAAATTTCATTTATATTAGAGGGTTTCATTAAATAGTGTGTCATCAATATATTTCAGGAAATACACACACACAAAATGTATATATGAACTATAACGATGATTTGCCACAAAGAAAAAGTTGGTCAAAATGAATAAATGTGGCTAGTAAAAGAATTTGCAGTATAAGGGGCTTTTGTCTTCAGAAATTGGAATCTTAGACCGCAGATGACTTTGAAACAACTAAAACTAAAAGATCAAAGAATTTGAATGGGAATTTTAGTATTTAGTTTCATCAACAAAAAAAAGATCAAAGAATTTGAATAACATTATTTCTTGATCTAGTGGTAATTTACAAAGACTTTTGAACTAAAATAAATATATTATATTACATAATATGTGTATATGTGTATATAATTATTGTGGGGGCCAGTTAATTAGGATGTACTGTTAAAGCAGTACTAACTGGGCCTATGGCCCAATCCGAGGACATTAGCTAATCCGAGGATGTCTAGGTCTAATTATAAAGGGAAAAGAAGTAAAGAGAAAAGTAGAGATAATATGAGATAAGCCCAACGAATGTCCGAGGATAAAAGACATCTCAACAACAGGGGTCCGAGGTCAATAAGAGTGTCGTATCATCATAGACTTTCTCCGAAGTTACATCATAACTAAGATTTGGACACTGGACAAGGAGTAAGAAAGGAAAAGGGCAGCAAATATCTTCAAAAAACTGTTACTTCCGCATTAAATGCCTCCCAACTAACTCTTTGGCCGCATTAATGTTGAGGTGATGCCTAAACAGTGGTCAAGTTGTCTTACAACTACTAGTTAATGGTTTTGGGTGGAGTTGGATGGGACAAAAATGAGTTCCCAAAATATAACCTACACATGTATGGTAAGGATGATACCAAGATTGTAATATATATAGCATGGGATGATGTACTAGAAGAGGGGGAAAAAACCAAGTAATTTGGAACAATAAGAGAATAAACTTTTGTAACTTTGTTCATCAAATAAACATTATACAAGCTCCTCATGCCATTCCGAGGATGGTTCTTTTTATCTTACTTGTGTTTAAAAGCTTTTAATTAGCAAGCCCCATCATATTACTTCTGGACTAGATCTAGTTCTTTCATCTACGCTCTATAAATTTATTGTTTGACCTTTTTGGACTAAACTCCAACCCTACGTTGAGTCCACCCCAAGTTCAGTCCTTACAATTATATATATATATATATAAAAGAAAATTCAAAACCTTTTTCCCAGCCTTTCCTCTGTTCCAAACGCAGCCTTGGTTTGTTATTTATTATATTCAACACAGCAGTCATTATATGTGCTGAATCTAAAATTATCTCTCCTAATTTAGTAAGAGAATAAATAATGGTAGTCAAGAGTTGGCCAAGCCAATCCAATTTGCTTAAATATGTCAAGAGGTTTATTATAGTTTAGAGTCTTTAGAAATTTTTTTTCTTCTTCTTCTTTTATTTTATTTTATTTTATTTTATGGATAGTTAAGCCGTATTTCTCTCAAAAATGAAAATTTAGGATTTTGATTTGAACAAGTCATGAATGGAAAGTTTTGAGCTTGACTTTATAAATAAAAATAAAAAAACTCTTTCATTTCTCCTTCCTCTACATGTTTTTTTTTAATTATTTTTATTTTAAAAGCCTAAATATTCTTCTAGAACCATGGAATTGCAATACCTAAATTCACTTGAGGATGTTATAACTACTTTTTTTTTTTAAATCATCTGTTCACTTTTTGTATTCTACTTTATAACCTACTGATTATCATATGTCATGTTCTTAATTTTTTCTCATTTAAATTTTTGTTATTTTATAAAAAAATCAAAATAATACATAATAAACTGTAATTGGTAGAACATATAAGTGGAATGCAAAAAGTGTGACAGAGAATTTGTATTCATTCCGTTGGTTCTTTTGCTCACAATGATAATTTTAACTAAATGACATTTTTATTAACATCTTCTTTCTAAACAGACCATGCTCTATGTATTTTGATGAAAAATCTTGTGTAAAAATAGTATTCCGTATTTTCCAATGTTTGGTAGCATTAGAAAAGATGAGTCAGAGGAAAACTATTTTATGGTTTATTTTTAGAGATTGTTTTCCATTAATTTCTTTTTTGGAAAACAACTCCATCTCATAGCAAGCTAAATAAGGAAAGTTAGAAGATTATTTTTTTTAACTCATATAAGGTTTTTACCAAATATAGGGAAATTGGATACTTTTATAGAAAATACTTTTTGAAAAATGACCCATGTTCTAAAAAACGTTATCACTAAAACAAACAGAAGTGACTCTTCTATGTACTAATTGAGTTGAGACCATCACATGATAAACCTAACCTTAAAAAAAAAAACCACGCTCTGTTTGTTTTGACAATAATGTTTTCTAAAAAATAAGTCATTTTTTAGAAAGTATTTTCCATAAAACTATCTCATTTTCCTATGTTTGGTAATAACCCTAAATGAGTTGAAAAACAATTTCTTAACTTTCCTTGTTTAGCCTACTGTGAAATAGAGTTGTTTTCTAAAAAAATTTAGTGGAGAACAATCTCTAAAAATAAACAATACTTTTTATGTTGACCAAATATAGTTTTCATTTAACTCATTTTTCTAATACTACCCAACATTGGAAAATACGAAAAATTATCTTTATACAAGGTTTTCTATTGAAACAAGCAAAAACTAAAACTAAAACCAATGGATAGGAATGAAAGAAAGTTGAAACCAAATAAAATCATCTATCCCACTCTTCAGTGTTTTATTTTATATTCCATAAATTATAATATGTTGATTTTTATCTAAAAAGAAAAGAAAAAGAAAGATTATAATTACAACTATAACAAAATCTCACAATATTTTACATATTTTTACAGCAAGTTGAGGTATCAGTCCATTATAAAATAAAATAAAATTATACCTTGACCTACCACAACTCAAACTAGAGAATGTTTAAGGGGTATAACTTTTGTGCTGCAACTCTAATGTGATCAACTTTTGAGTTAGGGAGAAAAAAGTAGTAGATTCATATGAAAGTAATTGTTTACTACTCACAATTGACACATTCAGAAAGTCATGGCAAATTGTGTGGTCATAGAAGAACAACTCAAAACATGGGTGTTGTGAAAATATTCTAAGATTTTTTTATACTCATACACTTTCTCTAATATGCCAATAATTTTTTATTTTATTTTAAATTTTGGTTACTTTATAAGAAAATGAAGGATATTCTTGATTGATAGAGCATGTGAAATTGATTATTCAACATTCACAGTTGATGAGTTTAGTAAATTGTGATAAAAGTCGTGGCGAATGATATGGCTCTAAAAGAATTGCTCAAAATATGGAGGTTGACTGTTGTGGAAATATTGTAAAATTTTATTATACTTGTAAATTATCTCTTATACACCATATAATTAATTTTTATTTTTCATTTTAAATTTTGGTTACTTTATAGGAAAAAGAAAGATAATCTCAATTGATAGAACACCTAAAAATGATTGTCCAGCGCTCATAGTTGGTGACTTCAGCAAATTGCGGTAAAAGTTGTTGCAAATGACATGGTTCTCAAAGAACAGTTGAATATATGGATGTTGACTATTGTGGAAATGCTGTAAAATTTTGTTATACCTATAAATTATCTCTACTATGTCATATGATTAATTTTATTTTTTTCATCTTTAAATTTGGTTACTTTATAAGAAAAAGAAGGATAATCTCAATTGATAAAACATCTGAAAATAATTGTCCAGCACTCACAATTGACAACTTCAACAAATTGTGGTAAAAGTTGTTGCAAAGCGAATGATATGGTTCTAGAAGAACAACTCAAAATATGGGTGTTGACTATTGTGGAAATGCTTTTAGATTTTATTATACTTGTAAATTATCTCTAATATGCAGTATAATTTTTTTTTTTTTTTCATTTTAAAATTTGGTCACTTTATAATAAAAGGAAGGATAATCTCCATTGATAGAGCATAAATGAAACACTCAGTATGAAAGATGAGATTTTTACTAGACCTATTAATATACTATCATAAACCATCTTAGGCATACAAGTTGTGCTAAACAAATAATATTATATTAATAGTAAAAAATTGGTATTTATTTTAGAATATGAACTAGAATCAAGGCCAGATATGTGAAAAATGGCAATACAATAATCACTAGTCTTTATCCCAATAAAGTCAAACAATAAAAAAGGGTACAAGTACAACATATATAGCATGTAGAGAGAGAGAGAAAGCTCTGTTTCTCTTTTTTTTTTTTGGTTGCTCTGTTTTAACCTTTTAGAATGAATTGCATATTGCTTTTCCGCTAACCATATTTGAGATATTGCATCAATGACCCCACAATCCCAACGGCTAAAAACCAACGTCTCTCTCTTTCACCAAACTCTTTCACTGTTTTATTAAAGACACCTACTCAACTCTGTTTTCGTCCTCTGCAATACATATAATATGTATGAAACTTCCTCACAGTCTCACACTTTTTTGGCTTCTCTCTCTCTCTCTCTTTCCCTGTGAAACTAGCACTTACCCATACTCTAATTTTAGCTATAACCCTCTTGTTCTTTCACCACAAAAAGACTAAAATCCTCTTTTGGACCAAACAAATTGCAACCTCTTTATCTTTCTCTTAGTGGGGTTGTTGTTGTTGTTTTTATTTATTCATTTATTTATTTTTAACCTGTTTCTAAATATAGCCAATTTGTAAACGAGTATCAAGCTTGTGGTTAACAATATATATGCTTTAAACAGGTCCTCTGTTTTCGTCTAAGATGAGCCCCTCCCTCTGTCCCTCCCTCTCTTCTGTGAGGTGACAAAGATTGTGAGGTTGGTTTTTGCGTTTTCCAACCATTTTTCAAGAAATGGGTTTGTCTAGTTTTGGATTCATGTCAATTGAAAATGATTGATTAAGAATCCAGACTCCGAATTCAATTTCAGAAGGAAAAAAAAAATGGCATCCTCTGAAGTTGAATACGCTTCCTCTGCGCCTTTTGGTTGCGTTCTAAGGGACAATGGCAGACCTGATCGGTACAGAGAAAACGGTAATCGAACTAACTTTCCGAAAAACCTCAAGCACTTGGTGACGGGTCGCCTCCATTCGTGCATTGGAATATCTTCGGGCTCTGTATCAGATGAGAGCCCGAGGGCCCAACATGATAATATTGTTAAATCTTGGATTGGAAATGGAGAGAGGAACAGTAATCATAGTCCCAATGATGGGAAAAAGTCCTCAATAATGAGCCCGAAGCTGATGCAAAGTCTTGAAAGATGGACTGCCCGAACAGAACAAGAGGTTGTATCAACATTTGACAAACAGAGGCAGGAGGCAGAGCTCTCGGAATTATCAAATTTTCCAATCATATCATCAGGGGAATCAAGTTTTAGGAGGGAGGAAGGCTCCCAGAATCCACCGGTTGGTTCTGTCGAAAGTCCAAACCTCGGGGCTTCTTCCCTTGTTCAGATATGGGAGAAGAGGCTTACCAATTCCAACAGTATGAAATCAAGGTCTAATTCTGAAAACAGCAGTGTTGAAAATGGTTTCCCTGTTCAAGAATCATCAACTGAAGCAGGGGAATCTGTTGTTGAAGAAAAATATGATGCTCAGCCTAATGATGACCCCTTTCCTGATTGGGAGTCTGGTAGAACGTCTCTAAATGATCCACCTTCTTCCTCACAAGGCTGTAATTCAGAAGGAGAGAGTGAGAAGGTTAGAATAGTGGATATCATTAAGAGGTTAACAGCTGCAACACAAATGCAGAGCCCCAGGTCCTCATCTTGTGGCGATGATAATGATCACGAGCAGTCTAGCATGCTTGGATCGCCATTTAGAGAGCGGGACTGTTCTTATTGGGATCAATTTGATTTTAAAGTTTTGCCTAAGGCTATTTCACCCCGGATCAGGGGGCGTCAAGCATTCACGGATTTACTTATGCAATTGGAACGCGACAGGCAAAGGGAGATAGACACATTGGCTGAGCGACGAGCAGTTTCTAGATTCACACAAAGAGGCCGCATTCAGGTTAAGCACTTAATTCATTTGCTGGAACTCCTTTTTGGTTTATACAACATAGTAATAAATTTGTTTCTTACCATTAGGAAACACAAGTTTACTTTGTATTATGCTTGTTTGTAGTCATTGATTCGACTTAGATTACTACAACGGGGCATGGCAATTCAAGATCAACCACGCCCGCAACCAACAGTATCTGAAGTGAACAAATTACCACAAGGATCTACCATTATGCATCTAAGGTATAATATATTTTTATTGACATGTTGCATTAAATTCATTCAGAATTTAGAACTGTGCATGTGATGGAACTGTTTTGAGAACATTTATGATTATAGATTTAGTCATTAGTCGCAATTCTAAAAGATGAATAGTAATACTTGTTGTTGGAAGGTTTACAACATGGTTTTCTTTGGTATGTGGAACACAATAGGAATGTTTCATGTTGTTTGGTTTCAATGTTGTACAAAGGGGGGAGGGTCATTTAAATCAATTAGTCGGAACATGTTAATCTAGTTCCACATGCATTTGTTCTGTTTCTCCCTTCTTTAATTTTGTTTGGTATAATCCGTTTGAATGTTTTAAAGCTATGCATGCATAAGATAAGATGCTCATTTAAAAGCAATCAGTTGGGTGAAACCAATGATAGGCAAGTTTAATGAAGTTTTCACTTTAAGAAAACTTAAAAAAAAAAGTAGAAGAGTAGAAAGGGAACAAGAACTTTAAAAGAGCATATATGATTGTTAGGCTTCTGTCGTGATCTGGACTCAAGCAATATCCCAAAAACTTCAAGTTGCTAATTATATTTCGACTTGGCATTCATCTTGTTGTTCCGAACAGGGGGTTTCCAAATCAAAAAATCCCAAAGAAGAAAAGGGGAAAATTTCAAGAATTTTTCTGAATTTAACATTTTGGAAACCAAAAAATGTGCCACATTTAGAATTTGTTTGGCTATAGATTAATTCTGCCTGCATCATACTTAGTACCCAATTTTTTTGTAAAATAGACTCTTACAGACCGATAAAAGGATGGTTGGGCAAGGTTAACAACCAGAATGAAGCTTAGTTACATCTTCTCTAACCCCAATTAGTTGTAATTACATACTACTTAACTAGTTGATTTGTAAAGTAACACTCATCATTTGGTGCTCATATTAGCCAAACAACTAGTGCTCATACCACCACTTTGAAACATTTGTGTATAAACATTTTGCATTTTTAGTTAATGAGTCATAGATTTTATCCAGTCCCTAGGTCAGATTTTACAAGCGTAAATGGCTGATGATGATGATATTTATATCTTCATGTCACATGTAAAATGCAGTGAGCTTTGCAAGGCAAAACAATATAGAAGTAATGGAATTAAAATGTTGCAGTTTAGGCCATGTAAAGTGCCTATGCATATAATTCAAACAAAAATAATTTTGATATGGAAATTGTTTAATATATAGTAAATTTAGAGTTGATATTTTTATGATCAGGGAGAAGAAATCTAGAATTGATGAAATTGGTTAGATTTCAAATTATGACAATGGAATACTTCTATTTTTCTGTTTAAGAATTTGAAGATTAAGTTGTCATCATTATCATTCTATTTGGCCCAAGCTATCCCTGCAACATTTAATGTGAACTTGAACCTTAAATACTGAAAATAATTTGGCAATTTGTATGTTATTTGAATCTCAGAAATTTTCTGCCTTGTTAAATCCACAACATTTAATTCATTTGGTTTTGGAAATGGAATCTCAATTAAATGCAGGGAGAGATTTAGCACAAGTGTAGAGCAGGTCACAACAGCCCAGAATGATGCCACTTATCCAAGAAGCCCACGTCTGGAGATAGTAAACAATGCAGCTCATTTGGACAGTTCTTGCAGGGAAAGACCTAGCACAAGTGATAAGCAGGTCACAACAGCCCAGAATGGTGCAACTTATCCAAGAAGCCCACGTCTGGAGATAGTAAACAATGCAGCTCATTTGGACAGTTCTTGCAGGGAAAGACCTAGCACAAATGATAAGCAGGTCACAACAGCCCAGAATGGTGCAACTTATCCAAGAAGCCCACGTCTGGAGATAGTAAGCAATGCAGCTCATTTGGACAGTTCTTGCAGGGAAAGACCTAGCGCAAATGATAAGCAGGTCACAACAGCCCAGAATGGTGCAACTTATCCAAGAAGCCCACGTCTGGAGATAGTAAACAATGCAGTTCATTTGGACAGTTCTTGTAGGGAGAGACTTATCACAGGTGTTGAGCAGGTCGCAACAGCCCAGAATGATTCAGCTTATCCAAGAAGCCCTCGTCAGAAGATAGCAAACAATGAAGTTTATTTGAACAGTTCTTCCACCTTCAATCAGCCAAGTAAACACTTTCATAATCAGGAAGTTAATATAACTGAGCAGCATAGTACACACCAATTAGAGAACTCAATGTCACACATAAAGGAAGATGTTCATGAAGAAGCCAGAAGTTCAGATGTGACATTGCAAGGAACAAGCTCAGGGGTTAGAAATCTTGACTCAGAAGAATTTGCAGATAGAACTGCATCCTTTAGGTTTTGGGCTGAGAATGAGATAGCAGAAGAAGTGGAGGTCATTGACCATGATTATGCAGAAACCAGTTACGACTGGATTAATGACATTGCTCGCCCACGGAGTTATTGGGAACATTGCAGGCAAGAACGGTATGAGGAGGTGCTTAATAACTCAGGCAATGGGGAGATATGTCAACTCCTTGAAAGGTATATGAGGTTTTGTTCCCACAATCAATTTCCTCCCGTTATCTTCTTTTTTTTCCTACTCCTGGCATTTAAGCTTGAACAAACTACAAAATCATGAATAACTGAAATAGAATCAATTTCTGATATCATGGGAAACCATTTAATATAAAATTTGAAGAGACCAAATGGAATGATGCTGCCCTTTTGTATTTAATATATAAGGCCTGCTTCATTGGATCTATTGAACAATTACATAACAAAAATAAATAAAAGAACTTTTGTTCAATGCTTGTTTTGCTATATTAGGGATTTTAATTAGTACTGCATCTAAAAAACTTAGTCTATCATTCACCAAGGGTGGATACAAAAACAACATCAAAATTCCATCAGTGGATGCTATATTTTTTAGGGTGGTTGGGGGATGAGTGAGCCTGTCCCAATGACAAACGTGAGGTTAGGTACTATTGACAACGACTAGTGAAGCATGAACTATGCTGTGTATGTTAAATTTTACTTTTAGACATAGTACAAAAATAATTCCACATTTCAATCATTTGATTTTTCAATTTTATGTATACAGAAGAACAGTATCAAGTTTTCTCACTAGTGATTTCAGAGAGAGAATAGACAGATTGATGGTATCTCACTTAGATAGACAGATGCATCTAGAAGAAAGAGAAGATGAGAATGGCAGCCAGGAGGGAATGGACCAATTCATGTCTTTCTTACATAGTTTTACGGATCCATCAGGCAGTCAAGAAGAAGAAGAAGAAGAAGAAGAAGTAGAAGAAGAGGAGGAGGAAGACAGAGATGTGGCAGAGGAAGGAGAGGAGAGCCTAATCAGTGGTCAGTATCATGAAGCTGGCGATTACTTTGATGAATCCTCATCATCAATGCAAATAGCTTCACCATATCCATTAGGGTCATGGAGTTATCAGGATAATCAAGTTGGTGATGATTCTGATCAAGTTACATCCACATCTCCACACCAACATTTACCGTCTCAACCTTACTATCAGGATAGTCAGCAAAACTCTTCCGCCACAAATCCTAATTCAATTGTGAGTTTTACTTTATACCCTATTGGTTATCTCAATATAAATTCCTTGCGTTTCTGCCAATGAAATAATACTGCTGGTCTTGCAGGAAATGGAACTCATATATGATATGAGAGGCCAAATGGAGCAACTCTATCATGAGATGTCTGAGCTAAGAAAATCAATCAAGAGCTGCATGGACATGCAGATGATGTTGCAACAATCCTCTAAGCAGGAGTCTCATTCAGGTTTGTGTTCTTCCCTCTAAAGTAAAAGTGAAATCCATATCACATGTTTAAATCAACCATGGAGGAGATTTCGGTGCCTTCCTTGTTACCCTAGTAACAGCAGGGTCATAACAAGAGATACACCTCTAATAAGGATGTCAATGCCAAAGACAAGCATGAAGACATGGTTTTAAACTACTACCAAATATGCTGGACATAATCACATGGTTAGGAAAACAATCACATGTTCTAAACTCATACTAATCTCAAGCTAAACACATGCCTTTGGAAATGAGTGTCATGTTATATTCCAAGAGAGTGTTATTTAAAGCACTAATCAGACCCAACTTTACTATTTTGCTCTTTCTTTATCATCTCTGTTCTGTTTTCTCTTTGAAAAAAAGTGAAATTACTTTTGTAATGCATGCAACCAGAAGCTAAACAATGATTAACTGCATAAATTTTTTGCGTCTCTCTCTGCCTCTCTCTCGTATTTTCTCTCCCTAATTCATTAAGGTCCTCATAAACAATAGCATATGAAATCATTCTTACAGCTCAGGGGGAGGGGAAGAAGTCCTATGATGGGGTACCAAAGAAAGGCAATTGTTGTATTTGCTATGAAAAGCAAATCGACTCACTTTTATACAGGTACTTTCTTTTGAAGCAAAGGTTCCCTTTGAAGAATATATATTTTTTCATTTTGATATTGTCAATGTTTTCAGTACTCATATTCTGATATGTCATTTTTCATATCTTTCAGATGTGGACACATGTGCACTTGTCTCAAATGTGCTCATGAATTGCAATGGGGTAGTGGAAAGTGTCCAATATGTCGAGCTCCAATAGTGGATGTCGTGCGAGCTTATGTGGATTCATAGATTATTTGTGAATGAATTCATGCTCCACAGGACCACCTTTATAAATAGATCTTAACTTAAAGAAGCGAGTTGAAGTTGAAGCATTTAATTTATTTGCCATGTAAATATTGTACAAGAAACTCATTCAACATCACACATTGTTTCTCTTTTTCAACATATACTCTGTATATGTGTTTTTTTGAAGAGAAATGACGACTAACATGTTCTGAAATTCCATCTTTGTATATACAGTTCTAGTTTTTTGTTTTCTTTCTTTTTTCTTTTTTCTTTTTTCTTTTTTCTATTTTGGGGTTTCTTTTTAAAATATCCTCTGCATTGTTCTCCATACAAGGTTGGATTAACAAACGAATGCTTGTTGTGCAGTGGAGAAATATCTGTTTTCTTCTTTTATCGAATATTGCAAATACACTTCACATCCAACACTCAACAGTGTTGCAGTTATTTCTATGTTTTTTCTTAGGAAACAGCACTATTTCCATTCATGCTCTCTCTCTTTCTCTCTCTCTCTCTCTCTCTCTCCAAGCAAGTTATGCGCCTGTGATAAGTAATCAACTCAAATAAGAAAAGTAGTAAAAATGAAGCAAGAACCATTCAGGATATCTAAAGTCATAATGGTTCCTGCAGAATAATGATTAATGAATCATTGCCAAAGCCACTTTCTTTTGGCTTTCATACGAAGTCATTGTGATTTCTCTACTTCAAGAAGCAATGAGTCCAAAGGCATGATTGTTTGTACTTCTTAACAATGAAAGGTAACAATAGCCAAGACAGAAAAAGGTTCTACAAATTGAAAAGATGTACAGAATTTGTATCCATAGTGAGTAAAATGTACATGGAAAGTGTTTTTTTTAATTCTTTGTACCAGTAGATAAAACCATTCAGTCACTCATTGCACCATAAATTGTCCAAGACATGCAAGATGTAGACACCTCATTTTCTACCAACCAAAGACTTAGGTCTTTGACCCAATGAGGAGCATAACGAATGTCTACCAGGTATAATTAAAGGTATTCTTTATAGTCTGAAAATAATCCCAACTAACAAGTTCTTGAAAGTTAAAACTATTCAAAGAGGTGTTGTTGGAAAATCACCTTTGATCAATCATTTACCTATATATTTTAATACGTAATGAATTTTTGAGTGAGACTTCTTCATTGGAAAATAGACATCTACAATGAGTGAGATATATCCATTTGAAGTTAAAGTAACTATGTTGTTAATATTTTTCTTAAAAACTAGTAGACTACATTTTTCTTCAATTCTCTTTGTAGTAACGCTAAGCACAATTTTTTTTTTTTTTTTTGATAGGAAACGCTAAGCACAATTTAATTCTTTTAAAATCTCTACTTTCTATAGAATTCGATTCCATCCTTGCCTCCCAAGTCCCAACTTTTTCAAAAATATTTCATCCTTTGAGTTGTGAGCATTACGTTCAAAAGAGAAGTATAAAATCCTACGTACGAATGCGTGCACATCAACAGTTAAATGTTTAAAGCTAAATGATGATTTAGACCTGGCAAGCTAACTTTGATAAAATGGCTGAAAGCTCTCGCTCTCTCATGCTATCTACGGAAGAGCAAGAGGAACTATCACGTAGCAACAAAAAGGTTAAGAATGTTGGTCATGCAGGATTTCAAGAAGGTATGGATGCAACTTCCTCGTCACCAAGACATAGCAGTGGCTCATGGCACCAATCCGTGACCTTTAAGGATAGATTGATGGGTGAGGTTCCTGGTGCTTATACTCAGGCTTTTAGTTTTGAGGACCCCATGGAGGATGATATAGAATCGAATGATGAGATGGAAGCTCTCCGAGAAGGATTGGTTGCAGTGAAGTTTTCTAAGGATCTCAAGCAAGAAATCCGTAACCCTTGGACTCGTGCACTCATTGTGAAGGTTTACGGCAGGTCTGTGGGTTTTAACTTCATCCACAATAAGCTCCTAGGAATGTGGAAGCCTGCTGGGAGGCTTGACTGCGTAGGACTAGGACATGGTTTCTTTCTCACTTGACTGTCTCTCAAGGAGGACTATGAAAATATCCTTAGGAAGGGACCATGGTTTATTGGAGGGCATTTTTTATCCATTAGACCATGGGAGCCAAATTTTCATCCGACGACAGCAAATGTATCCTCGGTGGCAGTATGGATTAGACTGAATGAATTACCTATTGAATATTATAATGCGAAAGCTTTGCATCAGATTGGTAAGTCGATTGGCAATGTGGTTAGAATAGACACGCATACAGCCACTGAAACAAAAGGGAAGTTTGCCAGAATTTGTGTGCAGATAAACATCAATAAACCGCTGGTGACGGCCATATTGATAGGGAAATTTGAGCAACCTGTATGCTATGAAGGTATCCAAAAACTTTGTTTTGGGTGTGGAAGAGTGGGGCATCAAAAGAACCACTGCCCGTACATTATCCGGCATGAAGTTCCGATGGAAAGAGCAGAGGTGACACCTGAAGGGAGCGTGCCTGCTTCTCCATGCGAAGTGCATGTGCCTGACATGGTCCAGAAAGGACAGGGCAGCAATGAGAGTGTGAATGGGAGTGAGAATGAGGAAAGGACAGAAGGTACGTACGGCCTGTGGATTGTGGTGGCTCGCGAGTGCAATGGGACAAAGAATCGGGTAGCTGGTAGGTCCCCCATGGAGCAGATGCGAGATCAAGCTTGGCGTGGTCCTGCGTTGAGTGGGAATGAGGTTGCAAATGATGTAGGAAAAGTGCAACCCAATCACAACGCTAGGAAGGCTGCGAAGCGTAAAATCTCGCCTAGCAGAGATTTTAGTGGGCCAAAGTTGGCTAGCTCATTGCAACGGTTAAGTAAGATGTCTGAGTCTTGGGCCAAGGTAGATGCGGGGCAAAGTCTGGACAACATGGGAGTAGAGAAGCAAGTGGACCGGACTGGGCCTGGGAATGTTAAGCAAGGTATTAAGCCCAACCGAAATGAGACTTTGCAAAGGGACTCGGTTAAAGGAAAGAAGGCTATGGCGCGTGCGAAAGCACTCACCAACTCCCCTGGCACTAGCAGAGCAGCTAAGGGAAATTTCTTCTCACTAAATCATATCAGTCAAGGCCGATCTACCCAAAGCAATGATGGCGACCAGGGAAATCCGATTGCTTCAGACTTCCAATTCATAGCTACGGCTTGCCTAGAAATGGCCGTGCAGTTTGAAGGGAGAGATTACCGATCTGAATCCGAGTTGAAGCAGAGGTTGACCGGTATGGAAGTAGCTATCATAGAGCTCAACGGAAGTGATCCCGTGGAAAATGAAGCCACTAGAGTGATTATCGGAGGGGAAGTCGTTGGCGGTACAAAGTCTTTCGAATCGCCTGGGGGCCAAACCCATGGCAGCGCGGGTCAGCCTCCAGGTGGTTTTGCAAGAGATGGAATCTGGGGTTTTGAAATCAGGGGTGATGCCAGAGTTGCTGAAGCGGAGAGGATGGACCTTGAAGGAGGAGGCGATGTTGTTGCTGGCCGTTAAGGGCTTGCTCCATGTCCGATCATCTTTAGTAGTAATAATGAATGTTATAGTATGGAATTGTAGAGGAGCTTCAAAGCCCTCCTTTCAAAAGCATGTTGGTGAGCTGGTTCGGTATCATAATCCAGCGATGTTGGTTGTTATGGAGACCAGTGTTGGGGCTAACAGGGCAAGAGGAATCATTGACAGATTGCCTTTTGATGGCTCGGTTCATACGGACACCATTGAGTTTTCGGGTGGAATATGGATGCTTTGGGATTCAGAGAGGGTGGAGGTCAATCCGTTGGCCAATACTGAGCAGGAAATTCACGCTATAGTGAAGGTTCGTAACACTAACTCTAGCTGGTTTTTTACTGCTGTGTACGCTAGTCCTAGAACTGCTGAAAGACATATATTATGGAACAATCTTATTCAAACTGCTAGTTTACATAATTTGCCTTGGGTTGTGGCGGGTGATTTTAATGAACCTTTATCGGAGGAAGATAAATTCGGGGGAAGAGCTGTGAGTGTTAATAGATCGCTTTTATTTAAAGAGTGTCTAGATAAGTGCAATATGATTGATATTGGGTTTTCGAGGCCCCGCTTCACTTGGACTAATAAAAGAGATATCCAAGCTCTAATCCAGGAGAGAATAGATAGGGTGTTTGTTAACCCCAGCTGGTGTCTTTTATACCCGAAAGCTCAGGTGGTCCATCTGACTAGATGTCACTCCGACCATTGCCCTATCCTTTTGGAGATGCAGCCGAAAATTAATATGGGGAGGAAGAGGCCTTTTAGATTCCAGACTTGCTGGCTATCTGAACCTTCTTTCCCCTCTATTGTGTCTAGAGCGTGGAGCGATTCACCCGCTCTAGGAGAGGCAGTGAAGAATTTTATCCAGGCAGCAATAAGGTGGAATAGTTCTCACTTTGGCAATATATTTACTCGAAAAAAGAACATTATGGCTAGGATCAATGGGATCCAGTGGGCGTTATCTATTAGACCTTCTGCTTTCCTTGTAAATTTGGAAAATGAGCTTCTTAAGGAGCTTGACCAAGTGTTGAACCAAGAAGAAGAGCTCTGGGCTTTAAAGTCCCGTGTTAATTGGATGATTCAAGGAGACCGTAACACTACCTTTTACCATGTGTCCACCCTTGTTCGTAGGAAAAGAAACCAGATCTTATCTATTAAGGATCCCATGGGGGATTGGGTTCGTGAGGAGAGTGCTATTAAGGAGGTTGTTAGAAGTGGTTTCGATGCTATTTATACCACTTCCTTTGGTGTGGGCTCTCGGGGTGATCCCGTCTTATCCCAATGGCAGGCTAGATTAACAAGTGAAGAGAAGGAGAGTATTGGTGGGGCTGCTTCGGAGGAAGAAATTAAATCTGCCCTATGGTCTCTAAAAGCTTTCAAAGCCCCGAGGCCGGATGGGCTTCATGCGGGGTTTTTCCATAGATTTTGGCTGATTGTGGGCAACTCAGTAGTTGATGTTATAAAGAAGGTGTTTGCGGATAAGGTTGTGCCAAATTACTTGAATAGAACCCTTATTGCTTTAATACCAAAAATTCAAAGTCCTGAGACTTTAAATAACTATAGGCCTATTAGTTTGTGCAACACCGTGTATAAGGTCATTACAAAAATTATTGTCGCCAGACTTAGACCTTTCTTGGACAAGCTTATTTCTCCCCTTCAAACGGCTTTTGTCCCGGGAAGAAAAGGCATTGACAATGTGATTATAGTGCAAGAAATCATTCATACTCTTAGTAGAAAGAAAGGAAGGGCGGGATACATGGCCATCAAGATTGATCTTGAAAAGGCTTATGACAAACTTAAATGGAGCTTCATTAGAGACATGCTCATTAGGGCAAATTTGCCAGCTGATTTGATTGACATTATCATGAGTTGCATTTCCACGGTGTCAACTTCTATTCTTTTTAATGGGGAAGCCCTTGATCCGATCTACCCTTCGAGAGGCATAAGGCAGGGAGACCCTCTATCCCCTTATTTATTCATTCTTTGTATGGAGTTCTTTGGGCAATTCATTGAAGAGAAATGCAATGCTAAACTTTGGCAGCCTGTGAAGGCATCGTGCAGTGGGCCAGCCTTTTCTCATCTTTTTTTCGCAGACGACTTGGTTTTATTTGCCAAAACTGATCATGTCAATTGCTCGGCTGTGAGGGATGTCATTGATGCCTTTTGTAATGCCTCGGGTCAGTTAGTAAGTGCAGTAAAGTCTAGAGTTTATTTCTCGCCAAATGTGGATATAAATTCTAGGGAATCCTTTTGTGATATCCTTGGTTTTAACTCTACCCCGTCGCTTGGAAAATACCTTGGAATTCCTATTAGACAACCTGGTTCTTCTCCCCAAGATTTTAACTTCATTCTTGATAGGGTGAAGAATAAGTTAGCGGGCTGGAAAGCCAACTTGCTCTCCTTGGCTAGTCGGGCAGTCCTTATCCAAGCGTCGGCAGCGGCTATTCCTGCTTATGTCATGCAGTGCACTTACATTCCTAATAGTATTCTAGAAGGAGTTGATCGGGTGAATAGAAATTTTCTTTGGGGATCAACGGAGTCGTCTAAGAGAATTCATTGGGTTGGGTGGCAAAAGGTAACGAAGTCGAAGGAGGAAGGCGGGCTGGGTTTGCAAACTGCAAAGTGCAGAAACACCGCATTACTGGCCAAACTTAACTGGAGGTTTAATGTTGAAAAAGAAGCTCTATAGGCCCGAGTTCTAAGGAATAAATATTGCAGCCAGAGGAGGATTAATTCAGCCAATGCGGATAAATTACAATGTTCGCAGATTTGGAAAGCAGTAAAAAAAAGGAGGGGTATCTTCAATGAGGGTAGCATGTGGACTATTGGGAGGGATAGTAGTCTCCGGTTTTGGTGGGATAATTGGACGGGTAAAGGGCCTCTTCGTTGTATGATTCAAGGTCCTTTAACCCGTGGAGCTGATCAATGGAAGGTTTGTGAGCTTTTGTTAGACTTTAGTTGGAATTGGGGGCGGATCCCCTTTGAACTCCCTCTCAACATCAAGTCTTTAATTCAAGCCATTCCCAATCCTATTATTAGTAGAGGGCAAGATAGGCTAGCCTAGTCAGGCAACCCGAGGGGTACCTTTGACCTCAAAAGTGCCTATTCCCTTGCCACGGCTGAATTTGCTCCTCATCCTTTCAGCTCTAGCTGGATTTGGAAGCTTGATACGCTGCCTAAGATTAGAACTTTCCTATGGAGATGCCATCATAATAGCATAGGTGTAAAGAGTTGCCTTGCTAGGAGAGGGGTGGATATTGATGTTTTATGTCCAATCTGTCAAAGGGAGCCCGAATCAATCATTCATGCCATTAGAGATTGTGATTGGGTTAAGAGAGTTTGGCTGCAGCTAGGTGTGATCATTTCTAATCAAGGTTTTTGGACGAGAAGTCTCCAAGATTGGATCAATTGCAATTGTAGTCGTGCCCAAGGAAAACCCCCTTGGAATATTACCTTCTCCTTTGCTGTATGGTATATATGGATAAGCCGAAATATGGTTGTTTTTAATGGGAAAAGGGTGAACCAAAGTCTGTCTAAGGAGATTTTGAATCATGTTTTGGAATACATATACTGTGGTCATTCTCCAAGGAACCCGGTTCGGAAAATTAATAGAAGAATTTGCTGGGAAAGGCCTCATTTGGGTTGGAAGAAACTCAATACTGATGGTTCTTGGCTGGGAGGGGCGGATAGAGCTGGTTGTGGTGGCTTAGTGAGGGATGATCAGGGGGATTGGGTTGCCGGTTTCTCCAGACACATTGGCTCAACAAGTAGCTTCACAGCTGCGTTGTGGGGGCTGCGTGAAGGTCTTATTCTTTGCTGCAATTTAAACATTGATTTTCTTGTTGTTGAATTGGATGCCCAAGCCGTGGTGGATGTCATGAAGAACAATGCTTATGTAAATAACGTTGTTTCTCCCATATTAGATGACTGTAGGCAGCTGGTAGCTCGCTTCCAACAGATCCAGTTTAGATTTTGTTATCGTCAAGCCAACCGGTGTGCGAACCTGCTTGCTAGAATGGGTGCTGTGCAGGAAAATGATTTTAAGTCCTTTGTTAGTCCTCCTGTGGACATTTGTAATGTGTTTGAGGATGATTTGAATGGTGTTTATTCTATTAGGATGTGCACCGATCCTTTTGTAGTTGCTTAGTTTGTATAATGAAATCGTCTATTTACCAAAAAAAAAAAAAAAAAAAAGTATAAAATCCTTTTTTATTTTGATGTAACTTTGGTGTTGTAGACTCTAAGGCAGGGGCCAAACAAGGTGGGGCCCAAGGGGCCTAGGCTCCCTATTCTTAAGAAGAAGAAAAAAAAAAAAAAAAAATATATATATATATATATAGAGAGAGAGAGAGAGAGAGAGAGAGGTATAATTTTTAAAATTTTATATTTAGGCCCCCTCTTTCAAAACTTTTGAGCCCCCTCCCCTACAATTTTACATTGATTTCATTGTAATAGCATTTGCATCAGTTGTAAAATAACATAAGATCCCAAATTTGTCCAATCAACCCCAAAATACACTCAAATTAGTTTATGTATTATTGTGCAAAAATACATTTTTACTACAGTAATTGTGTAAATTTATACAATTACTGTAGCACAAATGTATTTTGTAAATTTATACAATTATTATAATACAAATGAATTTTTGTACATTGATACATAGATTGATGTGAGTGTATTTTGAGGTTAATTGAGAAAATTTACACAATTACGGTAGCTATACAAATGAATGTTTTAGAAATTATTTAGATTATGAGCAGTGGTTTCAGGATTTTTTTTAACTTATACCTCAGCCCCCTTTAATGCGAAATCCTAGGTCCGTCCCAGCTCCAAGGAGGCAGTGAAAGAAACTCAAAGAATCTCCAAGCTAGGTCAGTTTCACTTTTATGATTCTTTCTATCTTCACTTAAATTATATTGACATATCTTTTCTTTTGATGTTCTTCGTTTGTTATGAATGATTGTTTTCCAGTATGGAATGATCATTTTTCCAAGCGACTAGATTAATAATTGTGTACATGAGTTGAATTAACATATTGAGGATTAAGGTTCTTATAATAATTATAAAAAAAAAAAACCATATTTAGGATTTGGGCTCTACTAATATTGTTAAATCTTGATGATTAGAGCTAAGCTCTTATTTGCACAGGAAAGAATCATGTGTGTTTGAAGGGTTCGATTAATGGGGTGCCTTTAGATTATTTGTTAACAGAAAATTTTAGGAAAATTTTAATATCACTTTTATTGGAAATATAAAAAAAAAAAATGTATTAAAAAATTACTTTTTTCTTTTCGTATAAAAAGTTTTAAAAAAATATTTCCTAAACCAATGAACTTTTTTTTTTTAGAAACCTAAACCAATAAACTTAGGGCATTCATTAACTTTTCACATTTTTGAAATACCAAATAAATGATTCAGTTTTTTAGAAGATTAGAAGATTTTGAAAAAAAAAAAAAATTGGGAAAGGATGCACAAACATGCCTAGGCATTCGCAATCATACTCGAAGCATGTGTATCTTTAACAATTTAGGCATTTTCTCACTTAAATTGAAGACTAAAAGTTACTTTTTTTTTATTTTTTCTATTTACTTTTTTAAATACATTTTTCAACATTTTTTTTTCTATCCCCTTTTTTTTAATTATTATAGAAGAATCTCATTTAAATATGTCTCTTTATTCTTTTGCTAATTAGTACAAATACATTTCATTCTTTCTTTATTTTTTTATGCAAAAAAAATCATTATTTGCTAGTGAATAATGACTCTTCAGACAAAGAGAGTCACTGACTCACTGTTAATTATCATGACCCAAAAAAAAAATCTCTATTTTAGTAATGTTGTAGCTTGCATATGCATCTCAATCCAAAAGGCAAAAAGCCTCTCTCAATTAAATTACCTAGTATGATCAATTTAAAGATTTTTCATTTGTGTTAAGATTTAATCCCTTGGATTATGTTAATTAAGACTCATTGATCACTTTCCATATTTGACTTGATATAATTTTAATTTGAGTAATGCTACAGACACAAATTATTTTACAACATTTTTATAAACTATTGATGTGGCAAATTCTTACTAGTTTTAATATAGGTCCATCACTAACATCACATTTTTACCAACAATAACTATTTGGAAAATATTAAAGCTACATCAGCAATTTGTAAAAATGTTGTGAAATAGTTTGTATTTGTAGCATTACACTCTTAATTTTATTTCGTAAAGTAACTTTCCATACTTGATTAGATTAGATTTTATTTTATTTTATTTTCTTCTTTAATTGATTAATTAACTCTACTATGGGGAGTCCAAGGACCGAGGAGGGTGAGAAAAGGTATTTCCACCTATTCATCTACAAAGCACCTCTGAATCGAAAAAAGGATAGGAAAGGTGCATAATGTCACAAGAGCGCCCGAGTAGGAGAAGTAGTCTTCCAGGAAAGGGCCAAGGTAGCAGAAAGATATTTCCTAAAAAAGGTTACTTACCACCTCCGCATTGAATGCATGGCAACAACCTTATCAGCTGCATTAATGAGAAAATGACACCTGAATAATAGATTCACAGCTAAACAGCCCCTTCTACCACCTTCAATAGATCTTGGATAGGACAAGTGTCCAAAGGAAAGCCTAGAAGTATAGAAGCGGAGGCCAGGATGGAAGGAAGAAAGAGTATACAAGGGAGGAGAACCTCTCAGATCGAGGGATGCTGAATTTTTGGAGAAGAAAGCATAATTAAGAGGATAGGAACGAACACAGTGCAAAGGAGTTGAAGGTAGAACTTGTACAAATTTCTGTATAAGAACACATCCTCGGGTTTGCCCGAAGGCTACATTAATCTTAAATTACTCTTTGGAATCATTCTACTCTATTATTCTTTGAATCTTCGGCCTTAATCCTAAACTTAATTCAACTCACACTAAAGTCATTTTCTCACTCTCCATACAAATTATATTGTTTTAGGCTTAATTTGAGGGAAGGGGCTTCAATATTCTTAGTGGACTTGGACTATCAAAATTCTAGCACTTAAAATTGGCGCTGTTTGTGGGAACTTTTCCTTGTGGTTTTGTTAAGTCATGGCTAATCTAAAGCAAAATAGGGGGGAATCTGTTGGTTCTCAACGGGAGGACTATTTTGTTAACTTGGAACGAAGGAGGGATAGGGTGAATAACCCCACACCCAGCGTTATGGTGGAAACACAACATACAAAACATACTGAAAGGGGTCATTCAAGGACCGGGAGCTGTGTTTCACATGAGCAGGAAACACGGGATTTAAAACGCGAGATTGTTCATTTATGTAAAAAGTTGCATCGAGGGAACGTAATAGAGAAATTCCATTTCTATTGCATTTTGTTCCCTTCTCTCAAACAAGGGTTTAGGGTAACTTTACATACTTGATTAAGATTAGATTAGATTTGCTTTGCTTTTATTAATTGATTAATTCTACATATTTAGTTTGATAAGATTTGCTTTGCTTTTATTAATTGATTAATCCTACATGTTTAGTTTGATAAGATTTGCTTTGCTGACTTTTCATATTTGTGTGATTTAATTTGCAATTTAAATTTCCGAATACCTTTTCTTTTGTGTGATTTTACTGTAAAATCTATCATGTACAAAATAAATGTTTGATTAAGATAGAGAACCACCTTAAGAATTTCTTTAATTCAATATGGCATAGGAACATTAGTGAAGTTTAAGCCAAGAAGTCGTGGAGTTGGATACCTAACACTTTCCCCATTGCCTAACTTCAGACCTTGTTTGGTTAATAGTTGGATTTTTTAATATGGATCCAAATGGTTCTTTTTGAGTTTTACGCTTCATGGAAAACCTTTTATGAAAATAGTTTTTCGCGTTTCTTATGTTTGATAGCATTAAAATAAAATAAAAAAGTCAAACAAAAACAATCTTTGATCAATGAAAAATCCAATTAAAAATATGACTTAGTTTTTAAAGGTTGTTTTCCACTAAAACATTCAGAAAAATAACTCTATCTCACATTATGCTAAATAAATGAAATTAAGAGGTAGTACGAAAACTATTGAAAATAAATCTATTTAATTTTGAGGACACTATCAAACATTAGAAAATTTTTTTTTTTTTTTTTCAAAAAAATACTTTTTGAAAAATTTCTCATTTTATATAGAAAACATTAATATTGAAACAAAACGAAATGTAATATAGATCTTAATTTGATTAAAACTTTAAAATACATATGTATAAAGTAAATAGGGATTCCCCCAAGCATGTGCATGGGTTATCACATCCCACTTAGCATGCATGAAGATACAACAACTACATATTTTTGTATCTTCTCACAAAAAAAAAAAACAAAAAAAAAAAAACTACATATTTTTGTACGTGGGTTCTCCTGTCGAACCCAGGTGCCTTATTGCCTGCCTGTAAGTCTGTAACCAAGCTAATCTGCCCCACTAGGGTAGCCTCTGACGACTTTTTATTATGATCGATCAACACAAAAATCATAATAAATGTCTATATAATAATTTTTATAGCTATCAATTTTTATATTTAGACAAAGGAGGAGTGATAAAAATTGTGTTATGTTAAATTTTTTTGGGCTTTGCATAGGTTACGGGCTAGCTAGTTACCAAAATAACACAATAATGGAATTCCATGTCTTCAGCCAGTATTACACACCAGTACAAATACAACCACCAAAGCCCAAAATAACAGAGTTAGCAAAGCGTGAATGCCCAGCCCACATGGAGATTCAACCCCAATCCAACTCTTGATCTTAAACCCCTATTGTCAACCCAAGACCAAAACCATGCCAACATCATAATTCATACGCCGCCCATAAATACCAAAATTATTTAAATTAAAATACATAAAATAAGTCAATATTAAAAATTTAAAATATAATAATAAAGTAAAATTATAATAAACCTTATATTTTATATATGTTTATATATATAAAAACCCTAGAAAGGCTCTTATATATAGCCTAGAAAAGCTCTCAAACCTTGAAAAAATCTGTGCCGCATGCATCTTCCGATTTTATACAACAACAATGGCTGATTGGTCTAGTCTTCCTCATGATCTTTTAGTCCTTATTGTGAGACGCATACCTTTGTACGATGATTTTATTGCTTTCGGTGGAGTTTGTCAATCATGGCGATTTTCATTGAAACAATATTCTACGAGTCAAAGAATACCAAAGACTCCATGTCTTATGCTTGCAGAAAAAGAGGGCAGCAGCTACTTGCGTGGCTTCTTCAGCCCCAACCTCAGCCTCTCCAAAGGCATAGGAGGCATGACTCGCCAAGTCCTGTTACCACAAGCTTATGGGAAGAAGTGCTTTTCATCACAAGGATGGCTTATTACCATAGGAAAAAACCTCAGGATTAAGCTTTTGCACCCCTTTTTGCGGCTTCAAATAAAGCTTCCGCACATGAGAACTCTCTTTCATCAAAAGATAAAACACCTTGATAAACCTGTTACCTGGTCGTATGCCGCTTTTTTTGACAAGATTGTGTTATCAGCGAGCCCATCTGAGACATCAGACTATGTTGTCATGGCCATATATGGGGCTTATGAAAAGTTTGCCTTTTGCCGACATGGAGATAAGTCTTGGACCAAAATTAGAACAAAATTTCCATTCTTGGAGTGTTTTTCGGATGTTGTTTACTATAACAACAACAACATATTTTATTGTGTTGATAATCTTGGAGGAGTTTTTGCATGTGACATTAGAAGCCCGGATCCTGGTTTAACAAGTACCCCAGTGACAACTCTTCCTGAGGAACTAGCTCACCGAATTAGTGATGTAGCGCTGTTTTACCTGGTAGAATCGTCAGGAACTTTGTTGCTAGTTTCACAACAACTGGATCTATTAGTACCCGCTGTAGGGGGGGTACGGATTAACGAATACTGGACCAAGGGGTTCATAGTTTTTGAGGTGGGCTTAGACGGCAGGGAGTGGAAGGAGTTGAAGAGCTTGGACAATAGAGCCCTTTTCTTGGGACATAACTCTTCCATATCTGTTGAGGCATTTGATTTCTCGGGTTGCAGTCCTAATTGCATTTACTTTACTGATAGTTTCAGTGACTCATCAAATATGTGGATACCCGGTGGAGGAGGGAGAGATATGGGCATCTACAACATGTTAGATGGAAGTATCCAACCATGCTATCCAGGCCAATCTCGTTCTAACGTAACGCCACCTATGTGGATTGTGCCTAGTTTAGGAATGACCAACTCTCTTCCAAAGGTTGCACCTTTGGTCTAAACTATAATTATATAGACTCTGCACTTTTATCTATGTTTTTCTTTTAGTTTTATTAGCATTGGATTTGGGTGGTTTATATAAATTTTAATTTATTTAATTTTGTTGACTAATTCAATAATTCTCATTACTACTTTTCTTCTCTTGAGTCTGATTTATTTTAAATGAATGATTTATTTCTCTCTTTTTGATTCATACATTAATGGTTTTGGTTTTGGAGCTCAGTCGTATCTAAAATATTTTATACAGGGCCTAGGCCTAAGGCCCCACAACAAAATAAAAAATTCCCTATTAAAAAAATGCCTCATTTTCCTTTTTAAAATGTCCAAAATTTTATAAAAATATAACATTTTTTAAATAATTGATACTTTTTTTTAAAGAATGATGCTAAAGATATCACTTATTTTTCTATAAGTTTAATTGATATATCACCAATTACATAAAAAAGTAATTTAAATACAAATTGTAGGGTAACAAATTTCAGCCCAAACCCAAAAGAAATGGATTATAAGCCCAATAAGCCCAATACAATAAATTTGTAAGAGAGTGGGTGAAAGAACTGGATTTTTAATGGGTTTTATAACGGTTATTTGAGGTTTCAAGCTTGTCCGAGGAGGGAAAATCCCCTAATCAAGGATCGTGTATATGTCCGAGGAGCAAGTTTTTAGATGAATTGGCTATTTCTGAAAGTTCGTTCTTCACTATGTTACAGTAATTCTTTTTTTTTATCTTTCTACAAGTATTTTTCCGATCCTCTTCTTATGGAGGGTCTCCTCCATTATATAGTCATTCCCAATTCATTCTCATCGTCCACTTGTTTATCATCCAACCCTGCACTCAAGTATCTGTCCTACTAAGCAGCTTTTCTAGTTTTCTGTGGGCGATAGTGATTGAAAACACTATTCAGAGGTCTTCTCCACATTAATGTGGCCAAGAAAACTGCTGTAGTGCATTTAATGCGGTAGTAGCAACTTTTCCCCAAGATATTTCCGTGTTCTTATCCTTTTCTTGCGCACCTAAAATCTATCTTCTTGCTAGAATTTCCTAGAATGTTACCTAAGTCAAGGCGAAGTTCACTTGACTGAGATTCGTCAGGTCCGAGGAGGATGACCCTCTAGGACTAGTGTCTTTCAACATTTCTCTATACGACCACCTACTATGGGGCCTTTCCCAACATTTTCTCCTCCTCGGATGCATTCTTGTTAGTAAATGGGGCTTGAGGCCCAACATAAAAGCTCAAGTCTTTGCCCCCCCCCCCACAAAAATAAATTAAGTTGTTGAAACTCATCAATTACAGCCATTATTATATTATATTGTGAACATTTTGTAATATCTTTAGTATTTTTTTTCATTTCTAACAAAGATTCCAAAATATGAGACCAATAGAAATTTAAACCAATTGAAACCCTAAAATGTTTCAAAAAATATGCTACAAATGTGATAGATTATCAATGATGGCTAATCTACTCCAATAGTTTGAGACCTTAATTTATGTAAACTAATCTCCTACAAAACCACATACCAAATAATATCTATCTATTTCTCTTAAAAAGAATATATAAAATTAAAATTTAGATTACAATTGTACTTAACTGTGCATAGTTGTATATCCAAGTTAAAGTAAGTTTTTTTTTTTTAAATAATATTTTTTAGTTCTTTTTTATTAAATTTATAGTTCAACAATGATATTTAATCCTCTATATGAAATTAACCTTAGTTTAATTAGTATATATTATTCATCAATTTCTGTATTTACAAAAAACTAGTCTTAATTTAATTGGTATTATATAATTTATTAATGTGTACATATAGAAATGCTCCATATAAAATTTTTACCTTAGGCCCCAAATTTTTTTGGGCCGGCCCTGATTATTATTTTTGCAGGCCCTGATTATTATTTTTGCAAGAGATATACTAACAGGTGTTGTTTGTACTTTTTAACAATGAAAGGTAACAATGGCCAAGACAGAGTAAAAGGTTCTACAGATTGAAAAGATGTACAGAATTTGGATCCATAGTGAGTAAAATGTACATGGAAAGTGTTTTTTTATTCTTGTACCGGTAGATAAAACCATTCGGTCAATCATTGCACCATAAATTGTCTAAGACATGCAAGATGTAGACACTTAATTTTTAACCAACCAAAAACTTAGGTCTTTGACCCCAACGAGGAGCATGACAAATGTCTAGCACTTATTGTTAAAGGAATTTTTTATAGTTTGAAAGTAATCACAACTAACAAGTGCTTCAAAGTTGAAACTATTCAAAGAGGTGTTGTTGGAAAATTACCTTTAATCAATCATTTACTTATATATTTTAAAACATAATGAATTTTTGAGTGAGACTTGTTCATTGGAAAATAGACATCTAGAACTTCAAAATGGATACAAATTTCACCATACTTTAGATTTACAATGAGTGAGATATATCCGTTTGAAGTTAAAAGCAACTATTTTGTCAATGTTTTTCTTAAAAACTAGTAAACTATATTTTTCTTCAGTTCTCTTTGTAGTAATGCTAAGCACAATATAATTCTTTTAAAATCTCCACTTTCTATAGCATTCGATTCCATCCGTGCCTCCCAAGTCCCAACTTTTTCAAAAATATTTCATCGTTTGAGTTGTGAGCATTACATTCTAAAGAGAAGTATAAAATCCTTTTTTATTTTGATGTAACTTTTGTGTTGTAGACTCCGAGGTAGGGGCGGAACTAGGTGGCCCCAAGGGGCTAGAGCTCCCTATTCTTAAGAGGAAAAAAAGATATATATATATATATATATATATATATAGAGAGAGAGAGAGAGAGAGGTATATGTTTAAAAATTTTATATTTAGGCCCCTTTTTCAAAACTTTTGAGCCTCCTCCCCTACAATTTTACATTGATTTCATTGTAATAGAATTTGCATCAATTGTAAAATAACAATAAGACCCCAAATTTGTCCAATTAATCAACACAAAAATACACTCACATTAGTTTATGTATCATTGTGCAAAAATACATTTGTACTACAGTAATTGTGTAAATTTACACAATTACTGTAGCATAAATGTATTTTGCAAATTTATACAATTATTATAACACAAATGAATTTTTGTATAATGATACATAAACTAATGTGAGTGTATTTTGGGTTTAATTGAGAAAACTTACACAATTACGATAGCTATACAAATGAATGTTTTAGAAATTATTTATATTACGGGCAGTGGTTTCAGGAATTTTTTGAACTTATACTCTGGCCCCTTTAACTCGAAATCTTAAGTTCGTCCTTACTTCGAGGAGTCAGTAAAAGAAACTCAAAGAATCTCCAAGCTAGGTCAGTTTCACTTTTATGATTCTTTCTATTTTCACTTAAATTATGTTGACATATCTTTTGGAATGATGACTTTTCCAAGCAACTAGATTAATAATTGTGTATATTAGTTGAATTAACATATTGAGGATTAAGGTTCTTATAAACCAAAAAAAAAAAAAAAAAAACCATCTTTAGGATTTGGGTTTTACTAATATTGTTAAATCTTGATGATTAGAGCTAAGCTCTTATTCACACAGGAAAGAATCATGCATGTTAGAAGGGTCCAGTTAACGGGGTACTTTTAAATCATTTGTTAATGGAAAGTTTTCGGAAAATTTTGATATTACTTTCATTGAAAATATAAAAAAACTGTAAAAAAAATAATAATAAAAAATTCTTTTCTCATAAAAAGTTTCAAAAAATATTTCCTAAACCAATGAACTTCTTTTTTTTTTTTAGCCTAAACCGATAAACTTAGGGCATCCATTAACTTTTCACATGTTTGAAATACCAAATAAATGATTCAATTTTTTAGAAGATTAGAAGATTTTGAAAAATAAAATTTGGGAAAGGGTGCACAAACATGCCTAGGCATGTGCAACATACTCGAAGCATGCAAATCTTTAACAATGTAGGCATTTTCTCACTTAAATTGGAGACTAAAAGTTATTTTTTTTTGTTTTTTGTCTATCTACTTTTTTAAATATATTTTCCAACATTTTTTTATCCCATTTTTTTATTATTATAGAAGAATCCCATTTAAATATGCATCTTTATTCTTTTGCTCATTAGTACAAATACATTTCATTCTTTCTTTATTTTATTATGCAAAAAATTCATTATTTGCTAATGAACAATGACTCTTCAGACAAAGAGAGTCACTGTTATCATGATTCATGACCCCAAAAAAATCTCTATTTTATTAAATACATTTCCAACATTTTTTAATCCCATTTTTGTTATTATTATAGAAGAATCCCATTTAAATATGCATCTTTATTCTTTTGCTCATTAGTACAAATACATTTCATTCTTTCTTTATTTTATTATGCAAAAAGTTCATTATTTGCTAATGAAGAATGACTCTTCAAACAAAGAGAGTCACTGTCATCATGATTCATGACCCAAAAAAAATCTCTATTTTATTAAAGTTGTAGCTTGCATATGCGTCTCAATGCAAATGGCAAAAATCCTCCCTCAATTAGATTACCTTGTATGATCAATTTAAAGATTTTTCATTTGTGTTATGGTTTAATCCCTTGGATTATGTTAAATTAAGACTCATTGATCACTTTCCATATTAGACTTGATATAATTTTAATTTTATTTCCTAAAGTAACTTTCTATACTTGATTAGATTAGATTTTATTTTATTTTATTTTATTAAATTTTTTTTTTCTTTAATTAATGGGTAAATCGTAAATTACACCCTTAAAATTTGAGATGATTGGATTTTACACTCTGAAGTTTCAGAATTTGGATTTTACCCCCTGATGTTTGGGGGTGTTTGGATTTTACACATTTCAAAATTTGAATTTAGCTCCTATATTTTAGGGGTGTTTGGATTTTACTCCCTTAAGTTTAGGGGTGTTTAGATTTTACGCCCTAAAGTTTCATAATTTTTTGTTGTAAAATCCAAACACTCACAAACTTTAGGAGGTAGATCCAAATTCAGAAACGTTAGGGTGTTGTGGTGGGCCTTTTTCACAACTGCAGGCTGGGCTACCTCCTGCCATGCTATGGCCCAATGGTTCTGGGTAGGAGAGTCAGGACTGGCTTGACTGCAACACACCCCAAGCCAGCTTCAAGCCAACTTGTGCACAAGCTAAAGCCCCTTTACTAAGACCTTAGACATGTGCCCATGATAAAGGAAATTGTTACAAGAAAGTTGTGGCATGCAAGACTAATATAACAATAATAAGAGAAATATGCTTACTATCAGCCAGAAAAAGGAAAATGCTAAATCATGATCTTAATAGGGAAAGAAGTAATGCAACAATATAAATGCAACATAAATAAGCTGATAACAATAAAGAAAAGGAAATCACAATAATGCTTGATCAATAAAATAAAGGAAGAATGGTCAGTCTGCCATGCTTGATTTCCCTACGGAGTTAAATTCAGGTTTGGAACCCCTTTTCAATGTGGGCAATCTCACAAGGAAATCCTGCCATGGAAATTACCCACTTTAAGAGAATGGGCCTAAATGGTTTATCCTCAAATTCCTTAATCCTTACTAGAAGGTGGGCTTTTAGAGGGAGAGAAGCGAATAGCCTATTAGTGCATGCCTACTACCACACTGTTCCTTACTCTCCGTTTTCTTTCTAATTCTTTTTTCCTTTCTAAGTTTTCTGCTCTATCTTTCACTCCCTTTCTTACTTCTTTTTCTCTCTATTCTCTATTGTTCCTTCCTCTGTTGTTCTGTTGTTTTTTTCTATGCACAGCTGAGGCCCCTTTTATACTGCCTGCCGTGATGAGTTTTTATTATTTTGCCCTTTAATCGATTTTGTCTCGGTGTGGGTGTTCTTCCCAGACCACCTACTAGTCTGTCAGCTGCCCAGCTATCACCACTTACCTATGCTAGTCATGCCACATCCCATTCCCAGACAAAGAGTCTTATTTTGTTTACTTGCTCATTGTGGCATTCCCATCCGAATAAGGGTGGGCATTCTCTCTCACTATCCCTTATGGCATGCACCTAGTGATTCCAACTCAATTTTCCCTCTTTTAGGTGGTATGTCATCCCAGCAGAACATTTCCCCCAAAAGAGTTTGAGTGGGAACCTTAGAATAGGCTCTCCCTTTCTCCCCACTGCCAAACCATACCCTCTCTTACCTCTGACCCATGGCCCACCACTTCTCTATTGGCTAGGTACAAGTTTGTGGTGCTTGGGCCTTGTGCGTGCTCCACTTCCATGTATGTCCATGGCTTGTCTGCTATTCATGTGTTTGCCATGACCTGAGGGTTCGTCTGCACACTCTACTATTCATTCTTGACCTCTTGTGGCGTGAATGAGTCTCTAAGCTTTCATTCCTCGAGTCTTACTTCTTTCTTGGGTTGGGCCTTGCTTGATCGTGGGCCTTTCCCTTTCCAATCCATTCCTTCCCTCTTTTGCGGGTCAATTAATACTTCTGCCATGCCATCATGTTGTTCCTGCCATGCTATTATTTGACTTGTGCTTGCTAAGCCTCTTTCGAGCCTGCTCTATGCTTTCCTTTTACTCACTTCCAATAGCCTAGCGTTATCATTGGGTTAGTACTCATGCTATTTTGGGCTTCCTTGGCCCATTTCATCGCTTTCGGGCTCCCTTGGCCCATTTCATTCTTTTGGGTATCCTCAGCCCATTTCATTTCCTTCGGCATCCCCGGCCCATTCCAATTCTTCATTTTCATGGGCTTTTGCTAAGTCTTTTGGGCTCCCCAGCCTTAATTACCATATCATTTACTTTCGGGGTTTATGGGACTTTCCACCAACCCCTATTTACTTAATTATTTCCTTTGGGCTCCTTTGGCCCAGTCTTGCTTGCTTTCTAATTCTTATAATGCCCATAGATTAACCACTTCTTTCTTCGAGCTCCTTTGGGCCCGCTTGCTTTCTTTGAGACCCTTTTGCTATCGTTTAGGCCTATGGTCCATTATTCTTGCCATTCGGGCTTAATGGTTTTCTTTTCAATTTACCAATTCCTTTTCTCTCATATTGTTAGGCTTCTTCCTATTATTGGGCCTCCTTGCCAAAGTGGGCATCAACAAGTGTAAAATCCAAACACGTTAAACTTTAGGGGGTAAAATACAAATTCTGAAATTTCAAGGTGTAAAATCCAATCATCCCTAAACTTTAGGATTGCAATTTGCAATTTACCCTTAATTGATTGATTAACTTTACATTTTTAATTTTATAATATTTTCTTTGTCGGCTTTCCCAATTTAATGTGATTTGATTTGCAATTAAAATTTCTAAATATCTTTCTTTTCCAGTGATTTTTATAATAAAAACTTTCTTTATATGTACATAACAAATTATTAATATATATATATATATATAAATAGGTAAAACTGAGAGAAAATTCAGTTAGATTTCAAATTGAATTCTAATTATTGTCTAATTTTGCACCACATGTCCTATATATATATATATATATATATATATATATATATATATATTTTTTTTTTTTTTTAATTTCTAGGTGAGTTAATGTTGTGCAAAAGTCAAAGAGTCTAATATAAAAAAATTATTAAAAAAAACCCATAAAAAAGAGTAAACTCATGTGTATATTTAAAAAATAAAACAAAATAAAATAATAAATAAATAAGAAAGAAAGAGTAAAACTCATGTATATATCTATGACTTAAACAAGATATAATTTGAATCCATCTATGTGTAATTGTATTGTTTTTAATTGTACCATGCATATGCATAGATTATACATGTATTAAAAACCATCTTAGTAATTTTCTTAATTAAATTACATAATATTCTTAATTTAATGATTTTTCATGTGTTATGATTTGATTTGACTCATTAATCCCTAAAATTATGTTAATTTAGACTAATTGATTCCTTTCCATATTTGACTTGATATATATTTCTTTCTTAATTTTCGTTTGGGAATTCATAAGGGAATGGAATGTAATAATCTTAAAGGAATGGAATGGAATGTCATTAAACTAGGGAAAGGAATGAAAAAGAAAGGAATGAAATGAAATTAAGTACCCTTATTTTGATGTTTTAAAATAAAGGAATGGAAATTAATGTAAATGAATGGAAAATAAGTAACCTTATTTGGGAGTACATAGAGGGAAATGAATGAAATCATTTTATAATGATATTACTAATAGACCCCTATTTTAAAATAAATTGCTCAATATATAGGGGTATTTTGGGAGTTTTAGTAAAAAATTCATTAAATCTATTTTTTTTTCTCTCCGATTCCTTCTAATTTCAGAGAGAATGAAAATTTGAAATTTTAAGGGAATAGAGAGGAATGAGTATTCATTTCTACCCATTTCATTCATTCCCACTTAAACTCCCAAAAAAGAAGAATAAACTTTCCATTCCCTCCATTAAAACTCTCCAACAAGGGAATGGAAGAATATTCTAAAATTATTCTCTTTATTCCTTTCCATTCCCTTCTCCCAAATGAGGGCCTAAGGTAACTTTACATACTTGATTAAGATTAGATTAGATTTGCTTTGCTTTGCTTTTATTAATTGATTAATTCTTCATATTCAGTTTGATAAGATTTGCTTTGTTGACGTTTCATATTTAGTGTGATTTAATTTGCAATTTAAATTTCCAAATACCTTTCCTTTTGTGTGATTTTACTGTAAAATCTTTCATGTACAAAATAAATGTTTAATTACGATAGAGAACCACCTTAAGAATTTCCTTAATTAAATATGGCATAGGGACATTAGTTTAACCCAAGCGGTCGCCGAGTTGGATACCTAACACTTTTCTCATTTCCTAACTTCAAACCTTGTTTGGTTAAAAGTTGGATCTTTGAATGTGGATCAACATGGTTCTTTTTGAGTTTTACTCTTCATGAAAAACCTTTTATGAAAATAGTTTTTTTTTTTTTTTTTTTATGTTTTTCTGTGTTTGATAGCATTAAAAAAATAAAAGAAAAAAAAAGTCAAACGAAAACTATCTTTGATCAATGAAAAATCCAATTAAAAATATGACTTAGTTTTTAGAGATTGTTTTCCACTAAAAGTTTCCGAAAAATAACTCTGTCTCACATTATGCTAAATAAATGAAGTTAAGATGTAGTACAAAAATTATTGAAAATAACTTTATTTAATTTTGAGGACACTATCAAACATAAGAAAATGAAATTGTTTTCCAAAAAATACTTTTTGAAAAATTACTCATTTTTTCTAGAAAACATTAATATTGAAATAAATGAAGCGTAATATAGATCTTAATTTGATTAAAACTCTAAAATACATATGTATAAAGTGAATAAGGCCTTGTTTGGTTGCTGAGTTACCTATCACCCGCATAAATCATTTCTAATAACTTAAAAATCTCCAAAACACTTCCAACCTTGTTTGGCAACTAAACCCGTTCCAGTTTCCTGCCTAAAAACTCAAATAAAACTCGCATTTTTGTGGGACCCACGGACTGACCACTGTGCAGTGCGCACAGAACGGTTACCCGCGGTGATCCTTTGATTTTTTTGTTTGCATTTCACACCTAAGCTCTTAAACCCCAAAGCCGCTAACCACCCTTGAGCTCAACTCCTCCATCCTCACCCAACTGCGCCGCTGCCATGGTTCCTTCGTACGTCATCCAATCAAAAAGTTATTTAATCTACCTCCGTCCTCCAGCCTCATCCCTGAAACTGAGCCCAGAAATCCACGATCGCTCCTCTGCGATCAGCGATGGTAAGGGCACGACGAATCCAACGGCTTCTCTGAAGATTACCAAGACCAGTGTATGTCAATTTTTCCCTCATCTTATCTGCAATTTAGGAAAAAATGAGAATAAATTTGCTGGGTATGCCATGGTGTTGAATAAATTTATTTCTTTATTGTAAGGTGTAATTTGTATCGGTGAACGGAGCTTCGTTGGAGCTGGACCTTGTGCTGATCGGCGGAATTGGAGCTTAGATTTTCGGATGGATTACAGTGATGATCTTCGGTTGTGCTTGTGCTTGTGCTGTGGGTTTGGGAGAAGGGAAAAGGGAAAGTGATGAAGAAGAATTGCTCACAAAAGCCTGCAGTGATGGGATGAGATACTGCTATGGGATGAGCCACTGATAACTCAAAACTCTTAACTTAAAAATACCTCTACCGTGTTTCTGAATTTGTTCACTCATATCCCAAAAAACTGAGATATTTTAACCGAGTTAACTGTTTGATAAATCATCCAAACAAGCTTTGTACCTGTGGTACCTACCGATTTTGGGTTATGAGTTAACAAAAGTGAGATATATTAACTCAGTTTACCAAAATCCAAATAAGGCCTAAGGATCCCCCAAGCATGTGCATGAGTTATCACATCCCACTTAGCATGCATGAAGATACAACAACCACATATTTTTGTACGTGGGTTCTCCTGTTGACTAAGGTGACCAAATTTGGGCTTGGCAATTTAAGCCACACGGGCCCAATATCAACATACGGGCTAGTTACCAAGATAACACAATAACGGAATTCCATGTCCACAGCCAATATTACTCACCAGTACAAGTACAACCACCAAAGCCCAATAATAGAGTAAGCAAATCGTGAATGCCCAGTCCACATGGAGATTTAACCCCCAATCCAACTCTTGATCTTAAACCCCAATTGTCAACCCAATACGGCAATACCAAAACCAACATCATAATTCATAGGCAGCCCATAAATTCCAAAATTATTTAAATTATAATACATAAAATAAATCAATATTAAAAATTTAAAATCTAATAAAGTAAAATTATAATAAACCTAATATTTTATATTTATATATATATATATAAACCCTAGAAAAGCTCTCAAACCTTGTAAAAATCTGTGATGCATGCATCTTCCGATTTTATACAACAACAATGGCTGATTGGTCTAGTCTTCATTATGATCTTTTAATTCTTATTTTCAGACGCATAGCTTTGTTCGATGATTTTATTGCTCTCAGTGGAGTTTGTCAATCATGGCGATTTTCTAGTGCAATTGATTTCGATCGTTGTTGTAGGTCTCACTATGAAATACTTAGAGCATTCACATCAGCTCATACAAAATTCATTTATATTTAAGCATAAGGATATTCTTTTTTTCTATTTTAAATAACCACTTTTTAAAAATACTCACATCATATTATCTATTTAAAACTATATTTCATTAAAATATCAAATTTTCTTTATTTTTTTAATAGTTTCTTTTTTTTCACACACAATAGCCATCATTCACTCTATTCCTTCATTCTCGAAATATGAGAAAAAAAAAAAAAAAAGCTAAAGGTAAAATTATTAGTGCCAATTTACATGGCTACTGTAGTTGTGGATGAATTTTACAAAATTATACACACACTAATGTCACATCATAGGGTGTATAATAGAAAAATGTGTAAAATTTACACAATTTTGTCTACAAATGACTCATATCAGTTAATGTACAATTATGTAAGTTTATGTTAATACTATTCATTTTGCATTTATTTTTTATTTTATTTTTATGTATTCTGATGATGAAGGAACATAGTGGATGGTGGTTCTTATGTGTAAAGAAAGAGAAATAATTTAAAAAATTAAGAAAAAAATATTTGAAAGAAATAGAGTGTAAAATAGATAATCAATTGTGTGGTGTTTTAAAAAGTGAGTATGTGAAATAGGAAAAAAAAAAAGAAAAAAAAAAGGTTTTTATACAAAAATAGATATGAATTTTTACGCAAACTAATGTATATGCAGCAGTTGACATAATATGGGGCTTAAAGTCTATTTTACAAAGATCAATAGTTTTTTTTTTTTTTTAATTGAGATAAAACAAAGACCAATGTAAATGCTCTTACATGCAAAAGTGCTAACATGTATTATAACGGGAGACCAAAGTGGCCCACAAAATCACTACATGTTCATGTTCCTTTGTCAAACTAATTTACATGCAAAATCTTAGAGGTTGTTTGGTTTGGAGAAAAAAGTAGTGTTTTTTTGTGTTCATTTTCAGTTTTTTGTAAGATCCACCACAAAAATTTGGTTTGATTTTCGAAGTTGTACTTATTTTTCATTTTCAGTGTAAAAAAAAAAATATAAAAAAAAAAAACAAAAACAAAAACTTTTTTGGCGTTATCAATTTTAGTGGAAATGGATACATGGCATTTTTGTAAAAAACTAACTTTGTGGGTCCCACTAACAGTGAATTGCTAACAAAAACACTTTCTCTCTTTCTATCTTTAATCTTTGTTCCTCAGGTTTATGTTTTCTCTCTCACCCTCTCTTTCCTTTTTTTATTTGATGTTGGGATTTGATGACATTTTTTTGAATTAATGGGTTTTTCGGTGGTGATCTGGGTTGGGTTTTAGTTTTTTTCGATAGATTACGGCTTGTGTCGTGGAGATTTGGGCTGGGTATTGGCTTGCAATGATGGTTTTGATGGGTTTTGGTTTTAGTTTGTTTTTGGAGTTATGGTTGGGTTCCAGTGGTTTGTGTTGGACCGTTGGTATGTTATTTCTTCTATTTTTTATCCGTTTTGTTAGAATAAAGTTAGCAGAAGACTAAGCAAAAATTAGAGTAAAAATTGTTGCCAACAAACAAAAAATTGAGTTGGAAACAAAAAAAAAAAAATTAATTCAATATTTGAGTATAGAAAATTAATACACACTCAACAGAAACTAAACAGACCCTTAGTGTTGCAGCCACAGCCCACAAGATTTTTTGTAGTTAGTACTTTGTGCACACTTTAATGACCCGTAAGTCCTTGGTTGGATGATCTAACCTAACAGCATTCCCATCTCCTAATGCAAAATATATGCATTTTGCCTCCTTAAAAGTTAAAACAGTATTTTATATTTGAAATTGTTGAAATTTAAAAAATTAATTAATTCTTTTATTTTTACTGATAAATGTTTCTTTATATATATATATATATATATATATATATATATTTTTTTTTTTTTTTTTTATTCGGTCTATATTAATCAACGGGTTCATTTTTATAATAGGGTATTAGGCCTATTCGGACAATAATGCAAAAGGCATGCCACCGAGAAGTGGAAGTGTTATTTGGTCGTGGAGGGACTGGGACTGTGATAGCACATAAATCTACTGCTTGATTTTACACCATTTGTATCATATTTTAATAATTCATATCTTACCGTATAGTAAGTTATGATAAAAATTGTATAAATATTATTACTTCTAAAAATACTTAAAATATTTATTGCACATGTCACATCATAATGAGCTAAGCTGAATATGATGTGAAGTGCATTTTGATTGATAAAAATTGCATCAATCAATACACTTCACAACATATTGGACTGAGCTGAAAATAGAGCTAAATCTAACAGAAGTAATTTTTTGCTTTTATTCAAAAATTAGAAGTATTCATCATTTTCAATGTAAGTCATGTGAGAGGCTTTAGGAATTCAAAAAGAATACAAAAGAAAAGAAAGAAAGAGAAAGCAGAAACAGAAGCAGTATTCAGCTAAGATATCAGAAAGACATAGCTTCAAACATTACAAACACCAATTCATAAAGCAGAAATAAAGGAACACATTCTCCTAATCAATTCTAAACAGTAATGACCTAGAAACTCAAAAGAAATTTCACTCGTGCCAGAAAAACTTCACTTGAGCCGGCCAATGCTGCTTTCTTTATTTTTACGCATTAAACTAAGACAAACTCAAACTTCATTGAACTTCAACACAAACTAAACCTGCAAAATCACAACCCGAAAAAAATAAAAATAAATAATAATAATAATGATCACAATGAAAGGATGACATAAGCACATCACTACCTATTGACCTTCTTCTTCTTGTGCTTCTTATGGGTTCACTTGTTGTGGATCTAGGGCCTGGATCAGCTAGGGTTGGGGGAGAAGGATCACAACAAAGAGAAATATAGAACAATAAGTTTTACTCATGCAAGTCAAAAAAAGAAAACAAAAAAAAAAACAATGGAAAGAAAATTCAAATAAGAAAATTATGATGTTACCTTGTGGTTGGCCTGCTTGGTCTTGTTGTTGCTGGGCTGGAGGTGGAGGTCGGTGAGAATCTTGCTTGTGCATTTGAAGGATAGCGTCAGTAGGGAAAACATTATTACAAATGTTACATTCGTAGTGGAAATGTTTATGCACAGCTTTGTTATGGGCACGTAAAGCTTTCGCCTTGTTAAAAGACGGAAACGACTGGTGACAAGAGCAGCAAAAAAATTGATCATCATCCATGGTGAAACTTGGGAGTGGGAGGAGAGGAAAGAGAGTAGTGAAGAGAAATCTGTAAGCTTTTGAGCTTGAAGGTGGTTAACAATGGCGAAAGCTTAAACAGGATCGAAATGAAAAGAGAAAGAGAGACAGAGAGAAATATTTCGGTATTAAAGAATGAAATGATTGATACAAGCTCAGAGACATACATTACAAAACCACTCTATATATATACAATGGAATAGCTTATAAAAAAAATGTGAAATAGATGGAAACATGAACTGAGAGGTAACATGAACTTCTTTTACTATCATCAGCACCTATAAATCAAATAAATATAAGAAAGCGAAAGAGATGGGACATAATGTGAAAGAGATGGGACATAATGTAAGGAAAATGAAATTAATAATAAAATTAGAAAAAGGACAACAGCTGAAGCCCCTAGTGTTCGGAGTGAGGAAGTGGACTAACTATAGAAATTAATAATGACAACTGAGAGGTAACATGAACTTCTGTTACTATGAGCACCAATAAATCAAATAAAATATAAAAAAAAATATGGAGAATGGTTAATTGGGGTTGAAATCAGTGCACCTGATGCAATTGGGGTGAATTGCATATAAGTTAAAATTTGCAACATAATTAAGTTAAAATTTGCTTAGAAGATGTCATGCATAATTTAAATAGATTTTTTTTATGATTAGATTGCTTTATACTCTTAACAAAATAGTAAGTTTTAATTATTTTTAACTAACATAAAATAATAAAAATCTATAGGTTAAGAAATTATTACACTTTTCAAGCTTGGGCTCTTTTATATTTCTAAATTGCATCCATTGATTGATAAATTGAAATTTACACCATCAAGTATTTGGACAAAATCAATGTGTGCCTTCCATCAACATTCATTAAAATCTAGCAGCTAATCCATCCAAAAATTACATTTAGAATACAAAATAGGAAAACAATGTGGTTTTAGGAGGGTTAATGGCAGAACACAAATAACAAGTTACAACACCCCATTTCAAATTCATAAACTCAAAAATAGGAACATAACGATTCGAAACATCATGAAATCATAAAGCCCTTTTCATCAATTCCGCATATATTCCCAACACTCCAGACAACAATTTATTCCAATTTTTAAGAAAACAATAACTCACATAATGCATCGCACTAAAAAATGTAACAAAAGAACTCCTATTTTTTATTTTTATAGAAATAGAGCTTCAATTGAAAAAAAAAAGGGGGGGGGGGGGGGGGGAAGCAAGCAAATCCAATAGACAATTAACACACTAAATTGTATACCTAAACCAAATGTGAGACTATGAAGTATACCTCCTTAAAAGGCTTCAATAATTAATTATTTAGATAAAACCAATGAGAAGAGAAAGGAAAAAAAAAATTCTTAGTTGTAAATATCATGCTTGGCAACTAAAATGTACAGAATATATTCGACAACTTGTCTACTCGGCCAGTTTTTGTAAAACTTAGTAGAAATCAAATGTTTCTATTGTGTCATAGGTAGTTTTACTGATATATTAAATCACCATTCTCCATATGCATTGTCTATTTCACAAAGAATGCTATTGGTTTAACATTTTTTTTAAAAAGTCATGAATCGGAATAATTGCATTTAAGACAAACCAAGAAATACACATACATCCAAAGTTTGGCCAAATCAAGGTCATAACAAGGACTAATCCCACAAATTATATAGTCAACAACTTAACACCAACAATACAATAACAGTTCTAGAAAGCTATTTATAGAAATTACACACAGCAGAAAACTATCATACACTGATCACATATATTGATAATTTTCAAAGACTCAAACAATGGAATTTGTATGGACTACTCATTAACAACTGTCAAAAATCAATAATCTCTAAGAACAATTCAGCAAAATAACAAACACAATGAGGCTAAATGACTTCTATAAGTGAGTAAAATATGCATATTTCTCTTACTGTTCTCACAAAATGAGCAAGAATTCCTAATTAAGTAGGCTAACTCCAATTAGACTGAGATCCTTTAGCTAGCTGTCATGCCAAATAATATATATATATATATATACACACAATACAAAGTATTTGTTATTTGTTTTAAAAGAAAAGATTCACCAGTTTGAAAACAATTAAATCGAAGAAAATTATAGAGAGATATAGAATACCAAAACTCATTAATATTTAAAATATTGTTAAAAAATGAATTAATTTGTTATACGCTAAAGATTAATAGAAGAAGGGGAAAACAAAGAATGATGAATATATACCATTGGTTACTTGTTGCTCTACATCCCAAATTCCAAAGAAAATACTATCAGAAATCAAAGCTGACCTTAATAACATGCATGTCAACAACTATTCCATATTTCTTCATTAAATAGGTAGGCAAAATTGAAGCAACAAAACTAAAAAGAGTGATAAATCAATCTTTAAAAAAAAAAAGAGAAGAGAACTTTAGAGAGACAGATACATGTATTGCGATGAGTTGAGAATGCCAAACCACAAACCAGCATATTTTTTATCTGGTCCTCTACTTCTCTCTCTCAACTTCCAAGAAACCCACACCCACCCACAATCTCCACCAAAGTCTCTTCCCATCCTTTAAACCACACAATCCTCTCCCCCCACAAACCTACAGCCCGCTGTCTCCGAGCCTTATCTCACCAAATATATACAAATTACACCAGCACCACACACGTACTCAACTCATCAAGTCTCTCTCTTTGTCGAGTCTGTCAGAAGAACAAGATATTTCTTGCACTTTGCCTGCGTCTAAAATGCTTTTCTTTCCCACAAAAACGATGAGTTTTGGACGTTTGGGGAACCATAACAAGTGTGGGTTCTCTTTTTCTTTTAAGCCCAAATAAAACAAGTGATGAAACGGTGAGTTTTGCCCATCGGATTAACTAAACCAAAAAACTTTTGTTGACCTCATACTATTGTGCCACATCCACATAAACTTTTGAAACCTTACAATTTTATACATCATTATTTTATTACATAATTTGTATATATTTGCGCAAAACCCAATCTTATTGGTTTGCAAGAGAGTTAAACCAGCTTCAATTGTACCTCCGCTTTTTGGCTTGTTTGATTCAGTGATGTGGAACAAACAATGTATGCCTTCTTAATTAGATGGAGCGTCAAAAGTCAACTCGCAGGAAATCCATGTAGCAAGGATCTTCACAGTGACATCCATGAAATTTCATGAAATTTAGTGACATGAAGAGAACCAAGGACGGGAGCAAGAGTCATTGCCTTTGGTGATGAGGCACATTACTTTTCAGGCAATTCCTTTGTTTAGGTCCCAAAATCCTCATTTTTGCCGTTTTTAATAATGTTTGTTTTCTTTATAACTTCTAATCTAAAAGTTAGAATAAGGTACCATTTGTTTTGGAACGTCTCTTAAAGATAGTAATTTTTAATTCTGCAATTATCTCATTTTTTTTTGCTCTTTTGATAAAATTTACTATATTACCACATAATTTCGTGATTAGCATAAATTAAAGTTTTAGTGTGCTTTCCTAATCGCCCTTGCTGAGTTGGCAAACCGTTATTGATTCTCATATGTGGGTATTTTTGAATAAGACACTCAATAAGTGTGAATTTTACTGTAAAAACTATTGTTTGCAGTATTACTCGACCACATGTCATCAATTGCTAGTGAAATTGATTTTGACCTTCATTGTAGGTCTCACTATGAAATACTTAGAGCATTCACATCAGCTCATGTTAAAATTAATATTTGTTTTAGCATAATAATCTATTTTTTTCTATTTTATATAACCACTTTTCAAAAATAAGCAACGAAACAATTTTGGATAACTATGTTCTGATTTTTTTTTCTTTTTATTTTATTTTATTAAAATTAACAAAAATTTATTTAAATAATAAGAGGGATTATGAGGGTTAACTATGAGTAAAAAGCTCTAACTCTCTTTCTCTCTATTGTTATTGCTTAACGGAGCACTTGACAATGGACAGAAGTATTGATTTGAGTGAGTTGGCAAAGTTATTGACTAAAATAACAAACTTCAAACTTAAAAAATTGAAATGATTTTTGGGAAAAGTTAGTGGATGAAAAATGGATTTTTTCCAAAATAAAATTTTAAGTACTACTTCTCTTTAGTAATTCATACTTGTAAGGACCAGTTTTGACTCGAACCCAAAACAGGAATGGACTCAGGCTCAAAAAAGCCCGAACAATAAAATTGTAAAGAATGAGAGAAAAAGCTAGTCTGAATCTAGGGAAAAGATATTGGTTGATAGTGTTAAAGGGAAAGAGTTACACATGCTCAAATACAAAAAGCATCCTCGGTTGTGCCCTAATAGTATGATCAATAGTTTAGAGTTCTTTCTTTTTACTGTTGTATTTCTTCAACCTTTCACTCTTTTTTTTTTTCTTTCGTTTTTTCTCTTCTTTGAATCCCTTTTCGTCTTATATACGATGGTTTTTGCACCATTTTCTCCATCCACGTGTGAGTCAGGTGTTGGGAGTTTGTCTGTCCCATCTCGCACCTCCTTGAACCTTCTACTATTAGCTGTAAGACTGCTTGTTTACTGTTCAGGCATCACCTCCACATTAATGCGGCCAGAGAGTTGGTTGAGAAGTATTTAATGTGTAGGTAACAGCTCCTAGAGATATTTGTTATCCTCCATCCTCGTCCTTTATCTGGTATTTACCCATCCCCTTGTCGCAAAGTTCCTTTAATATGTTATATTATGGGTTTGGGAAGGTTCCTGGCCACCTCGGACAGAGGTTCCAAGATGGTCATTATCCTCGAACATGGTCAAGTCCTCCATAAATATTCTTTATCTCTCCCTATAGTACAGTTTTCATTTCCTTCTTAGCTTATCGTCCTCGGATACGATCTTATCCTCGAACTGGATATTGGGCCATAGGCCCAGTCCTTTTCCATGTGAATAGTACCTATGGGATCAATTGGCCCCCACAATACTAAAATATCATTCTTTTTATTTTCTTTATAATTTGATATTTACCATTGACAGGTAAGAATTTATGTGGGATTAAAAAGAAAAAAAAAAAAAAAAAAGACAAAAAATACTATTTTGGTTATGTGGGGGTCAAAAACTTTAGAAATGGATTTTGAACAAAAGTTCTTAATCAACACAACTAATTTCTACAAAAATCAGAGATATGAATCCATAATGGGAAAATTAAACAGATAGCTAAAGGCAAAAGGAAACTATATCATGCTTATATATATATATATATATATATATATGAAAAAGGAGTGTTCTTATGATACAAAGAGGGATTCTGAAGGCTGAATATAAGTAAAAAGCTCTAACTCTCTTTCTCTTTATTGCTCTTGCTTATGTCCTTTTTTTTATGGATCCCCTTTCCTATTGCTCTCCCTTCTTCTTTTATAGCCATATCTCTTCATTCTCCAGCTATCTAGCTCTTAGCTGGATTTGAGGGGTACTTGTCCTATAAGCCCCTTGCGTTGCCATTTCTTGATCATGAAGAAGGACTTTTGGGGTGTTTTCATTGTTCAATCCAGTTATTCAGCATTTGATGAGACTGACATTAAGTGGGAGAACTCATTAATGTAGAGATGTTACATTGGGCTCTGCAATTTCTTCGATGTGTTCATCGAGAGAAAGGTGAGCAAAGGATGGCCTCAACTTAAGAGGAAGGTCGCTCCTTGGCTAGTCTCCATGTCCTCAAGAAAGAATGGTTCCACGAATTATCGCGATAGTGTGCCTAGATGGTCTTCGGGAAGGATGGGTATAGCAGATTACTTTGGCTATAGGCCTAAATAGTCTTCCCATCAGAAGTCCCTTTTATCTCATGTTAGACCCCAGGCCGAGTCCACTCCTTGGATTTCCTCTTTGGGCTAAAATCTTTGAGGTAGATTTAGGTTCACTCCCCCACAAGTTCCCTACATTTTGGGATTACAATCAATTTAGTCCCTATTATTTTCAACTTGCCGTTAATTTGGTTCCTACCATCAACTCACTAACAAAGAGGAAAAAAAAGTTTAAAAATATCTTTAAAAAACTTGAATAAAGATAATTGTTAATCTTTTTCTTTATTATTATTTTTAATAAAAATAACTTTAACTAGAACTAAAATGATTTAGACATGGTAAGACTTCGTTAGAATTCAAATGCAAAAAAAAGAAATACCATGCATGAATATATATTTTTATTAAATTTTTTAGAGCAAAAAAGATGCTTAAGTAGGAGAAGTTTGGAACCACTGTTACTGGGTTACTTGGAAAGTATTCATTTAGTTGGAAGTTATTGAGAGGAAATTGTTGTTGATTGTGTGAGTAGGGTGGTTTTATTTATTTTATTTTATTTTATATATTTCTTTTTTGAGAAATAGAGTAAGGTGGTTTTTTTTTTTTTTTTTCAAACTACTAAATACACACACTCTTTAATTACACTTTTGGTTGTGTGCGTGGAGTGAGAGGTTTTTGTGATATAGTTTTTTGTTTAAAAATTTTGTTGAATTACAGTTCTATCCTCTCTTCTTCTTTTTTTCAAATTTTTTAAGAGTATTTTTTTTTGAGAAACAATTTTTTTTTTTTTAAGAGTAAGAATATCTAATTAAATTGGAATATTTTGATAATTCAGAAAAGTAATAACTAACTTTCCGAATCTTCTTAATATATAAAGATAAATGAATTTTAGAGGTTGTGGTTGAAGTACTTTCCTAATTTGCAAGTGAAGATTTGATGAAATTAGGAATTGTATTTTTTTTTTTTTGAGCGTACTATGTGTTTTATTGCCAAGAAAATGAAAAAAAAAATGTAGAATAAGATCTAAATTTTTTTTTTTCTATATTTTGTAAGCCACGTGAGCTTCAAGTATATCAATTATCAATTGTGTAATTCATTAGTCATGTGAACATTTTCCATTTGCAGGTTAACGGTAAAGACCAAATTAATATTTACTAAAATATAAGTACCAAATTAATTGTCACTCTAAAATATAGTGGCTAATTTTTTTTTTTTTTTTAAATCTTATTTTTTCACTTATGCACTATGCAGTTAACGGGGCCTTTTCTATGGGTAGAACAGATTGCAGATATGAGCCCATTGTAGACCCTATTCCAGCCCACATCCGACCCGAATACTCAGCCCAAAAAAATAAAACCATGGCACCCATTAGGGTTCCTTATCTGTAACCATATATATACACAAGCGGCTTCGTTCACAAAACCTTGCTGCCTTTGCAGAGAGCTTAGAGAGACAAAAGATCTGCTCTACTCGTACTCCACACCCAAACAAAAATGGTTTGTACATCTTCTCTTTTCGATATTATCGTTTGTTGTTGGTTTTTTTTGTTTTTAATAAAATTTATTTTAAGGATATGAAATTGGCTAATGAATATTGTGGGTTTTGTTCACTGTCCAAATGGGTTTTAAGGGGTTGTATTCGTTTGGGTTTTGGTTGTTTCAAATGGGTTCTTTTTTATGTTGAAGATATGTCAGAACCAGGATTTGGGTGTTCAAATATGTAGATTATGTGTATGGTTTTTTTGATCTCTTATGTACAGTTATACGGTTGTTTGGTTACTCTATGGATTCATAAACTAAAAATGTATTATACAGCTACAAACAAGTTTGAGATAAATATAATGATGATTTTGTCATGGGTTTGTTACAAAAATGTATGGTATATGTTTGATTTACATAATTGGTGGAGATTAGGAAGTTGGGATTTGCCTAACTATTTTCTTTTCTAAGTCTAGAATACATATATGATAGTCCTACGTAATGCACAAAGCTCCCACTGGTGTCTGAGAGAGTTAATTGGTAGGTGACTTGGGGAGGCTGATTAAAATGACATCTCTCCATGTATGATGAAAAGAGAGGCTTTATGATAACCCATCATCCATCATTTTCTTCAGCTGGGTAGGGCTGAGATCTTCTTATGTAACTCTGCATTTTATGGTTTGCCACTATTCAAAACTGGCCCATGATGGGCACCTACATTTTATTGCATGTCGTAAAATCCATAAAGTTTGTATTGATAATTGTTTTCTCCTTCATTCCCACACAATCCCAATCCCTCTATTGAATGCTTGGTTTGTGTTAGTGCTAGATGTCAGCTCTGTCAAGTAATTGAAAAACTGATTTGTGTTACTAAGTCCTTATGTTGGCTAGAGAACTTAGCATGTAGGGACCATCCTCTGAATTTGATTGAAGAAAACTTATAAAAATCCACCTCTGTTGCTTGATGAAAGCTTCCATCCGTATTCCTGTATGGCAATAGCATATATCTAGTGTCTTACGATTTTTTTTTTTTTTTTAATCATAGGTGATTCTCCAGCTTTAAATTTTAATATTGGATATCCTTCATTAGATTCAAAATCTAGAGTGGAAACAAAGTGAAATAGGTCAAATTTGATTGTGAACACAGCTCTTTGTTTGATGGAAGAAACTTCTTTTCCTTAATTGATGTTTTATCTTTGTGGTGATTCTTATTCTTGAGGGTTTTAACTTTTGTCAAATCTATTAGGTGAAATGTCTAAATTTTATTTTCAACTGAAACTTAAATCATGTAACTCTGAGATAAAGCATGTGAAAAACAACTTTATATTGTAAGTGGGAAACACTCTTTGCTAATTACAAGCCCTAAGGGTGATTGGATCCTTCCATTTGCCTTGGTTTAAGTATGCCCAGCATGTAGCCTGACTATAAATTCAGAAAAATGATGTGGTCATGAGGAGAGATATGTAAACTTTTTGGTGGATTACTCTACTTTGTGTATGAATTGTATTTAACCCATTTATGTATAGTATACAAGAATATTTGGCTTGTTTTAAGTTTTTGAAATTAATATGTTTTTGTGTGTCTACAACAGGCTAGAGGGTTGAAGAAGCACTTGAAGAGGCTCAATGCCCCTAAGCATTGGATGCTTGACAAACTTGGTGGTGCATTTGTAAGTCAAAACTTCTGTACCTAGTTGCCTCTGGAATGATTTTTGTATTCGTCTTATCTCTCAGTTTATATGTTGAATTCAGGTTCCTTTTTGTTCATTGTATTTTATTTTTCTTGTTTAGGCTCCCAAGCCTTCATCTGGACCTCACAAATCTAGGGAATGCCTGCCATTGATCCTTATCTTGCGAAACAGATTGAAATATGCTCTCACCTACCGTGAGGTCATTTCCATATTGATGCAACGACATGTTCTGGTTGATGGGAAAGTCAGGACAGATAAGACCTATCCCTCAGGTTTCATGGGTATGCACATCCTAATCTTCCTGTTGTAAATTATTGACTTTATTTTTTATTTTTTATCTTTACTTGTTTTTAGTACCAATGCAATACACTAAATCACCATGAGAAGAATGCTCATTTGTAATCATCTATATCTTCTCAACTGAAAGAACCACTCACTAGCTAGCTGGACTAGTGGGGGGCCCTTTTTGGAGACATACTCAAAAACATGCCTTTTTTTTTAACCCATCTATATGATGCAGTTACAAATTTACTAATTGTGATGGGTGCTGCAAAGGAATGTTGAATTACTATAACCACAATCTGCTTGATGATATAATTTTATTTACACTATGTATTGCTACTACATTAGGAAAAAATGTCATTTAAATCTTCCACCCTCATTTTTTCCTGAATTATTTGTCCTAGCCAATATGATTGGCGGGTGGCTCATTAGTTTTGTGGCATTGAGAGTTTTTGTTGCTTCCTTGTATTTATGACTGCCGCATGTTCCCTGGTTTAAAATTAAGTTCTGTGGTGTTATTGGTTAGAAATTTAATGTTATGCTTATAATCTGCTTTCCTTCTAACAGATGTTGTTTCAATCCCCAAGACTAATGAGAATTTCCGCCTGCTTTACGACACTAAGGGTCGATTCCGTCTTCACTCAATCAGGGACGAAGAGGCAAAGGTATTATCTTCAGTCTCTTGAATATATTCTCAAGTTTTTTTTTTTTTTTTTTTTTTTTTAATTGTAAAAATTAATGTATATCTATAACTGAGGCTTCAAAAATTGAGAGTGACATGATTCCTAGTGAATATACATCATCTTATTGTACATAATAGATGAAGTTGTAACATCATCTGCCTAGCTTCACAATTTTGTTTTGCAATATTGTATGGATCCTTTGAAGCTAGTTATTATGGATCCTGCTAGGATTATTCTGATCAACTGAATGTCTCTCTGCAGTTTAAGCTCTGCAAAGTCAGGTCAGTGCAGTTTGGGCAAAAGGGCATCCCATACCTCAACACCCATGATGGGCGAACCATCCGCTACCCAGACCCTCTCATCAAGGCCAATGACACCATCAAGCTGGACTTGGAGAGTGGCAAAATCACTGATTTCATCAAATTTGATGTTGGGAATGTAGTCATGGTGACTGGTGGAAGAAATAGAGGCCGTGTCGGAGTAATCAAGAACAGAGAGAAGCATAAGGGAACCTTTGAGACAGTCCACATCCAGGATGCCACTGGGCATGAATTTGCTACTCGTTTGGGCAATGTGTACACCATTGGCAAGGGGACAAAGCCTTGGGTTTCCCTTCCTAAGGGCAAGGGAATAAAGCTAACCATCATTGAAGAGGCCAAGAAGAGGCTTGCAGCTCAAGGGGCAGCCACAGCTTAAATGAACATGGTGGAAATAACCTTCAAACTTATCTGATGGTTATTTGTTTTTGTAGCTCTGACCTTTTAGTTCCTTAAATTATGTTCCATTTTTTTTGTCTGTTTCATGCTTGGTAACAATAATATAGTTGTTATGAGATCTTGATGCTTGTTTGTCTTGGTTGTCTGTAGAAGCTCTGAATTGGGTGTTCAATTCTTTTGAGTTTATATTGTGAGGTTCAATTTGATATTTGATAATCTGAGTTTTATCCTTAGGTTGCATGAGGATTAGGTATAGATTCAGAGAAGTTGTACCAATTGCTATAGGCAAACTTCTTCACCCGCTCACTATGTGCCTCGTTTGTAGGAATGGTAAAAATTCCTGGCCCTGCTCGATCCACCCAACATGGGATTTTTGGCCCCGAAGAGGGCGGATGGGGGGAGGGGGAGGGGTGGTTTGTATGTCCAGCACAGCCCTAGGTGTGTGTGTTTTGTTTATACGTATCTTATTTATATTTAATTTTTTTAATACATATTACACCTTTTCTTTCTCTCTCAACACCCCCATCGTTGTCCCTTCATTTTTCTTCTATTTTTCATCCCGTGTCTTGCCCCAACCTGACTCTCGCCTGCCTTGCTCATGTCATTCTCATCCCAAAAGGGGACGAGGCACCCATGATCCGACTCTATCCCACTCTATTGTCATTCTTACTCATTTGTTAACATATTTAAAGAGAGACTTTTGCGTGCAATAGATGAAATGCATATGCTAGAAAGGACATGGATGTTTGCTTGTAAAAAAATTCAAGTACATTTTTGAGTGTGTAGAATTAGAAGTCTCATACTTTTTATGTTACTTCGATATCTTGCAATTTTAATTTATATTGTCTTTTAAGTAATCCAAAGATTCCAAACCAACTCATTATCAGAATTTTTAAATGACAAATACCTTTGAACGTTATTAAATACTATTCATTTTTTAAATTAACTTCATATATATAGAGTAAAAGAAAAATACTGAAAAGTCAAATTCTAACAATATTATAAATGTTGGAGAGGCTTGAATTTACATCTGTTTACCCAAAAGGTGGGTATTAGAATTGCAAGAATTCTGGATTGAGATGTTCATAGGAATTGCGATTTTTTTCAAGAAATTTTTACTGAGTTTTAGATTACACCAGCATTTAGAATCTGATGTTTGGGAAACAAAAATGATGGGAGGATTCTTGACGGTTGTTTTCAGAAAAAGTGTTGCGAGCCCAATTCCAATTTATTTCTTTTAAGTACGGACCATTTTTATGAGCCCAATTCTAAAAATAGTGTGAGGGTATAAGTACTTTTTTAGACCATTTTTAGGAGCCCAAAATGTGGGTTTTGCTAAAAGTGGGCTGGGGCTTCTTGCAAAACCTAAGGCCCATATAAAAGATGTTTTGTGCGTTCTTGGCTGGTTTCTATTGCATAGAGTAGCTTCCCAAAGGACCAAAAGGTCGCCAATCACATTGAGTCGAACATTTCCCTTAATAATGATAAAAAGACAAGCGTTCCTTTTACTTGAATAAAGCAAATATGACCATAATTATTAGTTTAACATCATGGAGGACCATGGCCTCAACCATTATCCATAAACCAATCCCTAAGAACATCCTAGATTTACTATGAAAACCTTCCACCATATCTAACACAACTAATCTCGTTTTGCCCTTGAAACCCTAACTTCATAACAAAAGCCTATTCAACAACAAACCAGCATTAACATTTGAGGTCTTGTGATGAAAATAGTGGCACAAAAGAGTTCTGTCTCTCTCTCTCTCTCTATCTCTACCTCACCGCTTTTCTCAAATTTCCCTTCTTGTTGTTAAGCATTTTGTTGCACCCATTGCTGTTTAGCATCTTGATTTCCATCTTGCAACATACCGCTGGCCTATATTTAATTATTTATCACATACTGAAATTTTGGGCTTGAGTCTTCTAATTTAATCACATTTCAAATAATCAGAAGTTTTGGGTTTGCTTAAGCATTTTGGCCCTCATTACAAAATGATCATCAACAAGGATATTAGAGGCTTAAGACCCTAGAGAAGAATTGGCAAAATATGTTGAATGATTGAAGATTTTCTATCGTACAAATTCGGCCAAAAATTTTGTATTTCAACTATCTCTTGATGTTATTAACCTAAATGTTTAGGAAAGCTTAATCAAATATACGAAGACATGCCAAATCTTTTTTCTTTTTCTTTTTTTTAGGAGGGAGACATGCCAAATCTTGATTGTAATTTGCAATACAACGCCGACTCACCGACTCTTATACAAGACGTGGCTTTTTCTTTTCTTTTTTGATAGGAAACGTGGCCTAATTTGAAAGAAATTTAAAAAACGTGTATCAAACAAAAGGGGTTTACATATATATTATATAGTATAACCTTTGACCATTCAAAATTCCAGAGCTCATTGAATCTTAGCTAAGAACACGTTAAAACATGGTCGATGGCTCGGAATAATCATTGACATATAATACACTTCTTGAAGAAATAAGTAAATGTCAAAAAAAAAAAAAAAAAAAAGCAATAATACTTTGACACTTTAGGAGTTCTAATATTGAAAAATTGCTGATGATTTTTTTCTATATTCACATTATGTAACACCCACAAATTTCAATTAAAAAAAAATTATATTTAACCCGCAATAAGAAATTTCAAAAGAAATAAATTCATTATCATGATCAAAATAAATGGTAATTCATCTCAAAAATCATGGTAATTCATCTAATTTCCACCCAAAAAAAAAAAAAATCTAAACTCTTCAATATTTAATCGTAAACTAAAAAACTCCTTATAAAATCAATGTTTTTAAAGTAAAACTTAAAAAAAACTCCTGATACAATAATGTGTTTGAAGAGGTACAAAATATTGTTGGGAATAAAAAAGCGCATTAGGTTCGCATAAAATAAGAAGCAATTAGAAAATTAAAAATGGTAGATGAATATAAGTTTTTTTTTTTTTTTAGAAACACATAATGGAAAGGAAAAGGGTTTCTAACATAAGGCACACCACAACTCCAAATATAAGAATATAAATTTATAAATTTTTTTTTTTTCAAATAAATTCAATAGATATTGACATAAAATTTTAGAGGAAACAAGGAGAACAAGATAGTTGTGTATACAATTAATGCAAAACATCACAAATACAATATGACATACTCTGTGGACTGTCCTTGTAGGGAGGGTAACACTCACTTATTGTTTCCACTGGAAAGGTCAGTGAAAATAAATAATCAACAGTGAAATTCGAACACCTATCTTCACCACATGGTCCACATCCAACTTCCACAACACAAGAATATATTCAATCAATTAATTATTTTATTTTATATATATATATATATATACACACACACTCAAATTACACATAATGTAACTTTAGTTAATGTAATGTTGCTAAATAATTTTATATCAGATTTAAAAAAAAAAAAAACAAATCGTCCATTAGAATACATTGTTTCCTCTTACCTTCTATTCTTGCAAAGTATTAAGATAATCTGAAAACAATATATACCTATTATAAGATGTATAATTTTTTTTTTTTTTTTTGCACTTCACAAAACATAATTTATGGACCAAATAATAAATAACATTTAATTTATGCAAAATATGATATGCATGTTAAAAACAAAAACAATGAATGGTTCAATGATGAGATTTTCAAAATATAAATTCAAGAAAATATTATTATATAATGTAAAGCTTTTTAAAAAATAAACAGTTATATCATTCCCAACCTATACTCTCTTTTTTCTTTCTATGTATATGTGTGTGTGAGAGAGAGAATTCTTTCAATAATTTATTAAAAAAAACACACACAAGCCCGCCTTCAATGAATGTCATATGTTCAATGACTACAATTATTTGTAAAATAGAAAATTTCATCCTCCCCAAGCTGGTCCCATTAAATTATGGCACTTACCATCACCATCATTATTTCTATAATTTGATGCTTAAGCTTTGTCTAGAGAGAAGAAAATAGAACTAAGTTTTCCATAAACTCGAAGGTAAGGTGGTTGAACCGAACATATATAATGAATCTCGATAAAAATGGAGACAATCTTATATATTAATGTTGACGCAAACTTATATGTGTAATCTTTGAGGATACTCTACCAAAATCAACAGACATCATGGAATACATTATGGAATAGGAATGAAACTAAATCTCAGTTATTTATGTACAGTGCCTAAAACATATGATATGATATGAGATTTTGTTATAAAAATAAATAAATAAAACTATGTTATTATTCGTGCTCAGATGAGTTAATTTTTTAACACCACGTATTTAATCTATATAAATAAATATTATCTTAATTCCATAAAAATTAAATTTTAAATATAAAATTTTATAGTGATTAGAGAATAGAAGTTTTGGATTTTTTGTATTTTTTTTAATATATAAATAATTCGATAGTTACCTAAGAGAAGTATTTGTCTATTTGAATCCTAAATGTTCTTGTAAAAAAAAAGTAAAACACCAAAAGATCTTTTTATATATATATATATATGGCCAAAACTAAGAGAAAATATGATTATATTTTAATCTGGATTCTCAATTTTGTGTCACGTGTCTCATTTAATTTTTTAATTTTGTACATAGTGAATTATTGAGGGTATAAATTGAAAAATCCAAATCCAATTAAATTCTAAATTAGATTTCAATTGAGATACAATTTTCCGCCATGTATGTATCTAAGTTTTTAATTTTTTGTGGTAAAATATTATTAGGTGCAAAAATCAAAAAGTCTAAAACTAATTAAATTCTAAATCATATATATATATATATATATATATATATATATATATATATATAATGAGAAATCATTACATATTTTAGAAATATATGACTTGAAAAAAGTGTAACCTAATACCATATATAATTTGAACATTTTTTTTAAAACATCTAATTTGAATAGTATAATTGCGATTGTTTTTAATTGTATCCGGACATATGTATAGCGCTACACATTAGTTTCAGTTACCTACCAAGCTCTTGACTTAATCCAAAAATTATGTTATCAAATATTTTACACTTAATTAGAGACATAAAATATTTTCATCTAGAATTTTTTTTGGTGTCATTAAAAATTAGATTAGATTTGACCGAACTTTTTTTTTGTTGGTTGAAAAAAAATTTGACCTAACTATTCAACCGTAAAAAAAAAAAAAAACAGTTTAAAAAACAGGTTTTTTATGGGTAATACAAATCCTGGTTGATTTTACACGTTAGTATCAGTATGATGAGCAGAAAATGAGGAAGAATCGGTGGCGGATTCTCAGTTCCTAGGTATTATTATTGCAAATTAAAAATCACCGTTACAAACATGTGATGCTAGCAGAGGTCCACGTAGCATGTGGTGTGATGCCACCCATTTTCCTAACTGAGATTCAATTTTTAAAATTTAAAAGTACTGAGTTGTTTTATTTAATTAATTAATGATATTCTAAATAACAATTAATTAATTAATGAGTACGGCTAAACTATAATATTTTCACAATAATTTCACAATAAAATTTAGGTGTCAAGTTTTTGCTGGTTTTCCTTCTTATTGACATCATTTTTTTTAAACCTATTATGAAGAGCTTATAATTAAAATTTAATAAACCATTTTAGGAACTTTTATTTTTATTTTTTAGAGTTTCAATCAATGACATTTACTCTTGATAATAGTTTTTTATTATTAAACCAAGACATCAATTGGTTTTTGATGTAAGCGAGGGTTGAACCCCAAATATTTTATCCAACCATCAGAAACTTTATTAGTTGAACTAACTGAAACTCACATTTTAAAAAAGCTTTCACACGCTTTCAAAAGAAATATAAAAAATAGTCAAAAAAAATTAATTACTTTTTTTAATAAAAACTTTTTAAAAAAATTTCATAACCCAATACTCCATCAGTCAACTTTTCTTTTCTTTAAATTCAAAGACTACACCATTCTGTATATTTAATTTCTAAATCTTTAAAATATATATACAATTTTATATATTCAAACTAAAATTTTTTTTTCAAAGTTCAATATTTTTAATATGTTGTGAAAAAAATTATAGCTATAACTTTATTGTTAATTAATTAGTTAATGTGAAATCATTAATTGAAAAAGGTGGTCTCCACCAATGTGGCTGGAGTGTGTAGGGTAGGGTAGAGTGACAAAGACAGCACATTTCGGACGGTCGTCTTTGACAGCCATATCATATGGGAATGGGAGGAGAGAGAAAAGAATTGAAGAGAATTGAGGGAACTGTATTATTTTGCAGACAGTTTTGCCAGGTGTCACTTCCTATGATATGCATTGGGAATCTCATTTCTTTGATGCCCTTATAGTTTATGGTACTTTCAAACTCACTCCCCATGTTCTTAACTTTTTATAAGTTCAAAATTAGGTCGGCATGCTAAAAAATCAAAGAATAAACAGGATGAGAATGATGTCCTTGTTTTGATTGCCAAAATTCAAGGGAAAAAAAATTTGTAAAATCTTTGATTCCTTAATGTGTTTTTTTTTTTTTCCTTCCTTACAATAAATATTATGATAATTTATTCTCCTATAAACAAGCTTTTAAGTCAAAAAGCTTTGGATAGTATACAAATATACTACATGTTCTAAAATAATCATGTGTCACATTAATGTGCAAAAAAGGTCCCGTATGTTATACACTTTCTGTTTTGTTCAAAATATTTTAACTTAACTATAACATAAATTAGACATCTGTAAGTTTAAATTTTTAACAAGTTATTTCATTTACCAATTAGAGAAAAAAAAAAAAGAGTAAATTTTTGGTCCTTGTGATTTATGTTTGAGATTAAAGGATCCCTTTAAAAAAATAGTTTGAAATTATTGCTTATAAATCTCCTTTTGGGACTGAAAAGGATTACCATTTACCACTATAAGGATGATTTTTTTTTTCTTTTTTTGGGGTAGAACACTACAAGGTTGATGATAACATATCCATTAAGTTTGGGGCTATGAATTATAGATTCAAACAATGTAAGGACAAATTGGCAATAAAAATCATTCAGATTAATGAAAATAATTCAGTCGTTTCATTATAAAAAAAAAAAAAAGGCAATAAAAACAAACCAGTTCGGAAATCAAGAGCCAGAGTGCAACGATTCTGTTGGCAACAGCAACGACGAGGCTTTAGAATAGAGCCCCACACTTTTTTGGCACGGCTTTTCTAATGTAAATAAAGTCACCTTGGCTTATTACTAATTAAATACTTAATTAATCTAATCACACAAATAGACATTAACACCTTTTCACCCATGCCAATAATTAACCCCTCTTTACCCTTATCAAATCTGTTACATTAATTTGTTTTTTTTATTAATGAAGTCTCTTACTTTCATAAGGAAACAAAAAATCTATTGCATTATTAGTGGTTATAAAAAAAATCAAATTTAAATACTGTATGATTATAATTACCATAAAAATATAGATTTTTTTTTAAAGATAACCAAATTCAAAACAATTACGTGATTGAATTTAACAGAGAACTTACCAAACACACACTAAATGTACTTTATGAACTCTTGGATTTTTTTTTTTTTTTTTTTTTTTTTTTTTTTTTTTAAGAATGAACTCTTGTACCCAAGATTTATTGTTCTGTAGTTTCTCAAAAAAAAAAAAAAAAAAGATTTATCGTTCTATTTATTTTAATGAAAATCTTTATACAAAGATAGTGCGCTTTCGATACACTAAATAATGGTAATCTTTATTATGAGAAATAAAATGTGTTGTAATGAAATATCTAAACATATTCATAAATTTAGTTGAGAGTTATAATATTAAAATAAAATTTAAGATTTATTTTAGTAAATATCTTACTCATAATATATTTTTCAAATTTAGAGAGAGATGGGTTATTTTTTTATGATTATTTATTTTTATAGTTATTATGTGCATATAAAAAGTTTTTTTATTTGAAAATAGGGTCCGGTTAATGTGTGCCCTAAGGGCACACATTAAGTTTTCTATTTTTAGAAATATTTTCTCAGGAATTGAAAAAATTATAATTACTTTTTCAATTCTCGAGAAAATTTTTCCAAAAATAGAAATTAATGTGTGCCCTAAGGGCACACATTAGTAAAATCCTTGAAAATATATTAATTTAATAAATTATTATACTTACTAAAGAATAACTGTTACAAGTTTACAACCCTTTCATGGATGAATAATGATTTTTTATTTTAAAGAATATTAAAAAGCTATCTCTTAACTTTTTAAAGAATATTAAAGAATAATAAAAATATTACTAAATTAAAGAATGCTTAAACTATAAGAACCTATTACATTGCAATATTTATTACAGTCAACCAAACATGCTCATAGTTTTTCGCAATTTCCTTTGTTTGTTAGTATAAAAAAATGGGTTAAAAGAAAACTATTCCGTAACTTTCCATATATATAGCTTAGAAGGAGATAGAGTTGTTTTTCACTAAAATTTTATAAAAAACAACTCTATTTCAGGCAAAACTAAATAAGAAAAATAATTTCATCTCACACAAAGTTAAATAAGGGAAGTTGAGAGAGAGAGTTTTTAACCCATTTTAAAATCTCTATTAAGAAAAATGTTATGTTTACAGCATTTTTACAACACTTTCATAACAAATTTTAAATAGCAAATTCTTGCGAGATGTTACTAGTGGGCAAGAAAGCCTAGAAACAAACAAATTATAACAAAATATTAAAATATTTTTGCACCATCTTCATTTTGAGTAGTAATAAGTTAGAATATTATATTATTCTGTTTTTATTTTGTCCTATAATAGATTCACACCTCAATTTACTGTGAAGTGTGAAAATATGATGTGATTTTGTTTCCTAGTAGAAGTTAAAAATTAAGCCCAGAAGTATGCGATTTATTTATTTTTTTCCTTTTCAGAAGAATCCTAGAAGTATACAATGATGTATAAAAGTATAAACTACTAAACCCAATCATAGTTTTTTCCATACAAATAAACACCTCTACTTTGCATATCACATTACGCCATGACAGCTACCTAAACACGTAATTGGAAGATTAGAGATTTTTTTAGCCTGCACAGATTAGAGAGCCTCAATATTCCAATAAACACAGAGAGGCACAGACCCTTTGAAGCCAGAGTTGAGACCAGAAAAAAGGAAGAGTAATCGAGAGAGAGAGAGAGAGAGAGAGACGGAGATAGTTTGTAATGGGAAAAGAGAAAGAGAGGAAGCTGTTCATAGGAGGCACAGTGTGGCACGTTGCAGCAGAGCTAAAACTGTTGTTAACAACACTCGTTGTTCTCTGCAGCTTAGCCACACTCTTCCAATTCCTCCCTTCTCGTTTCACCATATCTACTTCTGATCTCCGTTTCTGTATCTCAAGGGTTGTTTCTCAAGTGGCCCCACCACCTCAACTGGCTGCACAGCCACAACTACAACAGCTGTCTCTTCCTCCACCACCTTCACAGTCACCACCACCTCCACTATCACTACCACCACCTCCACCGCCACAACCATTGCAAGATCAGACTTTGGAGAATGGTACCATCAAGAGAGCTTTCAATCCGTATGGTGCAGCAGCATACAGCTTTGTCACTATGGGATCATACAGAGGTGGTCTCAACACATTTGCCATTGTGGGTATTGCTTCAAAGCCTCTCCATCTCTATTCAAAGCCTACTTACTTGTGCAAGTGGGAACCTTCTCACAACTCTACCTCAAAACCCATCTCCGCAGTTGGATATAAGATCCTCCCAGACTGGGGCTATGGAAGAGTTTACACTGTTGTGGTTGTAAACTGTACCTTTTCACAGCCCATTAATGTTGATAACTCAGGTGGAAGACTGGTTCTCTATGCTACAACTTCTGGTGGTGGTGACAGAAACTTGAATGTCACTGACACCGTTGAAGCTCTGACTGAGTCTCCAGGGAGTTTGGACTTGTCTGTGTTCACTTCAAAGCCAAAGTATGATTATTTTTATTGTGGGTCATCTTTGTATGGGGGTTTGAGTCCACAGAGAGTGAGGGAATGGTTGGCTTACCATGTGAGATTGTTTGGGGCAAAGTCACATTTTGTGATACATGATGCTGGTGGGGTTCATGAGGAAGTGTTGGAGGTGTTGAAGCCGTGGATGGAAAAAGGGTATGTGACATTGCAAGATATCAGGGAGCAAGAGAGGTTTGATGGGTACTATCACAATCAGTTCATGGTGGTGAATGATTGTTTGCATAGGTATAAGTTTATGACTAAGTGGATGTTCTTCTTTGATGTGGATGAGTATATTTTTGTGCCTCCCAAGAGCACTATCAAGACTGTGTTGGATTCACTTTCTGAATATAATCAGTTCACCATTGAGCAAATGCCTATGAGCAGTAAGCTCTGCTTGTCTGAGCCTAATGGAAGAACCTACAGGTACATGTTTTGCTTCTTTGTGTTCTTTGTTAATTGTTCTTGCATGATTTTGGTTGAGAAAAAGTGAGTTGCTTGGTTAGAATTAGAGCTTTTGACATGCTTTACAATGGGTTTAAAATTTACTCTAACTTTTTTAAATGGCTAGAATTAGCTTAATTAGAATCCTAAGAAAGATGACTGGTAGAGGAACTTGGATTTTGATATTTGAGAATTTTAGTTTAATTGCTGCAATTTGATGTTTGAATTGGTGTGATTGGGTGCAGACATAGAAGGAATTGTAAGATGAAAATTCTTTAGTAAATTTTTTGGGTTGGATTAGTCTTGCCGTGTTCAATTTGACATGAAATTGACTGGTTTGAGAGTTCATATTGGAGTATATTTAGAAGGAATTGACTGTTCTGCAGAATTGTTAGGCTTTTTGAATTACTTTGATAACTGCCCACATTGAAAATTCACTCATCCAAAAAGAAAAAAACAAATAACTGTTCACATTGTGATTTTGTGGTGGTTGAGTGATAGGAACATTTTTCTTTGATGTTGAAAACACTCTTGGACATTTTGTTTTTTTTAAGTTTAAAACTATTGGCACTTTCTTATGATAAATTAGATTCTTCTTTCCTTTTATTGTTTGAGGGCCGGTGGAACTAGGGTGGGTTTGAACTATGTTCTCAAGTGATTGAATCTTAGGCCTGCATGATTAGGCATTTGTTAATTCCTATAATATTATATGAATCATTTTGTTCAAGAATCCTTTTGTTTCAGTGAAATATCACAACTAAACCTGCAATCAAGGTTGTTCTCTTCTCTGATAAGATTTGCAAATGAGTCAATATTCAACATGATGTTATTTGTGGTAATGAAAATTTGGCTAGAGTAGTGAAACGCACGTAAATGCTAATAATTAAGGTTAAATTTTGGCAAACCTTTAATTATGTTGATGCTGATGTCAACTGGAAATAAAATTTGTGGGACTGAGGTCAAATTGTTAGGAGTTTTTTTCTTTTTTTAACAAACCATGAAAGTGCCTTAGTGTCTTAGTCCTTTATCTCATAAATCCCTTCAAATCCCACACTAAAGCAGGTCTAACCTCAAGCCTCCTCCTTCTCAAAGAAGAGAAGTACCATTAAGCAACAGGGCCATTAGCAATTTGTTGGGACTAATGAGAGATGGGTTTCATTGTAAACAGTCTATATTGTAGACCATGGAACTTATTTTTGGTACTCTCTCACTATTCATTTTAAGAGATATTAATGGATGGTTTTAGCTAATTAATTGATTGCTTGGGTCTATTTGAGATGCTTCATGTACACACATTAGAAGTTGGTTATTGACAGCAACAGAATCGACTCTTTCAAAATAAATAAATGATTTTTGTGCACAATATCAAAAGTCACTATTGTTTTGATAACTACAAATGTGGCATTGAGATGCATCTTGTTCTCATCCTTTATTTTGTCAATGTCAAAACTACAGGAGATGGGGATTTGAGAAGCTTGTATATAAAGATGTGAAGAAAGGAATTAGGAGGGACCGCAAATACGCAGTGCAACCTCGCAATGTATATGCCACCGGAGTTCATATGTCACAAAATTTAGCTGGTAAAACAACACATAAAACCGAGGGACGTATCAAATACTTCCATTATCACGGAACCATAGCAGTAAGACGCGAACCATGCCGGAACCTAATCAATTCGACAGAGGTCACATTTGAAAAAATGCCTTATGTTTTGGACACCACAATGAGGGATGCTGCTGGGGCTGTGAAGAAATTTGAGCTCAAAATGATTGGAACTAGGTTGCAGAGGACAAGGCAATGACAGCATAATTTTTTTCTTCTTTGTTTCATATTCCATATTCTAAAGTTCTCTTTTTTTATTTTTGTTATTACATTAGTTGTTATTAGAAACAGAAATTTATTGGGGGTACTTTTTTTTTTTTTTTTTTTGTGTATGATAGCTTTCAATGGTATAGATACAGTTGGGTATAATGATCATGTTCTTGGGGAAGAGAAAAGAAAAGAAAAAGAAAAAGAAAAAGAACAGGACGTTAGAGTTGGTGTTGCATTCTTTATATATTTTAATTAATACTCAAAATTTTTTTAGTATTAAAAGTAATTATACTTAAATAATTATTCACTGTGTTTGATTGGGGTTGTCGGTAAGAGGGACCACAAAACAGAGCCAGCCAGTGAAGGTGACTAACGTGCTGGGGTAGCTTAGCTTTGCTTGCTTGCTACATCACATTTATTGTCTTGCTCTCTCTCTCTCTCTCTCTCTATAGCATTTATGCTTTCTCGATGCATATTCATAGCCACCGAAAAAAGTGAGGACCCAAAAGAAAAACATATGCCTTGTCCATGAGGATGAGAAGGAATTTTGTGTGTGAGGAATAATGTGCAAAGGGTCGTCTTTTTGGCAAGGTCAAAAAGGGCATGTGGGTATACATGGAGAGGTGTCTTTCTAGTGGTCATATCATCTAACTAACGTGGAGAAAAAAAGTGTGAGCAAGGACAAGAGAAAAAGAAATGAATCATGATTGTGATTTTTTTTTTTTTTTTTTAATAACATGATGATTGTGAGTTTTATTGCCCCCTAATTCTGGAGTCTTCATGAGGTATAGGCTTTTTTAACTTTTTGCTTTTGTTTTTGTTTTTGTTTTTATGCCTTTATGACTTTCTCTTCATTTCTAGCATGATGTTTAGCTAAACGGGCCGCCTAGGACAAAGGAAAAGTATAGGAGGAAGGAATGGAAGGTTTTATCTTCCTTTTTGGTAATTGGCTGCTCAGAGGAAAATAAATGGAAGAAAATTACATTGATCTTTGTTTGTTTCGAATTATCGTTTTTTAAAAAATGAGTCATTTTTTTGAAGACAATTTCTTGGAAACTCTTTCTTTTTTGTGTGGTCGGTAGAGACATTGAAAATGAGCTCGAAAACATGAATTTTTTACTTATTTGTTTCACGCGGTGTAAAACAGAGTTTTTTGAAAAAATTTAATAGAAAACAACATTTAAAAATTAAGTCTTGAACTTTCCTTTGACCAATTTTTTTTATACTACCAAACATATGAAAACACAAAAAAGTATATCATTACTCTCTTTTCTAATCCCTCTTCTACCTCCTAAAGAGAATAAAAATAAATAATGCTACATGAATAATAATTTTCACAACTTATTAAAATGGTAAGTTATTGATTTTCAGGTGGGTGTATCATTTTCAATATAATATCGTCTATCATTCGCAAATTACCACATTCGTAATTGCCAAAAAAAAAAAAAAAGCATAAGAAATATCTAATACAGATGATAGAGAAATTTCATGATTTTTTTCCTTTCTCCTTAACCAGATACTCCCTCCCTTTTTTGGTTACTCTTCTTTGGTCTTCCTTTTTCCTTTCGCCCAAGTGCATTGTTAATGGATAACTATGAAGAAGGTTTATTTTTTGGCTCTATCTCTAGTCCCTCAGGGCCTAAGCTTTAATGTTTGGTATAGGGAAAAAGAGAGGTAAAGGAAAACTATGATGGAAAAGAGAAGGGAGATAAAGGAAATCCATTATTTGTTTGAGGAAAGTCAGGTGAAGAAAATGAGAAGAGAGAGTAGTGAAAGTGAGATGGGAGAGACCCACATATGAGTTATTCTTTTTTCACTTTTTACCTTCAAACCAAACCTATGGTTCTCTTTCTTTCACCTCCACTTATTTTTGCCGACTATAGAGTAAAATAGCCACCACTTAAATTCTTTTTGGCCTCCATAATTGAGGTTGGGTAAAAGCTTGTAGTTAGGCTGCATTGTTTGGTGGAAAAATTACAAAGGAGAAAGCACCCAAAGAACCCAAAAAAAGAAAAAGAAAAAAAGTACAAACAAAAACAAGTGAAAAAACATAAATAAAAACAATTTATTCTTCAATGATCCATGTGATAATTAAGACTGGTTTGAACAAAGGAAAAAGGGAAAAAAAAAATGACAATGTGTAATCAGCATCTAAATTAACAAACACTTACAATGTGCATTCTTACTATAAAAACTAATGCAATCAAACACCTACTACAAAATTAGTCAACCCAAATGTTGTTAACTTTAAACATCTGGAGACAATGCATAGACATTAGAATTAAACTCCTAAATTAAGACATTGATAGCAAAATTTTGTAGTTGAAGATATATATTACAAAATATCCATAGTATAGGTTTCTATCTTTTTCATTCATTAGAAAATCATTAAAGTCCATGAGCTATGTACCGTATGAGTTAGATAATAGGAGGTAGCTAGCCTTTTATCTGTTCTTAAATCCTTTCTTTGGTGTAGATCAATTCAAATTCCTTTACATGATGTAAGAAATTTTACCAAACACCTACCTCAAATTCCTACCAAGGTAACAATTTTAATATACGAACAAGGATCTCTCTAGTCTCTCCCATTGAACTTGTAATTGATTATAATCGTGAATATTATTTTTATGTAAGTGGTAAACTAGTTTAATGGAGTATACTATAGAATCAACTTTTTGTAGCAAAAGACAATTGAGTGGAGTTGCCTAACCTTGATTGGAGCATGAAAAATTGTTAATAAATGAATGGAGGGATTGGCATGGAAGCTAAAAAATAAGCTGCACTTTACAAAAGAAACTAGTGCGTTACAACTACGTACCAATTGGTTGGTACGTAGTTATGCCTACATGCATTATTAGCAAGTGTTATTAATTATTTTCTGGGTCTCATTGATGTATTTTTAATGGTGGACCGTTACGGTGTGATGATGATGTCTTTCTTTGTTAGACAAATGAAATTACTTCTATATTTATGACCTCCCCCAGTTAGATCCAAGGTTGTATGTCTTCTTTATATTAAAAAACCCATCTCCAACTGTCCCAGATTAATAAACAAGAAAAGGGTGTCCCAGATTATTTCAATATTAGCTGAAATGCTAGAATTCTATTCTAACCTAATCTAAGTGTATATATGTGTGAAGTTCCCTCCTGGATACTTGAACTCTCTTGCTCCCCACACCTCACAAACATTTATACTTGTAGAGTGATCCTCACACCAAGGATGTGCGGTGGTGATTGAAATGTAAGTTGACACAACATAAGTCCCAATGAAAATATTGAAATCCAATTAGAACATGGCCCATAAAAAATGTGACTGACCGACTTGAAATTACTGATTTACTTGGGCACTAATGCTGCCAGAGGTGCTTGGCTACTCTATAGCTGTCTACATAGTATTGGGTAGCTACTTTCCACCACAAAGGACTTTTAAACAAGCTAGAACTTTTTTAGTTGTGTGGTCTTGAATTACTCATTGGAGATGACTATATAATATCAGAAACGAGAAATCATAGAGAAAGGGCTCTTCCACGCAAAGTATTTTTAATGATTTTGGTTGTATGAAATTCATTGGCTATTGTTTAATCATTGAATTGTAAAATAGTCCAAAATGACAATAAAGAAAAAGAAAAGGAAAATATGGGTTACTATCAGTGATGGCTTCAGAAATTTTTTTCAAGATGTTCCTTGAGAAACATAAATTATACAATCTATTAAAAAAAAATTATATATTGACAATAATAACAATAAAAAAAACATTTAATTACGTAATGTTTATAATTGACTTCTATGAGTTTTCCTATTTTGAAATCAGTGCATGATAGTATCATTATCAATACTACAAACTACATCTTTTTCAATATACACAACCAATCAATCATTCATCTACTGAATGTAAAACAAATTATGGAGTAAAATTTAATTTTATTGACATAAAAAAAAAAAATAAAAAACTGAGGGTGTTCTCAAATTTTTTTTGAAGGGTAGACAAATAAATTTTTTTAAATTATTATATATATATAAAAAAAATTCAGGTCAGGGTGGTCCTGGGACCACCCTGACCTTAAGGTGGCACCGCCACCCCTATTACTATGCAATGTGGTAGACTCTACCACCATATATATTTTGACCCTAGGTATTAAAATGAGGCGTATAATTATCAATGAATGTGATAAAATTACTGTCATAAGCAATGTTGTTAATTTCTTTCCAAAGTAGGGAAAAAAAAAATGTGAGAAGGTTCAAGCTTCAAGGTAGTATTAGTATATATGTATTATGTAGTGTTTTATACAACTCTTTTATATCAAATTTCTACGAATTTGAAGAAGAGCACACCATGAAGGAGCCGACTTTTTTTTTCTTCATTTTTACACTTGTACGTATTAATTAGTGACACACAAAAAGCTTTAAAAATCCAAAGCATGATACAAGAAAGTCGCTTTCGTTTTTTGTTGATACTTTTATTTTAGTCGTGTATTAATTAAGGGGGGCTCCATGGACAAATGTTTTGTTACATATGGGTTTTCAGTCATAGGATCTCATCATCAAACTACAATGGCAGATGAAGACACAATTAGTCTAGAACTTTGTATTGCCTTGCAGCTGGCAGATGACGTCTTATATAAAATTTATACTTAGAGCAATGCTATTGTGTATGAAAAAATTTCACAATATTTTCTATATAAGTTGAGTCGATAAGTTTTTATTGGTTCTTATCTAGTCTTATTACTGAACATCATTTTTTTTATTTACTTCTGCATCATCAACAGATGTGAAATTTTTTGTCAAATTTGTCGTGTCTATAAATTATATGTAAACATGAATAACTTCTAGGGAAGTATTTAAAGATAATGTGACTGAAGCAAACCAACAAAATGCACTTGCTAGCTAGCATGGGACACAAACAATTGTCCTTTTTTAACTTCTTACATACTATCTCAAAAAATGAGTGAATTCATGGCTTTGTAGCATGTTATTAGAATTTAGAAATGGTGGGGACACATTCACATGAAAACATGTGAGACAGGAAGGTTGATACATGGTTCCTACCCTTATGTCATTTGGTTTAGGCATCAACAGAGGGAGGTGCCAATGGAAAAAGAATATTCTATATGTTATTTATTGTAATGCAATTCATAATCAAATCGACATCAGGAAACTTCATGCCACTCTTCACCAACATCGTCAATTGATTATTGTTGTAGTTCTTCAAGTACTATGTTCTTAATTTTTTTCATATTAAAAAAAAAAAAAAAATCTTTGCTTAGTATCCGACCAATAGAATAAATTTGTATATTGTAGTACATCCTTTGTCAACTTTTTACATCTATTCAAAGATTCATTTGCTGTCACCCCATGGAGTAGTCAAAGACTGACCTTCATTATACGCGTACAAGGATTTTTTTTTTTTTTAATTAAAAAAAAAAAGGGTTTTTGGTGTGAACACATTGACCACATGTTAGGTGACGGTTACCACATGTACTATTAAGGCTATGACGGGACTATCACTTGAACAACTTACCAAATGAAACGATATGAAAACTTCTACCATCAAGCCACACCATGTAGTAGTAGATTTAGGGATTAGTTAGAACAAAGAACAAGTTTAAGAAATAAACTATAAAGTTGTCTAGCTCATTTCATTATTGGTAAAAAGATCCCCTTTTTATGGTCATTTATAGTTTTCTTCCTCTTAATGAAAAAGGTTAAGGGAGGCTAAGAAACCTTCCTAATTGAGGAACCAAAATTTGAGGAACTTAGATTTACCCACAAGAAAGGGATTTAAGTGGGAGTTAAGAGAGGGTAAAAAGAACTACTCACTGTGAAGGCCTAGATAGTACACCGGTTTATCATTTATGAGAGGACTTCAAGTGGGGGAGAAACAGTCCTAAGCCAAACTATCATCACACCATTGACCATTGTCTTCAAGCTAGGGTTCAAAATCAAACCATACCCCATACCATTATCCTAATTATTGGGCCATGACTTTAGGTGTTACGGCCACATGTGTAGTGTTTGTTTTGTTTTTTTTTTTTTAGAAGATTGTTTTTCTGTATTTCTTTTGTTTTAAATTACTAATTTAGTCATCAAATTATAGGATAAAGTTTTATTTGGTCCTCATATATAAATTGTGCCACTCACTCAATTTTCAAAATCAAGTTAATTTCATTCTTAAATTTTATTTTCATTTAAGTTTAACAAAATTGATTGAAGTTGCAAATAGAGTGTACATTAAAAAGTTATGTGGAAAGTGCAAAAGTTTCAAAATCAAGTCAATTTTAAGTGAAGATGAGGATGAGTTTTAAAATTTTTGAATTAAATTGAGACAATTAATAGTTGACGGACAAAATTAACTTTATCCAAAAATTAGAAAACTAAATTAGTAATTATATATATGACCATATTTCATTAATCTATATCTAAATTTGATGTGCTAAAGAAACATAACAATGTGAATGATTGTATGGGCGTTTAGATCATTCCACTTTTTCATTTTTGTGCTTAATTTCACTACAAAAAACTGGTATACAGCCGCATTTTAAAAATGCGGCTGTAGCTCCTAAAAACATGACTATAAGCCCATTTGGTATAAAATTTCCAAATAGAAGAATCTTTTAAATCTAAAATTTTACAAAATTTATCTAACACAAAGGTTTCTTCTTTCTTTATGGAGGGGATAGCAACATATCTCAGTTCAATTTTTTCCGCGAAAATTTATCATTGAAAATTTAAAGAAACATTCTCAGTGTTTGCTGCTTCATAGTGCACAATCAATTGGTTGGTGATAATATATATATTATAGTGGTTGCGTTTTGCTTCAAAGCAGTATACTTGTCGTGATACATGACAACAGCCAGTAGGAGCAAAAAGATCATTCTAATTTGGTGGAGATTACTTTGCTTCTAATATTCATTAGCAACTTAGCATGCCCTTTATTTGCTGGTGGGTTTTACCAAATAAGTTGCCTACCAGATATCGTATGGCTAATTGGCTACCCAAGAAGATAGTGAGAACGTTTTGTGAAGGAGAAATGGTAACAAAGCAGGGTCAGATCGTGGGTGCCTTAAACCTACTCTGTGAAAGAGTTACCCTGTACTATACTGTCTATACCTACCCTATCTTGTCCTTGCCTTGCCCACTTTGCCTCACGAAAAATAGCATTTCAAATATATTCAGAGTGGGATGACCAAAATTTGTCCCAGCCTAGTTGTACGAATAATTGTCTCTTGTGATAGATGCATGCAGTGTGCCTCTCACAACAAGGTACACATACATGTGATGTGGTAGGAGTTTTGTTACATACGTGCAAATAATTATCTCTTGTTATAAATACATGCAACAGACCTCTCATAACAAGGTACACGCACATGTGGTGGGAGGCCTGTTGCATGCATATGTAATTGAAGATCTTGTCTCCCATTCTATCACCTCTTTTGGGTAGGGAAACTCATGCGAGAGGATTGAGGTGAAATTGTCATACTTACTGTCAAGGCAAGCTTGAGTCAAGAGATTACGTGTGTTCTAAACTGATGCTTCTACTATCTTTTTAAGTCAAGGATTGGGCTACTGAGCCAGAATCGGCAGTTCAAAAGCCCAAAGCCTCAGAGGTAAGTTAGACTCTTCTCTACAATGGAGAATTTGAAAATGATTTGGGCTTATATTAAAATTTACTATATTTGGGCCTATATATGGCTTGATAGGAATGCCAAAATTCTTCAGGGAAAGTCTGCGCTGAGATTGATTTAGTGAAAAGTGTCATTGATGATGTGCCATTGTAGGTTCCCTTTGTGTAAAAAGAGTGAAGGACTCTATTTTTAATAGAATGGTATGTCGATTAAAAATTCTTATCTATTTTAAAATAAGAACTTATTTTTTATATTTTACATACTTATTTTTCAAAACATTCAACATCAAAATATTTATTTTACATTAAATTTTATTAAAATAACAATTTTTTAAAAATAATTTCTCTTTCTTTTCAAACAACAACCACCATTCACTCTCTTTCTTCATAATTGGAATACATAACAAAAGAATAAAAAATTATATGCAAAATGAATAGTACCAGTATAAAATTACATGATTACTGTGAATAGTACCAATATAAAATTATATGATTACTATAGCAACCATGTATTTCTACAAACTTTGCATGACATGATGTTGGTGAATTTTTGGTTTGGTTGGCTAAAATGTGGTCACTTTTTTTTATACAAGCACTAAGGAAAGTGCTCTTTAGTTAAGTTAAGTCGTGTGCTTATTTATTGTGAAGCAAACTTGCAACAAAAATTTTCTCATTCGTTAAAAAAATACTTTGCGGCCTCTTTCTATTTCAGGCAAACCATTAGTTTTATTAATGCCATTCAAGAAATTTAAGAGAAAAACAAAGCACAGATCAGCCACCTTGTATCAAAATCTGGGCCTTACCAAGAATGATCCTAGCAAAGCAATAGACAAATGGCTGGGCTGTGTTAATTTGCCCAAAGTACAATTTTTTTAAGAAGAATTTGTCCAAAGGACATGATATAGGAGCTAAGCACAAAAATCATGATATATATATATATATATATATATATATAGTCTGCAATGAAATATAAATGGATAAAATACTTATGCTTTTGAATAGAAAAAGACTGAAAATATTATTAAAAAAAATCTTTTTTTTGTCCTTAAACTTCATAAAAAAAAATTTCGTGGTTTAGGATGGAAATAGAGATAAAAAAGAACTTAATAAAAAATAATAATAATAACTTAAAGTTGAAAAAAAAGATTTTGAAATCCTATTAGGTTATTATCAATTTTGTTATCACTTCTGAAAGGTAACATTAATAAGCACGCAAGGATTTGATGACGAAGTGGAAAACTTTTCATAAAAGAAAAACCACTTTGAGATACTCAACTCCATATAGGAAATTCAATATAGAAGAAACAGTTACAGTAATCTAAACTTACAAAACCTTTGTGAATAGTCTCTCTATACAAACTCAACAAATGACTTGTTCGCCTTACACTACAATGATCCCATAATTCTAAAATCCTTATGTAGAACTTCTTTCATGAATGAACTTGTCCATGAAAACCAAAAATTTGGTACTCCAAAGCATTGTTATTGATTTTGTTTTGTTTTGACTAGGAACAACCTAAAAATACCGTACCAGTAAGAAAATTGGAATAAGAAGCCCCCTCATTCCACCTCGGGATAAAATCCAACCTATTCTAGCCAATTCAGGTAAAATTCCGGTTTGCACCTTTAAAGGGGGAAAAATAAAAACATTGCTTCAAAAAACTTTGTGGAGGTTTACTCCTAATGAACAAAAAGTCTAGAATCACATATTAGACACGTAATAAGCAATGATTGGATTACTTTTCATTAAGTTCTAGTGGTAGACCTATGTGTAAATGATGTACTTCAATCACACATTGAAAACTATGCAAATTGTGTCAAGGTGTGTGAGCAAGCGTGCGTCCATAGAAAAACGGCTTAATGAATTCAATGGTGGAGGCTTGAAACTTTTGTGGTTTGCAGGAAACATGTTCATGGTGTTAAATTCAAGTATAATTTCACGGTTAGACTTATGGAGAGAGACTCTCAAAAGAAACTACCGTGGAGAGATTTTTTGACAATTTACTTCTAAGAAGCGGCTACCTCTCCCAAAGAAAATCGTGCAACAAGAGTTGTGTTTATATTTATATGTGAAAAAGTTACGTTAAACTAGTTAGTGCAACAACTGAACAAAGTCAATCATTGGATTTCACAATATCAATTTGTGAGGGGTCGAGCGACATTTATGCCTAATTAACTTGGATTTTCAACCGAGCGAGTCTTCTTTAACTCAAGATCTTTGACAATAAATTACCTCTATACTTTTCATATTTACTTTGAAATGATTACAACTCCTATGAACACAATTTTTTCATGCAGAAACCAGCCAACTTGAATTTAAATCATAACTAAAAGAAATTCTTCATCAATTGAACTTAAATATTAATACTATCTGTAAGCAAGATATATATTGATATGGATAAATGACCTTCAAAAACATCATACACTCGTCCACTAAGGTGCTAAAACAACCAAAAGACACACTGCTAGCATTTTGGCCACCAAAAAATATAAGGAAAATGGCCAAAACACAAATGCATCATTGAAAAAGAAAAACAGAGAACAAAAGAGAAGTACTTAGTGCTACATACTGAGATTTTATGATACTTTTTATTTATTTTGAGCTTCTAGGAAAGCATTGAAGTCCTCCCTTGCCTTGAGCAAGCGAGGTGAAATGCATAAAACCGGCGACTCAGGACACGATGTAGGAAAACGAACATGGCGGCCAGTTGATTCGTCTGGTTTTTTGGTTGTTACTGCTTTTGTGGAGCAATTCTTGAGAATTCCTTTGTGGTCTTTATCAAAGACAAAAGCTGCTTTAACTGGTGAATCTGCATCATCGTTCACATTGCTGTTTCGAATCAACTCCAATGGAAGATCAAAGTAGAGATGCTTTGAGTCTCCACCTTCCTCGCTGCCGCGACATATAGCCGATGATGCCCATGACCCACATTCGAATTTCTCTAAGGAAACTGTCCTGGATATGATTTCTTCTATCATCATTGCTTCTTCTCTTTTGGGATTTGCTAAGTTTCCCTTACCAAACAATGGAAAGGACTGGCACAAGAGACCACATTTGAATGCTTTTTCACTAGGATCCATGTTGTTGAGACTCTTAGTACTATTTCTCTTAGTAGCATTTGGTTTAGATAGCCTAAGAGAAAGTTCTTCTGAAGGTGCACTTGCTCTTCCTTCACCACATGACTTACTTCTTTGTAGCTGAATTTCTGGTTGCTTGGAGAGTGAATTTTCAACTGCAGAGTTCTGGTCATGATCAGCAACATCGTTAGCCTGACCAGGATTTACTTTGCTTTCGTTTCTCCTTATCATCTTCAACATTATTAGCTGAATAGATGATGAAATGACTTTGGCTGGCTAGTTTTGTGAGTATGCAACTTTAACAACTTGTTTGTCATAGATGACTAGATGACCTTATATTAACAGACATGGAAACCTCACATTACATTTTGTGGGGCCTCTTACAATTAAGAAAACATTGTGTTACTTCTCCATATGGTATTAATGTCCTTAATTTTATAATTACATTTTTGTTTATCAATTTTTTGTTGCATTAGATTTCTCCTGCTCAGATATTATTGTTGTGCATTCAATTATCAGTCATGCCTTTCACTCCAATAACTAGAAGATGGATTTCTATATCCCAAAAAAAAGAAAAAAGAAAAAATAATTAAAAAAGGAAGGTGGATTTTCACTCAAGATATGTAAAAGGGGGATTGATTTTGAGTATTTCACACACTCCTTATTGTACATCATCTATATATATGACTTCTTTCATGTTTTAAATGTCAATATCACACATAAAATTATGAATGTTGTGTGTACAAGGTGTATATCTAAACAAATGTGAAAGAACAATCGCCTTTGCTACAGTGTAGTCAAGTGGTACACCTCAAGAAACGCATCATAGGCTTAACTTGCGGAGGGAGGGCCATAGTTAGTATGTAAATGGTCAACCATAGGTTTAATGAAAAGTAAAAAGAACTAAGAAACAAAGATCACTTGCATGCACGATAGTGATAAGAGACAAACTATGAAGCTTATAATAATAGTGATTCTAAGTCTGAATTTGATTATGCCATTATACATATACACACGACTTAACGACTGGGATAGGGAGTGGAGGGCCACTCCAACCCATTAAATAATTACAAAATCTAGATTTCCATGATGCAATTTGATACTAATACTATAGCACAGTCGGAATTTTTTGTTTTCTTGACACATTACATCAAGCTCGTTTTCAAAGCATAAAATGATGAGGTGATGACCCTTGCATGATGTAACGTCTTACCAATAGGCAATAACACACCCTTTCATCTCGGATTGAGATTTGATGCACCGTGCAATAGCACTTCCGACGCTAAGATTGAAAGATAAAAGACTTACTTTTAATCTCAATATTTAATTTGAATCTAAAATTTCAACTTTTTTACTATTTTACCTTCTCAACTTTTTCCTCTCGCAATTGCATGGTGTGCATTTGATCCGCATCCACTGCGGTGGATCACCAATTTTCACCTTTTAAAAATAAAAAATAAAAAAAAAAAACTCAAAATTCTAAAAGGTTACAACTTTATTTATAAGTTATTCGTGTTGAGATTCTTAAAAAAAAAATAGTTTTTTAGAAAAGAAGAAGAAGAAGAAATTATGTGTGTTGCGATTATCCCATTGATCACATGTATTTATAATAGATTAATCATAAGATAATCTGGGTCTAGACTGACACTAGGATTATAGTAATATAGTTAAGATTACGTGTTTGATTAGCATTAAAGTAATACAATGAACCTTGACAAGAATAACACAAGCAGGTTGGGCTTAATTATTTCTCTAGCTAACAATCAACACCAACAGAAAGCCTAGCTATGGGGCCCTGGCTAAATATTTTCATGCATAAGTGCCTTCTTCAACCTTTTTTTTTTTTAATTTTTTTTTTTTATCCCCCTTCTTCAACCATTATGATACCAACAGCTCTGTTTTCATTGAAATTAGTGATCATTACATTTTATTCTTCTTGTTTAGATCAAGTTTGATTTATCAATTATGATTTAAAAAGCTAAATCTTGATATTTTCTCTCTTAATGTTTAATTGTATTTACTTGTAGTTCTTGAATTGAACTATTATTCTGTTTTTAAACTTTGTTTCCAAAGAAGGTAATTTGGACATTGTGATTTTTATTAAGAAATGTGATCAATAACAACCTTTAAGTATTGGCAAATCGAATTTAACTCAGACTACACACTCACTGATCTAGTTCACCAGCTGCAAGCTAGCTTTGTTCCAGGACGGAATGCTAGAGATAGTGTCATCATGGCTCAGAACCTGTGCATTCTATGAATATTTCTAAAGGCAAACAAGGTTCTATGGCCATAAAATTAGACCATGAAAAGGTTTATGATAGACTCTGAATGGAGTTTTATTAGACAGACTTTGCATTTCTTCAACTTTCCCTAGGATTGAATGAACCTCGTCATGGGGAGAGATTTTAATTTCTTCCTAAATTCTTAGGATTCAGCAAGGGAGCTCTTTAACCATTGATTCATTAGTTCAACCTTTTATCTCCTTCAACTAGTGCCTCTTTAGTTCAACCTTTCATTGTCTCCAACCGTTATCTTTTTAAATTTTCCATTTCATTCCATTTATGCATTCTTAAATTTTTCTCATTTATATCTTCTTAAATTCTACCGTTTTACTTTATTCAACTTTTCATCTCCTTCCACCCTTTCTCTTCTGTCTTATGTTTCATATAAATTTCTTATTACTTCATCCAGACATCCACCCCTCTCACCTAATCTTTCCAAGTTCAATCCACAGCAAAAAAAAGGCCAATACTCTCTATTTCTTCAATTTTATTTCTCTTTTACTTTTTTTTTTTTTTTTGGTATTGTTTCTACCACTTTTTTCCCCATTAATGATTCTTTTTGTTATTGTCGGTTTAATTGTTGAATCACATTTCTTTTTCTTTTTAGCAAATCTCTTATGGCTTATGCATTTAGGTGTTTTGGTGTTTCAATTCAGGTTCTTTCTCTATATCACTTTGATTTGATTTGAGTTTGGATTAATAATTAGTTGTTTTGGAAGCAAGAATTTGAGGTTTTTAGTGATCCATTTAGATGTTGAAACTATGAGGCTTTGCTATGTTTTGTTTTGTTTTTGTTTTTTGTTTTTTAATCCATTTGGATGAAGAAATTTGTTGTTTGTAGAGAAAGTACCCTTAATAGTTGTTTTTAAAGTATGCTATAGCAACACTTCTTCAAGAAGTAAAAAAGTTAATCAAACGAAAATATGTATATATATATATATCATTTATGTGACATATTTTGGATTGCGCAATTGGATTTTCATTAAATTTTTTTAAAAATGATGCATGAAGAAGCTTAATTATTAGGTTTTGCTAATATTTGTTTATTTGATAATCTTTTTGGGTGGACAAATGTGCAGTTTCCATGGAGAAGGCATCTTAACAGGTTATCAAAAGTAAGTTGTTTTCTTCATTTGTGCAATTATCATTGTTGAGTGAAAATTAATATGACATTGTGTGTGTGTGTGTTTTTTTTTTGTGCAAAGTATGAGTATATTTTGATTTGGTACATATTTACTATGTATTGAAAGAAGCAATGTATTCAGTAAGAAATGTAATGATCATACATTCATATATTTCATAAGATTAAAACAATAATATTAGATGATAATATAGTGGTTTGGGATTAAAGACAATATTAAAATAAAGAGCCACAGGTTAAAGTTTTTAAACAACGGAAAAACTCTACTTTCTCTTTCTTTTCCAATTATCATGATGGGAAAAACTTAATCCCCACTATATTTGATCACTAGCAAATTTGCTCAGAGTAACAGGTTATCAAAAGTAAGTTGTTTTCTTAATTTGTGCAATTATCATTGTTGAGTGAAAATTAATATGACATTGTGTGTGTGTGTGTTTTTTTTTTGTGCAAAGTATGAGTATATTTTGATTTGGTACATATTTACTATGTATTGAAAGAAGCAATGTATTCAGTAAGAAATGTAATGATCATACATTCATATATTTCATAAGATTAAAACAATAATATTAGATGATAATATAGTGGTTTGGGATTAAAGACAATATTAAAATAAAGAGCCACAGGTTAAAGTTTTTAAACAACGGAAAAACTCTACTTTCTCTTTCTTTTCCAATTATCATGATGGGAAAAACTTAATCCCCACTATATTTGATCACTAGCAAATTTGCTCAGAGTAGATGGTAAAAGGACACAAAATTTTCATTAATTAACAGAAAAAAGCAATATGAAATCAATTATTTTGGTAAAAGAAAAAAGTTGTTGCCCTCGGTTGGTTTTGTAAAGGGCAAAGATAACAGAGTTTTTTTTTTTTTTTAATAAAAAATTTAATATACCTAAAATAAAATTTTCTTATTAAAAAAAACAATTTTTTTGTTAAAATTTTATTGATTATAATATATGATTTTACGAATATTTTAATAAATAAATTATATATTATATGCCATTAAAACATAATTATATATTCTTGCGTATTGTGCAATTCAGCACCTGATATCTCCTAATAAACAAGTCCAAACTCATACATTACAATTACTTGAACCAAACATATTATTCATTTTACTTGAGAAACATTTTCAATACAATATCCAAATAACTTGAATCATTTAACTATTAAAATTCATGAACATAAATTCAGAAATTATAAAAATACTCTTCTAAGTTATTGTAGTTTTATATGATGCTATCAATTTGTACAACCCATTTTTTATAATAGAAAATAAAATCAACAAATTATACACTTAAACTCACATTTTAGATCACTATCCCACGCAAACATACAAAAAGAATAGTTTAGAAAGCCTTCAAGATGATATGCTGGTAGAGATTTTCTCTTGAGTTGTTAATGATTTTGCAACTTTCTTAGGAAGCATCGAACCAAGGTATAACTAAACACTTCCTTCAATATATATACCTTTAGTTATACCTCATTTTGATGTTTTCTAAAAAAGTCGCGGAATTATTACCAACTATATAGAAAATTTTACTAAAATATCATATAGAAAGCTTTCTAAACTACTCATTTTGTATGTTTATGTGGAACAATGATCTAAAATGGGTTTAAGTGTATAATGTGTTAATTTCATTTTCAATTTATAAGAAATGGATTGTACGAATTCATAATATCATATAAAACTACAATAAATTAGCAGTCTGTTTTTATAATTTCATGATGTATGTTCATGAATTTTGATAGTTAAACTATTCAAGTAACTTGGATCATTTGTATTGAAAATGATTCTTAAGTAATTTGAATAATATGCTTGGTTTTGTAAGGCATGAATTTGGACTTGTTTTCTATTAATTTCAATTTTCTTTTCCACCAAAAGAAAATTGGAGTAGGAGCTTCTAGAATTGTTGTCAGATTGGGCATACTTGTAGGCACTACACATCAAATAATCCAGCTTTCAGGATTGAAGGTGTGGCCTTGAAGAATCTATATACATCCTATATTCCTTGAACATCTTGGGGGTGCTCATCACTAAAGCAGATAATGAGGGGCTTATCAATAACTACATCTAGTTTAGTATAATACAAACATGATGCACCCGAAACTATGGTCAAATCATATTAAGTTAATTTTATATATTCTACTCCAAAATATCATGCGCACCCTCTCTTCAAGGGCTAATACAACCATGACAGTGGTAGTTTGTGAAACAGAATTCCAAAAATGACCAAAGGAAAAAAGAAAATCCAGGCCTCTTATGCTCTTCACTCTTGACAATGAAGAGCTACAGCATTACAAAACAAGTTAGCACATTTCAAGCACCCTGTGCTTCTAAGAAGGCATTGAACTCCTCCCTTGCCTTGCGCAAACGAGGTGTAATGCAAGAAGCTGGTGAGGTAGGGTATGATCTAGGGGATGATAGAGAGCATCGAACATGGCGCGGCGATTCATCTAATTTCTTGGCTGTTGATCTTGCGGAGCCATTCTTGAGAACCCCTTTTTTATCATTATCAAAGAAGAATGCTGCTGTAACTGGTGAGTGTGCATCATTAACACTGGTTCTGATCAACTCCAGTGGCAGATCAAAGTAGAGACTCTTTGAGTCATCTTCACTGTCATGTGTTATGGCTGATGAAGCCCAAGACCCACATTCAAATTTTTCCAAGGAAACTCTCCTAGAGACCACATTTTCAATATCCACCACATGTTCAATATCCACTACTTCCTTCTTTGCTCTCACTGGCTTTCCCTTACCAAAGCTTGGCAGGAATAGACACAAAGCTCCACATTTGAATTCCTCATCACCACCATCCATGCTCCTTGCATTCTTATGACTGTCTTTGTTGTCTTCAGTTTTGGAAAAGCAGATATCATACTTCTTGTCATATTCAATAGAATTTGGTCTAGTCAACCAAAGTTCAAAATCATCTGCCGATGCACGTGCTCTTCCTTCATAGCACGATTTGCTCCTTTGTAAATAAGTCTCTCGTTGCAGGGGGGTGAGCACATGATCATCTGCTGCCGAGTGCTGGCGTGTCAGATTACTGACTTGTCTGGGATTTGCTTTGCTTCCGTCTCTTGATTTCTTCTTCAACAGAGCTGAGTTAAATCGAGGAGATGAATTGGCTGAGTTTGGAAGGCTGCAACTTAAGAACCCTTTTGCAGGTGGTAGAGGTGGCAACATTAGTTTAAAGCTTTCCTTTCCCATTGATGATCCTTGCAAGGATATAGGATCCACTGAAATCTGCTTTTCCTTTTGCAGGCTCTCTTTCTCAAAGTCATAGGGAAGATCCGGAGACATATTGGCATCTACTTCAACTTTTTCATAGAATTCATCTGCCTCTTGAGCACCTCCTTTTGAGGTTGAAAAATCCAAATGATGGGGATGTTCAGTAGTCATATGGACATCGACTTCAACTGTATGTTTTGTGGTAGGAATAACTGCCTCTGAAATTGGAAGGGCCATGGTGTTGAAAGATGCAGATTGTGAGGTAAAGAAATCACCGGACTACTTAAAAGAGAATGACTACTCAAGGGTCAGTTAAAACGTGCCCAGCATATTCAACAACATCTTCATAGTGATTCCCACGTTCTCTTCCCTCCTTTGTTCAAAGGGAGCTAAATGCAATGTTCCATATTTATATTTAAACACTAATTCCTGAGAGAACATCTGTCTTGTTTTAAATTCTGATAAGAGCTGACTTTTGTACAATAATGAAGGATAACTATAATAAACATTAAGTCTCCTAAATGCAACATAGAATATATGCCCGCACGAACATACGCGAACTTACAAGGGTTGAAGTGCTTACATGAACAACATATAAAAATCCAAATTCATGCATGTAAGAATTAATGAGCAATGTAAGCCGATAACTAACTAATGTGGGTTTGTCTACATCTACAAAACGTGAAATAAAATTATTGCAGGGCCATTTGACAATAATGTTTACTTCTGTCAGTGTAGTGGCAAATATAGTAGATGCATAATGTCATACATTTTTTTTAATGAATAAATAATGTTATACATTGATACTACATTATATAGCTCATGTATCATTGATACAACATCATATAACTCCTGTATTGGAGAAAAGGGAGCAAAGAGGAAAAAGCTATATCATTACAGCAATTACATAATTCCCAGAAACAATCATTTAATTTCATGATTGTGATCTACAAGCTCATGTGAAGACCATTGACACTAATAGGTCCATAACAAGGCACAGAGACTATACAAGTTGACAAGATCTACTGGAGAGAATTGAAAAATAAAATTGATACAACTGAGATACCAATGATGACTGGAAAAGCCGTGACCAGGTAAAGTGCTCCATAACCCTGCAAGTGAACAAGCTTTCTCAGTACATATTTCAAGGATTAGCTAACACAGAAAATCACCATCAAAACTTCTTAATGCTCATATATTCACTAGGAAATTTAGATGATTGGGAAGCCATGCTTTAACAATTAGCTTGTTTTGACTGTTCATTACTGTTACAATGTGCAAAAAATACTAAGCAGTCAAAACTTCATTGGGCATAAGAACTAATATAGTGTTCTAGCGGAGGAGTCATGTATCTGTGGTTTACTCCCCAAGGGTGGGTCCAAAGGACCCTACCTGGTGAGATTCCACGTTATCAAAAAAAAAAAACAAAAAAAAAAACAAAGAGAGAGAGACAATATAGCGTTCCCAGATGTAAATTTGACAATTGTGACACTATTTGAACCAGGACCGTTGCAGCAACTTCGAAATATGTTGGCCAAAAGCTGCATCATAGCCTAAGCCTAGTACCAAATAACAATGAGAAAACCACTATTAACTTTTCAAGAGAAGATTAAGGAACAAACCAGCGCTGGAGGTACTTCTGTGTCATCACTGGCATCAGAATCTTCAATCTCAGCAGCTGAATCCCAATCAGCATTCAGTCTTTTGGCAGCCTCTTTAGGATCAATTCCAGTGTCTGTGGCTTTTGCATATAGGGATTTGCCAGGCTTTTTCTTTGGAGCTTCAACCTAACAATAAACACAGTAGGTGGAAACAAGATCTTTCAAGGAAATTGGAAGCAAGGTCAGCTGAACAAAAATGATACACCAGTGGTGACGAGCTAACCATCTGAAGATTATCTCCTTGACTAGTAAAACTTAATCTGTATGATGATGATATCAGAGGTTCTCTAAGAAAAATTGGCTTCCAGACAAGGTCTTAGGCTTAAACTTGGGTTATCATATTGAATGTCAGTATATGGTGCTCTAAACATACATTGTCAGCCAACTTCCTGACAGCCTAAGCTTTTAAGAAAGATGGTTTCTAAAATACAAATTTCTTTTTCCTTCAAACCATTATCAAGTGGAAATTACTGGTGATGATCTAATGGGTTTGGCAAGGACCTCCATCAACATGGAGACCTGAAATTCTAGCCTCTGAAGAAGGATTGACAAAGCATGACGTGATAAAGAAACTGTCAAATAAAGAGTCAAACAGATAAAATTGTCATTTAACATTCATATTAGGGAGAACCATTCTGACTATTCTGATGCAACCAAAAATTTATGAAAAAAGTTGACCCAAAGCTTAAAGTACCTGCAATAATTCACTAATTTTCACATAAAACACATAGCATTGTTAGCCTCAAGCCCTCAACAATAACAGACTTCCAATAAATTCATTGATCCATACAGTTATCAAGAAAACTTTGGTATAGGTATATAGTCTCAATTCTCAACAACAGTCTATTTGCAACCCCAGTGGAAGACTGGATGCATATTGCAGATTTCCTTAAAAATGTCTGAATACTTTGCAAAGAAAAAAGTTTATAACGTTAACCTACTCTTACAACTACTACAGTTGCCTGTTGCCTCTATAAACAATATCAAGATGCAGTTTCAACGTTCTTGTACATATGGCTTAGATAACTTCTGCATTTTATCTCCACTTAGATGCTGGAGCCTCAAAGTGAGTAAAAATGAGGAAGCATCTTCATTGCATGTCATTTCGCCTCAATAAAAAGCATAAAAGCTAGCTAGCGACTAGCTGTCTAAATATTAGCACTTATAGATTCAACAATGCCATATGCTCAAGTTACAAGAGTACCTCCAAATTAGGCCACTGAATCATTTCCTCAGCTAGCATCTGAAGAGCAACACGATCCTTTGGTACTTTTCCTTCATTCACCTAATAAATATGGAATTGCACCATGAATTATGCCAATAAATGAAATCAGTTTTCAAATCTGCAATTCACATGTGTGAAAGAGATATCATCTCCTTCTCCTCCTATGGTAGTGAGATGAAATAGGAGAACACAGAGATACATTTGAAAAAACAACAATATATGATTGGAAAATTTGATAAATACCAAGGAGTAGGGACTATAGAGATAAATATTTTAGATTTTCAACAAAGATTGCAATAGATATATCAAGTGTCCGTTTGGATTCACTGAAGTTGTGTCTGCGTTTGTGACAAGCTGCGTTTTCGTTCTTTTTTTTTTTCTTTTTTTTTGGTTTTCACGCGTTTTGGAGGAATGTGGCTACTGTTCATCATACTGTTCATTGAACAGTAGCCACAAATGTTGACTTTTCCATAGTGAACAGTGCATCTGTGCACTGTTCACTGACCCACAAATTTCACTTTTCAGTCATTTTTTCATTAAAAATGGGTCTCACGGTACTATTCACACATTTAAAAATTATTTTACTACAGTGTTTTCAATTTTCAGTTTCAGCAAAATAAGTTCTATCCAAACAGACCCCAACAAGTCTTGAAGTATACAAGACAGTAAACAAGTGACCACATTACATACTTTTCTTTACAGAGAAATTGTTATTAGATTAATCCACCTATCTTGTCTAATTGTGAAACTTGTTTAAGTAAGCTCCTCTTCTTGGCTGATTCTGTAAACCAGCTACATCAAAAGTGATGCTAATAAGGGATGTGAAAAATGTTCAAACTCCAAGCTTAACAACAACAACAACAAAGCCTTAGTGTCGTATATCTTGCTCACAACCAATCCCAAGCTCGGAAAAAGGAGAGTTGCTGTATGTTAAAGATCAACATTTAATTTAGTCACTTTATTATGAATGGACCCTCCAAGACTAACCTCCTTTCTTTTTCTCTTTGTTATATATTGCATGAAAGAAAAGAAATGGAATTTATTATTCATTCATAGAAGCCAAAGATCAATGCAATATGTTTTGAACAAGGGGCTTTACTAACACAATTCCTTTTCGTTTTATGTACAAATATTTCCCTTTTTTTTTGGTATGAGTAAAATAATTTTATTAAGAAAAAGGCATCAGTTTGAATACACCATAAGTGTACCAAACTGCATACAAAGGATTACAAACTCATGTTCAAAGAGTGCATAAGATCTAGAAATTGTCCAGAAGGAATACTGCAAAGGGAAGCCATCCATTCATACAAGCATCTCAGAACAATTTTTTTTTTAAATGACATGATTAAAATGCTCGACCCCTTCAAACATTCTACTATTACGCTCACACCATATTACCAACATAACACACAACAGAACCACGTTCCAATTTTTAGCACCTCTATGACCATGGAATTTCCCTTGCCAACAGTTTAAGCATCTAAGACACCTTCTTTGTCATAACCCAAAAGACTCCAAATAAGGGAATCATAAAAGACCAAACCCTAAAGGCTCTGAATATGGCAAGCACAAAAGACAAAACGTCCCTCACTACTGAACAAGCAGCTAAATTCAAAGAGAGGGAAAGCCCCAAGAAAATGATCGACTAATTCACCATTTTTCTTGCACATATAACACCAACCAAGAAGCAAGATATTCTTTTTCCAAAGATTATCCACCGTTACCCTGTGTTGTCATCTGAACAAAGAAGGCAACTTTTCTTGGGACCTCTGTATATCAATACTCCTTTAAGGAAAACATCTCCCTATAAACCCCTAAAAACTTAATAGTAAGAATGAACATCAAGTTTTCCTTCCTTTGAAGGCCTCCAACAAATCTGATCCATCCCTTGGCCCGAAGTTACTTGAGTACAACAATTCAAAGAAATTTTTCATAGACTCAAACTCCCAATCTTGTGGCTATCTAGTGAATTGAGGGTTCCAACTACTCCCATGATCCAAATAAGATACAAATGAGGCATTCTTGTCTACTGCAATTCTATACTTCTCAAGGAATATATCCTTAAGGCAAGAATCTTCTCACCAAGTAACGTGCCAGATACTCACCCATATACCAACCCCAATAATAAACTTGATATTCTTACAAAAGATATCTCATCTGCTTCTGATACATTTCTAAAGCCTTACCCCATGTGAACCTCATACCTTCTCCATTCACCACAACCCCCCCCCCCCCCAAAAAAATATTCTGTGTATAGTATAAACAAACCCATCTCATAACTGTTCTCATTCAACCCCAAATCATTTCCCCTAGAAAAGCTTGATTGAAAGTGCTCAGCTTACAAATCCCCAATCCACCATTCTACAAAAAATAAATAAAAAAAAAAAAAAAATAGATTGCTCCCTACTCCACTAAATGAAACTTTTTGGCATCTCCCATTCCATCCCACAAAAAATCTTTTTAAAGCTTCTCCAAATGATTTACACTATGACTTGGCATTATGAAAACTTACATAAAGTAAGTGGGAAAGGAAGATAATGTACCCTTGATGAATGTAATCCTTCCACCTTTTGAGAGATATAACTTCTTCCAACCCACAAAGCATTGTTCCATCCTTTCAATAATATGATTCCACACCCTCGAGCCTTCCAATACATGGGCAAAGCACCCACCTTACAACCCCAACAGAGACATTAATCCCTTGTTATACATCCCCAATAGGTACCAATTCACTTTTCTACAGATGTATCCTCATACCTGAGACTGCTTCAAAGCAAAGGAGAACACATCATGGATATCCAAGTTGTTGTGGAATTGCCTTACATAACACAATTGTGTCATCAGTATAACGGAGATGCAAAACTTCCGTTACCCCTATATCCTCCTCCCACCTTAAACCCAAATAAATAACCACCGTCTGTACTCCATAACCAAAATTAATAGGAATAATGATTAAGGTTCACATTGTCTTAGACCTCTAGAGCTGCTAATAAAACCATTGATCATAATGGAAAACCAAACCAGTGGAATACAAAATTGGATCCAATTCTTTCACTTCTAACCAAAACAACACACAATCTCAATTGAAATGATCATGACTTTTCAAAGTCTGTTTTGGAAACTACACTAGGAGCTCTTCTCCTCAGCCAACTATCCAAACACTCATTGGCAATAAGAACTAAGTCCATATTTTGTCTGTCACCAATGAATGCAATTTGTGAGTCAAACACAAGCCACCCCATATTTTCCTTCTATCTATTTTCCAATACATTGGGGATCAATATATACACACTTCCAACTAAACTAACGAGTGTTTTCAGCACCACCCTTTATTGGTAATAAAAGGTGCATTCAAAGACTTTTCAAATCTGCAATAAGTATAAAATTCATGAAACAAAAACATTATATTCTTCTCTAGAAAACCCCACCAATACTTGAAGAAAGAAATTGTGAATCCATCTAATCCTGGAGATTTGTCACCATCAAAATCACAAAAGGCCCCAAAACCTCCTCTTGATCAAATGGCCTATTCATCCACCTGCTAGTATCTTCATCAATGGCTGACAAAGGAAAGGTTTCTATAAAAGGTCTCCATTCCTCTTGTTGAAAGTAGAAATATGCTGTTAATTCTAGCAATGTCATGAGGGCATCTTGAAGAAATTCTCACTCAGAATTATTATACATAATTGGAAAATATAAATATATAGTGGCCACTGCCAGTTTGAGATTATCAGAAGTAGAAGGCTTTGACAGTGATAAGGTATCAAGTGGAGATCACATGTCTCTTTTAGAAGCATATCCAGCAAGGGGTGCACAGTCTCAACCTTTAAAATTTCCCAAAGATGGAAACTCTCAAAGTCTCACATTGAACATTAACGAGAAAATGTTCACATGGTTGTATCATCTCAAAAACAAAATGACAATGAATAAATATTTTGTCCACCATGGAACTGAGATATGGAGCTAAACACAATTTCAAATTTGTATGAGTCATAGTAGGAAAGAAAACAAAAAGGAGGGACTCACTTCTTCCAAAACAGCAGCCAAGTCCTCCCTCGTTGGGGTATCCGCATCCTCTATTCCAAGTAATCTTCTCCTCTCAACTTCTCTTGGGTCCTCAATCATTATGGTCAACTTAACCTACACATTAGGAAAGAGGGAAAAAAAAAGGTAGATTGGGTCATCTTATAATATAATGGACACACAAAATTGGACAGTTTGGTAATGACATGAGAGTGTGAGATAGCTAGACAAGTATGAAATACACTAAAACATCCCCAAGATTTAGTGAAGTTTTTAATTTATTTTTATTTTTTAATAACGTATGGAACCTTTCAAAAGAAGAACCCTTTGGACTTACTTCTAGCAAATAAACCTACAAGCAACTAACCTCACTGCCAGATCCAGTTACCAGATAATCTAGGGGTATTTGCCCCTAACAGGCTAAGCAATTTATGCTCATGCCCACAAAGTTTTAGTGAATGCATATGTTAGAGTTATGTGATTATATGACTAAATTAACCATTTTCCAATAGCTTAAACTTTTGGAAAAATCAGTAATTTAACACAGTATTAGAGCATGTCTCCTCCGCTCTACCTCCCATTTAAAATCCTACTCATTGGGCCTCACCTATTCAAAATTTAAAAGGCAGTTTAAGCCCACATGTGAGGCACAGTGTTAGAATTATAGCATTACATTTACCATTTTCCAACAGCTCAAGCTTTTGGCAGAATTGGTAATTTAACAACACAGACACTAGAATCATGAAATACCATATATGGTATCAAAACTACTAAATTCACAAAATTGTAGTCAAATTTATGAGAAGGGTACAAGTATAACCAAACCAATACTAAATTGGGAAAAAATTATGAAAAGTGTCAAAGAAAATAAAGGATAAACTAACAAAACAATGTGTGGAAGCAAAGCAAAGCTGAGAATTTCCAATGGAAATCAAATAAAAAATAGTACAAGTAAAGTAATAATGACCTCATTGAAAATCATATCTCGATTTTTTCTGAGAAGCTCCAACACCTACAGTGATAAAGATAGAGTCTTTATTAACAAAGCAAACAAAAACATGGGCATGCATGTTCATAAAAGAGAAAAATAAAAGATACCCTTTTGATTTGTCGAATGTATTCGAGGTCTTTTGGGTCTGGTTCCTCTTGGGTCGATGAAACGCTTAGCTCTGTGGCCTCTTCATTGCTGCCAACGAGTACAACCACTCGACTCTTTGTTGGGCGACAAGAGTAGCGGTGGTGGATTTTCTTGGAGAAGATGGGTAGCTTTGGAATGCTATAACAAGAAGAAGATGAAGAAGAAGAAGACGAAGAGGGTGATGCAGTGAGTGGGAGTTGGAGCAGTGGCATAGCCATGGCTTCCATTGCTCTGCAATTCTTTTTGTCATAATCTTCAAAATTCAGAATTTCATATTCTGTGTCGGAATCGAATCGGGTCGGATCCGACCCACAGTGGTTCTTTTTTTTTTCCTTATAAATTTTTTTCTTTTCTTTTTTTAAAAAAAAATGTAGATGGTGAGGGAATTAAAAAAAATGAGGGGGGACTTGAATACAAAGTTCGGAACAACATGGTTTTTAAATAAACTAGTTGTTAACTCGTACAATGCATGGCAAAATTTTGAATGTATTGTTTTACTAATTTCTTTCCAATGCAATTATTGAAATAAATTTGCAGCATTTTCTTAATGATCAAACATCTTTTTTTCTATTTCAGCACTTTTGTTGTATCCAAATAGAGAATAACACTAAAAATGATTAAACCCATCCTAAAGCCTATAATTCTCAAAGTTAAAAAAGAGTCTAAATTTTGTTTAATTTCATTAACTGCTTAAGTCAATAAGCACATTGGTATGAATAAAAGAATGAATGGTGTCCGTGTTTATTTAATTATCAACCATATATTTGTCATAGCAATTAAGGTGATTTATAAATTTCAACCAATTTGTTTTGTAACACCTTCTTCTTCTTCTTTTTCTTCTTCTTCTTCTTCTTCTTTTTTTTTTTTTTTTTTTTCCAGATATATACCTGATAGAATGACTTTAATTCAGAAGTAAAAAACCATATACAAAGGTAAAGACTAGACACTGCCCGACTAGTTCGTTAGCCATACAAATTAGGAAGAAAAAACATACAAGGCTTCCCTCTGAACCAACAAAACAACAAAGACCCTTTTGCATTTGCTTAAGTGGTCGAGAGCATCTGATATGTCACTAGCAATGCTAGAGCTACATCCAAAATGACTTTAGATTGTGTTTGAACTTTCTCAAAGTAAGCTTTGTTTCTTGCTTTCCGAATTGCCCAAGTTGTTTTGGCCCACAGTTCCAACTCCTTTGTTTTGTAACACCTAATTTATTGTAATTAGTAAAAATCTTAAGAAGATTCAATAGAAAGTAGGAACACATTGATATCACTTTAGTTATTAAAAAAAAGTCTCAAATGATGACAATTATAAAACAAAATTCTTCTCAATGAGTTTATAATCAGACATATCTATCGTAGAAGCAAGCATATATGATGTCTTGGAAATAAAATTGATAGCCTTCTTCATGGACATACAAGGCCCCAAATTTTTGGGTTTTACATGTTGCCAAAAAAATAAACATTCTTAAGGAATATTACAGAGACAAATCATTATGATCTTTTGTAATTCAGAATCACTTGGAAATGATTTTTTATTTTTTTTACATTAAATTTAAAAAATATAAAATTATACATAGGCATATTGGATATTGTACTTTCACGTGGATATCTAACAATTTCACTAATACAAATCTTATAAAATAAAATAAAAACCACAACAAGACAAAGTGTTATCATACAACCACAATTGAATTGAAGGATAGTCAAATTAGCATGTTGTGTCCCAAGAGTCAAGATATCACATAATCATTTATATTATAATTTTTTTTTATTATAAATATGATAAAATTTTAATTTTGGGTGTTTGTTTCATAATAATTTTTTTTTCAAGCCTAAACTCCAATTAGTCTTTAATATATGTAGAGTTTAAATCCTAAATCTCTTATTCAAGTGGTCATAACTCACGACACTTGAATGACTGAAATGCTAGGTGAGTAGTTACCACAAGAACGCTTTTTGGAATAGGGTGGATGAAGGATTTGACACTTGAATTGGCAATGAAATTGACAATTGTAGGGGTTGAGGTGGTGGCAAGAAGGGTCATTTGCAACAACAAGTTAGGACCCATTTGGTAGAGGAGTTTGAGTACCGTTGTTTAAAATGATGTGAAAATGTGATTTAAAAAGTGTTGTGAAAAACACGTATTTATAGTATTCATAAAATAGAAAATGTATTTGGTACCGTGTTTCAAATAACATATTTTAGTGTTTGAAAAATAATTGTGTGTTTGGTACGTGTATGTATAATTTTTAAAAAGCTGACAACGGGTACAAATTTAAATTTATTATATCAGAAGAGAAGAAAAATGCTTGAAGCTTCTCAGGCCTTCTTTTTCCTTTTGTGCCACTGAAGCTTCTCATTCCTTCATGAGTAGGAACTGAGGCAAACGACGTAGATGACAATTCGCAAACTTTTTCCTTAACTTCGCATTCCTCATCTCCATCAACGCAGATGATGATCTGTGGCTGGGCTTCACTTTCCTTCGGATCTCGTGCCAGGGGTTTGCTCATTACCAAAGCCAGGAGAAGAAGGTCCCACTTCACTACTAAAAACCCACTGGCTTGTTACAAATCTAGGTTTGAAGAACACTTTGACCTTGGTTCTTAATGGATTTTTCTAACAAAACTGTTGTTTTCCTTCTTTATACTTTTAATTGAAAAAATGTGTCAATTTAGTAAGAGGGGTTTTGTGACATACCCAGATGCTTTAAACCACTCCATGGAGAGAAACCACCAAGCCCCAGTGGAGGAAACCTTGTGAAAAGATACCAATTTTGGGGTTGTGGTATATATGGGAAAATAGAGAAGAACATTGTATAAATATATGATTTTGTTGTAAAACATGAAGATGAGAAAGTGGGAGTACAGATTGCTCAGGTATACAACCATATGTGTGGTAATTTCAAAAATAAGGAAAACACTAATAGTGTCTGATTTAAATTGAGGTGGCTTTGAGTCATGGCCTTTGAAAGTAGTCCATTATTATCTGCAATAGACATCATGGAAAGTAAGAACGAATGTTTTTTGGAGTCTAAAAAGTATATAGTGTATAAACTAATTGGATTGGATTAACACCTAATCCAATATTACTCCCACAATGCTTTAGAGTAAATAGTTCTTGAGGAGTTACTCCAAAATCCTTAAGAGTTTATTTTTGGGTGGAGACTCACCCTAAGCAAGGTAAAAACAAGTTGGTTTCGTGATAATTCTAAACAAGAGAAGTAACAAGAGTAATATTTTATTCGTACATGAGCAACTGTAAAAACTTTTGGTGATAGTGATGGATTCATAAATGATCTTTTTGTATATAGTGATGGATTCGGAAATGATCTTTTTGCAATGGACATGTGTATTACATTGTTGCTCGTTTTGAACAAAAGTCTTTTATATAATACATATTAAAATATGATGATGTTAAACTTGACACTGAACTCGCGTCTTTGTGCAAATTACATTGAAGGAACAATGAATTCAATACTCATTGGTTTCTTTTGCAAATGTTGGAAGCAATGCGTAATGATATTGACGACGGGCTTAGGTTCCGAAATGCAAATAGTTTGTGTGGCTTGAGAGCAAACATGAGAATTTCGGATAAGCGAAATGAGAACCAATACAAGCTTTACCAATGTTGCCTAATGGATCAATGTGATTTTTTTGAATGGTGTATTCCATTGAAAATGCCATTGTCATATGCGGAGGATTTCCAGCAACTACAAATAGAGTTGTGTGTATTGCAAGAGGAATTGAAAGCCGTGCATGAGATGGTCCAACCCATTGTTGAGACTAAAAGAATAGTGAATATTAAGTTCGTTGGATGGTGTCTGCTATGCGTGGCTATTGCACTATTGCTCACTATGCCAACAGTGTAAAAGAAAGTGATATGCTACCCACATTGTCTTCTATTTCTACGCATATTTGTGTATTATGTATGAATCATTATCAAATTGACTTGGATATAGGGGACTATTTTATAACGTGGTTCTGTAAGGTTTTTTGACATAGCAACCTCTTATATTTTGCTGCTACTACCTATATGTATGTTTGAAAACTGTTTGCCTAAACTTGTTTAGCAACTTCTCTTGTATATATTAAACATATTAGCATCTTACTAATTCCACATATCATTTTGAATATGGATATATTATTTAAGCTGTTATTGTATGACTTGAATTATTTCCTCCTTCATGATTAATTTCACAATCCATAAAAGCTTAGTTTATTCCGTATTAAAATGCTTAGCTTATTTCGTATTAAAATGGAAAAAATGGAAGAACTTTGTTATGACTGCTATCCCCATTTTTCGATCTCTCCCAAGAATAGTTCACATAAATGGCAGATATTTCTTCTATCTTGGCAAAGGATCTCACTGGTTTGGAACCATGCCTAGCTTAAGCAATTACACAACCAAAGCCTTGAGCCATAACCAATTTTTTCCCAAAAGACCGCAAACTATCACGGTTTGTTTATATATATATATATATATATATATACCTTAATACCACAATTAATGCCATTCTCTCTAGAAGCATAATAGTTTATAGCAATCAAGTACAATAACATTTTAGCACTATCGATACAACATTCATTTTGTTAATTGTGTTGCTAAAAATAGCTTTTTAGCATTTTGATCCATGAATGCTCTAAGTGACGGATTCAAATGTGATTAAGTGAAAGATTGTTGTCAATTTTATATTATCAAATTATGTGTGTATGAAAAAACTTTAGTGAAGGAATCAACAAGGTCTTTCACGAAGTTATCAAATATTGAAATCTTGATTTTGTGCTAATGATGAGATTGATCGAAACTTGATTAAAAACAAATTATAGTTAAAAGACTCAATAGAAAACAAGCCAAAGTCAAGCAAAATTCAAAACAAGTAAGTCAAAATTAAAACATTTAGTTGGTATTAAGTGTAAAAATAACAATACTTCACATAAGTTTTCTCTCTTGTAAAACAAACCAAAAAATGACCGACGGTTACAAAAAATATACACACCTTAAACTAGCATTGAGAACCCACCAAGTCATAACTAATGTCCAATGTTTATTAAATGAATCGCGTATTAACTGAACTTGCGTGAGAAACAATACAACAAGACACAGAGATTCATTAGTGGAGTTTTTGGAGATATCTGGGGAAGGGATTTGGAGAAAGAATGAGATATCCTCATTTCATTCCTCACACCAATTGAAAAAAAAAAAAAAAAAGCTTGAAAAAATTTAAAAATCTGGTTAATACTGCTCTTAGGGCATTTGTTTATAAGTTAATTTAAGATGGCTTTTATACAACTTTCTTGAGAAATATAAAAAACTGTAAAAGAAAAAATTTTGTTATTTTTTATTTTTCCATAGAACGTTTCTAAATTTTTTTTTCTAAATTAATACATTTAAGACATTTGTTAAAATGTCTTAAACTTTTTGTGTGAAGGGGAAAAAAATAGGTAAAATATGTCACCGAAGGGAAAAATATACCATATGATAGCAATATATATATATTGTTGGGATTTTGTCATGTTTCTTATTTTGATAGGTTTTGAATCACTTTTTTTATTAAACTTGAGTTTGGCATCAGTTTTAAACTTTAACTTTTTGCTTTTAGATTTTAGTTACCGTTTTTTAAAACTTTGCTTTTTTTCCTTTTTTTTTTTTTTTTAACTTTTTCAATGTACAAGTATACTTTAACACACTTTCAGTAAAAAATGTTCAACAAAAAGATAGATAAGTTGTTACTACAAATAAATCAATCATGCATACAGATCTGAAAAACTTTGGTCACCATGTCTCAATCAGCAGCACCATGTCTCAAAGGATTCATCTTTGAAATATTCTTGAATATGATTTCCTCAATTTGTGGTCATTCATGTAAATGTTTGTATTGTATGTAAACATCTTTATATAAATGCCAACTTTATACATTGTGTATACTACTCTTCATGCTACAAGGGAAAAACAATTAACCTATGCAACAGAGCATGTCACTTCATACATACAGAGCATGTCAATTAGGAATAACTATGAAAGATACAGAGCATGCCAATAAGAATATACCTCGGAATGGGAAGGGATGAAGGAAATGACTTTACGTACTCTCCCTTTATCCGCCAAAACTTTGGAACAAAGATAGCATAATTATGAAAATTAAAGAGTAATGTTTATACAACTTTGCAGCAAAGATAGTATAATGTTTATACAAACAATATCAGCACAACTGTAGTTATTAACAACAAAAATAATAGTTCCTTAACTAACCAAAATGTTGGAATAATCATTAACAAAAAGTTTATACAAAAAACTCAGCACAACTGTAGTTTTTAACAATAAAAATAACATGGTTCCTTAACAGACCAGAATATACTACCATCACTAACAATATACAAACAACATCAACACAACAACAGTTTTTAACAATAAAAATAAATTGTTCCTTAACAAACCAGAATGTACTAATATCATTAACAATAAGTTCACATGTAGTAAGATCATTGTTCCTTAGCAAACTAAAATGTGACCCCACTAAACCATACAACCAATATAACAAAAAATGGTTCTAGTGATAATTAGCATAATACTACATAAAAACAGAAAGAGTAGCTACAACCCCTCAAAAAGCAAGCCAAACTTGCCACTTTTCCTTAACCAAGTCCCCTACATTAAACTACTAACTAAATCCATCAAGCTCATTCTTCTATCTGGCCTCAACATGATGATAGCGGCCCTACCATCGAGCTTATGGAGTTCGTTAAGGACCTTGAACATGGTGTAATCGTTTACATTTTCAATATTGTTAAAAATTGTGACGACCTTGTCCATTGAGAACCTATCACCCACCAATGCAAATTTAACAGTTTCCTTTCAATTATCGCTATCCTTATTACTATGCCTTTTCATTGACATGTCCATGAACTCCATGATAGCATCGGTCATATATTCAATGGACCCTTCTTTCCTCTTCTTCCCTACCGAGGTCTTTAAGTGAGATAGCTACTTTCCAGCATGCTTATTGCCTTGCCCTGCAACTGGGGTGGACAGCTCCGCCACATCATCTCCATTATCAGGTTCAATATTGACTTGTACTCCATGCGTTAAGAAAGCGGCATCCAATTCTCACTTTTCATCATTGTTTAGGGCTGGTTGGGTGGAGGAAATTTCTAGAAATCCAGTTGCAGTGCCACATTGAACAGCTGTCCTAACAAGTCATAGTGATCTAGCTCTTTTTTACAAAAATCTTTGCACCTAGGGTTGGCCTATCAACATGTGGTATATATGGGATTATTCACATGTGGTATTTATTTATATGAATACTATGAATCAACGGCATGAAAATTATAAAGCAAACTTATAACACTCACCGTCATTGTCTATGCCCAAGCCTCGTCACTACCTATGACTGTGTTAGTGACAGAATCTCATCCCATTATGGTTTGACCAATTAGCTGGGAAAAAACTTGTTGTCTTTGCTTTAACCTTTAATATTTCTGGCGTAATTGATCTTTGCGATAGGTTTTTCCTGCTCATTGATTGAACTCATTTTGGACAACTGTCTAAACCCTTTTTTTTAATTGCCCACTAGGCATGTTCCCTTTTGGCTTCTTCTTCAACCAAAACATCTATGAAGTGCTTCTCAATGGGAGGAGGCCATAACTTCCAATCCTCAGCGTCGGTTGATGCAACCATCTAATAAAAGATACACACTTAACCAAAAAACATCCACTAACATGGATAGTAGGCAACACTTAACCAAAAAATATCCACTTCTAATTTCTTAAATTACTTTTATGATTTTTCATACTTGAACCTATCCTCACCAATACTAGTAACTGCAGAATAGGAAAATGGTCATTTGCATAGAAAAATTCCACCAAACATGTTGTAGCATTATGTATTAAGTTCAGATACAGCTAAAGCAACACATTTAGCAATTAACCCAAACAAGTTATTATAGGTATATGTAATAGATTGCAGTGAAGACAAGTTACATACGGCATAGGGAAAGAAAACAAAATTCACAATTATAAATGATTTATATGAAATCAAATATACACTTTAGGCCTTTATAAATGATTTCCAAAGAGCCCATTTTCCAAAACCCTATTGTGCTTCAAAAAACCCATCTTCCAAACCATACTTAACTTTAGTTAGATGGGTATGGAGGAAAATCTTGTCCAAAATCAAGAATAAAAATCAACAACAATTGTGAACAAATATGAACACTATGGGTGAAGGATTGTTCAACAGCAACTAAGAACAAATGCAATAGCAAAATTCAACATTTAATTGAACAACAAAATTAAACACTTGTCGTAGGTGAAGGAATTGCGTTGGAGGAGGATGAATATGGCAGAAAGGCTGAGGAGGAAGACGCTATGTCTGCATACTCCATAATATACCGTGGTAATGGTAGATTAGCTGTACAAGGGAACTTAATTTGATTTGAGATAAAGTCTGATACTTGTTTGAAAAAATCTTACCCAAAACAGTGATTAAGTCATGGTTGGACTAGCTGAGTAAATACAGTGGTTGAGGAGATAAATAAGGTTGTACAGATTTGGGATTAATTTTGGTGAATTTAGGGTTTGGTAACTTTGATTTTGGATTTATGATATGTTTCAAGAGGTCGTTGGGGATGAGTAATGAGGGATTCGGGTGGGTGGGTGGGATTAATGAAGGGTTAACTACTCTATGGTGATGTGATTGCCATTGTGCAAGAGGGATAAGAGAAGTGAGCTTCGGGAAGGATGGAGAGGGTAGAGACTCAGAAAGGATAGATGACGTGGGGGAGAAGAGACGTTGAGGTGTAGTCATTTCAGGTGGGCCCAATGTATTTCAACCAAACGGTAACATATTTGGGACAACATAACTCAAACACCACTTCAACAACACACCTTACCAAACACAAAACTTAGTGTGGAGCCCACGTGTTTGGGCATTTAAACAACAAACAACAGTTCTAAAACACCCATACCAAATAGTACCTTAGTTAGGGTAGGTGGAGGAACTAGATTGTGCCCTCATAAATAGTAGCTCTTGTTGTAGTGTTGGTAATGGTGCTAGGAGATTGTTGTTGGTTTGACAGTGGTGGAGGTGGTGGTTGACAATGTGTTGATAATTTTGATTTTGATTTTGATTTTTTTTTTTTTTTTTGTCGTAGTTTTTTCAATTGAAGAAGAAGAATTGGGCAAAATAAAATAAGGGAAATGTTAATGAATGCCCTAAGAGTATTAGTTTATGAATTATTTTTAGAAACATTTTATAAGAAAATGATAAAACAATTAATTTTTCTAACAATTTTTTATATTTCTCATAAAAGTAATGTCAAAAACTTAAAACTTTCTTAATATGATTTATTAACTTTGAAATAACGAACAAGTGCCAAGAAGTTTTTTAGGATGGGGATCACTAAATAACAAGATTTGAGAACAAATTTAAAAGCACTAGAACACTAGTTTTGAAAACACAAAACTACAAAACCAAACATTCCCTCCATTTTTTTCTTTCTTTTCTTCCTCCAAAAAGTCTACTACCATAACAATCTTCACAACTTTTATCACAACTCGCCATATGGTGGGTTGTAAATAGTGAAGTGGTAGCAAAAGTTACGGTGATTCATATTTTCATGGCACCATACTCTTATTGTAGCCCATGGCACCAGACAATCCCCAAACACGTAGCAAGCACTGGGCCCACACTTACCGTAGCCCATTACTAGCTTTATTCTTGGCCCATTCAAACTTTTCTAGTGTTTCCTTCAAATGTTCATGACATTTTCTTAGAAAAATCAGGCCAACCATAGGCTACACTTTTGACATCTGTATAGGTATGGCAATTAAGCCTGCAAGCTGGTCATGGCCCAATTCACTTTTCATGAGTCCAATATGTTTCATACTTAACATGGACTCAAAGGGACTATGGAAGTATATATGGATTGTCTCACCTGAATTCCTTTTTTATTATTATTATTATTATTATTATTATTATTATTATTATCACAAAAGTTAAAAGTCTATAAAATGTCTTATTAGTTTATTTGCTATATATTTGGACAATGGAAATTGGAAAAGTGGGGAGGAAAGAGAAAGAATAGCTTAATAACTACCCTATTAACATAGTGAAAAAAATGTACAATAGACTCTCAATTTTCAATTTAATGATTTAAATGTTTATTTTATTATTGTGTACCATAGGCCATAGCTCTCAGTTTCAAAATTATTTTGCCCACCATTTATCGTTTTTTGTTTCACCTTTTGTCCATTGCTGATCTACACACTATTATGCTAGATTTGCCCCGCTGATAGAATCTATATATAATGCCAAGAAAATTTATTAATTGGGCTAATCCACACCCACTATTCGTACTTTGAAAGAGAACTTAGTTTATGCGACAATTATAGAATGGGGTACTGTTGATTTTAGCCTTAATTAGGTGCATAGGTTATTATTATTATTATTATTATTTTAAATTGTTAGAATATTTACATACTATAGCTATTGCGACTTCATCAGCTCCAACCCACTCTCCCCTCTACCCGAAGCACTTATAAATTATGATTTAGGAATGTACCAACTCACTTAACTCAGTGATAGTAGTTGGTTATGTTATTGTTAATTGCAACTTTTCTGAGTTTGGCTCCAAATTAAAAAAATTAGTTTATTTTACTATTCAGTTTATTTTTGTTATTATTTATAGGTCTCACTATACTTTTTGTTATTATTCATGGATTCCACTATACTATTTCAGTTAACTTTTATTTTTATTTATAGTACTTTTAGCAAAAAATTTCAGTTTCAATAAAATAAACGAATCCCAAATAAACTTTTTAAGGTACTATGGTACTACTCTCCTTCAAGGTAATATGGTACTACTATCCTTGGCACCTTCTTTCAAGTCACAAGAGCTCCATCCACTTCAACATCTATATGGTACAGATTCCATTTAATATATCGATCAGTAATGTTGGGAATGTAAACTTTTTTTTTTTGTTTTTGTTTTTTACAGTATTTTTCACAATTGTACATGGTATATTCCAGTTGGAGTAATATTAAACTTTTTATCTTCGACAACATATTTATTATAAGGGACATGCTAACGAGTATTCTTAGGACATTGGTTAACAATCTATTTTAGGAAAATTTTGACACAACTTTTATAAAAAATAAAAAAGCTGTTTAAATATTAATGGTTTTTTTTTCCTATAAATTTTTTTTTATAAAATGAATTATAAACCAATATCCTAAAGGGCATTTGTTAGCATTTCTCTAATTATAAATCAATCACAAAGAACCATATATCAACAGTGTTGAAAAATATTGTGTTCGAATTCTTATTCTAATACCTTTGTCTTACCCAAAAAAAATAGCACAAAATAGAAAAAGAATAATTCCCAGTGTCGTTTCAGCAGCTTGAGAATCATAAAACTTTTTTCAAAGATAGGCAATTCCCAAGTTCTGGTGTGAAAAGGCAAACCTTTCTAGAGAAAACTAGAAACAGCTAGCTAGCTAGTATTCATAGAATATCTGACAAGGGTTCGTCCTCACCAACCCCTCAAAATCATGCACCATGGGAACCACAGACTCATAAAGAAGTAGTTTGAGGCCTGGGGCTTTTGTTGGAGGAATTGGTTCTGCTGAGCTTTACTGCAAAGTGCAAACTCTGATCCATCTTTTTCTTTGTTCATGCATCCACTCCATACATGTTTTAAGTACGTACGTACTCTTTATGCTGAACTTAGGAGTTAGGACACAACACACATGCAGTAAAGTAATAATGATATCTACTACTACGCAATAATAATGTCTGAATTTGGAATTCATTACTAGTGTCGGCCGAGCTCAGTTACAATAGTTTTCGAATATCATCATCCCATACGATCAAAACTCGGATCTTCGTTGATATATGGATCTTGATACGGAAGATAGACATTTATTTTAATTTATTACTTCCTCCGTCCCATTTTGTTTGTCCTGTTTGAAAAATCAAATTTTTTAAAGAAACATCATTTATTGTCTTATCTACCTTTTAAAAATGTATAAGTTTCCAAAACTACCATTAAATAAATTTATCAAAAAATAGTTTTGAAAATAAAATAGAGGTATAATAGAAATATTAGTAAATTAATGACTTTTATTTTTAGAAATAAGGCAATATTTTGGGACATCTCAAAATGGAATACAGGACAAACAAAATGGGACGAAGTGAGTATTATTTATTATTGCAAGTTGATATATTGTATTTTTTATGTTTTAGGTTTTATAGCAATTTTTTAATATTTGGAAGCAACTTTATTTTTGTAGTAAAGCAATTAGGATTTTTTACTACGCCAATTAAAACTAGGGTTTCTTATATAAGCAAACTATTATACTCCTTTTAGAAATAATTAAGCTTTTGATAGTTAAATATGTAAAAAAATGCATTTTGAGGGGTTTCTTTGGTTTGATATTGACTAGAGCTAACTCTAGGTGTTGACTCCTAAGTTCTTATCCTTTAAAATTTACTATTCAATTGTTCTGGTTGTTAAAAAAAACAAGTTGTCATAGTTCCAAAAGAAGTAATATATAGGCTTTGAAAACTTGATAATTCGAAAAGAAATACTCAATTAGATTATTTGTTACATTTGACAAACATATACGGGACTAGAAAATATCATTCTTAGACTTTAGAAGTCAAGCTTGATCAAGTTGCATTTAACTCGATTACAACTTTGAAGTTGTTTATTTAATTAAACCCAAGACTTGAGCTCGTAATTAAGACTTTTGCAAGTCAAGTTAAAAAATGAAATCGATTTAACATAATAATAATAAAATGAAATTTTAAACTCAAAATCGAGCTCAAGCTCAGCTGATTTGGACTCATTATTTGAGGACTGTTTCTTCCTTTGGTTTTTTCTCATATGCAAGATGCAACTAATAATATATATATATTTTTTTTCTTTCTAAGAATAACAGTTAATCATTGCTTGGAAGCATACTATAATGGAATATTTTACATTAATCAAAAGAGAAAAATATTAAAGAAGAATAGTGAGAAGAGGGTAGGTAGGTTGATCTCTTGGATTCATACATACATCAATCCTAGCTCATAGGTGAGGTCCCTGTGGTTTTTGTCTGTTATCATCAGAGTAAGGATTAAGCGCCATAATTCATAAGATATTTTAGAGTGCTCATATTATCAGATTTAACTATTTGCTAATTATTCCCTCGAAAAAGAAAAAGAAAAAAACTATTTGCTAATTCTATAGTAATTGCTAGTTAATTACCCCATCCCACTCTCCTTTTAATTATTGTCATCAAATTATTAAGTACTTATTCAATCCTAGCTCATAGGTGAGGTTCCTGTGGTTTTTGTCTGTTATCATCAGAACAAGGATTAAGCGCCATAATTCATAAGATATTTTAGAGTGCTCATATAATCAGATTTAACTATTTGCTAATTATTCCCTCGAAAAAAAAAACTATTTGATAATTCTATAGTAATTGCTAGTTAATTACCCCATTCCACTCTCCTTTTAATTATTGTCATCAACTTATTAAGTACTTATTAACAATAATCTTTTGAACTCTTGCAAAGTACAATATTTGCTAATTTCTCTCTCTCTCTATCTCTCCCTCTTTGTTTAAAATAATTAATAATGTATCTTGCTTTTCATGGTGTACATATATAGTTAATTTTAAGTAAAAGTTTTGGAATACTATTAATGTGCACACATCACTTTGCATGCGCATAATTGCTAAAATTAATAAAATGGACAAGTTTGCTTTGGTTGACCTTTTTATCATCATTGGCTTCTAGTATTTGTTCATTATTAAAAGTGGATACAATGGCGGACAACGGTGTCCCCATTCCCTTCTAATAAGTCCTAATATAATAGCTAAAGCCCAAAGATTTCATTGGTTTGGGTTTAAAAGAAAAATTAATAGAATTTATAAAGCAAAAGAAGTGTAGCTTTGTGTACTAGGATCTAAGTGTAAAGATTAGGCCTAGAGCAAAGAAACAGACACCCTATGAGAAATAATTAATTGTCGGCTATTAAAGAAAACAAAAAAGGTTCAATCTTATCTGTAATTCAGTTAAAAACCTTAATTATGATGTCATTATAATCTCTTTTTTTTTTCTTTCTTATTTCCCTTTTCTTTTCCCCGATCCTCCCCCTGCCCCCACCAAATAATAATAATAATAATAATAATAATGTAATACTTGCTAACATGTAATTGGAGGCTTTAAAGAATTTAACATGCTTCGACACGAAATTACAGGCTCTAAAGAAATATTTTTCTCCTAAAAAAAATGGGTAGCTCTTGGCTCTTCAATCTAAGAATTGGGTGTTGTATTTTGTGGGATTAGATGACTATATGAGAGGGTTAATTGGATGGATAAAATAGTCAATAGAGAACGAGAGAAACTAAATTCTCTCAAGTTTGCATTCTCGCTTGATTAATAATTAGGCAAGTATCCAACAAGATTGCTAGTAATAAAATTTTAAAAGCTGTCTCTTGCTTGATAATTTGCGTTCACACTAAACTTGCTCAACCGAGATTCCTGTGAAAGCACTTTCACTTTCATCTCTCAATCAAATACAATGTAACCCACAAATGTACAAAATGCATTAAAAATAATAACATGAACATACATAGAAATTTGGCACAGAATTCGCAAGATCCTAACAGCATTAAGTTAGTGTCACCAAATTTGTCTCTTCCTAGCTCAATTTTTGAATTACAAGCTTAAAGAAATTTAATGATTATTTTTATTTTTTTAAAAAAAAGGATTAGGTGAGAATTTTAAACATTTGAGTTGTGAACTACTTAAACCAATATTTGTTTTTACAGCATATCTAAGACTAAGATCCCTTTTTATGTTCAACATCAAGCCAACTACAAACTGTAATCTAAAAAGATGAGAAGGAGTTAAAAGTCCCATTAATTAGGAAGTTGCTTATTATTATTTTTTTTTCTTGTATTGTTCATTGAAATATATCTTTCCACACCCTGCAATATTTTGTTTGTCCTTTGGCCTATGATATATCTATTTGTAGTTGTTATCTCTATAGTGTGATCCACCATAAAAAGGATCTGAATCCTTATAAGTTATAACAACCAAAGTGGCCTATCAAATGAGTTTATAATCGCTTAAAAAGCATTAGAGAGACAAGGATAAGGACACACCATGTTGTAAAGCTACATTATCGTTAATTAATTTGGGCTAATTCAATTTGAAAAAGAACTACGAGCAAGGAAAGTAGAAAACAAAATGTGCATAAAGAAAAACCTTTCTTTGCACGATAGACGACAAGCTACTTGCTTTCTTTCATATCTTAAATATTTTATGGTTTTTCTTTGTACTATTTATGTTTTGAAGGAAATCATGACAGCTCGCTTATCTTTTTCTCTCGGGAAATCACAAAAAGATTGACAAAAAAAAGGCCACAGAGTGGAACAACTACATTGGTTCTTGTGATTCTTTTTATTAGAAAAAGGCAAATGGAAACAGATTATGAATGATTTGTTTAATTTCTTTCAAGCACGTATATTTTTAAACCATTGCTTTAGTCTGACACAGTGAAATACTGTTTCTTAGTATGGGCGAGATTGTTATAACTTGTAGTATTGAACATTTGTTTTATCGCAAGTGGAACCCCTAGAAAGCCAAGTTCTCCAACAAGAATTCATTTTCATGCACGCAGAGAAACCAAAGCTTCGGTTTTGTGATAAAAAAGCACATCTCCCACCATGAATTGTTAATTTCTGTATGATTTCACGTGCTTTTCTTCTTTGTCTATGCATTGCACTGCTATATATCTAATCATTAGTGATCTTTCATTGCCTATATTACTTTGCACATTAATCAATATTCTTCAATAAATATATAATATAAAGTTATTTATTCCATACTAAGATGGACAATATCAGTCCTAGAATGTGTTACATTTACCAATATATATGTTCATTAATAGGTCCTTACATTATCCTCCTTTTCTTTTAATTTGTTCTTCTCAATAACAACTCAATGATAAAAGCTTCTCTACTTAGTAATATGAAGTTCCACATTTTGATAGGAACTTTTCTTATACGCTTATATTGCATATAAAACTAAATGATTTCGTTTTCTAACGAATCCTATGTTTTCAACCATTGTGCTCCTTCCATTATAGTTATCACTTTAGTGTTAAATAATGAGGACATGATGGCATACAATTGCATATATGGTATGTACTACTATGTACACAAATTTTTTTTCCTCATAAAAATATACACAATAGGCTCAACTTTTCACTTTTCAAATGCTTGATTAAATTGATTTCTTATCTCCAAATTTTGTAAAGAAGGTTCATGTAAAAGTTGGCTATGATTTGGCAACCCATGCATAAAAGTTCTGATGGATCTACCTTATATGTAATCCACCATGAATGGGATTAAAGAAAAATATGTCAAGTGTCAACTATCATCACAAATCTAGAAGAAGACGTGTACAATCATATTATCTGCAAGCCTAGCTAGTTAGGTATTGGCTTTGCATATGGTTATTATTAGTGAGGTGAGGTTATTAAAACATATTTTAAACTTTAATTTATCAATTTATGATAAAACAATACTTGTTTTAAGATAAATAGTATGGAGAAAGGAGGCAAGGTTTGAACCATAAATATGAAGCATCATAAGAGATACCATTATCACTAGGCTATCTCTTTTTGAACCTCCAAAAAAATAGTTTTTTTTTTTTTTTTTTTGGTGGTAGGTAGCTAAGTATCTAATAAAGTGTAGGCAAAAACAAAAACAAAAACTCTACAAAAAAATTATTACGCTATTCCTAAATTAAGATTAATTATATCAAAGCCCTACCTGATTATAATGGTTCCAGAATATGGAATCAAATTAAGAATCTAAATGGAATAAAAGTCTAGATTTAGTAGGCAAGTTTAATGTTACCTATTGATACAGGTTGACATTTATATCTAAATTGTAAGCAGTCTAGATGCACAATAAATTCCATTATTTACAGTACCTACCATCTCAAATGTTATGAAATTTATTTTATCATTTGTATCTAAAAAGCAAACTGTTCCATTTTTTTGAATATTTTACTTTTTCTAAATTGAATTTAGTTTAAAGATTTTAGAGATCCTGTGGCTGTAGTTAGACTTTTTTGTATTTTAATTTTTATCCAACTTTTGAGACGAAATTGGAGTTGTGTATAAAGTCAACTTCAAAAATAATCTCCACCTTTATGCTTGTGGGTGTCTAATTTCCTTCACTCATTTAATTAAACTCAATAAGGACGAAGATGATAATGATAATTATAATGAAAAAGAGGTTTGTCGATCATGGTAATAATTTAGAACTTTCAAATCCGCAGACTGGAAGTACTCCATTAGTCATGGTGTGATACAACGATATACTTGAATTGACCTTTTGTCTCCGATAAAATCATAAATTATTGAGAAAAAAAAAATCTTTATTTCACCTGTAGTATTCAATTTTTTTCTTCTATGGACACATTCTTACTCACATTTTAACACAATTTGTATATTTGTTAATGTATGATTAGATTTCATCACTTACACATGGATTCACTATTGATACTTAGTGTAAAGTAATCCAATTATAGTTTTCTATATTTCTCAGTTGTGTTAAAGTGTGAAAGCAAGTGTATAGTCCTAAACTTTTTATTTTTACTCTACCAATGATGTCATGTTATGCATATGTGGATTCCATTTAACTTAACTAGTAAAATCTCACATCATCAAATAAGAAATATAGATTGAAACCTCGTCTATACCAAAAAATCAATTGATATCCTACTCTAACGATAAAGAACAATTATCAAGAGCTCATAGGTTGAAACTATCTCTAAAAAAAAAACTATACATTTGATTTATTTTCATTTCAACTTTAGTTACTTAATAAGAAAAATTAAATGTGTGATAAGTTGTAATTGAAAAAGTATAAAGTAGAACATTAAGAATAAAACATAGGATTTTCATTCTACATTATATTATTATCAGAGCTCTTATTTACTACAAGATGATTTTCATTCTACATTATTATCATTATCAAGGAATATCATTGACCATAGGAACCATCTCTCTTACATGATTACTTTTCTCCACCTCTTTCTTTTCCTTTCCTTCTTCCTTCATCTTAACGTACAAACCATACACATAGGAACAAAACCCCCAACAACAAAGTGCAGTGGACACCATTTTCACACCACCAAACTCATCCTTATACACCAATACCCCTCCCAAAACGTTGATGGCCAACAAGGCTGTCATGCAAATCCCTCCTGTTAAAGAAGAGGTCAAGAACACCATTCCTGCTGTGCCCAAAAAGCATAGTTGCCAAGTGATTACGTTGGAAAAAACTGTGACCCAGTACCAAGTAGGTCCCTTATCAAACAATTCTCGGCTTTCTTTCATCATTTCTGAAAATCCACCATCAAATGCCATCCCTATACAAGCCAATGTTGTGGCTACCACTTGCATCAGTAGTTGCATTTCCATCACCATTTGGTAGCAATAAACCTTCTTGTAAATCTTCTCCATGACAGGAAGATAGAGAGCAAATAACAATCCAGCACCTATTGTACAAAAAAAGCCTATGAAATATTTGGCACGAGACATATTGGTTGGTTTGTCATTGCTAGAAGCCAAGGCTAAGAGCACAGAACTCAGGGTTAAGAGAATCACACAATTGAGGTTTGAGAATGTGACTTTTTGCTTGACAATCAAAACTGAGAGTATGAGATTGAAAACCAACTGAGAAGACAATAAGAGTGATGAGGTTGATACTGGCAAATAGGAATTTCCCCATGAGAAAAGAAGGTTGTTTATGCCTAACATGATGCCTACGAAAACTGATAACATTAAGAGCCTTTTAGTGAAGTGAGTAAAGGGTTTTCTCTCTGTGCATTTGAGGAAATAAGGGAGGTAAATAGGAATGATAAGGAGAGGAAAGCCACCAGTTTGAACCCATGTAGACACCCACCTGCTTGAGCCTTTGTGATTGAAATAGAACTTTGAGAGCAAAGTTGAAGAGGTTGAACCCAAAAAAAGGCACACATAGTTCACCACCAAAAGGAGAAGATAGTTCTTGTTTGTCTTGGATTTGTGGTCTTCAATATGCTGTTGGTCCGAATTGTTCATCATGACTGCCAGTGATAATGAATCTTGTTGCTCTTCTTGTTTGGCCCCAAACTTCTTGTTGTTGTTGTTGAGACTTGAGGGAGTGGTGAGGGTGTTGTTGGTAAAGGCTTTTGAGAGAATTTGCTATTGTGGGCCTTGTGCTGAGGTCTCCATTTAAAGAGATTGATATCAATCTAGGAGAATCTCTGACGATGAGTGATGCCTTTTAAGTCTGATATGATGTTAGTGAAGTTGTTTGCTCTACTTAAGTAGTGAATGAGGTTTTACATTGGATGGTATGGAAGTAGTGGGGTCTATAAAAAAATTTAAAAAAGAAACTGTGGGATCTAACAAAGCTTTCGGCATATAGGAGTTGGGTTGATTTAATAGGCTTAAGGCTTGAAAGAGAAGGGTCCAATGATTATAAAATTTGAATGCTTCAATCATCACCCTCAATCCCATATATTTCAACCTCTCAATCCCCATATATTTCAACTTCTTAAAGAGTGTATTAAGACTGCAAATGGAAAATTAATAATAAATAGTTATGAGATGTAATCATTAATGCATACTTTTGAAAATACACATAAATTTAATTGATTTGTTTTAATATTTATACACCGTTTGACTTTATTTTTTAAAAATATATAAAATTATATAAGAGATTTAGGTTTAATCTCCATCTACATCAAAAATTGATTGATGTTTTAGTTTGATGATAAAGTACTATCATCAGAAATTGACATTATATATTAAAACTCTCTAAAAAAAATATTAAATACACTAACTTATGCTCTTCAAATATGATTAACAAAATCTATACATATAGCGTGAAGACTTAATTACCTTAAAAAAAAAAGTCTATCTCTTTTCATTTTGTAGTTCAACTGGTAAAATTCCTTTGTTGTCAAATAATAATTCTGGAGTTTGACACCTGCTTACATAAAGAATCAATTAATATCTTATCTAATAAAAATAAAAATAAAAGCAAACAAATATTGTGGATATGATTATGACTAATGGGTGATGATCAACCTCGTGATGTATGAAATGATGTGCCTTAGGTGCATGCCATAACTCAAAAACACTTCTTCTATGCATATAGCTAATACTAGTAGCCTAGTAGGGTATATGATTCGTCACATGAAAGACTAAAGAGACTTGCTGGATAAGAAGGAGGAAAAAGGTGAGGATTTTCGGGCAGAGAAAGGTCCAAAGCATCAATGGGGTTTGGTAGGATTAGGATGGTTGAAAGCAAGGGAATCGTGATTTTGAAACGGCTATGGTAAACACAGCTAGACTTTTGCATGCATATATAGACAGATATATATCTGTCATTAATACTGAGAGGACAACAACGGATGGTGGCGCTGGCAGCTATTGCAGTATTACGGTTTCAGGTTAACTGGGTGTCTTACACGTGTCCTCTCTTTTCAGGTTTGGTCTTCTTTTCCACCCCGGCTTCTACTCGATTAGTAACGCCTTCTACTATTCTTAAGGGCCGTATTTTCATGAACAGCGTGGTACGCGTTTACAAAATATTCAAAGATAATTACAATTTTTTCTTTCATTCAAAAAACCAACCTGCGTATACACACACACACACACACACACAACAAACAAACAGAGGATAAGATTCTAACATGTGATTACATTATTAATATATCTTTTCATGTTACAAACTTTCAACAAATAAATAAGGGTATATTTTGCATGCTGTAATAGTTCATCTAATGAAATAGTTATTCATGTGTAAAAATTATTCAATTATTTACACACTAACTAGTAATACTTTGAATATTGTCTAATTATATCTATAGATTCTATGATTTATATCTAAAAAAGTTTATGTTCACATATTTACCAAAAAATCCATATAAATATATAACCTACCTGATTTTATTTTTATTACATTAATTAATTATTACATAACAATAACAATAATTATTCTTTAAATTAATGAATGTGACTAATCCTTTTTTTAAATAGTTGTAAACTTGTAATAGCTATCTCATAGTTCATGTAATAGGTTTTAAAATTAATATATTCCCAAAAATATAATTATTCCTTATACAGCATCTATTATTAGGAATTTAGAGGCTCATTTTTAAATTTTTTTTTAAAAAAAAAAAAACTATTTGTATTCCTACATTGCATTGGTTGTTCTTTTTTCTTTTTCTTTTTTTGTATTTCTATATACAAAATGACCATTAATTTGAAATATATACCAATTTTTTTTATAGAGAATTTCAACCTATAGCGTCCGTTTCTAATAATAGTTTTTTATTATCAAACCAAGATATCAATTGGTTTTGGTGTAGTCGGGGATTGAACCTCAAATCTCTTATTCAGCTATCAGAAACTTTACCAGTTGAGCTAACTAGAACCCAAAATTATTTATATTTCTATATTGCGTTGGTTGTTCTCTTTTTGCATTTGTATATACAAAATGATCATTTTAAATATACACCAATAGTAGTATAGAACAATGTTTCAACTTTCAAGTTTAATAGCCTAAAGAGAATTGATGTTGTCTAGACCAAATTGTGATAACCATCAAAAGAAAAGAATTTTTTTTTAGAATTATAAACTTGTGTAAAATATAGACAAACATGTAAGCAAGAAAACATAAAAATAATGAGTATTAAGAAAATTTCATCTGCTTATGCCTCAAAGAGAGAGAGGGAGGGGGAGAGAGGACATTTATTTATGTTTTGTTTTGACAGCTACTTGCAGTTCAGAGAAAGAAAAAAAAAAAAGAGAGAGAGAGTACATGGTAGTGCCTAAATTTAAGGGATGTGGATGATAAGTTATAGTAATAGTTTTCTAGTTAGTGTTTTTTTTCCTTCAAATTCAAAATAAAGAAGAAGACATTAAAGAAAGAAAAAAAAATATGCGATTAGGAAGCCGGAAAATTATAAATAAATGGTAAATCTTTTTTTGTTTTTTGAGAAGGTAATAAATGGTAAATCTTGTTAAAGAAAAAAAAAAGTGAAAATGTGTTTGAGTGATTGGAGGAATATAGGGGAGTTTGAGCAATTCAAAATTCTAAATACTCAATTTAAAAACCAATAGGAGAGTGGTTCTGTTTTGTACGCAATATTTTATGTAGGAGATAGAGATGTATTTTTACTAAGTTGTCCCCTAGTTTTGTCTCTTTGTTTAAACTTAGAGTTTAGGGTATTTTTGAACCAATGAAATGTTCATCCCAAATAGGAGAAGCCTCTTAAATAGTAATATAAATATATAAGATTACTATTTCTAATATAATCCTTATTCAGTGTATCAAATATGCCCTAAAGGTTTTGGAGTATACTTACTAAAAACACAAGTAGGTGCATTTAATGTTAAGTAATGTTTTTATACAAAGAGTCTTGGGTATCAAAAGGCGCCTATTAAAGTAGAATTTAATAATGGAGTCGAAATCACTTTTATAAGAAGTCAAGCCTTTTTCAATCTAAATTTTTAGGGTCAAGTTAACGGATGCCTTTAGGGCAATTGCTAATAAACTATAATAGGAAAGTTTTAACATCACTTTTATGAGAAATATAAAAACTTGTCAACAATATTTATTGTTTTATTATTCTTGATAAAACGTTTCTAAAAGTAGTTTCTATACCAATGTCACATTTCCCAAATTTTAATTAACTTTTGCTATTTTTCGGTGTAGGTGAGACCCCTTGAAGTCTCCTTAATGAGTGCCTAACGTACCTATTAATAAAAACCAAAAAATAAAGACAAGTTGTGCATTGTGGACAAATTTTTAATAAATAAACTTTCAACAAATAAACTAAGATTTGGGAGTGTACTTATAACTAAGAGAACAAATTGATGCACTTAATCTTACGTAATGTTTTTACGTACTGTATTTTGTAAAGGGTCCTGGGTCTCAAATGGCACCTTCTAAGGTAGAATTTAATGATAGAGTCGAAACCACTTTTAGAAGAAGTCAAAACCAATTTCAATCTAGATTTTTATTAATTAACTTTAGATGTTTTTCAGTGTAGGTGAGACCTTTGAAGTCTTCTTAATGAGTGCTTAAGGTATATATGTGTATTAACAAAACCCAAAATACAAAGACAAGTTGTTATATATATATATATATATAAACACACAATTACAACAAATTTTTAATATATATATATATATATATAAACACACAATTACAATGATTTTTTGAGTGCAAATTAACCAATGAATTGTTGATAGTTATATTTTTACCTTTGAAAAGTGTGTGTTTTTTAATTCATAATTGTATATTTGTTGTTTCTTAATATGTAACATTTTTCACTAAAGAACTAATCCAAAGGTAGTTAAAATTTATGTTGACTTTAGATGTATAGATTATACACACATATTAGAAGAGGGCAAAAGTTTAACTCCAAACATGCTTGGGTTTATCTTGCTATATGTGGTGATTAAAGAGACTATTCATTTGTAGTTTTAGTTACATGACTTCTTTATAAATTATGTGATTTGTTTAAATAATACATATAAATAGTCTTATAAATCGTTATATAGTGAGTTAAAAAATATAGTTTCAAACATGGGTGGTGTCACATTAAGGCCAAGGGGTTCAAATGAACCCCCTGACCTGGCCCAAACAAAATTTTTATATATATAAAATTTTTAAAATTTTGTCATTTTGACCTCATAAAATACAAATTTGAACACCCTAATCCTAAATTTTGTTTAATCCCAATTGAAATAAGCTTGAAATTTGAATATAATCATCTTAATTTTAATTTCACAACACAATAATATGAGGCAAGGTGTAATTGCTTTTTATCTAAACTCACAACTAACAAAATTTTTTTATCTACCTTTAAAAATTGGTTACCTAGATTTTGTTGTGAAATTTTTTTGAAAGTATTGTGTCAGTTCCAAAAGTTTTGCTCATTCATTAAAATATATATATATATATATATATATATATATATATATATTTATTTATTTATATTTTCTAGGATTCTGGCTTACTTTGCAGTTGACAATGAAATGAAGTTGTTTTTCCTTACACTTTTCTTCTTCATTAACAAAAAAATTACATCAATATTACAACCAACAAATCTGTATCTATATCTGTAATTTTTTCCTCATTCTCACTATCTTTGTTTCTCCCATCTATTTTTTTCTAAGTTTTTCTTTCTATCTCCAATTCCAAGAGAGTGACTATGTCTATGTGTATGGTTAAGAAGTCATCCACTTCAAAAGCAAAAACTTATATCAATTTTTTTTTTCTTAGTTTCACATTTACTCCTAGTCCTACTTCTAAGTGTGTTACTAGTCTTCTCCTTCTTTATCATATATTTTTATATAATTGATATTACATATAAATATAATAAGTTATTATTAATTTGACAAAAATGTATGATTAGTAATTTAATTATATTAGTTTATGTATTCAATAGTTGTTGTCTTACCTATTTTATAATGGTTTTAGACTATTGTATAATATAGTTGTATTGTATACTAAATTGTATTTAGAATATTATTTTAGATTATTGTATACAATATGGAAGTTATATCTATAGAAAAAAATATTAATCATTTAATTTTTTACTTGCCCCTCATGACAAATGCCAAATTCTTAGCTCTGCCATTACTGACTCCCCTAGAAAAAAATCTTAGAGTCGCCACTGGTTTCAAACATGTTTGGGGCCAGGCTTTGTCCTTTGCTTATTCAGTTAAATAACTGTTTGCAAAAGTATTTAATTAGGAGTTGAGATAGGGTTGGAACTACATCTCCTCCCTGTGGATTTGGTTAGCCCCAGTCGATGCTATTTTTGATTATTCAGATATAATGGTATAGGTACGCATTTGAGTGAATTAAAGTTCATAAAATTGACTGGTTTAGGATCTTATGAAGAATCATTAAGAGAATGTACGTAAAGTAGGTACTAGGTTCTGTTCAGTGACAATGAAGCTTACGATTCATAATACAAGGCATTGAAGATTTAACATGCTATGTGATAACGTAAGTATGGAGGTTCTAATCAATCATCCTATAACAGGAAAAAAATGTTGGTTTTATTATAATACTAGTATTAGCGGACAAAGCGCAAGAGACGTGTGTGTATTAATATCTCTCTCTCTCTCTCTCTCTCTCTCTCTCTCTCTCTCATGTTGTTGTTTTTAGTATTTGTTTCTGCTAGGTTTCCATGCTAGTTGTCTGGTTGTATTTAGGTTCATCCTCCATTATATATATGCGTGTGTTGATGAGTTCAAGTTAATGTAAGTATGTAGCTATAAGCTATGTTATAACACTTCATTTTTTTTTTTTATATGGTTGGATTAAATTTTCTTCTTATACTCTACAAGCTTCTAAAATTTCAAGGTAATCTTAGATCAATAATTGTGGGTTCCAATTAGCTCAACTAGTAAAGTTTCTGATGGTTGAATAAGATATTTGAGGTTCAATCTCCACCTACATCAAAAACTGATTGGTCTAATGATAAAGAACTATAAACTTCAATAAAAAATAATAAAAAAAATTTGTTATCCATCAAATATTTAAACTTCAAATTTTTGTATAAAAGATGAACTTCTGAATAGAATAGTAAATGAGATTGATTGACACAAAACTTGATGATATATATATATTAAGAATATAAAAAAATATAATTTAATGATGAAAGTTTTAAAACATTAAACCGAAAATTTTATTAATGGATAGTGTGATAAAATAGACTTAAAACTTCCAAATTTTTTAAGTGTAATAGACAGGGTGAACATCTTACAAGTTAACAGTGTCCCCCCGGGACCTCTATTCTCTGTTGTATTGTTTTGGTTCCCACTTCCCAAGATGTATTTAGGATATAAAAAAAGAAGCCAGCCTCACGTGAATTTGTGGATGGAGGTTAGAACAAATTTAGTATTCAGGTGAGAAGGGCCTAACCATTAACCATTGGTGGACATAAACTGGTATTTTCCGACTCTTTAATTTCTACCTAAATTTTAGTACACAGTTTCATAGAGCCTTGCAGGAATGGAACCACTAGTATTACAAAACTAACACCTTGTATTTTGTAATACTCTTCTTCTTCTTTTATGTTTTTTGAGATCCATCTTCCTATCTTGGTGTGGGTTTGCCAAATCATTTTCACAACTCAATCTTTTTTTCTTGTTCTTTTTTTATGAGAAAAATGGGTAGGTAAGTAATTTGAATTGACGTATTTTACCTTGACGTGATCATAATGGTCCTACAAGAGGAAAAAATCTTGATCACTAGTAAGCATGAATTGAGAATGTAGGGTTTTTTTTTTAGACGTTTTCCATTGTGGGATTTGAACTTAGACCTTTACCTCCTAAACTTGTAAGTGTGAACCCATAATTACTAAACCAATCACCTCCAGTGGATCCACAACTCAATGATATTTAGTGTTTTTAGTTTTTAGATAAATACTAGTACTATATTTAAGTCAACAGCCAACTTCTTTGATGCTCATTAAATAATCAACAAAATTTGAAGAACAATATTATTTGCGCGCATGTGGTCATTGATATTAGGGATTAGTGCGAATTTATTATTTTGTGTTTTTGAATTTTTTTTTTTCTCAAAAAATTTGTTTTTAGATAAATACAAAATACAGGTGAAACTTCTTTAATTTAATGCTCATTAAATTATCAACAAATTTGTTATGTTTGTCTTTTTTAGGCACCGCACCGCGCCCGATCGGTGTTTAATGTTTTGTAATTTTACAGCGCCTCAGAAGTCAGAACTACTAACTGGGTCTTGTACTCTTGTTTAGACCCAAAAAAAAAAAAAAAACTGGGTCTTAAGTCCTTTTCCAGGTTCAGGAATGGACCCAGGTGGGGGGTTCAAGGGGGCCCGGGCTCTCCTTGGGTCCAATTTTTTTTATAGTTATTACATTGTATTTTATTTTTATAGATGGGTTCTTCTTCCAAAAACTTAGGCCTCTTTCTTCTCGATAAGTTTAGATAGTCTCACCCAAATAGAAACTATCTAACTCAAAAACAACAAAAACAATAAAAATATTCACAATGGTGATTGCATTTTTATAGGAAAAAATTATTTTACCACTGAAAAACCAAAAAATCATGTGTTATTGAAGAAGTTAAAGCTAAATTTTTTGCAATTACAGTAAACTGATATAAATACCAGTTGACTGTAACAAGTTGTTAAAAATAAAATAAAATATTTTATTTAGATTTGTGGAGACCATTTTTGCGCAAGGCCAAGAGGTGCAGTTATAACCAAGGCTCAGAGTCCCACATCGAAGGAAAACCCCCCCACTTGCTGTCTTATAAGCTTTGAAGATAAGGGAGTAGTATACCACTAGAACTCTCACAACTGCACCTCTTGACCTTGCGCAAAAATGGTCTCCACAAGATTATATCTCTATTCCTTCAATTAAAAAAACTAAAATGCTATCTCGTCCTACTTTATTTTAATGAGCTATTTATATTATTGTAAAAGAAGTGATTAAAAAAAAAAACATTTGATATTGGGTGTATGGTAAAATAGATAATATAGCTTTTTAAGGTGCTAAAAGCTAAAATTTTTAGCACCACCACTATGAATGCTCTAACTTCAATAAAAAATTTAAAAAAAAAAAATTCCTAGCTAGCCTAGTATTAAAAAAAAAAACTTAAAATCCTGAATCCGTCCCTGTTAGGCTGAGTTTTTTTTTTTTAATATATATTTTTTCTTTTTTATAAACCAAGCTTTCTTGATTAAAAGCCAATTAGGCCAATCAAATATACACCATAATAATTCATCAAATAAAAAATATACATATACATACATATATATATATATATACACACACACCATAATCCCATTTTTTCTTGTTTTAACCCAACTTTTATTGTTTAAACCATATTCTTATTTGGTTTGACTTACCTAAAAGGCTAAAACATGCAACTATGAACCAAGACACTATTGTTTCTCAAAAAAAGAAAAAGAAAAAGACACTATTGACTATACTAGCAATATACACTAATCCAAATGAGTTTTTTTTTTTTTTTTTTTTTTTTTTTGGGTTTTTGAATGAATCAACACGCATTTACAATTAAAATTACAAATATCCAACTCCAAAAAATCAACACCTATTTTGAATATCACTCGCAAATTCTAAATTCATAATAATAATTTGACAACTTCAACATGATTCCCAAAAAAAAAAAAAAATGTTGACAACTTCAAACATGCAAGAGCAACACGTTATTAAAAAAAACCAAAAAATCATGTGTTATTGAAGAAGTTAAAGCTAAATTTTTTACAATTACAGTAAACTGGTATAAATACCAGTTGATTGTAACAAGTTGTTAAAAATAAAATACAATATTTTATTTAGATTTGTGGAGACCATTTTTGCGCAAGGCCAAGAGGTGCAGTTGTAACCAAGGCTCAAAGTCCCACATCGAAGGAAAACCCCCTCACTTGCTGCCTTATAAGTTTTGAAGATAAGGGAGTAGTGTACCACTAGAACTCTCACAACTGCACCTCTTGGCCTTGCGCAAAAATGGTCTCCACAAGATTATATCTCTATTCCTTCAATTAAAAAAACTAAAATGCTATCTCGTCCTATTTTATTTTAATGAGCTATTTATATTATTGTAAAAGAAGTGATTAAAAAAAAAAACATTTGATATTGGGTGTATGGTAAAATAGATAATATAGCTTTTTAAGGTGCTAAAAGCTAAATTTTTTAGCACCACCACTATGAATGCTCTAACTTCAATAAAAAATTTAAAAAAAAAATTCCTAGCTAGCCTAGTATTAAAAAAAAAAACTTAAAATCCTGAATCCGTCCCTGTTAGGCTGAGTTTTTTTTTTTTAATATATATTTTTTCTTTTTTATAAACCAAGCTTTCTTGATTAAAAGCCAATTAGGCCAATCAAATATACACCATAATAATTCATCAAATAAAAAATATACATATACATACATATATATATACACACACACACCATAATCCCATTTTTTCTTGTTTTAACCCAACTTTTATTGTTTAAACCATATTCTTATTTGGTTTGACTTACCTAAAGGCTAAAACATGCAACTATGAACCAAGACACTATTGTTTCTCAAAAAAAGAAAAAGAAAAAGACACTATTGACTATACTAGCAATATACACTAATCCAAATGAGTATTTTTTTTTTTTTTGAATGAATCAACACGCATTTACAATTAAAATTACAAATATCCAACTCCAAAAAATCAACACCTATTTTGAATATCACTCGCAAATTCTAAATTCATAATAATAATTTGACAACTTCAACATGATTCCCAAAAAGAAAAAAAATGTTGACAACTTCAAACATGCAAGAGCAACACGTTATTAAAAAAAAAAAAAAAAAAAAAAAATTAAAGATTTTAAAACACACTTAAACAAATAGTCACATACTCGCATTTTACAATTTTTACACGTACTCATCCAACCTAATTACCTAATAAATATTCAGATAATAATTTTACAATTCAAATGTAAGGACAACCGTTTATAAAATTCACAAAAATTGTTTATAAAATTCAAACAATTTCTTCTCAGCCTTACTCATGACTCACGAGAGCGCATACACATACACACTCATAAAACAAATAGTCACGTGTTACAAATTTAGATGTTATCATCCAATCTCAGGGAACCATAATTACTCAATCACCACATATCGGCATATCGCAAGTTTATAAGTACAAGCATATATTGGCACCCTTTTTTTGACAAAATATATTGGCACCTCATTTTACAAACATTAAAATTTTAAATTTTCAAACCTTTCTAGCACTAAGAAAAAAAAAATGAAATAGTAATATATATATAAATCTCATAGCTATGAAAAAAGATGATTTAAATTTTATATGTTTCGGTTAAAAACACCAAAAGGTAGGGGCGGAACTACCCTTGGACCAGGGGGGCAATGGCCCCCCCTAAATTTTTTAAAAAAATTATTATATATATGTGTATTAATTTTAGCAATTTTGTTATAGAAAATTACATTTTATTTTCCTTTAATAATATCATTGATTCTTTTAAGAGTAATGTTATACTCACAAACTTTTTTATAACATTTTTCAAACATTTTGGTAGCAAATTCTTATTGGTTTGCATACGGGCACACCATTTACATCATTTTTTTACTTACCAGTAATCACTTATTACATAAATAATTTATAAAAAAAAAACTTGCAGCTTTAGTATTTTCCTCATTTTAGTGACCATAAAAAAATTTATAGATCTAAAATCTAAAATAAAATATACAAGCCAAAAAAAAAAAAAAAAAAAAAACTCAACAGCAAAAATTACCAATAAAACTAAAAACAAAATTAAGCTCAATTAACTAATTTTATCCAAAATAAATAACCTTGCCCTTTAAAAATTCTAAACAAAAATAATTTTGTTATTACCTACCAAAAAAAAAAAAAAAAAAAATCTCAGTAACTAAGTAGCAGAATTAGAGGTTGAAATCATTGCACACAACTAACAGTAAAACTGTTCCCCCTAACTCAAAGTTTTGGCTCCGTCCCTGCCAAAAAGTGTCAGTTGAATTACAATATTTATTGTAACAAAATTTCACAAGGGTGTGAAATACCATAATTGACATTGACCCTAAAATTCAAACACATGTGGTCATTATGCAATCAAGAATATATTGATCTCTTTTTTTTTGGATGCAAAATAGTGCTTTTATGAAAGATTAATTTTGATTGATCAAAAGCAGTCTTACTATAGACATGCATGCTTAGGATTATTAATGTTCTTAAAAAAGGCTGATTATAATTTAATTGAAAGATTAATTGATATTAGTTTGAATTTTTAATTATGGTAGACATTTAAGCACTAGATAATTCTAAGTATATAATGCTGAATTCTTTTTAAGTATTTAAGATAATTATTTTATCTTATTGGATAATTTCACTAGGGCCAATATGAAAATAAAATTAAGTATAAATGGTCAAAATAAAAATTTTGAAACGTAACATGTCAAATGAAAACAATCCTAAACTTTAAGGTTTAAAAGTGTACTTTAGCGTTTTTTTTTTTTTCTTTCTAAAATTAATGAGGGATCCTTTTTTTTTTTTTTTTTGAAACTTAAAATACCAAAATGAAACGGGGTTGGTTCCATTCCTATTCTCTCTCCTTTTTTTTAAGGGCAAAGACATGTGGCTACTAAACAATCCAAGTGTTAGAACATAACCTCGTTAAATGCAATTTTCATCTTTCTCTCTCTCTCTCTCTCTCTCTCTCTCTCTCATCTAAGTCACCAAGCTATTGTATTTCTCTTTGGGAGCAAACAAAGGCAAAGAAGGAGAGGAAGAATATCTATTTAGTAACCACGTGTCTTTCATCTAAAGAAAAATGGAAGAGAACACAAGATCAATCTATGTTTTAATCCTTAGATTGTTTAATAACCACATATCTTTCATCTTAAAAAAAACAAGGGAGAGAACGAGAGGTTTTTAAACGGGAACCAAATGAAACTATTGGCAAATAACCAAATACCAAAAAAATTTGTGATGGAATTGGGCCTTCACAGTAACAACATTTCTTGTAGTGGCCATATTAGGCTTTACATTCGTATTGGGCCTTTTGGGTCCAATATTCTGAACAAAAGGCCCACAAAATAGAGAAGTGGTGACTGAGAGAAGGGTTTTTTGGCGCGAAACCGTTGGGTCCCTCTCTTTATTTTCCCGCCATATCTAGCCCCCTTTCCTTAGAATTCAGATCTCTCAGAAACTCACTCAGAGTGAGAGAGAGAGAGAGAGAGAGAGAGAGAGAAAGCTAGGGTTTCTGAATCCGACTCAGAAGGAGAAGAAGAAGAAAATGGAAGCATTTGGTGGTTACTTCGTCGATGAAAAAGCCGTTCGAGTCGAAACCATTTTCCTCGACTTCCTCCGAAGGTTTCTTCTTTCGCTTTTCCAATTGTGAAATTTTCAATTTTTGAAAAATTTTGTGTGTTTTTGTGTGTGTGTGTGTGTATATATATATCTGTGTATTTTTTGTGAAAATTTGTGGATGGAATTTCAGCTTTAGGGTTGGGAATAATGCGGCGGAGCCGTACTACGAGGCGGAGATCGAGGCGATGAGAGGGAGCGAGTCGAGCACGATGTTCATCGACTTCTCGCACGTGATGCAGTTCAATAATCTTCTCCAGAAAGCCATTTCCGACGAGTACTTGAGGTTCGAGCCGTATTTGAAGAACGCTTGCAAGCGGTTTGTGATGGAGCAGAGGCCGACTTTCATTGCCGACGATAACCCTAACAAGGATATCAACATTGCCTTCTTCAACCTCCCAATTACTAAGAGGTATACTTTTTTTTTTTTTTTTAAAATTTTAAATGTTTAATTAATTTTTTTTTGAAATGATTTGTATGGAGCAATTGGGTTTTTTCTTCAATTATGGAATGTGCTTGTATTGTTTTGTTTTTTTTTCTTTGAGTTGAGTTGTGTATTGGGTGTTATGAGAAATTGAGAGATTGCATGCTAGTTGATATGGGCAATGGTGACAAGGTGATATGTTTCTATTAGGAATAGGTTTTTGGTGAAAGAATATATGATCTTTTGGAAATTGACAATGGTTAATGATAAATTATCAATTGTTCCAAAAGCTTAAATTGATAGAAAACGGTGAATTTAATTACTTAATTGTATTTCTAACACTCCCCCTCACATGTGATTTTTAACTTTTTGATGGAAGAGTAGAGATAGACAAGGTTTACACTTAGGACCATCTACACTGATGCCATGGTCCCTAAAAGCTTAAGGTGTTAGGAAATAGTGAATTTAATCATTTAACCATAATTCTAACAATTCGTGCCTGTAAATTTTAATGGTTTTTGAGCTTTTATATCTTTTGCCCACAGGTTGAGGGAATTAGCTACAGCGGAAATTGGAAAACTAGTATCAGTGACTGGAGTGGTGACTCGCACAAGTGAGGTTCGACCGGAGCTTCTCCAGGGGACTTTTAAGTGCTTGGAATGTGGGAGCATCATAAAAAATGTTGAGCAGCAGTTTAAGTACACTGAGGTGGGTCTGAAGTAGTAATTACTTTGTTGCTAATTTGAACTAAATAGTGTTTCAGTGTTGTCTACTGAGCACAATGGTGGATTGTAAACATATATTCATTTGTGTTGACTGTGAGGTTGCAGCCAACAATATGCGTGAATGCAACCTGTGCAAATAGAGCAAGGTGGGCGTTGCTTCGGCAAGATAGCAAATTTGCAGATTGGCAGAGGGTAAGAATGCAGGAGACTTCCAAAGAGATACCTGCAGGTTCCCTTCCCAGATCACTGGATGTTATTCTGCGCCACGAGATTGTTGAACAGGCCAGGGCTGGTGACACGTAAGATAAATTTACTTTCCTGGATTCATGTTGGGTCATTCAATTTGCTTTAATGTCTTTGTTCTGCTTAATACAATAATCTTTTGGTTAATTTGATGACCTAACCTCCAATTTTTGCCCGATTTTCCATGTCCATACAGGGTCATCTTCACTGGCACTGTGGTTGTGATACCAGACATAATGGCATTGGCATCCCCTGGAGAGAGAGCAGAATGTCGTCGTGAAGCTGCTCAGCGCAACAATTCCGCTGTTGGAAATGAAGGTGTGAGGGGCCTTCGATCATTGGGAGTGAGAGACCTCTCCTATCGCCTTGCCTTTATTGCCAATTCAGTTCAGGTTGGTCATTGAGTGGTTTGTTATGAGCTTCTCTTTAAGTATAGTTACAAGAGATGTCTTTCTATGATCTTTGTTTCATAAATGCCTCTTTGTTCAGATCGCTGATGGTAGAAGGAATACTGACATCAGGAATAGAAAGAAGGATGCTGATGAAGACGACAGCCAGAAGTTCACAGTTAGTTCATTGATCCATTGTCTCCACTAGTTTTCTTATAGGTCCCTGTTTGCCTGAGAAGTAGTTACGTTAATCTGTTTCTTGATTGCTCTATGTTGCATAATCTCCAGCTAATAGAATGCTGTTACTTGACTTCTTTGATGTTAAAATTATGCTCATGATTTGAGTTAATGCATGTAGAATCTCCATCTTGGCTGATTATGTATGTAATGTGCAAAGTATATTGTATGCCTCTCAAGAGGATCCCGGTCGGCAATATTAAACTCTTTTCAGAATGTCTTCAATATTTTGATGATTCATTTCCCTGGCTCTCATCATATTTATATAAGAAGCTTTGCATTGCTATGTTCCATTAGATTTTAACACTTACATATTTGGAAAAATACCCCATAATTATGGTTATTTTGTTAATATGGCAGGCAGAAGAACTAGATGATATTCAAAGAATGAGAAACACTCCCGATTTTTTCCCGAAGCTTGTTGATAGCATAGCTCCAACTGTGTTTGGACACCAAGATATAAAGCGAGCAATCCTTCTTATGCTTCTGGGTGGTGTTCACAAATTTACTCATGAAGGCATCAACCTAAGGGGTGACATCAATGTTTGTATTGTTGGAGATCCCAGTTGTGCTAAGTCTCAGTTCCTCAAGTATGCCACTATTTCTGCTTTTTATCACTTCAACTATCATGTTTTGTACTTTTGTACAAACCACTTACATATGCTGGGATATGAATTCACAGGTACACTGCAGGCATAGTTCCAAGATCTGTTTACACATCTGGAAAATCCTCCTCCGCTGCTGGGTTGACTGCAACTGTGGCCAAAGAACCAGAAACTGGTGAATTCTGTATTGAGGTAGAATTTAATTAATGTTTACCCTTTTGTAAATTTGATCCATGAATTGTATTGGATTAGCAGGGAACTAGAAGACCATTTTCATCAAACTGCCAAAGTTTGATATTTTTATTGTCTAAGTTTGTTGACATTATCAGAGGGGGTCTATACCTTTGGATCAATAGTTTTCTTAATTTGATCCATTACTATGATATTATTTATGATTTTCTTTGCATTGTATAAGTCAAAGGGCTAGGAAACAAAGGTCTGAGATATTTCCCAACAGAGGCAGATGGTGATTTAAGCTGTCTGGAATCAGTTAATCAAACTTATAATCATTTTAGTAGATATATCATAATTAACTGTGATGGGATTTCCAAAAACTGAATAATTTGAACAGTAAGATTTTAGGCCAAATATCTTGTACCCTTGATTTTTTTTTTTCTCATGCACTTATGACTCCTAAAACAAATTCTATTAGCCATCGCTAGTGACTCAACAGCATTACTGCATTCTCTACTAAAATATTAATGTGATTCATATGCAAGTAGTCCAAGCAATGTAAGACTTAAATATTCTTTTGCAATGCTTGTCAAGTGTGAAATCATCAAGCTTGCATGTCATTTTTCAATTGTACTGTCTTGTGTCAAACTTGTTAAGGGAAACATTACATTGTGTTGTGTAAGATTTCTAAATTAAGCCATTAGTTTTGTTAAAAGGAGAACTGATGGATTTGCATTGGCCATCACAGAAGAATGGAACTGGGACTTGCAAACCCCAGCACTAATATTAAGAACATGATGTATATACTAGCTTGGTAATGAAATGCAATAGCTGTTGTCATAGTTAATCTGGATGCAACTCTCTGGGCTCAAACTTAGATGTGCTATATAATTTTTAGGTTATGTATTTAAGTGTGAACTACAATAGAGTGTACAAAGCAAACATCTATGAGAAGGAAAGGATGCTTGCATTTTGAATTTTCTTTTTGGCCTCGTCATGTGTCTAATATCTATGCATATCAAGCAATGTTTTATATGGTCTGATATATCTCATCTGATTTTAATTTCAGGCTGGTGCACTGATGCTTGCTGACAATGGCATTTGTTGCATTGATGAATTTGACAAAATGGATATCAGAGATCAGGTAATTATTTTATTGATTTATTTAAAACAAATTGGCATTTTATGCATAGAGCAATTTCAGATATCTAATATGTAAATGGACTTGAAGGTGGCAATTCATGAAGCCATGGAGCAACAGACAATAAGCATCACAAAAGCAGGTATACAAGCAACACTAAATGCTCGGACATCAATTCTTGCTGCTGCCAACCCTGCCGGGGGGCGATATGACAAGTCTAAACCGCTTAAGGTAAGAATATTGTTACAGCTGTTAGGGGCACCGTGCAAGTGTTCTCAAAAGTGCATGGGTTTTTGTCCTAGTCTTTCACCCTTTTTATATTTTCTATTGTTGCATGAGAAATGTGAGTCCTAGTCTTTACAACGGTGTGACTGATTAAATTTGAAGTTTTTATTTATGATGGCTAATCTCTTTAATTTATATTTTCTCAGTATAATGTGGCTCTTCCCCCTGCTATTCTTTCAAGATTTGATCTGGTATATGTTATGATTGATGATCCAAACGATCAAACTGACTACCACATTGCCCACCACATTGTGAGAGTACATCAGAAGCGTGAAGATGCACTCGTTCCTGCCTTCACAACTTCAGAGCTGAAACGTTATATTGCTTATGCAAAAACTCTGAAACCCAAGGTCTGCTGTTTACAGTTTTCTCACTCATCAGGCTGTTTTTTGTCAGGAGAAGCTTCTTTAGCCAATGTGCTCTGCTTCTGACAGTGTTTAAACTAATGCAGCTAACCTCAGAAGCTAGGAAACTGTTGGTGGACTCTTATGTTGCTCTCCGTAGAGGTGATACAGCTCCAGGGAGCAGAGTTGCTTATCGCATGACAGTAAGGCAGCTGGAGGCACTGATCAGATTGTCAGAAGCCATTGCTCGAAGTCATTTGGAAACACAGGTGTTTTAAATTTGGCAACTTATTAATCTGCATTGTGATTGTAATACATTCTGCATTACACTTAAAGAGATTCTCTTTTGCAGATACATCCACGTCATGTTAATGTAGCGGTGAAATTGCTAAAAAAATCCATAATCAGGCAAGAAAATAATGAAAATATGTTGAAGATCCTCTTTTGTCTTTTTCTCTCATGTAGTTTTTAGGTTATAACGTGTATTCTATTTTGCCATGTAGTGTGGAGTCTGGCGAGATTGATCTGTCAGAGTTTCAAGACGAAATTCGGGATGATGGCAATGTTGGCGGTGATGGAAATGACGGCACTGGTCAAGATGATGCTCAACCAAGCAACTCTACAGCTGAGCCAGCTTCTGGGGATGTTGGTGAGATCACATTGCCTATGCTACTTATTTAAATTATTCATTGTTAGACCTACATAGACAACCCATCCATTCTTTTTAATTGTTTTATGATGTGCAGAAAGTGGAGCAGGGTCTTTAAACCAACAGGGGAAGAAACTTGTGATCACGGATGAATATTTTCAAAGGGTTACCCAAGCTCTAGTTATGCGCCTTAGACAGCATGAAGAAACTATAACGCAAGAAGGTAAACAAAATGCACCCTTTGCTATTTATTGTTTTAATAGATCCTTGAATATCTCATGAAAGGCGATATTCAACAAAACATGTGCTGCTTTAGAAGTTGTTCATGGTTTATTAATTTTTCATCATTGTAATCCATGGCCTTGAAATATTTTGTGGGCTTCATTTTTGCAGGGACTGGGCTGGCTGGAATGAGACAGAGGGACTTGATTCAATGGTATGTGGCTCAGCAGAATGAGAAAAATAACTACAGCTCCATGGAGGAGGCAGCAACTGAAGTTTCCAAACTTAAAGCTATTATAGAGGTAAATCAACAGCAATCTTGCATCCTACCAAGTATTATAGGATCAAATGAATTAAGAAAATTGTATCGGTTAATTTTACATAACAAGTGCTTTGTAATGCAGAGTTTGGTACGAAGGGAAGGCCATTTGATAGTGGTAGATGATGGTAGGCAAGCAGCGGAGGGTGAAACTGCAGCGCAGCCCACATCTGTATCTAGAAATGACAGAATTTTAGCTGTTAATCCAAATTATGTCATCGATTGAGGAGGCAAAGCTTTTAAGACTATGAAACCACCTCATCTATGGTCTCGACACTTCGTAGTTTTCTTCATGTAACTTAGCCATGTGTTCTGCAGCAAGTTAGGCTCTACAATTCTATGGTGGATCTGGTACAGATGAAAGTTTGGTGCCATCAACAGCCTAGTGCGTCTTAGACAGTTTACTAATGAAAGGAAGTATGGTTGCCTGACTGATTATTTTTCGATTTTTTGATGTTATCTAAAGTACAGCTGGCTGCTGCTGCAAGAGGTGAATTTTTCTAGTAATTTGTTGTAACTTATGTCAGGGGTGCATCTCCTTGAATCTTAATCTATTTCATTGTGAAATTGTTGAGTTTCAAGCTGATAATTGTAACATTTTTTTGTTTTGTTTGCTGAAGTGTTAATTGTAACGGTTTCTTCAATCTTTTAGTACTATAACCAGCTATGCGGAAACCTCAATTTAGGAAAAATCCCGTATTTGATTAAGTAAAATGCTTCAATTAAGCATAAAGTGACACCTAATTAATTCACTTGAAAGTAAAATTTCATACAAAAGTAATTTCAAGAGACTTCTAGCTCAATTTACGCCTCTTGGTATTTTTAACATAGATTTTCATTCAAGATTCAAATTCTGTTCATTGTGAATATTGAATTAAAAAAAAAAAAACGAGAGTAATTAATTCAATTAAAATGCAATTGCACATGCATTTGAGCCTTCATGCAATTAAAAGTGTCTTTTACCAAAAGAGACAGCTCACCTCAGAATTGGTTTTCCCAAAAAAAACAAAAAAAAAACCCTATGAATACTCAACTAACTATATCATAATTGGACCCACTTTTTAAAGAGAGATTTATTTGATAACCTGTTTTTAAACGCTCCATCTTGCCAAGCAAGCCACAGCAATTCTAAATTGTTTGCGGGCATTATATGATCAATTTTCCAAAGAGAGATTGCCAACTTTAATAGCATCTTTAGAAGTTACTATTAGTCGGCAACAAGCTTGTCTTTTCAAGACACTTTTATTTTCAAAATTATCATTAATAGAGGAATGACTATTCTTGGGAAGATTGACCTAATGATGAGAATGATAGGAGAGGCATGGTGTAGATGAGTTCTAAGCTTATGAGAGTGAGGGTGTCAAGTTGGAGTTTTCTCTAATTGAAAGGGCATGGCGTAGACACAAACATTACACGTATCTAAAAATGAACATGTGTCACTTTTATGTCCCATTCAATACATTGAACCAAAACTAGTCTTTTTAGGCCACTCTCATTTCGATTCAAGAAATGGTGCAAATTTGTTGATGTAGTGTGTGGCTTGACATACCATCCCACACAATTTGGTCATGGTCATGCCTTGACCTAAAGTGGATTTGGGCTTGGGCTTTCTTGAGAGAACTTTTGTGTCAAAATCTTTGACTTAAATCCAGATATGAAATTAATTTTTTTAAAGGATATCCCATCAGATATTTTTCGTCTTTATGAGAAAACTAATCCTGCGAAGAAGTTAGACCAGTAATTTAATTCTTCAAGGAAGGAAGCCAGTCTCATAAAGGAACTTAAAATCTCTTGCTTTCACTCAATAAGCCACTATTGCTTACAGGTTCATAAAAAATCAATATCATGCTCATGCATATGTGGGTCAAACAGCTATGGATTTAGACCCTGTGGCCCTCGTAGTTGGATGTCACTGATTCTACCCACCCCAGTTTTTGCTCCAATCTGAACATGACATGTAATGTGAATTTCATTTTTTTGCTATCCTGTATATCTGTGACTATGAACTGTAATGTTAAGATAAGATGGTATTATTCAGAAGAAAAAAAAATATGGTATTGTTAAAAGAATGATTAAATTCATCATTTTATATAGTTTTAAGATGGTGTTTAAACTCTTAGGACAATTAGTAATTTAATATTTAATTATAGGATATAATAGATGGTGCTGATTCATTGAGATAAAATTGGAGGCTCAAAAGTGAAATATTTTTGTCCAGAATTGATCAGATAAGATTTAATAAAAATCTATGGAAGCAAATGCATCCCAAAATCAAGTCCATAAATAGTTAACATCAATTATTTTTTTCCGTTTTCATTGCCAATTAATTTTCCTTTTGTCCTATCCTACATTCCTACGAGAACTTGTTTTTGCTTGTGTGATACCGACTTTTAAGAATCTAAGGGCTCGTTTGATACATGTGTTTAAACATATATTTTTAGTTTTTAAATAATATTACACGTATTTCTAAAAAATACAAATAACATTATTAGAACAATATTACCAAATGAGCTATATATGTGCTTGCGTTTGAGAATATCTCAAATTTGGATAGGAATAAGAATAGATTAGAATTTATAAGTCTTATCACTGTTAATTACCAATAATCACTTTCGTTTTCAAGATGACAAAGAGAGCATTTATAATCCGTCCTTGTCATTGGAGTTCTGCACTCAAACGCTATATACTGCGTCATTTTTTGTATCTTGTTTGAGACTTCATAGGTGTTCTACCCCATAAAAAAATTAACAAAATAATTAAAAGAATGTAATCAGTTTTCTACTTAGACCATTGAAATAGACTTTCTTATTTATATGTCACCCCTAACCTCATTAACTTTAGGATTAATTTTGTGTCTATTGGCTATTGCTCACACCCACACCATGGCTTTTTCATCAAATTATCAAGTTTAGTTTGCCTTAAATCATAGTTTCTACTTTCTAGTCTCTTTCATCTAGTTTGTTTGTTTGTTTGTTTTTTTTTTTTTTTATTTTAATTTTTTATATATATAAAATAAGTGCACTAGAGCTTCATTGCATCCTATCACCTCTGCCATAATCTTGGATTAAGTTATATTAATCTACAAAATGGCCAGCTCTAGACTTTGCTTGTGATGTAAAGTGTATTATTATTCTTATTAGACAAGTGTATTAAATATAAAGCTACCATTAAAAATGTATCAAGAAAAATGGCCCTACATGGTTTGTCTTAAATCTTGTACTACCGTTCAAAGAATTGATAAGTTTATTCTTGTGGATGTATATTTGACAGGTTGTCCACCTAAATATGAGGCAGTTATAGTCTATAGATGATATAACCAAGTTTTTGGGGAAAAAAAATCTCAAAAAAAATCTATGAAGAGCTAATTATCCTATCAGTTTATAGAAAGTGTTATATTGTATATAATTAAAAAGTATTGAGCTGTTATATATTAGTTTAATTGGAATAGAACTCAATCTTCGTCTACATAAAAAAATCGATTAGTATTTTGGTTTGATGATAAAGAGATATTATTAAGAACGGACGTCATAGGTTGAAACTCTAAAATAAAAAAAATTTGAATTAGAACTTGAGTCATTACTTATTATGTTTAGTTTTCTCTTAAAATAAAAATTCTAATTAAATTAAGTTTGATATTCTGTATAGTTTCTCATGTCTGACTTTACTTATATATATATATATATATATAAACTAATTTCATCTAAACTTCTTTCTTAAAAAAATTTCATCTAAACTTTTTCGTGTACCACACATGTACACGACACACTATATAAGTATAATTTAGCATTTTATAGGCGCGATTTTGGGAGGTAAACTTGAGACTTTGGAAACTTTGAAGCTATGCAGTATTTATTTATTTATGAACTTGGCTACAAACTTGGTAGTAGTCAATGACTACAATTCTCATTAAAAAATTAACATGACTACGAATTTTAAAATTTTAATTATTAGATTTTATATTCTTTATGTTTTTAATATGTATATCAAATTTCATATCAATAGAGTGTTATTTACCATTCGATTTACAAAATTAATTTTTATAAATAATTGTAGACTACAAAAATTTGAAATTTAAACACTTGATTGATAATATAACTATTGATCTTTGATCTTTTAGAAATTTTGTAATCATAAAAGATATAAGAAGAAAATGTAATCCAATGGTGGATTTATCAAAATTCATATTCACATCCAATTAAAAAAAAGGGTAAACTATGCTTTTGGTCCATATCTTATATACCGTATTTCAATTTGATCCATAACCTTTCAATTGTGTCAATTTGGTACTTAACCTTTTAGTATTGTGTCAATTTAGTCTCTGTTATTATCTTTGGATGAAAATTGATGACATGTTGAATGACCAAAATAAAAAATTAGCTTCCGTTGATGTGAGAATAAACTAAAATTTTATTTTGACCGTCTTCCATGTCATCAATTTTCATTCAAGATATAACAGTAAGGACTAGATTGACACTAGATTGAAAAGTTAAAGACCAAATTGACACAATTGAAAGGTTAGAGACCAAATTGAAATATGGTGTAAAGGATATGGATCAAATATGTAGTCTACCCAAAAGACATATTAAGTGAATTTACGATCATTAGCTACAACTTTATAGCCTAACTTTTCCCTTTAATTATTTTGTTTAGTGGTCTAGTAAAAGATTACAAAGGTATTCTAAGATCTTAATAGACAAAACAGGATTTAGGTTTTAAATTCAGTGACTAAGATTAGATATATATGATATGGTTGACAGGGGTAGTCACGATTCCACTTGGATGATTGGTCTAGCTAGCTGTCTGGGATTATAATTGTTAACAATGATGGAATCTGAGAGAGCTCAATTATTATTTTAATTAATTTCTTTTTCTAGCTAGGATTTAGCTTTCTTAGTTTAGATTAAAATCAACTATATATATATATATATATATATATATTCAGATTGAAGGGCATGACACTCAATCAAAACTTCTTCCAATTTTTTTGTAATTAGCATTATTAATATATTACTGATTCAATAATTAGAAGACACTTGCAGGTTGGTAGGGCAGGCTTAAAATATTGCACCCTAATAATTGTAACACTAATTGAGCCACATGAGCCAGTTGGTGTCAAAAGTGACAGCAGAACCAAAACTTAGCTCCCAAAAGGGAATTTTTTTTTTTACTTTGAAATCTATTATTGTTTTTTGCTTTGTTCTTTTTGATAAATTTTGCTTTGATTTTTATTTATTTTTAATTTATTTACTTGGGAAGCAAGGAATAGATTTTACATGAAGCTATTTATTCAAACATCTTTTGAATCATCAATTACGAAAGCAAAAACAAAGGGAATATGGTTTTTTTCGTTTTAGAGAATCAACATGGTCTTTGTTTGACCAAGAAACTTTTCGGGTGTTTTGTTTTATTGTTGGGTTTCAACTTTCAAATGTTTGAAACCAACAGAAAGTATTTAGAATCTAGAAGGTTTTTATTTTATTTTTTTAATAATAAATTTTGAAGGAGTCTAGAAGTTTATAGAAGTCCACGATTTCTTAGCTTATAATTCAGAAAATTTACATGGAATATCCCAAAAATTACACTAATCTTCTTTGAAAATTCACCACATTACACTAGTTACTTCCCTATAGTTTCATATTAAACACTATAATCTCCCTTAAATTGAGAAAAAAAAAAGTATAGATTGGTGACTCTGGAGACACTAATTTCCATTGCATGAACTAATTAACAAATTATCTGTTAACTTAAAAGTGTTTATTAGAAATTGGTAAAACGTACAAGTTACTATTTGTATCTTTGAAAAAGTGTAATACTCACAACAAAAATTATTGTACTAATCCTCAGAGGCTTCAATTATTTAAGGACTTGCATGGTGCCGGTTGGACTAGTCCAACTTATTTCCTTCAAAAGCATTGCTTGTCATCAAAGTTTTGAAGTTTTAGTTATTTTTCAGTTTGTTAAAAACTATAATATATATTTTTCTAACTATGTTGCTTTCTCTTAGAGATAACATATAAAATATTTTTAGTATTAGAAAAGAAAAGCTGAAAATCTAGAATACTAATAACTTTGTGTGTAATCAGTAAATGATTAAAAAAAATATTAGTGTCTAAATACTAATAACTTTTAATTGAAGATAGGTTAGCATCTAATTTGAAATAAGAAAGGAATTCAGTATAATACAGTGATCAATACTATTTTCCCACATGCAATATTCTGACTCTACGATAGCTAATAATGTCTAATCAGATGACTTTAATCCTAAATCAAGATCAGGATACTCTACATTTGATTCCAAATGAAAAGGGTATATTTCCTTGTGAAACTTTAGTTTTTCATATATCTAAAGGTGTATGGTGCTGTGTAATTTAAAATAATTTCATTCCATTATTAATGAAAGATAATTTTAGAATCATAACATCACCTTTAGATTAGTGAAGATATTAAATGGACAAGATCATCTCCATGGATTACATATATGACTATCACTTATTTGAGTGATATAATATATATAGGTATGAAAAAGTATCATTTGGTTATAAAATTCATGTTACCTAGAAAAGAATAATAATCTCTAAGAGGATCATTTCCATGGATTATATGGCTACCACTGATTTGAGTGCTATACTATGGGTATGAAATAGTATCATAGGTTATAAGAATCATGTTACCTTAAAAATAAGAATAATAATTTCTATGACCCTTGGTCATTAATTAATTAAAACATACATAAAGTCTCTGAATTAGGGTTGTAGATATATATCTTTATAGTCCTTATAAAAGTAATTACTTACCCTAGCTATATTTACCTGCACAAGTTTTCTTAGTTCTTACAGCCAGAAGATATAGACAATAATGCATGCATATGGTGTCGTATACCATAAATACAAATCTAATAAATATAATGTCCCATACCTACTGTTTAAGGGTACCATATTCTTTTACCAAATTAACTAAGGGACCATGTTGATAAAAATTTCTGGCGCCTCAAAAGTACAGCAACCGTTAACTAATCCATGTTTCTTGTCTGTCTCCAAGTCCTTTGTTTTTTGCCCAAACACAAATTATAAATCAAGGCCCATGTGAGTGCAAGCTTGCTGCCTATCATTTTTTACATGACAACATGATTACATTCCCTTGAAAATGTAGTCTCTTCCAGCACCATTAAATGGCAACAAATTTTCTACACGTGCATGTACAATATATCATGGGCCAGCTAGTCCCCTGTATTGTCAAGGTCATATTTTTTTTCTAGATATGACAAGATTTTTCTAGAAACCGATATATTAGAGTAAAAATCATTCTAGCTTATTACTTGACAAGTCAAATAATCATATTCTTCTAATCATGTTACACACAGATTTACACATGCCCTATTTTTTAAATGAAATCGTGACTTATGTAATGATTTTCAACAGAAAAATTGTGACTTTAAGTCACGATTTTAGTTCAAAAATTGGAATGTGTGCAACAAGTATTACCCTTAATATTTACTGATAATCTATATATATATATATATATATTAATAGTCAAAACTCAAAGAAAATCTAATTAGATTTTAATTGAATTTTCAATTTTGCGTTATGTGTCCTATTTAATTTTTAATTTTGTACCAAATGAATTATTGAGTGTAAAAATCGAAGAGCCCAAATCCAATTAGATTCTAAATTGGATTTCAATTGAAGTCCAGTTTCCGTCAAGTATTCATTTATTTATTAAATTTTTGTGGTAAGGGAATTATTGGGTGAAAAAACAAATAGTCTAAATCCAATTAAATTTTAAATCATATATATATATATATTGAGAAACCATTATATGTTTTAGAAATATATAGTTTTAAAAAGTATAAACTAATACTATATGGAACTTAAATCTCTTCTAAAACAAAGTATAATTGTGATTATTTTTAATTACAGCCGTGTAAGCTACACAGTAATATAACTTAAAGTATGTATGACGGCATGACTATACACATTCGAGCAAATAATACACAGATATTCTTCGAATATTTGAATACCCTAAAATTCCTAGATAAGGGTTGGGAATTTCAACATTGTTGGTCTAGACCGACATAATACAAGTCATTGGCGGCGTGATGGTAATGGTAGAACCAGCGAAGCCACGTGGGAAGTCTGAGAAGGCAAAGAAGAGGCGCAAGAAAGAAACACATTTGTGTACAGATCGACTCCAAATCAAAGTTTGAAACCTATGTGAGGACCCCACACATGCTATTTGCCACCTCAGTTTGAGGTGATTGCCAGCTGTCATCTCCCCCACCATCAATCTTTACCATTATACCCCTCAGTGTTTTCACCTATTTACAGCTCCTGCCCTTGCTTTGAACCTTGTCAATCATCATAATACATAGTAAACAAACCTAACTCTTTTATCATAAAGTCCTTAATAGCCCTGCATGAATAAGCATGATACATACACATATATATATAAATATATTTTGAGAGTTTTCACATGTTTGATCTACTATGCCATTGAATTAAAATCTACTTTCTTAGTCAAAGTATTCTACTCTATATTTAAGTATTCTATTTTATATTTTACCAATTATATATAAGTGTTTCACTTCATATTTTATTAACCATAACAAGTTATACCGAATGACAACTTTAGGACTTTTTTCTTGGGGTCAGTTAGTGGCAGTTCTAAGAATTTTTTTCAAGGTGGTCTTTAAGAAACTCAAATTATACAAAATCTAATAAAAATAAAACTCCTTATATTGACGACAAAAAAAAAAAAAAAAACGCAAATACATAAAATTTTACAGTTTACTTCTACAAATTTTCTTATTTTGAAATTCTTGCATGATAGTCTCTTATAAATGATGTAAACTATGTTTCTTTCAAAATTTTAGTTAAATAAATTTTTTTTTTGGTTTTTTCTTTTTGTTTGTAAGGACCTAATATATTGTTAAGAGAACCAAAGTTTAAGGACAAAATTTGGTTCCAAATTTAGTTGTAGTCTAAGACTACAACTCTTACTAAACAAATTAACATGACTACATATTTTGAAAATCTAACCGTTGAATTACATGTTCTTTATGTTTTTAAAACACATATCAAATTTCATGTCAATTGGATTTTATTTACTATTTGATCCATAAACTTATTTTTCATGAATAATTTTAGACTACAAAAATTCAAAATTTAAACATTTGATTGATGATATAGCTATTGTTCTTTGATCTTCTTGAAAATTTACAAATATGGAAGATATAAGAAGAAAATATAATCTAATAGTGGATTTGTCAAAATTCACATCCAATAATAATTAAAAAAAAAAAAAATTGAGTGGAGTTGTTGCTTTAGTCTACAACTAAGTTTGTTACCAAACTTTGTCCAAAATTTAATTATGTTGGGCTTAAAAAAATTAGGGTGGTCAATTTTTTTTAAAATAAAAAATCATATTTTTTTAAATTTATAATAATTTTTTCTTATAAAATTAAATATTTTAATAGTAGTGCTACCAACACAATACTTTCACAAAAATTCTACAACAAAATCTAAGTGGCAAGTTGTTAAAGGTAGATAAAAAAAGTGATATCAGTTGTGGGTCCAGATGAAAAACAGTTACAACTTGTCACATAACTTTTATTGTAAAATTATTGTAAAAATAGCATTAAGATGATCATATTCAAGCTTATTTTAGTTGGATTTAAACAAAATTTATGGTCAAAATGTTCAAAATTTTATTTTAGGAGGTCAAAATAAAAAGTTTATATATATATATATATATTTTTTTTTTTTCGCTAAGTCAAATGTAACGCCATCCCTAGTTACATGTTTCATTTTATTATGTTAAAAAAACGATAAATTGTAATTTGTGGAGTGTAAAGTAGTACACTTAGAGTGGAACAAAAGGTATTAAGAAAAATACTAGTATACACACCGTATTAAACACTCTTATACACCCAATTGAAATGCACCAAAATTGTGATTTGAAATCACGATTTTCACCCTGTAAATTGTGTTTAGTGCATCTCAAGTGTATGTATTAAAATGTGTGTAATAAAGTGTATATAATAAAAACTGCATTTAATTAATAGACAGAGGAGCGTAATGAAGATCATATGATTGACAAGGTGGCTAGAGTAAAAGAACAAGTGGGTGTGTATTGTTTACCAAAAAAAAAAGTGGGTGTGTATTTTGGTAATTAAATTGGAACCTGGGGGTTGGTTTAGTAGGAAGTATGTCTATATTTTGATGCCAAGGTTAAGCTCATAATGCATTGATTTGGAGGGGACAATTGCTGGAATAGTTGCATTGAGGTCCACTTCAACTGGAGACCACCGCCGCTACGACAAAGACACAAAGAGTTTAGAGGGTAAGTAAGAAAAACAGAGACAGATTCTTTTAGCTTCATCAAGTTTCTTGATCTCTTGTACTTTGTGGTGGATCTCTAGCAATTTTATCTGTGAATATTGTTGTCAATTCTCTCTCTCTCTCCCTCTCTTTCTCTCTCTCTCTCTCTCTCTATATATATATATAAATAAAGTTACCTTTGAGTTTTAAGTATTTGATTTTTGCTCTTGCTTGGTTTGTTTGTTTTGTTATAGGCTATATAGTATAACATAGTTGAATTGAGAATTGAAACGAGATGGGTTATTGGAAATCAAAAGTTCTTCCAAAGATCAAGAAGGTTTTCGAGAAAAATGGTACCAAGAAATCTGCTGCTGCTGCTGAGGCTTGCAAGTCCTTCGACGAGTCTAAGGTCTGTTACTTAAAATCTACTTCTTTCTATCTTCAAACAAAAAAAAAAAAAAAAATCTAAAAACCTTTTTTGATGTTTTCTTACATGCTTATGTAAAGAATAGCTCAAAAAAAAAAGGTTCTTACTATTGTTTGATATGTGTGTACTTGGTTTAGGAGCAAATTACTAAGGAGTTTGAAGAGAAGAAGACTGAGCTTCAACCTAAAGTGCTAGAAATATATGAGGCTTCCTCAGTAGAAATCAAGGTCAGATAATTATACACCAAGAACTAGAGGCAATAAATAGGAAAAAAAAAAAGAAAAAAAGAAAGAAAGAAAGAAAGAAAGAGAGAGCTAACTAACTTCAAATTTTCACCTCAAATAGGCTTTGGTTAAGGAACCTAAGGAGCCAGGCTTGAAGAAGCACTCAGTTGCAGTTCACAAGTTCATAGAAGAGCTGGTGAAAATTGGTATGGATTTTTTTTTATTTTTTTATTTTTTTAATCCTTGATAAATTACCTATTATTATAAAAGCATAAAATGATAAGAAATAAGAAATTTTATCATTTAACTACAATATTTTGACAGTCACACTTAACTCAAGGCCATATGCTATGATAATCAATACGATTAAAAAAAAAAAAAAACCTACAACTTATACCAAAAGTTCAAATTGTTAGAGAAATCATGAATTTTACTATTTAACCATTTAGAACTCTTACCAAACAAGTGGGTCCAATATAATTCCTTTGTTATGTTACTGTCTTTAGTAACTTTTTGTGACTTGTATTTTACTTTTTCATGATTAACTATCGTTTAATCTTCTTTGTTTTTCATGTTCACCATGTTATATATTCACAGAGTTTCCAGGATCAAAACCAGTGTCTGAAGCATCTTCAAAGTATGGTCCAGCATTGATTCCAGGCCCAGTTTTCTTTGTTTTTGAAAAGGTTTCAACTTTCATCGTCACAGAAGAGAAAGTCGAGCCAACCCCAGAAGCAGCAACAACAGCAACTGAAAAAGAGGGGGAGATAGTACTTGTTGAAGAAGAGAAGAAAGAAGAGGTGGTAGAGAAAATAGAAGAAGAAGAGAAGAAAGAAGAGGTGGTAGAGAAAATAGAAGAAGAGAAAAAAGAAGTGGTGGTGGAGGCTGAGAAAGCTGAACCAACACCAACACCAACTGAGCCTGAAGCAAAGGTAGAGGAAGCTGCAGAACCAGCAAAGCCTTGATAAAATCAAGTACAGGAACTCTCTTATTAAAGTGAACTTTGTGTGACAGTTTATAAAAGTGAAATATTGATTTGTTATTCTTTCATCTCCATCCTCTGATCTTGTAAGATCTCTTGGATTTTTTTTTTTTTTTTTTTTATGGGTTTTTTACTTTTTCAAAGCTTTTTCTTTATGTTTTAAGTGTATAAATTTTGTGAATTAATTGTATTATTTACAAAATAGTGAAGTGATGTAATTAAAAAAAAAAAAAAAAAGCTCTCATAAGGAGTTATTTGTTTGGATTTATCTCTCTAGTCTCTCCCTCTCATAAGGATTTTTTAAAATGTTTTAATGTAAAAAAAAAAAAAAAAAAAAACTACCTCCAAATTCATATATATATTTCTAGTTTCATAACTTTTTTTTGTTTAAATAATATACGTGAATAATTTTATAAATTGTCATGTATTGAGTTAAAAATTATTTTTACTATAAAAAGTAAAACCATAAATATTTGGAGATAGTTTTTCACAAATATGATTTATTCAAGTAACATTATTTATTATTATTATTATTATTTAATATCATAAATAGATTCACTAAATTTCCAAAGGTAAATCTAGGGTACATCCACTTGATCCATTTTCATCGACTACAATTTTGTAATTATGATTTTCTGGTGAAATTTTGCCTTTGGAATTGTAAGGACCAGATTTGACTTGAATCCAAAACGGGAATGGATCCAGGCCCACGTAGCCCAAACAATGAATTTATAGAGTGCAGGAAAGAAAGCTAGTCTGATCTTGGGCCAAAATATTGGATTTTAGTGTAAAAAGATTAAAGATACGAGCACGGAATGTAGCAATAAGTCTCTTCGGACATGCTCTAGAGATCTGATTTTTCTTTTTCTTTCTGTTCCGATCTTTTTTCCTTTTTTCTTTTCTTTTGTCTTTCCTCGCCTTATATACCATGGCTTTTTTGCCTTTTTTATCATCCACGCGTGGACCTGGCATTCAACGTCCTTTTTTGTCACCCCCTAGCCCTCTCTTGAATCTTCCATTCTTAGCTGGAAAGCTGTTCGTTCACTGTTCAGGTATCACCTCCACATTAATGCGGCCAGAAGGTTAGCTGGAAGACATTTAATGCGGAGGTGACAGAACCTTTAGATATTTGTCATTTCCTACCATTATTTTTTGTTTGATATTTTCCCCTTTGCTCTGTTATAAGATTTGTCCCAGGCGTTGTTCTGAGTGATTAACGAGTTCACCAGATACCTCGGACAAAAGTACCGAGGTGACCATCGTCCTCGGACACGGCCCAATTCCTTACAAGCATGCTCCACCTATCCTCGGATGGTAATGTTGTCCATTCCTCGGCTAGATGTCCTCGGATATTCGTTTGCCTTCACACAGGATATTGGGCCGGGCCCTTCCTTGCTCCATTTGTATGAATGGGGATAATATTGGGCCTGGCTTCCTCACGCACAGTTTGAACACAGGGCAAAATTGGCCCACACAGGAATAATGATCCAAAGTAGTTTCAACATTTGATTTCAGCCTTAAGATTCTAGCTAGAGTAGGAGGAAAATTTAAGTATTCTCTTAATTAAAAGTGCTTGATAATTACGCATAGGTCTTAAAAGAGGAAAATATTTTTACAACGTTGTAGTATTTTAACTTTAGCGGTTTTAGCCTTTAGGAAAACAAACGGAATTAGTGGAGAATAACATGGCGTTTGGTGTGAGACGTAAAAGTTGGCCAAAACTATGTGCAATGAGTGGGGGTTTCAATGCATGCAATTCCCGCTTTATAAGGGTGACATGACTTTTCTTTTTTTTCTTTTTTGGGTGAAGTGATATGATATATAATAATTATTTATGTGTGTTTTTGTTTTTAGTTGATGAACAATAAATCATCTAAATTAACCAACCATACCATTTTTAAATATATTATGCAATCAAAAGTAAATATAAATAATTATTTCAATCATCATTTAATAGGTTAAAGTAAATTTTCACCAACTTAATTTGGAGTAAAATTTTGTTTATTCATATTCTCTCTCTTAAATAATGAAACATTAAAAAACAAAATCATGATTTGACTTTTTTTTTTTTTTGGTTTTTCAATATATGACAACAAAGCAAACACTAGACAAATATGACAAGTGTTCCTTCCTACAACAAAGCAAACACAAAGACAATTCATACAAAATAAAAAACAAATAAGAAATTTATTTATAGAAATAAAGAAATAAATTGTTTGCCTCACTTCCAAGCATGATTCATTCAACCCTAGTATTACCTTTAGCTATGGTAATTTTTATTTTATTTTATGTTTTATTATTTTTTAATACGGTAATTATTAACTACAAAGACATTGGAGAGGAAAAGACTAGCTTATATTAATTAGAGACCTCTATTAAGTCATAGTGAAATTTATGTCCAACGCATTGTGGACAAGTACAACAACCAACCTGCCGCCATATCCAACAAAAAGAGTTTCCTAATAGATAAAATCGAAGTGCTAAGCAATTAAAGTTTATTAATTTATTTTTTTTAATACGAAACAAGCAATCAAAGTCTTGAAACTTATATTAATATCAACTTTTAGAACTATTTTGTGCCTAAAGTAACGACAATTTCCCATCCAAAAATATGTCAACAGCTCATTTTATCAATAAAGAAAGTATATGGTCAAGATGTACTCATTTGGGCCCTATTTGATAATTTAAAAATACTATAAACTAAAATGGCATGAGTTCAAACACTATTGTACTTGCTAACATGACAAACATCTATCTATTTATTTCGTGTAAGAATGTGCATGTAATTTTCCATGTAATTGGGTTTTTTCAGACCAGGGAAGACTCATAGGTTCATCTACTTGTTACATTTTTCATTATTAATTAATGAATGTGTAATTCTCATTATACTCTTCACTCTCTAATAAAAGCCTAATCATTGTAGGACTTCAAGTTAGGGCTTAATATAATATATTAAAATACTACTTAAATATATCAAAAACTTAATCATAATAAATTGAGTTCAATTATATTATTTTAATATTTAAAATTTTGTATTATTTAGAATTTCCACTCACATACGTATATTCAACAATACAATTTAAATTCAAATCACACATGAATTTAAATGTTTATTTTCCAATATAGCTAGCCTCACTTTCTAATGTATGCAGTGGGTTCATTTGGATTGAGCTTATTTTTGATAAAACTGAAAACTGAAACTGAAAACATTGTAGCGAAATAAATTTTAAATGTATAAATAATGCTGTAAGATCCATTTTTAATGAAAAAGTTGCTGAAAAGTGTAATTTGTGAGATCCGTGAACCGTGCATAGATATACTATTCATAGTTGACAAGTCAACTATTGTGGGCTGAAAAAAAGAAAAAAAAAGAGAATTACAAAACACAAACGTCATTTTAAGTTGAATCCAAACAGGTACACGTATCGAAAAGAGATGATTTTGGCTCATGGCCATGGTACTCATTGACTGACGAATGCTAATTAATTATGGGCCCAGAGTGAGGAAAAAGGATATCATATATTTAGTATATTTTAGCCACTCCCTCACGTAATTGTGAACCTTGCAAGTTGGCTCAAGTGGAGAACCTTTGTGTAATTTTTTTTGGTTTAATTACCTTTCGTTTCCTAACCTTTCAAATATGTGATTTTATATTTAGTCTTTAACCTCTCTCTCTTTCACACACTTTTTTGTGTGTGTGTGTGAAAATAGTCATTGTTGTTAAATAGTAGATGAAAAAAATCTGACATTATAAATGTTAAGATTAAAATAATAATTTTATGCCACCTAGAATGCAATTTGGAATGCCTATGTGTCCTTTTCTATGCAAAGCTTCATTTGTTTTTATGAAAAATCTCATGTGAAGACAGGTTTTTGTGTTTTTTGGTATTTGATAGTCTTAGAAAAAAATGGGTTAAATGAAAATTATTTCTTAACTTATCTTTTTTAAATTTGCATGAGTTAGAGTTGTTTTTCACTTAAATTTTCTAAAAAACAACTCCATCTCACGCCAAGCTAAATAAGGAAACTGTAGAAATAATTTTCCAAATTATTTTAAGGTTGCTACCAAGCATAATTAGAAAATAAGATAATTATCTAGAAAATAATTTTTAGAAAAATGATTCATTTTCCAAAAAAAAAAAAATGTTATTGTAAAAACAAATAGAACGATAGATTTAGAGTAATGCCAAAGACAACAATTTTCACAACAGTTAAATTGACAAGTTTTCAGTGGTTCTTGTCTAGGCTCATCACTGACATCATTTGTTTATCTAGCAATAACAACCTTGATAATTATGAAATTATTTGTGCCTATATACTTATAGACATTTTTTTTCCCTGTATAACCAAAATTAACTACATTGGAAAATGCTGGAACTACAAACTTTTTAAAAATTTTAATTTACAAATTGTTAATATGGTGAGTGATTATTTGTTAGTGAAAAAGTGATGTCAATGGTGGGCCCAAATGAGAACCAATAAAAATTTATCACAATAACAATTTATAAAAATGTTGTAAAATAGTTTGTGGCTGTAACATTCAATTAGACTGGGCTTGCACACAGTTGGAAACCTCAAGTCTTATCCAAACACATAGTTGGACTAGGCTTTCAATGTCCACTTTTTGAACTTCAAACGAACAGTGTCATATGACTCATATCCATGGTTTTAAAAACCAGACCAAACCATTCGATATGGTAAAAACCAAGAACCAAACTCAATTCCGTTTATTTGACTGTTCCGGTTTTTAAAACCATGGTTGTATCAAAATAGTTAGTAGATAACAACATTTTAGCATCCTAAGAATGGTGTTGTATTAACTCCTTCAGGCCTCATTCTTCTTCTTCTTCTTCTTCTTCAGGAGAAGGAATTTGAACCTCACATGTCTTCATTAAAAATTCAAGGAGATACCACAAGTTAGCATGCTTTATACTAGTGTTGAACCTAGCATGAAAAGGCAAACTTTTTGAACCCGATGTTAGGGTACATGAGGAAATTTTAAGAAAAATCTAATGTTTCTATTATATACTATTAGATTGTTGATTATAAAAAAAAGTACTGTTGAGTATAAAATTTGTCTATTCGCATATATTGTTAGAGGGAAAATCTATCCCACGGCCAAGTCTTAAAAGATTATTGAGTATAAAATTTGTCTATTCACATATATTGTTAGCGGGAAAATCTATCCCACGGCCAAGTCTTAAAAGTACAACCACAATTTTCTAATTGGCCAAAGTTTCCAAAAATTGGACCAAACTTTAGAAATGAAATCTACTCGAAGACAAGTAACATAATCAACAGCATTTGTCATTTCAGACTTTGGGAAAATTCTAAAACCATGGGTCCATGACAACTAGGTTGGAATTGGTTATGTGATGGATTGGCCGAGAGTAATTCTTCCAGAGACATCAAATTTGATTTGCATTCTGCAAGATCGGATTGAATTTTCTCAAAAAGAAGTTTATAATTTGATCCTACATATTGACACAGAAACAGTAATATATTTTCTCGCGCGGTCAACAGATAAGATAAATCTAGTCATCATCCTCAGGATCAAAATCCTTAATCTTCACATCAGTGTCTTCTCCGTACTGAATGCAGTTGTCAATTTGAGCCAGCACATATTGTATACTGCAAAAGACAAGTCAACATTTACTCTCTAATTATATGAAAAATCGGAGTTATGTCATCTTTGTAGCTAAATTTGCTTGAAAATATTTCATGACTTCAAAAGTAAACAAACCAGCCAAGATAAATATGGAAGTCTACGAACAAAAGAAATACTAATAAGAACATATATAGTACACTTTCTCTACCACCAGTTGAAGCCTGAAGCTTCATCATATGATCTTTTGCCAACTGTGCAGCAGCTGAAGAAAAAAATCATTTGCAACTAAGATTTGTTTTTAGCCATAGTTCTGACAAATGTATTATTGGTTTTGAGAGGGTTTCAACGCTAAAATCCTAAGTGCAGACCCCAAAAGAAATGGCAACTTATGGTGTCTGGCAAGTGACAAAATGTAGTATGGCAGAAATTTTGGTTTACAAATACAGGCTTAGGTGTCGAGAAACAACAAATCAAACAAAACCAATTCAAAATTTATTTCACTGTCTTGGAATTGGTTAAAACCAAACTAAACCAGTTCTCTTGTTTGCAAACACCCTGCAAGAACCTTGACGGCACTAGAAAAGATAGCCACATGTAGGTCTTGACTCTTGAAGGGTAAAGGGTCACAACAATCCGACCAATAAATAATAGGTCAAAAGGGTAATGTTCGATTCAGCCTATGTATTTTTTTTGTAGGTATTATTGATTCCCTAGTTTCACTTGTCTTCTCCAGTTCTTTACACCTTGATCTTTTTTCTTTCTTTTCACTCTTATTTTATCCATTCTTTGTTGTGACTTCAGAGGTTCAACCATCTGTCTTCCTTCCTAGGCTGATTTATCACCAAACTTAACAAATAAGATGAGCAAAACCTTTTCTTATACTGAGATATTTTAGTCTTCGGACATTATCCTAAACCTATTCCCAATGTTACAGAAATAAAAAATATATTAAGTAGAATGCAACTTATTAAAGGCATCAATTTGATGCCAACACAGGCCACTCCACCACTCTTCTGTAGTTGAACAAATAAGAAAATTTATGCTGCACCATATTCAGTCAAGAAGACAGCAAAAACTATAAGAATCATAGTCCCAAAATTTAAATCTAAATGCCATCTGAAATTATTAACTACATTTCACTGTCAGCCTAAGTTTTTTTATTCAAATGATAAATCCCAAGGTAAATAAACCTTTGGACTAAAATAATCAAAAACTTTAAAACACATTTCATAAATCCAGATCCAAGGATTTTTTTCATAGGTTAAAACTACAAAAGCTAAGTTTGCAAGCACAACATAATACTGTCAATGAGAGAGAGAGAGAGAGAGAGAGAGAGAGAGAGAGAGAGAGAATACCTGCTCTCCTTCCTCAGGTCAAGGGGCACAAAACTCACCATGCTAAATCCATCCACCTAACACAACAAAAATTATATAATAGTTTCAAAAAATCCAGCCAATCCCCATTGCAGGTCAAAAAAAGAGAGACCAAGAGCAATTTTGCTGCTTGAAAAATGAAAATAATCTTGTACAACCAATGAAGGCCAATAATTACTACAAATAACATAAATATGCACAATTACAACACTTCAACCAGAAAATACTTACTAACAGAATAATTAATTCCTTATAAGCTCTCAGGTAAATGTACAATCTAAGATGATACAGCTTATGTTATATCAGGTTATGTAGTCTCCCAAATGAGAGTAAAATATTGATACAGATCATACAACCAGAACCGCAAATCAACCCATCTACAATACCCTGATACAGGAGAAGCTAACTAAGAAAACAGACCACTCACAAAAGAGCATCTCTTCCAAGAAACTTAATCATGCACCTCTAAAAAACAAAGATGTTTCCTAGCCTTTAGTCAAACTGAGACCTCCTCCCCCTTATAAGTGCTAGGTAGAGGGTGAGGTCGTGGGTTCAAAACTCATTGAGTGCGTGTGTAACTTACCAATCAAAGTAAATGGAGACACTTCCTACGACAAATATCATACAACATAAGCAAAAAGTGGTCAGGGACAGCCATAATGTGCAGTTGGAAAGTAATTAAAATAAAGATATCCTTAAAAAACCAAAAAAGTTTACACTGATATCAAGATCACTCCAAAAGAAATGCAAAGTAGATCAACATTGATTACATGTGACCACAATACTGACAAGTAGTTTCCAGCAGAGGCAATGTGTTAAAATTATAAGTAGTTTAGTTACTCACTAGTTCAATCAAAGATTTATTCAGTTTAGCAAATTGAGGAGCCATGCGTTGATTCAACTCTGATAACAAAAACTGAGGCTCTGGATTCAGAAAACTGAGAGCAGTAAAAGTACAAAACATATTAGATTGTTAAATTTAATAAAAATGGTGTATACCATACAAGTTATATAAAGTAGTAATGGTTAAAGAGCTCACTCTTCAACATCCCTTTTGTTAGTCACAAGGTCCATTTTGGAGAGGATATTAACATGGGGCAATTCAAGTTGGATCATTGCAGAAAGTGATGCCATGCAACCACTAATGAACTTGGTCACATCTGTCATGAACTAATAATAAAATATTGAAACCATTAGTTTTAATTATGAGACAGTTCATGATAGTATTAAAATAAAGAACAAGCCAAAGCAAGAAAAGAAGTAACCAATTTCATACAAACCTGTGAATCAAGCAAGTATACACCACAAACATTAAAATTTTTATGCTTCAAATGTTCCACAAAATTCCGCAGCACTGGCACATGTGAAAAGAGTTCTATCTGGCCTGAATATATATCTTGAGGTTAGGATATATAATTATATTTTTGCAGTTATGAAATAGGCATGTTGAAGATACAAGCTCAAAATATCCACTCTATATCACATCAAAGGGCTAAAATATGAGTGGTAATGCTGAATCTTTTTTATTTGATTGATAAGCCCAATGGTTCTTCAACCCAAGACAACACCTCCTACCTAGAATTCATAGGGGGAGAGGTGCCAACTGAACTATAGCTCATTGGAAATGCAGAATCCAATTTTTCATCAGCAGAACTGCTAGGAACATCTTCTGGCTGAAATAGGAAGGATATGCTTTATGAACTCATTTAACAATTTGAAATTTAGTCCCTTTATGTTTGATGTGGATTTTGTGGAAGGAACGGAATCACCGTGCTTTTGAAGATTTAAGTTCAGTGAGTCAATTGCAAAAATTGTTGATTAGAACTTCCACGCATGAGGTTTTACTAATAACAATTCTAATGTTGATTTTGAAGAGTCAATACTTCTGCACATGATTACTGATTCTTTGTAATTTTTTAGACTTCTTTATGTTCTTCACACATGAAATATATATATATATATATTTTAATAAAATATTCCTACTTATAAAATAAAATGAAATCATTGAGACATTTTTCCATTACAATTTAGTTGGTTTCATTCAAGGTTCATGTTGCTTGTCTTTTCTTCTTACATTTTTTCCAATCCCCTTTCTACCTTTCTCTAGTTTTTAAAAGTAAAAGTTCCAGTCACCCTTATAGTAGATGCAAAATTTACAAGATAGAGAGAGAGTTCTCCCCTCCTTAGTGAGGCCAAGAGATTTTACTAGTCAAGTTAATGGGTACCTCCAACGTTTCCCTTTTCATAATGTTTACTAAGGCAAAATTGGGATGGGACCTCAGATATTCATTACTACAAGGTGCTCATTTGCACAATAGTGAACATGAAAGGAACCAGGACAATCCTGCCAACTCTCTAAAATATTCAAGAATGATTCCTGGGACACTAGAACTTACCACAAAATAATTGTTTTCATTTAAAATAAAAAATTACTGAATAGATTAATACAATTCACACACCTATATGGAATTGAACAGATAACCTTACGCTCCAATCCATATTTCTGGGGTGAGGAGAAGCCACTAGATCCAAAGACCACTAGCCCTCTTGCCTCTTACGTTTCTTTTTTTACTAGGCAATATATGATCTACAGCAAATTAAGGATAAAATACTGTATAAAAAACAAAAAAAATAAAATTAAAACTAGAAAATATCTTAAGGTATTCACTGCTTTTGTGTTTATGCATTTTCCATGGTCATGAGACATATCCATAAATTGTCAACTTATGGAAACAAACTACAACTAACAAGTAGTTTGCCATAAAGCGAGTCAAAATCATGAAAAATATAAACATATATACAAACAAGCATACAACTAGACAAGTAGGGATACCTGGGCAGTCAAAAACCAAGTAGTCATCATCCAAATAGTTGTCCAATTCTTCTGTCAACCAATCATCGAGATTATCTTCGAGGTGTCTAAATATGTAAATTAAGGCCATTCATTTTGCAACAAGATAATCATTCAAGGTAGCCAATACAAGCATGCTTTACTAGTAAACATTCAAGGTCCTACATAGACAATAATCACAAGTAAATACACATAGCAAAAGCATACAAGAAAGGCAAAGAAAAAAAGTTGTACAAATTTAATAAAGGATACTCCATGCAGTACATAAGGCCCCCATTGGGACCCAATCCAAGTTCCTCCATGACATCATCCAAGTTAATGAGTTCCCTTATATCTGCAACCAGGGGGGGGGGGGGGGGGGGGGTGTGTGTGGAAAGCCAACAACAAATCATTTCCAAGTTACTTACTCACTTAGTTGGTCTAGAATCTACAACCTCACCCTCAATTCAATTATTATGGTAGGAGGAAATTTCAATTGAGCCAAAGCTCATTGGTAACCTATCATTTCCAATCCAGCAAATCAGATATAACCATTTTTTATGACATAAGAGAAGTTCACTCTATTAATCAAACTCTTACGGGCAATTGATCCCACTAGCTAGAACTAGTTACCGGGTAATCCAGGAACTTTCACCCCTGATGGGCTAAACAGTTTATCCGATGACGTAAGAGAACTTACTTCACTCTGATAATCTATCTCTTACGGGCAACTAATCCCACTTGCTAGAACTAGTTACCGGGTAATCTCTGACGGGTTAAACAGTTTATCTTGGGAAAATCGGATATAACTAATTATCAAAATAGAGCTAAAACAGAAAAAAACCAACAACCCCAAAAAACTCACCCATTGCAACAGGATAGTCGAAATTCTCAGCAGCAGGATCCAAGTTCACAATATGTATCGACCGTTGCATGGTTTCACAATGTCGGTACAAACTAGAACAATAAGTTGACTGAGTGTACATATAATAATAAAAGTATAAACAGTTAGTCCAACCATATTTAAAAATAATAAGGGTACATTTGGTACGCTGTAATAACTTCTGTAATGGAATAGTTATTATGTGTAATATCAATTATGTTATTTGATTGCATCTTTATTACATGGATTAGATATTACATTGGAATAATTATTCTTTAAATTGAAGAATAACCATTCATTTTTAAAATGAATGTAATAGCTATTCCATAGTACATATAATATGTTTTAAAATTAATATATTTCTACAAATATAAAGTTTCCTTATACATCATATTTTACAAGCTTTTCATATGTAACTACCAAACTTACGAATAGTAATAGTTATTCTGTTACAATGTTTTCTATTCTCAGTAATAAATATTACTATTCCTAATGTAATTTACATTCAGTGTACCAAGTACCAACATATATATAAATATTACTATTCCTAATGTAATTTACATTCAGTGTACCAAGTACCAACATATATAGAATTTAGATAGGAGTGACAATAAAATATTTACCTTGCCACTGCCAGCAGGGCCAATAACAAGCTGTGCATACCCCATGATAAAAAACGAGTGTTTTGTGTAGACTCCGGCCGACTGGCTGCGGCGGCGGCGTGACTGAATGAGTCACTCTCTCGGTCTCTCACAATCTCAACTCCTGACTCTCTTTTCTGAATTTGGTTTGTTAACTCTCAGTTGATTCTTTAAAAAAATTAAAAAAAAAAAAAATTCTCAGTTAAAGTCTAATAGGTTTTTATTTTAAGTTTTGTTCTTGTAAAGTTTTTGGGTTGGGCTGTCTGGGCTATTGGGCTGATAATCTTGAAGGGGAGGGGCTAAGGTTTTGGAAGAGATTATATCTAGTAAAGAAAAAATTGAGGCTGCGGTGGCCCAACTAAAGTGCTAGAAGGTAGAAATATATGGATTGGGCCTTCTCTTGGAAACCTCAAAAGCCTTATCCAGCAACACAATTGGATTGGGGCCTTCTCTGTCTTTTGAACTCCTTTTCCCTTACTTTTTTGAACTTCAAACAAAGAGTGTCGTACAACTAGTTCACCTGTACTAGAATATATATAAACCTTCCGATCTCAAAAACGGTGTCGTAATTCGCCTTCACTCCTCCTTCTTACTCTTCTCATTCTTTGAAATGCATGTGAGTGCGTTAATGGTTTTTTTTTAGGGTTTGAGATCTCGAATTTTAGCTATGGCTATGGAGGAACGAAACGCACAGACTGTGCTATACGAGACACGTCATCACGCTTCTAAACCCTACACTGCCAATTACCCTCCTCAACAGGTTCAATTCCAAAAACCTAATTTGAATCCTTTAATTTAGTTTAATTTTTTTTTAAATTTATTGAAATTAAATCATCAAATTGACTCTGAATTCAGGCAAATGAAGCTGAGAGAGGAGGCTTCCTGTCTTTGCTTTCTTCACGAGGTGGGTCTCTCTGTAATTCTATTGTAATGCACTTTCACTTTGTTTACTATACGTGTCTTGAAGATCAAATTTAATGATTTACATGAGAAATAAACTGTGAAAGAACATGTTCTTTGGTCAAATTTTGATCTTTGTTCAGTTTTTGTAAGATTGGTTAAAATGGCTTTTTTATTTTTTAATGAATAGCTATTTAGTGAAAATGGGTTTTTTTTTTTGAATGAATCAATTGTATTTGATCATGTTTGTAATTGAATAATAAGATGATAAATGCAAATGGGCATCTGACATTATTTGCTGGTTGGCAAGTTTTAGTATATAACTTCCACATGCAAATGGGCACCCCTGTTTGTAATTGTATCGTAATTTACATTTTTTATTATACATGCCTTGAAGGTCAAGATTTTCGATTTATTTGTTGGTAGTTTATTAACATGAGAATTGAACTGTGAAGAATATGTTCTTTCGTCAAAATTTCATCTTTAGGAATTTTATATGACAGTTGTAACTACTTGTAAGATTAGTTCAAATGAGTTATATGTATGATGAATAAAATGGGGTTTTTATTATTATTTTATATTGGGTATTGTTTTTCTTTTTGATTGGGGAAAGTTGCACACACAGTGAGTTTTGAATGCACAACTTCACACTCCACCTAGTACTTGCAAGGGAGTTGGTTCTAGTTGAGCTAGAGCTCATTGGCTATATTGGGTATTCTTAACAGGTTATAATGAATAGTTATTTAGCAAAAACATATTGATTCTATGGAATGCAATGTTAGTGGTACAAATTTTTGAGTTCTTTCTAGCATTTCAAATTGGATATGTTTGTTCATGTCTGTAATTGAATTATAAGATCATAAATGTAGATGGGAATCTGCCATCATTTGCTGGTTGGCACGCTTTGGTTTATACCTGCCATGTATAAGAGTAAATATTGAAGTTCTATGGTTATGGTTTTGTTACGTTTTATAGAAAAAGTGTCCCATTCGTGCTTTTGATGTTGTGGGTTATTCTAGTTTATTGAAACTAGCATTTTTAAGGTGCAGTTTATTGTACAAGTTGTGACTTTTTCTGATAGTTACAATGGGAAATGTGGGACTTGAATCTTGGACTTCTTAGCTAGTTGAGTTACAAGGCTCTTGTCAATTGTACAAGTTGTGTCTTACAAGAAGAAGCATTTGTCTTGTCAAAGAATTATAATAAATTTATAACCCAACAATGTGTGCGTGTTTTGTTTGGAAAATGTTTTTCGAATTTCACTGTGCATACATTGGTCAACATCTGGCAGTTTATAAATTTTATGATTCTTTTGCCTAATGCCTTGAAGGTCTGAGTCAACTCAAAGACAAATGGAGTGAATACAAGCAACCGAGAACATTGAAAAAAATGATATCCTTGTTTATCTCTCGAAGAGGTGAACGTGTGGCTGTGGCTTCTGGAAATCAGATAACAATTCTGCATAAGGATGATGACTACCTGGAACCCTGTGGAACTTTTACTAGTAAGTTCAATTTGTTGACATCATTGATGATTGGAATATGCTTCTGATATCATTGGTTTTAGCTATCACATTACATGTTTTTCTATATGCTCTAAACGGAGAGATTTGTGTCAATTTGGTGGTTAGGTCAACAATTTTTTAAATTGACTACAGAGGTAAATCCTTGAAAATGTTGGCATTTGGTGTCATATATATAAAAATAGTATAATCTAATTACTTATATATTCTTTGTTCTTATGTGGATTTAACTTAACCAAAGATATATTATAGGCTTCATTCCTATTGATGCTAGCTTATGGAAGTATTCAAAAAATGTCTAGTAATGCCTAATAACATGTAACACTGATACTTTCTCATATAACCCTTTATTATTATTATTATTATTATTATTATTATTGTTATTATTATTATTTTGTATCAATACTGTTGAGACATAACTCTGGTTTTTTTTTTTTTAATTAATTAATTTATTTTTTTTTAATTTTTTATTTTATAATAAATACAGATGAAAACACAGACAGATATATAATGTTGTACATATATAGTTTAATGGATTAGCCATGTCAGCTGCCTAATGTTTGCATTGAAGCATACTCTTACGTCTTAGTCCTTTATTTCTAGAAGTCTACCCATGATTGGAAATGGAACAACCAAATAATCAAATAATGAAAAAATCTCTATATATAAGAGAAAAGCTGGGGGGTGGTGTTAAGTATAAGCACATGTGTAGTTACTCATGAGGATTCAAGTTTGCAGTAATTTTGTGAAATAAAATTTGATTGATGTTGATGGTTTGGTGTAAGTGCTATCAAATCCATAAGCTATTACCCTTCATCTTTTTCAGCTTTGTATGCTACTGCATTTTTTGTGTTGATTTTTTTCTAACCTATCTTCCATGTATCAGGTGGAAGCCTTGCTACATTCACTACGGGAACTTGGTCTGAGTGTCATGATGTTCTTGGAGTTGCTGATGATACTGGTACACTATATTTTATTAAAGTGAATGGTGAAGAGATAACAAGAATTACAAGGAAGCATTTGAAAATCTCTGTACCAATAGTAGGCCTGATTGCACAGAATGATTTTGACGAACAGAGATCTTTCTTGTAAGTGTTCTTTTTCTGTCCACAGCCTCTCATGAAATTTGAAAAGAATTTTACGAAGACTAGTTTCTTGTCAACCTTGTTTATGGCTGGAGGTTCTGGTTTTATTTTTTGACCACTCCAGAGGTTAATACAACTTCGCATCTGTTTAAGTTATTGGAAATGTTTCCAGGTGCAGCTTCATTATTGTTACATCAGATGGTTCCTTACAGCATATTGAGATCAGTCAGGCGCCAAGTGCCTCAATATCCTCTGCTCTCACCTCAGATAGTGGCTTAACACCTATGAAGCAGTTTAACAATGTTTTCTGCTTTGACTACAACCCAGAACTTTCATTGCTAGTTGTTGTTGGTGGTTCTGTCAGCGGCTCACTAACCTCTGGTGGGAACTTTGGTATGTTTCTGTATTACTTCTTTATTTTCCTATGGTGAACATTTTGTGCGCGTGTATGTGAGTGTATAGGTCTTCATGTAATTAACATCATTTCTTGTATACCAGACATGCAACCATGAGCCATAAATCCTTTTAATATTTCAGACTCATCAGATTGTCCTAGCTTTGACATTCCATGCTTTCGCATGTCCTCAATTAATGTGTATGTGAGCCATATCTAAAAACCTGAAGATCAATGTTCTTGGTTTGGGAGTCACTGTGTCTGAGTCTCTTCTGTGTCTTGTACAAAGTTGTTTAGATTCTATTATGAATATTTTATCACTTTCTTGAAACATTGAAAACTAAATTACTGAACAAGATTATTCATTAAGTATTTAATAATTGGTTTTATAATTTCCTTGCAGGACCCTGTAATATTTCTCTTTGGCGTAGAAGTAAACTCCTGGATATGGAGCAACTGTTCTCTACTCAGTTTGAGGGCTTGTATTCTAAATCAAAAGGTTCTGTGGGTCAGCTATCATATCCAAAGGTGCTAATCTCACCACAGGTCAACTTTGTTGCTACATTAGATGTTAGAGGATGCTTGCAAATTTTCAAGCTGGATAAAGAATGCTTTTCACTTTCAAGTTTTGCTTGCAGAGGGATAAATGACTTGCAAGTGACCAATAGTTTGTCAAATGGAGGCGGGGACTTTATAAGTGATATTGTGGACTTTACTTGGTGGTCTGACCATATCATTGCTTTTGTAATACGGAGTGGTATTGTCACCATGCTTGATATCCTAAGTGGTTTAAAAGTTCAGCAGGATGATGCTGTATATTCCATGCCTGTTCTAGAAATGGTACAGCAGTTTCCAGGACATGTATTTCTTTTGGAGACTACATCATCTGAAGACAAATACAAGGCATCAAATTTTGGGGAAACAGATGGCTTGCATCATGTGGAGCTGATTACTGAAGATAGATATAATCAATTTGATATTTCTAGGTTGCGATGGAGTTTGATATCATTTTCTGAGAGATCTGTTCCTGAAATGTACAATATCTTAATTAGCCAGCAAAAGTATGAGGCTGCCTTGGACTTTGCTGGTTGTTATGGGATGGATAAAGATGAAGTTTTAAAGTCGCAGTGGCTGCATTCCAGCCAAGGCATTAATGACATAAATAAGTTTTTGTCTAATATTAAGGATCAAGCTTTTGTAATTTCTCAATGTCTAGATAAAGTTGGACCTACAGAAGATGCTGTGAAGGCTTTGCTTGCATACGGGCTGCGCCTAACTAACCAATATAGGTTTTCGGAACCAGAAGATCATGAAAGTAGCCAGATTTGGGATTTCCGCATGGCTAGACTTCAATTACTGCAATTCAGAGACAGGCTGGAAACCTATCTAGGGATTAATATGGGCAGGTATTATGCTTTTGCAGAATCTATAGTTGTTGTTGTTTGCTGAAATAATATAACTTTGAAGGATTTAAAGCCATATACTCTTAAGAAAGAAATAGAAGATATTATTTAATCAATTGTAGTCTGTCATAAATGTTTTTTTTTTTAATTGAAGTTTCTCTCAACTCTATCATAGCATAGTTCAGATTATATTTTTTTGTCATGTAGATGTGGTGTTTTTAAAATAGTTCTCATGATATATTTTGGGGTCAAGAGCCTTGTAGCTCAATTTGGCACTTCATGGTATTTCCAACAGAGATGTCCAAGGTTCAAATCCCCCCCCCCCCCCCTTCCCCCGCTCCCAACTATGGAATTATAAAAAAAAAGTACTCAATATATATTTTGGGATCTACATTTGAATAAGACTTCTTATCATATAAATTCTAGGTGTTCAACTAGATTACTTAGATATGGGAGACAAGGATATATTTATTGTACGAATTTCTTTGTTTATGCATTCCTGCCCAACACTTTTATTATCTAACCCCCCTCCTGTTACTAATTTAACATGCTTGCAAATATTTTGCAAAAGCTAAATCTGGAGCAGTATAGCAAGATGCAGCTTATCTTAAAAATGAAAAGATGAATAAGATATAATATTCGGGTAATAGAGGAACGAAGAAGGATTCAAAAATCACTTGGTCAAATCCAGGAACTATTCATATGTCAATGTATAGGAACAAGGAATGCCAATCTTTGATAATTTTGTCATCATCTTGTTGTTTTCAAATGGGTCCATTCAACAATGTTATAATGTTATAAATACAAATCAATTAAAAGAGATGCCTTATTTCCAAATAGGAATGTTGTTGTGACCTCTAGGAAGAGCCCCTGGCCCCCTTCCCCGAAAAAAAAAGTGAGGAAATTTTATACATCTTACTATTTAATAACCTATTCTTAGATCGTGGTAAATAAATATTTACAACTTGACAATTCAAAAGAGACTATTTAAGTACTTAAAATCTTATTAAATGGAAGGGAATGGTTGAATTTATAATCCTGATTTATTATTGATTTTATGGGTTTTCATATCAATTACATACAAAAAAAGATAAAAGAATGAGATTTACTGCTATCCATTTTAGGAATTCTTTTTTTCTTTAAAAACCTTTTATAGACTTTTGCCAAAGTGTTTAAATATCTCTATGTCCCATAAATGCAAACTTCAGAATACTTTTTTTAAAAAAAAAATTTATTATTAGATAAATTGATCACCAGATTTAGAATATTCAATACGAATGTTGGCGTTTAGATTATTCTTTATTTGAGTATTGTGAAGAATTTTATTAATTTTAATTTTTATATCACTAATTTTTTTTCATTACAAAGGTAAGATGTAGGTAATTTTGCACTGAAAAATTGCGTGCCATAGCATGATTATCATTGATAAATTGTGTAATGCTTCAATTTATATTACTTTCCTCTGATTGTTTCTACTGACTCACAGTTTAATGACATAGTGTTGTGCAGGTTTTCTGTGCAGGAATACCGTGAATTTCGTGTTATGCCTATTAATGAAGCCGCTGTTACACTTGCTGGAAGTGGCAAAATTGGGGCCTTGAACCTCCTATTCAAGCGCCATCCTTTTTCTCTGACTCCTTTCATGATGGAGGTTTTAGGTGCCATACCTGAAACACTTCCTGTACAAACATATGGGCAGCTTCTTCCTGGGAAGTCTCCTCCTACCAGTGATGCTGTGAGGGAAGAAGATTGGGTTGAATGTGAGAAGATGGTAAACTTTATAAGCAGATTGCCCAAAAATAATGAGATTGGTATCCAGATCAGAACGGAACCCATGGTTAAGCGGTGCCAAGGATATGTTTGGCCATCAACTACCGAACTTTCAAGATGGTACAAGAATAGAGCTAGAGACATTGATAGTTTTACTGGGCAGCTAGATAATTGCCTCTACTTGCTTGACTTTGCTTACCACAGAGGTATCAGTGAATTGCAGCAATTCCTTGAGGATGTCTCATACTTGCACCATCTTATATATTCTGATGACAGTGATGGTGACATGAGTATCAGTATAAGTCTTGTTGAGTGGGAGCAATTATCTGACTATGATAAATTCAGAATGATGCTCAATGGTGTCAAACAGGAGAATGTGGTTAAACGATTACGTGATAAAGCAATTCCGTTCATGCAAAATAGGTTTAAGAATGAAGCCTCAGTTTCTCTAGGTCAGGTGCCAGATTACCATCTTTCTGCAGATTCCAAAAATGATGAGTCATTTCTGGTAAGATGGATGAAGGAAATTGCATTGGAGAATAAGTTGGACATATGCTTGATGGTAATTGAGGAAGCATGCAGAGACATGGTAGTTGAGGAAGGATGGACAGACTTCCAGAGTAATGTTTTTTTCAAGGATGAGGTTGAAGCTGTGGATTGTGCCCTACAGTGCATATATATGTGCACAGTAACAGATAAGTGGAGTACCATGGCAGCCATATTGTCAAAGCTTCCACAAATACAAGGTGGTTTCTGCTTTATAAACTTTTTAAAAAATTCTTATCATGGTAAATGAGATCTTAGTATGATTTTACATTGTAACACCTTTTATATGATATATTTGAGGATTCTAATTCTAATTTTGTTTTTTTGTTTTTTGTTTTTTTTTTGTTTTGTTTTTTGGTTTTAAGTGGTTGTTGGACCCACTTAATTTTGTGAACCCTTTGACTGAAGTAATATAAAACTCCTTGATTTCTACCTTTCGGTGCAACTCCAATGGCTTGAGAGCAACTCTACACAGTTTGCTTGTGTGTGACTGAACATTTGACATAGCAGGTCTAAGTTGTGTTTGTGTGAGAGAGAGAGAGAGAGAGAGCTGATAGTTGAGAAAAAATGCGGTTTAACCTATGGTTTGATATGAATAGGTGGAGCAGTTGTGTAATGGAAATCACAAGATTTAAGCCAATATCTGTAAAGAAAAATAACACATACACAAAGAACAAAAATAATATATTCTTTTTTCTTGAGCATAATTGAAGTATTCTGGCTGTACAGATACTGAAACACGTGTTGAGGGCCTCAAGAGAAGACTCAAATTGGCAGAAGGCCATATTGAAGTAGGGAGGCTTTTGGAATTTTACCAGGTTTGTAATCCTTTGTTGCACTGAGCATGCTTTTGTGCTTTGGTTTCCTATCATGAGCATTATATGGTTTAATCTTCTCCTGGGAAAAAAAGATTGAATAAAATGGAAAGAAAAAATATTTAAATTTCTGGAGACCCCCATCCCCTTTCAGTGCAGTTTGGGTGCTGTTTTGTGTTGCCATGTGCATAAAATTTTGTGATATCATATATTCTTAGCAGAACACGTATGATAGCATTTCTATAGGAGTTTTCTAGGAAATATGTGGAAGCATTATGGTTTATAAATTTTTGGGCTGTAATGAGTTTCAGTTCCAGATATGGAATTGATATTGTTGTGCCAGAAAGTGTATTAAACTGATGTTACTTACAGTGCAATATTTATTCTATTCTTGTGTTTCTTACAATCATTTGATTGTGAGAATTAGACTTAGATTTAACAGTGCATGTTTTATTCAGGTCCCAAAGGCAATGAATTTCTTCCTAGAGGCTCATTCAGATGGAAAAGGTGTAAAGCAGATTCTGCGCCTGATACTCTCAAAATTTGTTCGTCGACAGCCTAGTCGTTCTGATAATGATTGGGCAAACATGTGGCGTGATATGCAGTGTTTGAGAGAGAAGGCATTTCCTTTTCTGGACCTAGAGTATATGTTGATGGAATTCTGCAGAGGACTGCTGAAAGCTGGAAAATTTTCTCTCGCAAGGAATTATTTAAAAGGTACAAGTTCAGTTGCTTTGGCATCGGAGAAAGCAGAAAATCTTGTCATTCAAGCTGCAAGGGAATATTTTTTCTCAGCTTCAAGTCTTGCTTGTCCTGAAGTAAGTATATGGAAAGTTTATCTTCTTTGATTAATTAAGATATCTAGGAGCAAATTAATTCATTCAGGATTTTTGACTTTAAGCTATTATTGGTTAGGTACAACAGACCTCTTTATTTCCCTTTTTACATTATAAAATGCATTGATAAGAGGACATCAAACATGATGTGAACTGTTTTGATGTGATCTATTGGAGATAATGTCAACAATGAGGCTCAATGTTTGATCATAAAAAATTGTACACTCAAAAACATTGTTGATGGATGTCTGACACCAGTGGCATAAATGTAGAGAGGCATGAGAACTTACTATGTTATATGGGAATCAAGAATTAGTCAAAACATGTTTTTGTCATTGTTGTTACTATTACCATGTTATAAAATTTTCTACAGTTTCTTATACTGAGATATGTTGGATGCACAAAGATGTGGTAGTACTCTTTCCTACCACTATTTGCTTGGTAAGACATGAACCTAAGGCTAATCCAAACTCCACCTGACCTGTTTACCACCAAGGCAAGGCGGGGGCTCTTGCCAGGTGGTTGACAAATACACTGCAATAAACTTCAGAATCCAGGTGGGCAACTGAGGATGTCTGATAGATTCAAGCCACCAATTTTTACATTTTGATTTTGTTGTAGTATAATTTTTTGTCTTTCTAATGTAGAATATTCAGATCAGAAGCAAACTATGTATCATTCTTGCTTCCTGTTAATGTGTGCTCCACTTAATAAACCAAGACATTAGCAACCAGCATATTGCATTGGAAATTGTGTTAGGTTCATTTAATCTCAACACCTGAACGAACAATGCCTGAATTCTCACAAATGGGCTGGCTACCTATCTAGTAATTTGCCATTCATCTTTCTTTACTGGCAATACTTGATTAAATCCAATTTCATTATGGATAACATATATTGTAATATCAAATGTTTAGATTCATTGATTGCTTTATTGCCACTTGTTTCAGATCTGGAAGGCTAGGGAATGTCTGAATTTATATCCAAGTAGTGGAAATGTGAAAGCAGAAGCAGATGTTATTGATGCACTTACAGTCAAACTTCCAAACCTTGGAGTGACTGTTCTACCCATGCAATTCAGGCAAATAAAAGATCCAATGGAGATTGTTAAAATGGCAATCACAAGTCAAAGTGGTGCTTATTTACATGTTGATGAACTCATTGAGGTTGCCAAGCTTCTTGGATTAAGCTCTCCAGAGGACATATCAGCTGTTGAGGAAGCTATTGCTAGAGAAGCTGCAGTTGCAGGTGATCTGCAACTAGCATTTGATCTCTGCCTTGTTCTGGCTAAAAAAGGACACGGTCTCATTTGGGACTTATGTGCTGCAATAGCAAGGGGTCCTGCCCTTGAAAACATGGATATAAGTTCTCGAAAGCAGCTACTAGGTTTTGCTTTGAGCCATTGTGATGAGGAATCCATAGGTGAATTGCTCCATGCATGGAAAGATCTAGATATGCAAGGCCAGTGTGAGACATTAATGATGTTGACTGGAACAACTTCTCCCAAGTTTTCAGTTCAGGGTTCCTCAATTATCTCACATCCCTCCCACAGTATTCAAGATATTGTTCACCTGAAAGATTGCTTCGAACAGGTTCAAGGGATTGGTAGTGATGATCAAGAAGTTCATTTTGATAAGATAAAAAATATACTTTCTGCCGTTGCTAAAAACTTGCCCATCGAGAATGGGAACAATTGGGACTCTGTTCTGAGAGAAAATGGAAAACTTCTGTCTTTTTCTGCTTTGCAACTTCCATGGTTGCTTGAATTGAGTAGGAAAGCAGAACATGGTAATAAATTGATTTCTGGCTCAATTCCTGGAAAGCAGTATGTTAGTGTAAGAACACAGGCTTTGGTGACTATTCTGTCCTGGTTGGCAAGAAATGGTTTTGCCCCTAGAGACAATCTGATTGCTTCTCTGGCAAAATCAATTATTGAACCTCCTGCTACTGAAGAGGAAGACATAATGGGATGCTCTTTTCTCTTAAATCTTGTGGATGCATTTACTGGAGTTGAAGTTATAGAGGAGCAGCTGAGAACAAGAGAGGATTACCAAGAGCGTTGCAGCATCATGAATGTGGGAATGACATATGGTTTATTACACAATTCAGGCCTTGAGTGTGAGGGGCCTGCAAAGAAGAGGGAGCTGCTACTGTGGAAGTTTAAAGAAAACCACACACCACGTAGTTCTGGTGATTGGCAAACTTTATCATTTGACTCCTAAACTGCATATAATGCAATATTTTTATAATGTTCTTTAGTACTAAAACAAATACTCTCTCCGTCCCACTTTGTTTGTCCTTTATTCCATTTTAGGATGACCCAAAATATTGTCCTGTTTTTAAAAATAAAAATCATTAATTTACTAATGTTCCTATTACACCCCTATTAATTTACTAATTCAATTTTTTGATAAATTTATTTAAGGGTAGTTTTGGAAACTTATACATTTTTGAAAAGGTAGACAAGATAATAAATGATATTCCCTTAAAAAGTATGACTTTTCAAACAGGACAAACATAGTGGGACGGAGGGAGTAATTTTTTTTTTCCTTTTTCTCTTTCCTGTATTTAGGGTTAACTTCTTTTCTATGTAATGATGTTATTACCTTGTTCTTGTGTTATTTGCTTGCTTTCAGATGAAATAGAAAGGATTGATAAAGTGCAGTCCACATTTTGGGGAGAATGGAAAATAAAATTAGAACAACAAAAGCATGTAGCAGATCGTTCTAGAGCATTAGAGAAAGTAATTCCTGGGGTTGAAACTGAACGCTTTTTGTCTGGGGATGTCAAATATATTGAGGGTGTTATTGCCTCCCTAATTGAATCAGTAAAGTTGGAGAAGAAGAACATTTTGAGGGATGTTTTAAAAATAGCTAATATCTATGGCTTGAGTTGTACTGAGGTATGCTGGTGTGTGTGAATTTGTCCCTTAAAAAGCAGTAATGTAGAAGATAAGTGCATGCCATATGGATGGACCATTAGTATTTAATGTCTTCCTCTGTTTCCTTGCAGGTGCTACTGCAATGGCTAAGCTCTGTCCTTGTTTCCGAGGTTTGGACAAATGATGATATTATGGCTGAAATTGCAGAATTTAAAGGAGAAATAATAGATCATGCTGTAGAAACAATCAAAACAATTTCCTTGATTGTGTACCCTGCAATTGATGGGTGTAACAAGTTGAGGCTTGCTTATGTATACAGCCTGCTCTCTGACTGCTACTTGCAGCTGGAAGAAACCAAAGCTTCGTTGCCGATGATACAAACACATGAAGCAAATATATCTAGCATTGGGTTTGCTCATTTCTTCAAGGTCATTGAGCAAGAATGCAAAAGGGTTTCCTTCATTAAGAACTTGAACTTTAAAAATATTGCTGGACTAGGTGGTGTGAACTTGGAGTGCCTCAGCTCTGAAGTCTACGCACACATTGAAGAAAGTAGTTTGGAAGCTCTGGCAAAAATGGTACAGACCCTTGCCAGTATCTATACTGATCCTGTGCCGGAGGGTCTCATATCATGGCAGGATGTCTATAGACATCATGTCCTGAGTTTGTTGACAGCTTTGGAGACTAGTGCTATGGCTGATTTTAAAATTAAAAGCCCTGAAAACCTTCAGGGCTTTGTAAGTCAACTTGAGCAGAGTTATGATTTCAGTAGGATGTATGTCAAACTCCTGTTTCCTTCAGATGCTTTGGACATTATGAAACGGTACTTCAGAATAATCATACCAATTTATGGTTCTTATGGGAGTCTGCCAGATGACTCAGCATGGCAGGACTGCCTCATCATTCTTTTGAACTTTTGGATTAGATTGACTGATGGAATCAAGGATATTGAATCCCATGAGAGTCCAGGAAGAAATATCATGTTCAATCCGGAATGCATAATGAGTTGTCTAAGGGTTTTTATGAGATTGGTGATGGAGGACATTGTATCACCAAGTCAGGGCTGGGGCACCATTATCAGCTATATCAATTACGGTTTAATTGGTGATTTTGCTGGTGATATATTCATTTTCTGCAGAGCCATGGTTTTTTCTGGCTGTGGGTTTGGATCTGTTGCCGAAGTGTTTTCTGAAGGCATATCACTGCAGCCGAGTGGTTCAGCAGAAACTGGTGACTCCGAAGGTTATGATCTTCCCCATCTGTATATAAACATCTTGGAACCTATTTTACAAGATTTGGTCAATGAATCCCATGAACATCAGAAATTGTTTCGTCTGTTATCATCTCTGGGTAAACTAGAAGGTAATTTGGAGGACTTAAAGAGGGTTAGGTGTGTAGTTTGGGAAAGGATGGCCAAGTTTTCTGATAATCTGAAGCTGCCGAGTTCCGTTCGAGTTTATGTTCTAGAGCTTATGCAATTCATCTCGGGTAGAAGTATCAAGGGTTTCTCTCCCGAGATTCAATCCAGTGTTCTACCATGGGAAGGGTGGGATGAGTTGCAATTTACTGGTAAGAATTTTGAGACTACTGCCGATCAGGGGTTGTCAGATCCGAAGGATACTTCTAGCAGGTTTGCAAGTACTTTGGTTGCCCTCAAATCATCTCAGCTTGCAGCCACCATCTCCCCCAGCATTGAAATTACCCCTGATGATCTCTCAAATGTGGAGACTGCAGTTTCTTGCTTCTTAAAGTTGTGTGGAGCTGCTACTACACGTTCCCATATTGATGCTTTGCTTGCCATTTTGGGAGAGTGGGAGGGGCTTTTTGTCATTGGTGGAGATGAGGAAGCCTCTGCAGAAGCCCCTGATGCAGGAAATGACTGGAGCAGTGATAACTGGGATGAGGGATGGGAAAGCTTTCAAGAAGTAGAGCCTCTTGAGAATGAGAAGAAAAAAGATTCTCTATCTATTCACCCTTTTCATGCCTGTTGGCTGGAGACTTTCAAGAAACTTTTAATGCTGTCCCAGCTGAGAGATCTGTTAATGCTGATTGACCAGTCCTTATCAAAATCTAATGGATTAGTTCTTGATGAAGATGGTGCCAGGAGCTTGACCCAGATTCTACTTGGGATAGATTGTTTTGTGGCTTTAAAGATGGTGCTGTTATTGCCTTATGAAGCATTACAGTTTCAGTGCTTAGGTGAAGTTGAGGACAAACTGAAACAAGGAGGCATCTCAGACACAATTGGCAGAGACCATGAGTTTTTATTGCTTGTATTGTCTTCTGGGATCACATCAACTGTCATTTCCAAATCTTCTTATGGTACCACTTTCTCATATCTGTGCTATGTGGTTGGGAATTTATCTCGCGAGTGTCAAGAAGCCCAGTTGTTGAAGCTTACACAGAAAGGGTCGAATGAAGGCAAGGGCAATGAAGGAGACAACTCATTACTTTTTAGAAAAATTGTTTTCCCTGCTTTCATATCAGAGCTTGTGAAGGCAGGTCAGCATATTCTAGCAGGATTTCTTGTCACAAAATATATGCACACGAATGCATCACTCAGTCTCATTAACATTGCTGAGACCGGTCTTAGTAGGTTTTTAGAGAGGCAGCTCCCTGTATTAGAGCATGAAGAGTTCACTCTTGAGAAATCACACGAACCATTAAAGAATACCATTTGCAGTTTGAGAGGCAAGTTAGGAAGTCTGATCCAATCCGCGTTGTCATTGCTATCTCATAAAGTTGGATGAGAATGCTTGGTGGGTTTTTATTTCTTTAATTATTTTTTTTATACAATTTTCTATAGCAACGCAATTGTATTAGGAGTAGTCGTATAAAACTGCCATCGAGACTTTCTGTTCGGTTTGGGGAGAGAGAGGGTTTAGTGAAAACAAATGACTGTATAGTAGACACTTGAATCTTGATTTTACAGCAATATATGTGTTTTACGTGGGTCAAAGCAACCCACATGGAAATCAACATCTTTTTATTGCTGTGTAGATCTTGTAAACTTGTGGATAATCTTACAGAGTACATGTGAAATGTATGTGGACTCAAATCTACCTGAATGTTCCTAGGATTGGGTAAACCAATGACAGTATGGTTTGACGTTGGTAATAACAGGCTGTGATCAACCTGTGTATTTTGACATAGGTTGAATTCTAATATAAATTGCTTCCAAACAAGGAAAAGTGAGCAACTGGATTTGTACTTTTTCGGTTTTTACCCCAACACAATTGATTTTTTTTGGCCCTTAACGAAATTATGAGGTGGTGTTCATCTATAATTTGTAATTTAATTTCATCTTTTTTTTTTGGGAAAAAAAATTCAAATCATTAAATTTAAATGTAACATGTGAGTTTTAAATAGCTTAATTAATAAAGTTATTGTTGTCAAATAAGAGATTTGATGTTCAATTTTTGTCTGTACCAAAAGTCAATTGATGTTTTGGTTTTGATAATAAAAGACAATTATCATAGAAACAAAAATCATAGGTTTGGAATTCAACCTCTTTTATTCTCAAATGATACTAGTATATTGGACTCGTTGATTTGGCAACTTTTCTCTCCTTGGTTTGTTTCCAAGTATCCCCTGACCTGAGCTAGTGCTCTAGGTCTTCTTTCAAATTTCCTTTTCCTTTTTCCTAGATCTGATCTCATCATCTCTTCTTCCTCATCAAACTTTTCCCCAAATCTTTTCTCTTTCGTTTTTCTTTTATCTTTTCCCTTAAAGAGTTTCTCTTTCCCATCCCTTGCTTTGTATAGCCGTATCTTTAGTTTTTCTTAAAACTGCTTTCTTAAATATGACCCTTTCTTAATTTTCCTTTCATCTTATTTCTATTTTAATTTCTCCTCGTATTTTTCTTTGCTTAGTGTATTTTCTCTTTAGCGAGTTGGGGGTGCCCCCTCAACGTCCCACTCCAAACAATGTCCCAACAGGATGACTTGGTAGAAGCATTGAGTGCAAAAACAAACAAACTCAAATGCTCTAGGAAATCAGTAAAGTTAAAAGCTAGTGAGCGAGCTGTGGAAGAATTATACGGCACTGGGCTATTGGGAAAACTTTGGGCTGATAGAACCATCAATGAAAATGTTGTCAAGGCTGTAATTTTGAAGGCTTGGAGGACCTTTAAAGGAGTGCAGATGGTGGATCTCAAGGAAAACGTGTATCTTTTCAAGTTCGCCAGTGAAGGAGACCGTAAAAGAATTGTGGAGGTAGGGCCTTGGAATATAGAGGGTTATCCTCTTATTCTAAAGATGTGGAATCAGAATATGGCAGTTGAAGACATTGATTTTTCAAGTCTTCCTCTTTGGATCCAGGTACATGATTTTCCCATTGAATATATGTCTAAAGAAAATGCTGAAGAAATCGGGGCAATGGTTGGTGAGGTTTTGGAAGTTGATTTCACTGGAAATGGGGGTGTATGCATGAGTAAATTTTTGAGAGTCAAGGTTGAACACAAGGTGGAGGATCCTTTACGGAGTGGTTTCTTCCTAGATAGAAGCCCTCAACCTGACCTTTGGATTCAGTTTAAATATGAGAGAATAGCTGATTTTTGTTATAAATGTGGTAGGTTGGGGCATTTAAAAGCTAGGTGTTCAACTAGTAATCCCTCATTTGAACAACAATCAAGGCAAGAGCCATACAGATTTGGGCCATGGATGAAGGCTGAATCCACAAGTAAAAGAACAACTCGATGGGTGGAGTTCATGGTAGAGTTAGCACAGTCAGCAAAGGAAAGTGATGATGGGCAGTTGAACTCCATGGATGTGGTAGGAGGAAGACGCGTTATACACGCGCCAAGTGAAGTGGTTTCCATTGAACAGTCAGGAACCTCGAATGACACTATAGAAATCTCCAGAAACCACCTAACAAACTTTGAAGATTTATCAGCCCATGTCAATTCAAAACAGTTGTCCCTAGGAAATTTCTTTAAACCTCCCACAAGCAACCAACCAGAGACCTAGCTTAGTTACATTAATCAAAACCCTTTAAACAAATATTCTGTCCTCACAGCCTTAAACACAATTACCCTCATGGAAACAGAAAGTCCTAATAAAACTAACCATCCATCCCCGTCACAAACCAACCCCCTCAGCATATCCTAAGACACCAGTTGTAATATTTCCCATTATCACTAAACCTCTAAACCTCTGAACTTGACAACAATCAAGGCAAGAGCCATACAGATTTAGGCCTTGGATGAAGGCTGAATCTACAAGTAAAAGAATGACTTGATGGGTGGAGTTCATGGTAGAGTTAGCACAGTCAGCAAAGGAAAGTGATGATGAGCAGTTGAACTCCATGGAAGTGGTAGGAGGAAGGCGCGTTATACACGCGCCAAGTGAAGTGGTTTCCACTAAACAGTCAGAAACCTCGAATGACACTACAGAAATCTCCAGAAACCACCTAACAAACTTTAAAAATTTATCAGCCCATGTCAATTCAAAGCAGCCGTCCCTAGGAAATTTCTTTAAACCTCCCATAAGCAACCAACCAGAGACCCAACTTAGTTACATTAACCAAAACCCTTTAAACAAATATCCTGTCCTCACAGCTTTAAACAAAATTACCCTTATGGAAACAGAAAGTCCTAATAAAACTAACCATCCATCCTCGTCACAAACAACCCCCTCAGCATATCCTAAGACACCAGTTGTAATATTTCCCATTCTCACTAAACCTCTAAACCTCTGAACCTGACAACAATCAAGGCAAGAACCATACGGATTTGGGCCCTGAATGAAGGCTGAATCCACAAGTAAAAGAACGACTTGATGGGTGGAGTTCATGGTAGAGTTAGCACAGTCAGCAAAGGAAAGTGATGATGAGTAGTTGAACTCCATGGAAGTGGTAGGAGGAAGGCGCGTTATACACGCGCCAAGTGAAGTGGTTTCCACTGAACAGTCAGGAACCTCGAATGACACTATAGAAATCTCTAGAAACCACCTAACAAACTTTGAAGATTTATTAGCCCATGTCATTCAAAGCAGCTGTCCTTAGGCAATTTCTTTAAACCTCCCACAAGCAACCAACCAGAGATCCAGCTTAGTTACATTAACCAAAACCCTTTAAACAAATATCCTGTCCTCACAGCCTTAAACACAATTACCCTCATGGAAATAGAAAGTCCTAATAAAACTAACCATCCATCCCCGTCACAAACCAACCCCCTCAGCATATCCCAAGACACCAGTTGTAATATTTCCCATTATCACTAAACCTCTAAACCTGACATAAACAAAAATACCTTGCAATATCCTGAGACCAATAAGTTGGGCACTTACCTGAATAGATTCTAGCGGACCCCACACTCCTTATTAGGCTTTCTAAAGCCCAAAACAACTTATTATCATGGATTGCTTACTATGATGAAGGTGAGCCCCCAGAAAATAGTGAGCCCATCCCCTAATCTGTAAATGAAGTCCAAGTGGGCTAATCCAACACAAAAAAGAGCAGATGGGCAAAGTCAAGAGGAAATTAAAGCTTAATGAGGATTCGGTCAATAGAAAGGCCATGAAATTAACTAAAGTGGGCTCGGGCTTACTAAAATTAGACCAGCAGTCTAGTTCATCTAATACTCTAATTTAGAAGGAAGCGTCCAACAGGTTCAGTACGAGAAGGAAGAACAGAATGAAAGAGTTGGCCAGAGATCGAGCTGCAGAACAAATACAAAATCCACCCCAAGAGGTAAGATCTGATGCTACTCCAATTTCTCATTATGAATAGTCCCTTGCATCCAAAATGGCTAAGGAGGCGAGCCTTACCATGCCCCACCCTTAGCCATGATTATTTTTTCCTGGAATTGTCGTGGTTTGGCTTGAGCTACGGCAAAAAGAATTCTTCGAGCCTTAATAAGGGACATTGGTCCAGATATTGTCTTCTTTTCTGAAACCAAGGTGCCTACTAAAAGAATTAAAAGGTTTGTAGAGTCTTTGGGTTTTTATAATTTAGAGTTTGCGAATCCCAAAGGGAAGAAAGGTGGGATTGTAGTTGGGTGGAAATGGAGGATTGACTTGGAAATCACTACCAATGGTGCAATATGATTAATGGTCTAGTATTTTCTGACCCAGTTAATGAACCTTGGATGATCTCTTTTGTGTATGGATCTCCTAATAGAAATAATAAAGGTCCTTTTTGGGAAGTTGTGGAGAAGGTGGGTGATGCTTTCAGTGGTGGTTGGCTTTGTATAAGTGATTTCAATCATGTATTTTCCCAAGCTGATAAAAAAGGAAGGAGGCCTGTGGCTAAGTCTTCTGATGGAGGTCCAAGTAAAATAATAGACAAAAATTGTCTCATTGATCTGCAATTCTTTGGGAACCCCTACACACGGTCAAATAGAAGGGAGGGTTTAGCTAATATAAAGGAGAGGCTTGACAGAGCCTTTGCAAATGATAGATGGAGAATCATTTTCCCTCGAGCTACTATTCAACATCTACCGGCTTCTACTTCTGACCATTCCCCCATTATTCTTTCATTGAAGGAGAACAAAAGCAAGTCAAAAGACCTTTTAAATTTGAAGAGGTGTGGACAAGGGATGAAACCAGCCATTTTGTTGTGGAAAGTGCTTGGAGGATATGTGTGCAAGGCTTTCCTATGTTCAAGGTTTGTAAAAAGATTAAGGAAACAGAAAATGATTTTCGAAGAAGGAACAAAGAATGGTTTGGTAAAATCCAAACTAGAATTAGAGAGAAATGAAAGCAGCTTAATGAGGCCAAAAAAGAAGAACCCACCTAAGAAAATTTGTAGAGAGAAGTCAGTATCAATCTAGAACTCCAAGAATGGTTGAGAAGAGAAGAAATTTTGTGGAGACAAAAATCTAGAACCATATTGTTAATAGTAGTTGATTTAAATACAAAATTCTTCCATCTCTCAACTATAGTTCGAAGAAGGCAAAATGAAATTGATTTCTTGAAAAATCAGCAAGGGTCTTAGGTTTCAGGCAGAGAGGAAATAGGGAAATGCTTTGAAGAATGTTTCATAAATCTCTTCACTTCCTCAAATCCCTATGTTCCAAACTCACCCTCTATTGCAGGCCAAGAATTGGAAGCAGCTATGGAAAATAAAAGCAAATGCTAGACTTAAAAACCTTTTATGGAAGATAAGTTGGAATATTTTACCTACTTGTACTGTCTTTAATAACAGGTTTCCTCTTCTCTCACTAGACTGCTATTTGTGCAATAATGCTCCAAAATCTTTAGAGTTCAATGTGACTGTGTTGCACAAATTTGGTTGATGGCCCCATGGCCTATTAACTTGAGTAATTTGTCAAATATATCTATTCTAGATTAGGTTAAGATTATTCTCAACCCAAAAACAAATTTGGGGCTGGATGATGAATCTGCTCAAGAATTTCAATTATATTCCTTACTTATCTGTGATCAATTATGGTTTTTCAGGAACAAAGCTAGGGTGGAGGGATCTAAAAGCAATCCAATCGAACTTGCTAGACAAATAAGGAGTGTTTTTGAGGAGCATAAACAAGCTTGGAGCAAATTACCAAGGAGACCACCAAAAATTAATACTTGGCAGCCCCCTCCAAACAGCTAGATAAAATTAAACTTTGATGCAGCAATAAGGGAAGAGAAAATTTCTATTGCAGTAGTGGGCAGAGATGATTTAGGAAAGCTTCTGTTGGCATGGGCAGAACAACTGGATCCAAGGGACTCTTTGATAGGGGAAGCCAAAGTAGCCCGGTGTGCTATCAAGTGTGTTGCTATGGAAGGTTATAGAAATATAATATTGGAAGTGACGCTCTAAATGTTATTGATCCTTTGAAGAATGTAGATTTTGTCCCTCATTAGAGCATCAAATCCATATCTGATGATATTTTGTATTTATCTAAATCTTTTGTAAATATTTCTTTCTCTTTTGTAAATAGAGAGGGCAATGTCCCTGCTCATCTTCTTGCCCAATGGATTGCTTTTGCATTTTGGTTTGGGCCAGTTCTTGTCTCCATTCTGCCTTTATCTGTGATGAAAGTTTTAGATAGAGATGGTTCCAGACCCAAACCTTTTTGTATTTCTCCTATTTTGTGTTGAGTAATAAACTATTTATTCAGCCAAAAAAAAAAAAAAATTCCTAGGTTTGAAATACAATCATATTAAAAAAAAAAAAAAATTAGAAATGTTATATTTGTCTATTGGATCATGTACCTGCTTGTTCCTACTTGTCCTCGCTCGAGTGGAGTTTCGATACTTCAATTCTGTTTGTCAAGTATTCAATTTTCCAACTAATATTCAAGCTAAGCCTTCTTTAAAAATTTTGTTTTTTCCCTTCATTCTTTTAACAGGTCCACCTCAATATTATAAACAAGAAACACCCAATCGTACAACCAAGATTTTTTTTTTTTTTTTTTCCAAATAACCTTACTATGCTAACAATTTCGTTAGTTGCTCGATTTTGAAAGAATGTGGGAAACTAACATCTCGAGTTTCTAAAACTCGATATCAGTCTAAGACTCAAGTTTTTAATACTCGATTTTGGGGTTTTTCATATAATGATGTGGACAAAGTTTTCCACGTGGATATCGAGTTTATAAAACTTGCTTTACAAACTCAAGTTTCTAAAACTCGATTTCTAATCAACGTTTTTATCAAACTCCCTTCTAAAATCGAGTTTTAGAAACACGTTTTTGACCACTTAAAACCTAAAATCTGGTCTGACTCGTCACTCTCGCTTTCATACTCTCACTCTCAAACACTCCTCACTCTCAAGCTTTCAAACTAGACGTGGCAAAACAGGTGGGTTGGGTCGAGTTCAGGTTGAGTCAATCGGGTTTGCGGGTCACGGGTCATTTTTAAATGGGTCAATTGGGTTACGAGTCAATCGAGTTGTGGGTCGGGTCGGGTTGGGTCGGGTTGACCCATATTTTTCAAACAAATTTTTTTTTTTTTTCAATTACAAAAAGACTAATTTCAAACTAAAAAGACTAAGAAAGAAGAGCAACTCACATTGAGAGTGCAAAAGATCTAGATTTATATTCAACTTCCAATAGAAGCAAAACAACTACATCTTGATTTAATGCATGGAACTTAAGCTGTTAAGCATATATTTTTTCATATACAACTTACAAGCCTTCCACTGCCTTTGTCATCAAGTAACCAACTCAAAATTTCTGACAAGCATCTTTCTTTTTCTTTTTCTTTTTTTGATACCAAAAACAGGTAGTACAAAACAAACGACATTAACAATTTAAGAGTTCATATACAAAGCTAGATTCAACCAGCACTAGTTCGAAGGCACTAGAGTTGCCTGCTTAGCTACAATACTTATATGATTAACTAGCAAAGGGGGCACTAAGATCATTTTGTAGAGTAAGCCACCTTGAACAAGAAAGTTAAGGTTAGCAAGCCTAGTAGAATCTTGCCAATCTGAAGCTGTCTTGCTGATAAGGGTTGTAAAAAGTCCTCCACAATCACTTAAAAACAAAATTCTTTGGAAGTTATAAACAGTTGCAGCGAGACTAGCTTCCACCACAGCTTCCAAAAGGCACCCTGTTGCAGTCCTAGCTAAACAAAAAAAAGTTAGATTACTTAGAAAGATAAACTAAACAAAAAAGATTTAAAAATAAACATATAAGTAAATATTTTATAAGAATTACACCTCAATCTCAATCTACTCAATGTTGGTAGTAGATTCAGCACTGCAAATATTCATACTTGTAAATTGTAGCTCAAGTTGGCCAATTTTATTAGCATCTTCATTTACAATACAATATTTTAATATAACTTAATGTACCATGAAAGCAAATCAATAAAGAATTAAAATTTTATAATTATGACTATAAAAAAAAATTAAATTACCTTCAAATCTATATAGCCAACTTTTGGTACCACGACCACTTTCATAATGATAAAATTCCTAATCATTAAAAAAAAAAATTGCAATGAAAAATAATGCCACACAACATTACAATCTTTATTATTAAAAAAACATAGCACAACATATACCAAACAAAATACAATTCACGTACATCATCTTCCTTATCTTCATCATCATCAGGATCATCCACAGCACTACTAGTATGACTAGAACTCCCAACACAAGATGAAACATTTGTAGTGGCCATAGGCTTGGGGCGTTCATATTCTGAAAAAAGCTTATACAATGTAGTCTCAATGCTCTCCACCTTCATTTCAACAATGTGCTCAATTGGCTCTATTTTCTTGAGAATATAGTCCACATAATCCAACTTATACCTTGGATCAAGAAAAATGGCACAAGCTAGCACCACACTATAACAATCCCAATATTTGTCAAATTTAACTTTCATCTGTTCTGCCATATTACTGATAAATGAATCTTGGCTCTCCATTTCTTCAAGTAAGAGCAATTCAATTTGAGACACTCCTTGAAAATATAGATTTGCTGTAGGATAATCAGTTCCAGAAAATAGAGTTGTAATGTCATTAAAAGGTTTCAAAAACCGAGTTATCCTTTCAACTCTATTCCATTCATCCCCTGATGGACAATGCTTGAAATTAGCATCTTCCTCTGCTAAACGGTTCAACACAGAACAATATCTCATAGCATTGTCAATCATGTCATATGTTGCATTCCATCTTGTACACACATCTAAACGTAAACCCTTTGTTCTCTTCATACCAACTATCTTGGCACATTCATCAAATCTGCACATTCTACTCTCTAATCCTTTAGGATATTTCATAATTTTTCGGATCTTAATCACCGAATCATCTATCACTTTCAATCGTTCTTGAACAATAAGATTCAATATATGAGCACCACAACGCACATGGAAAAAGATACCATCATATAACAATAAACCCCCCTCATTAAGCTTTTGCTTTATGAAATCTTGACAATTATCATTATTAGATGCATTATCTAAAGTAATGGAAAATATTTTCTTCTCAATACCCCATTCTTCCAAGAAATTTAAAATTTTCTCTGATAAAAAAGTTCCCGTGTGTGGAGGTGGCATATGACAAAAATTCAAGATGATGTTTTTTAATTTCCAATTCTCATCCACATAATGTGCCATAAGACAAATATATCCCTCACTTGTAATAGAGGTCCATAAATCCAAAGTCAAACATATTCTACTAGGAATTGATTTCAACTTATTTTTAACATCATCCTTCTCATTCTTGTAAAGTTTTAGAACATCAGCTTTTGAAGTATTCCTAGAAATATGTTTAACATCTGAATTTAGATAGCTGAAATTTTTTCTAATGCCCTCATACTCAACAAAGCTAAATGGTAAATTATGTTTAATAATAGCCTCCGCTAATATCTCACGAAACTCTTCTTGAGTTATCTTGTTTTGTAACATTGACACACTACCCTCTTCTTCACCATTTTGTTTTCCTTCTTTTCGTTTTAAGCATTTAAGAAGATGGCGATGCAAGTTTGATGTTCCATGATGACTATCCACCAAAAACATTTTCCCACACCATTGTCAAGTAGCCTTACTTAACCCTTCTTCATCAATAGACAATTTCACAAATTCAGTCCAAATTGTAGAAGTGTGTAGTTTTTCCTTTGTTTTTTTCCCTGAAACTCTTTTTGGTTTCTTAAACTTTGATTTTGAATTAACTCTTAAAGATAGTGAAGGATTAGTAGAAGTATCCATAATTACAGCATCATCATCACTTTCCAAATTTACAGCCGGAGAAGCCACTGTACTCTAATTATCAAAGCAAAATATATAATTAAAATTAAAATTCTAATCTATTTAAGGCATCTAAAGAAACTGTAAACGGTAAACATAATTACACATTCATCCAAATGAGTCAATGACACAGAGGCAGAGCAGTATATTATATTTAATGACACATTCATCCAAGATTCCAAATGACACAAACATTCAACAATCAAACACACAAATAATTAAACAATTGCTAAATCATAAATTCATAATATTAAAAAATCAATCCAAAAACTAAAAACATTTAGAAATTTAAGAGAATGATGAAAATGATTTAACTTACCTTCACCATAGTTGATGATTTGTGAATTGTAGTTGTGCTCCTCTTAAATGGGTCAGCAGCTGTATGGGCCATGTGGCTTGTGGTTGTGGGTGGCGAGAGACAAAGAGCTGAGAGAAGTGAGAAAACAGAGCAGCCCAAATGTGTGAAGACTAATTCACTGAAGAAGGAGGCTACCAGGCTAGACTGAGGACTCTAGAGAGTGTAGGCGTAAGAGATGAGATTGAGAAGTAGAGCTTTAGGTTAGACTGTTTCAGATTGTAGAGGAAGTGGAGGCGCAAGTTTGTTTGTTTGTATAATAGATTAATTCATTGTATTGTTAATTGTGCATTTTGTGGCTTTGGACAAGGGAGTGAATCGGAGTGGACTACAGCTAGCAACAACCAACAAGCATAAAGGCTAAAGCATTGAAAATAGAAATTGAATGAGATTTTATTATTATTTTTAATAGCCTTCTCCCTTGGCCGGTTGTCACTTGTGTTGTGTTTCATTGCCTTGTCTTGTCTTATTAGTCTTAGTTGTCTATTGTCAAGCATTGATGGTTGTGCATTTGTGTTTTATTATTAGTTTTGATATTTTGTGTTTTATGCACAAAGTATCAGGACGTAATTAAAAAAAAAAAAAATTTAGTGAATTTTTTTTAACGGGTCGGGTCGGGTTGGGTTACGGGTCAACCCGTTTTTGCTTCGGGTCAAAAAAATCAGGTTCGGATCAGGTATTTTTCGGGTCGGGTCGAGTTGGGTCAGAAATTCTAACCCGTATTGCCATGTCTATTTCAAACCCAAACTGCCTCTCAAACACCCAAATCAGTTACTCTCACTCTAATAGAGACGCTCAGTCACTCTTATGCTCCTCTCATCGGCAGCCCGAAGACCCTCAGTCAAAATCTTCCTTTAAGGTATGTGTAGGTCAATGATCTTCGTTCAAGTTCGACTTCAAGTCCACTCGTCTTCAAGTCCACTAAATCTTCTTCTTCTTCTTTTTCTTCACCAGTTCTGCCTCCGATTCCAGTCCTCAAGAGCGCACTCAAGCGCCCCAAACCCACTGAGCCATTTCCACAACTAGAAGTTACTATTCTTTCTTTTTGTTATTTGGAACTGCTTTTGTTTTCAAAACTCAATTTTGGGGTGTTAAGTTCATCTCTCTGAAAGCAACAAAAATAGGATTATTCATCAATGTTTGATTTCATTAGGTGCAATTCTATTTTCCCTTCTACTTAAAGAATAATAAATAATGCATTGAGCCATCTCTGTAATTTTTGTTTCTTGGATTGTGACACTCAAAAATTGGTTTAGCTGACCTAGAAGAGTGAAAATGTGGATAAGTGCTTCCATAGCCTCTTGTATAGTTTGAAAGTGACATAGTGAAGAATAATGCTATAATAGATAGTGATATTAGCAAAATTTGAGTTGATCCAACCAGACTTGAAGACCCCCCAAATACTCATGTAATTTCCTTACTTGGTTACGTATGTTTTCTGCAGATAGGTATTCCTAAAGAAAAGAATAAAGTTTCCTTACATTCTTATTTTGCTTCAGAATCTTTTGCCATTGTAAAATTAAGGGGAAGTTTTTAGTTTCTCTTTCACACAACAACAACAACAACAACAAGATCTCAAAACTCAAAAAGAGAAACAAAACGTAGTGAATGTTTTGTTTTTGTTCTGTGCTTTCACTCTAAGACACGCTTGCTTATTATTCTCACTCTTTTTTAGATTCATTGAATCACAAGCTTGATGCCTCCATTTAATTTAAACTAAACTGTTCCATTTGAAATCACAAAGCGTTTTTATTTATGTTATGAGAAGTATTCATCTACAGGGTCAAGATTGATGGTCCATAGATTATTTAGCACTTACATGTGTTTACCTAATTGTAATCAGAAAAATCAAAAGTGAATTGGAGCTTTTTAATCCATACTTCCTTGGAAGTACAACAAAGAATGTAGTGATTTGCTATTTGTAATTTGTGATCTATAACTTGCTTTTCAATGTGATAAAAATGTAAGCATTTCTTTGAATCCCTGCTTACTGAAATCTATCTTTGATTCACTAAAACTGTGCTTAGCCTAGTGATCATGCCAAAAACAAGCTTATCTTTCTTAGATCTTCTTTGTTTTTTTGGAGGCTAATTACTTTACAGATTATCCAATTGGCAAGAACATGTTTCAAAGTACTATTAACAAGTTTTTGTGCTTGGATATGCATTTACATATCACAGAAATTAGTCAGGTTCTGGGAATGGATAAAAAGCATTGCTTGTTGAAAAAATAGAATTATGTGATGTCATTTTGCAATTAAATGGAAACTTACAATTGATTTTGTCAACAATATATATTGTTTGGGTAGATGGATCAGTTAGAATTTTATTTAACAAATAAAAAACATTGATTCAAGAGCAGTAGGCTTGAGATTTAGTAGAACACATACTGCAGAGCCAGAACTACTAAACAATAAACACATCACATCAATGTTGAGAAAACCATAAAGCCACAATAGACTTAACCCATCTAGCAACAACTACTTTAGGCAAGTAAAACTCAACTACCTAGATTCAATTGCACAAACTTAGTACCACTCAGCTTAACTCAAATGAATAAAAAATCAAGGGACAGAAAAGAGCAAGGCTGGATTGAATCCCCAATTACAACAAAGTACTCTATTTAATCCTGAGTTATAGCTGTACTTCTTATTGCTTTCCATTCTTTTAGCATCCTTTTGTTAATAATGCCAATAAGCTGCTCTTTAGTATAGATTTTCCTTGCATGTAGAATAGCATTCCTTTGCCCCCACACTATTAATGATCTCATAGTAGCACTCTTTGCAGTATGGAGCCTTGGATTGATGAGGAGCCAGAGATCATGCACCCTAGTCCAGAAATTACTTTTTTGCTGACGCAACAAACAAATCATCGATTAGAAATTATTTGGAATGGAGAGGTGAAATATCTAGTTCTAACAACCGTTTTATTTTTTACAAAGCAAGTTTCACTTTTAGCAAGTTCTTTCAAAGTTGTATATCTAGTTCTAACAACCGCTATAATTTTTATTGATTTTGTAGGACCCGAGCAAAAATTATTAATGCGCGCTTCACCTCCACTTTATTAGCAAAAGTCAACCCTTTGCACAAATTCATCATTTTTCTCCAAGTAGACATAAAAGGTATCTGAATATTTGAAGGATCAATCATATTTTCCCAAGTATTTGTAGAAAATGACAAGGCAGGAGTTGCATAGGCAGGGATTGTGTTCGTAATGTTTTGGACATTAATAACATTGTCTGTATCAAGTTCACTACCGTCCAATGTCTCATCGTCATCAATGTCTCTCTCAAAGTCCCCAAAGTCCCCTCATTCAATCCTCTCTTCATACTCATCTCTACCGATAAAATTTTCACAGTTAATGGCAGTCTCATCAACATAGTCGTTATCATCATTGTCGTCATCATCATTGGCATGAACATCATCATCCTCTACATGTGTAGAATACCCATATTGAGCATCCAAAACTATAACCTGTAAACTTGTGGTTGTTTGTTGGATTTCCTCGATATCAACTTCTGCACGCGGCTCCAACTGTATGTACAACTCAATACCATTTACTTCGGGTATTCTCTCCAACTTGTCAAACATGATCTTTACATGTTTATTTGCTTTTATTACCATCTACTTGTAATTAATCCGGTGCTTCAGGATTTCATGTGGCATACGATAAGTAATTTGTATGTTGTGTACAACATGATTCGCACACAATTCTTCCATAACTATCATCTTCAATTCGTCAAGGGTCTTCAACCTACGATCAATTTGGGTATAATAGCACTTTATACCCGGCCCTTCAAATGGCAATCCCTTGTTCGCATTGCCATTCTTAAGCGGACCACCGTGGTATAGAATTTTATCAATTACAATCATTGTGAACCTGTTAGAGTCAAGTTACTATGTTAGTTAAAAAACATTTTATCTAGTCAAACTACACAAAGTACAAATTCCAATTCATTCAAAGGGTATGAATTTCATTACACATTTCATACCCAAATCCTTTTTCTGTCATGCTACGATTACCAATTTCATACCCAATACCCAAAAAAAAAAGCCAAAATCTTTGTAAAAGTATACAACATTTTATCTAATTACATAGCCATAATATTTACATACCCATTTCATACCCAATACAAAAAAAAGCATTTCATTACGCATTCAAAGGGCATGAATTACATACCCATTTCATTACAATTCATTTGAAGGGAATAAATCACTCATTTCATTACATACCCATTTCATTCCCATTCAAAGGGCATGAATTACATACCCATTCATTACAATTCATTCACTACCCATTTCGTACCCAAAACAATGATGAATAAAGTCAAAAACCTTGTAAGATCATGATAAAATTAAGAGCCTAGAAATGATGAATAAAATTTTGATAACAAAAACCATGCAAATAAATACTCAAAAAATTAACACTAACAAAACAAAGTTCTATAATTCACAATATTGGTATCTTAACTAAGTTATGTTAACTATCTACGAAATAAATAGTCAAACTCATTAACCCACACCCAACAACAAATAATACTCAACTACAATGACAATCAAATCAAAAAACCCTTACCTGAGATATGAATTTGTTGAGAGGGAGGAGCAGTGAGAGAGGCACTGTGGTGAGTGAGAGTGAGAGGCAATGTTGTGTGAGTAGTGTGAGAGTTATGGGTGCTTAATCATTTGAAACTCGAGATGCTATTTTCCTTAATCCTTTGAAACGTGCGTTAACTTACTATATTGTAGACCCTTACACAGCTATTCCCAAATTCCCTCGTACAACCAAGCTCTGTGTGTACTTGCTCAATGTTTGCTCAATGATAGCTCAAGTGAGATAGTTACAATTTGAGTGTTGTTTATGCAAAATTTTGCCAAAAAGGAAAAAATAAAAAATAAAAAAAAAAGAAAAAAGAAAAAAGGAAGAAGAGAGAGATAGACACAATTTTTTTGAGGGATTTTATCAACTAAAGTGAGTATTCATTCCAGTCTTTTCAAAGGCAATGCTCCATTATTTATAAATATAGCCTTGATATACCTTTAAAATTTTACACCATTAGAGAGAAATTTATAGGGTTTATTTAACAAAATCTCACAACATTTCACACCATTTATGCGCATACACACATATATAATATTTTCTAAATAATTTTAAAATTTTGTAAGGATTTTCAACAAAGACTTTTTTTAGAAACACAACAATTTCATAATATTTTCAAAAGAATAATACTACATACACAATATTTTTCATAACAAATTTCACAATTGTTGAATTGTCAAATTATCGTTGATTCTCGTCCCAGCTTACCACTAACACCATTTTATTGTCTACCCTTATAACTCACAACCTTTTGTTTTTAAAAAAGTTTGGTGAAAAAAAAATTGTGGTTCTAGACCTTCCTTTTTTTTTTTAAGAATTTAAATTATAAATCGTGGTAGGGCTACGTCTAATGTGGTAAAGCTAACTTAAAAATATTGTAAATTTTTGTTGTATCTCTAACTTTATTTCCATATAAAACTTCATAAATTTATCTCCTCTATTAAAATATTGCCACAAATAACTAATTCCGTGCACAAACACAATCAACATAATAAATGACCTATTAATAATTACCATAATTATTAAATTATATATTTAAGGAATTAAAACAAAAAAAATATGGTTTTTTTTTTTTTTTTGATGGGAAATATGGTATTTTATTTTATAGAAAGATAACATCGTACTTTTTTGAGCTAGTTTCTAATATTAAATCAGAAGTATAAATGTTGGATTTAATGTAAGGGTATGTTTGTATTTTTAAGAATTGTATAATAAATTCTACCAAGAAAAAAAAAAAAAAGAATTGTATAATGAAGTATACAAAAATATATAAACCCAATAGTCCAAATTTCCAAAGACGAAAGATTCTTAGCGGTATCAAGCATAGACCCCTCCTCTGTTGCCACCAAAATCCTATATGCCTCTCTATCTCTTCAGGTAAAGCTTGAGCAAGCTCTCTCTCTCTCTCTCCTCTTTCTCTATCTCTCTCTAGAATGTTACATGCATTTGCGTTATTATCTTGTTCAATTTTCTTTGTCTGATATCATTTTCCCAAAGGGTATATGTTTTTCTCTTTGTTCAGCTTTGTATCTTCTCTCTCTTCAATTCTTTGGCTTTTGTCTGCTTTAATTTTCTCTCTGAGAATCAAATATAATACATCATGAATGAAAGGATTAAAAAAATGAAACTTTCATTAGGAATAAGTTGTTAAAGGATCCAATTTTGCAACTTTATGTTTTGGCCTCAAATTCAAAAAGGCAGAATCTTTATGCTTTTGGTCACATGGGTTTTGTTTGTTTGGCTGTAATTTTTGTTTGTTAGCAATATTTCCCTGTTTTTTAGAGGTCTCTTCTTGTTTTTGCTATCTGGGTATTTTATTTTGATTGCTTTTTCCCTGTATTTTTTTATCACTGGTCATATGGGTTTTCATTGTTTGATAAATTCCTGTTTTTTCCTTATCAGATGGATCCGATGAATGCAGCAAACCCAGAGAATGCAGCAGAAGTTGAGTATTTCAGCAATCGAGTTGATGAAATATTCACAAAGGTTGATAAGGTGAGTTTTTTTTTTTTTTCAACAAAAATAGGAACTTTTTATTGTGAACTATGTTTAAAAGGTTTCAAATTTGTCATCATATCTGTTTGTTATTATATACTTATCAGCTTTTCTTTTTCTTTTGGTTTTCTTTCATTAAATGTTCAAGAGATTAATTGGGCAGCTACTCTTTGCTTAATTGAAAATAAGGTGGAATAGGCTCGTGCCCGGGTCTATGGTTTGATTAGCAATAGTTTATGTAGTTCCAAAAGGGTGACAGGTTATAAGAGAAGGTATGACTAGTTGTATATTGAACGTCAGCACCTAAGGCAGCAATGATGGAACCCAAGTAAACCTTTTTTGGCCTATGCAAATCGATCTTGCAGTCAGCAGCCCCCATAAAAAACCAGGGTAATTGTTTTCGCACCCACACTGAAGGATCGCCTTTTGTCTCCTGTGACCCCATGTTGATGTGGCATTGGTGGTTTCAGTTCATTGCTAATGGGCGCAGCAGAAGGTTGGGATTTTGGTTGGTTAAGGGTTATTCGGTTTCTGACTGCAGAGTTGGGTTGTTGATGGTTCAGGGGATTGGGTAAACTGTAATTGATAGGCGACTTCTGGAAAGGGTTGAAAGTGTGAGGCTGGCTTAGGGGAGGCCAGTGAGTCTGGAAAGCCGATTGTGGTGGTAAAAATGGTGTAAACAAAAGGTGGTGGTGGTGGTGGTTGTTACATATTTGCTTCATCCAGTCAGTCACAGCTACAGTAGAGAAGGCTTCATCATTGCTGCCTTATTCCACTGTGATACTTCTCTGATTAAAATATAAATTCTGTTTTGCTAGAGTTATTGGTTTTTATTTTTCAAAATTGGCTTGTTTCTTCTAATTAGAATTATGGCTCCGGAGGGGTAAGGGGAGATTTGAATCTATGTCCTAATATTTGATTGATACGAAGGATATTCATGATTTTTGTGGCTATGATTTACCCAACTACCTTTGTATAGGTTTCCATTGTATGCAGCTGTGCACACATTGGCATGTTGGTTTTTATTATTTGCTTTTCAGAAATTTTGAACTTGCAAATTAATTGATAACTTCTTTGTTGTACTTTCAGCTTGAGAAACAAGTGAGCGAGGTTGAACAGTTCTACTCGGCCAGCGTTAATAGCTCAATTGTGAAGGACAAAGAAAGAGAGAAACATTTTCCTGGTGTTAAGAAGCAGCGCCAAGATGCATCACATAGGGAAGTAGCTGCTTCAAAGAGAATGCAAGAGCTTATGCGCCAATTTGCTACAATATTACGTCAGGCAAGCTCCAAATCTTTGCATCTATCTTTGATGTAAAAACTCAGGTCAATCATTAAGATACTTAGTGTAAATTTCTAGGATAGGATAGCCAATGAGCCCTAGCTAAATGGCACAATTTCTCGTCCCTACCACACAGTCAGCACCAAGGCCTTCAATTAGTAATAATTTAGCTTTACTTGTTGCTTTTTCAGATTACTCAGCACAAATGGGCTTGGCCCTTTTTGAAACCTGTAGATGTTGAAGGCCTTGGTTTGCATGACTATTATGAGGTAAAGCTTCACTATCTTTCAGAACTATCTGATGTTATTTCTATATGGTTATTGATTAGAATAAATATCTGTTATATTTTCTTATTTCCATGTATGTATGATTTTGTACCTTAAAAGATTTCAGGTGTTAAATTAATTACGTCAGGTAATATTACTATAATAATATTACGTCAGGCAAAATTTATACAAATTTAACCCATTTTTTTCATAAATTAATTTATGATAGTTAACAAGCAACTTATATTGTAGCTTGCCTGACGTAATATTGTAGTTTGACGTATTGCCTAACGTAATATTACGTCAGGCAATATTACGATAATAATATTGTGTATTGTAGCTTGACGTAATAAAAGATTTCAGGTGTTAAATTAAATCTATAGAAGTAAGTTGCTTGTTAACTATCATAAATTAATTTATGAAAAAAATGGATTAAATTTGTATAAATTTTTTGATCATGATCACGATAATAATAATAAAATAAATAAAAGAAGAAAAGAAGAAACTTGCTGTCATTCTTTTTATTTTGCATCTTATGATGATGATGGCAGTAATATAATAAAAGAAGCTTGTCATTGTTGTTCTTCTTAATTTTACATCTTCTTTTCTTGTTGAATTTGGCTTGGTCCTGGCTTTTCTACTGGTATGATGGGCTTTCATCAATTCTTCAGCCATTCTTAGTATTGCATTCTCTTTCAGCTTTTGCCTTCAAATAATATGTTTTAGGTTTTTCATTTTAGGTTATTGAAAAACCCATGGATTTCAGTACAATAGAAAAGAAAATGGATGCTAAGGATGGTACTGGCTATAAGAATGTGAGAGAGATTTATGCTGATGTGAGGTTGGTGTTTAAGAATGCAATGAGATACAATGAAGAAAAGGATGATGTCCATGTGATGGCCAAAACTTTGTTGGAAAAATTTGAGGAAAAATGGCTTCAACTTTTGCCTAAAGTTGCTGAAGAGGTAAGTTGCTATCCCAATATGGTACCTTTATGTAGGACATCGTAAATCTTATAACCCGCACTTTTCTATGACTTCTATAGTGTCTCTCTTTTAATAGATATTCCATACCTAAATAATTTTAGGAAAGAAGACGAACAGAGGAGGATGTAGAGGCAAAATTAAATATGCAGCGTGCTCAGGATGCTGCCTATGCCAAAATGGCTAGGGATTTAAGCAGTGAGGTTTGTTGAAATTTTAGAGCCTCTTTATGAAGTACAACATATAATTGAGAGCAAGCTTCTTAAACTTTAAAAGTTTTTGTATGTTTTATTTGACATATACTTGCACTCTAATGGTTTGATATTATATGGTACATGATTTGAACTAATTAATTGAAATTATTTTCAGCTATATGAGTTTGATATGCATTTGAAGAAACTCAGAGAAATGGTGGTTCAGAAGTGCAGGTGTGTTTAAGAATCCACCTCTCTGCTTTAGTACATTAAACAAATGTTGGTTCATATAATCATGTGTGGCACATATATTTTAGTGTCAAGTCATCACTAATTTGGTTTTCTTTTCGTTTGTAAAATTCTTAAAACACCATAAGAAACCTTGCAATTGAGGTCAAGAATGCAATACGGGGCAAGCACTTGAGTTGGCGTTGTAGCAGATGGGAGTTGGTGGTGCATGGAGGCAGTGCAATCAGGATGGTTTTTTCTTAAATATCGGTTGATATCAATTTTAATTATCCTCTAAATTTAATTCCTGATGCAGAACCATGCACCTCTGGCAAAATTTTGAGTTTATTTTCAACTGTCCTTTACTGACTTGAAGATGTGTGAAGAGGGTTTTTCAACATAAATATACATATATATTTTTAAATCTTGGGTATCATTAGACAGTTCAGCGTATGCATTTGTGTACCTTTGCATGGGTGATCGAATTGAGTCGGCAATTTTATTTCATTTTTTTGCCATCCTTTAGCAATAATTGCTGATTGTATGTGCATAATTTTAGGAAAATGACCTCGGAAGAGAAAAGAAGTCTTGGGACAGCTCTTACCCAATTGAGTCCTGAAGATCTCAGCAAGGCATTAGAGATAGTTTCTGAGACTAACCCAAGCTTCCAAGCAACTGCCCAAGAAGTGGACCTTGATATTGATGCTCAGGTCATCATTTATTTATTTGTCTGCTCTTTGTGGTTGGGGTTATCTTTTTTGGTTCCAGTTGCTCAAATAGGTTATTCTTCCCCCAATGCAGAGTGAATATACATTATGGAGGTTGAAGGCTTTTGTGAAAGATTCCCTAAAAGGTCAAGCAAGGAATCCTGGAGGCATAAGCGGCAGTGGCAACAACAATGATAACAATGACGATAACAAGAAGAGCAACTCCAGAAGAAAAAGAGAGATTTGTGATGCTCTTGCCAAGACTGCTGTCAAAAGGACTAAAAAGCTCTCTAGTTTGTGACTTACCATTGCAGCATGTAGCTCACTTATGCTATTTGGTTGCATTGCTTGTGAATTTGAATAGGTACTCACTATTCCAAAGAAACAAACTTAAAGAGCTAAATATGAAATTCTTCTGTCAATTTTTGTAGATCCCCTTGTAGCTGAGATCATGATCAGTCTGTACAGCTGTATTTGGTAGAATGGCATATTTCTTTTCTTTGACCTTGGCGTAAAGGGAAAGACAGAAACACAATACCCCATTTCCTCAGTATGTACAGGTTTTTTTTGGGTCTTATATTTTTAATAAATGACAGTTGCTTTGAGAACCAACAAACCACTTTGACCCTCAATCCATTTTCCTCTTCCCCTTGTAACATATTTTTTGTGCCTAACACCTCTTTTATTGTGTATCAATCACAATCGCAATAGGTTACTTTAATAATTGTAATTAATGTGCAATAAAAGTAATGTTGTACTAGTCATAACTTATCACCAAAAAGTCGTGAAAAAAAAAAAAAAATTTGTTTGAAGCATCCTTTTAACTCCCTCTTTGTTCTTGGGGGGAGCTGATGGGAACAAAGGAGTGACATGTGGTCATTCTAGATATGTTTCATGTCTGTATTGTGCCCTGGACTCAACGCAAGTCTTTATTCTCTTGCTAAACATTGGAGTTTTGAGCTCAGTCCGGTCCGTGGAATGTCCAGGGTTGTCAAGGGCTGCCATTTTAAAAATGAATACAAAATAGTGGTTTTAGAGATTGATTTCTCAACCACAATATTTCGGGTACGAACAAGTATATGAAAATCCAAATTGATGTGGAAGCTGGAAAACCACTGCAATGTGGATTCTAATAATTATCTAATATACTGGATATATGCACAATTTCTTTCAAGATGTATATAATTTAAGCATGCGATACCTTTCTTGCTATCAAAGACTCCCAACACCAATAATGCAATGATTACGTTTGTTAAAACTTTAGGTGGCAAAACCACTTCAAAGCCGTCCATATCCAGGAACCTAACCAAATCCCAGTTGACAATCCACACTACCCAATTAACCTCCATTCTTGTCCTGAAACCCAATTTGAATTGAAAAGCCAACCACACTTTTTAACAATACCAAACGCTAGCTAGTAGACAGAATCCAAACCCTTCACTATTCCTGGAGATTAGGACTTGGGGGTTGACAATGAAGCCCAAACCATGTGGGCTTCTCCAAAAGATACCCCAACTCAAGATAATGTCATGGTTGCTATAAAGTATGAACCAAAAGTCTATAAACATAGTGAATCCAGTTCATGCATTCTTAAGTGAAGATAAGCCAGGTGAGAATACACCCAAACCCATCAATTCTAGCACTTCTCAAACTGAGTGCATAAAGTTAACCCCTTTGCTTCCAACACTGGGAACATGGGAGCTATCCCTTCTTAAGACATAAAATATAAGTTCAATCTAATTCAATGATTCAATAGTAACATGGGGATTCAAATTTATTCACTTGTAGAAATCAAAGGAAGTTCAAGAAAGAGCAGCACATTGGAAGGAAAAGAAAGCTCTAGAAACTACTAGACCCTCTCAATTTCAAGTGAAATGGTGAAAAATCAGTCAGTGAGTGTTATTCACTCCTGTGAAACCTTATCTCATAAAAATCCAAAAATGGTTAAGGAGTCGGTGTAAGAATTGTTACCTAAGATGACCAAGATTATTTGGATCCCCTGATAGTGAATCTAATGGTAGATATTCTACTATAGACTTGTCTTATTAAATCAAAGGACTTGCAATGGAGTACCACTTAATTTATTACAAGAAAATTAAAAAAACTTTCAACTTTATTAAATTGAAAATAAATTACATAGGTCCAAAATGAGAATGTATATGACATTGAATCCTAGTTACAATCCAAAGAAATAAAATTACATCTCTATCATCCTAGTTACAATCTAACCAAATAAAATTACTAAAATGAGAATCACGATTGTGGTTGTTTGGACTCCCAAATAGGAGTGAGTCCTTGACCCTAAGCTAGTAGGATTAGGCTCTAGGACAATCAATTTGGTTTAGAGTATCTTTTTAACTTATGGAGATATTGTTCTTAGTGGCTTGATGCTTGTGCTTTTAGGTTTCGAGATACTTGGTGATGAAACCTAGTAACTTGTTTGACTTGCTTATAATGTGGTGCTCACTCATTGACACTCAAGGTAAATTTAGTTGACTTTATGAGGTAAGTAGAATTTGCAAATCTAGGATTTTTTTAAAGACATACTAGTTTTCTCAAACTTATTGTTTGGTAATAAAATAAAAGCACTGCTGGTATTCAAATATTTTACTTAGTATCTTGTTATGACATTGGGAAAAATTTGAGCAATTATACATTTTACAAAGAAATTTAATGTGACAAGCTAAATTCTAATGTGTTCAATGAAGCATCTCAATTGTATAGATGTTTCTAAAATCTATGATTTGCTTTGAGAAATTTATTGCTCAATTTACTCAGAGTGTTAGAAAAAATTGTAATTAGTGATTATGAATAATTGCGAAATTGTTCAGGTTGAGATGTTTCTCTTTTTGAGAAATAACTATTTAATTATTCATGATGTTTTATAAGTGATTTGAAAATTTGTTCGTTTAAACTTGTAATAATTGAAAAGTACCGTGATATTGATAGTGTGCGTGTGTATATATATATCAAAATGATTAGCTTTGAAACATACTTGTTATTAGCACTTTAAAACATAATTTTAAAACCTCAAGATAAGTCATGAGTAGTGGCATGATACTGTATTTTAGTCCTAGAGAGGGGACAGTTTCAAATAAGGGGTGGTGCACTTATTGTGACTCCATAGAGGGAGCATTCTCGGTGATAGTTCCAAAGAGGGAGCCTTAAAAGTCATAGGTTCTAAAGAGAGTCGCCCTAAAGAAGGGGTCCTCAGTCCTAAGAGTACAACTCAGTAAACAGGGTATAAACGTTTACCATGAGTGGAAGGACCAAGGGATATTTTGATGTGAATTATTAAATAATATGATGATGTTGCTCATAGAGAACTATATTGTTCTATGAAAAGTTTCTGTATCCATGTAAAAGAAAGTAATATTTTCTTAAAGTTGCTCATTCCCATGCCCAAGTAAGAAAATTCTACTTATTGTGTATCTTACGCTTTTATTTTCTTTAAAAAATTACCTCGTAATTCGAACTCTTTTTTCTCCCTTAAACCTTCAAGTATTTTGTGCATGAGGAGGTGCCGATTCAATTACAAAGTTCTTGATAACTTAGGTTAAATTGTAGATATTATTTATATTAAATTTTAGTTATGTAATTGATGTTGTTTTAGTTTTTTGAGTGTTTATTTCTAAATAAGGATGTAACAAAAGTGCATGTGGAACTTGGGCTCTATAGACATATATAGAGGATTGAATCTAGAATTCTTTTGTGTTATGAGATTTATGATTATTGTTACTATTGAAAAGATATGTGGTAATTTTACATTAGGGATCTCAAAACTATGATGAAAATTACAAAATGTTGGTCACACTACATTTGATTCTTTCATAATAATAATAATAACTTTGATAGTTTTTGCCTCATGCTCTCTAGGGCTTGATTGGGTTTATCGTGTCACACCTGCTCTTAGCTAGAATTTCCCAATATATAGGCTTGTTCTTAAGGTATTTTCCTTATTTTTAGTGACTATCTGTTGTGGTTATAATAGGCCTTAAATGAGGAACATAAATAACTGTCCCATTGGACACTATTCTCGACGCATATTTGTAGATCTCCATAATAGGAGTAACTACATTTCCAAATCGGGTACTTAGGTTAACGTTATATCTCCTTCTCAAAAAAATAAAAAAGGTTAACGTTATATCTGACTTTGGTCTTGGTGCTTGGTCATGGTCTCGTGCCAGCTTGATACACTCTTTTTGAGCTCAAGCTACATCTAGACGGGCTATCTCATACATTTCAATTTTTTTTTTTTTTTTTTTTGAGAAACAACCAAACACACACCAAGAAAAGAGAAAGGTTTAGAGCCACCGTTTGGTTTATGAGTTTTCATCACCTACTTTTTAGTTTTCATCACTCATTTTTTAAATTTTGTGGACCCCACACCAACTTTGTTTGTTTGGATCAGTTTCTTAACTCAATTTCCATAACTCAATACTCCAAAAAATGAGTTTGAGTCATGGAAACTGAAAACAAATTTTTGATGTTTTCCATTTTTGAGAATTGAGTTTCAATGGCATTTTTGTAAAATTAAGCAAAGAATGGGACCCACCTGAATGATTTGTCCCATCACATAATGTCTCTCTCCAAAAATCAGTTTGGCATTCTCATTCCAACCCATTCTTTTCTCTGTCTCTTCTCCTTCTTCATTTTTTTTTCTTTTAACCAGAGCTCTCTCTTCTCACTGACCCTTCATTGCTCCTCCACAAGCCGCCACCATCACACTAGTTGTCACCATCACGAGCAACCACCACGAGCCACCACGAGATTAGTTCAAGCTCAGCCCAGATTGGGCCTTCGTTTTTTTTTTCTCTCTCTCTCTCTCTTTCCTCCCTTTGCCAGATCGGTTTCTCTCTCAAGCATTATTTCTCTCTCTCATCCCTTTTGCCATATCGTCACCATCATGAGCAACCACCACAAGCCACTATGAGATCAGTTCAAGCTCAGCCCAGATCAGGCCTTCGTTGTTTCTCTCTCTCTTTCCTCCCTTTGTAGATTGGTTTCTCTCTCAGGCGTTTTTTCTCTCTTTCATCCCTTTTGCCAATATTGGTTCATCTCTATGTCTAATTTTGTGATTTGGGTCTCCGATCTAAGGATTCCAAGTTTGCTATGTTTGTGGTTTGGGTTTCCTATGCATTTGTGTTGGTGGGTTTGGATTTTTGGTTGTGGTTGGTGAGGTTTGGGCAGTGGTGGAGGTAGTTTGTACATTCATTTGGATTTTTTGTGGGAGGTTGTGATTGTGGTTGAGAGCTGTTGGTGGATTTGGATTTTTGGATGTGGTTGTGGGTTTCCTGTGCATTCGTTTGGATTTTTTTGTATGGCTATTGGTGGTGTAGATGGTAGTGGAATATAGGTTTGTCATTGGTAGTGGTGATGAAACTGGGTTTGGGTGTGGATTTCATGTTCTTTGTGTAGAGTCACGTGGGTAAGGGAAGAAGACAGTTGAAAAAGACTGATCGGTGGGCTCTACCATTTTGGCAAAAGGTAGACTTAAAAGTTGAGATATATGACTAGGTTTTGTTACCAAACAAAAATTTTGGAGTTTTTAAGTGATAGTGGGTTTTGAGTTATGAGTTATGGGTTTTGAGTTTGAGTTATAAGTTATGAATATTGAATTATGAAAACTGAGTCATGTCTAAACCAAACGGACCCTTAGTGTATGATTCCCAATTAAATCAGTCAGTCCATTAAAATCACAGGGTATTAGAACATCATTCTCTCTTCCTTCTATGCGTGTTTTTAAAAAATAAAAAATAAATATGGGTAATTATTCTATATTACATAAAAGAGAATATTACGTACAGTATAATTTGTACTATCATCTTTTTGCTAGTTAGACGGTCTCATTGATTACTTCTCAAAAAAAAAATTAAAAAAAAAAAAAAAGGTTTGTCTCTTTTTTTTTTCTTTTTAGGAGTTTTGTCTCATTTGATTTGGTGTCGATATGGCGTCTGTCCTTTTTTATTAATTGTGATCTGTTATTATTGTAGGTATCATTGATAATGTAACATTTTTTTTTTGTTAGTCTTCATTTATATTTACGTACAACCTTTGTGTGGCCACCTCTGTATGTAAGTGTAACCTAACAATTTTTGTCTTTTCGTGCATGTGATAATATGACTTGCGCAACACATAAAACCCAATATAATTACTTTTTTAACAATATTTTTATTTGTAGTTCCTTTTCCAATTTATGCTTCATTTAATATATTGTGACTTGCATTCATTAAAAAAAAAAGAAAAAAGAAAAGAAAAGTAAATTACAAATTACACTCTTAAAATTTAGGAGTGATTGGATTTTACATCCTGAACTTTCAATATTTGGATTTTATCCTCCTGAATTTTGGAAATGTTTGGATTTTACATCCTGATGTTTCAGAATTTAGATTTTACCCCCTATATTTAAGGAGTGTTTGGATTTTACTCCCTAAAGTTTTGGGATGTTTGAATTTTACACCTTAAAATTTTCAAAATTTGGAGCTGTAAAATTCAAACAACCCTAAACTTTAGGGGGTACAATCCAAATTTTAAAACATCCGAATGTAAAATCCAAACATCCCAAACTTTAGGGGTTAAAATCTAAATTCTAAAATTTTAGGGTGTAAAATCCAATCACCCCCAAATTTTAGGAGTGTAATGTACAATTTACCAAAAAAAATGTAAATTACAACTTACTCATCAGTGGTTTGGCCAAAATTTAAGTTGCTTACCTGTGGTTTGAAATTTAACACTTTACCCACCTGAGGTTAGCTCAGTTAGAATTTCGTAACCTACTTTTGTTAAAAATAGAACTAAATATGTAATTTTGTTCTACTTTTATGTTTCTCTTCTCCAAAAGTACAAAAAATATATAAATAAAAGATTAAATAAGATAAAAAAAATAATCCAACAGAACACTTGCATTATGAGATTTTAAACCACAAGTAAACAACTTAAATTTCAGTCAAAACATAAGTGGGTAAGTTGTAATTTGCCAAAAAAAAAAAAAAAAATATATATATATATATATATATTATGACTTGTGGATAATAGCCCTCTTCACATGTTAATCCGAATAAAATTAAACCGTTATATTGTTCAAATGCATTTCTAAGCTAAAAAGTACTTAATTATATACTAAGTTACTAACTCTCTTTGAATCTCATAATTCAAACCAAGGCATATTAGTTTGGAAAAAAATCCACTTAAGTCTTAACTTATGATCTATCTTATTTTCTCAAAGTCACAATTAATTAAATAGAATTGTTTAGGAAAATATTGTACCATAGAGCATTTTACCTTGCTTAAATATTAAATCAAGGCATTTACCTCTATTCGAAATCTTTAAAAAAAAAAAATTTTAAAAAAAAACATTGTTGGTTTGACTTATTCTACTGGTGTCAAATTTAATGTCTCATCAAGTTTTCAAGAATTGTAAGCAAATATATTTTTCTTTCATAAACTCTAACATGACTTGTTATTCATGCCTTTCAAACCTTTAAAATTGTCACTATTGGAACATCCCTACTCGAATGTTCATTTGAAGTCAATTACAACTTACAAGTATGCCTGACTTTTGTGAAGAATCAAGAATCACATTTACATAAAAAGAAAATTATGGTGAGCGGCTTGTGAGTTGTGACCCAAGCCAGAAGACATTTCTTTTACATAAAAAATTATAATGAGATCTTGTCACCTAAGCAAAAAGAAATTACTTAATTAAACGGTAAGCCACATTATTATTAATTCTTAAACCACACTTATTAGAACAATTTTTTTAAAGGTTCAATAAATTTAAATATTAAATTATATGTATAGTAAATGATGCATGTAATAATTCAATTGTATATTGTGACTTGTGTATAGTCTCATTATTGTTTTAAATTCAACTTCAATACAAGAAAATTCTAAGGTAGGAGAAAATTGATGGCTAGTAGATTTATGATAAATTTATGGTGGCAATAATGGAGTCGATTATCTCTATTGCTGTTAAAGTGCAAGCTAATGACTTTACCACTACCCGTTATCATTCCTCCTCACTTCCAATCCCTATTTCTCATTCCTCTAAACTTGACACTATTGAAATACAATTTATCAATTGCGTTTTAGTAGAGTTGGAGATTTGTGAAAATGGATATAAAGAAGATCGTGAAAAATATGTTGAATGTGATTTTAAGCATTTTGCAAATTGCATTGTGAGGAATATGTTGGATCCAAAACACCCAGTGCTTGATGTTGCAGTAAATTGTTTAATATTTTGCATAAGTATGAGTTTTACAAAATCTTTTCGTTTGGAAGCTTTTTTCATAAATTGTTACGATGCACATAATAAAAGGCATTGACATTTCCTTTCTACACAAAATCTAAGAGCTATCTCTGACTTTGGATTTGGTGAGTAGTTTAGTGAAAATCTCTCTCTCTCTCTCTAAAAAACATGTACATATTCATGAACAATATTTATGAGAGCAACCATTACCTTTCAAATTTCCAAGTCATTCAAATTAAACTAATCCCAAGCTAGGTCTAGGATTACACAATTTACATTAAAATTTAGTGAGAGAGAAAGTATTTCCCAATTGATAGTAAGATTTTTGATGGATTCTGTCTGACCTAAATTAAGTATACCTCTGATATCTTATCTCAAGTTGGTCTTCTGGTAGTAAGATTATTGATACTCTTACCGAACTTAATGCTTGTCTGATTCTCTCCAGTGGAGAAACATTGCCTGATTCCACCTTCTATTAATAATTGGTTAGCATACTAGCTTATCTTACTATCGTTTGTCCAGACATCTTTTATGTAGTACACCAAATGAGCTAGTCTGTTGTGATCCTTTCTAATATCCTTGCAAAGCAAAAAACAGTCCATTGTGGCCCATCTTAGTACCAAAGATGAATATCGTGTCCTTGCTAACACCACATCTAAACTCATTTGGTTGGTTATGTTGGTTACTAAATGATTTAGATATGTTCACTTCATCTACTACTCCCATTTACAATGACAATCAGAGTGCAATTCATGCCGCTTGTAATGATGTCTTCCCCAAACAAACCAAGTACATCAAGATTGATTGTCATCTTGCTTGACATCATCTTCTTAAGAGTTCTCTCCCATTGCTTTCGTACTCTTCTCAAGATCAGCTTGCAAACATCTTTATGAGGCCACTCCCTATGGCTCACTTTCATGCTTTATTTGACAAACTCAAGTTGGTCACTTACCCCCGAGTTTAAGGGGGGCTGTTAGTGTACAAGCCCATAGAGCTAGGCCTACTATAGTTTACTTGCCCACCACATATATGTCTTGTACTATACACATGCATAATCAACCCTCTTTCTTATACTGCACTCATATGCTTGCCTATATAAAGACAATTTCTTATACAATTTTATGCATTGAATACAAAAGAATTATTTTCTAACTCTAACACTAAATAAACTTTCAAATATAATGTTAAGGTTTTCTTGGGTTTATGAACGTGTGTTATATAATTTATAGATTTGGTTCCTTGCATCCTCAATTCTCATGTTAGGGTCAAATTTTGTTGTTGGAAAATCTGAATCAAAATGCACTTTTTGATGTATTTGAGTCTTAGGTTTTAGTGTCTAGAATAAGGTTGAAAAACTATGTTGGTGACATCCAAAAAAAAAAATTGATCAAGATTTTGCTCTAAATAGTGAAGATTCAATAGTCTTGATTCTTGTTCGACTCTACTCGGTTGTTCAAGCTCTAATGAAGCTCGACTCCTAGCTTGATTCTTCTCAATCGATCGAGTAGCAGGAATATTGAAAATGAATTTTTAGTTTCAGCCCATGATAACCTAGCTCAGTTAGGATCCGTTCACTAAGGTTTCCAAAGGTATAAAAACATATTTATAGAGTTGTCATCATATAAAAACACACATATATTGTGAGAAGTTGCTGCAACCTTGTGCGCCTTGGGTTTCTTATACCAAGCTTCTTCTAGTTCACCATTGGAGCATGTTTGCTACGAAGATATTTGCACCAATAACTTCTACAATTAAGAAGAATGATTGTGAAGTCAATCAAAAATTAAATATTCACATACAATGAAGAAGGTCACTAAGAAGAGTAGTCCAACCGGATTGGAGCTACACTTGGATAGTTCAGTAGGCCTTATTATAGGTAGGTACTTCAAGATCGTGTATATTCTCCGTACTTGTAACATCAATTTTTGTTAGTGGATTCTTCAAAGAGTGGTGACTATATATATACATAGGATTTTTCTTGTTAGGGTTTTCCCCTATTGTGACCGTATCACAGTATCTTGAAACTTACTTTTCTATTGCATGGATTTTTATTTTAGCAATATGTTTGGTCCCAACACAATAAAATTTGACCATTGCATAAATTGAATTATTAATCAACTTGGGTAATTGATTAATTTAACCAGTTCAATAAAATAACCCAACATCTCATTTCAATGCTTGATGCAACGAAGGCATTTGCAAGGTTTACCTTTAAAGTAATAAAAGTGAGCTTCAGACATTAATGGTTGATACTACTTTATTGTTGGAAAGCAATTAATTTTTAAATCCTCAAAACAAAGAAATACTAGAAATTATTCCCAATCTAAAGTAAAAAGGGAGAGAACTACTCCAATGGCTATAAATCGGCGGGAATATTTTGAATAGACAAAAGTCTACTTACAATATAAATTTCAAAAAAAAAATTAAAAATTTTTATAATCACTAAGTTAGCAAAAATAATATTATTAATAAGTCCATATAAAAATGATATTGTCATGATTATAATTATCATTTCAATAAGTTGTTAAATTTGTTGTATCTTTAACATTACTTTAAAAATAGAACTTAATTAGCTCAACTCTTATTTATGAATATAGAATTTTATGATTAAATTAAAAATCATTCTATCATTAGATGAGAGAAGGAAACAAAAGATGGAAGGAAATTATCTCCCATTCCATTATTATTTTCATCCAATGTCATGGAAATGGTTACACCAGGCCTGAGAAATTGTTTCCTGCCTTGTCTCATGCATCGAGCATCCTTTAGATAAAGAAATAAGTACAGAATCTATGTAACAAAAGCAACCTCACATCCTTTGGTGATTCCATCTAAATGATGACACAATAATACAGCCAACTATTACAATTACAGAATTACTTTTTCAGTACCTCTCCCTGTTCACGTTTACTTGCACTCAATTGACCACAAAACCCCTCAAATCTAACTACATGAAGCAACAATATAGAGCATATATGCTACCAAACCCCCCCAAAAAAATAATAAAAACCAAAAAAGAAAGCACTACTATATATTGCCTGCAATTATATCTCTGGACTAGTGCATTTAACAAGTCATATATCCATCATGTTTGACAATTTTTTTTGGGATCATTGTTTGTGTTTCTCATTGCATTTGAAATGTATTAGGTTGTTTAGCCTCTGCAAGCATTTGAACAACATCTCTCATGGTTGGGCGTTCCACACTGTGCTCTTGGACACATAACATTGCAACAAAGTAGACCTGCATTGCTTCATCAAGAGGAATATCACCCAACCTTTCATCCAGGATTTTCACCACTCTTTCTTTGCTTGAATTAGTTTGTATCTTGGTCCATTGAACAATGTCTATCCCTTCTTCCCCAAAGTTACCAACAGGCCTTCGCCCGGTTATGAGCTCTAGCAGTACTACTCCAAAGCTATAGACGTCACTTTTCTCATCAACTTTCAATGTGTATGCATACTCTGTAACAAAAAGCAAACACACCCAGAAAAAAAAAAGAAAAAAAAAAGGATTTATTGCTGAATTCCACCATAATATGTAGAAGGGAAGAAGGGAAAGTACTTAAAAGTAATTTTTTAATGCAGAAATAGATTAAATAAAGTTAAGTACTGGAGTATGAGATAACACGTCCCACAAATGAGCCTTAAGCACTACCAGCCTACTCTTTATAATATATATTTTTAGCTAAATTGAAGGGCATTGCTATCAAGAATCACATTAAAAAATAAAACCAAAAAAAAAGGTCCTACATTCGAATCTCCATTATTTAAATTTTTGCAAAACTCGAGACAGCATTAAAGCGTTTTGTAAAACTTTTCTTTTATTTATTTTTCTAAACTCTCTCTCCAAAAAAAAAAAAAAAGACTTAAAAAAAATTATGAATATTTTAATTAAATGCATAATAAGAGAATAAAGAGTCAGATATAGGAAGTACTTAAAAAGTTGGTTTTTTTTTTTTTTTTTTTTTTACTTTAAAATTTGATTAAACTTTACCAAAATAAAGAACAATTTATAATGAATAGGAAAATATATCTTATACATAATACATCAAATATATGAATTCTCCCTCTTATTGTGTGTGAGTTTCATAACTATAAAACACGTGTAAGATGCATGGAAGAGTTGTGAGACAGATCACACATGCATATTCATGAGACAATTATTGACAGATATGGTACTCGAAGTTGAAGCCTTTAGGGTTTTTTTTTTTTTTTTTTTTAAATACTAAATTTTTAGCATGGGTACTTTTTTTTTTTTTTTTTTTGAGAAAGTTTAGCATGGGTACTTCAAAGAGAAGGGTAAAGGGTAGAGGGTAAATGGGTCTCTTCAATATTGTGAAGTACGGGTGGAATTTCATGCATGACTCACCCGCACTATTCTTTTACAGAGAAAGTATAGGTGAGGCTCATCTCCCCAAGTAAAGTAGCAAACTCTAACGTTAAAAAAGAAAAGGTATTTGGGGTTTCTGTGTCTGTATTCCATAGTCCATACACTTGTTTCTTTATAGGGTTCAGGGAAAGGGAAAGTAAAAAAACTTGGATCCCAATCTGGATTTTTTAAAGGGGTATTCTTTCTTTGGTAGACGTGCATTTAGTTAAGGTTTTAGTTTTGGGTTTTGGTCAAAAGGATGGTTGTAATTAGAGTGAGCCAACATTTGGTGTAAGGTTTCAACTTTCAAGGCATGCAAGGCTCATTACCCATTAGTATGAAATTGAGTAAAAGAAAAAGCAAAAAAAGTAGAATTTTCCATTAGGTTAGTGCAGCCTTTAGGCTTTACCCTTCTTGGAATGCACAGGAATCTACTTTCAATACACTGGTTGGACCCAAGGAAAGTATTTGGTACATTTTTATGGACAGTGGGGCTGAGATGTATATACTATATATTGATCTGGTTGTTATTTGAAACCTAAAGTTGAAGAAAATGAATAAGTTTTTGAATGAAAGCAACCTCTTTCCTAGGAACCCGGGCGACCAACTCATTTCTCCAAGTCAAATTGACTTTGGTTTATGCTTTATTTAACTACTCAATCTTAGTGATTAGATCTCCTGAGCAGGAAATTGGATCGAAAGAAACTCATGTTAGAATAATGAGTAAAATGATCAAATTTACTATTTTTTACTAGTTTTTAAGCTTTTAGTATAAATGATAATTTATCATGATTTTAAAAAAATGGTCTTAGACTATTAATTTCACGTTTCCTAACAGGTTAAAGCTAGTAATTTATTAACTGAAAACTATGAATAATGTTTCAAACTGATATGATAATGATTAACTGCACTATTTGTTAACAGTTTAATTTTTTTGATATAAACGGTAATGTATCATGATATCAAAACAAGTGATCTTAACTCTTATATAATTAAATCCACGGTTTCTTGACATGTTAAGCTAGCAATTTATTAGCTAAAACTATGAATAATGTTTGAAACTGATATGTACATCTATAGTATTAAAAAGAAAAGTACCTGGAGCTATATAGCCGTAAGATCCTGCAATTGCAGACATGCACTCTGATGTTCCTGTATCTTGTAAGAACTTGGCAAGTCCAAAATCTGCTACATGAGCCTCGAAATCAGAGTTAAGTAAAATGTTATTGGACTTGACATCACGATGAAGTATTAGAGGTGAACAATCATGGTGCAAGTAACAAAGGCCTTTAGCTGCTTCAATGGCAATTTTGAGCCTAGTATCCCACTTGAGAAAACCACCTCTCTTCCCATGTAGAACTTCACCAAGACTACCATTTGGCATGTACTCATAAACAAGAAAATTGGTCTCTTTATTTGAACAAAATGCCAGCAACCTCACAATGTTTCTGTGACGAATTTTTCCAAGTGTGCGTATTTCTGCAGAAAGGCCATTATCATGGGAAGAGCCTTTGTTTATTCCCAACAGCTTCTTCACAGCTACTTGCTCCCCATTTGGCATTGTTCCTTGATATACAATCCCAGCTCCACCTCTTCCTATAATGTTGTTGTCCTTTATGCATTCTAGTATGTCTTCACTTCCAAACTCTAGCTTCTGGAATGCTGTGAGCTTCCACAGATTTGAATTCCTTCTTACCTTTCTGGTCTTGATGATTGCTAGAATAACAAATACTAATGAGCACAATAAGAGTGCCAAAGCAAATATAAGCTTGAACTTGCCTGAAACTTGAGCCTTGATGCCATTATGGTTGTGTGATTCTAGTGGTGAGTTTGATGAATAGTTGCATGGACTCAAGTAAGAACCACAGAGCTGAGGGTTACCCGAAAAGGATGTAGAGTTGAAGAGTGAATATTGGCCAGTTACAGGTATTGGACCAGAGAAGTTATTGTGGGAGAAATCTGCAGAAGTTAAGCTCTTCATGGACCCAATTTCCTTTGGGAGGCTCTGGTTAAGTTGGTTCCATGAGACATTGAGATAATTTAGCATGTGAATTTGAGAAGTTTGGACTGGGATTGGGCCTGAGAGTTGGTTTTGACTCAAATCTAAATAAGTGAGCAAGATACAATTACCAATCTCAGGAGGGATTCTGCCTGAAAAGTTGTTTCTACTCATATCAAAAGTTAGGACTTTTTTCAACTGGCCTATGTCTGATGGAATTTCTCCTTTGAATTGGTTTCCATTTAGTAGAAGAATCTGCAAGCTGGGGAAATTTGCAATAGAAGTAGGAAGAGACCCCGACAAACGATTATTTGAAAGATTTAGCTGGACTAGTTTTGAGGGTACCTTGCTTGTGTCTTGAGGAAGTTGGCCAGTAAGATAGTTGTTTTGTAACTCCATGAGTGATAGCTCAGGCAGGTGAAGAAAGCCACTTGGTATTGACCCAGTCAAATAATTATGCCCTAGTCTAACTTTGTTGAGTGTGTCGCATTGACCAAGATCATTAGGCAGAGGCCCAAACAGAAAATTGTATTGTAAAATCAAGGTCTTCAACTTCCTTCCAAAGCATAGAGACTTCGGGACTAATCCAGTGAGCTTATTAGTGGACAAATCAAGATCAATTAGTCTACCATTCTGACCAAGCTTTGAAGGAATGGCTCCAGTGAAGTTATTCTGCCACAGCTTTAAAACTTCTAACTTGGGTAGCTCTGCAATGAACTGAGGGATCTCCCCATGCAATTTGTTGATGAACAGGTTCAAGAGGGTAAGCTCTTTGAGTCCTGACAGCTCAACTGGGATAGCTCCTGTTAGCACATTATTTGAAAGATCAAGAGTTTTGAGACTACTCAAATTGCCGAGTTGAGGAGGAAGCCAACCGCTAAGCTGATTTGTTTGCATGAAGACCGTGTCCAACTTGTTTAGATTGCCGAACTCTGCAGGAATTGGACCTTCCAAGCCACAACTTGCAAGGTCTAAATGAGAAAGATTGATAAGCTTACCAATCTCTGGAGGGATACCGCCATCAAATTCGTTGTAGTATCCTAAGCGAAGCTGCTTGAGATTAGTAAGATTACCAAGTTCACTTGGTATAAAACCATCCAATGAGTTTCCTGCAAGTGAAAGATAGTTGAGCTGCTTCATATCTCCATAGCTTGAAGGGATATTCCCAGTGAAGAAATTCCCGCCAAAGTCCAAGTACTGGAGCTTGGGAAGCTCACTGACACCCAAAGGAAGTGAGCAATTAAAATTGTTATCATAAGCATCTAGCACTACAAGCTCTTTCAACTGAGAGAACTCCCAGCTTAAGTTTCCACTGAACATATTAATGGATATGTTGAGGGATTGAAGTCTTTCTAGCTTGTGAATATCTGGTGGAAGAGAACCTGCAAAATTATTAGCTGCAACTGAAAGATTAACAAGGCTTGGAAGTTCTGTGATTGCAGGTGAGAGAGTACCAGTGATGTTGTAATTGGATATGTCAAGTGAAACTATAAATCTGTTCATGCTGTCACAAAGGACACCAGCCCAAGTACAAAGAGACAAGTAGTTTGATACATTCCAGGTATTGAGAGAAGAATTGTAGGACTCAAAAGCTTGTTTGAGAGAAACTAGGATTGAAGCTTGCCTTTTGAGAGATACATTATGTGAAAAAACAGGATGAGAAGATGTAAGGAACACAAGAAATAGAATAGAGAGGAAGACGGACCTCATATCAGAAGCAGCCATGGAAATTGAAGTATAGAGCAGGTGGGTTGTAGTGAAACAAATTCAAGAAAAGCAATATCACATTTCACATATAGTTTCTATTGAGCTAATACAAGCATAGACATAGACACACGCACACATACAAAGTACAAACACACAAGAAGAAGGGATAGAGGTAATGAAGTGATTCAAATGTGATTTGGCTAGCTAATGAAATTGCAAGGCAAATTTAGGCTACATTAGTAGTATCCAAGGTTCTCCACTCCCACTCTCAAATAGAGTGTCTTTTAGTTTCATCTTTAACTTTATAAAAAGAAAAAGCAAAAGCAATGTTACATAAAGATGAATATAACAACGGACCGTTTGATCAAACCAATATTTAGAATTCGTTACTTTTCATGACAAAATTACAAACATGGCCCTGCTTTTCCTATCTTGATTATTGAATCCAAATGGGCAGAGAAGTCATATTTTGAATCTCCAATACATGAGGTTTTTGACCCCAAATGAAAATCTAAAGTAGCAATGATAAGTAAGTAATGCAAAATTAATTTACCCCGTGATGATGGACTGTTCCAGAGCTCCACTATAATCAATACTGAACTAGATTAGTAAAGCAGGTCGATCTTGACCTTGACCAACACTATTTTGATTATATATAATGTTCTGCATCAATGATAATAGTTTTGAACAATAATATGCAAGAGTTCGTTTGTTATAATTGCTTGGCCAAGGGCGCTTCACCTCCTATAATTATGACATAGAGCTTGAGTATATTTGGTTTTAAAAATGACCAATAAGTAACACACTATATTTAACAATAGATAACATAGCCTATAGAACAATATCACTTTGACATGAGCTTACCATTGATAGGGTTTATTATTATTATTATTATTTATGCATAAATTACAAATCACAATAGATATTTAGATATTAACACCACTTTTATTGTGCATAAATGACAACTCACAACAAGTCATGTTAGTGGTTATGAAAAAAGTTGTAAAAAATGTTATTTCTCTAATGTAACTCTAAGTAATGTTGCAAGACCCAATAACTTGTTATTACATTCATATTATAAAAATTTCACTGTTGGATTACATGTTTTATATGTTCTTAATACGCATGCCACTTTTCATGCCAATCGGATGTTATTTACTATTTGATTCATAAACTCATCTTTTATGCATTATTTTAACTATAAAAACTTGAATTTAAACAATTGATTGATGACATGGATATTGATTTTTGATCATCTTGAAATTTTGCAAGTATAAAGAATATACGAAAATAATGCAATCTAACAATGGATTTGTCAAAATTCGCATTCAATTGCAAAATATTGGGTGGTGTAACATTGCTTAAAATTACACCAAGTGTAATCTATAGTCTATACTACTAATAATAAGATTCTCTGTTTGGGCTTCATCATTTTGCGTACTTAAATATCCTCACACAAATTTCTAAACTCTTTAAAATACCCCTATCTTTTAGTTAAATAATTTTAAATTTAAAAACACAAGTAGGATGAAAGAGTAATTTACTATTTTAAAAAAGCTCCTAAGTTTTAGGCATTTTCCTTTCTCGCGTGCAAATAACTAATTAGGAAAAAAAAAAAAAAAACTCACATAGAGAAAGATCCTAAGAATTAGGACACTATCTTTATCTCATTTTTAAATATTATGACACTACACTCAAAATAAATAAATAAATAAGGGCAATGAGGCACGTGTGTGTGTGTAGTTACAATAGTGGAGATGAAGATTCAAATCTTGGTTCTCCTCATAAGTAAGAGCATATAATGTTACTAAATTACAAGACTCTTACCATTATATCTCATTTTTAAATATTTTGACACTACACTCAAAATAAATAAATGAAAAAGAGCAATGAGGCACGTGCGTGCGTGTGTGTATATATATATAGTTACAATAATGGAGATGGAGATTCAAATCTTGGTTCTCCTCGTAAGTAAGAGCATATAATGTCACTAAATTACAAGACTCTTACCATTATATCTCATTTTTAAATATTATGACACTACACTCAAAATAAATAAATAAATAAATAAAAAAGAGCAATGAGGCTCGCATGTGTGTGTAGTTACGATTATGGAGATGGAGATTCAAATCTTGATTTTTCTCGTAAGAGCATATAATGTCACTAAATTTCAAAGCTTCCATTATGTCTTTAGACTTATTGTTTAAGAATATGCAACTCTCTCCTTTTGTTATATCTATGTTGCTTATAAAAGTAGCTTGGTTCACAAGGCCAATCAAACCTTCGTTAACATTATATCTCTAAGCTTATTGTTTAAGAACACACAATTATAATTCTCTCTCTTTTAAATTTTTTTTTTTTTGGTATATCTATATTGCCCATCAAAATAGTTTGGATCACAAGGCCAATCACACCTTAATTATCATTATCACTCAATGTGCACCTTTGGCTTTGGGGGTCTATACAATGTATATTTGAATATAAAGTGGTAGCCTAATCAGCCACGTTGTTGTTGATGTACCCAGACTGGTAAGAATTATCTGTCAGTCTCTTTTTAATTTTAAATAACGGGGATCATCCAACTATCCAAGCATGATATCAACTTTGTGCATGCAGATAGAAACTCCACTATATTTTTTGTCTTTTCAGGTGGCCGCAGTGGACACATTGGGCCTTGGGGCCCATCTTTCTTTTGTTCTTTGCATAGGAATAAGTAGGGATCACTGATCACCTAGGAGCCTGGAGGCCCGCCCTTCTCACTTTAAGAGTTTTATGCAATGTGAAAAAAGAAAAAAAAATAAAGCATCTAACTTTGATTTTAGAGCATGTTTGGGATTTTATCACTTTAATTTTCTTTCTCTCTCTTTTGTGTGAACCCGCATGAACCTTTTTTTCCCTTTCTGGTCAATGAGTTAGGATCATTGGGAAGCAAAATTGCAGTATAACAAGGCTTGTTTTGTGCTTGATGAATAAAATGGTACCAACATATATTTTGGTTGTTGCTAATCACATTAGCTTTTGATTTTTGGGGAACTCTACCTTGTACCATTTAATTTGAGCCTGAAAACAAGGACTCTAGATTATTGGTTGATACTTCAAAGCTTTCTCTGACTCTAATTGAAAATTCTTCAGAAGAGTGTTTTCTTTTCAAGGGAGCACAATAATGGGCCAGCCTGCAGCCATGGAGCCTTTGGGCAATGAAGAAGGATAGAGGTGAAATGATATCCATAACGGTTGCATGAATACTTATTTTGATTTTAAAACATAAGCACTCAATTCATCTTCCATAAATAGTACATTTTGAACTCATATGTAGGGCTGACTGTTTCCATAGCTCTAAACATTTGATGATGTTGTCTTATGGGAGCATGGTCCTTCATCATCAATGTCATCACTGATGGAATCTTCCTTGCTCCCTTTTAGCCATATCACCTGGATCATTTGATTGAATAATGACCCATTCTCCACTTGTAAAGAAGTCACATTTTCTTGACTCATAATTTTTTTTTTTTAAAAGGACAATGTTCGGCTGAGATATCACATGTTCTTGGAAGTGCTTTGATCAAATAAAATATTAAGACATTTTGTGAAAAATAAGTTCAAGAACAAAACTTCACTCATAATTGTTAACGTGATTTATTGTGATTGGTACATGATATAAATGATGTTAGTGATGGGCTCATGTAAAAATATTATTATTAAAAAAAAAAAAAAAGAGGTAAAAACTAAAAAGTAAAAAGTCGTGCACTCTTATTACTTTTTTGAAGCATATATAATTCATTTTACAAATACCGGATCAAACTTAAGGGCAGTGCTAATGGTGCAAAGTTGCATACTGCATGGTCAGAAATAAGTGTTGGTAATCGTGATGGTGGGTTTCAGGCAAGCAACTGAAGAATTAAAGGCATCAACCTAAGGTGCAATACGGTAGAAACAAACAAACAAAGCAATAATTTCCAATTAGAAACAAGCAAATAGCAATAATGGCCAAAAGAGTGAGGCAAAAAAAAAGTTTGTCCAAGAGGCTAAATTTAAGGCTTAAGATAAATTACATAATAAGTTAGGGACAAAGGAGGGAGAGAAGCATATTTATAAACTTGCTGAGACAAGAAAAATTAAAATAAGTCTATTAAAATAAGAGACTTGAATGGCGTCCGGGATCATTAAAAATAAATATCATAGTGTGTTAGTGAAAGGAGAGCATATTAAAGAGAGATATAAAAGTTATTTTAATAAAGTTTTTAATAGAAACGATATATAATATTGGAGCGATTTGGGTAATCCAATGAAGGATAGAAACCGTAGATTTGTTCGAAGAATTAGGATGACCGAGGTAAAAGATGCATTAAGAATTATGAACGTGGTAAAGGCTGTAGGACTAGATGAAATTCCTATTAAAGTTTGGAAGTGCTTGGGTGATGTAAGCATATACTGGTTGACAAACCTTTTCAATAAGATCTTACGTGTTAATTAAATGCCTAGTGAGTGGAAGAAAAGTGCTTTAATACCTATTTACATGAAAAAGAGCTATTAGGGAATTTAGTCCCAAGTTGTGCCAAACTACCAATTTTAAGCCAAGTTATTAATTAATCCAATTATACTTGGGTCTTGATTGGTATGAACATACACTAGGATTTTAGGGTTTAGGGAAAAAACGAATCCACTATGTAGAATTGAAGCCTTACAAATATAATAACCCTATTCTAATTTGCTACTCCAAATAATAAATAAATATTCAAAGGAGAGTAGTTAATACATAGGTAAGATAGAGTGAGTTGATCTAAGTTGAAAGAATGAAAAAAGGTTGAAAAAAACTCAAAATAACATTAGTAAAAGTAGTAAAAAAGGACTTGTCAATTAAGGAAATAATGGAGAATATGACTTTAGGTAGAATAAATAAAGAATACATGTGGTCAACCCTAACTAATTTGTTGATGCATAGTCAATTCCAAAAATTTGGAATTAAGACTTATTATTGTTGTTATTGTATACTACTGCCAATGGCCAAAACAAGGATATAGTAAAACTATAAGAGGGTTATTCTTCAATTTATTTAACTTCTTGTGGGCAATGCACAAGAAAATTGACATGATAAATGCATACTGATATCCCAATAGATGAATGAAAATCCCCAAAGTAACTAATTATCAAAAGTAAAAGAGATGAATGTAAATTAAATAAAACAAAATAATGATTAGCAAAGATGACACTTGTTGTCAAATTTAGACCCAGTTGTTATTAAGAAATCAATTTTAATCCTAATCTGATTGATTATCCAACTATACTTGAAAATTTATTTCGAGGAATCATGCATACAACCATATCGCAAATAATAAATAGCTGAAAATAAATAACATAGGCTATATGGTTACAAAGAGAAAATCTTGTTAGGGAAAAACTTCCTTGTAGATCCATTATGTAAAGTTGAAGTGTTTACAATAGACTTGACCATCAATCTATCACTAACTAGTGAAGTGTTTACCAACGTGACTTCACAGTCACACAGCTCCAAGACCATGGACTCTACTCAACACAGAAGCTTTAATTTGCTTGTGACTACAAGAACCATCTTGAAGATTCTTCATAGTAGATTGACTGTGTTCCGATTGTGGCAACTTCACCTTGATTACCAAATCTTGTACAAAAACACAGTTCTCCAAAACTCTATTTTCAAGTCCCATATGTTTGCCTTTATACATTGGATATGGGGTCACAAAACCCTAGAATTTTGGACAACTGATTGGTTGAATCAAGATTTTGGTTGCATGATTCTTGATAGATCGACTTAAGTGATCTTGCAGATCTTCTTCAATTCTTGAGGGCACATGTCTTGAACTTCATATGCACAGTAAAGACGCTTATAAGCCACAAATTTGATTAAGGTTTGCCAACCTAAAACTATGTACTCATAATACTTACTTGAAAATAAAATGTAACTTTCCATACTTATTTGAAAATAAAATGTAACTTTAGGCTAGTTTGAGCAGTGGCAGTGTGTAAGAATTCTACTTATAGACATGAAGAGTACATTCTCATATATTTTAGAAGACCATTTACTTGAATAGCATAAAATATCTTATAGTTTCAGAACATATTCTAAGCACTAAGATGCAATATAATATCCTAGATTCTTGTCAAGAATGAGAATTTCAAGAGTCAGATAAGTGTAAAATATACGTAAAGAGAGGAATACAGACAAGCAGTTCTGTTGACTTATTAAGAGAATTATTAAGAAACTTTTAGTTATGATGTTTTGACATGTCAATTTAATCACAGTGAACAAGCATAACTTATATTTTCGTATAATGCTATTAAAAATAAAAATTCTTGAAGAAGATGGGTCCTCCACTAGTCATTCATGGAAGAGGAACAAACAAAATTGTCTCTCAAAAAAGATGTCTATCTACATTGGTGGTCTATCTTTGGTATTGCATCACCAGATTTTCCTTGAAATCATTCAAATCTTTATTAAAGTAGCTTTGATGTTCTTTTACTTTAATTTACAAACCAATGTACTACCTTTAAAGTGCAAATGTGAAATGTGATTATACACTAAAGATGTTACATCTGATTAGGGTGTGCTTAATTGAATCGCTAATAATGGATTTTGAAGTTATCAGCATTTTTGGAAGCTCTCCCATACACACTACCTTTTTTACAAAGTCCATTTGATGTCACCTTAGCTCCAATATTTAGCTTATTAATTTCTTCATATCAACAGCATTTAAAACCTATGATTCTACAGATGAGATGACGGGTTCATATCTTAGGGTCCACATGTCCATTTTCTAGGATAATCGTGTACATGATTAGTATATACATCTTTGATTAAGTAGTGATTACCATGTCACTGAGTTATAAAAAATATCATTGAGAAACAGAGAAAAAATGAAACCAAAAAAAAAAAAAAATTCAAGGATCCATTTGAAATCAAATAATGTTTGTGAAGCAAAAGGAATCACCACCCAACTAAAAGTGTTATCCTAAATAGTGGAAAAAAGTATCTCATGTATAAAATATATGCCCTCTCACAGCGTGTGCGGTCCATAAATTGTAAGAGTCAAAATCCATATATTTGATACATGAGATAATTATTAGACCTAATGTCTTAGAGGCGTGAACTCCTGCTGCTACAGAGGGAACTGTTACTAGTGCTGGTCTGCTGGACAAGAAGACAATGACACTCTCAGTTTTTCTTCTGATCCCTCAAAATAGTCAGACCCATCTCTTCTGAATCAATGCAGTCACTGCTAATAACAAAGTAGAAGAGGAGGAGGAAGAGGATAACAATAATGCTAGCATGTCCAATTAATTTTGACCTCAATAAAATGGCCAATAGAATATTGTTTTAATTCTCCAATTACAGAAACCTCAATGTTGCTGTCATGCTGTTGTTGTTTGTTACTCTTTAACGATATTTCTTTAATATGATATGATGCAACCTCCAACTTTATGTTGGAGCTAACTTTAAGAATCTTCCTGCTGTATTTCACAAGTTAGGTGAAACAAAGGCCATCCCCACATCTGTAAGATTTAATAGCTCTAAAGCATCAGGATTCCGTTTAAAAAGTGATGGATCAAAAGTGAGTTCTGAAGGTTGCTTTGCTACAGATTTGAGAGACATTAATTGAGCCCCTTTGCATTGTTCATTCTTATAGATTACATATCAATAATAAAGTTATTGATATGTAATCAGATTGTTATGAGATGCACCAATCAGATTTTTTATCTTATCTTAATCTCTATGGCTAGCTAGATTAGGCTAAGATTACGCTTCACTTGATTGGTTAGGATTTTAGCACGAGATTCTGAGCCTCAAACATGCAGATATGACATTAATTCTTAGCTTCTTTTTTGAGCTATTATATTTGGAGTAAAATTTGTTAAAAACATAAAGTTGGAGATTTTAGACAATTACAAGAAGAAAAAAAATAGTACATTTTTCACTTCAATTTCTAGTGCTTGAGAATGAAACTAGCAATGTTATGTTTTATTGAATTTTCTACTGTAAGAGGAACTATACAAGATGTCAGAATATTCACATGTGAGAAGGAAATATCAGCTATGGTATTGCAATTGCATCCACCAGATTGCCTTAATGAATCTCACCCATGTGTTATTAAAGCGGCTCTCGTACATTTTTTCTCTTAACTTTTTTTTCTTTTTGATACAAAACAATATTTCTCATGCTAACCCATCAGTTAGAATTTTTCAATTCCTTCTCCCTATTACAAGAGTATTACAATTCAGTGGCATTGCCTGATTCTCTCAATTAAAAGAGTATGAGTTCATATTCCTTTATTGTCGATATGTAAGTTTGCAAATCCTATTTCTTGGTAGATAAGAAATATTACTTTTTTGACAAATAATAAATTTTCCTTCCACACAAAGGGGGAAAAGTAACCAACTCAACTTTCCTTACACACCAAAAATGTCAAATAAGTAACCAAATCCAAATAGATAAGACAATTTTCAACAAATCTCCACTTCAACTCAACATAAATACGTATAAATATATTGTAGAAATCAGAAAGAATCTAAATACATGTTTGGACACAGCTGCCAGCGTCTGTGTTTTGACGTTTTCTTCTCTCTCTTTTTTTTGTTGTTGAAAAGAGTGTTTCACGTGATTATGCACTATTTAGTGGGTCCTATGCATTATTCACGAGACCTATAAGTACTTTATTTAAAATAAAATAAAATAAAAACTTTAAAACTGGGTCCCACAGTACTATTCACACCTTTAAAAATTATTTTGTTATAGTGTTTTCAATTTTCAGTAAAATAAACAATATCCAAACAGAACCTAAGAGTTTTTTTTTTTTTCACTCTTACAATGAATGGCTTGCTCTTTGGCCTTGAGGGCTTTTATAGAAGCATTTGTGGATTGGTGGAACCTACAAAGTCCCCCAAAATGCTCTTGAAATTTGCGAGCTTCCCCTAATTAGGGCAGTTGGATTTGTTTAAGAAAGATGGTTTTAAGGTTTTTTGTCATCAGGTGCATATGTATCCACCTGATTCCACCAAGCATGTTTCATGCATGCATGACATCCTTCTCAAAACACAGGTTTTTTTCTTTTTTCTTTTTTCTTCTTTTGGTGAAAAAAAAAAAAAAAAAACATGTATTCAATTTGTCTGAATTGAGTTCTTTTGAGGCACGGTTGTTTTGTACTCAAAAGGAGTGATTTTCCTGTTCCAAATATAGTAAAAGATTTCATCATTGGAAACAAAGTCCTAAGTTGTTGGTGGTACACAATTGGGTGTCTACAACGCATTATCATTAATACTTACATTTTATTTTATGTGAAAATTATATTTTTGTTTAGTTTTTTTATTTGTTTTATTGCTTAGATTATTTAAAAATTTTAATTAAAATTTTCCCCACAAAGCAAAATCATGGCTCTACCATTGCTCATTTCTCTTTTTTTAAAAGTATTCTCTTCACCCCATTTAGGAGCAACTACAATTATTTCTAATCTATCTATATGTAACCTTTCAAATTTTATTTCTTAGTGAATAAGAAATATTAATTATGACAAGGAATATATTTCATTTTCACACAGAAAACCCAACAGTAATATCCAATATTTATTTATTAATTATTTTAAACAATTTTTAACAATTATGCTACCTCAAAACAGCAACTTTTTGGAAATATGGGCAAGTAAGTTGAAGAGACAACATACTTACATTAGAGATTGGAAACTCTAGTTAGGAATTGATAAACATTTAGGGACACATTTATTTATTTATATTGAATTAATTATAGGTTTGTTTGCTTGTAAATAAATAAATGATTGGTTTGCTACTAGAGTGCATGTTGGTTGGAATGAGCTCCCCCACACTTCAGAAGTTTTTGCTTTGTACTTGCAGCAGCTTGCTCAATATATATCTTTCAATGAAATTCAGTCAACCCAAAACATAATGGCAGTCCTTCCCCACATTTTCACTTTTGGCAATACCCACCGGACCCCGGTATCACTTTGCTCAAAACATAAGCCATTATTATGGAATCAAGCATATTTGAGACTGGTCACCAAAGATGGAGGTGACAATTTTATATCTTAGGGTCCACATGTTCGAGGGATCATCATATTAGCTGACTATTTGGGGGTGCTTTGCTTGCTTTTATTGAATGACATTTCTTTAATGGAAGGTCCAATCCTTTTTCTTAATTTATAATTTGTATTTGAAGTTACCCAACCCAAAAAATTAAAAGGAATCTTGTTTGTTTTTAATTTTTTTATGTGAGTTTTTTCGCCAAACTTAGGGGAAGGAAATGGAATTAGTAACTTCTGAAATATAATGTATTGACTATTGTTTAAGATAGCCAAGATTCTTGTAGTTTAACAGATTGATATTTCTTGATATTTCCAACCATAATTATCAAAAACCTATCTAGTGAACCATTAGAAAAGAAAATTCTCAATTAACAAAAGTTTGGACTATGCTCTTCCACTAAATCCTAATAAGAAATGCTATTAGCTATGTTGAATCAAATAGTAGGCACCAAGAAGTTGTTTTTCCTAGTGTGACCATAGGGCACACGATTTAGAGAAATTGAACTTAATAAATTTTGAGAGCATCAAACTACCGTAGATTGAAACATCTCTACGTCATTTGGTGTGATAAAAGGACTAGGTTATTAGTCTAAACTCATAAGATCCTTATTATTGTCAATCTCATCCGCTACAAGTAAACCAACAACTCTTTCACAATTTCTAAGTGGAACAAAGTTTGTATCCGAGAGGACATGAGTTGAAAGAATGCGCCTCTGTTGCCTGAGAATGCCCACCAAAGTTATGGGCACTCACTATTCTTTTCTTCTTCTTTTTTAATGTTAGAAAATTTATAAATAAATAATTTTAAAAAATCCCACCAAAGCAGCAAAGCTACATCATTTTTGGGCTCTTAACCACAAATCACTTCACTTTTTATGGTGATGATATCATTAGTGAACTTTGAATTGTATTAATTTAAGAATCTAGATACTATTTAACTTTTAATTTTTTTTAGTATTTGTTATTTTTGGCATTTAGTATTTTTTTTCCTTAATAATAATAATAATAATAATTATTATTATTATTATTATTTTGCATGTTAAAATATTACAGATCAACCTATAACTCGATCAGCCTAATTTAATTTCATCCCATTTAAGATGACCCATTCTTATCTGAATCTATTTTTGACTAAACCCAAGACCCATTAGCCAGGCCAAGATTATTTCACCCCTATAATTAATGAGCAGACAGTTGAAGTTTTTTTTCTTTTTTTTAATACTAAATATTTTAACACACAGAGGGAGATAATAATGTCTTAAAAAAACTGACAATGGTATATATTCAAAAGGACTTAACTCTTGGATATACAGCAACAGACAACTTCAAGTGTTAAACACTTAAATGGGGGCAACACGGTCCAAAACTAAAACTGCTAAACGACAAACCGTATTAGGTGAAAACGGCAGAGCGTATAATAAAGTTTGGTTGAGTCCAGAGTCCACCAGACAAGACAAAGTAGACAAACAACAATGGTTGTACTGTTCTTCTTTTGTTGTTGTTGAGAACCCAATTCCGAAATCTAGAGAGAGAGAGAGAGAGAGAGAGAGAGAAACAGTAGTGTGTGACTGTTAGAGAGAGAGAGAGAGAAAAGAGGAAAAGAAATTTAAAAAAAAAATGAAGCAGGTATCAAAGGATCCATTCGAAGCGGCGACGTTTGAGGAGGAACAACAAGAATCACCAGCAGAGTCTCCTTCACCTTCACCTTCTCATTCATCTGCTGCTGCTGCTGCTGCTGGTGTTGATGATGATGGAGTACAAGACAACACCATCGTTGCTGAACTCGATGCTACTGCTAATAATAACAATAATAATATTATTGGTGACCCTTCTTCTTCTTCCACATCAAACACTGCTACTGCTGCTGCTGCTGCTGCTCCAATAATACCACCGCACTCTTCTTCTTCAGCTTTTACTAGTCGGGGCGGCGGCGGCGGCGGTGGGTCCCACCCATCAAAGAATAAAGAGGAGGAAGAAGAAGAGGAGGAGAACATGGATGTTGAGCTCTCCAAGCTCCCCTCTTCTGCTGACCCTGATAAAATGGCCAAGATGCAGTAATTTTTTTTTCTTCACTTTCTACTTTTTTTACTTTTTGCTATTTACTGTTTCCTCCTCTCTTTTACTGTTACTTTAATAAAATAAAATTTTTTTTAAAAAAATTATAATGCAATTGAGTAGCTTTTAAGTTCAAAATGCATATTTTTATTAGTTTTTGTTATTTTGCCAAAATGCAAGTAGGATAATTTTGAAGCCTCCAAACATTTTTGTGTTACAACTATAAGTAGATGGTTCATGTGTTAAGTGATTGTCTAACGCTCACGCTTAATCACTTCAATTAGTTGTGGCAAATGCTTTAGTGCTAGAATTGGTTAACAAAAGCCTTAATTCAGCTCTATATCATATATCATATATAGGCCTCGTAGGGTAACCTTAAAACCAATACCATGTTAACATAGTATTCTAGCAATAAAGTTTCTTATTTTTTATAATTCAATTGTTATGATAAGTGGGAAAAGGAAGATTCGAACTTTGGTTCCCTTATAAAGGAGATCATGTAATGCCACTGAAATAAGGCTCTTTGCTATTGTAGCATTAATTGAAATACCTATTTGTCTAATAAATCCTATTTTGTAATCTTTAAAAAAAAAAAAAAAAAAAAAAAGCTATTTTGTAATTATTGGTTGCGTTATATACTTTACTTAAAAAAGGAATTCAGATGTTTATTTATTATGTTGAAGTAGTACTAATCACATTCATTGACATGTCAATTTGTAAATTTTTTTGTAATAAATTTGCTATAGCTTTAGCATTTTTCCTACATTAATATTTGCTTCTTTCAATTATTTGATTTGTGCGAAAAGAGTAATTTGACAAACCCTTTTACCATTTGGAGATAATTCTAAAATGTTCTGCCTCTAGTAAGTCAAGGAAAAATATAAAAACATGAACTGTATCTGTAGAAAGTAGAAACCTTTTGATTGTGTTAAACTTGTCTATTAGATAAGCTTTATAATAAAAGAGAACAATTTATAATAGAATGATCTCTGGACGTATGTTTTGGTATGTAACAAAGAAAATGGTTTTGCTTGGTATGTTTTCATTGATAATAGCGGATATTTACCAAATTGAGTTTTGGATGTACTAAAAAAAAAACTTGCTTTTATTGTAGTCCATGTCATATAAACCATGTTTCTGGCAATTCTTCAGTTTAAAGTTTGATTTTTTGTGTGGCTCTTTTAATAAAAGAAGACTCTTTATTACCTAGACTTGAACTCAAGTAATTCCTGCCTCAAACTAACCTTTTTCTATTTTAGCTTGCTATTGCTTAAGACTACTGTAATCTGCATCAGTGCCTCGAGCATTGGATTATACAATTAGACATGTCCTCTAAGCTGTTACATCTTGATAACTTTGCCAGGGCTATTTTATCACAATTCACAGAGGAACAAATGAGTAGGTATGAGTCCTTTAGGAGAGCTGGATTTCAGAAAGCTAACATGAAAAGGGTATGCTTCATCTTTGATTACTGTTCTCCCTTTCTTCTTCTTTTATTGAAAAGAAAAAAAAAAAAAAAAGGCTTTATTTATTAGATAGAATTTTGAGCATTGGTCAAGTTCTGCATACTGTTACTTTAGAGTTGGAATAGAGGATCCAGCTATATTCAAAATGTTCAGCATAATGCGCATTCTTCAAGCTTTTTGGGGTGGGTGTGTGTGTGTGTGTTCAGGGTGAGAGAGAAAAGAGGGGGGAAGGGGATGGGGGGTTTAAAAATATGACATATTACACAATAGGATTTTTTTTTTCCCACATGGATGGCATTTGTTGCTCTAAATATTGAATTTGTCAAAATGTTCTTTTTGTCTCGTTTACTAGTTTCTAAGCTAATCTTTGCCAAATGATTTTGATGTAACCTTATCAGGATTCGTTTTGCATTTGCATTAATGTTACTAATTGTTTGCATACTTATCCTATGGTGTGAATGCAGTTGCTAGCAAGCATCACTGGAACCCAGAAAATTTCTGTGCCAATGACAATTGTAGTGTCAGGGATAGCAAAAATGTTTGTTGGTGAACTTGTTGAAACAGGTGTGCATACTGTCCAATTTTGAGTTTGTGTTGAGATCTCAATTCCAAAATGGGAAGAATTATACTTTTGGACTATGCAAAGAATGAGTGAACATTGAAAGACTTGTGATTGCAAATATGAAATGCTTTCTCAATCACATCTAGAGCACTATGCAACTAAAAGCTAAAATCTAGTGCATGGCTAAGTCCAATGATGTGTGTTTCTGAAATTTGACTACTGTAGGGTTTAGTAATGAGGCTCTTTACTTTGCAGCTAGAATGGTTATGACGGAGAGGAAAGAATCTGGGCCCATCAGACCTTGCCACATCAGAGAAGCATATAGAAGATTAAAGCTTGAAGGCAAAGTGCCAAAGAGATCAGTTCCAAGGCTCTTTCGTTAAATAGACCAGATACAGTTTATGTGGCTGAATGCACAGGTTTGGATTATCTACCTTGTTCTCACATATGGCATTATAATCTTGTATTTGGCATTCTTATACTACTCATGTCATCTATATGTTAGACCATTAGATTAAGAACACATAATCCAGTAAAAAGTAATTGAATGTAGAACAGTAAGCCTAGCTTTAGGCTGACCTTTTACGTCACCTATGTGAGCTGAACTTGAGGACTCAATCCTTTCATCTTCCCATATGAAGAGGGATTTGGATACTGCTGAGCCACAAGACTTGTTATGGTCAGGCAGATACTTTTTGTTTGGCATTTAAGTCTTGGCAGTTGCTTGGTTTAATTTCTGTATTAACCGTTAAACAGAGATAACAGCAGGGATTGGACTATATGGAGAATAAAGATGTCTATGGTTGCAGCTGAGGTTCTCTGCTGTACTGCTTTGTAGTCAGAAACAAAAGCAAAAGTAAGACTACTCAAAAAACAAAAAGCAGAAGTGAAACTGATGCATAAAAACGGTTGAATAGGGAAAGGAAAAAAAAAGAATGGGTAATGTGTATGCCTAATGAAAACGATGAACTTTGTCTATTTATGCTGCTAAAGGGATTGAGGTCAGAATAGTCTGTACAAAGCTGATGCCACAAATAATTCTACTTCCATGCTATGTGATTGAGAAGCTTTCACACTATGATGTTGAGAAGTACAAACCTCCCTAAATTTTTTTTTTGATAGGTAATAAGAATATTATTAAAACAAACTAAAAAACAGATGAAAGCAATACAAGGAGTTCATGATGGTGAACACAAGGAAAAGCAACAAACAAACAAACAGCAACAAAGAACAAGAAAAAACTTAAAGAGCAATGCTAAGAGAAGAAATAAACTCTAAGATAGTGGAGCATTCCGAGAAGCCCCAACACCTAGACCAATCAAATAAAGTCTTTTGGCAAAGAGCTTGTAATTGAACCAAGGATTTCTCGGTATCCTCAAAAGAGTGCCGATTTCTTTCCTTCCAAACAATCCACATCAAACAGCCAGAAACCATATTTCATATGTCTGAATTAAATTTTCCCAGCCAAAAACTCCAACAATACATCAAGCTTTCCACAAAGCCTAGCATGACTTATTGTGTCCCAAAGATCTGAAACATATAAACCCACAGAGAGTGAGCTACCGGACAATGGAGGAAAAGATGATCCACAGTTTCCTCATTCCGATGGCACATACAACACCTATTCACCAAAATGCGCCCCCTAAGCATAAGATTATCCAATGTAAGGATCTGCCCATGAACCGCTATCCACACAAAAAATGCCACCCTCCTAGGGATCTTAGCTTTCCAAACATGCCATTCCCTTTGAGACACCAATGAGAAGTGTCATTCCCACCATCCCTAGGGATCCAAGATTGAATGAACTCAAGGAAAGAGAAGGCAGCCCCTAATTCCCTTTCATGAAAATCCCTATGAAATTCCCTTTCATGAAAATCCCCGTTTTCCTCTTTATCTGGTCTTTGGTTTGACACTCTCAGTCTATTTTGAACATGTAAGATCATAGTTGGCCTTCATTGCTTGGCTAGGTTGATCGTTGTGATGATAAGTCCGTAGAAGTCTGGCAAATTGAAATGATTGGAATTAGCTAGATTGGATACTTAACCCTGTTGCAACTTAAGTCTGTTAGCTTGGCTAATTGAAATAATTGGAATTAGTTGAGACTTGATGTGGATGTTACAGCATGGAATATAACAGTTTCTACTTTATGTATGTGCATTTTAGATTCACTATTGGAAGCTTAATGATCTTCCTTGCTTACTGCCTATAAATTTAATACTATAAGGGGTAAGTTGATGATGTCAAGAGAGAATAAGATAATAAATTAAGACAGAATAACCACCCCAGTATACTTTTTCAGTTATGCCTTATAGTTGACAGGACATTGATATTTTTCCACCCTCGGTCCTTTCTATATAATAGTGAAAAAGCAAGGCATCTATGTTCTTTATATTGAAGGGTGTACAGTTGCTTCTCATTTTGTTTGAATAAGAAGGCTCTAACTACTTGTAGACTTTAGTTTGTTATGACTCCAAAGCTCAGCTCTTTTCGCTTCTCCTTTTTGGTTTGATTGGTGGAAACCTTATGGTTAAAAGATTTGGTGGCACATTGCTTTCAGGAGTGCTTGATCCTCAAGTCTTCCACTGTGCTAATACTACTTTTTAATTAATTTTGTCAAAATTCTTGGTTAACTAATCTTACAATTAGTTTGCTATTGTTTTCATTTATTACTTTCTTTTGCAGTCTATTATTAGGTCAATTCGACTGCAGGGTTGGATGCAATACGTTGGTTGTATGAATTAGAGGCCTGTACCTACACTTAATCAGCAGTAAGCACTAGGGGCATCTCCCTCCCAAAATGAACACCATGCACAGGTCATATTGACAGTCTCCTATCTACTTCCTGCTTCATTGTTGTATTGAAAGCTTTGGGCATAAATGCTAGAACTGTCCTTTTGGGCTATGAGTCTCTCTCTCTCTCTCTCTCTCTCTCTCTTGTTGGATTGGAAGAAGGTTAAGTAACTATCCTTGATTACTTTTCATTGTTTATCACCCATGGATGCCATGATACCAGTGGATGTCATTGTGCCGTGTCTTTTTCTTTTCTTAGGCCATATGGATGTAATTTTGCCATAAAATCCATGTTTCATTAATTTCATGTACCTGAGGTATTTTGTTTTGAAGGGCAACTTCATTGCATTTTCCCTACTTCTGTTACAATTTTTATTGGTAAGTTACACACTAGTAGTCTTGAATCTACAACCCTACTCTTCATCTTGCTCTAAGGGCGTGTTTAAATACCACTTAGAGCATCCACAACAGTGGAGCTAAAAATTTAGCTTTTTAGCTCCACTAAAAGTTACTTTATCTATTTTATCTATATACATGCTGCAGCAGTGAATCTATTTTAACTTTCAACATAATAAAATAATATAAATATCACAATAAAATAATATAACCACTATAATAAAATAATATATCACACCACCCAAAAGGAAGGAAAGAATAAAAAATACAAAAAGAAGTGTGAACACAGAATAAAAAATTATATTTCATTTTAGCTTTGAGCTACAGTGCACATCTATAGAAATATAGATGTGCACATCTGTAGCAAAAAGCAAAATAGAAATATAGCTATTTAGCTTTTTGCTACAGTGCACATCTATAGCAAAAAGCAAAAAAATTTTAGGTATAGCTCCATTGCCGCAATCTTTTTTTGTGTTTTGGTGTAGCTAAAATAGAAATATAGCTATTTAGCTACACTGCTGCAAATGCTCTAATTGCTGAAAATTGAAAACTTATTATTGAAAATATTGTAGCAAAATCATTTTTAAATGTGTGAATAGTACTGTGAGATCCAAATTTATATTGAAATCTGTGTATGGATAAAATAAATTTTAAATGTGTGAATAGTGCTGTGGGATCCAAATTTATATTGAAATCTATGTATGGATGACTTTTGTGGGTTTGTGAACAGTGTCGTAGGACCCACATTTTTTCATCAAAACGCACAAACGTAGGTTGGGAACGCTTCCCAAACGCACACTAAGTATATGTTTGGATAGTGCTAATTTCTTATATGTGTCTGCGTTTTGGCGTTTTGCAGCACTGGACTTGTGCTGCCAGTGGGTCCCATGCATTGTTCACGGGACCCACAAATTGTCTAATTCAGCAAATTTTTCTTCAAAATTGGGTCCCAGGTACTATTTATACACTTAAAAATTATTTTGTTACAGTATAAATGAGGAGTGCATATTGATGGCCTAAAAGTTGAATTGGCTTGGTTTAATACTAGCACTCGGGTACATGTGCAATGTCATTATCAATGCAAGTTATGCATATTTTATAAGATACAACAACGTGAGAGATAAATTGAGTGAGAGAGATCTAATCATTCAAAACAAAAGGAAAAAGAAAAACAGTTTTTTTTAATCATTCATCATTGATTGGAATTCTATCTCCCATGGACGTGGAGTTGTTGAGATTGTTTGGATCTCTGAAAAAATAAAAATATTAGTATAAAATGGAAATGTATAGTATGATTCTTTACACGTTAGAACAATGTAGAGCATGAAAAAAAGATTTTTCAGCTGTTGGCCAATGGAGTATGGACACACCCATTCTCACGCTTAAGTGGTAGGTCCATATAATTTAATACAAATTTAATATTTCACTAATCTTAGTATGTTATGTATTTGATTTTTTGTCATTTTAAACTTTGATTGTTTTATAAAGAAAGTCAAATGAATATATGGTAAATTGTGATTGATGTAACATAATGTGAATAAGAAGATTTGTATTTCACATAACAACTCCCTATATCAACCATTTGTAAAATAATTTCTGAATTTAGTATTTTCTTAGCAAATCATGTAATTGAGATGTATGCCTATCGTAATTAGCACACGTCTTTTTAGGGGGGATGAACATGACGTTTCATTGAACCCCAAGTACAAACTAGAAGGTGTTAAATAAAGATTGAATTTTTATTATGGAAGTGGGCCTCTGCTAACCGCTATAAATTGTAATCTAGTGGTTGTAACTATGAGGTCCAGAGGCCTAGATACAATGCATCACACAATTCCACTCCAACTTTAGACCCAATAAGGCAATAATTGAAATTGGACAATATATGGTTGTAGTGTTGTGTACATTACGACACAGGCAAGAATGCTAGGATTGGAAAGGACTTGGCTTGCATGTAAACTTGTAAGCATAAAAAGTTGATGATTCGGGCTTTTGACCATTCTGGTAACTGTATATTAAGATAGGTTTTGACAAATTTCGTATCAGGCTTACTGTTAAAAGCATTCGTTTTTAAATTTTCAGGTGGTGTTTTTGATGGAAATTTTTTAAAAAAAAATAATAATTTAAAAAAAAAAATCAGTAGTCCTATGGCTATATCAGTGTCCATGTATAACAGTATATAGGTTTTGACAAATTTCGTATCAGGCTTACTGTTAAAAGCATTCGTTTTTAAATTTTCAGGTGGTGTTTTTGATGGAAATTTTTTTTTAAAAAATAATAATTTAAAAAAAAAAATCAGTAGTCCTATGGCTATATCAGTGTCCATGTATAACAGTATATAGGTTTTGACAAATTTCGTATCAGGCTTACTGTTAAAAGCATTCGTTTTTAAATTTTCAGGTGGTGTTTTTGATGGAAAATTTTTTTTTTAAAATAATTATAAAAAAAAAAATTTTAAAAAAATCAGTAGTCCTATGGCTATATCAGTGTCCATGTATGACAGTATATAGGGCCTCTTTAGTAGCAGATTTCAAATATTGTTATTCAAAATTATGAGAAAATTGTAATTTAAAAGTGATGTGAAAATATGTGTTTAAAGTATTGATACTACAAAAATTGTATTTGGTATAATATTTCTAATAACATATTTTTAAATGTGAAAAAACATAATTGTGTAATTTACCGTATATGAGTCCATCAAGTAGATGGAATCCATACATTATTAGAAATATAATATGCATTTTTTTGGTCAAACTCACCTCTTACATTCTTAGAGCATCCGTATCAGTGGATGCAGAAATTTTGTAAATTTCTGCATCTATAACTTACTTTTTCTATTTTACACTCCTATTTTTATAAAACACCCATGTCAGCATTTAAAACCTACTTTTTCTATTTTACACTCTCATTTTTATAAAACACCAACTTCAATTTGTCTACTATTCACATTTATTCAAATAAAATATTCATCTTCACCCACCATCAACCCACCTAGCCACCATCATCAACCATCGTCGCCCCAAAACCCACTGATCAAACAGAAAATTCAAAACTGATCAAACAAAAAATTAAAAACACCTCAACCCTTTTCCTTACTCATTTTTTGGAGCTTCTAGACTCTCATTGTCTCAATCCTTCTTTTTTTTTATACTATCCCTAAACCCCACAGAAAATCAAGACAAAAAAATGTTAGACCTCGGCGGCGCAAGCATGGTCGGCCAAAACCCACAGCAGGTCACGGCGTCGGAGGAGGCGTTGGAGTTCGAGACCTCAAAGGAGGTCAAGGTAGTAACAAGCTTCGCAGACATGGGAATCAAAGACGACTTGCTCTGCGGCATCTACCAGTACGGCTTCAAAAGCCCTCTGCGATTTAGCAGCGCGTCGTGGTTCCAATTCCCCAAGGTCGAGATGTCAACGCTCAGGCCCAGTCCGGTACCGGAAAAGCCTCTATGATTGATTGGACTGAGGGTAGACTAAGGGACTAGAGATAAAAGAGAGAGAGGTGAGAGTGAGAAGCTGAAAATGAGAAAGTAAGGTAAAGGATCGAGAAAAAAATGTAAAATAATAAATGCAAGAACTACAAAAATCGTGCATATATACATGGTTATTATAGTAACTAGTTGCTAATTTGTGTGATGCACGAGATAGTTAAATATATAAATTACAAATATTTATTTTGTTTGAAGGTTCTAAGATAGTTAAATATATAAATTACAAATATTTATTTTGTTTGAAGGTTCTATGATTTAAAAAAGGATAGAATGACTATTTCTTTTTCTTTTTATAAACAACAATCTTTATTGAAATGTATCTAAGTATACACGGAATATCAAACAGATGAGTAACTACACTAAAAATACATTTGTATAAAGGAATCTACATGTTTGGAAGCTGTAATTGTACATGCCTGAAAATGTTTTCAGATTGTTGAAAAAATAACAATATTTTGAATTTGCTCAATGGAGACACTTTTTTTTTTTTTTGTATGTGTGTGAATAAAGCTATAGTGTAGACTTTATTAATAGTATTATCATTAAGTAACAGGTACATCACTGTCTATGAGACTCATAATACATGGAAGGGACTCCTCTAGCCAATATATTACATCAATATAGTTCTTTGCTTCATATGCTACTTTGAGGAAGACGATAAGTCGGATAAGAGAAACATATATTCTTGATAGAAGACTCAAGCCCGCTACTATCATTAAGGATCTAGGCAATCCACAAATTAGTGGTCCAACTGACTTTAGTTCATCTATCAGATTTTTGACTATACACTCTACTTCAACTTTTTGAAGCCCCAAATTCACAAAGCACTACACTTTGTAATCTTATGGCCTGCACTTCAATATGGTCATTCCCTACTTCTAATTTTACACACATTGCTCATATACATTGGCTTGCACTATCACGAACAGCTACCCCTAATCCATACAATCTATTGTTATGTGGTCCATACAAATATTCTACAAAAAAGTACAACAAGCTCATATGACATCAAGTGCAACCAATCAAATAATTCAGCAATTTAGACCCAACAAATGGCAATCCAAAGCCTTATATTTGGGAGGGAAAAAAAATGACAATAATAAAATGCAGGACCAAACATATTTTATCAAACATGTAAAGATGACGCAAACTCAACAAACACACAGTAAAGTCAATGCTCATTACACATTACACAAACACAATCTCTAGATAAATGCTAAGATAGATGATCTATCTTTTTTCTTTTTTCTTTTTTTCTTTTTTTGGCTAATAGACTTATCCTAACCTTTTATGGTAGTTTAATTCATAATAGAATATCAAATGGAATTCAAGATGATCAGTGTTAGATTGCTATAACCTATAACATTAATACTATTTAATAACCGTCTCTTGTAACAAAATAGTACCAAGTATTTCATGAAAATAGAATATAGCAAGTTGTTTCGTGCTTTATGATGCCAATAACAATAGGCCTTAAAATTTGATATTCTAGACCAAACTTAGTAGTTGTAAAGTATCAATTTTTTTTTTTTTTTTCTTCTCACGGTTCTCATTTCTTATGTGCATTTGTTAGTGTAGAATTACTACTTGAATAGATTATTTTTTCTTCTCATTAGATAAATTACTCTCAACAATACCCAATTCCAAATTTTTAGCACAAACTGGTTAACTTTGTTGATCCTATTTCCAGTGCAATTCACTATTCAAATTATGCAATCTGTTAACATCTTCAAGATTAATTTATTTTTAGAAAATCCAAAGCTTAAAAGGCATAAAGAAAAACCAAACATTAAAGAAAAATACTTTAAAAAGTAACTAAAAGTTAAAGGCTTGTGAGTAAAACAGACTTCTCAATCTAATGGGTTTGAGTTTCCTTTTTAAGTATCCTTGACACAACAAATTATCTATTGATAATGCAATAGGCTCTTACAATAAAACAAAGGCCAAAACCGAAATATAAGATTGTGCTCAATCATAGAAATATTATGGCCTTTTGCTATGTTGTTTTTTTGGTATTAGCCAAACAAAGCATGCTTTCTCATATTGTACTTATTGAGAGAATTTCTTTTGCACTTACTGAGATAGCTTACCAATATGTTACTAAAAAAAAAAAAAAACTAGGCATCCAGAGAAGGTTATAATTGAAGGGATAAGAAGATGAACTGAGGGTAAGAGACTCAGAGCAAGACAACATAAAGAAACTCCTGCAAAGCTTTGGCAAACATCTCTGGGCTGAAGTGATAGCTGGAGAAGACATATCTAGGCTCCAAAATTCATACCAAACACACATAGTTTCAACTTTTAGTAGATTTTATAACCAAATGGGATAACTTGCACACACACACACACACACACACACACAAAAGCATCTTGCTCTACAAATTAAACTTTCAAAACAAAATAATATAACAATATAAAAGTATGGTTCAATATCAATGGTTTGAGATTAAATTTAACCTCCTTGGGGGGCTAACAAACAAAAAATTAAATAAAGGAAACTACAGCTACAACTCCTTTTTAATTAATATATATATATATATATATATATATATATATATATATATATTCCAGTACCACTCATTCATTAAGGAATTTTATCAATCATATTATACACAAACCCTCCCCCCAAAAAAATTCATGATCATTGCTAATATCAATGCAATAAACTCTAACATGAAAGAGTTGGGAAAACCCATCAAAACCAAAAAAAACAGCCCACACTCCTTTCACACCCAACAGAAGGTGGAAACCGCTGCTCCAATCGCCTTACAAGTCACAACCGTCCTAACTAATCATTGCCACGAACAATGGCCAAGTTGCTCTCTAAGATGCTTTCGTGTGCGCCAACCCAACCATTAAATCACGATGAAAGTTGTCAATACCACCTACAAATCAAAAAATCTCAAATTATACTACCAAAAATATATGAGCTTTTCTCTATGGCCAAACACAACAATAAAAATGAAAAAAGGAAAAAGGAAAAAGAAAACATGCTGAAAGAAAGAAAGGGGAACTTATTGGAGGCAAATTGAAATCTGAAAAATGAACAATTAAACAAATTCTTAGGTGCCGATTAGAGTCTTAAAATCCAAATTGACTTTTGAAACCAACAATACTCAAACTAAAAGCAATTTAAAAAAAAAAAAAAACGAATCAGTAAAACTAAATAAAAATTAAAATGATTCACAAATACATGATCCGATTTTTTCGGAGAGAGAAGAAAAGAGTGACCTTCTTGAAGGAGTCGGTGTTTTGGGCTAAAGTTGTCACCGGGGAAAAGAGTAAAAAAGGCCAACAGAACATCACTTAAGAATTTTATCGAACATTTTGTGTACATGTAAAAGAAGCAATACTTAATGAATCACTAAAAAATTAAAATGTAACAACAAAACGTCCTAAACAGGTATGTATTATGTGGTTTTTACACTCACAACTTAGTAATTCCAAATTTGCAATATCCGATCAAAGTTTCTTGGACAATATTCAAGCGCATATTAATAATATAATAATGTGTTAAGAGAGCAATAAATCGGATTGCTTAAGCAAACAAAGTCCAAAAAGGAAATTTTAAAACGAAAAGAGATGTACATATCAGAATCTGTGCTGGGACGACTTCTTGCTGCAAGCTTTCGTGAGAAGAGAATTCCGTTTCTTGAAAACCAAAAAAGAAAGATATATCTGAAATGAAGAAAACACAAAACAAATTAGAAGTAGAAAGTAAAATGAAAATAAAAATAAAAATCAAGTTGTAGATTTTGGTTTATGGATGGTTCTAGGGCTTTTATGCTTTGAACCAACTTCTATCAGTATATTTATATACTGTGAGGAGAGAAAGGCAGGAAGGAAGGAAAACAGAGAGGCTGCCGTTAGAAGGGAGAGAGGCTGGCGTGAAGTAAATGTGAAACCGTATAACAGAAAGTGAGGAAAGGGAAGGAATGTGAAACAAAATGCGAGGAGAAAGGAGCTTTAAACCATGCAAGTGTGCAACAAAAGGAATTTAAAAACAGAAGGTAGAAAGTTGAAACCATGAAAACTGAAAACAAAAGGTTTTAGAAAGGGTTTCAGTTGAAAAGGTTTGGGTTTGGGCTTTACGGTGGAATTAAATTTATAAGATGTGGGCTTTATGATGGAGATAAGGCTAGGATTGATTTTTATATTTATTGGTATTTTAACTTTTAAAATTCATAAAAATTATTTTAAAATTGTAGAATAAATTCAGAAAATGGGATGAAAATGACATGGCTGTTGATGTGGCTCAACGTGAGCATAGCAACACTAAATGTTACGCTTCAGCTTTTAGTATTATATAGATTGTGCATAAATGCACAATTTTACACCCACTAATGTGGGTGTTTTTTGGGTCAAAATGTGTGAATGGGTAACTTTTTCTATTTTGCAAGACTTTACACATGCTGATGTGGTTGCTCTAACAATTGATTCACAATTTTAGGCTTCCTTTTTGAAAAGAAAGGATAGCAATTCAAATGCTTTTCCTTCTTTTTTGTTAGAGAAAGTAGGAGGAAAATAGGACAGTCCTTCCAAAACTGTGTGTGACATCTCAGTAAAAGCTTCTTTTGCCAAATCATGAAAAACGTGGTTACAAATAGCATTAGCATAACTTCACTTTTACAATCAAGACACCAAGGTCAAAGTGAGACAGCTTTGATTTAGAGCAATAAAAAGATCAACACAGTTCACTTCTATCATTAGTATTCAGACTCTCAAATGGCATGTGTGGGTATATTTTAGCATCTAAACACCAAAAGGTCCTGTTACCCAATCCTGCAATTATAAAAAAATTTTGCAGTTGTGCTACAATACCATCTTAAATGTAAGATGGTACTGTAGCACAATTGTATAATAAAAAATTTTTTTTTTTAATGTTTGATTTGTCTTCTCTCTCCTCCCATTATTTCATTATCTTTCTCTCTCTTCCTTTTCTCTCTTTCTTTCTGCTCTCTCTTCTTCAAGCCTGAAACCATCTCAAGCTTCCTTCCTCTCTCACAGATCGGCATGGAGACAACGGCGATGGAGGCATGGAGATCAGATTCTGTGGTGGAGGCGTGGAGATCATGGTGCCGTGGTGGAACCATGGTTATGGCTAGGTAACGGTGGTGGTGGTGGTGTTGGGTTCCGATGCTAGGTAACGGTGGCTATGGTGTCTGGGTAACCATGGTTGTGGCTGGGTTCCAATGGGTTTAGGTTGGATTTTTGGAATGGGTTTGATTTTGGGTGGGTTTTAATGGGGTTTGCTATGGGTGGCTTTCAGTTTTAGGTGGGTTCTGATGGGGTGGGTTCACAGTGGCCGATGTAGGTTTAATGGTGGCAGAGGTGGGTTCTAATGGGATGGGTTTTGGGTGGTATAGGTGGGTTTCATCGTGGTAGAGGTGGGTTCAGATGGGTGGGTTCACGATGGCAGAGGTAGGTTTCAATTGTTTGGATTTCTCTTTGATTTTTTGTGGGTTTCTGTGCATGGTGGTGGTTGGTATGTTATTGCTATGGTGGTGTCTTTGGTTATGGTGGCAAAGGTGGGTTTAAGTTGTGTGGATTTTTGCTTTGATTTTTGTGTGGATTTCTATGCATGGTGGTGGTAGGATGGGTTGTCGTAATGGTGGTGCCTGTGATGGGTTTCCTTGGTGGGTCTAGTGGGTGGTTGTTGGTTGCTAATTTGGGTATGATTTTGTTATAAAATGGTATGGTATAATTAATAAAATAGCTTTTGAGATGGTAAAATGGAATTTTTTGAAGAAACTATATGCAAATGCTCTAAGTCTATTACAAAATGCAACTCTCGTAGAACAGCATTTACACACAATTGAAGTGCATCAGCATTTACATACAATTGAAGTGCATCTTTGTAGAACATAACAGCAATAACTTGTCCTTCCACATTACATATTATCAACCCTAGTCCCCCAACAATATTATCAACCCTAGTCCCCCAACAATTCTTTTGTTTCCTCAAAACTTAAGGTGTGTTTGGTTGGGGTGAAAACAGGGAGGATGAAAAATAGAAAAAGGAAAATAGGTTGGAAAATGTTGTTTTCCACTGTTTGGTTGGGGAAAGAAAATAGGAGAGATAGAAAATAGGGGAGAAAGTTTTTCCTCCCGGACCCACTTTTTTAATCCTCCCAAATCGAGAGGAAAATGTGGAGAGAAAAGTGCTATGAAAGCACTTTTACACAAATACCCTCTCACCTGCCCCTCATTCATGACCTGATGACTTTTGCCTCTTCTCATCCTTACCTTCACAGCACACCAATGTCCAGGTTCCCTTCTCTCTATCTTTTTTCTTTTTCTTTTTTTTTTTTAAATGTGACCCAATCAAGTTGATACATTCTATTGTTTCTTGTCCTCATTATATTCCTCATCAATCTATTGTTTCTTGTTGATTTTTTGGTTTTGTATGACATTCATTTTTTTTTCATTCGTTTATCTACCATGTCCTCATTAGTTTCCGTTTGTTTTTTTCTCTAGCCAAGTGGTCTTTTGATTTCATCTCCAGCCAAGACAGGTATGACCTTTTCCACTTTTTTGCTATTTGATTTTTTTTTTTTTTAATTCCATTCTTCCCAGAATCTTTCTCCTATATATTTTTTTAAAATTCTTTTTCCTTTAATACACACACCATTGAGCTATTTTTATTATCTATTTCTTATTTTTTGCAAACCCATTTGGGATTATTGAATCTATGCATATAAAGAATCCGTGTATTGTGTGTAAAAGAGAGAGGTTCATGTGCTTTGATGAGGTTGGATTTTATTGTTTGGTATTAGTTGTAATTGTTAGAATTGTTGGTGTAAGGTTTTGATATATTAGTGGTTGTGTTTTTGAAACATATCATAACTTCTCGTGTTTTCTTGATTAATACAGACCCTAGAGTAGTGTTTGGTAATTTAACATGAAAATACTCTGTATCAGGTATGAAGCATGTCATACATTTTCGTTATATTTTTTCTATTGATTTTGATTAGGAACATGTTACAGATATATTCTGTTCTCTTGTTATGAGGAGTGTTTGATTAGTTTACCTGAAGTTTAGGAATGTCTGTATTTAGCTTTTGTAGTTTCAAATATAGATGATATTGTTTACTGCCCATGTTAATTTTCATCCAAGTTTAGCAGAGTTTGTTAGTGTTTATTGATGTTTAAAATAGCTTAATATATGTGGTTAAGCTTTTGAACCAAGGTATTCTCAAAATGTAATTTTGGGCTCTGTGTGTAATGATAACAGCAAACTTACCCCTCTCCACAGTTTCCACTATTCCTTTTACATTGTACCAATGAGGTTCAATGTTGAAATTTACTCCAATAACATTAGCAACATGAGTTCTTTGCTTGTTGTCTATATTGTACACGAGTTCCTACATGATTAGTTATGTGTATTAGTTTTTTTTTATAGTGTTTCTTTGCTAGTTATGTTTGGGATGATAAGAACAAAAAATCAAGGGTAAGGTGCTTTAATTAGTAATTATTATGACCAATGTGTTGATTATTTCTTACTTGTGATGGATATTTGGTAGATGGATAATCTAACTAATTGGGATAATAGTCCACCGGAAGACTTGAGTAAGAGTTGGGAGGAAAATTGTCAAGATCAATTAAGGAATATTCATGAACTGAACCAATTACTGAACTTTTTGAGGTTGAAGATGAAGTGTAGGAACCTTTAATAGAGGTTAGTTATATTTATTTCGATATTGTGAAATGTTTTTTTAGATCAAGTTGATACATTTTGTTGGTACTTTGTTGTAATAATAATAATACTAATAAGTGTGTATTGTATTCTTATAGGCAAACCCAAATGCTAAAAAATGGAAAAGAACTCCAATTCAACATTATGAGAAGCTGTTTGATTTGTTTTCCAAGGATAGGGCAAATGGTGAAGGTTGTATAAGTGCAAAGGAGAAAGTCCATCGATGGGAAAAGGAAAGAAAAGATAGCGTAAATTTGGAAGAAAATATCAATTGCTTTGATGAATTTAGCATACCAAATGTAGAATCATATTCTCCAATGGTCTCTCCTTCCTACTCATGTGAGACATCGTCCAAGAAGGCAAAGAAAACACCTAAAATGCTTGAAATGCTTGAAAAGCAAATGGGAATTTTTTAATCCGGAATTGATAATGCGGCAGCAAGTATAAGGCAAGGAAATGAGATTGCTAAGAAGGGACTTGCTATTATGATGCAAGGACATGAGATTGCTAAGGAGGGACTTGCTATCATGGAGAGAGGAAGTCCACGTTGTTACTCTGAGGATGAAGTATTTTCTAAATTGGTGAAAATAGGAATATCGATGGACGTGCAACTTGATGCTATGCTCTTCCTAATTAAGGATCCAGCCAAAATGAGAGCATTTTTTGGTATTCCAACTAATGAGTTACGTCAACAAATATTATTGAAGATGATGTATGCTAAGAAACCTTAGTGGTTGGATAATTGTCAACTGACTTTTGGTAGTAGCTAAGTTGCATAATACTAAACAATGCACTTAACATTTTGCTGACTTTTGATTTGCTAACTTTTGTGGGCTGAATGTAGTATATTACATAATTAGAAATATTTGATGACTTTGTATTTCGATTAAGATACTAGAAGATGATGTATATTTTTACTTGCACTGTGCTTAGGGCTGTCCAAGCAACCCGAAGACCCGGCCAAACCGACCAAACTCGACCCATCACGGCCAAATCCGACACCTCCGGTGGTTGGTGACAGTTCCTATCCTCTAAAACCCGACTCCGATGGGTCGAGTGGCGGGTTTTGGTCTCTAAAACCCGAGCCACCCAATCCGACCAACAAATGCTAAAAAAAATGCCAAAATTTCCTAGATCCGACGACTTTCTGGTGTTCCTTAGCTCCGATTCGACCACCCTTGGTCTTCCTTTGCTCAGATCTGATGGTATTTGCTCAAATTCACTCAAATCCAGCCAAGATCTACTCTCCTTCTCTGTCATTTTTGCTCAAATCCGGCGACATATAGGTAGATCTGACTTAGATCGACGAAGATAGACTCAAATATTTGGTTGAATCTGGCTATTCTTACTAAGATCGGCGAAGATAAAACTTCTCCTCCGCCTGCCATCACTCATCATCAAACTCGACCAACCCGACCGTTCGCTCCCCTAAGCTTGGCCAACCTGACCTATGGTGGTCGACGGTCGGTTGCAGGTGCGTTTTTGTTCCACTCGATCTAAGTGGGTCAAGTTAGGGTTAAGGCCAAAACTGACCCAGACCGACCCGTGGACAGCCCTAACTGTGCTATAGATGAATGAAATTAATATTATTTCATGTTCAATATGATTGCTTTGACCACGAAGTGGAAGAATATATATATATATATATATATATATATATACATACAGTGTGTTGATAAATTTAGTTTGAAACAAGTAAAGAATTTATAAATATTTATTGAATAGTGAGTTTTGTTGCCCAGGTAAAGAAAGTTAAAATATTGGTTGAATGGTGTGTTGTCCAGGTGAATAAAGTTTGATTATTGGTTGAATGGTGTGTTGCCCTGGTGCATTCATGTTTGCCTACTTGCTGACCACGTTGAATGGTTACAAAATCTTTTGCCCACAAAAGTTTGCTGAATTCCTCTTTGCTAACCACATTTTTGTGGGCTGAATGTAAAAAATGTTTGCCCAGTTGCTGACCACGTTGAATGGTTACAAAATCTTTTGCCTACAAAATCTTTTGCTCACAAAAGTTTGCTGAATTCCTCTTTGCTAACCACGTTTTTGTGGGCTGAATGTAGTTTTTACATTTGCCTAGGTGCATTCATGTCATGACCTCTTGCTAGTTACAAAATCTTTTGCCCAATTAAATTTATATGTACATTATTGTAATTTTTACATTATAATAATAAAAATAATAATATAAATTTATATATATGATGTGGTAAATTTTATATTATTTAATGAGTATAAATAAATCTATTTCTTACATATTATATAACAAGGGTATAATAGTCAATTTATATAAATTACATTTTTCATCCTTCCATTTTTCTCTCCAACAAAACAAAAGAGTTTTCCAACCCTCTCACTTTTCTACCCCTCCAACCAAACACACAAGAGGGAAAACTAAATATTTTCTATCCTCCCACAAAAGTTTGTTGAATTCCTCTTTGCTGACCACATTTTTGTGGGTTGAATGTAAAAATGTTTGCCCAGTTGCTGACCACGTTGAATGGTTACAAAATCTTTTGCCTACAAAATCTTTTGCTCACAAAAGTTTGCTGAATTCCTCTTTGGTGACCACGTTTTTGTGGACTAAATGTAGTTTTTACATTTGCCTAGGTGCATTCATGTCATGACCTCTTACTAGTTATAAAATCTTTTGCCCAATTAAATTTATATGTACATTATTGTAGTTTTCACAGTATAATAATAAAAATAATAATATAAATTTATATATATGATGTGGTAAATTTTATATTATTTAATGAGTATAAATAAATCTATTTTTTACCTATTATGTAACAAGGGTGTAATAGTCAATTTATATAAATTACATTTTTCATCCTTCCATTTTTCTCTCCAACAAAACAAAAGAGTTTTCCACCCTCTCACTTTTCCACCCCTCCAACCAAACACACAAGAAGGAAAACTAAATATTTTCTATCATCCCACTTTTTCACTCCTCCAACTAAACGGACCCTAAAACCTGCTATATTGTTTTCAAAACTTAACCTCATCCCAAATTAGTTCGTTTCTTACTACCCACATTTGGGAGAGCCTAAATAGTAAATTTTCAATCAAGGTAATCAATACCTTACCCATACCGGCTGGCATGTATTGTTAACTAAGATAACTATATATATATATATATATATATATATATATATATATATATATATATATATATTTAAAACAAGTAAAAATTGTATATAAGAAAATCAAACACCACTACACACCCTTGGTGGGATAGTCACCTCACAAGTATAAGTGTTTGTAGGGTGTGGGTGGCAAGGGTAAGGGTTTAAGTCTCTAAGAGGAAGCTTCACATACATGTACATTTAGATTGGGATAGAGTAGAATTTCTATCTTATAAAAAAAATATGTGTGTATATATATATATAAGATATTCAAACAAGTTATTTGATTATTTAAATTAATTTTTTTTTAAATAAACTAACTCAGAGCTTAGAAGTCTTAAAAGTATGACAATATATTTAATAATACTTCTATTTTTAAAATTAAGTTAAAACTCTACGAGTGAGTGATCCCATCACCTAATGACCAGATTTATCAATGCACTTACCTTGGCATCCTCAAGTAGAACTCTTCTTTGATGTTGATTTTTTTGCTCTCAAAATACTTTTCTAAGCATAGTATAAGGTTTTTTTTTTTTTTTCGGGGGGAAGGGGGTGGGGTTGTTTGAAGGGTTGTTATTTTCTAGAAAAGTTGTTGGAAATATTTGGCATTAAGGAATCCTAAAAGGCAATGATAGGAGATTATGAATTAACCTCTAACATCAATGACCGAGCCAGGTGGGGGCTCAGGAGCCCCCACCTGGGTCCTTTTTTTTTTTTTTTTGGTTACTATATATTTCATTTTAGTAGTTGGCCACTCCCAAAACTTTTGGCCTTTCTTCTCATCAATAAGCCTAGTTAGCCTCCCTCAAATAACAACTATCCAACTAAAAAACTTAACAAAAACAATAAAAATATTTGCAATGGTGATTGTATTTTAGCAAAAAAAAAACAATTTTACCACTAAAGAACCAAAAAATCATGTGTTATTAAAAAAGTTAAAGCTAAATTTTTTGCAACTACAGTAAATTGGTATAAAACTGTAGCAGGTTGTTAAAAATAAAATACAATATTTTATTAAGATTATATATCTTCCTTCAATTAAAAACTCAAATTCTCTCTCTTACTTTATTATTTTAATGAGTTGTTTATATTATTTTAAATGAAGTGATAAAAAAAATAGAACATTTCATTTTGGGTATATTGTAAAGTAAGATGGTAAAATAGATAAAGTAGTTTTTTAAGGTGCTAAAAGCTAAAATTTTTAGTACCATCACTGTGAATGCTCTAACTTCAACAACAACAAAATCCTAGCCATCCTAGTATTAAAAAAAACATTATTTTATTTTTGTTTTTGCCTTTGTTGGTAAATGATTACATCTTAATGTATTTAGAAACAACAATTTTAAGTATTTATAATTTTTTAATACTATATGGATGCCTATTTGGAGTTTTTTTTTTTTTTTTCCTTTATACTCCGGCCTCCACTAGCTTAAAATCCTAGGCCCGTCCCTAGAATGGACTGGAGGCAGAGGATTTGGGAGTCGCCACCTAGTTTAGGTTCAAGAACCAAATTGGGCTTTTCGGGCCACTTACTTACATGCATAGGTTTGTATACCAAATTAAGGGTCGAGAGTTTGGGTACAGCCTGGGAATGTATTAGACACCCAAGACAGCCCAGCTTGTAGGCCAACCTCCATTATGTGTCGTTAATACATATTTAATTAAAGAGTTTATTAAGATAGCCCTAATCTTTAACCTAAACATACATCATACACTTAAATAAAATAACACACACAACATGTTAAATATTGCATCACAATATAAAAGGAAACACATTAAAACAAATCAAAAAGATTATTATAAAAAGGAAAAGATAACATCAAATCAAACATGCAAGGAAAGACTACAAAATAGACCTAACATGGAAAGAAGACTAAAACAAACATGTAAAAGAAATAAACATGAATAATTAACCTAAATAAAGTCAAACAGAATTAATGAACACATGGAAATCAATTAAAATAAATAAAAACAAGATTTTGCCCAAATCTGGGTCCAGGGTGCGTATGCATACTTAAAGATGCGTACGCATGTTCGAATTAAAACATGCACCTGCATACTTGAGTATGCACACATATCCTTAGCATGGACATTGTAAAATCACATTTTTATTTAATCAAATATATGCATTCTTGAGTTTAAATCAAAAAGAATAACAAGATAAACACTAGAATAAATAAATAATTACATCATGGTTAGATTAACATTCACCAATTAAATATAACAAAAATCAAACAAAGAATATGTGAATATTTCTATATGTTAGAACATATTAACTTGAAATCTAGTGGCATGAACAAAAGAAAATACTAAACACAATGAAAATTAAATCACAATATCACATTTAACAACATCAAGAAAACATCATAATCATTAAACATAAACAAGAACAATCTTATAAATAAACTAAAAAAAGAGATCCATGCGATTCTTAGTTAGCCAATTGAGAAATCATGAAAAGAAGACTCACCTTACTTTAGGATCACAAAATTAGAGTTTGTTTAACTAACCCCTCAGTGCTTACAACCCAAATATAAGATTGAGGAAACAAAGGAATTAAAAAACACAATAGTTTATGTTAATCACAACTCAAGAACAAATTATATTGAAAAGGTTTTGAAAATAATCCTGAAAACTAGTTTATGCCTAAGTAAACTACTAGAAAAAGGTTTTGAATCATGTGAAAAAATGTGCTAGCTTCTATATTTTAGTTTTGAAAAGAGAGAAATGGTTTTAGAAAATATGGAGGCACTCTTTCTAGCTATGGTTTAGATTTGAGACATAATGTGAGTATTGATACATTAAAACTAGGGTGTTTGGGGCTTTTTAGAGGTTTTTGAACGTTTTCAAGGGTTTAGGGGCTGGCCCCATCAAAGGATGATGTTTTAAGGCCCAAAAAATCAAGTTTTGAAGGTTTGGGAACGAGCCTGCGTACGTAGGTTCTAGGCATGTGTACGCATGCTTAACCCATGCATACGCATACTTCCCAAAAATCGTAATTTCGACTGCATTGTTGGCCAAACTTCAAACAATCATAACCCATTCTATATAAATACAAAACATGCAAATTTATGTTAAAATTGAAGCCCAAGATATTTGTTTTCCAATGAAACAAATCTCACTAAAAAATTCTTTGTGAATCAAAAGTTATGATCAAAATAGTGAGCAAATGTCATTTTTCAGCATCATTTTCAAAGCAATTTGAGCACTTTTGAGTTGTGACTACTTCCAAACTATTGTGAACTCTTTAATGACCCTTGGTTGACATGTGTCAAGTTCATCATTAGGGCTAGGGACCAAAGGTTATTAATGGGTACAAAATGAGGTGTCTACAAGTTGTAACCTGATTATAGGTTTAGGAATCATTTTTACTCCATTGATGAAGGGTTAACTGGCTCAAACTAAGTCATGAGTTAAGGTATAGTCTTGAAAAGAGGTTAGGCATCCTAGACTGCTCAACCATAGCTAGCCCTCATTGATGTTATTGGGTTGTGGACAAATGACTTTACCTAATGGGCCTTAATGAACACTCACATTCTAATCCTAGGGTCCGACTATATAGCATATAGTAAATTAATAGTCAATCTAAGGCAATTCCGAAAATAAACCATACAACATGTTAAGACTAGAGGCATATGAGTTGCCAAGCATGCTAACAATCAAACATGTAAACGACATCCAAGCATGTGAACATCCTACCATGTGAGTATCAATCAAAGAGTTGTCTGTTTAATCTAAATTAATTATTAAGTCTTATCCAAGGGAATGTTTAATTGAATAGATGTCTTCATCTAGTCTCAAATATCCTCCCAAGTTAAACTCCATATTATATTTTGACTGTGCTACTGATAGTAAAGATGGTTAATGTTCTTTAATGATAATCTTATTTAAATTCAAACCTCATAGTTTTAGGAAGGGAATGATCTCTAATGGTTTCTTATTTGACTTTTAATCTTCTTTTGTTTTGTTTTTTTTTTTTTTTGAGAATCAATTGACTTTTAATCTTGAATTCAAATATGATTTCATTCAATCATTAAAGATTAATTAGATCACATAATGAGAATGTTTCACCATTAATGTAATCATTTAAGTTTAATTGATTGCATTTTGAGAAGTATCATTAAACTTAATTGATTATATCTTGAAAATATTTCTTATTTATTCCCAACATTAAGTCTTACATGATCATCATTGAGAAAAATATTAGGGTAAAATATTATTAGTCCCTAAATTTTACCAAATGTTTGTTTTTTATCCCTAAACTTTAAGAAGTTCATTTTTCATCAATAGACTATTAAAAAGTTCATCTTTCATCCCTAAACAAACTTTACCAAAAGTTTGTTTTACATCCCTAAGCTATTGAAAATGTTTTTTTTTTTTTCCATCTCTATTTTTGTCTCTAAACTATTGGAAAACTTGTTACAAAGTTGAGGGATATAAAAAGAATCTTTTAAAGCTTAGGGGCGAAAAAAAATATATATATCTAATAAAATTTAGGAACCTAAATAGTATTTTACCCAAAATATTATATTTTTCAAAATTAATCTCTCAAGACTTTTTTTTTTTATATATACAAAATAGAATTTCTACTCTAACCTAATCTAAGTGTATATGTATGTGAAGCTCGGGAAATTATTGTGTACTCCCGGAGTACCATAAATGCGTACTCTCTCCTCTCAAATGAATAGTGAGTCTCACTAATTAAATTCATGGAGGGAGTACACATTTATAGTACTCCGGAAGTACCTAATAATTTTCCGTGAAGCTCTCTCCTGGAGACTTGAACCCCAGCCCTTACCCCCCACACCCCAAAAGCACTTATACTCGTGAAGTGACCACTGCACCAAGGGTGCGCAATGGGAATCTCTCATGACTTAATTAACCACAATTCTTGAAGGATTTTATCTCATTAAAGACTTCCTTTGTTAAGTTATCAAATTTAACTTTTAAATTCAAATATTTATGACATTTAATTTTTTAGAAAAATATTTTATCATTTAATGCCTTTCTCCTTCCTTAAGACCTTAACTGACTTTTCTAATTTATTGCCCTTATTAATTAACCCTCAAATTAATGAATATCCTAATTAAAAAAAGAAAGAAAATAAAGTTTCATTAATGAGGTGATTTTTTTTTATAAGTTTTTATTTTGTTAATTTAAATAAAGTAAGACAAACAAGAATACAAGAAATAACATAATTACAATTTAATTCAAGAAAACTATACAATATTTATTGCAAATTTAAAATGGAGTAGCAACATTTATGGCACATTTGGTACACTGAATGAAAATTACAAAATGAGTAATAATATTTATTACTAGGAATAAAATGTGTTGTAATGGAATAACTAAATATATTTATAAGTTGGATGTGAGTTGGAGAAATTATTAGGTCTATTGAGAGGATTGATGAAGTGGTCCTTCTAACCAATAAAACGTAAATGTAATCTACTATATTTTTATTTTTAATTCCTATAAAACGTAAATGTAACATCATCTACTATATTTTTATTTTTAATTCCTGTGTTGATTAAAAATCTGACTCACTTATTTGCATAAGTGACATTATTTCATTGGTTGGGAGGACCATTTTAACAGTCCTTCCGGTGAACCTAAAAATTTCTTGTGAGTTGTAACATTAGTATAAAAATTAAGCTTTATTTTAGGAAATATTTTACTCATACAATTATATTTCCTTAAAATATATATATATATATATATATATATATATATATATATATATATATATATATATATATATATATATTTTATAAATTTGAGAGAAAGATGAATTTTTTTTATGAATTTTTAAAATTTTTATAATTGTTACGTGTATATGAAAAGTTTGTTTATTTGGAAATATATTAAGTTTATAAATTATTGCACATACCAAAGAATAACTATTATAATTCTTTTAGAGATGAATAATTATTCCTCATTTTGAAGGACAGGTATTCATAAGAAATGACTTTTTCCTATAATAAAAACATAACCAAACTAAAGAATAGATAAACTATAGAAATAACTATTACATTACAGTATCTATTACAGTCTACTAAACATACCCTTAATCTTTTGCTCAAGGTGGTGTATGCCACTCAAAAATGGCATATGTCATTGATGCATTTCCCAAAAAATGAACAACATACAAAAACAAAAGAGATTAAAGAAGTAGTGTAAAAGTTGTATACTCTTCAATCCCAGCATACCACATCATCTTATAATATATTAAAGAATAAAAACAGCCACACCCAATCAATTTTAATACATATTTTAAAATCCAACCCAACTGAGAGTTTATTAAGATGTTATTAAGTGTGATGAAATGTATTGAGTTTTAAGTAAAAAACTAATGTGATAATCTCTTATTGGATTGTGTAAAACATGAGTTTTACACCAAATCCTTACCAAACTCAGACTCAAAACAAAAACATTCCAACAATTTGATCCGCCTTGAACCAGCATACGCCATTGTAATCTGGCGTACGCGACTTTCAAAGAAATGTACGCCTATCATTTAGGCAAACGCCACTTCTGTCATAACCTTATTTTGAAGTACAAATGTATCAAATAATGTAAGGCATTAAGGGTCTGTTTAGATACCGCTTATTACTGAAAATTGAAAACTGAAAACTGTAAACACTGTAACAGAATAATTTTTAAATGTATGAATAGTGTTGTAGGTCTTAATTTTAAAGTTGTTTTTACTGAAAAAAGTATTTGCGGGTTCCGTGAACAGTGCACAGGACCCACACAAAACGCACGGAGTGCACAAACGCAAACGCAAACTCTGTATCCAAACGTGCACTAACTAACTGTAAAACATTAATTGATAAATAGAACAAATAAAAATTATGGTAAAGACTAAAAGAATAACAACAAAACATGAAATCATGGAGGAGAGTAAGGAAGAAGGTGTATACCTCGATCCATCTAGACTCGAATGTTATCAAATCAGCAAATAGTATATATGTAATTATCAACATCTTATATTTATATATATATATATATATATATATAACCATACAGCATATTTCAATGCGAATGTTCGTAGCAACCATATATTTTTTTGTAAGGTGCATATAGTAATGGCTGCTAGAAAAATCATTGTAATAGAATTAAGACTTTGAACGATAAAACTTCTTGGAACTTTTATAAGATCAATCACGATATAAACATTATAACCCAAATGTTATGTTTGATGAGATTATAAACTTCAACCATGTTATGTATACTGGTCGCTCCTCCTAATCATTTCTTTTTTGTACGGAAAAAAAATATACGAGTTGAGTGATAACCTCATCAAATCTAATATGGTAGACATTATATTATGACATCGATGATATATAACATTTGAAATAACAATTTAATAAATTATATTTGATGAGGTTATGAACATGGCATTTAAATAATAATAAATAAATCAGAGTGGACATATTTGATGAGAAAGAGGCTAAAGAAGAGCTTGGCTGTAGGTACTAATCGGAATTATATGAGGATACATTGGTTCTAATCAGAATTATATGAGGATGCATTAATAACCCCTACCCTTCAAACATTCTTTAATATATTTATGTTATCTAGGGTTTTTTCTGAGAAGTTTATCTTATCTAGGTTGGTTAAAGGGTTATGCCTATTCATTAGACATTTTTCATGCAAACGTATCAAATCATGAATACGTAACCTAGTTGGGATGTATCAAATCATGCAACCAGTTGGGATGTATTACATAACCTAGTTGCATGAACTATCATAACCTAGTTGGGATGTATATAATTTGTAGTAACGCAAGTATTCTCACCAGTCACCCTGATATCAAAGGCAGACCTAGGATTTCAAGCTAGGGGGGCGAACTATAAGAAGAAGAAAAAATCTAAATAGGTATCTATATAGTACTAATTAACAAACTATCAACTAAGATCAATACACAAAATCGTTGTTTCTTAATACATTACGCTTTGTTTGTTTTGGCATAAAATATTTTCAGGAAAATATTTTCCCATTTTACTGCATTTGTTTTACAATAAGATATTTAATCAAAAGTAAAATATTTCTTGTGGGGCCAAAGAATTTGGCAACCCCGACCCATTTCATATCAAGCCCAAGGCCCACGCCGAGGAGGAAGAAATGTCCAAGGATGAACGAAGAAGGTCCAAACTGCCAGGAGACGTTGTCGAGGACAATCCTGTCCTCAGCAAACCAAGGTCACGGAAGGAAAAAGTGACACGCCACCAATTGTTAAAGTCAGGATGCTACTGTAGGCTTTGTTAAAGTCAGGATGACAACATTTTGTTATTGTCAACAGCATCAGTTCTAAGTCCCTATGGAAGGAAAAAATAACAACACACCCATTAACATAACACTCACCGCAAAAAAAAGGAAAAGTTCATAAAGTAAAAATTGCAGTCATTTTTATTAAATAAATGAAAAGTACATCATATACAGAACAATTTAGGCAGGCTTGTTTTAAAGCTGACTATAGAAAGAGAGGTTGAGGCAGGCTTGTTTTAAAGCTAACTATAAAAAAAGAAAAGGCCCATGGGGATGGTAGATTCACAGTCTTGTTCTAGCAGCAATCGAGCCAGTATGGATGGTACCAGGGATGAGAAAGAAGAAGAGGCGGAACCGCCTGAATTGGTTCCCACCTGCTAGGATTTTTCTGAAGTGTACTCTTATCCAGAAGCTAATATCTGTACTCCTAAAAAATCGTCCTCCAGAAGTCTCGTCAGCTGCTTGCAGTGGCAAAGATGGCTCCCTTTTTCTCCTAACTGCAAAATGTCCCGCCATCAAGGTGAGATCCAAACTTCGTTGCACCGAAAGTCTGATGCAATCTACGCCTGCTACGGTTCCTGGCCGAAGGAGGAGGGTCTTCTTTCTTGCCCGGTTGAAAGGTAGGAAAATCTTTGGCCTTTGCTTCCTTTGCCTCAGTTGCGATGTCCAGGATCTAGGCGGCATTCTTGGTTCCTGAAGGGTTGAGAATTTAGAGTTCTTACAGAACTTAGGGGTTTGTAGATGTGAAAGAACGATTCTCCCAGGGTGCCTTATATAGAAGGTGAAATCTCGGGGAGCTTAATTCACATGAAGTTCAAATCACGAAATTCAAAGAACGAATTACAAGCAAAATAAATCCCGCCCAATTTTCAAGGAAATCCTCAACTGTTAGACCCGCGTCGCTTCATAAAGGCACTAATGAAGGCACGCCTCGTATACCGAAGCAATCCGCGTCGCTTCATAAAGGCATTAATGATAACGCGCCTCATAAACCAAAGCCCTAGAAGTGTGCCTTGGGCAGGTGAAGAGGCTCTAGCACTCACGGAGGACAAGACTCGACTGGCCGTGACATAGGCCCGAAGACATCAAAATCCTCCTCCCCGTCTGAAGAGCCGGACAGTAGGATTTTGAGGGGCTATTGTGGGGCCAAAGAATTTGGCAAACCCGGCCCATTTCATATCAAGCACAAGGCCCACGCCAAGGAGGAAGAAATGTCCGAGGACGAACGAAGAAGGTCCAAACTGCCAGGAGACATTGCCGAGGACAATCCTGTCCTCGGCAAACCGAGGTCACGGAAGGAAAAAGTGGCACGCCACCAAAGGCAGCCTCCCAGAGCGCCCCAAGGGAAAGTACAAGTGCAATGAGTCAGCCATAGGAGTATAGTGGATGAGCAATTCGAGAAGAAACTGTCACCTCCGCATTAAATGCCCACAACCAACATCCTGACCACATTTATATGGACATGACTCCTGAACAGTGCTATCTGAGTCACCGCAACTCACAGAACATCAGAAGGAGTGGCAGATGGGACATGCACTCAAGTATAGGCATGGATGACTGACAAGTGTAGGACCAAGATGGTTCAAAGGGAACTATATAATGTAAGAGACCTTCCATAAGAGGGGGACAGGGAGAGTCATAGGAGAACACTGTAGTGATCCCAATCCTCCTTTTGCTCTATTTAATCAATTTATATAGAAACTCATCGCCTCGGATGGTGGGTTCATCTCCTCGGATCATGAGTTCATCCAGTTCTGTGTTTCTAGTTCTTACTTAATCATCTTTTACATCCACATTAGCCGTTGTCAAATTCATTAAAGTTTAGCTCTTTGACCCACTCTCTACAAATTCATTGTATTGAGTCCGTTGGGCCTAGATCTCATTCACTTTTGGGCCGAGTCCAAAAATCGAGACCCTACATTTCTAGTCAACCAAATCAACTAGGCAAATATTTGTAAAATATTTTACACTTAACGCTCTGTTTGTTTCGAAGTAAAATATTTTCAAATGTAAAATATTTTACATGTAAAATATTTTATTGAAAATATTTTCATTTTACTGTGTTTGATTGCGTACAAGGAAAATCATTTTCAAAATTTTTTTTAATATAAAATGTGAACATTTTTCTAACTCATAGCCCATCTAATTAGTGCATATCCAACCGACCAAATCAGAAAATTCTATTTGGAGCTATTAGAGGATCACCGGTAAATACAAAGCCACAAACCCATGGAAAAAATAATCAAGATCTACCACAATCATCCTAAAAAACAACAATAACCCATGAGAAATGAGAAACAATTTGAGAATCAGACCCTCCCTGTTTTTCTTGATCTCCATCCATATTTAATTATGGTTGCTACAAGTTATGGTTTATTTTCAACTATTTTAACTCTATAAGAAATGCCTACACCATGATGCAGTTAATTGAGTGGAACTATAGTTGAATTGGCGAGCAGTTTTATCTTCATTTTGTTGAATTACCCCCAAAAAAAAGAGAAACAATTGAAATCTGCCACTAAAAAGAAAGATTAAGACCCATGAAAAACAACCCCACCCACGCCGTCCATCAAGCCACCAGATCAAACGACTGGGACCCAAAATCCTTCAAACAACTGAGACCCAAAATCCATCAACCAAAAACTACACAATCTTGATCACTAGATCCACCTCTGACCCACTAAAAGCAAGTCCCACCACAACCCAACTTCTAGAAATCCAGCTAAATAATCTTGAAGAAAGAACAAGATTGACAGTGGCGCCGAGAGAACTTGAGAACTGGTGGTGGCGCTGACGACATGGAGTTGGTGATGGGTGGCAATGGTGTAGGGAGAGCCGGTGATGGGTGGTGTTGAATAGAGTGGAACCGGTGATGGGTGGTGATGAAGACGGTGGAACCGATGATGATTGAGAAAGAATGGCTGAAGGTGGGCTGGGTTGTGGAGAGAAATCTGAGAACGCGTAAAAGTGAGAGAGAGGCAATGCATCAGGACTGAAAGAGTGCAATAAATGTAAAATATTTTACCAATATTTCAAGTGTAAAATATTTTACACAAATTTGCCTTAGTTGGTTTAGTTGACTGAAAATATTCTACCTTTGACTAAATATTTTACTTTAAAACAAATACCGTAAAATGTGAAAATATTTTCCTAAAAACATTTTACATCGATACAAACAAAGCGTTAAAATTTTGGTAAAATATTCTACATTTGTTTTGAAGCCTTTACCCCTATACTCCTTCAGACTTCAATCCCACTCACACTCTCTCCCTTCTCACTCTCAAGTTCTCCCTCCCCACAAACCAAAGCCACCAAGCCACTCTTAGTTTCGTCAACGCCACTCATCTTCAATGGCTCTCATCGCCAGCTCCACCTTTGCCATTATCGCCTAACTCGCCTCCACACCTCCACCCACCGAGTTTGGTTCGACCACTCAAACCCACCGATTCTTTTTTCGATCTGACAATACACCTGCTCTTAACTCCACTGATTCTTATATCCTCCATCACACCAGCTTTACCTCTACCTTCATCAACTCACCCATCGATTCTTAGATCTAGTTTTTTTTACCACTGCATGGGTTTATTGATTTGGGCCTTTTGGTTGGTTTTATGGGTTATGGTGGGTGGCTAGGTTTTTGAGTTGCAGTGGGTGGCTGCATTTTTGGGTGGCTGGGATGTTTGTGGGTTGATGGCTGAGTTTTTGGGTGGCTAGAATGGTTTGTGGGCCATGGTGAGGATTGAGTTTGTGGGTTATGGTGGGGTGGTTGGCCGGCTGTGGCCTCTTTTTTCTTTTTTTTCCTTCACCAATTTGTGGATTTGAGTGGTCAATGGAGTGTCGAGGTGGTGGTGGGTGGGTTTTTGCTGATCTGGTAGTGGTTTGGGTGGTTGGTGAAGTGGTGGTGGTTTGGTTTTGTGAGATTGTTAAAATTCTTTCATTTCGTTGAAACCTACATTTTTTTTTTTTTTTTTTTTTTGCATTTTCAGGAACACAAACCAAACACTATAAAATGAAAATATTTTCAGTAAAATATTTTACCTTTGCTAATATCTTACATTGAAACAAATAGAACATAAGATGCAATCATTTACCAACAAAGACATAAATAAATAAATAAATAAATAAATAATATTGTTTCTTAAGAGCATCAACTGTTGCAAAAAAAATATATATTTTCACAAACCAAAGCTTACTTTTACTACTTTAATATAACATTTGAAATGTCTCATACAATAGTGTTTTTGGTATTTCATGTTCTAAATACTAAATATTTAGCATTTAAAACACCTAATACTAGTACTCTAATACTGGGTTGACTGAAATTTTTTATTTTTTATTTTAAAATTTTATTTTTGTTAAGTTTTTTAATTTGATAGTTGCTAGTTGAGCTAGGCTAATTCAAAGGGAGGGAGTCTAAGTTTTTAAAAGAGTGAGGCATAACTCTAGAAATAAAAATATATATATAATCATTAAAAAAAAATTCTTTAGGCTCGGTGGGCCCAATTTTTTTTTTCCTTTTTTTTCTTTGGGCTGGGGGGGGGGGGGGGGGGGTGAGCCCCTTTGGCCCCCCCTGTGGGTCCGTCCCTGGTCCATTCAGCTATGGGGACAAACCATGCAATGTGAGCCAGTGCACGAGACGGTGCTCTCACACAACTCATTTCCTACCTCTATTTAAAGGCATCAGTGTACCCTTAAACTTACTGTTGATAATGAGATCATATCACAGAGAGGGAGATTGAGCGATTTGCTCACCTAGCATGGGTGATAGGCAACATTCACAATGCTAATCCCCATGATAGAGCTGATTTGAACTTCCACATCCCTATCCAAATTACTACTAAAGAAAAGTATTGTTTAGTCAAAATTTTGTCCAAAAGCTTCTTCATAAAGTTGCATAATGTTTTGAAGAACTTAACATTCAACATGATGCTTAATGAATCAACTAAAAAAAAAAAAAAAACCACTAATGAGAAATTATTTCCCACCCCTACTAGTAGCAATAACTTGTGAGAAATCGTGCTCTGCTCAAACCTCTCAATAGATTTTGGCATAACCTACATGAATGTGTGAAGACATGTTATTGCATCTCAAGAGATAGTGGAGGTTCTACTGATGTTATTATCCCTCTTAGGTCAAAGGTTTTATAATGGAATCACCATTTATTTAATTGGAAAAATAAGAAATTCAAATTGAAAAGTACATCATTCTTGTTGATCCTAGATACAATTTAAAACAAAAGCACAAAGCTTTGATTTGTAGTTACTATCTAGAAAAGAAGATTTCAAGGAAAAGCATAATCTATTAACCCTTGATCTAAGTTCAAAAGCTAAGTAACAAAATTAGGAAGATGTTAGACACCCAACTTGCATGGTGAAACCAGTCTTCTAGACTATGATGACCAATGATCATATCATATCATTCGAGAGTTTATTACATCCAAGAACATGTGATTGCAAATATTGAAACAAGCATTCAAGAGTATGATGAAACCCTATTCTAGGCATGCATAGATTCACAAGAATTGAAAGACAACATGGTGAATATGTGTGTGATTGGATAAACCCTAATCTAAGAGAACATGTTATTCGAATTGAAAAACCCTAATCTAAGAGAATGTGAACATGTTATATGATTTTTTTTTTTTTTTTAAAATACCCTAATAATGCAAAGATTAAGAACAACCTAGATTTTCTGAAGAAAAAACATAGGAATCAAAGTCGAACTGAGTGGGGAGCAAGTCAAATAAAAAATGAAGGAAATTTGGGGGGTTCTAACCCAAGTCCTTATCAGCATTAACCCTCTCGTATATTTTCTTTTTTCGTTTCACATGTTTCCGTTTCAGTTTTGATATGATTTTCTTTGTATTTTGACTTCATTTTCTAATTTTCTTGGTCCTCCAGGTCAGCAAAATTAATTTATCAGTCGATCAATTCTGCCAATTATGCTTGGAATTAATAAATGCTTTGATTTTGGATTAAATTGGGTTCATGCAACCAAACCATAAGCTCTATCCTCAACCAATAGCATTATGATACCTCATTAAATTTAATTTGGACCAAAAATAGAATAATTAAAATTAAGAGATCATAATTATGTATATTTGGGACCTGACTCAAGTAAGTGCATTTTACTGTTAAAACTTGTTTTCTTAATATCTTTTAATCCAGTTGTCCAATTAAAGCTCATGAATTGTCATTTTGATTGTTATGACCTCAAGATTCATTTCATAAAATGTATATGGAGATCAAATGGCCAAAATTATATTTTTGCACTGGAGACATGAGATGTTGATGGTGATGATATGCAATGCAATGCAAATGAGGTTAAATGAGAGTTGCAAAATGGGGTGTCTACACATCATGTATGAGAGTTGCAAAAGCTGTGAGACCTTCAACACATATTGGGAATGAATATAGAGAATTATGATCACCTTGCCTTAAACCCCAACTATGTTTAATATATCCTTTAGGATCTCCATTCAACAAATAGAAATAAGTAACCAATGTAATGCATTTTTTAAATCCACCCATCTAGGAGCAAACCCAACTTCAATACCATTTTGCCACAAATACTCCTACTCCACATGGTTATAAGCCTTAGTCATATCAAGTTTGATAGCCATATGTGCATATTTCCTCCATCTATTGTTAAACATTAAATCTAATACCTCAAAAACCAAAAGTACATCATTTGTAATCAAAAGCCCACGAGCAAATGCACTTTAACGATCAAAGATGACTTGAGGCAACACAAAATTTAACCTGTTTGCCAACACATTAGAAACATTTTGATACACTATGTTACACATGCTAATAGGCTGAATTGAGTAATATATTTAGGTGATTAAACTTTGGGAATTAAAGCAATATGAGTAAAGTTTATGCTTCTAAGCATCTTCCCTAAATTTGGGAAATCTAAAAACTACTCTTGGTAGTCCAAACACATTAGAAAATACCATTGCAAAATAATTGTTAGGCCTCATCAATAAATAGTATACACATTGTAGGCGCCCCAATTTACAAACAATAGTTGATCAATTGAAAAACCATAATTAATCATGGAAGGGTAAAAATGTCATTTGAACCATTTGATGAATAAAAAATTTAATTCCAAAATATATCAAAGTTCATAATGATAAAAATGACTTACTATTTGGACCACCATATCAAAATATCAAGCCACATCAAAATTTGATGGTTAAGATGCACTCTTGCAAGTTAAGGTTTTTTTTTTTTTTTTTTTTTTAAAGAAAAAGGTAAGCGAAATTTTATTAAAGAAATTAAGACAAATCTGATTGGAATACATCATCCAAATAAGTGGGTAGTTCTTCCACCCATACATTAGTGTCTACAAATAAAACTGCTCTTCTAGCTAAACTATGAGCTAACTTATTCCCTTCCCGACGAACATGCTAAAACTTACAACACCGCAAATTACACCCAAAGCTCTTTGTTTCTTCAATAATGTGACTAAACAACGTTTTACATCAACCCAAGCACTGTAGAGCCTTTATAATACGAAGACAATCGCCTTCAAAATTCACATTGAAAAGACTCAGCTCCCTAGCAAGTTAAGGTTTAATCCATGTTATTATGATAAATTAATTTTTCTTGGTTCTTAAATGAATTAATTTAACTTAATTACATGTTAAAATCTCCTTTAAAAAAAATTAAATTCATCACAAAAGTGTAATAAAATGCATAAAATAAATAATATAGATATTAATTATTTTTGAAAATTTAATAAATTATCTCATAAAAGAGATGACTGGTTAAAATTTAAAAACTTTAAATGTCTTAAGAGGATATCGTGATAAAATATTGTGAAATACTATTAAAACCTCATAATAATTCTCAAAATGATTAGAAGATTGAGCTAAAATCAAGCGACTTTTGAAATTGGAACCAAAATATGAGCTCTAGAGGCAATGACCACAAGTGTGTATAAATTGAACCAAAATCTATGCAGTGACCTTGAGTGTGTACGCAAATTCAAGGCTAAGAAAGGGATAAACCATTTCTAGGCTATATTTCTACCCTAGATTTGTTATTACTTTACTTTGAAGGAAAGAAAACAAGAGAGAAAATAAATAAACTTAAAGAAAAAAAATAAAAAGGCAAGAAATTGAATATATATATATATATATATATATATATATATATTAAAGACAATATTTAAGAATAGGAAAAAAAAAAAAAAAAAAAAAAAGAAGGAGAAAACACCTCAATTGGCGAGTAGATTGACCAATACTTTCGATCATTGGAGAGAATCTCTATGCGAAGTTGAGCATAAGTGTGCTAGTGACAAATTTAACTCGAGGGATCAAAGCCACTCAAGAAGGGGAAATTATTGTGTACTCCCGGAGTACCATAAATGCATGCTCCCTCCTCTCACATGAATGGTGGGTCCCAATAATTAAATTCATGGTGGGACCCGTCATTCATGTGAGAGGAGGGAGCACGCATTTATGGTACTCCGGGAATACCTAATAATTTTCCCTCAAGAAGAGTGTCAAAAGCCCGTTGGAAGCCTTAAGCATACCCAGTCTTTACTCTCTATTAAGTGTCTTTAATGATTTTTTTCTTCCCGTGTGTTTAGCCTCAAGACCAAAGCCTCTTTTCTATAGTTGAGAAATGGGTGCAAAATCCACTCCGCAATAGTATGGGACTAGGGTTTTTCACATATTCCCATTTTTCTTCAAAAACTTCCTTTATAAGGTTCTCTAATACGTATGCAAGGATTAACCCTGTGTGCAAGACCTTGAGACTATGTACGTAGCGATGAGGCATGTGTACGCAGGAGTAGGGCTTTTTTGAAACATTTTGTGCAACCATTCATGTTACTTGCTTGATACTCACTCCCTTCAATGTTGTCATTGAGGACTAGGGGCTTTAGTTGTAGAAGTTAAAATGAGGTATTTACCAAAAAAAAAAAAAAAAAACCCTTTTAAATGGTGGTAATAGTGGTGGTGAAGAGACATGCATTGTAACTTGATTAAGAATCAACTGCAACCAGCGGCCCACCACTGCTCACGGGAATGTAATCACATATTGTTCTTTTATATCTAAACAATGACATTAATAATTCAGACTTTATATTGTGGGTTTTAAGCAAATACAAATATCTTAATCCAAATACAACTAAAAAATTACAGAAAAATTATTCAGTCAATATTCATAAAATGTATCAACATGACACTTTCTCCGGTCATATAAACGGTGAATTCTACTATACTTTAAATTAGTAGGACCTCCTTCTCAAAAAAAAAAAAAAATAGTAGGACCTACTAAGAGAACCAACGTATGGGTTGGGGTTGAACTTGGATGTTGTAACCCTAATGTTGGGAAGTTGCATGATTAAAAAAAGGAAGATGTGGGCATAAACATAGTAACATAACATACACCAGACCAAAGTGGCAAAGTGGGTAGATAAGGAAGACAATAGTGGGGGTGTTTTAGTAAATTCAGTTGATTAATAAACAAAGAAAAACCTCGCAGAGTCCCACTCACTTCCACATCTCTACTTAATATTATATGTCTCGTCTTATTGCCCCCCCCATCTCTCACTGTTGGTCTTCTTCTCCTTCTCCTTCTTCTTCTCTATTTTGTTGTTTTCTCTTCTGGGTGTACTCTCTGTATTCCTCTATCTCTGCCATTGTTTCATAAATTTAATGAGCGAATAAGTACATCATTATCTGATTGATGATTTTCATTGTCAACAACTTGCATACATACATGTCCCAAACAGCTGATTCAGTGAGTAGTTGAAGGATCAATCAAGGAACTTGTCTCAGCAATATTCATTCTCTGTGTTACATATATTACACATATAATGATGAGGTCTGCCTCCAGATTTCCCTTCCTCTTCCTCTTTCTCTGTTTCTCTCTGTTCATATAACAGCAAGTACCACAATATATGGCCATTGCTTGAGGCTTTTTGAGATGAATTAAAGTTTCTTTCTTTCCTTTTTGTTTTTTTGGTTTTTGGTTCTTGTTTTTCCTTTACCTTTTGTATCTTTTATCTGGTGATGAAATGGGTTCGTGGATCCTTTTGTTCCTGACAATTGACTGAGGTGTATTTTGCTGCTTTTGTTTTGTTGGTTTGAATGTTGTCTGAGATCGGCCTCTTTTTTTGATGAAAATGGTTGCCCAAGGATCAATGCCTCAGATTCTATGGAAAAGAAATCATGGGTCGGAATCGAAGTTGATTCTTTTTTTGATTTTCTTCAATGAATGCAAAGATTTTCACTTGCATAAAGCACAAGGAGGACCCTCTAAATCTCTCTCACAGTCTCTGTGAGCGTGGATTGGATTCACGGAGATGCCAGTCAGATTGAGACTGAGAGTCATAGCTGATCCAAGAAGGTCTCTTTGTTGGATTTTGTTGCAAGAGGATTCATTGTGGCCTTATGTCCCCATATGAATTTCCATCCCAAGATGTTATTATTAGTTTCGAGTCTATCATGTTTTACCAAAATTGTTAAAAGTCTGGCAATTTCTTATGCAAATTAGTGTTGGGTGCTTTCTTTACCTTAATATTCTTCTTAAGCCGAATGTTGAATTGAATGGTTGCCAAAATACAGTTTACAGCAATTGAGTAATAGTTGGGAATGGCAAATTTGCTGTCTTTGTTATTTCCAAACGCTATGCCATCAGATCTTGTAGTAAACACTTGTTTTTGTGATGAATTGGAATGTGTCTGCTTCTATTTGGGTTTGATTTTAGTACATTTCTGTAATATTCTGATGTTATTTTATTTGTTTGGTTTGACAGATATCAGAGAGTCAGCCCAGATTGTCTTCCTTTGAGCAATGGAAAAAAGACCAACATCAATGGCAGAATTCTACAAAATAATAACGGTACTAGTACAAAAGCAGCAATTGTGAGTAGCAGCACTACTAGTTGTTCAACTCTGGAAGGCAAAGGATTTAGATTCAGATCCCCATCACGAACCCAAGACCATCCTAGCCATCATATTGAGGCTTCAACTGCAACACCCACTTCTCCTCAATCAGAGAACAACCATGATTCTCCACCACCACCAAAGAACCAACAGACCCCAAGTCCCAGTGCTAGCCCCGGCAACTGTGGAGGTACTGGTGCTTGTGGAGGTGATATGCTTTTGCAGTGGGGGCAAAGAAAGAAAGCAAGGGTCTCAAGGGCTGAGATCCGAGCTCTCACTGATGACTCATCATCTTCATCCTCAGCTGCTATCAAGGCTCAGAGAAAATCTTCCTCCACAAGTATGCCACCACCTCCACCTCCTCTTCCTTCCACTTCTGCTTCTAATGCCAGCAGACCCAGAAGGGAAGCTTCTGCCTTTCTTTCGAACAGGTATTAGTATTACCTTTCTTCTGGACTTTCTTCTTCTTCTTCTTGTTTGTTCCTCTCTCTTTTTGTTTTCTTTTTCCAATATGTATATAATGCATATTTATTAGTTAAGATTATTTGTGGATCTTGTCACCTCTATTATTGCTAGTCTTGGTGTTTGTAGTTCTTTTTTTTTTTAAATAGTCCATTATTCATGCTATGCTTTTATTTAGGATTATTCATTAGTTTGATTTAAAAGATTGAGTCTTTTTATTTTTTTGGGTGCTTTATGTGAGAAATTTTGAATTTTGATGGAATCATATGTTTGCTTGCTTTTTTCATTCTGCTCCAGGATCTGAGATGTTGCTGTTGTTAATGTTATTGTTATGTTTTCTGCTTCTATTCAATCTTATTCTTTACTAGTAGTTGAAAAGAAAACACTTTAGCTAATTTACCTTTGTACCCCTCAAAAGATGGGGCTTGGAGAAATCTCTAACATCTTTTATCAGCTTTCTTTCTTTAGTGGGTATCCAAGAAGTCCAATCCTTAGTCCTCCCCCTTCCCTGTAGTTTTTCTTTGCTTTCCAATTTTTTTTTTCTTGACAAAATGTTAATGGGGTTTTAGGGTATCACCCATTAATCCCCTTTTATGTTCTACCTGCCTCTTGTGATTATTAAGACAGATCATTGCTTTGAGCCCCATCAGGGTCCTCCCAGTCCTCATCTTTAAACTTGAAAGGACACCATCTCTTTGAAAATCGTTTTCCTTGCTTTTTCTCTATTGGAATTTGTACTGTTTATAAAAAATTTTATCTGAACTTTTTTATTTTTTGGCAATTACCATGATATGGAGTAGTCTTTAGTCTTTAGTTTAGCATGATTATATGCACTTCTGTCTTTTCTGTTGTCTTCCTCTCCATTTATCTGGTCTTGTAAAGTTCCACAACTTGATCTACTCTCCAAGTCTAAGCCAAAAAGTTTTAGACTTCATCATCATTTTTTGGCCATGCTCAGGAACTTAGATGAGAGATCTGGTTGTGGTGGAAATGGATCACCATCAAGAAACGGTACTAGCAGTAGCAGCAGGGTCATCTCTAGATCTATGGTAGCTGGGAAACGATCTCCTCCTCCTGAAAAACTTGATAGAAAGATGTCTTCAGCAAAAGATGATAATAAGCCAAATGGGTCCTCTTTACTAGCCACTGATCGAATGAACCATGTTGATTCTGCTTCTGCTCATCAAGCATCACAACCAGAACAGGAAGCTGCTGGGGCCGCTAACACTGCTGCTCCACTGGCTGGAGGAGCAGGAGAAAAGTTGAATGCTGAAGTGATTGAGTGGCCTAGAATTTACGTTGCTCTCTCAAGAAAGGAAAAAGAAGATGATTTCCTTGCAATGAAAGGCACAAAGCTCCCTCAAAGACCCAAGAAAAGAGCCAAGAACATTGATAAAGCTCTACAGGTATACATAGAAACATACAAACAAACAAACAAACAATAATAATAATCTAATCTAATCTGTTTTTATTTTGAGTGGCTATCTTTTGTTTGTTGCTTACCATTCCAAAATTTATTTTATCCATATATTGTGTGTATATATATATATATATATAATCTTGTTTATTGGTTAGATAAGAAAAATAATTTGTGGGTTACTGTGCTTTTTGGCAGTATTGTTTTCCAGGGATGTGGCTATCTGACTTGACAAGGAATCGATATGAGGTTAGGGAGAAGAAAAATGTGAAGAAGGTATAGATGCTCTTTCTTGGTTGTATTGCTCTTCTTGCTTTTGTTTGGCCCATAGTTATTTACCAAAAGTTCTTTTTACAAATTTTATTTATAAAAAATTTGTTTAAAGTTTTCAACTTGAGGGGTATTTTAGTTACTATGCAATTACTGCTTTAAACTTTAGTTGCATAGACCTTGAGGGGTATTTTAGTTACAATTGTTCTTAGATTTCTCATTTAGGCATTGAAGTCCTTACAATAGGAGGGGTATTAGATACCACTCCTCCCTCTGGTCATAAACTAATAATTCTAATTACAATTTGGCCTGATTGAATTTCATTGACCTATTCTGCACAATCATTTAATTTGAGTTTATAAAAAAATAAAATAAAAAAAAATTTCTCATTCTTGACAATCACGTGCATGACTTTTGGTGTTTCTTTCCATCCACTTTCCTTGATGGAAATTCCATTTACTTTTATTTATTTATTTACTTCATTTCAAAATGCTTTTGCAAATCAACCCTTCATAGTTAATTAACTAAAAAAAAGGAAAAAAAAAAATCCCAACCCTGTATTGAAGAGAAGCAATATGGACAAAGTGGTGGTACAGGTAGCTAGCGTTTGAGAATTGTGGTGCTGTTTTCAAGGCATAATCTTAATATGATTTTGTTCTTAAAGACCAGAATGTGGGGGATTAGCATAATGGGGAGAATAGTACAACATTGAAAAAGTGTGTCTTGGATTAAATGTCTTTATATTATTATAATTTTTTTTTTTAAATTGTAGCAAAGACTAAGACAATTTTGTGTTTTTTGCTTGTGGATGGCATAAGCAGCAAAAGCGAAGGGGTTTGAAAGGAATGGAGAGCTTGGACAGTGAATCTGAGTAGTAGCGAAATTTTTTATTCAATTCTGCTTGAGAAAAAGTTTTGGGGGCCTTCTCAAGTCTCAACAAAGCTGTTGCCTGTTTGTTGGTTTATAGTTGGTGGGGTAGGGTCCACCAACCACTTTTTGCAATTCACCTGCCCCCATACTTATGTATCACTGAGTTACTGTTAATGATATCATCCCAGAGGTTGAGGAACAGGAAAGAATGAATGAGAGAGAAAAAGAAAAAAGGTCACATCTTAATTTTATGGGAGATCAGATGTCATAATATTTTGATCCTGGTTGCCTATAAAAAGACAGTAATTTCATGAGTAGTTCTTAGACCACAGCTTTTACCACTTTTTTTTTCTACAGCTTTTCTGTGTAATAGTTTGTACAATCATTTTCATGTAAACTTATTTCACAGTAGAACTCTACTAAAACTATGACACAAAAAAGTGTGGTCCTAGATTTTTTTTTCCCCTCAATTTTATAAGAATACATGTATGAATAGAAATGGATTTTTCATTTTTTATCTTCCATCATGTGTATGATCTATCTTTTTTTTCATTTTCTTTTTAAACACTTTAATTATTTTATTAGAAAAGATAAAAGAATACGTGACAAGTTGTAATTAGTGAAGCATAAGATAAAGCATAAAATACACAAACACATTTATAACAAATAAAATCTTGGCCCACAGTGTTAGAGCATTAACATTAGCTGTGTTAAAAAAAAAATGTCATTTTAATACATCAAAAAATTACCTTATTTATTTTTAATACACTATTTTATAAATCACCTACATAAGACATTTTATTTTTCCATACAATATATTAAAATAATATAAACAACACATTAAAATAACTTGAAAAACTACTACAATAAAAATAAATAAATACAAAATCAACCACAACCACTGCCCACAACCCACTCCCACTAGATCGGAACACCAACTACCACCACAACCCACCACCGCCCAAAATCGACCAACTACCATTGACCATCGTAACCAAACCCCAAATTCATCTAACCACTGTTGATCACCATAACAAAGACCCAAAATCAACCTAACCACCCCCTTCTACCGTAGCACAACCACCACAATCAGCCTACAACCGCCATAGTCCACCAAAATTAGCCCATCATAATCCATCAAAATCAACCCAAAACCACACACACATACAAAACAAAAACAAAAAAACTTTGGAAGGTTCATTGAAATAGATCCGAAGGTTCCTAAATACCAAAAGCTTTTAGCATATCCATCCATATGAGAGAGATCCATAGGTGGGAGCTCAGAACATGTGAGAGGTCGGTGGTGTGGCATGGTGGATGGCGCAACAACCTTAACGGTGTGGCATGGTGGGCAGCAATGCTAGCTCTGCGGTGTGGCAGAGAGAGAGAGAGAGAGAGAGAGGTTTTATAAAATATAATAAAAAAATTTAGCATATCTATCCATATATGGTTCCAAAAGTAGGATGGCACTATAGCAAATGCCAAATGCATTTGACATTTGACATTTAGAACATCTTCTGTTAGTGGGTTTTTGGTGTTTGGTGTTGGCACACCTGATGCACCTGATGCCAATACTCTTAGTGTGCATTTGGCATTGATGAAATTTGCCAACTTATTTTACTATTTAACTTATTTTTGCTACTATTTATGAGTTTCACTACGCTTTTGGTACTGGTCATGGGTCTCATTATACTATTTTAACTAACTTTTACCTTTATCTATAGTATTTTCAACAACAAAAATTTCAGTTTCAACAAAATAAACGGATCCCAAACGGACACTTAGAATATCAACATCAGTTGTTGCAAAAGTATGCAATTTTAACACATCAAAAAGCTTACTTTATTATTTAATCACATCATTTTACAATACACCCTACATCACATGTTCTATTCTTCAATTTCATACATTAAAATAATATATACAACACATTTAAATAATATTTACTTAAAATTCATCCCAATACAATACAATAAAAATTTTCCAATTTGTGAACATTAGATCAAAAATGAGACAGAGTATAATAAAAAAAAACAATAAAAATTTTACAATTTGTGAACAATACCATTCCAAATTTGGAACGATACTGTTCACCTATATTAAAAGTTTTAGAATTTGAAACATGTGATGTGGAAGCTTTTTTGGTATTTGGTATGCCAAATGTCAAATATTTGACATTTGACACACCTAATACTTGTGTTTATTTTATGTTTCACTCCCATAAGTTAAAGTCTTAACGTTTTATTTTATTTTTTATTATCTATATAATAATAATAATAATAATAATTTTTTAAAAAATATACATAATATTTTACATTTGGCATACATGATACTAGTGTTTATTTTATGTTTCACTCCCGTAAGTTAAATTCTTAACATTTTATTTTATTTTTTATTTCCTATATAATAATAATAATAATTTTAAAAAAATATACATAACATATTATAATTGATAAAATAAAAAATAAAATATTAAGAGTTGGATGGAAAGTCAATTATTTATAATAGTAACATGGAACTTATTGTGTATTTAAGGTTCATGAATGCGAATTTTATATGCATAGAAATGAAAAAATATAGTACAAAGAGAAAACAAAAATTGTTGGGAACAAATTATAAAGAAATTAAAACATATAGGGAGTGCATTGCTTATGAAATAAATAAGTTAACTTTTTGGTTTAAGAAAATATAATTTTTTATAGATAAAAATCTAACTTTTGAGTTAGCTAGAGAAGAATATAGGGACAAATGGAGCGGTGACTCGAGGTTTTAGTCTTTTCTTTGTCTGACAGAAAGAGCTTAACGCAGATCGTGTGACGTGGGTTCTAGGTACTAACTCGCGTGCGGAACCCACCACCGCCACCAGTTGTTTTCTTTTTCCTTTTTTTTTTGAAACTGCCACCAGTTGTTTTCAAAATTCAAAAATCTTTTTTTTTTTTTTGTCATTTGTTGCTTTGCGTTAAATTCTTTCACGCTCATCTCGTGTACAAAACTGCCCCTGTTCTGTTTTTCTTTTTCTTCCTCATCAATGACAAAGACAAATAGCTGTTTTAACTTTTTTATTTATGAACCCTCTAACTTTAGCATTGATTATTTTTGTGCTATGCCAAATGCTAAATATAACACATAAAAACCTACTTTCTTACTTTCTCTGCTTAATATAGCATTTGATAATACACCATACATCAAATGTTATATTTTAATATAGCTGTTTAACTTTTTTATAGCACATTGTAAAAAAAAAAACTGGAATTTGTCACATCTCATGAAGTATGGTTTTTAGTGTGCTAAATACTACAAATTTAGCACTTGATACACTAGATGCTAATGCTTAGAGCATCTGTAGCAAATGTTCTATAAAAAATGTCATTTTGATACACCAAAAGCCTACTTTATTATTTTACCACATCATTTTACAACATCTTATTTATCAGATGTTTTATCATTCAATTATATATATTAAAATAATATTTACAACATATTAAAATAATATATTAAACTACTTTCCCATCATCATCATCATCAACAACAACGGCACAACCACCTCGACTGCAACAACACCGACAACCACCACCGACAGCCACCACCGACACAATCCCACATCCACCAGCACCACCTTATAAGTAAATAAACCACAACCAAAAAAATTGTTGCGGCCACAAACCACCAGAAAAAAGAGAAAAAAAAAAAACACACACACACACACACACACACACACACAACCGCCACCACCCACCACTGAATTTGACCATCGCAACCCACCACCAATGATCCACCAATCACCATCTCAACCCACCCACTACCGAACTGGGTATCAAAAAAAAAAAAAAAACCCATAGTGACAGAGATCGGAGTGAAAGAAGAAAAAAGTGAGAAGAAAAAACTAAGGGTGATGTCTGAGAGGAAGAGAGAAAAACAATGAGATTGAGAAGAAAAAAGAGTGAAAGAAGAAAAGAATGGAGAGGCTTGATGTCTGAGGAAGAAGGAGAGGCTTGATGTCTGAGGAAGAATGAGAGAGAAGAGAATGAGGAAGAATGGAACAATAATCTTAATTGTTTTGTTTGCAACATTATTTAATTATTTTAAAAGTATTGTTAATAGAATGCTGACATGGCAGAATCTAGACCCTTAAATTATAAAAGTGTGATTAGGATTTAAAAAAATCTATTAGTAGAGTACCTTAGAAAATCTAGATGATCTGAATCCTATTTTAAAAGAAAAATGTTAATGTGACTTGAATTTAATGAGGTGGTGCATGCTTAACCAATACACCCACCATTGGTTATCATATTTCATACTAAGCCAATTGCATTTATTAGAGGAATGACAGCCCAAAAAAGATTAAAGTATAATTTTTTGGCTTTTAAAATTTATAAGCATTTTCATTTTAGCCATTTATGTTTCAATATATATATATATATATATATATATATATATATATATATATTTAATTATGCTTTCATATTGGCTAAGTCGTTCATTTTTGTTAGTAATCTGGGGACACTTGGCATTATATAGGTGACGTGCATTAATGGATGACACTAATTTGACACTTAACAGTTTGATTACAAACATAAATAGCTAACATTCATTTGACGTTTAACAAATCAAATTACTAACAAAAATAGACAACATGGACAATATGAAAACATAATCAATTATGAAAGGTCAAAATGAAAATAATGAAATATAAAATGCCAAAATGAGAACATCTTCAAATTTCGTTCTCTCCGTACATTAATAGGTTGTAGCTTGAACCCCTTCCCCCCTCTTGAAACCCTTAAGCACTTCATGTATGGAGATGCATCATCCTACCTATGAGGGCAGGTGGAAAAACATATTTTCCCCTAGTATCTAAAATCTTAATTGGTTTGCCCCACAATCAAAGTCTAAAAGCTGAATTAGAGTTTAAATAGGAGTGAGAGTATTAGTGGGTGTTGTGCTTTTTTTTTTTTTTTTTTGGGAGGGGTTTAAGTACCTTATTAGAAGTGAGAGAATCTTATATAAGTATTTTTAACTACACCCTTAAAAAAAAATTATTTTTAATTACACAAATAGAAGGATGGAAACTGAAATCCTATGCTCCTTATTAGAGCACTAGCATCCAAGGATGCAAAAAAAAAAAACATATTTTGCATATTCAAACATTATTATATTTATTTTACCAATCTATTTTACAACTCATCCTATATCCTAGTTTTTATTTTTATATACAAGACAATAAAATAATATAAACTACCTAATAAAATAGCAAGAAGTATTTTACTCTCTCTCTTTCCTCCCACTATCTTTTTCTCTTCACCCACAACTGCAAGATTAAATTTTTTTTTTTTCTTTACCACCTATGAATAATAAGGTTGTATATATGCAACCTTACTATTCATAGATTGCAATTTTTTTTTTTTTTAAATCCCAGATGAAATGGGTTTTGACTGTCTTAAGTTGTAAAATAGCAATGGGAGGATGTTTAACACCCTCAATGCTAGTGCTTTAATAGTAATAGGTGACAAATAAATAACAAAACATTTTAGCAGAATTGATGATGTAATTGATTAGGGATTGAACTCGGTCCACGTATACGTGTAAGATTTAGAGGAGAAAACGACAAAATGTATTTGAAGAAAGCTAAGGATATGTTCATACCTTTTAGGGTTGGTGACAGTGACACTGCTATTTTTGTTGCAATTGAGCTTGAAGATTGAATTATTTTGATTCCTGGATGATTGCACCCAATCTCTTCCCTTCAATTTAGGTTCATTTTCCTCTAATTAAGGAGTTATACCCTAGCAGTTAGCAGTGATTGGGAGACATAAAAGATAAAACTTGGAGATGAAAAAGGATCTATGCAAATCTTTCCTTTCTTTACGAAACTTTGACTTTAGTGAAATTGATGACGGGCTTTAAGTTGTGGCCAAACTGTGGTTACTCGGTCCAAACTCCAAACTAGGGGTGTCAATGTTCGACCCAACCCGTGAACACGACACAAACCCGACACGGGTTTTTTCGAGTTAGGGTTGGGCCTTAATGGGTTTGGGTCATAAACGGGTCGACCCGAAAGCAACACGATAAGAAAAGTGTCATAAGCGGGTCAACCCGCGTAACCCACAATAGACACGTTTGACACGCCAATTTATTTGTGTCAACCCGAAATAACCCACTTATCACAACCCGTTTAACTTGTATAACAAATAAATATTTATTTTATTTTAGATTTGTCAAATATCTTTTATGTCCAACATATATTTTAAATTTGAAAAGAAAAGTGAGTAATTACAAAAATTTACAAGGGATATAATTGTAAATTGAAACTTTACAGACTCTAGAACTACCAATACTTGTTTTTTTTTTTTTTTTTTTTGGCATAGAACTTGCACAAATGAAATTGGATGAGCTTGTGGAAGATGTTATGAATTTGGACATCAATAAAGAATCTATAGATGATAATCGTGGTCATAGTCAGGATTAGTCTACTGTTTGCTCAAATTATTTTAATATTGATACTTAGCATTTGGTGAGTTCCAAGTATATTACATATTTGTTGAACTATGTTATTTTATTTTTGTTAAACTTTGTTATTTTGAATTTGGGTTGAAGTGTATGCACTTCTTTTGGAATGCAAAGAACTTATTTTCTAGATGAATATTATATTTTTGTTGAACTATATTATTTTGAATGTGGGTTGAAGACTTGAAGTATATGCACTGCTTTTTGGGATGTAAAAAAAATTATTTCTAGATGGATGTTATATTTAATATTATGCAGGTTGAAATGGGTTGTGTTACATTCGTGTCAACCCAACACGACTCGTTTATTAAGCGTGTCAAATGGGTTGGGTCAGATCAACCCGCTTAATTAACAGGTCGGGTTAGGGTTGAAGGATTATGACACGATTATTAAATGGGTCGGGTTAGGGTTGAGCCATTTAGTCGAATACCCCTACCTCTACACGACACGAACCCGACACGCTAACCCGAATTGACACCCCTACTCCAAACTGCCAAGTCAGCCTTATGTCTGATACCAAGGTGAAATACTCTCTTTCAAGAACCAACAAAACAACAAGTACATACACTGCATAATTGGCACTTCTACGAGCAAAAGTGTTCGAAGATCTAAGAAGGAAAATGTTTAATTAGCAGCATATTATAACTATTTAAAAATAAAAATAAAACAAGGAGTTTCATGTAGGGGTCAATAACAAAAATCAATTTTTTTTTGTTTTTTAATATAAAAGGTGAGAAATATATATTATTAAGGCTAAATACTAGTGCACAGGGTTGTTGGCATAATTTTATACACACTTTGCATTGAAGTTATAATTTCAATGTAAAGTGTGCATGTATGGTTGTGTGTAACAACTAGTGTGAAATAAACATGGTGTGTATGGATGTATGCAACAGTTGGTATGAGATTAACATTGCTCCATTATTAATATGAGGACATTACAAAGTTACAACTTACAACATAGTATATTACTGCATGCAAAAATTGACCTGGCAAAGGCTCTCACCAAAACACAACCTATCTTCTTCTTCAAATGTTGGAGAAGTTGACCGCAGAGCTCGAATAAGTTGAACTTCATCAGTTTCAAAAGTAGCATCAAAGGCTCCGACTTTAGATGCATATTTTATCATAGTAAATGCAGGAAAGAATCAACCAACTTAGGAACCAAATCCAACAATGATCTGACGACTTTGGTTATCCCTAATCATAACAATTCCCTTACCTACACAACCTTGCAAATTCTGCCTAGTTTACTTCCAAAGAAGAGCCAAGCCGACTCCCACATCCACTCTCTATCCACAGCAAAAACATTGGTAAATTGTAGTCTCTAAAACATAGTTCTTCAATACGGTTACAAGTTACAATCAAGTCTTGTTTCAATATAAAACATGACTTGGGGAGCTTAGATATAAATGATCATAACCAACAGAACAACAATCAGATTGTTTCTTATTTGGGTCAATAATGAAGATTTTCCATATTCCAAAAATCATAGGGTTGTGTTTATTACACACAAAATGTTATACAGTTTTACACACCATATTTTTCAATTGAAACCGTGATTTGAAGTCACGATTTCAAACTTGGAAATCGTGACTTCAAATCACAGTTTCAGTTCAAAAATAGGATGTGTATAACAGTTTGTGTGCAACAAATATTACCCTAATAATAATAATAATAATAATATTTCAAAATCATGACTTCAAATTACGGTTTCAATTGAAAAATAGGATGTGTGTAACAGCTTGTGTGCAATAAATATTACCCTAATAATAATAATAATAAGATATGTCTAGTAAAATAAAAATAGAGAATAATTTTGGTCAATAAAAGATAGGTGTTATCTTTTTTCTTTTTTCTTTTTTTATCTAAGAAGTATAGAATTGAACCGACCTGAGAGAAGAAACAAAACCCCTGATTCTCTCCACTCAGCTCACAGTTAATTTTGGTGTGTGTTGAAGTGGGCCCGTGTGTGTGGCTTGAATTGCCACAAGCCCAAGTCAATTACAAGTAAACCAAATACAACTTGTAATAGAAACCACAAGTCTAAGTCGGTCACACTTAACCGAATACAATTGACACAAGGAATCCTATATTGCCGACTAAGCATAGCAATATATAAGTGCTAGTGTGCGGCAATTATAATTGACAATTCCTAAAAACCTAGCAGCAGCAGTGTAAGAAGACAAAGAATGTTTTTTTGTCTTGTCTTGTAGGTGAGAGAGAGTTAGGGTGTATTGAGATTTGAGATTCTTGACAGTATTCTTGTTCACTATTGTATCTTCTTATTTTTATTGTGAAATTTCTCCATCTTAGCCGTGGAGATAGACAGTTTGCCGAATCACATAAATTCTTGTGTTCTTTATGTGGTGTGTGTTTATTATGATCGGAAAATATTGAACAGCCAAGAACATAATAAAAAAAGCCATAAAATCTAGAAATAGTTAGCAAAATAAGTCTAGTTGTCTACCCAGATAAAGTCATTAACCAAAATTCTCGAAAGAATAATATCCTTGGCTGCTAGCATTGTTGAGTGTTTTGGACTTGGGTTGTTGCTGGTTTGGCACAGACTTTAAATATCTTTTTAACTAGTTCTGTCTTTTGCTAAGTAAGCTATTCCTCCTTTCTTCCTCTTTTTTCTGCTATGCCCAGTAGAAGAATCTGCCAATCTTGCTGTATCGCCAATGGCTTTTGCAGTCTCTGAGTGGTTACTTTGTTTTATATCCTTGAAAGCTCTCTCGTACCTACCAATGAAAATGTTACAAGTATCAGCACTTTATTAGAATTTGGGACCTTGCCTTGAAATAAGAGTTTGTTTGTTATGAATAATTTTTAGTCTGCACGGAAGTTATTTGTTTTGGTTAGCAGAAGATAGTGACCACTGATCACAAAGTGCCATTTCAAATTTTCAATAATATTTTTGAGATATTTGACTTTATCCAACACAAAACAATTCAGAGGTTGTTGAGACTCAATTCAGTTCATATGAAACACTTTTTTGGAAAACTCTAAAGACAGTTGACAAAGTGAGATTTAAAGAATCTATGCAAACATAAGTGAAAATATGTATTTGTCCTTAATTTGTCTTTCTGACAAAATCAATCTAAACTAAATAGTAGGGATAGTGTTGGAATTAGGAAAAAGTGGACATTAAAGTTCTATTCTCTAATGGAAGACGTGATCCAAAGAAAAAAAAAAAGTGGATGAATGAAATCAAAGCTCAGAGGTTGTGCTCTTGATGCCGAACAAAATGGAATCAACTCATGTTCTGCTGAGTTGGTGAGGATGGAGGAATAACAGCGGTTGAAGAATAGGCAAATGGTGGCGGCAATGATGGTGGATCTGCTTATTGTAATGGTGTTTCTTCATACACCAACTTTGATTTTTTTTTTCTTTAAATTATTAGTTCTATATAAATTAATAGGGAAATGTTAACAAGCATAGCAAGTAAAAAAATCATCAAAAAAGATTAAAAAAAAATTGTCAAAAACTGTCAAAAGTTGCTCAAAAAGTTGAAAAGCTGCCAATAACTGTGTTGTTAACGGACACCTTACGGTGCCTATTAACACAACCCATAAAATATTTGAGTTGTTCTCCAATTCTAATTTAGCATTTTTTTTCCCTAATTTCATTCTATATGACTTAATCTATTTTAAAAATTTGATCGTTTAGAATACTTGGCTTTCAAGCTTCTGGTTTTCTTTGCAGTACTAATGCAAAACTTGGAAACAACTACATCATTGATCACAACGTTGTAGGTTTCACATCTTTTCCTCTAAATTCTTGTACCAATTTTAAGATATAATCTTCATGATTTACTATTTCCCCCCTTTTGGATAATTTTTCTTAGTGTGAACATAGAAACTATTGCCTACATGGTCACATATGATCGCAGTGCTACTACAAGCTTAATTACCATTTCTATTGCTACATGCCTAAACATCAGTATACTTGTCTGCATAGGCCAAAGACAAAAAATTTCATATTTTCTTCATAGCAATTTGAGAAGCAATCACCTTTAAATTAAGTTTTTGTTATCTAAAATGTGGCTGCCATGAATTATATTGTACAGGGTTTGCAGATTGGCTCAATCTGTGGTCCATCCTGCCAAGCAACACCCTCTTATTGGTTACACACTTGCACTGTGTACGTACAATATGGGCTAAACTGGATCTCTCTAAGAACAACAAAAATGAAAATCCAGTTTTATTCTAGCTGTCTACCAAACTGGATCTCTCCATCATTTTAGATTCTCAGCTAAATATCAATTTGTTCGTCCATACACAACGTAATGAACCAAAAAGCTTTGCTTGGATGTTGGCTGGATCAAGCTGAGGATTGCATGAAAAGGGAAGTGATAGAGTTTTAGGAGTTTCTATGAGGATAGGCATTAGCAATTGGGTAATTTTAAGTGTCTGCGTTATTATCAGATTATTATATTTTCAACTTAGCTATATTGTATTTAAGAAAGGGAATGCAGAATTTCAACTTGTTAGGGAGATCAACACTTTGGGGAGCTTCCTTGAGTAATTAATATAACATATAGAGACACACTTTAACCCAAAAGGCCTAAGCCCAATGAGTATGTGCTCAATTATGTTATATTAACCACTCATTCTTCTCATCTTTATTCAATGTGGGACTTCACTCACACGTGTAACCCAACAATCTCCCCCTCACGTGTGAGTCTCTGCCTCTCTGTGGGGTTCAAGACCTCTCTATGGGCCATGAACAAGTCCTACTCACTCCGCCTTGCCTAATGGGCTTTTCACTTCATCAATGCATCATCCATGGGTCTCTCGTACGCCATCCATGGGAACCACGTGTCAACCCCGCACGCACATCCATGGGAACCCCGCACGTCTATGTCCATGAGAACCTCGCACCACACCATTATTTAGCACCATTAGCAATATTCCTTTGTTGGGCTTTTTCTTTTCTTTCTTTTTTTTTTTTTTTTCTTCACAGGTTGGAATTTTGGTTAAAATTCCCTACAACTGGTATCAGAGCCTAGGGTTAGGTTTGAGTGGGAGCAATGGCAGAGGAAGCAGGAAAGACGTCTGGAATAGAAAAGTTTGATGGCACAGACTTCGCGTATTGGAGGATGCAGATTGAAGATTATCTCTATGGGAGGAAATTGCATCTGCCTCTTTTAGGGACAAAACCTGAGGCTATGAAGGCTGAGGAATGGGCTCTTCTTGACAGACAGGTACTAGGAGTTATCAGGTTAACTCTGTCTAGGTCTGTTGCACACAATGTTGTAAAAGAGAAGACCACAGCAGATCTGATGAAGGCTTTGTCTGGTATGTATGAAAAGCCGTCAGGAAACAATAAGGTGCACTTGATGAAGAAACTGTTCAATCTGAAGATGGCAAAGAATGCATCAGTAGCACAACATCTGAATGAATTTAACACTATTACAAATCAATTATCGTCTGTAGAAATTGATTTTGATGATGAGATCCGTGCACTGATCGTTTTGGCTTCTTTGCCAAATAGTTGGGAGGCAATGAGGATGGCAGTAAGCAATTCTACAGGAAAGGAAAAACTCAAGTACAATGATATACGAGATTTAATTCTGGCTGAGGAGATTCGCAGAAGAGATGCAGGTGAATCCTCAGGATCTGGTTCTGCCCTAAACCTTGAGACAAGAGGCAGAGGTAATAACAGAAATTCAAATCGGGGCAGATCAAAATCCAGAAATTCTAATCGGAACAGAAGTAAATCTAGATCAGGCCAACAAGTACAATGCTGGAATTATGGGAAAACAGGTCACTTTAGGAATCAATGCAAAAGTCCTAAGAAGAAGAATGAAGATGACTCTGCTAATGCTGTAACAGAAGAGGTACAAGATGCATTACTTCTTGCAGTAGACAGTCCACTTGATGATTGGGTTTTGGATTCAGGAGTTTCGTTTCATACCACTCCACACCGAGAAATCATACAGAATTATGTTGCAGGTGATTTTGGTAAGGTGTATTTGGCTGATGGTTCAGCCTTGGATGTTGTGGGTATGGGAGATGTTCGAATATTGTTGCCCAATGGGTCTGTTTGGTTACTGGAGAAGATTCGACATATTCCTGACCTAAGGAGGAATCTGATTTCTATTGGACAACTTGATGATGAAGGACATGCAATACTATTTGTTGGTGGTACTTGGAAGGTTACAAAGGGAGCTAGAGTATTGGCTCGTGGAAAGAAGACTGGTACTCTGTACATGACCTCAAGTCCAAGAGACACAATTGCAGTTGCTGATGCAAGTACTGATACAAGCCTATGGCACCACAGACTTGGTCATATGAGTGAGAAAGGGATGAAGATGCTGCTGTCAAAAGGAAAACTACCAGAATTGAAGTCCATTGATTTTGACATGTGTGAAAGTTGCATCTTAGGAAAGCAGAAAAAGGTGAGCTTCTTGAAAACTGGCAGGACACCGAAGGCTGAAAAATTAGAGTTAGTACACACTGATTTGTGGGGGCCTTCTCCAGTTGCATCCCTTGGAGGTTCAAGGTACTACATCACTTTCATTGATGACTCAAGCAGAAAGGTATGGGTTTATTTTCTGAAAAATAAATTAGATGTATTTGAAACCTTTAAGAAGTGGAAGGCCATGGTTGAGACAGAAACAGGTTTGAAAGTAAAATATTTGAGGTCAGATAATGGAGGAGAATACATAGATGGAGGGTTTAGTGAGTATTGTGCTGCACAGAGAATTAGGATGGAGAAGACCATTCCTGGGACACCACAGCAGAATGGTGTGGCTGAGCGCATGAACAGAACTCTCAATGAGCGTGCTAGGAGTATGAGGTTGCATGCTGGACTACCAAAAACTTTTTGGGCTGATGCTGTTAGCACTGCAGCTTACCTGATAAACCGAGGACCTTTAGTTCCCATGGAGTTCAAACTTCCTGAAGAGGTTTGGAAAGGTAAAGAGGTAAAGTTTTCACACTTAAAAGTTTTTGGTTGTGTTTCTTATGTTCATATTGATTCTGATGCTCGTAGTAAACTTGATGCAAAGTCAAAAATATGTTTTTTCATTGGCTATGGTGATGAGAAATTTGGCTATAGGTTTTGGGATGAACAAAACAGGAAAATCATCAGAAGTAGAAATGTAATATTTAATGAACAGGTTATGTATAAGGACAGGTCAACTATAGTATCAGATGTTGCAGAGATAGATCAAAAGAAATCTGAGTTTGTCAACTTAGATGAATTGACTGAAAGTACTGTCCAGAAAAGGGCTGAAGAAGATAAGGAGAATGTAAATTCACAGGTAGATCAGAGTACACCTATAGCTGAAGTCCGGAGATCTTCCAGGAACATTAGACCTCCACATCGTTATTCACCCACTCTAAATTATCTCCTATTGACTGATGGTGGTGAGCTAGAGTGTTATGATGAAGCCTTGAGAGATGAGAATTCAAGCAAGTGGGAGTTAGCCATGAAGGATGAGATGGATTCCTTATTGGGGAATCAGACATAGGAACTGACTGAATTGCCAGTAGGAAAGAAGGTTTTGCACAACAAGTGGGTATACAGAATAAAGAATGAGCATGATGGTAGCAAACGTTACAAGGCCAGATTAGTTGTTAAAGGGTTCCAGCAGAAGGAAGGTATTGACTTCACAGAGATATTTTCTCCAGTTGTGAAGATGTCAACAATTAGACTGGTACTAGGAATGGTGGCTGCAGAAAACTTACATCTTGAGCAGTTAGATGTGAAGACAGCATTCCTTCATGGTGACTTGGAGGAAGACCTTTACATGATTCAGCCAGAAGGGTTCATTGCTCAAGGACAAGAGAATTTAGTCTGCAAACTGAGAAAGAGCTTGTATGGCCTAAAACAAGCTCCTAGACAGTGGTACAAGAAATTTGACAGTTTTATGCACAGAATTGGGTTCAAGAGATGTGAAGCTGATCACTGTTACTATGTTAAGTTTTTTGACCATTCTTACATCATATTACTGTTGTATGTGGATGATATGCTTATTGCAGGGTCTAGCATTGAGGAGATTAATAATCTGAAGAAGCAATTGTCCAAACAGTTTGCAATGAAGGATTTGGGAGCTGCAAAGCAAATCCTTGGTATGAGAATCATTAGAGACAAGGCTAATGGTACATTGAAGCTTTCACAGTCAGAGTATGTGAAGAAAGTTCTCAGCAGGTTCAACATGAATGAAGCAAAACCAGTGAGCACACCCTTGGGTAGTCATTTCAAACTAAGTAAAGAACAGTCACCAAAGACAGAAGAAGAAAGGGACCACATGAGCAAGGTGCCCTATGCCTCAGCTATTGGCAGCATGATGTATGCTATGGTGTGTACAAGGCCAGACATTGCACATGCAGTGGGAGTTATGAGCAGATTCATGAGTAGGCCTGGAAAGCAACATTGGGAGGCAGTCAAGTGGATTCTGAGATATCTGAAGGGTTCATCAGATACATGTCTTTGCTTCACAGGTGCAAGTTTGAAACTGCAGGGTTATGTAGATGCTGATTTTGCTGGTGATATTGATAGTAGAAAGAGTACTACTGGGTTTGTTTTTACTCTAGGTGGTACAGCTATATCATGGGCTTCAAATCTACAGAAGATTGTTACTTTGTCTACTACAGAAGCTGAGTATGTTGCTGCCACTGAAGCTGGAAAGGAGATGATTTGGCTACATGGTTTCTTAGATGAATCGGGTAAGAAGCAGTAGATGGGCATTCTACACAGTGACAGTCAGAGTGCAATCTTTCTTGCCAAAAATTCGGCTTTTCATTCAAAGTCGAAGCACATACAGACAAAATACCACTTTATCCGTTACCTTGTTGAAGATAAGCTGGTAATGCTTGAGAAGATTTGTGGATCTAAGAACCCGGCAGACATGTTGACTAAGGGTGTCACTATTGAGAAGTTGAAGCTGTGCGCAGCTTCAATTGGTCTTCTAGCTTGAGGATAGGAGGATGACTTGCAGGGATGAAGGATTGTATTATGGAGGTTTGTGGTTGATGTTTGCAGCTTGTAAGCCCTTAAGGCCTAAGGTGGAGGCGATGGAGGAGTTTGCTCATGTAGCTTGATCAATTCAAGCCAAGGTGGAGATTTGTTGAAGTGGGCCGTGTGTGGCTTGAATTACCAAGCCCAATTATTCTTCTAAACCAAATACAAGCAGTATTAGGAAACCCAATTCTACTAGGATTATAATTCCTAGTACAAGCCGACCTACATATATATATATATATATATATATATATATATATATATTAGGTTTGTGATACTTTGTAAGTAGTGAGAATTAGAGATAATTCCTAATAACCTAGCAGCCGCATAAGAAGAAAGAATAGTGTTTTCTTGTCTTGTGGGTGAAAGAGAATTAGGGTGTATTGGGATTTGGGTTTCTTGAGAGTGTTTTTTGTGCACTATTGTATTTCTCCTGATAATAGTGAAATCCCTGCAACTCCGTGGACGTAAGCAAATTGCCGAACCACGTAAATATTGTCTTGTGCGTGTGATTGTTTTCTTTGACGTGTGTTTTCTCTATTTGTTTTGTTTCTCACAGGTTGGAATTTTGGTTAAAATTCCCTACACAACTCTAAACTCTATTACAACTCAGTTCATACCACACCATGTTAGTAGTTGTTAGGAATCATCACATATTACAAAAATGGAATATTGCCACTTTCATTTGGCTCAAATCCATATACATGAAAGAAAGTACTCAAGACTCAAGAGCTCTTGAGTTTTGCCCATCTCTATAACATGATCCCAGCTTGACATAAGATTTGTTGTAAAAATATTGTGTCACTAGCATCTTTCTCTACTTTTTAGTCAGCTTATTGACAAGCTAACAACAATGGCGTCTCCTCCTTTTCACTGCAATAGTTGTGAAAAAGTTTTAGGCTCTATCAAGGCACTTTGTGGCCACACCCCATGGAACTAATCCTTGCAATTAGTCATTGTTGAAGAATGATGTAGAGTTACGTTTGAGGTGCAAAGTCTAAGGGCCTTCCATTTCCACACGTAACATTTAAATTAATTACCTAAAAACTGAAAAGACAAGAAGAAATTTAAATGGTATAGAAAATAGAGTTCCTCAACCAAAACTGCACAATGTGCAAGGTTCCTTGTCAAGGCTCTATCTCTATCTTTAGGTTAGGGACCTCACAATTATTGAACTAAATTTGTCATTTGAGCTGAAATTAGAGTTAATGAGATGGCAAAATCTATAAACCCTATATTTGAAATGAGATCCAAATCCGAAAGAACCATGGGTCCTCTTGAGATCTTGGGCCCATTTTTACCACTTTGAAATTTTTATATATTTATTTTATTTTATTTTTTGGATATAACCTCTGAAACTTCACTAACAATTTTCTTATCAGTATAGAGATTGCCAAAGTAAACCTGCAAAATAATAAATTCCATCAAAAGGCACAATAGCTAATCCTTTTACTTGCCAGATCAAGATTAGCTCCCAATTTCAATATAGGATAGGATTTAGCATTGAATTACTTTTTGCTTTCAATTTCGTTTATTTTCATTTAACAAAATGATACCTAAATTTAACAAATTGATACCTGAGTTACTTTTGCGTTGGTATCTTGTTAATGTATTCGTCCTTAAATTCAGGAAAAAAATTAAATAAAAATAAAGAAATAGTAGTAATAATTCAACAATTAGCATGTGTGTGCTTAAAGGCTTTTCTATTTTTTTAAATGTTACAAATTTTCATTCATCCCAATTTGGGTTTATGTGTTTTTTTCTGTGATTGGCAAATGCACAAACCTTATTGGATAAACACATAAATCCAAATGCACAAACCTCATTGGATAAACATATAAATCCCAAATTTAGATGAATGAAAAATTATAATATTAGAAAAAAATTAAAATAAAAAAGGTTTTAATCATGTGCATAAAAAACCCAATAATGATGGGTTCACAAATATATGGCCTTAGAGGGTGATGACAATGTGTTAAGCACGAAATTCAAAGAGAAAAATAATGGTTTTTAACTTAAGAGAACCTGAGAGAAGGTTTTTCACTTAAGACAAAGCGAGAGAGAAATAGCAGGAGTGATGTTTTTTACTGTTTTTGTGAAGTACATGCATCATAGAAGATTTGTAACATTTAGGTTAGGAATTTCCCTCGTATTATAGAATTATTTAGATATCAAGACTTCATTGAATATTTTGGTGTAAAAATAGCACTGTAACTCCTAAAATAACTTTAGGAATTGATATTCTCTCCTCTAAAACCTATTGATGGTGAAATTGGATTCTCACATTTTTATTATTGAATTTACTTCACCAGTCAACACATATCTAATAAATAATATAGAATTGATTCAAACTGCGGAAACTATTTGGAACCGACTCAAACGTATTTAAAAAGGGACAAATCGACCAATGGAGCCAAGGCTAGCAAGTAGAGACAAGTTCTTTTTTTGATGTGAAATTGAAGGTGAACTAAACTGGCCGATACATATATTTATATATTTTAATATATATAGTAACCTTACGTCGTTGTTTTATGCATAGGTTTAGCTTTACAAATGCACTTATAATTTATAAATAATCATCTAGTGTTAAAAATTATAACTTTTAACAACTCAAAATATTATTTTATCTATTTTAACATCTCACATTATCATACACTTTTTTAACCACTTCATTATTATTATTATTATTATTATTATTATTCTAATCTGTGTGTCTTCCTCTCTCTTTCTATACATCTCTCTTCTCCAACTTGGAAGATGAATTCACCTACTCAGTTTGCAAATAAACATGCTGCCCATCATGCAATTTATCAACTAATTTGGCAATTGACTGAGAATTATCAAAATCTGCTTGAGTCATCAAAAACTGAGAATTAAAGGAATTATCAAATTTGGACAAACAATTCAACTCTGCCTGCTCCCTACGAAGTCGCTCAGAATGAAAAATTGGTGGAGGAACTATGGTTGATTCATAGCGAAAATCAGCTGGATAAAAGCCCAACCCAAAATCAAACTGATAACCACCACAATCAAACCTACCTTTCAAACCCAAACCCACATCACAACCGGAGACCTATTAGCCACAAATGAAACCACCAAGAGCTGTAACCAATACTGAAACTACCGTAGCCCAGACCCTCACTCGCCGAACCATCGTAACCCACAAGCCAAAATCCAACCTTAAAACCCACAAGCCAAAATCCAACGTTATGAGAAGGAGAGGGGGAGAAGATGAGAACGAGAAAGAGAGGCAAAATTGACAGAAAAGAAAGAGACATGCATGAGTGGGTTTAAAATGCTATTATTTTATTATAGCACTCAACTACAGTGATAGATATTTTTGTGTGTTGGTTGTTAAATTGGCTTTTTGGCATTTTTAGCATTCTTGATATGAATGCTCTTACATGATTATAGAACTCATAGGCCACAACTCAAAAACAATACAACAATGTAGTAACAGATGATTTACCTATTCTCCATTACTTTTGCAAAATTACTTCACTGCAAATGTGAAAGCTGAACAATGGTGGTCTGCAACAGTTTCGGTTATAGGGAAATAGACCCCATTGGTTCAGTAAAAAATGTGAGAAATTACCGAACTAATCCAACTATGCACAACCCTAACACAACTTTACTTATTAATATATTTGGTTTCCTCCACTATTTCAAGAAATAAAGTAGCAATAATAGAGAAAAAAAATTGTGTTCTATTGTTAATTGAGAAAAACATTATGAATAAATTTTGAATAAAATACCAATTATTTGTTAGTATAAATGATCCTCTTCTAATTGCTTGAATCATGTGAAGTAACACACAATTGTCATTTACACTCACACGTAACACATGAATTTTTCTTGTTAGCCAAATTCCATTTCATAACATAGGTGAGTATGTTATTCTTGGAACACTCGCACACCAGGTGGTAGTTACTTTACTTTTGAATGATATTCAAATTTCTTGGATGATGAAACTTTTCTAGTTAATTTAATCCTAAATCATATTATAAACCTAGAATTACAAAAAAAATTGAAAAATTTTGTACTAAAAGAGTATAAAATAAATGAAATGAAAAAAAAAAATCCTAAGTACGTGACAAAGTGGTGATGAAGGTAATGAATTGGCACCTAGGTTCTTAAATGACCCACGGTTTTATCCTCCACAATTACCTAAAAATAAGGTACCTTTCAATTATTTTTCTTCAAAATGTGTATAACATTGACATTTCATCTCCATTTCATTAAAGAAATAAGCATTACCCTCACTTTCAGTCGAATGCTTACGAGAAATAAAATGAGATGTAATGGACATTTCCTTCTAATTATTTCTTACCACCTAACATCCATTTAAGAGCTCATAAAATAATGGAAATAAATGAAAATGAAAAAAAAAAAAAAAAATGTTACATACTCCTCTTATCTTTGTATCATGATGGGCCCAAGTGAGGTGAAGGTGGCAACTCAGTGTGAAGTTTTTGGAGCAATTTTTCCATGCTGTAGCAAGGCTCAATTTAATAATATAATACTTTAAAAATATATATATTGTTACCACTAGAATTGATTTAATTTAATAATAATCGGTAATCCATGCAATGCACAATAAAGTTCAACATAATATGATTTTTTTTTTTTTTTTTGGTTTGAATATGAAATTTGATCGTTATGATAATTATCAATAATCATTTATTATAATTATGTATATATTATATATTCTAGCATTAGGCAAAACTAGTATGTAGCCCCATGCTACCGCACGGGAATGGATATATTATTAATCATGAATTTGTTCATGTTTAAAAGGCTCAGTTAAGTCTAAATTCATATTATTAACCAGAAAATTTCATTAACAAAACTTAGCAATATATATATTTTACACAGAAAGATGAACCTTGGTGAAAATATTTATCCAAAAGATCCATTCACGCTTTTGAATCTTCAATCTCTATTGGTGATAGAAATTTTCGCAGCTTAAAAATTTTAAAATTAAAAAAAAAAAAAAAAAAAAAAAAAAAAAAAAAACCCTTTAGAGTTGTACTCATTTTGTAGTTTTACGATGGGTCATTTTGTAACATGATGGGCATTTACGTGAAGAAAAAACCTCTGAAGTTCCATGGCTGATAAAAGAAATTTTCTCCAATCTCTTTTTATAGAGAGATGGGTTTGTGCGTGTTTTTATACATCCTTCATAGTTGTATTATCACGAAGCAGGTCCAATGGATTTAGATTGGTACTATTGATTCCCAAAGCATGAGTGTTTAATGTGTTATTAATTTCATCTCATTGGCTTCTGCACATGACAGCAAAATTAAAAATAATTAAATTGTACACGTGTATAGTAAAATTGGACTCCAATTTCAGATTCTAATTGAACAATTAGAATGATAATATATGATAGTAACAACAATAGGAAAATTCAAATAAAATTTCGGATTAAATTGTAACAATCTGAATAAAAAATTCCAGTAGAAAGACAGGGTGGAGTGATCCACTCCAAGAAGGCGACCAAACTTGCGTAAATATAGAATAATAAATCTCTCTCCGAAAAATTTACATTGTTCATAACTTTTATCTTCACTGAAAATTTTAAAAACATAGTGACTCACATCTGCCATCCAGACATTTACAGCCGGATCCTCTCCAATTCACGTGAGATTCCATTGATCACTAAATTCCTTTGCAGCCTGCAAAAAGTATCATCCATCGGTCCACAACAGTGTTTTCTTCATTGTTATAGGTGCCAAACCTGAACAAAAAGCCACATATAAGGATAGTGAATTTTAGGCATAATGTGCATCTAATCACATATTAGCAATTTATAACAAATGTAAAGATGCAAACTTTGTAAGTGAATAGTAAACAAAAATCAGTGTTAGAACCAAGAAGAAAGCACTTTAATTCGAAACTCAGTGCAAATGTAAAGATGCAAACTTTGTAAGCAATTTATAACAAAGATGCAAACTCTGGCTTTGCTATCTTTTTGGAAATTATGCAATGTATCCAAACCAAGTTCTTATCACCGATATTAATCTCTTTGGTTTTCACGTTTGACTGCAAAATCAAGAAAAAACTTAATTAGCATAGTAACTCACTTGACCCGATACATAGAAGTGGTTTTAATGAGAATGAATCCACATACATTTAGCCACATGATAAGTTCTTATCACTGATATTAATCTCTTTGGTTTTCATGTTTGACTGTAAAATCAAGAAAAAACTTAATTAGCACAGTAACTCACTTGATCCGATACATAGAAGTGGTTTTAATGAGAATGAATCCACATACATTTAGCCACATGATAAGTTCTTATCACTGATATTAATCTCTTTGGTTTTCACGTATGACTGTAAAATCAAGAAAAAACTTAATTAGCACAGTAACTCACTTGACCCGATACATAGAAGTGGTTTTAATGAGAATGAGTCCACATACATTTAGCCACATGATGCAAAATTCAACTTCAATTTCAAATTCTAGACACATGGCTCAAAATTAGAGTCCTAATTTGAAATTCAATTAACACAAAAAATAATTTGAATCTTAACTTCTTCTTTTTTTTAGGTTGACTCGTTTTATTGATATGACTATATATACACACAAACGATTATTGACACATAAAATAATTTCTCCCCATTCTGAATCATTACAGTTGCATCTTTAATCTCAACCTTACCTTTTCCTTCTTGTTTTTGGCTATTTTTCCTTTTTTGGGCAATTATCTGATCTGTGCCTTAGGTGTCAATTCCTTGAGAGCACGTTACATGTTTTGACAGAAGGATGAAACATGGATTGATGGAAATCCCACCACGTGAACACTTAGCTCAATTTCCACTTCAATTGAATTTGGGATAGATCTTTACACAGGGTTTTTTTTTTTTCTTTTTAATAATGCCACATAGATTTTTTGACTCTCAGATGTTTAGGAGCCATTTGGTAACGTTATTCTAGTAATATTATTTGTATTTTTCTGAAATACACGTGGGTGAAAAAGTGTGTAAAAATACGTATAATGTTGTTAAAAAATTGAAAATATGTTGTTAAACTAATCTATCAAACGGGGTCCTTAGACTTTACACTACAAAACATATTTAGTCTAGATTTATATCTCTAATAAATAGAATATGAACAGCCTATCAAATAATTGACCAATAATAATAACATAAACAATAAAAAAAGAGCTCACCTTTGATAAGAAAATAAGTAGCTGAAAAGTCTCGTCGGCAATAGAGTTTCCCAATTTTATGACTCCTATGGAGGGAAAAAACCACACCAAATAAGGACAATTGATGAAGACAAAATAAAGAAGTGAAATTCTACCTGATTCACTCCCGTCCACTTGTTATAAAGTTGTTATAAAGTTAAGTCTTGTTGTTTATTTTATATATATATATATATATATAATTATTAATTACTGTTCACTTATAGACCATGATTGAAGGGATTCAAACATTTAAGTCTTGTTGTTTATTATATATATATATTCAAACATTTAAGTCTTGTTGTTTATTTTATATATATATATATATATATATATATATATATATATAAATATATAAAATTATTAATTACTATTCACTTATAGACCTTGATGGAAGGGAGTCAAACATTACAACTGGACGAAGACTATATTCAGCCAAAAAAAAAAAACTGGACGAAGACTAATTGGAATTTATCTTGTACTATATTTTTTATTTTTATCTTGCACCCATAAATTGAGAACTACACCTACACGCCTCTAGAGTCTTCTTTGCAAAAGCAAAGATCAAATCAGCAAAAGCAAAGATCAAATCAGCAGAAGATAGAAGCTCAAAACTGCTAAAATTGAAATAGAAATCCTATCTCAAACACTGTTCCATAGAATCCACAAGCAAGCCTCAGTCTTTGATGAGTTCGATCCCATCTCAGATCTGTTCTCACTTCTCAATATTAAATCAAAATCTCATTCTCAATCTCAGAAGTCTTTGTTCTCTCTACTCCCAATCTCAAGTCTCTCTAGTCTCAAGTCCCAACCCTTCACTAACTTCACTCCATACCGTCCACAATCCAAACCCTGGCTATTGCCGCCGCCGCCTCATCACCACACTCACGGCTTCGCCTCACTGTCCACCATGGGTTAAAGCTTCTCATGCTGATGGATCAGCTTCTTAGTCTCAAGACTCTCAGGTATATTTTCTTCCTTTTTCATCAATCTTTTTCTCTATTTGGGAATATGATTTTTTCCCCTTTAAATTTATGTACATCTCTCTGATATTTAGTTTTTTTGTTTTTTTGGGGGTGTTTTAATTTGCTTATTCACAAAAACGAAGGAAAGCATATGCTGAAAGAAAGGAGTAATCAAACCTTAGGAAGAATGAAGAAAAGTACAATCGGAATAGATGGAGAACCTCTTCCTATATAAGATACAGAAATACCCAAAGGCATGCATCATTGATACTGAAATATTCTTTTGAAATTCCATAGCATTAATTGAAGAAGAGGGGAGCTGTACAGTGAAGGAGAGGAAGGATTTTGGGTTTTGATTATTGTAGGGGAGCTGAACCTGAATATACATGGGTGTAAAGAGCAGAATGTTTTATTCATCCAAAAAAAAAAAAAAAAAGAGAGCACAACGAAATCTGATCTCACTTAATTTTAGACAGATGGAGGAAAGACACATGACACGAAATTAGAGTTCTAATTTGGAATTGCAATCTGGACACGTGTCACAAAATTAGAGTTCTAATTTGAAATTGCAATTTGAGTTTCTCTCTACTTCACCTATTATTATATATATAGATTTTTTTTTTTTTTTTTAACAAAAGGTGGAAGTTGGAAAATGACATTCCTAGCTTTGTGTTTTGTCACATATGTTGCTTTGGTAAGACAACAAAGCTTCACATGGACCCCAATCCCCAAGTACTAGAAATAGTATTTTGTATCAAATGATATCACGCCATCCGTATGACCTAATAAATGAGAGACATGTGTGTAAAAATAACTACCCATTAACACATCTTTTATTTGTTAGTGAAATAGTTATTTTTTACTAACATGTCTCACACTTATTGGATTTTGATATTGCTATAAACATTCATAAGCTTCTTTTTTTTTTTTTGCTAGGTAATTGCGGGGTATAGAACTCCCAAGCTCATAGATACACATGGTATCGGGTACCACCAGGCTACAGGGCCCGGTGGTGTAAACATTCATAAGCTTAGTATTGTGAATTGTGTTCTTGTTTATATATGGAATTATATATTCTACTATTTATATAAAATATGATATGTTAAGATTCTAATACGGTTTAAATAGAAAATAAATTTTAAATACATTTAAATAATATATATTAAAATAATTAAGTGTAAAATTGTGAAGTCTCAATACTTTATGTAACACAACATTATGAGGTTAACTAAAATGGAAACAATTTCGGTCTTATAAAGATTATAAATAGTATTGTCTTATTATATTTATTATATTTGGTATGATATAATATTTGTCAACTTTTAATACAATATTGTTTAAAATAAAAATAAAATGCCTTGTAACTTAATTAGTTGGCACATTTTTGTGTTTTCAACAGAAACATTCAAGCTTTAAATCTTCTCAGTCTCAACTATCAAATTATCAATAACAACAACAATAATAAGAGCAAGAATGTGTCAAATATGTAAGAGAGTATTGTAGGGAGTGTGTATGTTGGGAAGAAATTAAATTCTATAAAGATGTGATGTAAAACCCAAGTTTTATACCCTCCAAAGTCCAATCCCTACATGCCACACCATTTAATCACATATTAAAGAACAGGTATAGCTACATTCATTCAATTCTAATACTCATTTGAAAATCCAACTTAACTGAAACAAAGAGATATTAAGATGTTATTTAAGTGTAGTAGTATGTATTGAGTTTTAAGTAAAAAATTGATGTAACAATTTCTTATTAAATTGTGAAAAACACAAGTTTTACACTCATCCTTACCAAATTCAGACTTATTGAAATTTCGATTAAAGTTCCTTATGGTCCATTCCATTCCCTGTCTATCAGCCCAATTGGAACAGGCATTCCATTCTACCATTGCACCCTCTTATAAATCTCTGAAACACGTAAATAAACGGAATTCATCTTTTAAAAAAACTTTCTTTAGCATTCATTTCCCATTCCCAAAGAAACTATAAACTCCCAAACTGGAGAATGGATAATAAACAATACATACCTGAAGTGAGGGCCTCACATTATAAATTACATGAGCATCAAATTCCACACAAGAATCTACAGGAGCTTCAGACCTTGCATGCAGTGCACAGAGTGAACATCGGAGCAAGGGAGCATGTCACCCAAGTAACTAAGTTCCATACATAGCTCCATTGAAATGTTAACAACAGATTAATGTGGGGATAATTAGATTATTTTTTCAAACTGGGAATGAAAATACTACTGTAACACTTGAAAAAAATAACCAATTCTGGTTCAAATGCAGTCAACTTCAAACAAAATTGTAGTATATTAGCGACTGAATAAATAGGCACTTCTCTTTTTCTTTTTTCTTTTGTTCTTTTTTCATTAGAGAATAAAATACAAGCTCTTGCAGCAATCTTCCCTGAATATTGCAGGCAATGCCTTGGACAATGAGCTTCTTAGGTTCCAACTGGGAGCATTTCCTCTTCTATCCAGTGATCCCTTATGACTTTGAATTGGTCCTCGCTTCATTGAGGCTCTACAATCCAGTTTATGGAATTTGTTTGTTAATATCAGTGTAAAAAAATTTCGAAAGGACAAAAAAAATAAGTAGCAAGGTAAGTCAAAAATCATGACAATACATTGTTAAAGCATATTAAAATAAGTATCCTCAAAATTTATTTATTTCTTTTTTTTTTACTTATCAGAAAAAAAAAAACATACCAGTCGTTTGAAGGATCTGCTTTGTGGCGTTTTCTTCGAATTCTCCACATTGGGTTTCGCACGATCTAGAGCCTACAGATTAACACATGCATGCTTCTTTATAAGCCTCTACAAAGAAAATTACTTATAAATAAATAAATAAATAAAATAAAAAATTAAGTGTAAAAGTAAATGCTCTGCTTGTGTGTGCATGCATGTGAATGTGTCTATATTTTTATTTTTTTGATTAGTAATGGAAATTCTATTCAGACACTTAAAAAAAGAGTCACCCAAGCATACATGATGTATACATCGGGGGCTCAATATAATCAAGAACACAAATTACAAGTATCGATCAAATCATAAATCGAAGAAATTGAATGGCTTCCTACGATAGACATCCAATCTGATAACGTTCTAAAAAAGAAGAGTTTTATATCGATTATTGTCCTTTAAGAATCCTCTAAACACCAGTTGTTTCTGTCCCATCAAATGCACCTTAACAAACAAGGAGGGACAGCCATCCAGGTAATATTGTTGTGATGCCGACCAAACTTCCCTTGCCAGCATGCTAAAGGTCAACCGCAGACTTCTACTTATATATTCTTTATCTTGAAATTGAATCACAATTTATTAAGTAAAAAACAGTAACAATAGCAATTCAGTGACCAAAACATATAAAACTCAAAACCAAGAGCAAGGCTTCTGGTCCAATGCAATGGACAGGCCATGAGACCAATATGTGGCCAATTCTGGCACTGTGTCATGTCCAAAATCATGTCTAGTGCAGCACTGGACGGAGGCCGGACCCCTAACCCAGAGAAACTTCACAAGGAAAAGTAAAGCTTAACGTGTAAATGAGAATATATGTACTAAATACTCTTTTAAAACGGTACCATGCAAATACAATATAAATTCTGTCTAGCTTACTAGAGTATCACAACTCCTTAAGCAAAGTGCATATGTATGCATCAAAGTATCAAACAGTATACTCTTCAGACCAGGGTAAAAAACAAAAACATCTAATGACAAGGTCAAAGGCAGAAAAATTATTACTCATAAACGTAGCATCATGTAATCATGCAAATTGACATTTCAAAACCTGTGACTGACATCTGTCACTCTTCATTGCACATACAAAATAAATCAAGCTTGGTGGTAGGAAAGCCCAACTAAAACACAAAAATCAAGCAATAACACGTCACATCTAATCAAACTAATTTCATTTGAACCCAATAATTGCAAACCAAAATTTATTTTAAAATGTTCAACAACCTAGGTAGATAAGAAATGAATTGGTGAGAAAATAAGAGCTGGGAATAGAATTGACAATAAGTAGAGGGCCTTATATATATGTGTTTGTGTGTGTCTGTGTGATTGTTTAGGTGTTTTCTGTGTTCAGTTCGAAATTGGAAAAATTGGGAAACAAGTGTTTTCTCATTAATGGTGAATGGTGAGTTTGTAAATATGAGGATTTTTTTTTTTTTTTTTTATAAGGAAATAATTTATTGATTGAAAAAAAAAAAGGTGCTGAATGCACAGGCAGAATACATAAGAGTACAACACAATCATAAAAGAGAATAGGAAGGCAACAATTGAAAAACAGAAAAATACAAAACTAGTTTTCTAGGAACCCACAATTGGGAACGAAGAAGACAATGAAGACCAATCATATGAGGATTTCAGAATCTAACACTTCAGCTTCCCATACTCCATTATAAGGATTTCAAACAATGAAGACCAATTATAATTCTTACACATGAAACACCACTCCATTATAACGGTGCCCATTCTCCTTAAGTTATTGGCGGTCAAGATCTTCCACAAAGCCACACACCATGAAAAGAAAGCCATCCTTGGTGGGACCCCAAATTTCCATATACTTCTCCAAGGAAAATGTAGGTCACCCCTCCTTAGACTCTATAGTAGCTCTTCACCTGGAAAACTTTGGTTCGGCAAAGGACACCACACTAATATCTGTCTCCTCATACAGTCATACCTGATCTTAGCATTAAGCACTCTCTCCCTTTATTTGTTAACTACTCATCCTTCCGAATCTTCTTATCCCTCTTCATTTTCATCTTTACAACCTTTACTCCCTCTTCTCTTGATTGCCCAACAAAAACCAAAAGGAGTTTGGGTTGCTGAGTTGTTCCTTGATTTAGGGTCCCTATTCAAAGCTTCAACCCTTCCTTGATACGGGGTTGTCAATTGGAAATTGTGAACAATTTGTGTTCTTGGTGATGTTCTGGGACAATTTAGGGTGCTTTGGATGCCAGTCAGTGATAGCACAATGTTTGGGTACAAGGGCCTGGTTAACCCTATTGAGTAAAATCCAGCCAAATGAACTCAGCCCTAGCAGGGTGTGTTCACATCACAACCCACCAGAAAGGTGGCTTCTCAAAATAGGATGCTTTGTAAAACTAGGAATCTATTCTTTTTATTTATTTAGTGTGCATCAATTCTTTTTTTTTTTTTTTGGGTAAAACTACACATCAATTTTATCTAAAGAAGCATTGGATTCAAAACTTTTCTCTTTTGACTGAGCACTTTGTTGAATCACAGTTCAAGATATTCACATTCATCCCCTTAAAAAAGCATACTTCAACAAAATCAAGCATAATATATCACAATAATACATAATAAAACTAAGAGGGACACTTCATAAAACTATTAAAAAAAAATAGAGACTGATCAAACAGGAAAGAACCTGAATCAAAGATTCCACGCGACGCCGCATCCGTGTATGCATGAAACCCTCTGAGCACTGCAGGAATATGCATGGAAAAGATTTAAATCAATCAAGAAAGGAATAAGTAAAAAAGCATGCTAAAATGAAGCACGGTACAAACTGGAAACACCAGAAGGTGCCAGTTGAGCTACAAGGCTCTTCGCAACAAAAACAACAAATTTCAAGATAAATGAGAGCATATTATCAAAATATGTTGTAGCTATTGTACTTATGAAGACAAATTTCTACCATTATCTATTCAACTGAGAGCATGGTGCACATATACATGATCAACTATAGTAAACACAATAAAAGTGCTGCATGAATCCTCCCATCACCTTCCCTAGCTAGAGCACTCACTGGGTGGCTGTGACAAGTAGAGTGAACATAGTAACATGTACCCTAATGGTCATAGTGACATATGCTAAAAATATGACAGATCTACAGTGGTGTTCATACACAATACATGCTCCTCACTAGAACATAATATAGCCAAAAAGCCACAATATAAATAGATTTAAACTGAATTGTGTGAATATATCCAAGAGCAAATGGTGGATTTTGTCTGATGTAACAAAGCACATCAAATAGTTTTAACCACTAACCAAATGTTTTTAATATAGGTACCATTTCCAGCCAAAACTAATCATTATGTGTACATTTACCTAAATGATACTTAAGAAATTTTTGACATGCAATATGGAATCTCTGTGTAAGAAGGTGCATTGCTTTCTCTGTCATAAATATTGAGACTAGCATATGCACATGTATTAATTTTAATTTTTTTCTGTATTTCACATTTCCCCAAGCATGTGAAAAAGTTTCAGCTAAAAGAACGAAGAATTCAGGCAATTTAGGTAAAAGAAATCTCACTTTAACATGATAACTAACATAAGCGTGAAATGTTGATAAACTCCAAACAGTATGGTCCAGCTTTTTGCCTTCTACATGACGAGGGAAGATAACTGCATTTATTGAACACATGGCAATCTGTTACATTGGGAAAAAGAAGGACAGAGAAAAATAAAATAAAATAAAATAAAACAACTCTTCTACATTACCAAATGTCACAAATCCTGCATTGGCCGATAATGCTTCAGCAGGAGCTCCCTCTAGTTCTGGAGGAGGAGAAGGAGACCACAAACAAGAAGGGGCACTGTTAAGTCCAGCTGTACGTCTTGCTTCCACAAACTCCTAAACGATAAACAAACCTTGAATGTGAAAAACTAGAACTAACCAAGATCAGATTAAAGAACACATACCAGAAAGGTATGCTTGGAAGTGTCAACAATAGAATTACCATAAATATGGTAAAATTGTAATATTCAATATTTGAAAGGCCTTCCTAGGTTGACCAATAGGCTACAATTTCAATGGTCCCTCCTTCCATAATAATAGGATGGAGGGTGAGCTTGTGGGTTCAAGGCCCACTTGGTGCGTATGTAGCTTACCAATAAAGTAAATTAAAAAAGGCCTTCCTAGGACCATCAACAAAATGTGACAGTCCAGCCATATCTTTCCCAGATAAAAAATCCACGTCTGCATTTTATTTCAAATGTACTCTTTGATCAGTAAATTTAGATCATATATTTATTGTACCTGCAGGAAGGAAGTTGCAAGAACAATATCTATGGAGTCCGTGAATCTCATAGGATATACAACGGTCACCTTTTCAACCTGGCAGAAACCATTACAGAATTTTGTCAGCATAATTTCAAGCACTTTTCTTCTATAGCTAATAGTGGGCTTGAAAACCTTATATAGCTAAAAATGGATGAAATGAAAACATACACAAATGAATTGCAGATTACTAGAGGTTCTGTAGAGCAAAGACATTTTTAACTGAATTTTATATATATATTCATTCAAAAATATGATATTGATGCGGCAAAAGATCAGCCTACACTTAATAGTGACCAAAGGAAGGAGACAGGGCTCTCATTATCCAGAATACTAGAGTATTTAACTTTTGCTTTTGGCTTTCCAAAACCCTTTTTTTTTTTTTTTTTTTTTTATGTTGTCATTTGTTGGCTTTATTAAATGAAGAGGCTGTCAGAAAGTATAGAGTATGTAGGAAGTCCAGAATTATTTTAAAACAAACATGCAGATGAGTGGAGGGGGAAATCAGTTTTAGCTTTTGAGCTATTGAGATCTATGTGAGAAACATGTAGGAAGTTAACCCATTTTATTGCTTTCTGACTTGTTTTTTTATATAATTGAAGTAGAAGCTGTTCCATCTCTGCTAGTGCCAGTTTTTTATTTGTGACTTCTTGCTGCGTCAGCTATAAACTAAATGCTAAATTAATTGAAGCTGAAGAATTATTTCAAGGAGAGAGGGAGAATACTACATGTAAAACTATTTCAAACAAAAAACTTTCTAGTGAATACTACTACTTTCTACAAATAAACCCATGAATGGTTAAACAAAGTTGTTCAAAGTTATAAAGAAGAAAGAAATGCAACAAAATGTGTCAAACTGTTAAGATGATATTTTTACCTTAGGAACCAGGAAAAAAGACTCATTTGGTCGATGTACAATGGCAATCAGCCGATCCTTATTAGGAGCAACAGCCCTTGAACCAAGTTTTTTTAGAATTACTCTCAATGGAGCTCCAAGTACCACTTCCCTTACAGATGCAATCTTTACCAAAATAGCATGTCTGTACTCTACACAACATCAACAAAACAAAAGTGCCAAGAGCATCAACAAACTCAGCCACCAATTACATAAATAAATTAGATAAGTGAATACATGATAAGTGTGTTTTAATACTATATGATATAAAGCAATCTTAAACAAAGGTAGACTTCACTGCATTTATATCAAACAAACTGTTCTAAGTTTTTATATGTAAGGTGAAAAAACACTCAATTGTTAATCACAATGATTTGCATCAATCATGATGTATTTTTAAGAGCATCATTCAGCATTCTTGCCTGCACAGAAGCCCTGAACTGCATGGTAAAAGGGGGATAATGATCCAAATAATAAGGCTTCAGAACAGTAGGTGCAGCAAATATAAGTCAGGTTGGGAAAGGGGAAGAATGATCCCAACCTTTAGGAGGTGGTATCTCATGGAATGATAGTATGCAACCACTCTCTCACAACATGCTTGTGTGTCCCACACGCTGTGAGGGATCAGCTGTATAAGATAAGTTTCCAACATATAGGGCTTCAAAACAGTAAATGCAGTAGCCAGTCACTCAAATTATATCATAAATCTACAGCTTTGAACACAAGGGCGATTTGCACACCTGATGTCAGATCTTTAATTTTGAGCAATATAATATGGCATTTATAACTACAGTCTAATATAGGAAGGTCTACAAGTGAATAAGGCATGTGGAAGAGGATTTTGGAGCTTGAGTTATAAATTGTCCTAGGGATTTTTTTGATAAGTATATAAATTAATTTAAAAAGTGCCAAAGGAACACAACCCTAGTACGAAGAGCAAGAAAAAGTAAGAAAAACATTAATTATCAATAATTCAACTGATCTAAGAATTCTAAGAACTCTGTCAAGGAGATTGAACTTGCTCCTGATGCCACTCATGCAAGGAATGTAAAAAAAAAAAATCAGCTCACTACGAACAAAATTTCAAAGCAAAAATTCCACATGACACACAAGAGCAAGACTCACTGCACCTTGGCTCCTCTATGGCACTCAAACCGGCCTTGTGAACATTCCAACAGTTAATCATATATTTGGGCATCACCAAAGTCAGCCCAACCAAAGTAAAGATAAAGGACTATACATCAGTTGCCATAGAGCAGTGGAGAAGCAAATGATCAATAGATTCCCCACTGCATTTACACATAACACCAATCAACTATTAAAATGTGATGCTTGTGAAGGTTATCAACTGTTAGAATTCTCCCAAGGACCACAGTCCACATGAAAAAAGTCACATTTCTTGGCACCTTAGCCATCCAGATGCTCTTCCAAGGGAAAGAATCCTGTAGGACCTCTAAGAGCATTATTAATATTTTTTTTAAGACATGGAACCTACCAAGGCAAGGCCCTTTGGACCCACCTCTGAGGAGTAAACCATGGATACATGACCCCACTCACCAAAACCGCGTATCAGGTAATCTAGGAGAACTCCTATTAGGGATCGACCCCAAGATGCCTGGTTCAATAGCTCATCCCAAGCCTCCAACCACTAGGCTGCATAGGTCTCTAAGAGCATATTATATTATGATTTCAGCTCAAACGCTCCTTTCTTTGATAACAACCACACCTCTTTGTCTTGACTGAATGAGGCAAGAAGATTAAGCTCTCTAGATTTAAGGCAATGCAATGCAACAAGTGCAGAACTTTTTAACTACTGCACTTATGCAATACACATCTATTAACAATCCCTAGCTCCCGTTTAACAAGGTCATCTATGGTGATTCACGTTGCTTTTATTTCAACTCTATTTTCTTTTCTTTTTTTCTCCCCAAAAAAAAAAAAAAAATCTACTTTCTTTTATATAGGTTTTTCTGTGTGTTAACCAAAGGAAAGTGCTTAGGGGAAAAACTTATGTTCAAAGAAAGAATATATCCTAGAGTCTTCTTTTAAAAGCTTATGTTGTCCATGGCAATCCACTTTCTTTCTTGATATTTCTATTCTCTATCAAGACATTTTTTTAATTTAGTACCATTTTCTATTGAGAGATAAAATGAGAATTTCTTAAAACCACTTAGTAGCAACAGGGAGGAAAATTCTAATAAGCACTTGAGTGCAAGCATCTAACTTTGAACCTGAGAAACTGGCTTGAACCCAGGAGAATAGTCACAATCAGTTACCATCCTAAAAAATTTTGGAATTTCAAAAATAAATTGAAATGTTGGTTTACCTATTCACTAGTTAATGCAATACAGCTAAAACAGAGTTACAGGTTATACACAAATCTTTTTATATTCTGCTAGTCTAAGAGTTTGTTGCGCCCTAAATTTGAATGAGAGCATAATAATCCAAAAAGATTCCACTTGAAGCATGAGTTCATGAATATGATAAGGGAATTACTGCAATGAAATTTCTTTTTTTTTAAGTAATGAAAATTTTATTGAATAAAATATACCCAAGTACACGGGTTGAACTCAGTGAGTAGGTACAATCAAATTCTCAAATTATAATGCTCGAACATATCTAACAAAGTAAAATAGGGCACAGAAGGAAAAGCAACACTCCAATCCAACAAAGTGTGCAGGAAAAAAGATTTAACTTGAAGAATAGACAGTTCACATCCCTCAAAGCTTTCTGTTCCCACCAAAGAAACCACATTAATGCGGCAATGCCCTCCAAAAAGCTATATTATGATGCCTACCAAAAGTACCCTGCCATGTGGCTAAGATATAGAGAACCCTCTGTGGCATAACCCATTGAAATCCAAACAAACAACACACCATTTTCCACAGCTCATAAGCTATAGGACAATAAAGAAGGAGATGATCCACCAATTGGAATGTTAACTAAATTGAGAAAGGAACTGCTATTGGTAGATGATCACCTAAGCATAGTCTAACCTTTAGCCACACATCCATGCCTAAAATTCCTTTTAGGTGCTTCTGCTGGGGCAAGTTATTGATTGCATAACTATTTACCAATTTCTATTAGCTTTGCACAAAACCTTCTCAGAAGGTCAGTCAGAAAATCAAAAGAGGTTAATAAATGAGTATTAGAGCCCAAAAGAAGCACAACCCTGAATTGCTTCATCAAAAAGAATTGAATAATAATTGAACCTAAGTTAGGATAACATGGGGACTTAAGTTCTATACAACACATATGGTCAAACTAGCAGTAATCTCTTCAAATCATAAATTGATTTCTTTGAACTTCATGAATATTAAAATATGTGCAGCTACACTTATAAGAATGGCATATATGTGTATAAAATGAGAAATCATTAAAGTTCCAACATTTTTAAATTCTTCCAGAAGGTCACCATCTCAGGTACAACTTCTAAACATTTCACTTATTAGTTCATCAAAACTGATCCTTGAAACAAAATTTACCTATGTTATGTATGAATGATGAAAAGTTGTTAAAAGAAAACCTTTTTCGTGAAGTGAACGAAATATTTCGAGCAGTCTTAAAAATTATACGCGAAGATAGACATGTTTAACAAGTGATCCTAGATATTTCAGCATATCTACTACAGCAAGCTTATAATGACCTTAGAAAAGGAACTCGTTGAACCTTCATCTGGAGGAAGTTTTGACAGATTCAGTTTCAATGTGAGATTAAAGCCATCCTTTGGAGGATCAAGAATTTGCACAACCACGCCATATGCAGCTTTTATAGCTTCAATGGCTCCAAATGGAAGCCCATTAAAGAAAATGGCTTCTGCAGGAGGAGAGGGTAGAGATACTGATAACAGCAAGACGTGGGAATTCTTCAACGACACCTGCAATATAATTTTGGCACTTAGTTAAAAGAACCCAAAACTCATACTCCACATGACAAAACTACCATATTCAAATAAACAATTACTAGTCTCTTCACACGCATTATGCTCAAAGGCTCTATCTAATTACTATAAAGTACACATTTATTCTAGTGCAAAAAGTGGGGTTGCAAGGGCCTTGTAGCTCAACTGATACCTCAATTAGTTTTTATCAGAGACGTCAGGGTTCAAGTCCCCACACCCCCAACTTTTTATCAAAAAAAATAAAAATAAAAAAGTTTTAAGAGTCCATTTCGGAAAAGCTTTTTTAGTTAGCTGTGAAAACTTAGCTGAAATAGTACAGTGAAACAGTACTAAAAATAAGCTGACTTTAAGCCAATGCCAAATGCAACCTAAATGTGACCTAAATTTTAGGTAAGTGAAATTTATTATTTTCCTTAGTAGACCCTACTAATTGAAGTTGTTAGTACTTATTTTCCATTTTCTGCCATTTTATTCTATCAAAAATTCAAACAAATTATGAAAATTTATAAAACAAATCGATTCAAGATACAACTTCATTGAATAAAAAAAAATCAATACAGCAAAAAAAGAAGAAGAAGGTGAAAATGACCTGAATGTGGAAACGAACATCGTCAAACTCGACCCAGTTGTAATCCAATTCCACTGCTTTATCAAGACTGCACAATCAAATCAAAAAATGTAAACATAAATATACGAATGAATTTCGAAGCATGAATAAAAAAGAGAATAAGAAGAAGAAGAAGAAGAGAGAAATGGAACGAACTTGTGAACGCGATTCAGCAAGGTCTGGAGGAGAAATCTGGAATGAGATTGCAACAGTATCATCGCCCCTTTCTTTTCTTTTTTTCTCTCTCTGTGTGAATTTGAGAGAGTGAAGTAAAAAGACAAGTTTGAGGGATCAAAACAACATCATCGAGTGTTTATTATTATTGTTGTTGCTTACAACTTTGGGTCTTTGGAGATTCTCTCTTTTATTTTCTTCAACTCTCGTCGGCAACGGGTCGGTTTGACTCCATTTTTATAATTGGGTCGGGTTTGCCCACATACACAGTTAAAATAATGAATTTTAGTTAATCTACGGCTAGGCTATTTCTTTTTTCCTTTTCTTTTTCTTTTTTTAATATAAAAGACTAAAATTCAATTTATTCCTTAATTTTTGTCCAAGTATTTCATAAAAATTTTGTTTTTATTGATTTAGTCCTTGATATTATACAAATGAATTAATGCGATCATTTGTGTTATTTTAATTGATTGTGTTGTTGTTTTTTTTTTTTTTTTATAGATTTGATTTTGTAGTTGATAAGTTATTAAGAAAAAAAGTTGTAAAATAGTCTCGCTATTGAATTTAGCGTCTTTTTGAAAATTTCTAATTTGTGATAACTCATTTGCATAATGCACTACAAAAGGTTAGCTTAATTTTCAAAAGCTAAAAGTTAAATTATTTAAAATAAAACTAAGACAAAAAGTAACGTGGGATTTTCAAACAACAAACAATACATAAAATAAGTAAAAAGCTCACTTATATAATCACATCGCCAAACTCACACTTTAGACAATATAAACGAATTGACTTGTTTTGGCAAAGTTAGAGATTTATTTATTTTTGGTTTTTATAAGAGACACAATGAAGGTCTTAATAGGGATTTTTTCACAAAATAACATCATTTTGCTAACAATTTCGTTAGTTAGCAACATTTCCAAACTATATAGGAAACTAGCATCTCAAGTCTCTTAGACTCGAGTTCACTATAGCAAATTAAGCCTTAGAGACTTAAGTTCCATGTGTTGGCAAAGCTAAGGTGGAAAAATTAACCATGTGGAGCTTAAGTTTTAAAGACATAAAACCTAGAAAAACTCGAGTACCATAAAAACATAAAACCCATAAAAACTTGGATACAAAGAAAAGAGCAAAGAAAAACCCAGCAAGCAAAGAAAAAAACCTAGCAATGCACTTGGATACAGAGAGGAAGAGCAAAGAAAAACCCAGCAATGCATGGTTGGAGAGGAAGATCAACTTTGCTCAAGTACATCGGTTAAATTCTTCTTTCTTCTTCTTCTTCACTCTATACTCTGTAGTCTATACGCTTTTTTCTTTTAGCTCTGTAGTGTTAGAGACTCGAGTTCCATATGGATAATTTTATCCATCTCAGCTTGGAACTCTAGTGTTTAAGGCTCGATTTTTACAACTAAACTTGAGTCATTCAAACTCAAGATGCTAGTTTCTTAAATAGTTTCAGAAACTTGTTAACCAACGTAATTGTTCCTAAAATTGTGTTAAATGAAAAAATAATTGACAAAAATGCAATTTTAAAGATTAATTAAATAAATTTTTTTTATAAAATAAAACTTTAATATTAGGAACTAGATTGGGTTATTTCTTTTCTTTTTTTAATATAAAAAAGTGATGTTTCAAATTTTTAGTAAAAATCTATTTTACTTTTTATCTACCAAACACTTTGAAAATCCCATCATAAACCAATATCTCTAAATGGGTGTGTTTGGATACCGCTTATTTTACTGAAACTAAAAACTTATTGCTGAAACTGAAAAATACTATAAATAAAAGTAAAAGTTAGTTGAAATAGTATAGTGATGTTTATGAATAGTACCAAAAAGTGCATTGAGCCTATGAATAGTAGCAAAAATAAGCTAAATAGTAAAATAATTTTAATTTTTAATTGGTTCCCAAACACACACTAGGATGTGTTTGGGATCTGATTATTTTGTTGAAACTGAAAAATTTTTGTTGAAATTGTTTTCCAAACACACATTAAGGTCTGTTTGGGATCTACTTATTTTGCTGAAATTGAAAACTTTTTGTTGAAATTGTTTTCCAAACACACACTAAGGTCTGTTTGGGATCTACTTATTTTGCTGAAATTGAAAACTTTTTGTTGAAATTGTTTTCCAAACACACACTAAGGTCTGTTTGGGATCTACTTATTTTGCTGAAACTGAAAACTTTTTGCTGAAAGTATTATAGATAATGATAAAAGTTAGTTGAAATAGTACAGTGTGATCCATGAATAGTACTGAAAAATGCAGTGGGCCCTATGAATAGTAGCAAAAATAAGCTGAATAGTAAAATAAGCTGATTTTTTAATTGGTAGTCAAATGCACATTTAGAGTCCGTTTGGATACTGCTGCAAACTAAAAAGCATTGTAGTAAAATAATTTTTAAATGTGTGAATAGTGTAGTGAGATCCATTTTTAATGAAAGTTTTGTTGAAAAAAGAGGTTTATGGGTCCCGTGAACGATGCACGGGACCTACTGGAACTCAATTAATGCTCTTCTTAAAATAAATAATAAAAAAAAAAAAGCGAAACACAAAGTTGAACGCCAAACTTAGTATCCAAATGGATACTTAGAGTAGACCATTCAAGTGTCCCAAACAAGCAGATTGTTATTATGAGATTTTTTTCTTTCCAAAATAACGTTAAAACTCAAACAATTTTGTTCGTTAGCACGTTTTCAAAATTGATTAGCAAACTAACATCTCGAGTCTAAGGAAGTCGATTTTGTTGTGCTAATCTAGTAGAATGAACTTGAGTTCCATGAAGAGATCAGACGAAGAACTACACAAAGAAGGCAAAACCAAAGAAGAAAACCTAGAAACCTAGACTAACACAAACTAGAGGTTCCAGGAGGCGGCGACGAAACTCCAGGCGAAGGTTTTCTTCTAATTCATTGTTTTCCTTGTCTAGGTGGATTTTATCAACTTCATTGTTTTTCTTGTCTAGATATTTGGATTTGATCAGCTTTGTTGTTGGTGGCCTCCCAGGGAAATCGAGCTCTTCACACTCGATTTAGCATAACAAAATCAACTATTTTACACTCGAGATGTTAGTTTGTTAAATTGTTTTGAAAACGTGTTAACTAATGAATTGTTTGAGATTCATGATTATTTTGATAAAAAAAAAAAATCCCTGTTATTATTATTATGTTAAAGATTTAAAAAAAAAAAAGAAAAAAAAAAGCCAACCAATAATTTGATATAATAATAATTCATAATTTTTTGTTGTTGTCAAGATTAATTCCATACACACTTTAATTCGACATTTAAACCGAAAGAATCTGATAGTCAGTCAGGAAGAGAAGAAGAGAGTGGGGAGCGAGTGATGGAAGGAAGGCGAATGAGAAGGTTTGGAAGGGGTGTACACAGTAACACTCGATCTCACTCTCCCTCTCTTCTTCCCCTACACACCACACCCAACCCCAACATCTCCAACTCCATTTCTTGTTGGTCAGTCTCTCTCTCTCTCTCTCTCTCTCTCTCTCTATTTTGCTTCAAATTTATTAACATCAAAATCTTAACAGGTATTGTGACTATAAAATCACTGCTCTCAATCAACCCCTTTTCCGTTTTGGTCGAAGATATTCCAGGTTTTCCACCTCTCATCTCAAATTTGTTTTGTTTTGTTTTTAATAAGAAAAAAGATAAACTGGGTGACAATTATTAATCATATACAGGGTTTTGAGGGTGTGGTTTTCCATTGGGGTTGGTTTTAGCCTAACTGCACTGTTTGGTGTTACTATGGTATGCTCTCTCTCTCTTACACAAGGTGGTGTGGAATGTTATGTAATGGGTTTATGCAACATCATTTTCATGTGGGTGTGAGTTTAATTTATGAGTTTCACATTCATGTGATAGAGGAGTTTTGCATACAACAATGTTCTAAGATACCCTTTGCTCAAATTAAAGTTTTTACACAAACAAGAGTGTCTAGAGCTCTTCGAGCACCTGATTATTCTCCCCGGTATGTGTAGTTCCTTGAGAGTGGCCCCACGATATTGGCTAGAGTTTTCGAACCCAGGACTTCTTGAGACCTTAGGAATCACCAGGCCAATCTCGTAGGATTTTAAATTAAAGTTTTTCTGATGATAAGTTTTGTTGCCATTCACCAGATTCTCCTATGGGAATTAGGCAAGGCCCTGCATCTTATCCACCAAGACACACAGCTTGGCAATCTTTCTACTGCCTTACTGTTTGGGTTTTCCCCCACTGCGGTTAGTTCCTTTCATTCCTTTATTATGATGATGATGTTTATTGTTATTACTGTTAGGATAAAATTTCCTCCAAGCGGGTTTTTGCATATATTTTTTGGCCATTATCATCGCCATCAACAACTGCTTTAGTCACATGACCCTTTAAGTTATTTAAACAAGTCAAAATGACTATCAAATAGGACGTGTGACTGAAAACATACATGGATAATCATTTGATTTTCCACGTACTGGGCTGGAGGGCTTGGAGGAAAATTCTGTCATTATTATTATTATTATGGTATTCTTACTTATCAAAAAAATTATAATGTTATGCTTATTTATCAAAATGACTCTTAACTATCTACTGTCATTTGTACATAGGTCTCTGGTTTTAGCATGTCACTTGCCGATGCTGGATATATCCTTATTTCTACTGTGATTTCTGTATCCGTGCATGAATTTGGGCATGCCCTTGCTGCTGCATGGTCAGCTTCTTTCTGTTTTATTTTTTTTGTTTGTTTTGAATTTTTATTAACGATTGTTTATATGTTTTTTTTATTTATTATTTAGTTGTTTATTATGGTATTATTCAAATATGCTGTTGTAATAATTGTAAAGGGTTAAAATAGAAGATTGATACTCTATAAAAAGAATGTTAGTTAGCATTATTTTCTGATAATCTAATGCACAAGGGACATGTCTTAGGAATGACACAATCTCAAGATATAGATTTTTTGTGCCTCTAATATGTTATATATTTGTGTTGCACAAGACTTGGGGGATTTGAACTCCTAAAATGTGACTGTGAGGTGATTTCCTTTAACCTCACAATTTTTTAAGTTGTAAGTTGCACATGCACTTGTTGGGTCATGAACCCATGACCTCTCCCTCCATATTGCTCTTACAAGGGAGGAGGAGCCAGTTGAGCATTAGGCTAAGGTTAGTTTCACAACCCATTTTATGACTTACGTCCAAATAAATTTGTGTCATGGATGTCTTTTATTGATTTTGATGTATGCTAAATAACTAATGTATTTGCATTAGTTCATACATATGGTTGATTTTCAAAAAGAAAAAAGATAAGTTCATGGATTAATTATTTTTAAAGAACATTGTTGAACCAACCTACAAAAGTGACTATATTGAATGACCAATACCATTCATGGTCAATGAATCAAATGCTTAAACTTATTAGGAGAATAGCCCTTTATAAGAAATAAATTTTAAATAATATAGAAGCTTGAATAAAATGTATATCCAATACAAGTAGAACCTCCTTGTCAATTTTAATTCAACCAAGTCAACCCTAATTAATCCATTGAGGATCCATAGCTTTTATCAAGATTTTGAAATTAAGGCTTGGTTGTTGTTGTTGTTATATTAACAATTTTCATATAATACATGATAGGATGTTCACATTAATTTCAAGACTACAATCAATGAGTTGTCAATTTAAATTGATCAAGCAATTATTATTCTAGCAAAACCTACCCAACTCAGTGGGATTAGCAGAATGGAGGATGGTAGTGTGGGATTCAGGGGTTTATAATTCCAATTACACGATGCAGTGCTAAGTTATGTGAATGTTATCATGTTTTGATCTGCAAAACTGCTTGATTTGTTTATGTTTTCACTTCCAAGAACAAGAATTGGCTGGTTGCAGAGTCTATTGGGAGGTGGCAGGTGGTTGTTTGCATTGAAAATTCTAATTTGTTAATGACTGAAATTATTTACTTAAAAGAAAATGTCAATGACTGAAATTGCACTTGGGGTAATCTTAAGTTTTACAACAACAACAAAGCTTTAGTCACAAAATTTGGGATCGGCTGTAGATCCCTGACATATTAGATTGAGTCTGCAATTCATGTAAACTTGGGGTAATCTTAAAGTTAAAAAAAATATATATATATATATATATACCTGGGGCATCAATTCAAGTAAATTCTTTATCTGTGTTAAATAGTTGTTTATATACATGATGCACCTGTGATGAAGTAAAATATGGCAGGTTGATTAACCACAAAACATTTTATCTTAATATGTGGAATGCTAGATTCTCATTCATTGTACTGTAGGCACCTTTTCATTGGAAAGCAGTGAGGGCATACAGATGGAGTACATTGCAATTTTTATTGCAGCTTTATTTCCTGGTGCTCTGGTAGCTTTCAATTATGAGTTTCTGCAAGCATTACCGCAGCTTACTGCCCTTCGTGTATATTGTGCTGGTGTGTGGCACAATGCAGTGGTAAGATCATAATGATATTTTGTAGGCTTCTATACATTTTACCATCCTGTAATATGTGGTATGTGCCAAATACATCACTACATTTCTAATCTAGGCGATCAATTCCCTAGGTTTGCTTGAATTCTAAAAATCTAGTCCAATCAAAGATGCATGTAATGAAATTGAAGCAATCTGATGATGTCTCTCTCGACAATGGCTTTTAATCCGTTAATAGGTGATGTGACAATGCTGTTAACACACTCTGAAGGTGATATCAGGTAGTTGACACTGGAAGTTACTGTTGCTCATAATTATGCGAAACTCACTGGCGGTTGCAGTGAAGGTTGGAATGGGACCCCTCGCACTCTCACATTTTCTATTATCAGTTACAACATGCAGTTAAAACACCATCCAGTTTTGCCAATGTCATTAGTCTTTGATTGGGTTTGATTGCCACTATTAGAAAAATTCTCTTGATTCTTTTAGTTAAGCCAAATTTATCTCTCCTAATTTGCTGAAAGCATTCCGAAATCTTATGCATGAAAAAAAAAAGGGTTAGGTTTATGAATTTAACTTGTATCTGAAATACTAACGTCTTTTCTTGACTCTTTGATTTTTCATCTTTATGTAGCTTATATGCTGCCAAATCTAATGTTGATTGTGTTTATTTATTTATTTATTCTCCTCTAGTGTTGTGTAGCTTGTGGATTGGTGCTATTCCTCTTGCCCATGATCTTGTTTCCCTTCTACATATATGGTGAAAGCCCCATGGTACTACATCACAAGCATTTAGTTGAAACATATTTTATACACACACACACACATATAGCATATGTGTATATTTGGATTTGACACATTTTTCCAATTGCTTTTCGGAAATGGTTTCCTGGAATAGGTTTTGGATGTATCTTCTACATCGCCTTTGTCTAGGTATTTGTCTCCTGGGGATCTGATTATGTCACTAGATGGCGTTCGCATCCATAATTCACAAGAGTGGATGGAGATGACTTCTTTGATAGATAAAATGGCACTTCAAAGTACAAACCATTCCAAATATGTTGAAGGCTTTGGGAGAGTCAATGGCATAAAAGGATATTGTGTCCCCAATATTATGATAGAAGATAACCAGAAGATTCAATCAGTAGGCAACTATTCTGCTTGTGCTGAGGATCTTACTGCCTTTGAAACCATTCCCTGTCATGATATGAGAATGTCAAATATTGGTGGTAGCAAAGATGGTCATCCAAAGAGAAGAGAGAATACTTACTGCTTGGATGCTAAGGACATTGTCAAGCTTACTAAATGTGGTGATGGATGGGAAATAATAACTAATGGAAGCAGCTGCATATGTTCACTGGTAATAGATGTTTGAATGTTTGTAGGCATTTTAGTTTTTTTTAGCAAATTCTCCTGCTTTTGAGTCTTTTGTGTATCAAAAAAAATTGAAAGTTGTTCATATGCTACTCACTGCAGCTGAATACATTTTTTTTTGGTGTTGATAGGATGAGTCTTGCTTGAGTCCACTTCAGATGCCGGGTTTGAGCTGGGTTGAGATCACATTTTCAAGATCCCTTTCTGCAGAGTGCTTGCAACTTGGAAGAAATTCATTTTCAGATTCCAAGACTTCTGATCTTATAGAATCCAAGTGTCGTGGGAGTTTTGTTTTTGTTGGTGATGTAATATCCATGGCTCGTTCAGTTCGTTTAACTGCTTATCAACCTCGTTGGGCATTTCATATTGGTAGAGATCTTCCAGATGTGCTGGAAAGGGTTCTGATGTGCACATTCCATGTCTCTCTAACACTAGCTCTTCTCAATAGCTTGCCAGTAAGTTCTTATAACTATCTCATCTTGTATTAAATTTTACTTACTAACCAAAAGAGACAGAGAGAGAGAGTGTGTGATTTAATGTCCATAAGTTTGCATGCTTTTGAACAGATGTAAATTTTTTCCATAGAACATTTGTATAGTCAGGTCTGGGAGCTAAATATTAAATACATTAGGCTGTAAGACTTCATAACTAATTAGTTGTTAAATTAATAAATTGTGACCTGAAATGTCTGTATTTCCCGTTTGAATTTACCCCACACATCAACTACAAGGCTTATTATTCTGCTGATTTTGAAATTTCATTACGTAAGTCACTTTGACAAAAATGTGACTAAATTTTGGAATGGACCATCAAAATGTTACATGATTGTTATATGGTCTGAAGCAGCTAAAGCAATAAGGATGAAGGTTTGTTTGTCATGAGTTTACCTTTTGAATGAACATGATATGATATTATTACATATGTTGGTGAGCTTGTTGATGTAACTCCTTTCAATATATAAAATTGAAGTGATGAAGTCAAAGATGGGATAATATATTTTTATGAGGGTTTGTACAAAGAACTCTGTCTGGCACCAGAAGTTGGATGGTCTTGACCTTGCTACTCCTTGGGGGGAAAAGGGAAAAAGGCTTGAAAGGGAATTTGGTAAGGAGGAAGTGCTCTCAGCTATTTCAATGAATGGTGATAAGGCTCTGGGGCCTAGTGGATTCTCAATAGCTTTCTTTTAATGTTGTTGGAGTGTGATAAAAGATGTTGTGGCTCTTCAATCTTCAGTGAGTTTCATATGGATGGCTCTTTTGGGAAAGGCTTGGATGCTTCTTTTATAGCCCTTGTCCCAATGAAGCCAGGTGCCTCATTAGAGACTTCTACCCCGTTAGTTTAGTGAGAGGCCTATTTAAGATTTTAGTGAGTGTTAGCTAGTAGGCTGAGGGGTATTCTTGAAAATCTGGTCTCTAACTCTTAGAATGCATTAATAAGGGGGAGACAGATCCTAAACTCTGTTTTAATAGCAAATGAATGCCTAGATAGTAGATTGTAGAGTTAGAAGTAAGAATCCAGGTTTGATATGCAAGCTTGACATCAACAAAGTATAAGACCCACCTGAATTGGGAGTATTTTGTTTATATGTTGGAGAGATATGAATTTGGGAAGAGATGAAGAAGATGGATTAGAATGTGTATAACCTTGGTTAGATTCTCCATATTAGTTAGTGGGAGTCTATTGGCTTCTTTCCAAGTTTGAGGGGAATGAGGTAATGAGACCCTTTGTGATGGAGGAAATTAGTGAAAAGGAGGGCTGTTTTAGAAAGCTAAGTTGTTTAGAGAAAAGAAAGAATGACCTATCTCTTTAGGAGGCACACAAACAGTGACCCCTTGTTATGCTCCTCATTTGCATCTAAAAATAGCCATGATTAATAAATTTTTTTGATGCAAAGGAGGAGCTTTGTACCTTGTTATGCTTTGAGGGAGTACCGAGCATAAGGGTTAACCTTAGAAAAAGTACGTTGGGGTTAGTCAGTATTAGTGCTAGAAGTTGAAGCTTTTGTTGCAGGGTTGTAAGGTGAACTTACTCTACTTATTTAGCTTTATCATTGGGTTGATCTTTTAAGGCTTGGAATATTTGGAATGATAGTTTGAGAGAACGAAGAAGAGATTGCAGGTTGGAGGGAAATTTATCTACTTAAAGGGGGTAGAATTACTCTCATAATGAGTACTTTGTTGAATCTACCTATTTACTTTATGTGTCTATTTGGAAACAACTTTTCTTTTTTGATAGGTAATATGAGAACTATTATTAATGAAATAAGAAAGAAATATATAGGGTGTTCATGATGATGAACACAGAAAAGCATAAATAGTAAACAAAAGAGAAGAAATCAAGAGCCTAGTCCAATAGAAGAAAAAAACTGTAGAAGAGGAGCAATTTGTAAAACCCCAACAGGGCGACCAATCAAAAAGTCTTCATTGGCACAAGTCTTTTAACTCAACCAACGTCTTCTCAGAATCTTCAAAGAAACGACAATTACATTCCAACCAAATAGTCCACATCAACTTATCTAGCTTTTTGGGAACAACTTATCTAGCTTTTTGCTAAAAGTGTGCTAAAGTATACTTGTGCTTCGACAAAGCGAGAAAAAGTGAGGTTTTAAAAACTTGTACATAAAAGCTAAAAGCTAAAAACTGAGCAAATAAGTTCAAGCCAAATGGACACTATGTCACTCTTCATAATGTTAGTTACGGATGGAAAAAATTTCCTGTTTTTCCCAACTCACCCTACCTTTTGTGGAATTTCTCGCTCAAAGAGGCAATGAGACTAGGATAGGTTTTGCTTGCCCCACCCCATCTCACCTTGCTCCACCCTGAATTTGTTTGTATATTTAAATTTTATATATATATAGACACACACACCATCCCCAAAACACTTATATTCTCTTCCTTTTAGCACTCTCTTGACTATTCCTTCCTGATCTCCTTCATTTCCATCTTATTAATGTCGAAGCCAACTAATTGAGGACAGCAAAATAACTCCAAACCACTTTGCCCCAGACCTGTCCTATTCCCACCCCGTTTGGGTTTTCCCTGCCTCAAACGAAGGACAGGGCATCCACAATCTGATCCAGCCGGCCTGTTGCCATCCCTATTGTTAGTGAATGTGACTTACATTTGGAAAAATTACAACAAGATTTTTATGGACTAGAGTTGGGGAGGAGAAAAAATTCATTTGGCAGATAGAAAATTTCTTTTACATTACTTTGAGTTCAAATTGGAGATTTTGGATATATTAAATATAAGTACATGTAGTGAGGCGTTGTTTGGGAATTGGTTATGGGAATTCACACATCATTTATAGGGATGTTTGGTGGTATCTAAGGGACAGATAGTGGAAGATTAGACCTTAAACCTAGTTAGTTCAACCCATGGAGTAGGCGTTTTGAAGGCCATTTAAGTGGGTTTAGACTCCATTTGTAGATTTATAAGTTTTAGAGTTGGAGATGGCAAGAGTATCAGAGTATGTTTGGTTGGTGCTTTTAAATGTGTTTCAAGCACTTAAAAGCAAATTTATGTTTTAGAGAAAACCTTTTTGGTGTTTTTAGTATCAAATCTATGTTTTCTAAATGAGTCGGGGGCAAACTTATCATATAAACCCAAACATAAAAATGCATTGTCAACAAGTTTTTAGGGGGAAAAGCGCTATAAAACAATTTTGAGAATAAGTTCATAAAAAACAGTTTTCATTTTTTTAAGAATATTTTAAAAAATTGCTACCAATCCATACACCTCGGATTCTAGAATGATAACTGGCGGTGCCTTGAACTAATATGACATCCCTCTTCTTGGATTGATAACAAGGTGCTATAAATAAAAATGCTATGATGCTTGAGTGTATGGATTGGTCAAATGGCGAAGTGCATTGCATTCCTACTTTTTTTAGGGCTGCTTTGGACTAGGAGGAGTCTTTTACTAATTTCTTCAAGGTGTATATATGAGTTAAGTTCAAGGGAAAGCCATGAATTCCTTTTTTTTTTTTTTTTTTTGATAAGTAGTAAGTTTATTGATATTAAAAAGGGAACACCCTAGTACACAGGGAGTGTACAAGGCGAAGCCATGAATTCTTGTTTGGGGGGCCAAATTGTAGCATCAATACACTAGTCAAGACAAGCTCACAGTTTATGCAAAGAACACTACACATTTATACACTAAGAGAGTGTATATATTGTGAAATGTTTATTTTGATGACATAATTATTATTAGTGATCAATAAATTTGATTTGAGTCACTTATTGGGGAGTTTGGGGGCCCAAATATGAGGGTAAGTCTTACAATAATCAATAATAGTTAAATGATTTAATTTAGGCTTTCCTAATAAGTTAAGCTTTTGGCACAAGCATTATCAATAAGGAAAAAAGGGCAGACTCAAGAAAGGTAACATCAACAGTGTTAAAATGATGATGAAGCGTACTGCATGCACAAGAGACTGTAGTATTAGTATTAACTCATTACATAAGAGACTCTTGTACTATTAGTATTAAGCTAAAAACTTAATAAATGACTACTTCTTTGGATAGTAAACCGTCTCTCTTTTATTAATCAACTCAATAAAAGAGATGGTTTACTAGTAACTAACAATCTTAATAATACAAGGTGCAAAGAAAATTTTATTACAGATAGTAACTACGCTCCATCCTTTATAGAAATTTTCTTTTCATCTTCCTTGGTGATGTTTTAGAGGCCTGGCTACCTCAAATTAGTCACAAATACTGTCTGTGTCTACTTCTTTGGATCAATATGGGTGGATCCCGCAGTTTTTTTATATTGAATCTAAGCTGTTTGAGTTGGTGGTTGAGGAAGGGGGGAGTTTTTTCTCCCTTAAGATTTTTGAACGGAGAATATATTTTATGCAATCAGTTTTTATGGGTAAGAGCACAGCAATTTGGCATAACTTGGAACACATTGTGAGGTCAACCCCAAGCAATTTTTCATGCTCAGGGAATGAGATACTGCTTACATGGTGCAACGGGGCTCCAACTTGTTTGGTCAGTATTTATCAGTGTTAGAGCTCGAAGTAGGCGGGAGGAGGAGATCTATCATTATCCCTGCAGGTAAGGTACAACAAAGGTGGAGGGCTTTTGGGAGAAGAATGTTGGATCCTTCCCAATATGTGTTGGGTGGCCCGAAATTTGTTCTGTACAAGTCTAAGCAGCCTTTGGAGATTTATTCTTCCTGGTCCTTTGTAGAAACGGTGAAAGCCCCTCTGCAGGCAAGTTTGAAGCACTCACAGCAGCCCTTCATCAGAGAGAAGGGGAAGAATAGAATAGTGGAAAAAAAAAAAAAAGTGGAGTCTCCGAGAGACAAACCTTGCACACAGGTGGTGGTTTTTGAAGCTCAGGCCGGCAAATCTTCCTTGACTGCCGTGGGTGGGGTGGCAGGGAGAGTGTGATATTAATGGGGATAATAAATTTGAGGCGAAAGTCCAGGAAGGAAATAAACACAGATTCCCTTTGAGGTTTAATTTGAATTCAAAAAATGTAGCTTTTGGGAAGGAGCGAGATATTAGGAGATCACGTTGGTTAGGGAAAGGTCTGATTGTGGAAGTGAATGAGAATGGAAAGAGGTGGGTATCTTGGGATCATTATAAGTCTCTCTTATGTATTAAAATTTTCTTAAAACTAATCACATGTCTCTCTTTTATTAAAATTTTCTTTGCACCTTGTACTATTAAGATTGTTAGTCACTAGTAAACCGTCTCTCTTTTATTAATCAACTCAATACATAAGAGACTCTTTTACAATTAGTATTAAGCTAAAAACTTAATAAATGACTAACTTGAACTTAAAGAAAATAGAACCTATATACTTAGGATTTCCTAACCACCAAAATATGCTTAATTTGCAGAAATTGAAAAAAATTATTGATTTTCCTTTGAATATGAAACTGACCATAACTTATTAATTAAAAACCCAAACAAAAAATTGTTTTACTTCAATTGGACTTCCACCAAATCTTGAATAGACAAATTTATGAATCGAATTTCCATATTGTTGTATAACATGGGATTTAATCCAAATGGTGGATAAAAGCATAGTTGTCATGGTAATTCTTGTAATGCTGGTGTAGATGTGCCTGTTGGGGACATCAAAAAAGTTGTACCCAGTGCACAAAGCTTCCATTTTTACAAGGTTTGGGAGAGATCATGGTAGGCAACCTTACCCCATTTTTGGCATGGATAGACAGATGGTGGGGAATTTGTGGAGCTGCCCTTTTGTGGATTGGGTGGCTTTAGACGCTGCCCAGACAGCCGGTGGGATTCTGCTGATGTGGGATAGGAGGGTTTTAGAGAGGACGGAGGTGTTGGTGGGTTCTTTCTCTGTGTCTGTTCGGTGGCAAAGGGTGGGGGACGGTTTCAGTTGGGCGTGTTCGGGGGTTTATGGCCCAATAGATAACTCAACGAGAGGGTTAATGTGGGATGAGTTGGTTGGTGTTCAGCAATATTGGAATGTCCCTTGGTGTTGTATTGGAGACTTCAATATTGTCTGCTTCCCTAGTGAACAATTGGGTAATTCTCGTCTTACCCGGCTATGGAATTTTTTTCGGAGTTCGTCGAGGATTTTAATTTGATTGATTTGCCTTTGGAGGGAGGGAGCTACACTTGGTCTAGAGGGTCTGATCGGCCTTCGATGTCTAGGATAGACAGAGTTCTGGTGTCTCATGATTGGGAGGAGCAATATCCGGATGTGACCCAACGGATTTTACCTCGCCTTGTTTCAGACCATTTCCCACTTCTAGTGGAGGTTGGGGGAATGGCGAGGGGGAAAAGTCCGTTTAGGTTTGAGAATATGTGGCTCAAGACGGATGGGTTTATCGATAGAGTTCAGTCTTGGTGGAATCGACATTCTTTCTCTGGCACTCCTAGTTTTGTTTTTGCCAAAAAGTTGAAGGCTTTGAAGGAGGACATCGTCCAGTGGAACCGTTTGGAGTTTGGTCATGTCGGTCGCAAAAAGTCTCAATTATTAGAGACTTTGAAATTATTAGATGCCAAGGAAGGGGAGTTTGGCCTCTCTGATGCAGAGTCTTGTGAGAGAGCTGTGGCAAGATCTAAAGTTGAGAATCTTCTCTCTTTGGAAGAAATCTCATGGAGACAGAAATCAAGGATGATATGCATTAAGGAATGAGATAATGATACTAAATTCTTCCATAAGATGGCTAATTCCCGTAGAAGGTTTAATCATCTGAGTTTTCTGGAGGTGGATGGGGTGATCTATGAGGAGGAATCCGAGATGGCTGCTCAGGTTGTAAATTTTTATAAAAATTTGTACCAGGAGTTAGAAGAGTGGAGGCCCTTCGTGGAAGGTTTGGAGTTTGATCAGATAGATGGGTCGGAGACGGGTTGGCTTGAAAGGAGGTTTGAGAAGGAGGAGATTCTTCTAGCCCTTAATGAGTTGGCTGGAGATAAAGCTCCAGGTCCGGATGGTTTCTCTTTGGCTTTCTTCCACCATTGCTAGCAGGTGGTGGAAAGAGATGTTCTAGCAGTGTTTGAGGAGTTCTATCATCATAGTAAGTTTGAGAAATCTCTGAATGCTACCTTTATAGCACTTATTTCCAAGAAAAATGATGCTTCTAATATCCGAGATTTCAGGCCTATTAACTTGGTGGGGAGCTTGTACAAGATTTTGTCGAAGGTTTTGGCAAATCGGTTGAAACAGGTCTTAGATCAACTGATTTCAGAGTCTCAGAATAGTTTTGTAGGAGGTAGACAGATTCTTGACTCAGTTCTTATTGCTAATGAGTGTGTTGATAGTCGTGTGAAGAGCAAGATTCCGGGGGTTATTTGTAAGCTAGACATTGAGAAAGCTTACGATCATGTGAATTGGGAGGCTCTTCTAGATCTTTTGAAGAGAATGGGCTTTGGGGAGAAGTGGTGTAGATGGATTCGCACTTGTATTTCAACTGTCCAGTTTTCCATTTTGATTAATGGGACGCCAGATGATTTTTTTGGGAGCACGAGGGGTCTAAGACAAGGGGACCCGCTTTCTCCTTTGTTGTTTTTGGTTATGATGGAGGTTTTAAGTAGGATGTTGAAAAGGGTTGAAGGTGCTGGCTTGATCAGGGGTTTTCAAGCTATTGGTAGTCGGGGTGTAGGGGAATGGGTCTCACATCTTCTGTTTGCGGATGACACTATTCTATTCTATGATGTGGATGTAGAGCAGATCCTTCATGTGCGGATGCTTCTCCTTTGTTTCCAGGCTGTGACAGGTTTGAAGGTTAATGTCTCGAAGAGTGAGTTGGTTCCTATAGGGGAGGTTAATAATGTTCATGCTTTGGCAGAGATTTTGGGCTTTTGGATTGGGTCTTTGCCTATGACCTATCTTGGGATGCCGTTGGGGGCTTCCCATAAGTCCCCTTCTATTTGGAATCCTATCTTGGAGAATCTTCATAGGAAATTGGCCGGTTGGAAGAAGTTGTATTTGTCAAAGGGTGGTAGATTGACGCTGCTTAAGAGCACGCTTTCTAGCCTTCCTACATACTTTTTATCCCTCTTTACCATCCCTTCGCATGTGGCTAATAAGATTGAGAAGGTTCAGAGGGACTTCTTGTGGGGGGAATCGAAGGTTCATTTGGTGGGGTGGGATAAGGTGTGTGCTCCTAAGGTTAATGGTGGTTTGGGTATAAGGAAGTTAACTACATTTAATAAAGCTTTACTAGGGAAATGGTTATGGCGGTTTGGGGTAGAGGAGACTCGTCTTTGGCAGAGGGTTGTAGCTTTGAAGTTTGGGGAAGAGTGGGGGGGTTGGTCTTCCAAACTAGGTAGGGGTGTTCATGGGTGTGGTTTATGGAGAAGTATCCGTAAAGGTTGGGAGGTGTTCAGCCAACACATCCGGTTTGAGGTAGGGGTGGGGGATAGGGTGAAGTTTTGGACGGACCAGTGGTGTGGGGACTTACCACTCCATCTTTCCTTCCCGGTAGTGTATGGGATTGCTATTAGTAGAGAGGCATCTGTAGCCTCGTCTCTCGAACGGCTAGGGACCGAGTCTCGGAGAAGTTGGAAGGTTCCTTTACTTAGAAATCCAAATGACTGGGAAACGGGAGTTGTGGATGAATTCCTTCATACCTTGGGTTCTAATTTACCTCATTCTGAGCAAGGTGACCGTATGATATGGAAATTGTCAAAGAAGGGGGATTTTAACGTCCGCTCGTTCTATGATAAGCTTCGAGGTCCCCTGCCTATTATCTTTCCTTGGAAAGGTATTTGGAAGGTTAAGGCTCCTATGCACATCTCTTTCTTTGTTTGGTCTACAACTTGGGAAAAGATTCTTATAGGGGATATTCTGCGGTGTAGAGGCTTCGATTTTGTTGATTGGTGCATTATGTGCCGCTGTAATGGGGAGACGGTGAATCATTTGCTTCTTCATTGTGGAAAAGCTTTTCAGTTGTGGAGCCTGGTTTTTAGATCTTTTGGGATTTCTTGGGTTTTGCCAAGATTGATTGCAGATACGCTCTTCGGTTGGTGGAACTGGTTTGAAAAGCACTCTTCTAGAGTTTGGAACCTAGCTCCGTTGTGCCTAATGTGGTGTATTTGGAGGGAGTGAAACTGGCGTACTTTTGAGGACATGGACAAATCCGATAACCAACTACTCGCTTATTTTAGCGGCTCTCTCTTTGATTGGTCTAGGGCTTGGGGACTCACCTCTAGTGATTCTATCCCTATGTTCCCTAGTTCTCTTCTTTGTAATTAGTTTTTCGTTTGCCCTGTTTGTTTTCTTGTTTTTTCTTTTTCTTTTCTCTTTGTTTGTGTCCCTCTCTGTACTCTTTGTTTTGCCTTATGTTTTCATGAGGTTCTTTTTGAATATATATTTTCTTACTTATCAAAAAAAAAAAAAAAAAAACTTATGGAGAGGTTGATTCCCAAAATTAAACCTGCAACCGGTTGCTTTTGGTTGAAGGCGCTTGCCATCACGCACTCTGACTTGACCTCTAGCACCTTCTAACAGACCTCAGGGCAGGTTGCTGTCATTGTTCAACCAAAGTCGATGACTATACAATATCACCAAAAAAGGAGAGGATATGACAGGACAAATTGGAGATTTTATCTGTGTGCTCTTGGTATGTTTAGGGTTAGGAGGATTTATGCATTTAGGGTTTAGAACTTTTAGAAGAAAGAGGTAGTGTTCAAAATTGACTAGAGAAGACTGGTAGTGGGATTTTCATATGCACTCTGCATGCATAAAGTGTCTCCTTCCTTTCACTAAAATGATTTTTACATATATTAAACAAAAAAATTGATAACATGGGGAATAAGGACAAGAAGACTATTTCTCGAAGCAAAGAGGTTGCTAGAAAATTATGGACAGCGATTTTGCTTAGGAATAAAAGAGTGGTTTGATGAATTATTTGATGGTTATTTGGGAGAGAAAGCATGTAAGGTTTTATGGTTTTGATGGTTAAGAGGAAGGGCTTGATTAAGGGCTATAAGGAAGAAGGAAAAGAGAGATATCAATGGTTTTCATGTGTTGCATGAACATTATTGGTGAACGGTACCACAAAAAAGAAAAGATAGAAGAGAGGGAGGAAATTGGGAGCTGAGGAAACACTGTTCTGTCTATTTGGAGTCGCTTGGGTGATGCCCAATATGGTACTTGCCAAGTTGGCATATCTTGGAAAGGAAATCGGGTAATCTTAGGATTGAGAATGTTTGGGCAACAACTTTTGCCTCATGCGGTGTAATGTGTATATGGAAAGAGTGAAACCTCTGTACTTTCAATGGAAAAGAGTTACCTTTGCCACACCTCAAATTTCTCTTTGTGAAGACATTATACAAGTGGACTACCAATTCCTACGCACTTTCCAATACTACTTTCATGAACTTCTTAGATGATTTACATTTCAGTTGTTAAGTTTGTATTGCTCCTTTTGTTCTTCCATTGCTATATTTTATTTTACTTCCCATGTACCAAGATAACGCTTTATTTTGTGCCTCTTTAATGAAATGCTATTGCTTATCCAAAAAATGGCTCCTAGTTTGACTGGTAAGCTAAAAACCTCATAATGTAATTGCTAATAAAAGACTAACTTGGACTTGAAGAAAATAAATCTTAAGATACTTGGGATCTTCTAGAAAGTTTTAGACTCAACTCAACTACCAAAACATCCTTTTGCCGCTAAATAAAAAATTAACCATAACCTGTAAAATAAAAATTGCTTTAGCCCTAGAACACTTATAACTATATATTTTAGACCACACAGTGTTTTTTAGGAGTAGGTGAAAGAGTATTTTTTAGGCTTCTTGTGATGTTTTGGTTTCTAAGAACTAGTTGTCCTTTTCTGCTCGTCCTGAGTAAGGTGGCCTTTTTCCTTTGGGTGGCTGCTTTGGGGAATATCCTCACTATAGAAAATGAAAAAAATCTGTGGAAGCGTAACATTACTTCAGTGAGCAGGTGTCATATGTGTAAGAGGGATGAAGGGACTGTAGACCGTTTATTGTTACATTGCCCTGTGGCTATTGAACTATGGGGTTTGGTTTTTGCTCTTGGGGTGAAATGGGTGATGACTAGAAAGGTTGTTGATCTTCTAGCTTGTTGGCAAGGTAGTTTTGGGTGTCATCAAAGTTGTGATATATGGAGATTCATTCCTCACTGCTTGATGGGGGTGCATTTGGTGGAAAAGAAATGCGAGGAGCTTTGAAGGATGTGGGTGTACTTTTTTAGAGTTAAAAGCAATTTTTTTGAAGACCTTGATGATTATTTTTGAATAAATATTATTACTTATAAAAAATAAAAAATAAAAAAAAAAGAAAAGAAAAAAAGAAAAAAGAAAGAACTAGTTGTCCTTTCGGCTTTAGGACTTTTGTCTTTTTAAATGGTTCCTGGAGTTTTAAAACCAATCTGAACATGTGCAGGGACACGCTTTTGAAAAATGGTTCCTTGAAATATCCCTAAAAAAATATTATTTTGGAATTCCAAAGTGATGTTCTCAACTTTGAAATTATACAATCATAAAGTATGTTCTTCTCTTATCTTAATAATTTTATCAGGTCTACTTTCTGGATGGAGAATCTCTTCTTGAGGTGACCCTGTGCCATTTCACTTCACTAAGCTTAAGGAAGAGAGAAAAGGTTCTTAAAGTTTGTCTTTTGGGAGGGACTCTGATTTCTATCCTTGTCTTTGTGAGAATCTTCTTCAGTTTTGTGTAAGCCAAAGGTAAAATGTATGTTTTGCTTTTTTCTCAAAATCAAATGTCACCTCATTTGCTTTGCTGTTGACTTTGCTTTGGCATGCGTCTATTTAGAAGAATGCCAGAATATGGTTTAAGTGTTTACACGATGAAAGCTATACTAAATGCCAGAATATGGTAGTGCTTACACGATGAAAGTTATACTAAAATTTGTTAACCAATTTACGGAAGAAACTGTGCTCTTTCCTCTGGATTCTTAAAAGTTTTGAATGACACATGGCATCAATCAGGGACTTTAATAATGGATAATGACAAGGGTTTAGAATAATGATTTTTTCGTTGTCAACATTCATCCTTGTCAATGCACAATCTCTACAAGATCTTTTGATGTCTAGAAAATGCCACACATGAGAGGGAGGAGCACTCCTTAACACCTCAACTTTGTGATGAAATTTATCACATCCTTTTGGACTTTCTGGTGATGTGAACAGTTAGGCTACTAGCTTTAGAGGTCAGATTTGGTGCAATGGTAAGTGCCATCTGTCCAAGCAATGTGTCATGGGTTCAAGCCAGGAATCAACCCATCCAAACTTAGGGTGATGCTGCCTACCAATTATTTCTATCAGACCACAAAAAATCCACGACCATTTTTGGTACAACTTGAAATTGTATTAATCTACTAACAACTAAAAATAATTTAATCAACAATTAACCATTAATCAATTTCCTTAAAAGATTAAGAGTTCAATTTGGTGATGCCAATTAGGAGGACTTTCTACACAGAAAAAGTGCCAGGATAAGAAAGGGAAAAACATCAATCCAGACTTGCATTAAGATAACTGAATTGATCAAATCTCCCTCAAATTTAAGTACAATCAAATATCTTCAAAAATTACAATTTATTATTATTTCACAAACTACAGTCCATGTCTAATGAAGGGTTTTTTTTTTTTTTTTGTTCTAAAGCTTTTGATCTGGAATGTTACAATCGGTTGTCCTCTCCTCTGGCAGTTCTCTTTGATTTCTTTTACATGTCACCTTGAGGTTGCTTTAGTTTTCTGTTTTGGTTAACCATGTGGTAACTCCTGACTGGCTAATATATTCATCATGACTGTTTATTTACACTCCTCCCTTCTCCCCCACCAACCAAAAAAAAAAAAAAAAACTTTGCAACTGTAACTCTGTAATTATTACATATGTTATGAAGGAAACAAGCACGAAACAATACACTTTGTTTATCCATCTTACATGCACTTGAGTCTTTACCTCCTAGGTAATATGAAATAGTAGTAAGGAAAAAGGCAAAGGAACATAATATGCTTTTAAACGCTTCGCTCGCTAAACATTTTTGAGCATTTGCTTTACCTATATCCGTTCAAGATCCCAACAGAGATATACAACCGTACGATGTATAGCAATCCATTTATTATTTGACTGTTATATAATGAGTTGTATGTTTATGTGGCTTTGTTAATTATAATATGGGCTTGAGAAAAAAAAAATCTCATTGGACATGGAAAAGTCCTTTGCAACTTGAAATGGAATGGCTCATTATACATGCTTCTACCTTCACATTACGAAGGATATTTTCAGCAATAATTCTTGCAATGTAACAGAAAGAAAATTCTCTCACGGGTATGCTTTTCCTTTATCGAACAATGAATTATATAATGGTTACAGGTTTGCCCATTGTCTATGGACTTTATTGTTTAGCTTGACTCCATCCTTCTCAAAACTAATGACACTGGGTAGGCTCTTTTCCTTTAGTCGGTGTCTATCATGTTCTGTTGTAGCCATTTGGTGTTTGAATGGTCTATGAAGTGATTGCACGGTGTTTACCTAGGTCCCCATCATTTTTATCACTAACCCAGTAATGATGACATGCATTCCATGTAGTCTATAAGTCTAGCATGGTTTGTTGTTGCTATCTGGTATTACCTTATCTTTTTGTTGAAGTGTAAAAAGTTTAAAGGCAATAATAGCTTGAATAAGCAAACTTTAGAACAAGGTGGAACCCCGCAAGGTGCCTACTGCCTAGTCAAAGGAGAGACTTGAAGGCATACTGGCAAGTGATACCTAGCAAGGCCGCTGATGAAAAAGGTAGCATTGCAGAAAACACCTAATTGTGTCATGCGTGGGCAAACGTCACAGGACATACCCAAACAGCAGAGATTTGACAAAGGATTAATACCTCAAGTACACAGCAAATCTATGCATTGAGACACTATGGTGCCAGGCCTCATTTAAGCAATGCGCCTTTTTTTTGGGTTGGAAGTAGGAACCTACTCATTATGTCATAGATGCTGTGTATGAATTATTCACTTTTTTTTTTTTTTTAATTGATAAATCAGTAGGTGGAGTGCTAGATAAATTGTGTTGAAGGGGTTTTGTTCATTATCTACAGAACCCACATATATTGTTTTGTCTTAATTCTTATGGCTGTACTGTTGTCAGTGGGCTCATTAAGCAAGCAGCATTTCCATGTGTTACTTATGGTGGCACTGTTATCACTGTCATGTAAACAGACTGGCTATGAGAAATAATATATTAGCATAGGGCAGAAGCAACTCTCATTGACCATAGTATTGGACCTTACCTCTACCCGAGATGAAATTTTAACGTCTGTTAACCTGATGGGTACCTAACATTCATCTAATTAAGAAGGGTAAATTGCAAATTACACAGTTTTGGGGTGTTTGAATTTTACATCTTGAAATTTCAAAATTTGGATTTTATCTCCTGAAGTTTGAGGGTGTTTAGATTTTATACCTTGACATTTAGAATTTGGATTTTACCTCATAAAGTTTGGGGGTGTTAGGATTTTACACCCCCAAGAGTAAAATCCAAACACTTCCAAAATTTAAGGGGTAAAATCTAAATTTTGAAACGTTAGGGTGTAAAATCCAAACGCTCTCAAACTTCATGGGATAAAATCCAAATACAAAAACTTTATAGTGTAAAAGTCAAATACTCCCAAACTTTAGGGGTGTAATTACCCAATTAAGAACCACAACGGTAAAAGTATTCCATGGATGTGGTTTCATATTAAACAAACTTTTCCTCTAATCCATTGCGGCAATTATATGATCATCTTATGTGTATATTAATAACATTACTTGTTAAGTAGTTGAAAAAAGTCACATACTTGTTAAAAAGTCTAAATGATTAAAAAACATGTGAACGACTGTTTAAATTGCCATATAATAGGTTAGAGGACTTTTTCCTATTATATTTCATTTTTTAGCAAACTATGATCTCTTCATTTTGTAATGATAATAGATAAAAATGAGATTTCTTTATGGTATTGATAAAATTATCTTTCATCATTGATATCAAATGATGGGATACACTATAATGATTAGTTTGGTGGAAAATAATGTCCTTTCATATTGCTCGCATGGGGTAGCTCGTGAACTCGGAGAAAAATGAGATTCTTCGTGATTTTGAAAAATTATCTTTCTCATTGAAATTGAATGATGGGATATACTATCATGATTAGTTTAGAGGAAAACTATGTCCTTGCATTTTTGTTACTATAATGGAGAAAAACAATGATACTGGAAAATTATCTTCCTCATTGAAACTGAATGATAGCATATACTATCATATGATTAGTTTGGAGGAAAATTGCCCTTTTATATTGCATTCTTGAGGCAGTTTGTAACCTCATATTTTTGTTATTATAATGGGGGAAAAACGAGATTCTTCGTGATATTGAAAAATTATCTTTCTCATCAGAATTAAATGATGAGATAGACCATCATAATTAGTTTGGAGAAAAATTATGTCCTTTTATATTGCATTTCAAAGGCAGCTTGTAAGCTCATTTTTCCTACTATAATGGAGAAAAACGTGACTCTTTGTGATATTAAAAAATTATATTGCTCACTGAAACTAAATTATGGGATACACCATCCTAATTAGTTAGTAGGAAAATTATGTCCATGCATGTTACATTCTTGAAGCAACCCGTAAGCTCTACTTTTTGTAAGCACAATGGAGAAAAATGACTCTTCAAGATATTGAAAAATTATCTTCTTGAATTTATATTGAATGATGGGTTACATATTTCTTAGTGATTCTAGATTTGTCTTTTCAATGTTAAAAGTATTTGTGAGCTCCACATTTTTTTAAGTATAATGGACAAAAATGAGGCTCTTCAAGACATTGAAAAACTATTTTCCTGAATTTATATTGAATGATGGGAGACAAATTCCTTAATGATTTCATATTAATCTTTACAATGTTAAAAGTAACTAGTCAAATTGTTGGACTTACTCAGCTACTCACTTTGCCCTTCTCTCTCTCTCTCTCTCTCTCTTTTGGATATTTTAATCTGGTTTTACTAGTTCTTGAAACGTTGGTTTAGCCAATTTTGAAGTTGGACTTATCAATGTTGTACACTCCCTCTCAAATGTTTTTCCTTCTAGTTTGTGACATCACCTTGTCTAGATTCTAAATCAAATATGAATTGGAGCATATTGTGGAGGTTGTCTTTGAATGTAAGACTAATGAATCTCTGGAATAAAGCATTCTTTGTGGTTAAAATATTTCATTTTCTCTTCTTTTCCTGTGCATAATGTACAAATATTCAAACCTTCTAGACTCTCACTTTAAATATATTTGCGTGTAACATGCAAAAAGTAGCCATTTAGAGATTTTTATTTATTTATTTTTATTAATGAGTTTTCTATTTTTTTTGGTCAGCATTTTAAAACATTTAACATAAAACTTTAGTCAATGCCTTTTCTCTCTTGATGCACCTTTTGGTGTAGTAAAACTTAAACTTACCAATGCTTTTTGGATCAATTCAACTTATATATTGGTCTAAGTCTTGGATTTGATTAGTACTAGTCTTCCACTACACCAAAAAAAAAAAGACTTATTTGAGTTTAGTATCATCTCACTAGATTAACAATTTAAATGTTTACCTCAGCAGCCCAAGCAATTTTTTTAATTAAAGTTTTAATAAGTTGCCTAACAACTGTAAACCTGTTTCTAATATGGAGATTCTAATTCTACATGCTGTAAATTTTTTTTAAGCTCTTTTTGTTCATATCCCAAGTTTCCAACTTCTGCATAAATGGGTCAGTTTGATTGGGCCTCTCACAAAATAGTTCAGCCCTGTGGACTTGCTTCAATTAAGGAACCAATTAAGCAAATTTGACTGTTGCGTCCTCTATTGTCTTCAAGCACAACGCAATAGGCAAGGCTTTGTCAATTGTCATAGTTTTTTCTGTTTTTTATGACTTATTTGGATTGGATTGGGTGGTTAGAAAATGAGTTTTTGATGGTTTTTGACAGGTAGCAACTGTTGCCCGCATTGCTACAGAAAAAAGGGTTGCAATCTTTTTTTATATGAAGTAATTATTTGTACGAAACCAATGATGATTCACCCTCTCATTTCATGCCAAGTTTCCCAATAAATCTTTCTTTCTTGTATTTATAATCAAAACTAGGGAGAAAAAAAATAACGGAAGGTGATTTTTCCATATAAAATATTGGTTAGTCTTTAAAACTTGCCTGAACCTGGCCTCCACTTAAAAAAGTCATTTTCATAGAAGAAAAGATATTATTTAGAAAAGGAAAAGGCAAAAGAACAATTGAAAATTTGAGACTACGTGCCATAGTTGTCTTATTTTAATTTATTTTACAATATAAGATGGCTTATTGAGTTTTCACCGGATCTCTCTTTCTAAAATGATTTGTTTATCCACATTTTGTTCCATTAGTAAGAGAGAAGCTGAGTTTAGGCCCTTTAGGGTTGTTTCATGACCGGCCATACCCTTTACCATTTACACATTTTCATGACTAGTTGTTGTTGTTGTTGTTGTTGTTGTGTTTTTTTTATTTTTTATTTATTTATTTACCTAATTAAAAGTCAAAAGAGTCACTTTCTATCAAATGTATAAAGGTAACGATATGGATATGATATTTATTTCTATTACTTGCATCCCTTGAACTCCTTCCATGTACGAGGAGTTTATACATTAATTTATTTTGAGAAACTAGTAGGGGTTTATCGTATGCAAAGCATTCTATTTTGTTATTAGGGAAACTTTTTTTTTTTCATCTTTAAAATATAATTTAAGTTTTATTATTGTCCTTAAATTATTATGGTTTTTTACATGTTATCTTTTTGTCCCCTTTTGTTAAACTATATTATTTTTATCCTTAAATTATAACTTTAATAAAAAAGTTAATCAAAGTAGATGGAAAGAGGAAAATATAACTTTTTCAATATACAATAAATTTTAAGGACAAAAAGAATACTTTTGATTTAATTATTCATCTCATGTGAAGAAAACAAGAACCCCTTAAAAATAAAAATAAAAATAAAAAAGGCATAATTTTTACCTATTTTAGTGGCAGAGCGAAAATTTTTCCAATGGGCCCGATTAAGAATAAATGTTAAAAATGAAAAACTTTAATATTAGTCAAAAGGCTAAGAAAAAGGTAGCTTATATTAACAATCCAATTTTGATAATTTATGAATTAGTTTTAAGAGTTTTGTAGTTCAATTGGTTAATACTTTTTGATATTTTTAATGGAAATATCCAAGTTTCAAATCTCATTCACTCCCAACTATCGAATTATGAAAAAAAAAAAAAAAATTTAATAGTGTCAAGGAAACAAATAAAAAATTAATGTGTAGTTCCCATAAAACAAAAAGGAAATTAATGCTTGGATACTATGTTTATAAAGTAGATATTATACTCAATAGCAATTGGCTATTACTTTAAATAAAAATCTTCAAGAGCATTTTAGTTTTACTAGTTGGTCGACGGAGATATGTAGAGTTCAAATTCTCCCACTTCCAACTATCAAATTATTAGAATAAATAATAAAATAAAAACATGAAAATTGAAATAATCTTATTTGAATTTTCAAAATCAAAGTTTACAAAAGACGTTTGTGAGACTACTATTATTATTCACATTAAGCTATGTGCTATGAATTATAATGAAATTCGTAGTCCATAATTATAGATTATTAATTATTAATTGAAGGAGAATATCACAAAAGCTATAATTAACTTAAGATATAGTCTATGTATGTGTGTGTATTAATAGGCAAAACTTAGGGAAAGTTCAATTAGAATTTAATTTTGTCCATTGAGAATTTTTTGTAAGAACTAGATAAACTATGTGTGGAAATGGTTTAGGTAGCAATAGTAGATGAATTTGAGAGAACAAAGTACCTTTAAGGCCTTAACATTTTGTTAAAGTTATACTTAAGGGTTAAGTTGGTGTTTGATTTGCCTTTCCCCTCCATCAAGATCTTGTGATCTTGTATTCTTGTCCTGCTTAGCTTATCTTTTACTTCCTAATAACCTGCCTGCATAATGCCTAGCCAAGATACACTACTCTTTGATTGATAACTTTCATTGCAAGTTTGACGAGTGTTGTTACTTTTTTGGTTCTATTTTTTTCTTCATATCTTTTCAAGGTCTAACAAGTTTAAACAAAGATGATAATGTAAACTACTTTGGGACCTTTTTAGATGGATTTGCTTAACCAGTCTAACCCCTCACATTATTCAAATTCACAAAAAGAAGAGAGAGAGAGAGAGAGAGAGAGTATGTTTTCTTTTGTTGACATCCTTGCCATTTTTTAAGTTTTTAATTAACTGCCATAACTACCGGAACTTTTCGCATTACATGCTCTGCCTTTATTGACTCCTAATCTTCTTCTTCTTCTTCTTCTTCTTCTTCTTTTTATATCCTCTCTCTCACTCTCTTTCCCTATCTCTCTCAATGAACATAATTAATCTAATCTAAATTAAATATAAAAATAAAAAGTTTTTACAACTTACAATGAAGTGCAATGCCATGAACGCAAAAATGTTGACATTTTAAGTAATAAAGTTTTTTATTAGAGTAATATCATTTTTATATAACCCATTACTGATTTAAAATGCGAATACAAATCTTTTGTTCCATTTTTTGTTTTCCACTTCATATTTCATTGATCACAATTAAACAAAAACTGAGAGAAATTAGAAAATTCAACAAGGAAATAAACTTATCATCTGTCATGTCAGTAATTATGAAAAGTTGTGTCACTAGATTTATTGTATTCTTGCCACGTTTGTTGTCGGCCTATACTACCTATTTGATCAGACAGCAGATTGTGACACTCACATGGCCCTCCAGTTAGAGCTCCATGAATAACCACATGTATTTACAAAATACATATAGAAGAAGAAAAGAATTACCATCACCATCAATTCCTTTCCCTTTAGGAACAGATTTCTTTCTCTTTCTCTCTCGCCATCATCATTATGATGGAAAATCTCTAGTAGGTAGGTCTCAAAATGCATTCCCATTTTTTTTAAATTATGATTCCAAGAAAGCAAAGCATGCAAGAAGAGCAATAAAAGCATTCTAACTACTCAATTGAAAATAGCAGAGGGAATCATTCTTGGTCTTCACTTTTTTTCAGCTCTCCTTTTGATTCTGTATCCTTCATGATTTTAAGCCGTGTCTGTAGCAATGGGAACCATGTTCTAGAATGAGTTTCCATTGCTTGATATGAATCCAACATAGTGACATAGTACTAGAGTACTTTAATTTTCTTTTGGGCAGAAAAATGTTGCCAATTAGTTAAGTAAGAGTTTTCTAACTTGGAAAAACTATTAGAAAATAGGTAATGTTATCTATGTTGATAATTTTGGAAAAAAAAAATACCCCCCCCCCCCCCCCGCCACCCCCCCCCACCCACAAAGTAAGGCCTATTTGTTGTGAACAAGGTTGTCCTCCCATTTAAACCTTCTAATTTCTTTTAATTTTAATCCAGAATTAAGATGCATTGCATTTAAATAATCCAATAGTCTTCAACTATCTAGGTAAAAGAAACAAAAATCAAATAAATGTCTCAAGTCTTACATCAGGACTAAAATGAGAGGGAATTAAATTGGAGATTTTATATGGGAGGATAAAACTTGGGTCTAACATGCAGTTGCACTGGACCTATTAAGATGATAATACGTATTAATATTTGAGCACATGTCATCATTTCAATAAGTCCAATGCATTAAACTCAAACCAAGTCTTATATGGGAAAAGATCTTATCTCATTTTTTAAAGCTTAAAATGTTATCTTAGTTTCAATTTTTTTTTTTTTCACATTTAGTTTATATGCATCTTTTAATATATATGCAATTTTTTTCTCTTGCTACAGACTACAGTTGTACATTTATAGAGTTTATTTAAAAAAAAAAAAAATCAATAACTCATTTGAAACATTCTAAGATAATGGGACAAAGTTTGGAGCTAACTCTTCTCTTTAAAAAAAAAAAAAAAAAAAAGGTTTGGAGCTATCAAATCTGAGGAAACATGTTTCTCTGCCATCACGTGAACTAAATTAAAAGCTGCTGCGATGTACAAAAGGAATTGTATTACCGACATTAGTTTATGATTACGCTAATGGCGCTTTTAAGATAATAATTAATCATTCATTTTAAAAAAAATTTAATCTCATATTATTGAAAATGAAAAATAGAGAAAGTTATCAAAATATTAATTTTCTTTTTATCATAAAAATTTTCTTTTAAATGAATTATTAATCATTAACTTTAAATGAATTGTTAACCATTAACCTAAGGACATCTGTTTGTATTTCTTTTCAAATTTTTTATTTTTTTAGGAAAACCTGATGAACTATCTATTATGGCCTATCGTGTGTGTGTGAGAGGAAAACCTAATTCAAATTGTCTTTTCCAATTCACTTTGAACTTTACAATGGTGGACTATCCGATCCTTATTATTTTACTCCAAAACCCCAATTGGGTGTGATTAAGAAGAAACATTGTTTGTTAATGATTCGGTTATGTTCTATTGATATGATCCTTTTTTTTTGGTTTATGTTTTCATTTTCATTTTTTTAGTTTATCATTCATCCTGGTCAAGCATGAGTTCTTATATTCTGGTCCTCGGGCTTCACAATTCAAAAAGTAATCCTGAATCAATATGTATGAAAAGGATAAGGTATCACTATCCACATGGCCTGTCTACCTAGGGCACAAGGCCATGTTCGGTCCCTGCTTTTAAAATCAGTTTTCTGTTTTTAAATTCATAAACATAGACATACAATGCAATATGGTGCTATCAAATATGTTTTTTTTAAAGCTTAAGGACATGATATTTTTCACCCTATTGAATTGGTTTATTGGGATTGATGTATAATAAAATGAGAGTCAATGATAAATTTTTGTTAAAATGATGTTACTCTAATTGCAATTTACTATTTTAATAAATTGTGGGAAAAAAAATTATGAAAAGAGTTGTCCCAAATGATGATGAAAAAGAATCTTGATGAGCCACTTGACCAAATTGGAGATATGGAAGACTTTCAAAAGGAAATCACTCAATCGAAAGATGTTGGTGTGGTACCAATATAAGTTTCTCTAATTAATACTCACAAATCTAATATACTTAAAAATAAAATAATACACTCATAAAATAAAAAAAACAATTTCTAAGTTTTTTCTCTTATAAGTTGGAGTGGGTGTGGCTTAGTGTTTATATGGTCATTTCTAACCCCTCCATTTATTAAAGTTAGGGCATAACAAGGGGCTATAACATTGATGGAAGGAGAGAATCTCGTAATTTATGCCCATAACGGGAGATTGTAAGTTGGTTATCATGAATCACACACCTCAGAAAACCACACGTTTTCACACAAGGGGCTAAACCACATAGTTACTGTAGCAATTGTGCATAAATGCACAATTATGCACAAGCTGGTGTGGGTGTTTTTTTTGTTCAAATTGTGTAAAAGTAGTTAGTTATTCCATTTTGCACAATTATGCCCAAATTGATGTAATTGCTCTTAAGGGAAGATTGAAATGATGTTTTTAACTTAAGAAAAGCAGTACTATTATTTTAGATTTTGGTTTTCTAAAAACAACTAAAAGAAACAGCCAAACACACCTTCTCTTTTTCTAGTTATGAGATAAGGTTAGGTAAGATAGTTAGAAAGTCCAACATCACTCTCTTGTAACTTGTAATAGACCAACCAACAGATACTTTTAAAATTGCTTTCACCTTCTCTCTCACTCACACACTCTCTCTTTCTTTATAGCATGCATATTTTCTTCGTACAAGGTTAGGCTTAGCCATAGAGAAATAAATATATATACAACAAAACAAGTAAATTCAAACTAGAACACGTCGAGCAAAACCATTCGCTTTCTTTCAAATTAAAACGCTCAGCGTGGCGTACGAACAATGATGAATCCTCAAAAGCTCTGCGTTGTCAATGACGAGGCATTCCTGGCCGCCCTTATCTCTTTCATTTCATCCTCATGGGAAATGTACATGACTTTCTATAGGGAAAGTCGGAAAGATGACTAGTTCAATTCTATCTATAACAATTTCATTAGAAACATTAATATATATTCAAGTACTATATAGTTTTATACACATCATTCATGGGCCCATTACTACATGTTTAGTCATTTTGCTTTTGTTCAAATTTTAGACTTTCAAAACACTTTGGGAGATTCTTCTATTTCTAAAAGGAGCTGGTATAGTCTTTGGCACATTTTTATTTGTTTGTCAACTGAATAGACGTATGAATGTTAGTTAAAGTTTTACTTTGAAACTCCATTATACATATACTGTGTGAGTGTGGGTATAAACAATTTTAGGGGATGGATCTTTTTTATTATTGTTATATATATAAAGGGTAAATAGTAGAGTATACCAATAGAATATTTTGGCCTGCTTGGAAAGAAGCAAGCTCTGCTTGTGATTCATGCATATATCTTACGTCAACCTATGAGAAAGGCACTTGTGTTGTGCCCTATCAACTCCTGGAGAGCCACATGTAACCAAACCATCTGTGAAATTTCAACTCTGATAAGTGATAACCCCTCAACTTTTGCTTTAAGTGCAAATCCAAAGGCATTATTGAACAATTCTATAGCCAGATTTGGCAACGCGAAAAAGACAAGAGAGCTTTGCAGCTGAGTTATAGCCAGATCAGCTATAGCCAGATTTATATTTTCAATTGAGACGTATAGGTTCAAATTATCTCTCCCAAATACTAAAAAAAAAACTAAATTAAATAAAATATTATAAAAGAAAAGATGGTTAGAAAAAACTATATGTTAAGAATTTTTTTTTTTGGATAGATAGATAGGGGAGAAAATGTAGGATATGAGGTTTGAATTACAAATATGAGGCAATATATATGAAGGATGTGATTGCTGATGGGCTGTCATTTGAAACCCTTGATTTGATAGGATTTGAATGTATAATATGTGTTCCATGTTAATTTCTCTTTATTATCAAAATAAAGCATCAATGGAATTAGTAAATTGTTGTGATACAAATATTTGGTATGACATGCTAATAAACAAATTGAATTTGGCTCCCAAACAGGCATATATGATCGATTTTACATAAATGTATGATAGCTTGAACAATTATAGATTTTGACTTGTGCTGGCCGTCATTAATTATTCATGACCTTGGCTTCCTAATCAGGTATCTATTGCTTTTGAAAAAAGAAAGATGGATCAATATTATTGGTACTTATAAAGTTTTCCAAATTTCTTTCAACCTAATCATGGAAAAAATGAAGCTAACCGAAATAAATAGTGTAGAGATTATGAATTGGGAAAAAAAATGTCAAATTATTTTAAATTTTTGATCATTGGTAGAGGTAGTCTTCCAAACGAAAATTCTTTTGCACATCGAGTATTTCACTTTATGTTTTACAAATGATAATCTAACTACCAACTTTGTTCTTTTATTTAATCTTAAAAACATTCAAAATAGACACATAATTTAATGTAGCTAGTAGCAAGTAGCTAGTAGCCTATAAAGTGGATCGTTAAGAGTGAAATATATGATTTTTAATTTTGTTTATCTTCAGTGTTGACTCTTAAAACTGTTTTCAACCCAATTAATGTTGCCTGGACTTGAAAGGTCGAATCAAAAGACTTTGAGATACCTCCTCAAATTTAGTGCAAGTGGCACAAGACCAAAGAAAATTACGAGGTGTCCTCAAAGTACCATAATTGTATATTTCTTTCTCTCGTATAAATAGTAAATTTTATAAGAATTTAATTAGTAGGACTTATCATTCATGTGAACGGAGAAAATACACATTTATAATACTTCAGAAATATACAATAATTTTCTCAAGACTAAATGGCCATTATTAGTGGTATGAAAAATGGTGAAAAAAAAACATGATCAGTTCTGTCTTTTGGGCTTTCATTATCCTTAATTTAAGGGCATGTTACCTTTATTTAAGTATTGGGCGCCCAAATAAGTGGCCCAATATTTTATATTATAATGTCTATATTTGATTTTGGAACACTTGACAGACTTGAAGGAAACGAAAATCACATGAGAGATGTAGTCAAAAGTCGGTCATGTGATGAAGTTGACCATTCGACATACAAAATCTCTTCGCATCAATTTGTGGCGCTTTCCATGGATCATTAATCAACATCATCCTATTCCTACTACCTGCCTAGTAAATTCAGTGGGTGAACTGATACCTCGAGTGTTGCATCTAATGCAATAGTTTTAGATGGTCGAGATTGAGAATTGAAAAAATTAACTTTTAATTTTAATAATTGAGTAAAAATAATAAGAAGAAGTTAAATAAAAAAAGGGTGTAGTAAAAAAAAAATTTTGTGAGAGCAAAATGGGATAATTATACTGGATCCAAGTCAAATTCCTGGAACATTTTTTTATCTTATAAAGTAAATATAGTGAACTTCATTCATCAAAAAAAAGAGAACAACCTCAAATTAACTTCTTCTTCTTCTTTTTTTTGTGTAATTAAGAAAGTAGTATTCCGGTTTTTGATTAGATACTCCACTCTCTCCTCATAAAATACCTCAAACAATAAAAATCTGTATGAGACACTCAATAAATACTATAAACCGATAAGTTAATAGTAGATAGGACTTAAAGACTTCAAAATCTACCGAATCTTTCAAATCTCAAATCTATTAAATCCATCAGTCAAGTGTCTTTAAATCTATTAAATTCATCAATCAAAGTGTCTTTAAATGAACTTTTAGAATCTAACCATTGTAGTAGTTGGCCTGAGTGGTGTCAATTAATTGCATGTGTTATCAATTTTTATAATATAGTTCTGAATCTTCTGAAACTTTTATATATTCTTTGGTCCATCATAAATAAATTGGGAATATATCATAATAAGATATTTGACGTCATTCAAATATTGGAGTGGCAACAACCCCCAATGTACGAATTGTTGGTTTGAAGTGGACAACGATTTTGAGTCCCACTATTGATGATACGAGCCTGTTGAACCGAACCCACTCTGCGAATGTGCATGTGCGCATGTGCATGCAGTTCCTTCGCAAGAGCAAAAGGGGAGAGCGGAAGAGAAAAAAAAAAAGTACTTATTATATTCTATCTTCATCATTTTTCTTTTTGTATAAACTCATGATATTCTCTTTTTTCTTTTTCTTTTTCTTTTTTAATGTCATTAGAAAAAGCCAATGCTCTTTTTCATAGATTTGTTGCACAAGTCTTTTACTACTGCCCCAGCTGGTCCGGAGTCCTAATATATATATATAATATTAGACCTTTGAATTAGAATCTTTGGAAGTGATTGAGTGGGTTGAGAATATTATTTTTGCTCCATGCAAATTTCTTGATCGCCTGCAGATTAGGTATTGGTTACTATAATTTTATTTTCTTCATATAGGTAGGTAGAGGATGAGGAGAGAGATATTGCTATTGCTCATACGCCTAATTATTATATTTAATTATCTTTAAACAAAACGATTTGGCTTGAATTTGGTACGCTGATGAACTTTTTAAGATGATGACACATATATATATCCTAACACATGCCGCCATTTTGGTGAATTTAGTACATTTGAACACTTAATCCAAGCTGATTATTATACATATTTTTAAGTAAAACTATTTAACTTGAATTTGGGTTCACTAAACTTATCAGAATAATGACACACGCCACTATTTTAAAGAATCGATTGCACTCACTGACCTAAGCTTTATCTCAAACAAAATTGGCATGACTCATCTCTCCCACTTGTTAGGTATTTTTTTTTGGGTGAAAAAAAAGTGGTAAGCCAAAGACTTGTTAGGCATCGTTATACTTCATTATTTTTTTTAATTTTTTTTTTAATGATCGATAATGTACTCTTCTTTTGTTGATTGGCATAGAATCAATGTATTTTTTGAACGCATGAAGATTCGGTGACGGTTGCTACTGTCTTTTACGGTTGCCACTGTTGTTGGTATTGAATCGGTACAAAACTACAAACATAATTAATTCATTTGACCAATACCACGTGTAATTCATATCCTGTGCAAGAATTGACATTGTTTCTTATGTTGTTGGTCTGACTTAGAGGGACGTGGCACATGTCGGTACCACCATATAGATATCGAAGTCTTGTCCTATGGATTTAATTTTAATAAAAAATTATGGGCATATTATAACCTATGATGAGCCCCTCTGACCTTTATGTGATTTGATCAGACTAATCAGCAAACAAAAGATTTTATCACAGTGGAGAAGCATGATCTTTGCTTGTGGAGAAGCACGATCTTATGACTGACACAAATTGGAGTGTGTGGATTAAAAATTGGAAATAATTTTAGAGATACACAGTCAATCACACGTCTAATTTTGCATTTTACAATTTACTTATTATGCGGCTGTCAGTGGTCGCCCTAGTTAGTATTTTATGTCTTTTATATATCGTCATTTTAAATTGTTTATTCACAACCGTACAAATCAATAATTTGTAAAATTAGATATGAGAATAGTTATTTAAACTAAAAAATAGGTGACATTCGCATTAAAAAGTAACGAAGGTTAATAAGCAAAAGAATATTTCAACGGATGTTGGATTGCACTATTTAGAAAGGAGTTGAGTTGGGAAGTAACAAAAAGGAAACTAATAAAGAAATACCCTTTTAAATAAAAGTTGCTCGACCTCCTAAAAAAATCAAGTCAATTGTAATAAAAAAACTCACTTTAATCAATGCACTTTAATACTCGTTAATCAAACTTTTAAACAAATACTTTTTAAACTGAAAGTATTAGGCAATTTACTTACTTATGCGACTGTTAGTGGTGGCCCTTGCTAGTATTTTATGTCTTTTGTATACTGTCATTTTAAATTGATTACTCACAATCATACAAATTAGTAACTTGTAAAATTGGGTATGAGAGTAGTAGTTTAAACTAAAAAATAGGTGGCATTCACATTAAAATGTAATGAAGGTTAATAAGCAAAGGAATATTTCAACGGATGCTAGATTGCACTCGTTAGAAAGGAGTTGAGTTGGGAAGTAACAAAAAGTAAACTAATAAAGAAATACCCTTTTAAATAAAAGTTGCTCGACCTCCCCAAAAAAACAAGTCAATTGCAAAAAAAAAAAAAAATCACTTTAATCAATGCACTTTGATACTCGTTAACCGAACCCTTAAACAAATACTTTTTAAACCGAAAGTGACTTGACTCCCTACCAATTATTTATATTATAAAATTCAACATGGCAAATTCCTAACCTACTCATTACAAAATTTGATCAATGCACATGTAATGGTTACGTTGTTGGTTTTTTTTTTCCTTTGAAATGGAGCACTCATAGTTAATTACATTCAACACTTTAAAAGCATCATTAGAAACATAAACATGTTTAAGAACGTGACAAGTTTTTATTAGAACATTATCAATCAAAATTTGTAAAATAATACATTTTTAATATTAATTATTTAAAATAGAAATTTTTTTGAAGTTATTTGGAGAATTAGCATTTTTTCTATTTTGGAAACACAATTTCATAATTTTGACTGCATAGTATTTTAAGTGAAATTGTATTTTGAAAATATGATTTTTTAAAAAAATGACAAGATTCCAAAATAGTTTCAAAATAGTGCCAATTTAAATAATTATTATAATAATATTATTATTTGCAATTTTTTCCTTCCACTTTTCAAATGATATACACAATAAATTTTATAATTTTTTTTAACAATTCATTGAGTAGTATTATGATTAGTGACATTACTCTCAATGGGGATATCAATAACATCATTTTTATTATATACAAATAACAACCTTTCATCTCAACAATTATTAAAAATATTGTAAAACTTGTTGTTTCATTACTTATATTACATTTACAAAACTTATCACTAAGATTATTTTTCTAATGCAACAATCACAAATCACAATAAGATACGTGAACAATTCTGGAAAAAAAGAAAAAAGAAAAAAAAAAGAGAGTAAAAATTTATATCACTAAATTTATTTAACTCTTTTAAGTTTGCTTGCTGTATGCAACTAAAATTAACAAAAGTTTTTAGCTATTTAAATTTTATTTAATTGAATTTTCTATTTTTTTTTATTGTTTAAAATAAATAACTGAAGGAGATGAGTGTAAAAGACTCATGTAAACATTTATTCTAAACTCGCCATACTATATAAATTACATGTATGTATAAGGTTTTGATGTTCAAAAATGAAAATTTTAGTCAAGAATTTTGTACTTTAGTGTTTTTTTTTTTTTTTTTTTTTAACTAAAAGAATCATGATTTATCCCACATTCTCTTGTTATTGTAACTATCAAAATTAAGACGGAAATAATGAAAAATATAAAGTGCATTTGTAATTTGAGAGTTGTGATACATGAGGATGAAAAAAATACCCCGCCTTGCATGACCCATCCTACTTCGCATGGGCCTTTCCCATCCCACCCTGAATGTGTGAATTTATTATTATTTTTATATATAAATTAATCTTTTTTATACTTATCCTATTTATAATATTTGGTTTATACATATTTTATTACCGTCTCCTAAAAGATTTGATTTCTCTCTTGACATTCCCACAATTGTCTTTCACATTTTTATTTTATCTCTGCCTTATTAAGTTTTTGAAACCAACTCATTAGGGAGTAATTTTTAGGAACTCTCGGAACACGGAGAATTGTGCTCTCTCCTCTCACATTCATGATGGGGTCCGCTTATTAAATTCATGGTGGGGTTCATTATGAATGTGAGAGGATGGAGCACTATTTCACTATACTCCGGGACTACCTAAGAATTTTCCCTCATTAGGGATGAAAAATACCTCACCCCATCCCAAACTCGACCTACTCCGCTTGAGTTTTTCTCAATCTGAAAAAGGGATGAGACATAGTGGCAGTTCTAGAAATTTTTTTCCAAGATGATCATTAAAAAACTTAAGTTAACAAACTTTTAATAAAAATAAAACTTGAATATATTAACATCACAAAAAAAAACACACACACAAATACATAAATTTTTAAAATTTTATTTGACAAGTTTTCTTATTTTGAAATCGTTATGTGATTTGATAGCTTCACTATCAATGTTATTGATTACATTTTTTTCAATATATACAACCAATCAATCATTAAGCTACTAATCTCTCATTCAATTACTAACATATTACCTAAATAAGTAACACTATAAACAAAATGCATTATCTTTTAAAAAAAATGTATCACATAAATCAACAAATTCAGCTAAAAATTAAATCAAGCACTAACAGATTAGCTATTTGAAAAGTGTGCATTTTTTCTATTGAAAAAAATAGTTATTTTAAAAATGTCCTTTGAAACTAAACACAATTTTAAAAAATCACAATTAAACATTTGATTTGAGCTTTTAGACTAATTTGTTTGTTTGGGGAAGTTTTAAGAAGTGTTACGTCCACAATATTTTTACAATATTTTCACAACAAAGCCCAGGTAGTAAGTTTTTACTAGTTCTAATTTGAACATACTATTGAAATTATTTTTTTATCTATCAGTAATGACTTATTACTTAAAATTTGTTATGAAAATATTGTGAACATAATATTTTTTTTGTAAGTTTTTGGTTCAGCATTCAACGGACCAAAATTTTGAAGAGGTTAAATTTTATTTTTAATGGGCTCAAATTGTTATTAAGGATGTTGAAGTTTTTTTTTTTTTTTTTGGGTGGTTAAAGACCCATATTAATTTAAAATTTAATTTTTTAAGATATATATTAAAAAAAAAAAAAAGGTTATGACATCTTAGGAAACACCCCAAATCAGACGTCAGCCATCTTCCCATCTATGGTCTATATAGGTTATGGCATGAGCCCAACCCTCATCATAACAATTCTCTAAATTCAAGTATGATAATAATAATAACACTAATAATAAAAAAAGGGAAAAAGAAAAGAAAAAAAGAAAAAGGAAAGATAATATGATTAAAGTAATGTTGTCGGCAGAGTTGGGTTTGGTAGGGCGAAGCAGCCGTACGTATGAACGGTCAACCGTCAGTGGGGGACCCACTGTAACCAACAAAGATGGAAGAAGCACGTGTCTCTAACGTGGCAAACTGTCATAACCGACAATAACCGTGACCTCGTCCTCTCTGCCTCGAGTCATGTGTTGCCCTAATCTAAGGTGCTACCCGATGCGACAAAACTTAGACACGGACTAATGTCTTTTTGTTTGTAATTTTGTACGAAACCATACCTAATTTATTTCAAAACTCCGGCAACTTTTGTTTTGTATTATTATTATTATTTTTTTAATGCTACTTGCGAATGGTTTCATGCCATATATTACTAAACTATTTTATAGACATATATAATTTTATGAAAAAATAAGAAATTGACTAACTTTTTTTTAATAATCTCTTCAATTTTTTTTATAAAAAATTTCTTGAATAGATGATTAATATATACCATACATTAATCGGATTTTTCAATATTTAAATTTATTTATGCTATACAAAAATTAAATTTGCGTAAAAGGAAATTGGGATTGTTAAAGATTTAACCCTTACGAACAAACCAAACAAACAATCGGTGGAGAAAATACTTTTTATTTATTTTTTGGTTGTTGAGAAAAAGATATTAGACATTTCACATGTGAATCAATAGATAACTCCGTTAAAAGAGGCTAATATTTGAAACACCTTATTATTATATTTTATAGGAGTATTGAACTTTTATTGTTCAAATGAAAAGATAATACATCATTTGAGAAAATATGTTCTAAGAAATAAGAGCTCTCTTCGGTCAAAGTACCATAATACTCAATATTCTAAGCATTTTTTGCTAGCAAGGTAGCCCTATGGTTACCCTTCCTTCTCATATATATGTGAAGCTCGAAAAATGCAAATATCAAAGGGCTAAAGAAGAAAGACCATGAACTGCCGATGCATTTGAGACCACTCAGAGAACAATTATTGGATAGTTTAGTTATTTTGTGCATTGACCCTGTTGGAATGCTAACACGTATCAAATAGTTTTTAATCCTAATTGTCTCAACTTCTCTGAAACTACGTTCTCTTCCTTTCTTTCCAGCATTTCCCCATTAAAGAACTACAATCTGTTTCAACTTTTAAGTTCAATGAGTATGAAACATAAACCCGTGGGAAAATTCATCACATAGGATACTTAAGTTGGTTTCTTTTTGTCTTGTTTATGTAAAAGTATTGTCCTCCAATGCTCTTGTGCTAATAAAGAATTTTGTTTTTCCCGATCGTCTCCTCCTTTGTTTTTGGTTCCCAATTCGTTGTTAATTTGATTATCTTTCTTTCTTGCCACATGCAAGAAATGATCATATGAATATCTCATAACCAATAAAAATGACATCAAAGGATGAAAACCTAACTGCCCTATCTTTACCCAAAGATCAATAACTACCCTATCTTTAGGTTTGTGTTCGGTCTAAGATGCTAGTGACTTTACCATTCATTCAATTAGGAGCTTTTAAAAACGGATAGGATTAGTGAGTTACTATATAATCACATCAAGGAGGAAGACCTAACTACTAATTTTTAGGTTTGTTTTGACTTTTCTAAATTGTGCATGTTTCCTTACATTGTCGCTAAGCTACTTTGAGTGGGAAATTATTGTGTACTCCCGAAATACCATAAATGCGTGCTTCCTCCTCTCACATGAATGGTGGGTCCCACTAATTAAATTCATGATGGGACCCACCATTCATGTGAGAGGAGGGAGTACACATTTATGGTACTCCGGGAGTACCTAATAATTTTCCCTTTTTGTGAGTTAGAATTTCTTCTAAGATTCTTATGAATCTTTTTACTAATTAATATCATTTATCTCAAAATTTGTGTACAAATTGCAAATAAGTACAAACCTAGTTATATAAAAAGAGCTCATCTATAACCACGTGAAGGCTCCCCTCATTTTAGCATTTCTCTCCTCATGGTTTGATAAATATTTCCCCGAAATCACGGATTTTGAAATCTGTACCCCTACCAAACCAATGGGCCAACCATGTAAAGAAAGATGATAAAAAAAAGAAAAGAAAAGGTAAATAGAGAAATATTTTCCTAATCCTTGTGGGAAGAGCAGGTAAAAGGAATTATTAGTGTAAGGTGCAGTTATCAATAAGGTTTTTTTTTTTTTTTTTTTTCAAGAGATTAATCAATTAGTTTAGTATTATACAATTTTCACTTTTTTTTTTAACCTCAATTTTTGTTGTGTTATATTGTTATTGATAATTTTATATATAATAAAAGGAATAAGTAAATTATTGGTGAGTTGGGATTTGGTAGAAAAGTGCACGGGGCATTTGATATATAGTTCCTCTTAGAGCATTCGCATCTGAGAATGCTACTCTATCCTATTTTACTATCTCAAAAAACTATTTTATCAATTATATAATATCATTTTACAATACACCCAACATCCCAACTTTTATTTTTCTATTCTACTCATTAAAATAATATATCTACATAATAAAATAATATAATCTAATCTCTCTCTCCACCCATCACATTTTTTTCTTTTTCTCACAGGCTCTCTCTTTCAACCACCCCCCACCACCACCCCTGCCACAATAAACCCACCACCACCACCACCACCACAACCACAAAAAAAAAAACCATTACCAGTACCACCACATCTGCCACAAAAAAACCCACCACTACCACTACGAAAAAACCCATCACCACCACATTTGTCACAAGAACCCACCACCACCTTCACCCATAAAACCATCGCGAAAAAACCAACCAAACACCACAACCACAGCCACAAGAAACCGGCCACCATGCCACCACCAAACCCAGAAACCAAACAACAACCAAGCCCACTCTGATCTCCACAAACCCAGACACAGGCCACAATAACCACACAAAAAAGCCTATTGGAACCCACCCAAACCCACTTCTCCGATCTCCACCTCAACCGCGTTGCCACGCCGATCTCCACATCGCCATGCCGCCACGCCGATCTCCACATCGCCATGCCGCCACGCTGATCTCCACTTCGCCATGCCACCATGCCGATCAGACCCACGGCGGCAACCGAAGAGAGAAATCGACCATGACAGCAAGCAGATTGCACGAATAGAGAAGATGGAGAAGAGAGGAGTGTCTGAGTCCGAGTTGAGCGTGAAAGACAAAGGAGAGAGAGTGAGTAATAAAAAAATGAAATTTAAGTTTACAATTGGTGAACAGTGACTTGTATAAGTAGAATTGTATTGTAGTAGTATAGTAAAAAAAATTACAATTAGCAGCTCGGATGCATCCTGGTTTTTGTGCGAAAATGCTAAAATTTGCCAAGATATGGCATATGAAAGTCCTAATGCGAATGCTCTTAGAGTTGGTAAGGAAAAGGAGTAGGTAAATTATATAAGAAAAAAAAAACAAAAATGAAATGAAATGAAAATAAATATAATTGATTTTCACATGTTATAAAAGAAAAAAAAAAAGGAACTATTTTTCCATAATATCTTTCATCTCATATATATATTTTTTTCAAATTAAAATCATTATATTCATTTCCTTATAAGAATTACTGTGGTTTTCCTCATTTTTAGAACAATGCTTTTTTTTTTTTTTGAAAGCATTTGTGGAAGAATGATTAGTAAAGAATGGATTTTTTTTTTTTTTTTTTTGATAGGATAGTAAAGAATGGAATTGATTAAGAGGGAATGCTAAAAAATGACTTAGTTATACTCAGGTTTTTTTTTTTTTTTTTTTTTTTTGGGCACCATTACATGTTGCTAGTCGTATAGAATGAGAATATTCATTCAATTCTTTCTAAAATAAGTTGTAATTAAACATGTAACTAATTATAATCAAAGAGAAAGTTTAAGAATACAATAAAGAGAAATTTAATGTTACTTCCACAACATAAAAAAATTCTAAATGGTATACTGTTTTTAGTCATAATTTAGGCCGACTACTAAAATTACTTTAGCATTTCTCATACAAAAAAAATCTCACAATATATTATTATTATTATTTTATGGTAAAAGTTAATGGATATTTTTAGAAACTTTTTTATGTGGAAAAAAATGATATTTTAATAGTTTTTTATTTTATTTTATATATTTTTTTTGTAAAAGTTGTATCAAAACTTTTTTTTTAAATAATTTATTAACAAATATCTTAAGGATATATTTGTCCCTATAGTGAGTTGACATCTCACTTTTTATGAAAATATTGTGACATGTTATGTCGGTACGTAGAAGAACTCATATTTGAATCGAACTAAGAAGGCCATCATGTTTTGTCGGCAAAATTACAAAGGAAAATATCCAATGATGTAACATTATTTTGACATCTCACTTCTTATGAAAATATTATGAAATTTTAGGTCGGTAGAAAAAGTCACAATTGAATAGAACTAAATGGGCCTTCATATATATCTCGTCGGCCAGATTACAAAGGGAAATTGCCGAATGACATAACTAACTCATTATGTTTCAAACATCCTCGAAAGTTCTATAATTAATCAAGTACTGCTATATCTTCTAGGCTATTCGAATGAACTAAAGGGCACCAAAAGATTTAATGCATTAATTAAAGATTTAATGCATTAATTAATTATTAAAGAATATGATGAAGTCTGGCTTAAAAGGTCAGGGGCTTATGTGGTGACATGCAAAGCTGACGTGGTAACTTCTGAGCTTAGTATACTCTCTCTCTCTCTCTCTCTCTCTCTGTAGAGAGTGGTGGCCACAACCACAGCAACAGGAAGAGTGGTTTTGGATATTGAAATAGCTGTATTTCCCTTTCAATTCAAATCTCTTAGATATATATATATATATATATATATATAAAAAGAAACCCGAATATATATATAAAGAAATGAAATTTTTACGTGCCCACCTAATTTTGCATAATCTTAATCGACGCTGACGATTACGTCGAGAAGACATGGAGTCAGCAACACGTGTGATAGCTAAAGAGCTTGAGTCATACTTTTGATCCTCCTCTAGGAAGTCAGTCACACCACGAATGCTTGAATCATTTTAATTTGTTGGTGGTTAATTAATTTTTTGGTTTTTTCAATGGTTTTGTACAACTTTTTTTTTTCTCTATTCTTTATTTAATAATCAATGTTTCTCGTTGGTCTTCTCTGGCCAGATGGGACTACTTTTGAAGTAAAAGGCTCAATTGGGCAATCCACATGCATTTTGTTTTTACCCTTTTGTTTTTGTCTGTGTTTTTGTTTAAATAAAGGATCTTGCTAGCTAGGTTTAAAAATACAGTTAAAAGAATATTAAATATTCAATTATTAGGATTGAAAAATAATTAAAGAATATTAAATGTTCAATTATTAGTTGTTATGCACATTTTTTATTAAAAAAAAAAATTGTCATTGATTCAATTGTTTCCACGCATAATTTTGAGATTGTTGCATTTTTTTAGTATTTATTTAGTGTTTGACTTAATTTTTTAAAATAAAAGGTAAAAAAATAAAAAATAAACATTAAATATTAAATGTATCTTAAGTCTTAAGTCTTAATTTAATTTTTATTTAATTTTATTACTTTTCTTTATTTCAAAAAAGAAGACAATATCTTATGTAATCCATATGTAGATGAAAATCCCATTTTCAATTTATGTTGCATTTAATTTGGCATAAACTATTTTCTAAAGACGGAAAAACATTTTATTTATTGGTATTTGATTGCATTTTTGAAATATTCTGAAAAGCGTTTACATTATGCCACCCTCAGATGAGTTTCCAACATTTTGAGTGTGTTTTGGGGGCCTTTTGCAACTCAAAATTGGACAAATCAAATACCATTGGAAAGCATGTGAATTTATCTTTCCAATGACACTAAGTTTAGGTACATTTCTTTCTCAAAAAAAAAAAAAAAAAAGTTTGGATAAAATTAAGGTCTAAACTTTTCGGTTTATTATAGTGTAAATGCATGAATTTGCATGGAGGCCTTACCGAACTAGAAATTAAGTGCACCATATATAGTTGGAAAGCTTATAATATCTACTTTAAGGTATTTCTTTGGTTGGAGCATTTTGTACGTAGGATTTAAAAGTTGTGGGCCCCCGAAGTGTTTTTTAGGGTTTCTTTACGTCCTAAATTTTATATGATTTTTTTTAGAATTTGGTTGTCCAGGTTTGATTGTGGCTAATTTATTGCACAATATATCCAACTATATGTGGTTGATGCAATTCAGAGATCATTTGGTCGAGTTTCATTCAAACCTAATTTTGACTCAGTTTAAACGTGATTTCTCGTTTTCACAATATCTCATTCATTTTACACATGATTTTAGTGATCAAACTTTCATTGTAAAATCAATTGATTCTTTTACCATTAGGAAATTAATTGCTTCTATCAAATGGTTGGATTTTCGGGGAAGGTGGAGCATGTCCATTGCAAGATGCCCTTGATTTGGAAACCCACCTTTGGATTTAGAGGAAAATAAAAAAATAAAAATCACATTGTTGTCTGAATCGCTTTAACAAGATTGAATCTTATGAACAAGGTATTTAAAGTTGGTTAAAGATGGTCAGACTCTTTCAACCTTTATAGTTTGCTCCAAAAGTTTTGAATTTGTCTTGATTTGACTATATTTAGCCAAGTGGAGGAGTTTGAGTGACTTTTGTGGTGTTAGTTTGCATTTTTGGTGAAATTTGGGTTTTCTCTGTTTTCATAATTTTCTCGGTTTTGGTTTCCAAAATGGCAAAACAAGGTAGCAACAACAATGGCTATAACAAATTCACCCATCTTACACAAAATTAATATAAAATAATGAAAAGCTTAGGGAAAAAAACATCAATGTGCATTCACCATTCACAATAAAAGATTAAAATTAACTAGAGGAAGAAATATAAATGAACATAATGACACATTACGTGAAGAATAAGGGAAAAGATGAATGCATAATGCATCCTATCCTAAGATGTATGAAGTTGCTAGAATGCATGAAAATTTGTGAATATGCGAAGAGATTGAAATTCATATTCCAATTGAAATTCCTAGATGTTGAATGAGAATATTTCATAATTATTCTTTAAAAGATATATTTCATGTCAAATTTGGAATTTTGACCCTTTAATAACAAACGTTTCATCATTTCATTCAACTTCTCTTATACCACATTTGAGGAAAATGCAAAAACCTAATTTATATTAAACGCGGATGATATGCAAGAAACAATATCATATTATGTTTTTGGTTTTTTCATTATTTTATGTGATGCAAGGTTAAATTAATGCACAAGGCATGAAAATTGCCTGAATGAATACATAATGCAACCTACCCTAAGATGCATGAAATTGACAGAACGCATGAAATTCATGAATATATGAAGAGATTTAAATTCATGAATTTCATGCAAAAACCTAATCTATACTAAATGTCACATGCAAGAAACAATATTATATTATATTTTTGGTTTTTTCATTATTTTATGTGATGCAAGGTTAAATTAACATGTTAGAAATTGCTATACAATGCATGAGCAACATTATTTCATACAACTAATTTCAAGATTTTAATGAAATAAAATTGTATTTCTATCGTAAACACATGGATTCACAAATCTATGAGAATTAAAAAAAAGAGTCAAATTCCTAATCTAATATAAGGAAATCATGGCAAGATCATCTTGATTCATCCAACAAAACGTAATCTAACATTTAAAAAGATGTTATAATTTCATATTGAACATGATGTTTGCATACGATGAAAGGGTATATCAAAATGCATGATCAATATGAGAATGAGATGACATGTAAAAACTAATTTACCAACATACTAAGGGGCAATCCATAATAATCATGTTTTCATGTCTAAGAAAGTTTTTCAAACCAAGAAAACGTCCTAACTCAACATGAAAAGAATCTTTTGCATTTTTCTAAATTTTAATTAAAAAAAATCATTTTTAACTAATTTAAAATGAGTCCTTTTTTTAATGAGAAGAAGAAACCTAACTATAAGATTGGAGTATATTTGCATGCACGCATCCTAAGCAACGACAAATTCCATAAATCCTATCATGATTAATTATGATGTATATAGTTATTTCCTATTTAGATTAATTATGATGCATCCTATATTTGCATGTATATGATTATTTACTATTTAGATTAACGGGAATTGAGGATTTAGTTGTCTTTTAATTAATTTTGTTTTAGGAAAAATCAAAATTAACTAAATTTAATCATTTGCACACATACCTATGGTAAGACCATTCTTTGACCAATGAAAATTATGCCTTTTTTTTTTTTTTTTTTTTTTTTTTTTTGGGGACAATGAAAATTATGCCTTTGTATCATATTGGTCTAAACCTTGACTTCAAATTAAAAAAAGACTGTTATATCCTTAAGTCCTATGATAATTAATTATGATGTGAATTTTAATCCTAGGTCAATCATGAAATTTAGACCATTTTGCCTCTAAGCACTAATTTGCACCCCCCCCCCCCCCCCCCCCAAAAAAAAGAAAAAAGGAAAAAAAGAAGAAGGAATTTTGACTGTTGCAAAATAGGGTTTCTATAACAACTCATAAGTGAATAAATAAAGAAAAGAAGAGATGATTGAGAACCAATTATTTTTGTTTCTCTCTTTTTTTTTCTTTTTTTCTTTTTTTTTAATTTGTTTATTTGAAGGGGTGCCTCCGGCTAAGTAAATTGTATTCTTTTTATGGGGGTTATTGGGTGAACTCAAATTTTATGGAGTATGGAACCGAAAATTTTAAAGGTCATAATATTAAAAAATAATAAATATATTATTAAAAAATCCAAGGGGTGGGGGAGAAGGGAGATAGACGAAGGGCACAAGCTTCTCATTTGTTATATATATATATATAATTTTTTTTATCATTAAATTTTTTCCCCGTTGATTAAATATTTCTCGTTTTATTAAAAAAAAAAAAAAATCTTCATTAGTATTTTCTAGAAATATTTTACATTAAAATAAACGGGACAATATAACTAAATTTGAATGTATAGTAGTAGTATAGCATTAGAATTTATAATGTTTTGTATTCATCACGCTGTAATTTACCATATTTCCTCTCAATGTTTTTTTTTTTTTTTTTGGGAGATAAAGAGGGTTGATTTCTTCTAGAAGAGAGAGAGAGAGAGAGAGAGATATTTCAAAATCTAAAGCTATTTATGGTCACGTATCATTTTGAAATGATTTTTTTTATTTATTAAAAAAGATTTTTTTTTAAATAATTAAAAATGAACTCAAAAATTTAAAATGAAGTGACACCAATTTTTTTTATAAAATATATATATATATATATATATATATATATATATATATTAAAATGAACTCTATGATGAAATAAATCCCTTATATTTCAAAATATGTAGAGGTCCACATTGGTAACCCCTCGACAAATATTAAAAAAAAAAAAGAATATGACTTATTGACTATTCCATTGGACGTTGGTTGGTTGGTAGGTGGCTTTCTTGGAACATAAGGATACTTGTTTCTGCTTTGCTTTCGGTTGGTTAATTTATCCTTTTAAGATTTCTAAAGTCTTTATCGTTCTCAGTTTTGAGTTTTGACCACATTTCTCTGTCCTTGTTTTCTCCAAAAAAAAAATATTTTCTCTCTTTTAGAGAGAACTTTCGGAAAGTGGCAGTAAGGTGGATAAGAAAAGAAAAACCTCATCTCTGAAAATTTTGTTGTTAGAATATCCTTTCCTTCTACAATGAACAAAGACTGATTCTGACCCCACTAATATGAAGATTTATAAGTTATATTCTTATTTACTATTCCAAACCGAAAATGGAAAAAGCTGTAATTTATAAGTTTGTGTAATTAATACACTTTTTCCCATGTTTGAAAATTTAAAGAAAGAAGAGAGGAAAGACATCGATAAAGAGAGCGAAGTGGAGTGAAAATTAGGAAAAAAAGTAAAATCACTTCTTTTTTATTTAGATGTTTTAAAAATTAAAAGTAAGCCGTAAGAAATAGACTAATGTTGTTTATTTCTACATAATTTATGTAAAAAATCGACAAAATCCATAATTACTAAACATAAAAGGCATCGATTGTTTTTGATAATGTTGCTCTAGATTTGTTGTTTGAGGATCAAGAGAGAAGCTTTTTAGAGAAACCAATAATTTCAAGGAAGAAAGAAGTAGGAAGCAAACATAAAGGCATAACCGCTGTGGTGTAGGCCAATAGGACCGACTTTGGGATGGTAATAAATGATGGGTTAGGGGACTACAGGGTGAGGTCCACTTGTATTGGGGTCCAATCGACAAGATGACCTCGTTCACAGGTGGTTGAGTAGGGACAGATTTCATTACACACGCATAAAAAAAATATTGAGAGAGAGAGAGAGAGAGAGAGAGAGAGAACAAATGGATTGCAAGAGGAAATAGATCTGTTTGTAAACACTTTTAAGAGATTTTATTCTGGTGGAGTAGTCCCTCTTGTCTAAACCAACTCTATGCATTTGAAAGAAGAATATGATGTTCTACCAAAAAAATTAAAGAAGAATATAATGGATAAACTATAAAATAATGAAATAGAATAAAGCAGAATGTGATTTTTTTTTTTTAAAGTATGTTTATGGATTTATAAAATTTAAAAAAGAAAAAGAAGATATATACTTCCCCTTAGCCAGTTTGCATCCCACATTAGGGAATTAGGGAAGCAAGAAGAAGCTTCATGATCAAAATGGAATGGACTTTCCCTAATAAATCTAATTATTTCATTTCGTTGGACAAAACTCTCAAACAAGAAAATATATGATAAATTTAGACCACTTTGATGTGGCACCTTCAGTGGCGACTCCAGGAATTTTTTTCAGGGTGTTTCTTAAGAAGTATAAATTATACAATCTAATAAAAAGATAAATTCATATATTGACAACAACAACAATAAAAAAACACATGCAATACATAAAGTTTACAACTGCTTTCTATGAGTTTTCATATTTTGAAATCGTTGCATGATAGTTTCATTATCAATATTACAAGTTACATCTCTTTCAATATACTCAATCAAGCAATCATTCATCCATTGAATGTAGAACAAATTATAGAGCAAAATTTAATTTTATTGGTATAAAAAACTAAGGATGTTCCCAAAATTTTTTTAAAGGGTAGACAAATAAAAAATTTTAAATTATTATATATAATTTTTTTTTTCTTCAGGTCAGGGTCGTCCTGGGACCACCTTGGCCTTAAGGTGGCGCTGCCCTTGGGCGCCTCTTTAATTTCTCTCTTATTTTGCTCTTCATTTTTTTTTTTCTCCTCATTAAATATGATTACCCCTGTGGTCCACTAGATACTCTAGTGGTGACTCATTAATTTGCGGCGTAATATAGATTCGGCGTTCTCTAGTTCAATCTATCGCACTATCGATCAATGAAACTTCTAGGATGTCTTATGGGTAAAGAGTAATAGTTCAATAAAAAATTGAAACACCATTTTTTTTTTATATAAAAAAAGTATAATATAATTTTAATCCTTTAAAAGAATTAGAGGTATTTATAGAACATACAGCCCATTCATACGATTTCATAACAGGAAATAGATAAAGTAATAATGGAAAATGGGAGAGTTATCTTCAGTGCCCTCTAAGTAATGGAAAAATCATGAAGGAGGAAGAATCATCTAGCAAAGGAAAAAAAAGTTGAAGTGTAAAACATTTAAATAATATTTATGAGACTAAAATATATGTGGCAGCAAGCACCCTGCAAGACTTTAAGCCGGTAACCCCACTTCCCTTCATATTTATTGGTACTTATTATTGCTATTATCATGTAATTACTGATTTTACCTAATTGCCAAACTAAAACTAAACCCAAAATGAAAAAAGAACAAAGAGAACCGAAAAAAAAAGTGGCTCCCACCCCAAAGCTCCCAAAGATAAGGTAAAACATAATTATAATTAGTTGAACTAAGGGTCTGTTTGAGATCCGCTTATTTTGCTGAAACTGAAAACTTTTTGCTAAAAATATTATAGATAAAGGTAAAAGTTAGTTGAAATAGTATAGTGAGACTGATGAATAGTACTAAAAAGTGCAATAAGACCCATAAATAGTAGCAAAAATAAGCTGAATAATGAAATAAGTTGTCAAAAATAATATTTGCCAAACGGATAAGGTCTATTTGGATATCGTTTATTTTGCTAAAATTAAAAACTTATTGTTGAAAGTATTGTAGATAAAGATAAAAATTAGCTGAAATAGTATAGTAGGGTCATGAATAGTACTAAAAAGTACAGTGTAGCCCATGAACAGTAGCAAAAATAAACTGAATAGTGAAATAATTTTCATTTTTCATTGGTATCTAAACAAATGCTAAGTATATCAAAGATGACCAAAAAAGTATATCAATTAAAAATTTATCATAAAAAATTCGGAAGATGAAACCTAAGTAATGTGAGATAATGTAGTTTTACCATGTGTTTAGGTACATCTTTTGTTGTTAACTCTCATAAAATAGATTAAGCCATAAAGGAATCCAACAAAGATAATAATATAATAAATGTGGTAAAGGTTACTTGGCAAAATTTCTCATCCTCAAATAAAGAATTTAGATTTGAATCTAATATGCATAATGACCAATTAGTATCTTAGTCTAAAGGTAAAGATTAGTGATAACTATGAAGTGAATATCATAGGTTCAAATTTTACTGTACTTATTAAAAAATTTTGGTAAAAATTTCAAACTCATTTGCGTGAGACAAGTTTTGAAAATTAAGGCGGATGAATTCTACTTCAAATGACATTTTGACCGGTTTAAAACCTTGGGTCTAAAGAAGGTAAAAAAGAGAAAAGAAAAGAAAAGAAAAGAAAAGAAAAAGGGAAAGGGTGTCTCATATTGTGTTATCATACCACCTAAAAGTACTTAAAAGGACTTTAAAGCACCTTTGTAAAAAAACGATGTGTTTTCGGTAAATTTCCAACATCTTTAGGGTTGTGTCCGGTTGGGTGTCTGTAGTTTATTTGTATAGTGCTATATAAAATATATAATTTCTAGTTGTTATGTTAAAAATGTGACAAAAAAAAAATTAAAACTGCATTTCTTTTTTAAAAAGATATTTTTGTTGAATTAAAAAAAATTTGAGACAAAAAGAAAAAACTAAAAACTAAAAGTTTGTGCCAAATATACACGAAATTTATACCCAAAAAAAAGAAAAAATCAGTTTTTAAATTCAGAATTTCACCCATAAAAAAATTGAATTTCCAATCACTATATTGTCAAACACTCAAAAACACAAAACATTAAAGAGTTTTTAATCTTACAATTCTATATAAGAAAAATTTTGGACCCGTTTGATATGTGTGTTTAAATAATAATTTTTAATTTTTTTAAAAATATATATAAATAAAAAAAAATATAAAAATACATATAATATTATTTAAAAATTGAAGACATATATTTAAAACAGCATACCACCCCTGCTCAGGTTTACTGTGATTAAAATAAAAAAAACTTTATTTTTGTAACAGAAACGTGCAGAAAGTTGACTGCTGCACTCTGCACCGAAATTGCCCTGTTCCAAGCACTCGCACAGACAAAAGACAAAAAGCAACGGCCATGGCCTTCCATTCGAGGTCTTATTTTATTTATTTATTTGTTAACTAATTAATACTTTACATACAAATAAATAAATAAATATAAAATACTTGTATGTAAAGTCTGAATATTTTACATATTTATTTAGGATCTGCATTTGGTAAGGATGGGTGTAATGTTTTACACAATATAATAAGAGATTATTATATCAATATTTTATTTAAAATTTAATATATCATATCACACATAATAACATCTGAATCAACTCCCAATTTGATTGAATTTATATATGGTTATTAGAATTTTATGGGTGTGGTTGTGCTTTATTCTTAAATATGTGATAAAATGATGTGACATGTTAAAATTAAAAGGATAAAGTATGGGTTTCACACTATATCCTTACATAATTTAATCTCATTTATTTATATTTTAAGACTAAAAAAAAACTTTATATGATTATTATAAAATAGTTCGATTAATGGGTATTCTTTAAACATTTGTTAATAAACTATTTTAAAAATGTCTTAATACAATTTTTATGAAAATATAAAAAGTTGTCTTCTCTTATAAAAAGTTTTTAAAAATATTACATAAACTAATGCTAGGATATATGCTAACTTTTTTCATTATAAAAACATTAATATTTGTTGCAAACTTATTACACACATTTTTTTAAAGAGAGTTTCAACTTATGGTGTCCGCTCCTGATGAGCGCTCTTTATCATCAGACTAAGACACCAATTAGTTTTTGGTGTAAGCGAAAATTGAACCTCAGATTTTTTATACAATCATTAAAGACTTTACCAGTTGAGTTAACTGAAACTTACATTACACACATTTAAATACACACTTTTTGGAAATAGTGCGATCAAGATAAAATTTCAGTTATAATGTTGAAAAAGTAAGAGAAAACATGATTACACAGTTTAACAAAAAATCGTGTTCTTAACGCACATTTTTCAACCGATGTATCTCACACGCACCGTACTCGGTGTGTAATTAACCAATATAGAGAGAGAGAGAGAAGGAGAGCGACAAGCATAAAAGTAAAAAAAAGGAAAAACCCCTTTTTACATTAGCCTCTAAAACATATTTCTATTGGGGGGGTTTATGCGTTTTGGGGTTGGAAGTGTTTGAGTAACAACTATATAAAGCCGCCAATGCTGAGAAATCTCAAACTCACATCCTTTCCTTCTGCTTAGTTTTCTCTCTCATTCTCTCTTTCTTTTCTACATATTTGTGCTCCAGTGTATGAGTGTGTGACCGTGTGTTTGTTCCTCATGCTCTTTGTGCCTTTGCCACCTTCTTGTTATAACGTCTGAACTCCCAAACCAAACTATAACTGCTGTGCTTTCCTCTACAAACAAAACCACTTCAGCTTTTGGGTACTGTGTCTGGTTTTTCAGTTTACCGCCAATATTTGTTGTTGATGATCGTAGGAAATGCCTGTTCTGTTCTGTTTTCTGATATAATGTTCTGTTTACATATGTAGGTGTTATCTAAAACTGAGGTAGAGAAAAACAAAGAAAAAAAAAAGGATAAAAATGAAGTATGTGTTGGTGACTGGTGGAGTGGTTAGTGGCCTTGGAAAAGGAGTCACCGCCAGTAGTATTGGCCTGCTTCTCAAGGCCTGTGGCCTTCGTGTGACTTCCATCAAAATTGGTCTCTGCTGCTTCTTCTTCTTCTTTGGTTTTTGTGTTTTTTTAGCTGCTTTCTTCTCTGTATATTTCTGTTTACTTGACAAAAATAACTTCTTTTTGGGCCCCTAATGAATTTTTTTGCAGCTTTATTGCTACATTATTAGCTTTTGGAATATGGGCAATCTCTTTTTTCCTAAAATGAGCATCTAAATTTTAAGTTGTTTCTCAGTTAAGAATGTATATGTTATTTGTATAAATGTGTTTTATAAGTTGGTTACACTTCCATTTAGTTTTCCTTATCTAATTTATTAATCTCTTTTTTTCTTTTTTTAAATAAAAATATATTAACTTGTGTGTTTTTCTGGGCTCCTCTAGTTAGAGCAGAAATTGACAATATCACACAATCACATCAATTTTATGATTCATTACTGGGCGTCTTTTTGTTTTATAAACTCTTGAGATATGATTGCCTTGTCTTGTTCTTGTTTTCTTCTTTTTCAACGTTTTGACATGTGTTTTGGCCTAATTTTTTGTTTTGTAATTCAGATCCTTACTTGAACACGGATGCTGGAACAATGTCCCCTTTTGAGCATGGAGAAGTTTTTGTGTTAGATGATGGCGGTGAGGTATAAAAACAGTTCCTTTTCTGTGTTATTTGTTTGTTAATTTTATTGTATAGATGATAATTGCTTCAACACTCTTTGATGGGGTTTATAAAATTAAATTCTTGAAAGGTTGGCCCCTTTTATGCTCTAAATGGATTCTATTTCGACACAGTTTTTGAAATGTTTAAGTAGGCCTGTTGGTATGGGGATTTGGTTGTTTCAGTAAATTGTAGTGCACCTCACTGGATCAATTTCATGTTTTGTTTTTGAGAAAAGAAATGACTTTTAAAATGATCACTATCAAATTTGTACGCTATCCTTTTTCTTCTGTACAGATACTAGTTGAAAGTTCTAGTTAAGCATGTTACTTTTAGCAAAAATTAAAGCAAAAATGTAAACATCAGGACCAATTTGTCAAGGTTTTGACAAATATGAATGATTTGATCAAAACTGGACATAACAGTATGAAACGTGACTTTATTTTGTATTCAAAGGTGGACCTGGACCTTGGAAATTATGAAAGGTTTCTAAATATCAAGTTGACACGCGATCATAATATCACTACCGGAAAGATTTACCAGGCAAGTTGGTTCATTTCCATACCTGTATTAAATATTTACTTGTAGAGTTGGTAAAGATTATTATATTCCCTACCAAAATCTAATGGCTTAAGTTTTTCTTCTTGTATGGCAGTCTGTTATTGACAAGGAGAGAAGGGGAGATTATCTGGGGAAAACTGTACAGGTTTGTTTTCTTTTTTCCCCCTTTCCCACCAATAAATCAATTTTGTTTTCTTGTTTCATTCTTAACCTTGATATACATGTATGGCCAACTAGTCTTTTTACATTCTTTGGTTCTGTAGGTTGTCCCTCACATTACAGATGCCATTCAAGAGTGGATTGAGCGGGTAGCAACGATACCAGTGGATGGAAAGTCAGGTTCACCTGATGTTTGTGTCATAGAATTGGGTGGAACTATAGGTACACTAACAAAAGTGTTCTTGAAATTTGGAAGTACTAGTTGTTTCTCTTTTTTTTTTTTTAAGATTTTAATAAGCTTCCTTGGTGCAGGAGATATTGAATCCATGCCGTTTATTGAAGCATTAGGCCAATTCTCGTATCGTGCAGGTAAGGATATTATCTATGCAACTTCACATGACACAAGTGTTAAGCCTGATCTTTTAATAATTCTAACAAAATGTCTTCTTTTCTTGAATACTTCTCGTTTTAGGGGCCGAAAACTTTTGCTTGATTCATGTCAGCCTTGTGCCTGTTTTAAATGTTGTTGGTGAACAGGTAAACTTCTTAGGAATTGCAAGTTTCTGTACATCCCATATGGCCAATGATATAGTGGCTGCATCTTTTTTATTTATCAGAACAAATTTCTTGGTTGGTTTAATAATTGTGGTGAGTTTTGTCATTATTGTTCAGAAAACAAAACCAACCCAGCACAGTGTTCGGCAACTAAGAGGCCTGGGTTTGACACCACATATCTTAACTTGTCGTAGCACAACGGTATCCCACTATCCCCTTGTTTCTCTCTGACACGCGTGCGCGCACACACTTTTTTCTGTTGCTACTTTATTGGGTTGACTTAATGTATTAAATTGAATTTGTTGACAGGCACTTGAGGAGAACGTAAAAGTCAAAGTCTCTCAGTTTTGCCATGTCCCGGTATTTTGATATGGACAAAAGTTTTATGTGCATATAAGTTGAAATTTATATTTATCAGCTTTGTAAGATTATATCTTATTGAAAGCACTTGTTTTCCAGTTAGACAACATCATCACTCTCTATGATGTACCCAACATCTGGCACATTCCTTTGCTTTTAAGAGTAAGTAGTACTTTAGCACTTCTTGGAATGTAAATCTTGAATATTTAATTAAGATCTCTTACAGCTGGATATGTTTTTATTTCTGAATTAGGATCAGAAGGCCCATGAAGCAATCTTGAAAGTGCTAAACCTTCTGGGGTGTGTCTGATTAGCTCAGTTCTTAATTATTATGTTAATTTTGAGCTTGAATGTACAGGCATGTGACATCACTCAAGTTTTCAGCATCCTTATGCAATGTTTTCTGTAATGGCAGTAAAGCTGGCGAGCCTGCATTAGATGAATGGATTTCAAGGGCTGAAAAATGTGACAAGTTGCATGAGCCGGTGGGTTTAACAAGCGATTCTCAAATTCAGAATCTATTTTTCTTTCTATTTGTTGTCAGAAGTTTATCTCTGTATGTCAACTAATTGACAGGTCCACATTGCCATGGTTGGGAAGTATACAGGCCTTTCTGATTCCTACCTCTCTGTATTGAAGGTGCACTTAATTATCACTTCTTACTCTAAATCATTATTTCAGCTGGAATTATTATGCATTCTTATAATGGAAATATCAAAGATTGTTGCTAAATGCAGTTGACTTTGGGGTCCTTATACAAAAAAATATTTAACTATATTCATTAGTAGATAATATGATATAATTTTTCAACCTATGACGCCAATTAAATATTTAATTTCTGTTTCTATTTCTCTAAAGATACTTTCATCTGCTCTTACATGTGATGCCATTCAAATTTTTAATTGTGTATTAGAATCTAAATAGTCTTTAGTAGATAATATGATATGATTTTTCAACCTATAAATCATGTCTCATGTACTTTTATAGTGGTAGATAAAATGACATGGTATTGCAATCTATGCTGGCCTTGTTTTTTGGTTTATCCAGGGATTTAGGATAGCTGGATCATCTTCAGCATCTTCGTCAATATATTGTCCTATAAGAGTATAAGTCACTTGTTTTAGCAATTCTGAATCCATTTTGAGCATTCATGATGTGTCTCAGTTCATAAAGAGGCCAGTCATTGACAGATCTAACTACTGATTGAATTTAGTTATAGAAATCTGATGATTTTTTTTTTTAATCTTCATAAGCTCAAAGAATCACAAAGCACACACATCTACTATGGAACGATGCTTTTGAAGATTCTATAAGTAGTGCCCTTCTTCAAATAAAGGGCAAGTTAGAAATATTATTAAATTTGTGTCCATTTACTTTTCAAAGTACATATTATTTTGGAACATCCTAAAATGGAATGAAGGACCAAAAATGTGGGACGAAGGGAATGTATATGTTATTTTAAGTTCAGTATTTTAATATATGACATGCATATTGGTATAGCTTGAGTGTGCAGAAGTATAATGTTGCTGGCTATATACAATGTATTGTCTCTACAGGCTCTTGTGCATGCTTCTGTTAGCCACGGCAAGAAACTCTTTGTAGATTGGGTTCCAGCTAGCGATCTTGAAGATGCAACTGCAAAAGAGGTTGTTATTAATTTTTTGTTCCGCACATTGTATTTAATCTTAATTTTTACCTTATTTCACAACATGACAAAAATTTCTTGTTGCAGAATCCAGATGCTTATAAAGCTGCCTGGAAGTTGTTGAAGGTTGGTTTAACTGATGCGATTGGATTATCAAGCTGATAATGCTATTTTAATTTATTCTGGAGGTGTCTACCCTCTTTAAGTTGTAGTAATTTTTTTGATTTGGTCTCTGACTAGCCTTTTATCTTCAGGGTGCAGATGGTGTTCTTGTTCCAGGAGGGTTTGGTGACAGGGGAGTGCAAGGGAAAATTCTTGCAGCAAAGTATGCCCGTGAAAATAGAATTCCATTTCTTGGCATTTGTCTAGGAATGCAAATTGCTGTCATTGATTTTGCACGATCTGTTCTTGGTCTGAAAGATGCTAACAGCACTGAATTTGATCCCAATACCAAGAATCCCTGTGTTATATTTATGCCTGAGGTTTGTATTTTGTGCCTTTTGAGTTTAAACAATGATAGAAAATTGTTTTTGCACTTTTAAAGAAAAAGTAGAAATAGGGTTTAAAGATGAGTCAAAGGAAAACTATCTTTGGTCAACATAAAAAGTATGACTTATTTTTAGAGATTGTTTTCCATTAAAATTTTTTTGTGAAACAACTCTCTCTTATAGCAAATTAAATAAGGGAAGTTAGGAGGTTGATTTTCAACTTATTTAAAGTTGCTATCAAACATTAGAAAATGAGATAGTTTTATAGAGAATGCTTTTTGGAAAATGACTCATTTTCTAGAAAATATCATTGCTGAAACAAACAGAGCTTTAAGAAGAGAATGTTGCTAAATAAGAGGCAGAGAGAGATGGAAGCCTTTAAATTCAACCTTCATTTATTTTTTGATTAAACTAAGAACCTGACATGAGATCTATGTATATATTTAATAATTTCCGATCTTTCACTATAAGCAGGGCTCAAAAACACATATGGGAGGCACCATGCGCCTTGGATCAAGGAGGACATATTTCCAGGTTTTGGACTGCAAATCTGCAAAACTGTAAGTATTGATTTTAAACAAGATATTTACATACAATGTACGTGAGTCAACTGATAATTGAACATTGGGGCCAAGTAGAAATTCAAAAGAAAAATGTATTTTTAGGGGTAGATTATAATGTATTTTTATTGTATAATTAAAAAAGAAATCAACAGTAGGGTTCTGACTTAAAAAAAGAAAAAGAAAAAAAAAAACTTGGGGGCAATAATGAAACAATATCAATATGACAAGACATGCTAGATTCAGATTCAGATTTTAGGTTCTTGTACACACGCAGAATGTTAATGAGTGTGAATGTATTAGAAGATTTAAAAGTTCTGAATTTAATTTTAGATGGGTACTAGTCTGCTAAATAGGATGCATCAGCTGGTTGGCTAAACCTTTGTGCTTTGATTTGTGTTAGATATGGAAGTAGAAGCTTCATTGATGAGAGACATCGGCATAGATATGAGGTTTGTGGGATTGACATGCATATAATTTTCTTTTAACCAGCTATTTTGGAAAGGGGAATAATTTTTTTATCATGCAGGTGAATCCTGATATGGTTGGACGCCTTGAAAAAGCTGGCCTCTCTTTCACTGGCAAAGATGAAACTGGTCGACGTATGGAGGTATAATTATAAGCCACAATGTAGTTATTTTACATCTGTGGTGGCTGTGTGTTAATATTTGGTTTGCTGATGTTACAGATTGTTGAACTACCTAATCATCCATATTTTGTTGGTGTTCAATTTCATCCTGAATTTAAATCAAGGCCAGGAAAACCTTCTCCTTTGTTTTTAGGTACCTCTCTTGCTCTTTCTTAAGTATCCATTAAATTTGATGTTATTCAATCATAAAATTGTTACATGAAACAAAGACCTGTTTCAATCATATGACACATATACTGGAATTACGTGTGGTTAGTTTTTGGTTGGGATTATTCACAGTTTCTATTATTGCTTCTAATCCATGTATTTCCAATCATGTGTAGGATGCAATAGAATATACTAGGGCCCATAAAGCTAAAGAGATTAGAGCTTTAGTAATAAGTGCTGAACCCAGGATCTGTGTGGAAACATGTAAATACTTGTATGCTACAATATATCTTTCAACAAAGAATGATCAAGGTAGAACAATTTTTGCTACTTTTAGGAGATACTGATTATAGGTAGTTTTCTTTTACATAAAAAGTATCCTTTCTTCATATCTTATGAGTTCTTTTAAGCAAAACATTTTTTGGTGCATATACCTTATGATAAACCTAAATTCCTTCCCTTGTGTAACTTTTAGCAAGAATAAGTTAAAAGCATTGCACTTTAGCTAATCAGAAACAAATAAGGATCTTGCATTAGAAGGAACAAAAATGTTCAAATCCCATTGTCCAAGTAAGTAAACAGACATGCGTTTGGTATTTAATAGGAAAAAGTTCTATTTAATTCTATCTTCAAAATGCCTGCATGACTCTACATATTGTTACATGAGACCATTGTATGGTACAATCTGCACCAATTGATTAAAACTTCTGACAGGTAAGATACCTTTGTGGCTTTCTTATTGTAAAAATACCTGCATTAAAACCTATCTTGAAATTTCAGAAGGAAAATTAATAATTTGGTTTTATCTCATATTCAAGTCCAAGGATATAAAAACATGGAACAACTGCAGGGTTTCCATGTCATTTGATCAGATAGCCTAGGCTAAAGTGCTGTCCATATAAACAACGATTGTCCTATGTGGGTTATCACCCAATTCGAAATGTTTTTATAATAAAGGAGCATATTCTGGAAATATCTGTAATTTGGAAGTGCAATATGCATATTATAAGCTCGCTCATATTTGAAAGTGTCATTTTACTTCACTCCAGCCTGGTCAGGCTGCAGGTTAGGCATTCATGAACAAGTATGTTTTTGATCAAGGGGTAAATATTTGGCCATACTCACCCAATTTACAGAAATTATCACAAAGAAAACATACTGTTGTGTCATCTTTTGGGTATGATATGGTGGACAAATTTACAAATGGTGATGTCAAATGCTGATGTAGATATATGTTGGATAATCTTTGATGAGATGACATTGTATCAAGATTGATAGGGTTCATTTTCATTTGTTTTGATAGCTAATAATGATTTTATTTTTTGTGTGTTAGTTACTGCCCTAAATAACAAACTGAAAAGTGAAAAGTATCGATTGAATGTTTTCTTTTAATGGTTAGCATCTGAATAATTTTCATAATTCTAATATAAATTCAGCAAAATTCAAGTTTTGGTTCACTAATTCAAGGAAAATTGGACGATCTCTGCCTCTATTGCAAATAATTTCATCATTTTATGAGAAACTAGTGAGGTTCATCAATATCAATATGGTGCTCCTATGACAGATTATGCTATAATATTTGCAGGTGTCAGTGTACGTGCATGTAAAATTTTTGATTCTCCTCTCTTTTTCCTTTAAAACTGCTCCATTTTGTGTGCATTTTCTCCTTGATTAGTTAAGATGGGTGGAATAGCTGAAATAAGTATTTGTTCTGCTTGAAGCAGTCCACCGAATTAAAATTTTTGGATCCATGAGAGTTCATGTTTCTAATAGGAGAGGAGTATTCCCTGATATGTGTATTGTTGCTGATTAACCATTTAATTTTATTTACTTGTGTCTTAACCTCATTTGATACGTGTGTGCACCAAAATTCGGAAATGTTGACTTCTGAATCCTCTCATTCTGTTGACAAATTTAGGACTTATAGCAGCGGCATGTGGGGAGTTGGATGTTGCCTTACACAGCTGTGGGAGCCAAAGGACTGTCCCGAATGGAGTAGTCAATGGTCCCCCGAAACGATTGTTCCGAAATGTAGCTCCAGCTAAGTGCACTAAGGGGTTGCCTGATGGTGTTTATAGCAATGGCAATGGGATCTACTTGTGAAGGTTGTTGGTGCCTTATGTTATAGGATCTCTCTTTGTGGTGTGGTTGGTAGGTTTTGTGAGGCCTTACAGAAGAAATTTAGGATTGTCTGTACAGTAATTTGGGTACCAGTAGGTATAGCTTTCCAAAGGACTCATAGAGCAGCATTCTCCCGGTCTTTTTAACGGGATAGCTTGTTATTGTTGTATTTCATGAGAAGGTATTGAGGGTTACCTCTCTTTGCACCATTATTTTTATCATGTTTTGGTGCATTTATTGTAGCCTAATTATGCCTGAACTCTTGCAGTATGTACTCTGTATACACTGAAGTTTGTGCAATGAACTGTTTTCCTTTCCTAAAAGAATTAATCTCCTTCAAAATTGGATTATCCCTTATGATTGTTTCTTACAATAGCAAAAGCACAAGTCACCGGTCTTATCTCCTTTTTTCGGTTAGCTTGCCAAATTGATGGTTTAGTTTCAGGGGCCTTGAGGCAATCGACGATCAGTTCAAATACACCAGTCTTTATTGATTATCAAAATAACAATTGGCTTATGAATAGGAAACTACACAGCTTACAACTATGTCAAAGGTTGTTGGACAGTTAAAAGAATATCTTTGGAAAAGACCTAGTAAGTTGGCCTATTCTTTCAAATGGCAGTGGACATTGTTGGAAGGGTGAGTTTGTAAAAGGAAAATAACATTATCCACCTAAGATTAGACCTAAATTCGTGTTGCCTACCTATATTTTGAAAAATGTCATTTTATCTACTTGAGGTTGGCTTATGTTATACATTGTTACTCATTTCATCACTTTCACTGACAAAAACAGGCGGAAAAAAAAATCAAGATCTAAAGTTTGGGTTTAGGAATCTGTCATGGGTCCGTCACAATGGGGTGGGCCTGATTTAACAACGATAGTCACAAGCTATAATTTCTCTTGGATTGGCCTGTTTGTCTCCATTAGCCCAGATCCCTCTCAAGGCTTCCTAACGGCCACAAGCCCACTCCTTTCCACACCGAACTCCAAAAGCCCACATCTCCGGCTTCATCCCCTAATCGCTACACCGCAAATTTCATTCTAATTTTAGAACCCAATATCCACCTCAAATCCAACAATCACACCACTAATCTCAACCTCACCCAATTCTTACAACAAAAAAAAAAGCTGGGCTTTGGTCTCCCTTACTGTTATTCCCATTGACCCACTTAATATCAACCAAATTTTCCCTGAACCAACTTTTCAAGACATGAACATGGTGGATGTCCAAATCTCTCCACTTGATCATTCCTTCAATATAGCAATCCAGAAATGCAAAAGTGAACTTCCTAATCTATCACAGAATTGGTTCCCTCTAAAAATCTCAAGTTGCATAATTTAGTCTTCTATAATTTGGAATGTCTCTCCTCTTGGTAAGGCTAGTGGTCTTTGCCTTGCCTAGAGAAATGGTATTGATCTATGGTCCCTCAAACCCTCCTTTTGGGATTCCCTAAAACATGTGATTGATTCTGTTGATGGCCCTTGGATTGGGATTGGGGTTCTCTCTAGCTATGTAAAACAAGAGGGTTCCACTTCTGCATTCTCTTCTAGTGGTGGCTTCGGAGGCCTCATTGATTCTAAAGGCCTTATTGATATGGGTTTCATGTAATCATCTTATCTTATCTTAGTTTCGGGCCGTCCTCCTCTTTTTGTCTTGATTAATATTACTTTTACTTACATTTAAAAAAATAAAATAAATAAAATCTGATCTCACCATTTGTTTGAGTAATAATAATAAGTGAGATTCGACTAAAAAAAGAAAAAGAAGAAGTAAAAGTAATATTAAAGAAGAATCATTTAATGATCATGATTTAATAATGCTAGCACTAATACATTTTGTCACAATTGTCTTATGTAATATACTATAGTTAGCTATTTGTTACTATCACATAAACCTATAATTTTTTCTTCCCACTTATAGTTTACCAGATAGGATAGTTGTGGCAAAATATGTATACTAACATTATTGTTCCTAATTTTAGGTACCATGAGTTTTGCTGGCCATACTTAGTACATACTTAGTAAATAAAGATAGCTCATTTCCCTTACACTATGTTTGGTTTGAGGGGAAAGGGAGGGAAAGGAAGAGAAATTAAGTCTTTCTGCTGTTTGGATAGCAGGAGAAAAAAGAAAATGAGCTAGATTTGATGGAAAACCTATCAATTAGGTCCACATTTTGTTTCCACCCAAATTGGGTGAAAATGGAGAGAAAATCCCATTAAAAAATACATTATCTGTAATTGTTGACTTTTAAGGGATTTAAATATATTTTTTTTACCTGTAAGGTATGTTTGGTTGGGATGATTTTGGGAAGGAAGGAAAAAGAATAGTGAAAAATAGGAGAGAAAATTGGTGAGAGTAGTGTTTAGTTGGGAAAGGATGGGGAGAGAAAAATTGGTAAAACCCGCTATCGAAATTGTCCTTCTCCCGGCACGTTAGCAACAACAACCTTTTTTTGTCTTTTACATTTTTTTTTTTTGTTTTAAGTCCATTTCTTCTATTACCATTTTTATTTATTTTATTTTTTTCGTTATCACTTTTTGTCTTTTGGTTTTTATCCGTTTTTTACATTTTCATTTGTTATAGGTGTTTTTTTTTTTCTTGTGGTTTTTTCTAAAAAAAATAAAAAATAAAATTGAAGTGTCCTTACACAAATTTTTTTTAATTAAAAAAGTATTACATTTTGTTTTATATAATAGAAACATAATTGTAAATTTATATTAACTTCATTTTTTATCTACTCATTTTTTATTCGGATATTTTCAACCAAACAAATAAGATTTTTATTTATTTACTTTTCAATATCCTTCCAACCAAACAAAAATGAGAGAAAACTAAATTTTTTTCTATCATTTTACTTTTCTATTTTTTATTCTCTCACTTTTTCACTCTTCCAACTAGACAGCCATAAAAGTCAAAAGTTTTTTTTTTTTTCCTCATTTTTTTCCCTTCCCCTCCCCTAATTCTTTTCTATCTCTTCTACTCCCTTCCTTCAAACCAAATATAGCGTTCATGAATTTCAGACTACCATAAAAAAGTAAACGAACCCAGGTCATCCCCCAAGTCCTCTTTCTCTCTGGAAAATAGTTCTGGAGAAAGAAAGAACTCCTATCGATAATGCACTTACCCAATAAAAGTGTATGTTGTTGTTCCTTTCTTTCCCATTTAAGGCATGAAAGTGTGCTAATGATCTGGTCGTGTTGTATATGTTGGATTTTTTCAGCTCTTTTTTTATATGGGGTTGAGTTCATCTTTCTATTTTATTCATTTTCTTTCTTTGATTGCCTTTTGGGGGTAGGATGGTACGTACAAGACTTGACATTTACCTATTTTGATAATTAATGGATATTGGATAAACACTAAAAAGAAATTAGGATTGATCGAGGAATCCTTGACCTCTATAGATTATTCTGCATAAATAATTCTTATATGATGATTTTATTCAAATAAACTACTACACCTTTTATACAAGATAAGCCCTCATTTTAGGAACAAACTATCCTAATAAAGCTACACCAACTCCACTGGCCGTTACCCCCCAAACACTTGATAAACAAATTCCCTTATCCTACTAAAATGCAAATACAAATGCAATTAATACTAATATTATGCAACAACTTATTCTGATCCTAAAATTAAGCAAACATTCAAATATTCTGCAACAAGCACAATGTTAAAATAATAGAAGCTCCACTTCTTTTGCACATAACATAGGGTGGCACTGGATGGACTTGTTAATGCAGAGATCCATCCAACAAGTAGAACAAACCAGTGGCACTGGATGGACTTGTAAATGCACTTAATTTCCTGGCGATTTTGAAGGACGCAAACACAAGTATCGACACTACCATGAGTTCTATCCCTGACAAGCTGCGTGATCAGCTCTATGCTGGAGTGTTCTTAGAGCCGAAGAAACTGGTAAGTTCCATTTCGATTTCCTCATATCTTATATAAATATATGGAACATTATCATATACTCAGTACATATATTTCATGTTTAATGCTCATTATTCTCTGTAATGTTTAAAATGTATTTATTATCTAAATCATATCTACGAAACCCAAAATGATGCAGCAAAATATAATACACTAATAGTACGTTCATATACATATTAATAGTCTACCTAAATCAACTTGTATTTATATTTTATGTTTTATAAATCCTGAAAATTGTATTAAAAAATTTTGATGTCAAGATCATTTTTTTTTTCCATTTCTTTTCTACATGTTAGAATATTATAGGATTATTTTAAAAATTAATACTTAAAAAATTAGTGTGATAGTCAAGCCTTGATTATATATATTTCTTAAGGATTAATCTTGCATACTTTCCCTACATGTTTCAATTTAATTTGTATATAAAATTTCTTCTAGAAAAAAAAAAAAAAAAAAAATCGTACACCAAGGGTCCATTTGTAAGTGCAATATGCATATTATAAGCACGCTCATATTTGAAAGTGCCATTTTACTTCACTCCACCCTGGTCAGGCTGCGGGTTAGGCATTTATGAACAAGTATGTTTTTGATGAAGGAATAAAGATTTGGCCATCCTCTCCCAATTTACAGAAATTCTCACAAAGAAAACATACTGTTGTGTCATCTTTTTGGTATGATATGGTGGACAAATTTACAAATGGTGATAACCAAATGCTGACGTAGATATATCATATATGTTGGATAATCTTTGATGAGATGACATTGTATCAAGATTGATAGTGATTTTTGATATCTAATAATGATTTTTATTTTTTGTGTGTTAGTTACAGCCCTAATTAACAAACTGAAAAGTGAAAATTATAGATTGAATGTTTTCTTTTAATGGTTAGCATCTGAATAATATTTCATAATTCGAATATAAATTCAGCAAAATTCAAGTTTTGGTTCACTAATTCAAGGAAAATTGGACGATCTCTGCCTTTATTGCAAATATTTTATAATTTTATGAGAAACTAGTGAGGTTCATCAATATTAATGTGGTGCTCCTATGATAGATTATGCTATAATATTTGCAGGTGTCAGTGTACGTGCATGTAAAATTTTTGATTCTCCTTTCTTTTTCCTTTAAAACTGCTCCATATTGTGTGCATTTTCTCCTTGATTAGTTAAGATGGGTGGAATAGCTGAAATAAGTATTTGTTCTGCTTGAAGCAGTCCATTAACTGTTGGTTTTCTAATTCTATTAACAATTTTCGATCGATGAGAGTTCATGTTTGTAATAGGAGAGGAGTATTCCCTGACAAGTATATTGTTGCTGATTAACCATTTAATTTTATTTACTTGTGTCTTAACCTCATTTGATATGTGTGTGCACCAAAATTCGGAAATGTTAACTTCTGAATCCTCTCATTCTTATGTGAAATTTAGGCCTCATAGCAGCAGCATGTGGGGAGTTGGATGTTGCCTTACTCAGCTGTGGGAGCCAAAGGACTGTCCCGAATGGAGTAGTCAATGGTCCCCCAAAACGGTTGTACCGAAATGTAGCTCCAGCTAAGTGCACTAAGGGGTTGCCTGATGGTGTTTATAGCAATGGCAATGGGATCTACTCGTGAAGGTTGTTGGTGCCTTATGTTATAGGATCTCTCTTTGTGGTGTGGTTGGTAGGTTTTGTGAGGCCTTAAAGAAGAAATTTAGGATTGTCTGCACAGTAATTTGGGTACCGGTAGGTATAGGTTTCCAAAGGACTCATAGAGCAGCATTCTCCCGGTCTTTTTAATGGGATAACTTGTTATTGTTGTATTTCATGAGAAGGTATCGAGGGTTACCTCTCTTTACACCATTATTTTTATCATGTTTTGGTGCATTTATTGTATCCTAATTATGCTTGGACTCTTGCAGTATGTACTCTGTATACACTGAGATTTGTGCAATGAACTGTTTCCCTTTCATCTCCTTCAAAATTGGATTATCCCTTATGATTGTTTCTTACAGTAGCAAAAGTATAAGTCACTGGTCTTACCTCCTTTTCCTGGTTATCTTCTTCTTTATTTTTTTATTTTTTTTATTTTTTTTTTTTTAAGAGTTGAAAATTCCATGGGTGAAGCAGGTGGAGAATCTTGGCATTGTTCATGCCAAATTGATGGTTTAGCTTCAGGGGCCTTGAGGGTTGAGGCAATCAACGATCAGTTCAAATACACCACTATTTATCGATTATCAAAATAACAATTGGCTTATGGAAACTACACTGCTTACAACTATGTCAAAGGTTGTTGGACAGTGAAAAGCATATATCTGAAAAAGACCTAGTAAGTTGGCCTATTCTTTCAATTGGTTGTGGACATTATTGGAAGGGTGAGTTTGTAAAAGGATAATTACAGATTATCTATGTAAGCTTAGGCTCAAATTCATATTGCCTATTCATTGTTTGAAAAGTGTTACTTTACCTAGAAGCAGGGGCGGAGCCAAGGGGGACAAGTGCCCCCCCTCCCCCAACGGCTCGTCAAAAAATGACTTTTAAATAAACGAAAACTTTAACTCTTTTAAGGTCTTGCCCCTCTTGACATGAGAAAAGGAAAAAAAAAGAAGCATTCCCACAATAAGTACCACTGACATAAGAAAAAAGCTGAAAACCTATTTTACTTAATCAATAAGCCTAGCATCTAAGAAAAAGATACCAGCTCTTATTTTTTGAAAGCCATTGTCACACATGATTTCACCACACCACACCATTCTTGCTACCCTTTTATATTTTCTCCCCAATCCTTTTTTTTTTCCCTTTCAAACCAGCTACAACAACTCAATCAATGGGCCCCATATTAAAATTATACACAATATCATATAATAATAAGTAATATTAGGTACACAACAAAATGTTATAACAATTATAGTTATTTGCACTTGTTTATTTATTTATTATTAATATTGGTTGATTTTCTTAAGACTATTTTTTTAATATTGTCTTTTAATTTTGTCCTCTCCTAAACTGAAATGCTGGTTTTGCCACTGTCCACAAGAATGACTTATATTATGCAGTTATTATTCACTTCATTACTTTCACAATTAAAATTGAAAAAAAAAAAAAACACCTTAAAAAAAGAAAATCAAGATCTAAAAGTTAGGGTTTGGAATCTATCGTGGTTCCTTCACAATTGGTTGGACCGAATTTAATAACTATAGTCACAAGTCATAATTTCTCTCAGATGGGCCTCTCCATTAGCCCAGACCTCCCCTTAAGCCTTCCCAATGCCCACAAGCCCACCTCTCTCCAAACCGAACTCCAAAGCCCACGTCTCTGGCGTCACCCCCTAGTCCACTGCAAATTTCATTATTAATTTATACACAGACGCTAATATCCACCTCAAATCCAACAATCACACCACTAATCTCAACCCCACCAAATTCTTACAAAAGGGCTGGGCTTTCCTCGCCCTTACTATTATTCCCACTGACCCACCAAATACAACCAAAATTTCTCTGAACCCACTTTGCAAGACATGAACTTGGAGGATGTCCAAATTGTTGGATATGTATATATATATATATATATAAAATAATTTATATTTGTGATTATATAAACAATAGCAACATACAAATCTAATCATAAGCAAGAACATAAATATTTAGTAAGAAAAAAAAATTGACATACTAGATGCGTGAAAAATTGTTGTGTGCAAACTAAATGACACAAAATATAAAATAATACTATTTGAATAAGAGGGCCCAAATCACACATGCCGAAGCTCAACATAATATCTAACACATATGTATATAAACTCATATATTATTTCTTTCATTTTCTACGTGGGACTTAAGAATTTTCACAACTTTAAAATCATATTCAAATTGATGTTTCTTGTTTACTACTTAACATTTTTCTAACACAAATCTCTCTGTTTGATCATTCCTTCAGTATAGCAATACAGAAATGCAAAAGTGAACTCCCTAATCTATCACAGGATTGGTTCCCACTTCCCACTAAAAATCTCAAGTTGCATAATTTAGGTTTTCATAATTTGGAGTATGTCTCTCCTCTTGGTAAGGTTGGTTGTCTTTGCCTTTCCTGAAGAAATGATATTAATATAGAAATAATTCACTCAAACAACAACATGATTAACCCGGTTGTCTTCTCTGATACCTCATTCTTCCTAGATAATGCCCTCAAACCCACCTTTTGGGAATCCCTAAAGCATGTGATAGATTCTTTTGATGGCCCTTGAATTGGGATTGGGGATTTTTATTATATTCTCTCTAGCTCTGAAAAATAGGAGTGTTCCATTTTGCATCCTCTTCTGGTGTTGGCTTCGGAGGTCTCATTGATTCTAAAGGCCTTATTGATATCTCATGGAAAATCTTTTCATTTGATGTGCATTTGGCATTAGTTTATTTAGTCTTTATTTTTATTTATTTATTTATTATTATTTTTTATTTTTTATATATACTAAAAAAGTGATAAAATATACTTCTACTTAAAAAAAAAAAAAAAAAGCTACGTTCACAATACTTTCATAATAAATCATAAGTGGTAAGTTGTTATTGGTTCTAATTTGAATATATAACTTAAAATACTTTTTTGATCATCCATAACAACTAATAACAACCTACCACATAGAATTTGTTATGAAAGTATTATAAAAATATTGTTGACATAACATTTCTCTTAAAAGAATTAGAAAAAGTGAGGTATTAAGAAGTTATATAATAAAAAAAAAAAAACTAAAAACTAATAAATAAGTTGGAGGCAACAAAAAACTTAGTTAAATAAATAAGCGAGATTATTTTGTCTTAATTTCGGGCCTTCCTCTTTTTTATCTTGATCAATAACACTTTTACTTACATTAAAAAAAAAAAAAAAATCTCATCTCACCATTTGTTTGAGAGAATAATAAGTGACAATTCGACTAAAAAAAAAGTGACTATTCTTCATATACGTGTCCGTTTGAGATTTACTTATTTTATTGAAACTGAAAACTTTTTGTTGAAAATACTGTAGATAAAGGTAAAAGTTAGTTAAAATAGTAAAATGAGATTCATGAATAGTATCAAAAAGTGCAGTGAGACCCATGAATTATAGCAAAAATTAGCTGAATAGTAAAATAAGTTGGCAAAATAATCTATGCCAAACGCACGGGTCTATTTGGAATCCACTTATTTTGCTGAAAGTACTATAGATAAAGATAAAAGTTAACTGAAATAGTACAGTGAGACTCATGAATAGTATCAAAAAGTGCAATGAAGCCTATGGATAGTAGTAAAAATAAGTTAAATAATAAAATAAGTTGGTTTTTTTTTTAATTTGGAGCCAAACACACAAGTAATGTTCTTGATTTAATAATATTGTTATATGGTAAATTGTAATTGACTATTTGTTATATAGAAGTGTGCCTACTAACCTTATATTTCCTAATTTTAGGTACCACAAGTTCTGCGGGCCATGCTCAGCAAATAAAAACAGCTCATGAATCCCAGACGACCATAAACAAGTAAACGAACCCGGGTCTTACCCCAGGTCCTCTCTCTCTCTCTGAAAACCAGTTCTGGAGGAAGGAAGAACTCAGGACGTGGTATACTGCTATCCTAACGATAATGCACCCAATAAAAGTGTATGTTGTTATTGTTGTTCCTTTCTTTCCCTTTCTAAAACATGGAAGTGTGCTTATGATTCTATTTTTATTTTTGAGTTGTGCTTATGATTTGGTCGTGTTGTATATGTTGGTGTTTTATATATATATATATATATATATGTATATATATATATATATATATATATTTTTGTTTTCTTTGCACAAACCAGTGATGAGATAAAATCAGTCAAGGGAATAATGGAAACTGAAATCCCACAAGTTGAACAAATCAGCAGTGATGAGACAAACTCAGTCAAGGAAATGGAAACTGAAATCCAACAAGTTGAAGAAAACAGTGAGGCGGACTCACTCGAGGGAAAAGAAATTACAGCAAAGACAGGAACAAAGCCCCCGCTTAATTTCCTGGCGATTTTAAATGACGCAAACATAACTATTCACGCTTCTTCCCCTGACAAGCTGTGTAATCAGCTCTATAATGGAGTGTTCCTAGAGCCGAAAACACTGGCAAGTTCTCTATCCATTTCCCTAGATCTTATATACATAAATGGAACATAATATCACATTACCAGTTCATGTTTCATAGTGATTCTCTGTAGTATTTAAATTATATTTAATTATTATCTAATTGAGCTATGTATAGACTATAGTTCATTTGAACTCTTTGTGCTGGCAAATTTTTATATATATAGGATTATAATTTTTTTTTTATTTAACCCTTCTAAAATAAAAATTTGAAGACTCTGACTCTATTATAATTTTTTAAAGCCCAGCTAAAATAAAGCTTAAATATGATATTCTTAATAATATTTTGGACTTTTTAAACACAAAAAAAGTCCAACAACAAACCAATTTTATCTAAAATTTTGTAAGCCCATCAACAAAAGTAACAATTTGTTCATCTTAGTTTACATTGCTTTTATTAATGTAAACATATAATTGTCATAAACTAATAAAAAAAAGTTTTTTAAGCATTAATAATTAAAGTTCACTTAACAACAATAATTAATATGTTTATTGAATTTAGAAACAATAGTTGATTTCCAAGATTTAATCTTAGCAACTATAATTATCAATTAGTATATTCATTGCATTAAGAAACAATATGCCAAAAAAACTTATAGTTATTCTTTGGGTAAATTAAATTGCAAATTACACCCCTGACGTTTTGGGGTGTTTGGATTTTATACCATAAAGTTTCAAAATTTGGATTTTAAACCCCTAAAATTTGGGGATGTTTGGATTTTACACGCTAACGTTTTAAAATTTGTACTTTACCCCTTATATTTTAAGGATATTTAGATTTTACTCCCTAAAGTTTAGAGTTGTTTGGATTTTACACCTTGAAGTTTTAGAATTTGAGGGTGTAAAATTGAAACATCCCCAAACTTTAGGGGGTAAAATCTAGGTTTTGAAATGTCAAGGTGTAAATTCTAAACACCCTCAAACTTCAGGGGGTAAAATCCAAAATTTGAAATTTTAGGGTGTAAAATCCAAACATCTCCATAGGATGAAACTCTCTCTCAAAAAAAAAAAAAAAAAAAAAAATTCATTAAAAAAAACATTTATATTAATGTTGATAGTCTACATAAATCAACTGGTATTTTTGATAAATATGATATAATTTCAACTTATAGGGTCTGCTTTATAATGATTGCACTTTATCGTTAGACAATAACACCCATCAATTCTAGGTGTAGGCAACTAGGTGGGGCACACAAATTTTATTTACTAATTGAACTAACTTGAACCCACAAATCAACTTGTATTTGTGCTATATGTTTATATGAATATTAATATCATATTCAAAATTTTGATGTCAAGTCCAAGAAGTTTGTAATTCAACTAACTGACATTTTCAAATCCCAACCCCTAACTAAAAAAAAAAAAAAACTGTCAAGATCTTTTTTTTTTTTTTTTTTTTTTTCTTCTTCTGCATGTTACAATAGTATTGAAATATTCTAGAAATTAATATACGAATTGTCAAGCTTAAATTAGCTTCATTGTCAAACTCGTGATTATCTCACTATTTTGAGCATTACTCTAGCATAGTTTCTTTTCTTTATTGGGTTCAATGTAACTTGTATAATATAAAGCCCTTTAAGGATCTCAATGTAAATTTTGTTGGGGGAGATAAACACCTTAGGGAGCCTATTTGAATAATTAATATAACATATAGAGACACACTTTAATCTAAAAGGCCTAAACCCAATTGGTACATGCTCAATTATGTTATATTAATCATTCATTTTTCTCATCATTATTCAATGTGAGACTTCACTCACACGTGTATACCCAACAATCTCCCCTTCACATATGAGTCTCTACCTCTTTGTGAACTTCAAAACCTCTCTGTGGGTCATGAACAAGTAGTCTTACTTGCTCACCTTGCCTAATGGACTTTTTTCTTCATCAATGTGTCATCCATAGGCCTCTTGTATGCCATCCATGGGAACCACCTGTCAACCCCACACGCACATCCATGGGAACCCTGCACGTCCATTTCCATGGGAACCCCGCACGTCCATTTCCATAGGAATCTTGTGCCACACTGTTATTTAGCACTATTAGCAACATTCCTTTGTTGGGCTTTTTCTCTAGGATCTTTGTGTGTTGGCTATTTAGGCTTGTTCTGTCCTCGTTGGGTAGGGACCATGAACACCTCACCACCTTCGCTGCACATTACCATGAGCTTTGATACCACTTGTTGGAGAGATAAACACCTTGAGAAGGCTACTTGAATAATTAATATAACATATAGAAACACACTTTAACCCAAAAGGCTTAAGCTCATTGGATATGTGCTCAATTATGTTATATTAACCATTCATTATTCTTATCATTATTCAATGTGAGACTTCACTCACATGTGTACACCCAACAAATTTGCTCACACACACACACACACACACACACACACACATTTGAGAGGAAGGGTAGTGGATTTGAAACTTGTTCTTCTAGTAAAGGAGAACATATTATGCTACTAAGGTATAAGACTTTCTTTCTCCTTCAGGAAACCCATTGCCAAATTTCACACAACTTAACCATTGTTAACCATTATTCAGCCTAACATGGCTGACCATCATTTGAAACAATCACCTATCTCCCAAAAGAACCCATTGAACAATCTTTAAAGGAAAAAGTTCAATTTCAAACATGTTTGGAAATATATCTTCCAACTCATTATGTGGCGATTTATAAGACTATCCATATTATTATTTAAATAGGTCAATGCTCATTAAAAAAAAATACCAAAACTACACATGGTCTCTTTAGTTTCCTCATAATAGGTTGGAACAAAACAATTCCAAACATATTTGGAACCAAAAATTTTTCAACACCAAAATCATCATCTATTATCGAAATCAATTGCTAGCCATTTAGCATTCACTCATCCATCAATCCCATGCACACGATTCTAGTTGCATCTAAACCAAAACATCTAAGCGCCATTGCCCAGCCGCCATCCACACTAACAACCACAACACATCACCGTTGGCAAATATCATACCACAAACGCACAAGCTACCATTAATCATGAAACCATCTAAACCCAAAGCCTCCAAAACCCTAGCCCCCTTGCACCACTAATCACTAAAGCCATTAAAGTCCCAATCCATTCTGCCTCAAACTTATAGAACCCATGCCCATCAATTACATCTCTCCTTGGAGTTCTAACTTAAGAAGTCTATATTTGTTGGCTTTATTTAGTGAAAAATTTGTATGTAATTTATTTTCCTTTTTAATGTATCTTTCTGGGACTTAACTTTAGTTTGGGGTAGATGTACTTGAGCTTCAACTTCTTCTTTGGAAAGTGGCATTCACAGTGATCTCTCAACCTTAAGGCGACTTGAATGCAACTTAGCTAGCTCGCGAGACACACTTGGTAGGATGTCTAGATCAAAGTGCTAAATGGGCAAGTCGCAACCATCTCACAACCCCAAGCTGTGACAAGGTCGCAAGTTGCACGATCTTTATACTTTGCTTTCTGGACATTCCTAGCTAGTGTATGTGCCAGCACACACCCTCACAATTGTGATGCGTGGCAAGGGTCTTTGATAAGGGTCTTAACAAACCCTAGTTCTAAAGAGAGACATTCAAGAGGCCAATATTAATTGTAAGAAAAGAGAGTGAGAAAAAACACACTCCATACTCTCCTTTCCATCTCCTTCAATCTTTGATTGAGATTTTGTATCCTTCATCTCACCTATACACACAGACCTTGTGAGTGAGTGAAGGTTCATGGAAACTTGAAAAGCTACATTCAAATCCAATCTCTATTGGTGGTGTTTCTATTGGTGCTTCAATGGAGGTTCTCCATAAGCTAGATGAAGAAAAGACTTGAGGAAGTTGGTTGCTAGCTAGAGCTCAAAGGGCTTAAGTACACAAGAGATATAGGCTTGGATGGTTTATAGTCATCCATGTACTGCAACTATTCATTCTAGTGGAGAGTTCCAACAGACGGGTGGGGGAGAAGTTTTTTCAACCGGGGTTCGGGTTTTCCTCTTCCTAAACACGTCTTGGTGTCTAATGTGGTTTATTTATTTTTCCCTTTGTTTCTTATGTGTTGTTTTATTTCTATGCTTTGCTTAGTTTAGCTTGTGTGTTTGGAACTTGGTTAAATCACTTACACTTGAACTAACATCCTTAGTTTATATTAAAAGTGATTAAGCCATAAAAAGCTTGTTTTTAGGGTTCTAAATATTTGCTAGGGTTGTTATAGCATCTGTCATAACTAACTCAATCAAATCTCATCCACTTGTAACTAGTTAACTAATGAAAATTATTACTATGGGATTTGATTTAGTTAGAACTAATGACACTGCCTATGCAAATTGTATATGTGCGAGAAGAATTGCTCTTAGAGCATGTTTGGGATGTGATGCAAGCTTCAGATTATTTGAGTTTTAGTTTTTTTTTTTTTTTAAGGTACTATTCATGGGTCCCATTATACCATTCAGCTAACTTTTAGCCTTTTATTTTTTATTTATTTTTTAATTTTTCTTATAATACTTTTAGCAAAAAATTTACAGTTTCACGTAAATAAGTTATTTCTAAACAGACCCTTAATCTAAGCTAGGTGATTTTCTGTAAATGTGTTTTGTCCCCATTTTTAGTGGTAGTGTATAAAAGCTGTCAAATATTGGTAAATATTAGTTACCTCCATGAAAAGTTTTCGATGAGATCTCCATGAAACCTTGGTCTTGCTTCGTGACTTTGAAATGGTTGGAATTTTCCCCCCTAGTATAAAAAGAGGAAAAAAAATTACTAGAACTATTATTTAGAGATAAAGTTTAGCTAAAAAATTAGTTGTAACTTAAGGTTACAATTTTATTCAATATCTTTTTATTGGAGGTAATTTTTGACAAATCCACCATTGGATTACATTTTCTTCTTGTATCCTCCATACTTACAAAATTTCTAGAAAATTAAAGACCAATAGCTATGTCATCAATAAGTTATTTAAATAGCAAGTTTTTGTAGATTAAAATTATACATAAAATATAATCTTATAGGTCATATACTAAATAATATCCGATTGACACAAAATTTGACATGTGTACTAAGAGCGTAAAGAACATGTAATCTAGAGGTTAGATTTTTGAAATATGTAGTAATGTTAATGATATTAAGTAAGATTGTAACCTTAGACTACAACCAATGTTGTAGCTAAACTTTGTCCATTATTTAGTAGTATTATTTGTGATGCTAGGGTATTATAAATTTTCTACCTAACCTTTTCAAACCGATGTGTCACCAAATAATGTTTAATTCTAGCATTCATCTATTATGTTTGTTAAATCCATTAATCATATTCATTATCACACTAATTTTTTTTTTTTAGAAAAAATATCTCACTAGTTTGTAAAGGTTATATAGTAAAATTTGTAATATTTTTATTATAATAATATAGTTTGGAGAGAGAATGTGTTAGATTTTAGTTATTTTATATATATATATATATATATGAATCGGATCGAATTTAATTTAACGGCTATGATCTAATGTTACTATGATTTTTGGATTCTCGTCTCCCTCTCTTATAAATGGCAAAGTTAACCAGGGCCGGCTCAATAAGTTTTGGGGCCTTAGGCGAAAATTTTAAATGGGGACTTTTTATAATTAAATATTAATAAAATAAAATATATTTAGATATTGAATTTTTTTTATTTAAAATCTATTTTTCTTGCTTTTTGAGATGCAAAATTACTAATTAAGTTTTTGTATTTAAGTTCCTCTAACATTTCTTTTTCAATTGATAATATAGTTAATCCACTTAATCTTTCTTGTGACATAGTAGACCTTAAATAAGATTTTATTAATTTGATTTTGAAAAACTTCTTTCTGCAGATGCAACCGTAACAGGTATTGTTAGTAATATTCTATAAGCAATATATGCATTTGGAAAAAAATCTAGTCTTTTTAAATAATTAAGTACATTAATTGGAGTATTTTCATCTATTTGCACAACTTCTTTTAAAACTATTAGTTCTGAATATAAATCTAAGCCATTAATATCATAATAAACATCATGTTTGAGAAAACTTTCAAGATTAAGACAATATTTTTTCAAACTATTATCATCTAGTGCTTTTAGTTTTTCAAAATTAAATAAAAAACCAAAAATATCCTCATATATTTGAAATTGTTCAAACCTACTTTCAATTGATGAAATTGCTTGATCTACTATATATAAAAAATAATTAATTCTAAAAGATTCTTCAGCAGATTGTGTTATCTCATCATTGACATTCTCATCAAATTGTTTTTTTCTACGAATTATACGTTTTTCATGAAATATAGGCTCTATTTCCATTTTGATTGCAATCTCTTTAGATGAAATCATAGCAGATGTAAATCCATCTTCTCTATATTTTTTAAAAAAAGATATGAGACCCTTTAGTTGATCTATGGCAATGTCAATATGCATGTCTTTTGACTGTAAATTTTTACTAACAGAGTTAACAGCAAATAATATATCATACCAAATAGTCATACCTAACAAGAATTCAAAACTTTCAAGCTCATATGTTGCCAAACAATCAACTTCACTTTTTGTTTTAGGATCTTCACTTGTTTTTGCTAATTGTAACAAAGCATCTCTTATTTCTAAAGCTTGAAATTTTATTGCTTTTACACTTTCAATTCGACTTTCCCAACGTGTTTGTGACAATGGTTTAAGAGTTAAACTTGAAACATTATCTTGTAAAATTTTCCATCGCTTTGTGGAAAAAGAAAACAATGTATATATACGTTGTACTACTCCAAAAAAAGATATAGCTTTAGGACAAGAATTGGCCACATCACATAGCACAAGATTAAGATTATGACAACCACACGGTGTGTAAAATGCTCTAGGGTTTATATCAATTATTCTTTTTTGTACCCCTTGTTTTTTTCCTTTCATATTAGACCCATTGTCATATCCTTGTCCACGTACATCATTAATATCAAGTTCAAGACTTTTTATTACACTTATAATTTCATTAAAAAGACCTTTTCCAGAAGTATCATCTACTTTTAAAAATTCTACAAAATGCTCATCTATTTTTATTGGACTAGTTGAAATATTCACACATCGTAATACTAGAGTCATTTGTTCTTGATGACTTACATCTGGAGTACAATCAAGTATAATTGAAAAATATTTTGCTTCCTTAATCTTTTTAATAATTTTACCTTTAATTTCATTTGCTAACAATTGTATCAATTCATTTTGTATATTATGTCCAAGATAATGATTATGAATTGCACCATGTTGAATACGTTGAACATGTTCTTGCATTACTGGATCAAATTCTGCAATCATTTCAATTAGACTTAAAAAATTTCCATTATTTTCTTGATAGATCTTTTCATTTTTTCCTCGAAAGGCCAAATTATTTTTTCCAAGATTTTTTACTACAGCAATAATTCTTAACAACACTTTTTTCCAATGATCTTTCTCTTTGTTTACTTGTTCTTGGAAATTTTTATCAATTGTTTTATTTTTCAATAATCTCATTTCTAAATCAATCCAAGCATTCATGTTAGTAACATGTTCTTTGCTTGTTTCATGATTTTTAATCTTATTGCTAATATTTCTCCAATCATTAGTTCCTTCATTAGTAAGTTGATTTGTACAATTACCATGTGTTGTTGAATTAAACAGCTTGCAACAAAAACAAAATGCTTTATCCAAATCTTTTGAATACACTAGCCATCTTCTATCAAATTTCTCCCCATTTGATAACTTTTTAAAATAAAATGTAGTAGAAAAATGTCTACGCTCTTTATCTAAAGGAAATTTTAGATCATTCTCTCTAATTGGACCCTTTTCTACTAATAAATCTCTTAATTTTGTATCAATATTTTCCCATTGACTTGGATCATAGATATTATTAGTAAGTAGGTTAGTCATTTTTTCATTTTCTTCTAAATTATTTTGTTTTTCATTATCAATTATTGTTACATCATATGTTTCAACATTATTAGGACTATTTTCATTATTCTCTTTTTGTTGTATAATTTCATCATCTTCCAACTCTTTTTGATAAGTTTCTTGTTCATTTGTAATATTTTCACCCAAACTTTCTATTGTGTTTTTTTTTAATACTAGTAACAAATTTATCCATAGATCCTTTTTGAGATTCAATTTGTTTTTCAATTTTTCTCTTTTTAAGAAGTTTTTCATATCCGGATAAATATTTTCTAGTAGACATTTATAATGAGAAAATATTTATAGATAAATAAAACACAATTTATAATTAAAAATGATAATTTAACTAAAAATAAAATTTAAAGTATAGAACAATAGAACCTGATTATTGCAATTTTTCTAAAGCCGTGACCACTTGAAAGTTTAAACCTGCACAAATAAAAATTAATTTAATACATGATTTAATAAATTAGTGTCACTATAATACAAATTATTAATTGACATAATAATTTATAATGATAGATAAAGTATCATATTATAGATAAATAAATAAAAGTTGAGAAACATTCGGACCAAATCCTCACTAAATAACTTTCTTTGGTCTTTATATTTCTATAACCAAAAACAAAAAAACTGTGGTCAGTGGGTTGTCACGTGACTTGACAGCCCACTGACCACAGTACTCCTATTAAAAAACAAATTGAGAACCATGAACCATCCAGGCTCCAGCCGGATCAAGATTCAAGGCTGTGTAGACACAACTCATCAACTCCTATTTAATAATCTGTCCTATTGACCACAGTATTCTGTACTCCTATTAAAAAAAAATTGACAATGAGAACCATCTGGATCAACCTTTTCTCCTATTTATATGGCTAAGTTTTAAAGTAGAAAAAGGTCCACAGAGGGGCAGAAGCCGCAGAACAAAAAACGTGTCCCATGCCCATCCATCAAACAGTTGTGCAGTGCGCCAGTGCGGTGAAATGATGAAATGAAACAAACTAAAAATATATATAATATAAGTTAAAGAAATAAAAGACTCTTGAGTCTTTAGACAAAGAGAAAGAGGGGAAGAAAGAACTGAAGTAGAACTCAGAATAGAGGAATACGGAATACCTTCTGTGACTGCCGGCTGGTGCCTGGTAGAGTGGTATGCAGGAATCAACAAAGAAAAATTTTAAGCTAGAGGGCTGACTGAGTTGATGCTTTGATGGAAAAAGATCAAAAATCAAGATGAAGATGAAGAAAAGAAAAGTAAAACGGTAAGAATATAGATGGAGAGGCAGAGAGATGAGAGGTTTTTTTTTTTTTTTTGATATTTATAATCTCTATTTTAACATATTTCAAGACAATTACGTTATATTATTAATGAATTTGTCTACTATTAATTTTAATTTTAGCATATTTCAAGAATGAGTTAATATATTTGTCTCTTAAAATTTAATTGTGTTAGTTGAACTTTGACTTTTTTTTTTTCCGTTTTAATCTTTTGTATTTTAGGATACAATGGGGCATTTTTAATGCATTTTATTGACCAATAAAAATGCTTAAAATTTTTTTTAACTAAAATATATAAATAAGTATATTATATATAAAATTTTTTTTTACAAGTGGGGCCTTCTTTTATTTGGGGGCCTTAGGCGATTGCATCTCTTGCATCTAGTGTTGAGCCGGCCCTGAAGTTAACCATTGTCATTATTGATGCTATATTTGTTTTTTGCTTCCCCATTGTATTATTGCTTTTCATGTTCCTATTCATCCTACGACGGATGTATTATGTTGACAAGGACTTAAACAAGAATTGCTTCATAGTGTTTGCCCGAAAACTTCATATCACTTGGATTGAAAATTCACATTATTGGAAATGGACCAAAGAGGAAGGCATTTGGTAAGGTTTTTCTTTTTTAAATAAGAAATTACCTATTAACATTTCAAACCAATATTTATTAAAAAAAAAAAATTAAATCAATAAAACCGATGGCATGAGAGGCAATATACTTATTATAAATAAATAAATGAACGAACATTTTTTTTGGTGGGGGGTGGGGGGGGGGGGGGGGGGAGAGATTTATGGGGATATTTGTAGTTCTAGCACATTTTTCATTTGGTTCCTAATGGTGATTAGTGACAATTTAAATCTTACCTGGTCTGCAGTGTCGAATATTCTGAAGACATTGAAGTTGCTGAGCTATTAGGAGTATGTTGGTTAGAAATTAAAGGAGAAATTCGGACAATAGATCTCTCACCATGGACAGTTTATGAAGTTGTGTTTGCCGTGAAGATGCTATATATGTGGAATTACTCAGTGACTCTTACCCTCATTCTCACACATTCAAAAAAAGTAACTCACGATGAAAATTTAAGAGAAAAACCTATAGGGAAATGGTTTGAGATCCAGGTGGGTGAGTTTAAATTGTCACCAGAAAATGTTGGAGAGATTTCATTCCAACTGGGGGAATTTTCTTCAGATTGGAAGCGTGGGCTTGTTCTAAAATGTGCTATCATTCGACCAAAGAACTCCAAAACAAAAATGTGTGGTCGTATGTGTAATAAATAAGCAAATCAAATTATATGTATTCATTCATTTAAGCGGATTGTTAGTCATTCATCAAATTCTTAAGGGATATGTTTTATTGATTTAAATAAATTAGTTTTGATTAAGGTTATGATTAATTATATTGATAGATTATAGGAAATTAGTATTTATCCTTATTAAATTGGAAGGCAATTTTTGTATTAATTTAGATGCTAACAATGAATAAAGCATAGTCATTATAATTAACTAGTATGTAACTCGTGCGTAAAATTAAAGTGGTGCTATTGATGTTAGTTTGAGTTATTAAACATATAAGACATTTGTTCAACCAGAATATTTAGACGTACCAACATGGTTTTTTCTTGCAGTTTTCATGATATTAGTTATGCCAAGTTTTTCATTACATTGTTATTATGTATATAATTTTGAAAATCGTTATTAGATATTGCATATACATATCAATTCTATACTAAATACAACACAAAATAAAAAGAATAAATTAGTCCAATAGTATCTCTTAAATTGAATGGGAATAGGTGCATGAGATCGTTTATTGATACAATGCTGATGAAGGTGTGGTCCAAGATAATGCTGATGAAGGTGTGGTCCAAGATGGAGCTGACAAGGCGTGAGCTGCTGAGGTATGATCCCAGGCAGTTAGTCAGTTAGGAGGAGTTAGTTGCATAGAATAGTTAAGAGATTGTTAGAAGTTGTTAGAAGTTGTTAGAAGTTGTTCCGGATTGGATGCCAGGTAATAAGGAGTTGGTCAGTACAAAAAAAGGGTATAAAACAGAGGGAGTAGTATTGTATCAATCATTATGAATTCAGCTAAATACTTTGTCTCTTAGATTCTCTGTTTCCATTCTTTCTATATCTCTCTCTCTCCCCATCACTCTTGGAGGTTAATTGTCCTTGAATTCAGTTAGACTATTTCAGATTCTTATCAATTGGTATCAGAGCAGGCTTGTCCTGTGAATACGAGTTCAACAATGGCGGAAACCAGAGCAACTGCAATCCTCAACGAAACCATAGCTACCTTGAAGTCCACTACTGATCACCACAACAAAGATATTCAAGAAATTCACAAAATCACCAGCATCCATACTTGTACCTTGAACGAAATGAGTCAACAATTAGCCACCATTTTACAGAAGTTGAATGCACCTGAGAGTATGGTTCATAATCATAAGACTCCACATAGGCCAGAGGAGCGTGACTGCCACCAATCTATTTCAGGATTCTCCAGCGCAGTGAAATTGGATTTTCCCAGATTCAGTGGTGAAGAACCTAACTCTTGGATCTACAAGGCCAACCAGTATTTCAGATATTACAAAATCTCAGAATCAGAGAAGTTGATGATGGCATCTTTTCATATGGAAGGTGAAGCATTAGTTTGGTTTCAAGAAGGAGAAGAAGCAGGAGTGTTTGGCAATTGGGAAGCCTTGATTCAAGCAATGTTAACCAGATTTGCATCTACAGCCTATGATGATCCAATGGAAGCTCTAACCAGATTAAGGCAAACTTCCACCGTGGCTCTGTACAAGGGTGAATTTGAAGCATTGGCCAATCAGATTAGAGGTTTATCTCCTCAACATAAGCTAAGCTGCTTCTTGAGTGGATTGAAGGATGAAGTAAGGTTGCCAGTGAGATTGTTGAATCCTTTCACTCTCATTGCAGCATTTGGATTGGCTAAAATCCAAGAAGAATACCTACTGAGTTGTAAGAGGAGTTATAAGGGAACTCATGAACCAGTTAGACCTTCATTGCAGGGTGCACCTAAACCATCATTACTGGGAGCTCCTCCAATGGACAGTAGGCCCAGCAAGATTCCTATTAAGAGGATTGGTGCAGCTCAGATGGAGGAAAGGAAGAAAAGAGGCCTCTGCTACAATTGTGATGATAAATGGGCACCTAGGCATAAGTGTAAGCAGGCCTCCTTGTTTTTGTTGGAAGGAGTGGAAGTATCCCTAGAGTCTAATCACAAGGGTCTGTATGTTGAGGATGATAATGAATTGGGCAAGGGAAGAAGACACGAAGAAGAAACTGATCCAGAGATTACTCTGTATGCCTTAGTGGGCAGCCCTTCACCAGGAACAATGAGGGTTAAGGGTAGGGTGAATTCTGTGCCATTGGTTATTTTGGTGGATTCTGGCAGCACACATAACTTCATTGATGTAGCTGTGGTTCCAGTTCTGCATGTGCCTGTGGATGAATCACAAGTTCTTGAGGTTAAGGTTGCTAATGGTGATATCATACAAACTCAAGGATTATGCAAAGATGTTCGGGTATGTGTACAAGGGCAGATCTTCCTGGTTCAGTTGCATGTGCTGCCATTGGGAGGCTGTGATGTGGTTTTTGGCACACAGTGGCTTAGCACGTTGGGAGTTATAAATTGGGACTTCATGAATCTGTCAATGGAGTTCAAATATGGACAGCAGCAGGTGAAGTTACAAGGCCTTAACACCCCAAAGGGTTTGGAAGTGCAAAATAAGGCTCAATTCTTCAAAGAATCAACACGGAAAGGGCTAATTCTGCATATTACAGCTGACAGTATAGCTGAGAAGCAGCCTGCCCTGCCACCTGAGATCACAGCCTTGTTGCAGGAATTTCAGGGTGTCTTCTCTACCCCAGGGGACTTACCACCAGTGAGGGGTCATGAACACCAAATCAACCTTAAAGAGGGCACTCAGGCCATTTGTCAAAGACCATACAGGTATCCTTATTACCAGAAAAATGAGATTGAAAATATTGTGAAGGATTTATTAGAGGTAGGCTTTATTCAGAATAGTCAAAGTCCCTTTGCCTCACCTGTCCTGTTGGTTAGAAAATCAGATGGATCTTGGCGTATGTGTATAGACTATAGAGCATTAAACTAAGCTACCATTAAGGATAAGTACCCTATTCCTATTATTGATGAACTATTGGATGAATTACATGGAGCTTGCATCTTTTCTAAACTTGATCTAAGGTTAGGGTACCACTAGATTAGGATGAGGCAGGAAGATATTCCAAAAACAGCCTTTAGGACACATGAAGGCCACTATGAATTCCTTGTCATGCCCTTTGGGTTGACAAATGCCCCTTCTACCTTCCAATCCTTAATGAATGAAGTCTTTAAGCCATTCATTCGAAGGTTTATTCTTGTTTTCTTTGATGATATTCTGGTTTATAGTAAAAGCATGACTGATCATATTAGGCATCTCAGAATTGTTTTGGAAGTATTGACTAAGCACCAATTGTATGCTAAGATGTCTAAATGCAAGTTTGCTTGCTTGGAAGTAGACTACTTAGGCCATATCATTTCGGGAGAGGGTGTTAAGACTGACCCAAAGAAAATCATGGCTATGCAAGAATGGCCTATACCTAAGGATGTCAAGTCCTTGAGAGGGTTTTTAGGCCTCACAGGTTATTATAGGAAGTTTGTGAAGGGTTATGGTCACATTGCAGCTCCATTAACTGCCCTTTTAAGGAAAAATTCTTTTTCTTGGAGTCTTGAAGCTGAGGCAGCATTCAATCACCTGAAGTCAGCCATGTCCACCCCACCTGTGCTAGCATTACCCGATTTTACTAAAGTTTTTATTGTGGAATGTGATGCTTCTGGTTGTGGCATTGGGGCTGTCTTGATGCAAGAGCACCAACCTATTGCATTCCACAGCCAGGTTCTTAAGGGTACTGCCTTGGCACTCTCAACTTATGAAAAAGAATTTCTGGCTTTAATCTCGGCAGTGAGGAAATGGAGACCCTATTTGGTGGGGAGACCTTTTATCATCAAAACTGATCAGCAAAGTCTCAAGTACTTACTGCATCAGAGGGTTGGCACCCCACTTCAACAGAAATGGCTGTCCAAGTTAATGGGATATGCATTTGTGGTAGAATATAAGAAGGGTTCTGAGAATGTAGTGGCTGATGCCTTATCCAGAAGAGGTGCGGTGACTGTATCTGAAGTGGTATCTGATCCCCATGATGATTTGGAAGGTACTGCTGCTCTCCACATGCTGAGAAGTGGTCAAATCAAGGAGGAAGGGAAAGGGAAACTGGCTGCTACATTATTTACTGCCTCAAGTGCTTTGTACATCATTTCATTCCCTACTCCAACTTGGGTGGCAGAGCTCAAAGCTAGTTATGGGACTGATTCTGCTATTAAGGATATTATTGCTGCATTTCAGGAAGGTAACACTCCACCTAAAGGTTTTTCTTTAGTGGATGGACTACTGTTCTTCAAAGGCAGAATCTACTTGGGGTCTAACAGTCCTCTTAAGTCTTCTATCTTGCACCATGTTCATAATGGACCTTTGGGGGGACATTCAGGCTATGTAAAGACCTTACACAGGGTGAAACAAGACTTCTATTGGCCTGGTATGAAGAAGGATTTGATGCAGTACATCAAGGAGTGTGATGTGTGTCAACAAGTGAAGCATGAGAATTGTAAACCAGCTGGGTTGCTTCAACCTTTACCCATTCCTTCCAAGCCATGGCTAGCTGTGAGTATGGATTTCATTGAAGGATTACCTAGAGCTCAGCTGAAATCTGTCGTATTGGTGGTTGTGGATAGGCTAATTAAGTATGTTCACTTCATGGCTTTAGCACATCCTTACATTGCTACCAAAGTTGCTTCTGTGTATATGCAGTTTGTGTTCAAACTCCACGGCATGCCTGCTTCTGTGGTGAGTGACAGGGATCCCATATTTACCTCTCACTTCTGGAAAGAATTGATGAAGCTTCAAGGAGTGGAGTTGGCCATGTCATCTGCTTATCATCCTCAAACAGATGGGCAAACCGAGGTGGTTAACAGAAGTTTGGAGCAATACCTAAGGGCTTTTGCAGCAGCTAAACCCACTGCTTGGGTGGATTGGTTACCTTTGGCTGAGTATTGGTTTAATACCAACTTCCATTCCTCAACTAAAGTAACCCCTTTTGAAGCATTATATGGCTATCCTCCTCCTAGGCTGCTGGATTACATCCCTGGCACTACTTCAGTGGAGGCTGTTGATGATCATTTGCAAAAAAGACAGCAGGTTATGTCTTTACTTAAACAGAATTTGTTATTGGCTCAAGAAAGAATGAAGATCCAAGTTGATAAGCATAGGGTAGAGAGGAGTTTTTCAGATGGTGATTGGGTGTATGTGAAGTTACAACCATATAGACAAAAGTCCTTAAGGCCTATTGCTCTTGGTAAGCTTTCACCAAAATTTTATGGACCTTTCCAAGTGCTGCATAAGGTTGGAGAAGTTGCTTACAAATTGGATTTACCAGCTTCTTCCTCAATCCATCCTGTTTTCCATGTCTCATGTCTTAAAGCAAAGTTAGGATAGCAAGTCACTCCTATTTCTAAGCCGCCATTTGTCTCACCTGAAGGCAATCTCACACTTGAACCTGAAGCAATTTTGAAGAGGAGGACAGTTCAGCTTCGCAGCAGGACCATTACCCAAGTTTTAATCCAATGGCAGGGCTGTACCAGTGAAGATGCTAGCTGGGAAGACTTATATCAGCTTCAACTGAAATTCCCTCACCTTGTGGGCAAGGTGCTTTAAGAGGGGAAGTATTGATACAATGCTGATGAAGGTGTGGTCCAAGATAATGCTGATGAAGGTGTGGTCCAAGATGGAGCTGACAAGGCGTGAGCTGCTGAGGTATGATCCCAGGCAGTTAGTCAGTTAGGAGGAGTTAGTTGCATAGAACAGTTAAGAGATTGTTAGAAGTTGTTAGAAGTTGTTAGAAGTTGTTCCGGATTGGATGCCAGGTAATAAGGAGTTGGTCAGTACAGAAAAAGGGTATAAAACAGAGGGAGTAGTATTGTATCAATCATTATGAATTCAGCTAAATACATTGTCTCTTAGATTCTCTGTTTCCATTCTTTCTATATCTCTCTCTCTCCCCATCACTCTTGGAGGTTAACTGTCCTTGAATTCAGTTAGACTATTTCAGATTCTTATCAGTTTAGTTTAATTAAAAATTTTTAGGTTCAAGATTTTTGCATACAAAATATCTGAATAGAAACAGTATAAAAAATATGCTCCTTAGTTTAGGGAAAAAATAACAGCAAAAATCTAAAAATTTAATTTTTATGGAAAACTAACAAAAGTAAAATCCAATTTTAATTCTAATTGATTTTCTCTAACATTTGGTTATATATATATATATATATATATATTACCTAGTTAGTAATGAACCGTACATAGTCATAGTATATTACATAAATAATTTATAAATTTGAATTATTTTTAGTTACACAAAAAATGGATCATAAATATAAAATCATTCAAATTCTCTTTTCCTCTAATTTTATATATAGAGTTAGATATATTATTAGGTTTTTATTTTTATTTTTTATTTTTTAAAATTTATATATATATATATATATATATATATATATTTTATGATTTACTTATATTAGACTCCTTGTTTTCTACATTGAATTAACTCACTTGGCACAAAAATTAAAAAAAACTTAGATCAGAGGGGACACATGACGCAAAATTAAACTCTAATTGAAATTCAATTTTTACACTGAATTAATTCACTTGGCACAAAAATTTAAAAGTTTAGATTAGATGGGACACATGGCGCAAAATTAGACTCTAATTGAATTCCAATTTGAAATCTAATTGAATTTTCTCTCAGCATTGCTTATTAATATATATATATATATGTATGTATGTAGATTAGTATGTAACTCGTGCTTATGCACGAGAATGATAAATTGTAGTGGTACTATTGATATTAGTTTGAGTTATTAAACATATAGGGCATAATGACAGAATTTTTTTTTTTTTTTTGAGAGAGAGAGAGAGTTCTTATTGGCGGCATCAGTAGCTCTGCTCTCCTTTGCTTTGCAGCCGTAGTAGCTTTGCTCTCCTCAATGACTTGTCTCATAGTCACAACATGTATCATCTGTTGGCGACATCAGTAGCTTTGCTCTCCTTTGCTTTGTAGCAGTAGTAGCTCTACTCTCCTCAGCGACTTGGCTCAGAGTCACAACATGTATCATCCGTTACTTTCTACCCCCTTCTCTCTCTCTCTCTCTCTCTCTCTCTCTCTCTCCATTTTTTAGGAAAAATGAAATTATTGATTATTTTTATGGAATAAGTTGAACAAGTTACGAATTTGAATGATTAGGGGTTTTAGTTTACTTTTTGAATAGCCTTTTTTATAGAATATTTTGTTCATTTGTTGTAGTTTGGATAATCTTGATGTTGATTAGGCTATTTTGCTGTTATTTGGGATAATTTTGATTTTGTTTAGGAGGTCAATATTATTTTTGTTATAGCCAAATTCTTGAGATTCTCAAATTAGGGTATTCAAATTTTTTTTTTTTTTTTTTGAGTAGACAAAATAGATTAGTTTAAAAATAATTAGGTATATAATTATTTTTTAATCTATATATATGTGTGTGTGTGTGTATATATATATATATATAGTTGCAAATCAAAGTGCTTTTGCTTGTAAATTAGCCAGTGCGGACTTTGTTGATACAAAAAACAATTATTTTTTTTGTTTTCAATATTAAAAACAATTTCAGGGATTTTTTATTAACACTTTTTATAAACCTCAAACTCTACAATTTATTACTTATAACTTTCTTAATAACTTTGGTTTTGTTTGTTCGTTTAGACCCCTGAACACTCAGATTATTTAACTTAATTAATTAACCAAGTTGTTACTTAGGTTTATTCTTCAAATCTAGGTTAAACACGAACAATCATATCACTTAATACAGAAAAGTAAAGAAGACAAGTGATATGATTACCTAGGAAAACCAATGAAACCAACGAAACCAACAATTTTAAGGTAAAAAACCTAGAGATGATTTAACCTGAACTATTCTCATGGCATCAAATTTACTATGATAGAATGAAAGTTTTACAATAGATTTTTCCCTAAATCTAAAGCTATCTCTTGTAGTACTTACTCACATGACTACGTGCAGCTTTGAATCTATGAATTCTTCCATCTAAATTTGTCACACACAAACACCCATGTTTGTGACTCTGAGATCTCACTCAAAGTTTTAAGTCATTAGCTATGTATGATTTTGTATGCAGCAACTTATTCCACCAGTTCTTAAATATAGATCTTTCTGGTAGATGCTTGTTGAGTTAGAAGACTACAAAAACCTTACAAATCTCACAGGAGTAACTCACAAGACTTCTAAGAACTTCTAAAACGTATTTAAGGTTTTTCTTTTATATTTAGTAGAGTTGAACACAAACCCTAAATGTTTTCGTGGGCTTTGGGCCTGATTTAAAATTTGTAGAAAATGAACTTCAGGTGGTTGAGCCTTTCTTTCGATTGATCGAGCCTTGCAGAACATGAATTCTTCTTTCTGTAACTTGACTGTTCTTGAATCTTGACTTGAACCTAGGAGTGTCAATTCGGGTTAGCGTGTTGGGTTCGTGTCGTGTCGAGGTAGGGGTATTCGACTAAATGGCTCAACCCTAACCCGACCCATTTAATAATTGTGTCATGATCCTTCAACCCTAACCTGACCTGTTAATTAAGCGGGTTGACCTGACCCAACCCATTTGACACGCTTAATAAACGAGTCGTGTTGGGTTGACACGAATGTAACACAACCCATTTCAACCTGTATAATATTAAATATAACATCCATCTAGAAATAATTTTTTTTACATCCTAAAATGCAGTGCTTACACTTCAAGTCTTCAACCCACATTCAAAATAATATAGTTCAACAAAAATATAACATTCATCTAGAAAATAATTTTTTTACACTCTAAAAGAAGTGCATACACTTCAACCCAAATTCAAAATAACAAATTTTAACAAAAATAAAATAACATAGTTCAATGAAAATATAATATACTTGGAACTCATCAATTGCTAAGTATCAATATTGAAAGAATTTGAGCAAACAATAGACTAATCCTGACTATGACCACGATCATCATCCATAGATTCTTTGTTGATGTCCAAATTCATAACATCTTCCACAAGCTCATCCAATTTCATTTGTGCAAGTTCTATGCCAAAAAAAAGTATTAGTAATTCTAGGGTCTGTAAAGTTTCAATTTCCAATTATATCCCTTGTAAATTTTTGTAATTACTCACTTTTCTTTTTAAATTTAAAATATATGTTGGATATAAAAGGTATTTGACAAATCTAAAATAAAATAAATATTTATTTGTTATACGAGTTAAACGGGTTGTGATAAGTTGGTTATTTCAGGTTGACACAAATATATTGGCGTGTCAAACGTGTCTATTGCGGGTTACGTGGGTTGACCCGCTCATGACACGTTTCTTATCATGTTACTTTCGGGTCGACCCGTTTATGACCCAAACCCATTAAGGCCCAACCCTAACCCGAAAAAACCCATGTCGGGTTCGTGTTGTGTTTGCGGGTTGGGTCGAACATTGACACCCCTACTTGAACCAATATGAGCAATGTCTAACACTTAAACTAGACATGTTTTTTTTTTTTCTCAGTTTGCCAACTTACATAAAATTAGAACCTAAACATTTATTCCTAAATATTTAAAACAATATTTTCTCACGGTCTAAGTCAGGTCCCAAGTTCATAATATTTATTGAAGGTTGCAAGGGAATAAGGTGTCCTACATGATTAAGGGTATGCTTAGTTGGAGTGAAAATAGGGAGGATGGAAAATGGAGGAGAGAAAATATGAGAGATTTTAGGTAGGAAGGGTGTTTGGTTGGAGTGATTTTGGAGGAGAGAAAATGGTGGGACCCACATATTTTTTCCCATGGCCCACCATTTTTCAGCTCTCCTAAATTGAAGAGAAAATGGAGAGGGGAAGCGGTTTGATAAAAATGACATTTCTACCCCTTCTACTCTCCTAAAGTAAATTCAACGTTAACACATTTTTCTTTTCTTCTTCTTTGCTATATATATTTTGCTCTGTCTTTGTTTTTGTTGTACCTTTTTTTTCCTCGGTTCTTTGCTACTCATCTTTAAACTTTTTTTTTTCCCTGAATTTTTTTCCTTACTTTGAACCATAGAACCAGTTTTTTCTTTTTATTTTTGTTTTATAAAATAAGTATTGTAATAAGAGCATGAGAGTAAATATATATAAATTCTATTTTCTATCTCTCTACTTTTCTACCCTCTAACCAAACACAAATGAGAAAAATTAAAATATTTTCTATTTCCTCACTTTTCATTCTCTTTTCATTTTCTATCTTTTACACTTTTCTATCCTCTCAGCAAATGGACCAAAGAAAAATTGTTTTGTCTATTCGCTACCTTGGGAACAACTGGAAGTGAAGTCATATATAGGACAAAAAGTACGACCAACAAATTCATGGTTCTGTTTTGTTCGAGTGTCCCCAACTCCCAACCAATTCACATAATATTTAATCTTCATTAAATTTTAAAATTAATTCGTTTTAATTTTGAGCTAAGTGTTTTAAAACAAAAGTACCATTTCACTGACCATATTAAATTTCTGTATTTACTTTCAACGCTTTTTTTAATTTCTTTTTAAGCTTTTCACCTTAAAATAAATGACGATTTAATGGAAACAACTTTATTTAAAGGTGGATAGGATTGACTTGTTCATTTCACAGTTCAGCTTTTTATTTCATGGATTAAGTCGTGCACAAACTGTTAAGTTATTTAAAATTTTAAATAACATGATAGGCTGTGCTTTTTTAAATTAATAAAATTTATTTCAATCGTGGAATTGGTAGAACTTGAAATAGAGAAGATTTTTTCCCGGATTCATCGTCTTCAATTTGGTATAACAAGTATGCTACAATTTTCAACGAGGGGCCTTTCATTGCGTCCTTTTCTTCTATGTACAGAGAGGGTAATGTTCCAGTTCAATGGGTGGTTTTTGTTAATTCGGTAGAGCTAGTTCCCATCTCTAGGGTCCCTCTCTTAGTTACTAAGGTTGTGGAGAAAGATGGTTCTAGACCCTTCTTTCTTTTGTACTTTGATATTCATAGATAAAATTTTTATTCAGCAAAAAACAAAAGGGGCCTTTAACATTAAGTTACTTTATTATTTCCACCACCCTGCTAACTTTTTTTTTTTTTTTTTTATTTTTGGAAAAGAACACCTTGCTAACTTTTTTATTTTTTTTATTTTATACAAGATATAAATTCTATTTTAACCTAATCTAAGTGTATATGTGTATGAAACTCCCTTTTGGAGACTTAAACCCCGTTCCTTACCCCCTCACACCCCGCAAGCACTTGTTCGAACAGGCATGATTTAGGTGTATTAGTATACTCAACCTCAATGTGGTCAATCATTACTTTCAAATAGACTCATTACTCACAATTTGTCACTTCATAAATAAACTATAGAAAAAATTGTGGAATAATTTGTACCCCTAGGCGTATTCATCCATAAATGCATTAATTAACATTCCAATGCCATGCCAACTTGGCTTGAAAAACAAGCAATCGATAAGTACATTAATATTCGTAGGCCACGCAAACTTAATTGGCTTAGAAAACAAAATTAGTAAGTGCATTATTTATTTATTTATAATGCGAGTGTCTATAACTCTTCGACCATCTCACTATTCTCTTGAATGTGTGTAGTGCTCTTATCCCTGACATATCAAATAATATACATGAGGAATCCTTTGGGAGTAGTCTCAAGCTATTAGCTATATAATATTTTTGAACCCGATATTTCATAAATTTCATAAGATCTCGGAACCACTAGACCAACCTCTCCGTATTGTAAAATCATTATCATTTATTGTAAGAAAATAAGTGAGGGTAAATTTTAATTCTTGCCCTTCGACCAAAGTCTTTATTCTATGGTTGGGACTACATAAAGAACCATGAGGAGGGTGTAGAGACTAAAGAGGGCGAGAGAAAAAGAAATGTTAGAAATTTCATCTTCATCTGTTTATATTTTATTTTATATGAGTTTATTTTTGGATATTTAGAAAGGGAAAAAATCAGAAGTTAAACTGACATGGTAATATATGTAATATAAAATAATAGGGTTATTATCAAAGAATATTTATAAATAAGGCATAATTAAATCCATATGAATAATTAAAATAAAGTCAAGGAAACTATAAAAAGATGTAATGTGATTTAATCACGAGAAAAGTATTGGGCTGTTTTTCCTAATAAAATGTGAGTTCTAACTAGTTAAACTGATTTACAACAAAAGTATGATTAAAAATATATATGATACTAATGATAGGAAAAACTGTGTGCTTTCAAAAGTTTATAAGTAATAGCATAAGAAAAAATCAAATTAAAATCCAAAAATTGTTTGGAATTTTTAAAACTGGCTTAGTTCTAATAAGTTCATTTAGATAAACCTATTTCCATAGGCTTATTTTGTTGAGAAATGAGGATATTTAAAGTCCCACATTTTTTTAGGTATAGTAATACTTTTACACAATAAATCAAATAAGTTTGTAATATAGAAATATAAGTTGAACTCAACTTTAACAAAATTAACTTGATAATAATGTTTATTCAGGACTACTAAAAAATATTTCCCTTTAAAATTTTTGAGTGACAAGACACATAGTCAAATTTTCTTCCTTAAATTCTATAAAAAAAGAGTTACTGAAAATTGGGAGTTCCTAATCATGTGTGTGAACATGAAGATTTGAAAAATATTAGTTACTTCTGAAAACTCGAAAATGTGTTAAAAACACAAGAGCTGTTTAGACCCCCCAAATTAAAGTTACGGCTTGGTTGTTTTTACACTAACTTAATACTAAGAGCGGAATAGTGTAAACACAAGCATACAGACAAGAGAGCTACTCTAATCCATATTTAAAGCAACACAGTAGTAAAATGAAATGAACAAGAGTAGGGAAGAGAGATGCAAATACAGATAACACGCCGATGTATTATCGAAGAGGAAATCGAAGAACTTGGTGAAAAACTTCTCCGTCACCCTCCAAGTGGTAATTGATCTACTAGACAATCAGTTGGGATACATGGATAAGCAAGAGACCCTCCAAGCCTAATCTACCCTCTGTACCTAAGTCCTCCAAGCTCCTACTCCAACAAGGCTTTTCGGAACCGTGTCTTGTCTAACTCTCCGGATCCCACAACAAGCTCCATGTTGCATCTGCCATTTTTGGCTTCTTCCAATGTTTCACAACAGCACCAAAACCTCACTGGACACTCTCAAAAGGTGTGGTAAGTGTTTGGGCTATTAACATCTCAATGATATGGAAATGAGGAGGTAGAAGATGAGGAAATTCTACTAACAAATGTGGAGAGAATTGTTGGTATAACAATTTCTAACTCTCAAGTGTTTTAGCTAGGGTTTTCTCTCAGAGGCTCTCTACAACATTTGTGGGTAATGTGGGTATATATAGTGTAGGTGCAAAAGGTGTGAATCAGATAGTATAGTTTGGCAAAACAGAATGTCTCGCGGGTGTCTCACGGGAAGGCCTTACCCATGAGATACTTGTGAGACACAGTTGTCTCCATCTTTTCTAACTCTTCGCATTCCAGTCATGTGCAAGGCACATGCATCTTTTCGCGGGATGCTTAGTTGCGAGATACCCGCAAAAATCCTCCTTGCTTCAATAGCTTGAGTCTTCACACTCTTTCTCACTATCACACAACCCTTACAATAAATTCCCACAACAAATACATGACACATAAGATTGAATAAAATTACAATCAAATTTGGCATGGAATAAAAGCCAACAAAATACAAATTTGAAAATTACAACTTTACAATCTCCCCCTTTGGCTATTCCATGACAAAACCCCTAACAACAGACTCTAGACTTAAATGTGAGTTTGGGAACAATGATAAAACTCACTCACACTTAATCTAGACACTGTGAAGCACTTGCAGTTTATACCTGTAACCTGAAACACTCGCACATAAACAAAACTTTCATTAAGCTTATGACAAGTTGAACACAAGGTATGAACAAGAGCAAGCATAATGCGATCAAGTATGTAAACAATAGATATCATGCAATCAAACATTTGATCAAACAAGGGCAGTCATTATAGAATGACTCCAATGAACATATAACAAGCATATGTTCATTCGGACATGTACAACGAAGCAATCACTTATGATTACTTGCATGTCCAATCACACAACCAATGCAAAATACACGAAGTATATGCATCTAGAAACAATCCTACTGAGGGCATAAGTGTGAAGTACTCAAGACATTTTAGCAATATCTAAAAGTACAAAGAGAATGCTACACAAGCATTGAGATAGTCACAAACACAATATACTGAATAAACACTGAAATTAACTAAATCATGTGCTGAGGTTTTAAACAAAAATAGTAAAAGCATAAACATAAACTAGTAGTTGTAAAAGCTAGAAATTAAACACAAGTAAACCAAACATTAGTTACTGTCTTCTTCTCCTCCTATCACTACACTCCCCCTAACAACGACACCTTCTCCCCTTTTTTGTCATGGAATAGCTAGTCTCCATGTTCTTCTAGCTTCCTCTGAATTTGGTCCAATTGAGTCTGAAGAGATGTGAACTTGGTGTCAAGACGATTGTGTTGGGAATGCATGATGGTAGCTAGTTCAGATATCTTGGTAGTGATCTCTTGGAGTGTAACCAAGATGCTGTCTAGCCGTTCATCATAAACATGTGATGTAGAACTTAAGCTTCCTTGAGTAGCAGCACTTTCTTGCTTAGGATTCTTTTTAGTGTGACTCATGCTTGCATGGAGAGTGCGGATAGAAATTGGACTTGGCCTTGGATAGGGGCGCTCATTTTTCGAGGGATAAATACCTTTGAGCTTCAAAATCCATGAGATAAGGCGACAGAAAGGGATGCAATTCCTTGAGGCAGTCCGGTCAACTATTTTTGCCAGAATGTGGAAGATATGAGAACACACATCAATCTCGACATTAGAGATTAAATCATGCAAGAATAGTGCTTGACCGAGATTTATGAACCCAGTGCTTGACAGAGGGTAGAGGTTGCTACACATGATTGTTGTAAGTAGTCTTAGTTCAGGAGAAAAAGATGCCACACTTATTGACTTCCTATTGGAGGAAAATTCCAGATTATTTCCTAAAGCTTCCCTAAGAATCTCTTCATCCGGATTCAGCTCATCATATACCGGCGGTATGGGGAGTATTGGCCGGTTGATGTGTAGGATTTCTGCCAAGTAAATCTGTGACATTGAGAAACTTTTTCCTCTAACCCAACATTTGATCTCCTCTTCGTCAACAATGGCATTTGCATAAAATTCTCTCACCATGTTCTCGTAAGCATCCTCAAGAGTTGATAGAAGAAAGTTCCAATCCTTTGTGGCAAACCATATGGGAATATTAGTGTCATGTAGAGATGATTGGTCAACAGCTCTTTCAACCAACAGTGGAGCTTCATGAAGTACTTCTCAAAGTTTTGAGATGCAACATAAGATCTGAAATAGTTCTGATAAAAAATTCCTATTGGTGATCGAGTCCTCTTTGGCTTTGGAGAGAGATTATCAACATCAATCACATGCTCGTTTCCTTTGTTGCTGCCTCCTTTCACAGCTGAACTTTTAAATGAGACATCTGCATGAAGCAAGTGCAAAAACACAAAAACAGAGCACATAAACTTGATTAGATTCAAGTTAGTTCAAAACATAATTAACAACATCTCAAATCATATCAAAACATACGTAAAACCAAGCACACAGACAAAAAAAATTAAAGGTGATAAGCCATGTAAATAAACACACAACGTATGAGTGAAGTGAGTATAACAGTGTGTGCATATGTGTGCATGTGCTAATGCATGAAATGCATGGGGGGTGCCTAATATGTGCAACATGGGCAAAGTGTGTGAAACATAAAGACAAAGACCAAAACATGATAAACATGATTAGGCAAGACAAGATCAAATCATTGGAACTCACTTAAGTCCAATTCAGCACAAGAATGTCACTTAGACATTTTGACAAACACCTATCATGCAACAGTGCAAAACTTTTATGAAGAATGCATGAACATAATGAAAAATGCCTCAATACATGCTCAAATTGCCACAAGGGGCCAACACAGATACACAAATGGCAAATGAGACTCAGCCCAATGAAGATTTTGGAAAAATTTTCACAAAAATTAAGAATCCCAGCCCATTTTCGAAAAATCCCCAATTTTGAGAACCCTAACTAATTTTCTGCATAATCTATGATAAACAGAAGGAAAAATGTTTTAGAAAACATACCTTAAAGTTAAAATCGCAGAAAACAAGATTGGAATTAAAGGGGTTTGAGAGAAAATTGATTTTGGGTTGAGAGAGGTTCGAGAGAGGCAATGCGAGGGAAGTTAGGAGTTTTGAAAAAATGTCACTTCTGCTACATAAAAACTGAAAACACGCGTTTTTCGCGGGTTAGGCAGTAGCGAATTAGTCGCGAAACAGTCGTGAAAAGAGCCACTGAAGCACAAATGCTTTCGCAAGAGGCTGTTAGTCGCGAGACAAGTGCGAAAGTTTCTGTGTGATTTTGAGAAAAAATTAGTTTATACCTAAAAAACCATTTCGTGAGAAGAGATTAGTCGCAAAATACTCGCCAAACAGTAGCGAGAGTTTCTGTATGAAAATGTGATTTTTAATTTCCCTCAAGCAAATTTCGTGGGAAGCTCTAAGTTGCGAGCTACTTGCGAAAGTACCTCTGAACCAGTTTTTGAAGAAAAACACAAAATTGCATTTTGAACAAAAACTAAAGACACAAAAGTATCAAAATCTCTTTCAAAAACTTATAAAACACTCAAAAATCTTTTTGGGTTTGATCGACAAGAAATTGAGCATACACATCACATTTAAACATGTACAATCACACAAATGAGATAAGCATTATCTAAACAAAGTCTTGTGTGTTGTGTGTGAGTATCAAATGTGGAATAGTCCATAGACCAAAGTGAAGCTTCAATGATCAATTCAATGAAGTCATACACAATTGATACGAAATCAAGGAGTCTATCTCAATTATAGAAATGAGCATATATGACCTCCCACAAGAGAATGATTACAAATTTTAGAAGCTTTTCATTTAGCTTCTGCATAATTCATGACAATTCATCCTTTTTGGATAATACATCTCTTTTTGAAATCGGTGCTTGAAATTTTTGATATTTCAACATTGTGATTTAGCCTTTGGCTTTTTGAGCACCATACATTTCAATTTAAAATGTCGCTTTCCCTTTTTCCTAGTCAAATACTAGTATGTGCGACAGACTTTTGTAGCTCATAATCTCTTTTTTCATTTTGAGATTTACATTTGGTGAGCTCTATTTGCAAAAACATAGAAATAAAAGTGGGAAAATATATAGGCACAAGTCTATGCAAGTATCAAGACAAACAAGACTATTGACCAATCATTCATGACAAGCTTGAGGATCTATTTACAACAATCACACATAGATTTCAAGATTTCTCCCACAAAGATATATGTGCATACATAACAAGCTAAGATCGTAAATGCACTATGCCATAAGTACAAAGGTACTAGGCCAAACTCACATGTGACATACACAAAGACAAGCGATCAAACTTCTTGAAGATTTTTCAATTTTTATGGGTTTTTGAATTTTGAACACACTCAAAAATAGAACAAATAAAGTAAGATCAACAAACACAAGTACAAAACAAAACTTGTAAAAGAAACAAATCAAAGCATGTGAAATCTAAACACTAGATGTTTAATAATGAACAAAATAGGTTCACAAACGAGATAGAGTTCAAGGGATGATACTGACACCAATGGTCTTACACAAGGACTCAAACCTTGGACCATCAAGAGGTTTAGTAAAAATATCTGCCTTCTGATTGTCAGTGTTGATGAATTCCAAATATACAATTTTTTCTTCCACCAAATCTCGAATGAAGTGGTACTGGATCTCGATATGCTTTGATTTTGAGTGTTGAACTGGATTTTTGGACAGATTTATGGCACTCGTATTGTCACAGAACACACACATAGTATCTTGAGTGATTCCATAATCATGTAGAAGCTTCTTCATCCATAATAATTGTGCACAACAACTTGCTGCTGCAATGTACTCAGCTTCAGCCGTTGACAGAGAAATTGAATTTTGCTTTTTGCTCATCCACGACACTAAGTTATTTCCAAGGTAGAAACAACCACCAGAAGTGCTTTTCCTATCATCAATGCACCCGGCCCAGTCAGCATTAGAATATCCAGCAAGGCACTCATTTGAGTCTCTTGAATACCAAATTCCATAGTCAGATGTGCCATTTATGTAGCGGATAATTCGTTTGACTACTGTCAAGCGTGACTCTTTTGGTGCTGCCTAAAATCAAGCACATACTCCCACACTGAAGGCGATGTTTGGTCTGCTAGCAGTGACATAGAGAAGATTACCGATCATGCTCCGATAAAGTGTTGGATCCACTTCTACTCATGTTGCAACACGACTCAGTTTTGCTAAGGAACTTATGGGAGTGGAAGTGTGTTTCTTAGAGTCTAGGCCGAATCTCTTTACAAGATTTTTGACATATTTCTCTTGAGAGATAAATATCCCATCTTCCTGTTGTTTCACTTGAAGCCCTAGGAAGTAATTTAACTCTCCCACCATGCTCATTTCAAACTCCCTTTTCATTTCTTCTGAGAATTCATGAGCTAGGTGGTCGATTGTGGATCCGAAGACAATATCATCCACATATACTTGAGCCGTAATGAGAGATTTATCATCTCTTTTGATAAACAAAGTTCAATCGGCTTGACCTCTCTTGAACCCATGATCTAAGAGGTATAAGGTGAGGCAATCATACCAAGCTCTTGGTGCTTGTTTTAGCCCATATAATGCTTTTTTCAGCCATAACACATGATCCGGAAAGTGAGGATCTTGAAAACCCCTTTGGTTGCTCAACAAACACTTCTTCGTTTAAAAAACTGTTCAAGAAAGCACTCTTCACGTCCATTTGATATAACTTGAAATTCATAATGCATGCTATGGAGAGAAGAATTCGAGTTGACTCTAATCATGCAACTGGATCATAGGATTCATCAAAGTCAATGCCTTCAACTTGAGTATATCTTTGAGCCACCAATCTAGACTTGTTTCAGACAATTTCACCATCTTCATCAGTTTTGTTCTTGAAGATCCACTTGGTGCCGATTACATGTGTATCCTTGGGCCTTGGTACCGACTCCCATACATCATTTCTAACAAATTGATGCAACTCTTGGTGCATGGACTCTACCTAATTCTCATCCTTTAAAGCTTCTTCTACTTTCTTTGGTTCAAATTGTGCAAGATAGCAGTTGTATGTCACATGATTCGCACTATAGACTGGTCCTTTTCTCAATCGAATTCCTTCATCTAAATCACCAATGATATTGCTTGAGGGATGATTAAGAGTTACCCTTGACGATGGTCTCTTAGAGGTGGAAGGTTCTTCATCACGAGAGATTGAAGGTTAAACATCAGGAGGAGTGAGTGGACTAGAAGATCCTTGAGTTGATTTGGTCTCCTTTCTTGATATAGGAGGTGTAAACTCTTGTTTCAGTGATTCTTTCTCAGCATCCTCACCTTGAGACATGTTGTCATCACTTTCATTCCTTTTAAGATTAGGTCCTTTACCATCATCATCAATATCCTTTTTAGAGATAGTGTCATCGATGACCACATTTATTGATTCCATCACCGTCTTAGTGCGCTTATTGTACACTCTATATGCACGACTATTTGTTGACTAGCCTAGGAAAATCCATTCATCACTTTTAGCATCAAATTTTCCAGGATTCTCCCTATCATTGAGAATATAACACTTGCTTCCAAATACTTGAAAGTATTTCACCTTTGGCTTCTTTTCTCTCCAAATTTCATATGATGTATTCTTTGTTCCTGCTCGGAAGTAAATCCTATTCCCAATATGACACGAAGTATTCACTGCTTTAGCTCAAAATTTTTGTGGAATGCTTATGTTTAGTAGCATTACTCTTGCCATTTCTTTAATCACTCGGTTCTTTCTTTCAACCACCCCATTCGGTTGTGGAGTTTTTGGAGCTGAAAATTCCTTCTTGATGCCATGATCATTGCAGAATGCTTCAAACTTTGTATTTTCGAATTCCTTCCCATGATCACTTCTGATTTTAACTATGAGAACTCCCTTCTCATTCTGCAGTCTCTTGCATAGCCTTTCCATCTTGTCATATGCTTCCGACTTCTCTCTAAGAAACTCCACCTAAGAATATCTTGAGAAATGGTTACAACCACCATAATATATCGCTTTCCACCCATGCTTTCTGTTTTGATTGGACCCATTAGATCCACATGTAGTAACTCCAAAGGGCGAAAAGAAGCAACCACATTTACTTTCGGATGGCTTGACTTCGTTTGTTTTCCTAATTGACATGAACCACAAACGTTCTTCTCAATTTCTCCAAACTTTGGTAAACCAATCACAGCTTCAAGCTTTGAGACTTTTGCCACTTGTTTGTAATTAGCATGTCCAAGTCTTTGATGCCACAACTTCAAAAGATTCACTCGAGCACTTCGACACGCTATGCTTGGTTTGGGAATGACTTCATAACAATTGTCGGTGGTCCTAAGCCCCTTCAAAACCTAAACACCTTCTTCATTTAGGATTAAACATCCTTTCTTTGAAAATTGGACCAAGAAGTCTTCATCACATATCTGAGTAATACTCAGCAAGTTCACCTTCAATCCCTTAATGTACAACACATCTGTTAACAAAGGCAGTCTTGGAATATCCACGGTTCCCTTTCCAAGAACTTGTGAGTGACTACCATCTCCAAATGTCACAAAGCCATCTTCCTTCTCTTTAAGAGATTTAAACAAAGATTTATCTCCAGTCATATGTCTTGAACAGCCGCTGTCAAGATACCACAAACATGAATTAAATACTTTCAATGCGGTATGAACAAAAAGACAAGCATGAGATAGGCATTCTTGACCATCAAGGCAAGACTCATCTTTCTTTACTTCATTCAAAGATGAGTTAATCTTTCTTTTCATACAATCAAGTTTGTCACACAAATGCCTATTCCTTTTCTTATATTTGTCAATTAAGGAATTTAACTCACATAAGCTGTTATGAATATCATGATTCCTATGAACTAGAGATTTCAACATGTGTATAAAGATTCTAGCATGTTTCTTTGATTTGAATAACTCTAAAAATTCATTACTAGAACAATCTTTAAACATGCTCATTGAGTCATTTTCACAAACACCTTTACTGTGCTTCATGTTGGTTTTTACCATATCACTTTCTATGGCAAACCAAGAGGGTTTAGGATCACACTCAGGTATTTAAACCACAGCAAGTGTACCCGCTCTGATACCAAGTGAAAGCTCGAAAATGTGTTAAAAACACAAAAGTTGTTTAGACCCTCAAATTAAAGTTACGGCTTGATTGTTTTTACACTAACTTAATACTAAGTGAGGAATAGTGTAAACACAAGCATAAACGCAAGAGAGCTACTCTAATCCATATTTAAAGCAACACAGCAGTAAAATGAAATGAACAAGAGTAGGGAAGAGAGATGCAAACACAGATAACATGCCGATGTATTATCAAAGAGGAAACCGAAGAACTCAACGAAAAACCTCTCCGCCGCCCTCCAAGCGGTAATCGATCCCCTAGACAATTAGTTGAGATACATGGGTAAGCAAGAGACCCTCCAAGCCTAATCTACCCTCTATACCTAAGCCCCCCAAGCTCCTACTCCAACAAGGCTTCTCGGAATCGTGTCTTGTCTAGCTCTCCGGATCCCGCAACAAGCAACATGTTGCATCTGCCGTCCTTGGCTTCTTCCAATGTTTCCCAGCAGCACCAAAACCTCACTGGACACTCTCAAAAGGTGTGGTAAGTGTTTGGGTTATTGACCTCTCAATGGTATAGAAATGGGGAGGTAGGAGATGAGAAAATTCCACTAACAAATGTGTAGAGAATTGTTGGTATAACAATTTCTAACTCTCAAGTGTTTTAGCTAGGGTTTTCTCTCAGAGGCTCTCTATAACATTTGTGGGTAATGTGTGTATATATAGTGTAGGTGCAAAAGGTGTGAATCAGATAGTATAGTATGGTAGAATAGAATGTCTCGCGGGTGTTTCACTGGAAGGCCTTACCCGCGAGATGCTCGCGAGACACAACTGTCTCTATCTGTACTGACTCTTCGCATTCCAGTCATGTGCCTTGCATTCTTTTGCGGGATGGTTAGTCGCGAGATACCCGTGAAAATCCTCTTTGCTTCAATAGCTTGAGTCTTCACACTCTCTCTCACTATCACACAACCCTTACAATAAATTCCCACAACAAATACAGGGTACTTAAGATTAAATAAAATTACAATCAAATTTGGCACGGAATAAAAGCCAACAAAATACAAATTTGAAAATTACAACTTTACAACTTCCAATTTCCAAAGTACAACTGTGTGATATTTTTGCTACTATTCAACTTATTTTTGCTACTATTTATAGGTCTCATTGTACTTTTTGATACTATTCATGGGTCTCATTATACTATTTTAGCTAACTTTTTGCTTTATCTACCGTTTCAACAAAGTTTTTTTTTTTTTTTTAATTTTTAAATTTCAACTAAATAAGTTGTTCTTAAACAGACACAGAGTCAAATTTTCTTACTTAAATTATAATTATATATATAAGTTTCCTCACTTAAAGTACGTGTGTAATCCCATTGAAAATTGGGAATTTCTAATCATGTGTGTGAGCATGGAGATTTAGAAAATATTAGGTAGTTCCAAGGTACAACTATAAATAGGGTCATGCTAATGGGTGCCCTTAGGGCAATTGTTAACAATCCATTTTAAAAAATTTTTGACACTACTTTTATGAGAAATGGAAAAAGTTGTCAAAATATTAATTTTTTTTTCTTTTCCTATAAAAACTTTCTTTAAATGAATTATTAATCATTGTTCTAAGGACATTCGTTAGCAATGAGAGTTTAAAAGAGAATGGAATGAAATGATTATAAGGGAATGAAAATGAATGAAATGTATTTAAGCAAGAGAAATGAATGGAATAGAATGAAATTAAGTAACCTCTTGATTAGATGTTTTAAAATAAAGGAATGGAAATGAATGAAAATGAATGGAATGTAAGTAATCTTATTTAGGAGTAACATAGAGGGAATAAAATAGAATCATTTATGACAATATTACTATTAGACCTCTATTTTAAAATAAATTGTTGAATATATAATGGTGTTTTGGAAGTTTTAGTAAAAAATTCATTAAATCTAATTTCATTCTTTCCCATTCCTCTCAATTTCGGTAGGAATGAAAATTTGAGGTTTTAAGGGAATAGAGAGGAATGAGTGTTCCTTCCTACTCATTCCATTCCCTCCCACTTGAACTCTCAAACATTAAAACGCCCAAATAAGGGAAGAGACGAATATTCCAAAACTATACTTTTAATTCATTTCCATTCCATTCCATTACTTCCTCCCAAACGAGTACTTATTATCTACCAGTTTTGTTATTATTAAAGTGGGACCCATCCTTTACTCTTTTTTATCACACACAACCACCTTCCTAAAAAGAGCTCCTCGATTTATGAACACTTAATAGGGTAAAAGTATCTTCTCAAAAAAAGAAAAAAAAGAAAAAGAAAAAAAGAAGAAGATAAAAGTATCAATAACTTTAAAGCAACAAAAATTGAGCAATTCTAGTATCACATAAAATACCATAATTTTTACTGCAATTATCTTATGTGACAGTTGTGATTAATTGCTTATCACATTCACATAAATTCACAAATTGTTTTTTTCCACCACTCACCGTCTATTACGTGAATTGTAACAAAAGTTAATGGTGGATGAAAACCAATAAAAGCATGTTAACTCAATTGTTATGGTTAGCATCACTTTTAAAGTAATAATTTCATACCCTCCACAAATAGTGGCGGCTCCAGAAATATTTTTGAGGGGGGTCATTTAGAAAGTTAAATTAAACAAAATTTAATAAAAAGAAAACTTATATATTTAGTTATCGACCAAAAAAAAAAAAAAAAAACAGTCTCAAATACATAAAATCTTACAATATCCTTCTATGAGTTTTCATATTTTGAAATCATCACATGATAATTCATTATCAATCGTTATTATCTATTGTCAATGTGGGTAGTTATGACCATTTTATTTTATTGAGTTTGTATAACATTTTTATTTTTATGCAATTGTCACTATCTGTTTGTCATTGTTTTTATAAAAATATTTTAAACTAAATGTCAAAACTCATCTCACTTGCATTGTATGAATTATTAACTAACACAACCACACACATCCATACATCAATAGTACACTAAGTGTCTACTTAACTAATCAAATGCTTGAATCTCTCTCATGAATCTCATCGCATCTCTCTTCTCTATTTGACTATCTTGATATCTCTAATTCTAAGAGTAAAGAGTGAGTGTTTGTTAGTTATGCGTATGAGTATGATATGTGCATTACTATTGTTTTTTTGTTATAAAGTAATTTGTGTGAATTGTGATGTGTATGAGTATGATATATACATGTATAGTGTAAATATAATATAACTTAATATAATCTAATATTTAAGAAATACAAAGAGTTTGATACATGTATGAGTATTGTTATCATGTTATAATAATTTTTTATTATAAAGTTAGTGATTTGAGGAAAAAAAAAATAGTAGAGTTGATATTTTTAATGATAAATTAAACCGGTAAAAAAATATTATGTAAATATTATATTTTTTTAATAAAAAGTCAGGGGTTCATTTGAACCCCCTGAAATACATCTAGTGCCGCCCTTGTCCACAAAACTTTTTTATCCTTTCATTATTAACTGTATATAATTCGAAGCCTAGCTACTCAGCTCTCTCTCTCTCTCTCTCTCTCTCTCATCACAAACGAAACTGAAAATTCCCACTTGGAAGCAAAATCGCCAAAGATGTAAATGCCTACAGGTAATTTTGTATTTTAGCAAACTTTGAGTTAGCGGCAGCCAGCATGCTATTAGTTTTGTATTACAGAATTATTTATTATCCCTATAATTTGTATTCTGAATGAGTTTTTATTTTATTTATTTAGAATGCACATAAATTTTCAGTTGTTAGCAGTATAATGTTTATCAAGAAGAGAATCACATCAATTATGGATATGTCATATGTATATTAAATAGTGGATGTGAACTAATGTAAAAGAATAATGTTTTTTTCTTTTGATTATTAGTTTACAAGTACTATAAGACGAATATATTATCCAAGTAGGATAGTAAACCCCCAAAAGGTTGGCAGCTAAGGCTGTGTTTGGTTGAATGTAAAACATTTTCCGAGTGTAAACTATTTTCATGTGAAAATATTTTTGGGAAAAGAAAATATTTTCAAGTGTTTGGTTGCATTTTGAAAATTGTTTTGTAAAATATTTTCAGGTGTTTGGTTTCATTCTGAAAATGCTCATTTTCTACAAGTTTTTCACATTTTCTCAGCTCCTAAACAAATTTTATAATAGAAAATTTCAATATATAAACTTAAAAAAACAAAACTCAAAACAAAAAACCATTCATCAAACACTATATCCTCGGTCAAATTGAGAGAGGGAGGAAGAAAGAGCGAGTGATTCAGGGAAAAAGAGAGACAGATCGAGAAAGAGATAGAGGCGATTGGTCATGGGTGGGTCGATCTAGAGGTGGTGGCGACGACAAGATCGTGAGTAGATGATCTGACCCAAATCGTGGTTGCATGCATGACAACGGGGCTGTAGGTTGAGCATGATGATCTAGGCTTCGCCGGTGTGTCGAGAACAAGCTCGGTCTTGGGTGGGTCGAGGACGAGATCGGTTTTGGGTGGATCGGGCTTGGGTGGAGACGATCGGGCTTGGGTGGTGCCGCCAATGGGTGCGATCTCGCCGGTGCTGGGATGCGATCTCACTGGTGTTTCAGGTGGCACGATCTCGTCGGTGTCGGGTGATGAGACCGTGCTTCTGGTGCGATCTCCTTGATTTTTCTCTCTCTCTTACTTCTATTTTCCTGGGGTGTAATTCATTTGAAGGTAAAATAAAACCTGAAATGGTTTTACAGCCTTCAAGCTTTATTTTACAGTCAACGCAGAAAACCAATTCTGTTTGACTCAATTTTCTGTACCTACCAAACACACACGCTGGTGTAAAAGCATTTCCGAAAATGGTTTGAAGCCAAAACAAACACAGCCTAAGTAGTGTTCGGGGGCCTTTTTCGGATGCCTAGCCACGTGTGGTCTGTTGGAGGGATAATCTTACTAGGCCCGGGTTCTTTTTGGGGAGTTGCGTCTGGAACTCAACATTGGGCCACGTGGTCCAACGGCTACCGACGTATTTTTTAAGCCTATAAAATCATTAAAGCTAAAGTCTAAGAATGATAATGGTTGAGTAAATATGTAATATGTGTTTGATATGATAGTTTTAATTAGTAGTTGTAATAACAGTTGAAATAAAGTAATATTTACTTAGAGGTAAGGTAATCATGTACTCAATGATGTAAACTTAAAGATATGCAAGCAAAGTCACTTATTTTTATGTGGTTTGTAGCCCAGCTGTGTAGCATCAGTGGGCTGATAGGATTCCAGTAGAATGCCATCGGTAGAGACTAGTTTATCATGCATTTAAATGAGTTTAAGCCTTGATTAGTAGTTGTAATGGTAGTTGGAATAAAGTAAAATGTGAAGTAATTATATACTCAATAATGTAAATTTGAAGATAAGGAAGCAAGGTCACTTATCTCTGATGGTTTGCAGCCCAGCTGTATAGCTTTTATGAGCTGATGGGATTCCAGCAGAATGCTAGCGGTAAAGGCTAGTCTCTGATGGTTTGCAGCCCAGCTGTACAGCTTCTGTGAACTGATGGGATTCCAGCAAAATGCCAGCGGTAAAGGCTACTTTGACGGTTTGCAGCCCCAGCTGTACAGCTTCTATGAGCTGATGGGATTCCAACAAAATGCCAACGGTAAAGGCTAGTTTATCATGCATTTAAATGAATTTAAACCTTGGTTAATAGTTGTAATGGCAGTTAGAATAAAGTAATATGTATTTAAATGTGAAGTAATCATATACTCAATAATGTAAATTTAAAGATAAGGAAGCAATGTAACTTATCTTTGTATGATTTGTAGCCCCAACTATACAGCTTCTATGAGTTGATAATATCTCAGCAGAGTAACTCCAGCGGTAGGGAGGCAGTTTGCTATGATAACTTCAAGATTGAGGGGAAAAAATGGGTGCAACTGGAGGGAGAGAAAGTATGTCCAGCTGTGTGTAGGGGCTGGTTAAGCTTACTCCTCTTATCATGCACTTAAATGAGTTTCCCCTTTGACAATACTCTTTTAATTGTTGTGAAGTTATGAATAGAGTTGCCGTCCATGAAAAAGGCTTTTGTATGGAGTATGTGTACCTTCTAAGAGAAGGGTTTTATGTAAGAAGTAGTTGTGCATTTTAAGAGAAGGGCTTTTGTAAGAAATAGTTGTGCCTTGTAGGAGAAGATATTTGATATAAGATCTTGGTGTCTTGTAGGAGAAGGGCTTTGATATAAGATCTTGGTGCCTTCTATGAGAAGGGTTTTAGTAATAGAAGTTCATGCCTTCTATGAGAAGGGCTTTTGTATGAGTGTTTGGCATCTCTTGAGAAGTATGAAGATGGTAAAGACATAAATGTTTTGTTGGATGTAGTATTTGTAATATATGTGATATATGGAAGTATGAGAGATATGGTGGTTAAAGATAGTGAAAATATGAGATTATAACTGCTGGAGAAGTTGTAGAGATTGCTTTCTAAGAGGAGAAATTTTGTAAGAGAAGAGTATGGAGATGTGTTTAGGTATTTGGAGATAGGAGTAGTAAGATAGACGTATTTTCTGGATATGGAGAATGAGAGAATGAGTATAAGAGAGTAATGATGTTGTAGTGTGTTTAGCAAAACTGCTGGGATTTACTGTTGGGAATTTCTGCTGAAGGATGTATGAGGGCTTATGAAAGGGATTTATGAGCTAAGGGTTGGAGAGTTTAGTTCCTCATTTTGAAACTAAAAAACTCAGAAACCCAGAACTTCATTGAGAGCTTAGAAAGATAATTAGAGGGAGAGAGAAGTTTTATTGAGAGAGTTTTTTTTTTATGTTGATGAAGGGTCCCCTTTTAGAACTAAGTTTAAAGGGTATTTTAGTAAAGAATATCAGCCAAAATCTATCCCAAATAGCAATGAATTTTCAGAGAATCCATCTTAAGATTTGGTCAAAAAAGGTATGTTTAGCTTTAAGGTACTTTTGCTATTTCAGGTAAGAGCTGCTAGGGAAAGAGCAACATAAAAGGAAGGTATTTTAGCAAGAGAAATGTAGTTCCAATAGTTGGTTTTGGTTTTAGCCAAATGTGAAAAAAATCAGTAATGTGTAGGCTGCTGGGTCGGCTGTCACAGTTGTTCTGAAAAAGGTTGTCCCAGCTGTCACAAAAAAGCTGTGGCAGTTATCATGAGAAAGCTGTCTCAGCTGTCAGGAAAAGTTATAACAGTTGTCATGAAAAAACTGTCCTAGCTGTCAGGAAAAGTTGTGACAGCTATCATGAAAAAGCTGTCCCAGCTGTCAAGAAAAGTTGTTTGCTTTGGGTAGTGGGTGCTTTTTCTGGGAAGGTCATTTCAGCATTTACTTTATGGATTTGGCTGAAAATGGTAAGATCTCTTTGAAGGGTATCTTGCTATTTTTGGTATAACAACTGGTTGCTGGGATTTCAGTATTAAATGGCTAATGACATCACTCCCAGACAGGTGTCAAGTGCTGAATACACTGCTGGGGTTCAGTTGGAAACATTTCCTTTTCGGGTGTTTGTGTTTTTGGTCCAAAGTTCCATTACAACACATTTCTAGCAAGTAATAGAAGGAATGGTTAAAGGCTAAGGAAGCTTTAGAGATTTAGTCAAGGTCTCATTGAGTTGTGACATAATCTTGGTGAGCAAGAAGAGTAATTAATGTTTTGCTCTAGCAGTTGGCAGAGACATATATGGTCTGATTATGGCAGACAACAGCTGGGTATAAAAGATATCATGAATACTTTGCATAGAGCGAGATAAAAGATAGCCAATCAGATTAGACCACGAGTTTGAGTTGGATTTTAGCTGAAAGTAGTAATGAGATTTATGTAGAATAATATAATGAAGTTTCTAAATTTGTATAGCAACAGCTAGGGATTAAATGAACAGTTACCTAGCAGTTAGATGGCTGAGGATATTGAGTATTTATCACATGATGAATATTAAGATTTAGGAAAAGAGTAATGAAGAATTTTATCATTTAAAGTGCTATGTGATAAGAGATGCTTACCATATGTTACCCGCTACACACGGACTCGTCAGAGTTTAAGGAGTTGGAGAAGACACGCCAAGCAACGTGTTTCTTTAATTAACTTTAAACCGCTGGAACTTTACTGAACATATCTCTTGGCCCTCCAAACCATGACTCCCAAAGTTTCCCCAAAGAGACTTATGAGCTTGGATCATAAGCTGAAGATGAGACGACGTACCTCAGGTTTTGTTGTTATTTTGTGTAAATATGGGCTCTTGTTGAAGAAGCCGCTTGCCATGAGTGTAAAAGACGTAATATGAGCCGTGAGTTTTGATTCATTACTTAAGCCCAATCCATATGTTGATGTTGATAATGTCGTGAGGTTATGATCCCAAATGATGAAGAAGAAATGTGGACCATGAATTCGCTTCTTAAAGTAAGGATCTTGCAGGTCATGTGAGCCAAATCCATGTAGTTGAATGCAATATGAGCTTATTTTGGGTTTTAAATAGATTTACCTAAAAACATCAATAATATATTAATATGGCATGGCTTACTAATGAAGTAATGCCATGTGGGCCCAAAAAACAGCCCTCAACAAGTAGTTTCTAAATTCTGGAGATATCTACGAGATTTTTGGGTCACTTCTAGCATGAGATGAGATGGAGAACTGTATACGCTAGGTTATAATTAAATATTTAAAGAGGCATGGAGGTTGTTGTCAAAAGTAGGCGTGCTGTAAATATGATGGCTTGGAATCATTGGAGAGAGTGCCAGCCTTTTTTCTTCACTTCAAATGTTCCGATCCTCTACATATTTCGGCCATTGATAACCACTGCACCTTTCACCTATCAGATGAAGTTACTTAAATTCATATCTAAATCGTACGACGACCTTTATTGCTATATATACTGACTCCACTGTAAATGAATGTAGCAGTAATATATCCTCTCATATGAATGCACAGGTGGATGACCACTTAATTAGATTGAAATTTACATATACGTTAGTCTTTAGATTTCTTTCTTACTTTTCTTTTATTTCACAACAGAATACATATTATTAGTGTTTTTTATTTATTTATTTATTTTCTGTTAGAATCCCTGCAATCTTTTATACTCCAACGATTTATCAAGTACTGATTTTTCTAGAAAAAAAAAAAAAACAACTATGTTTCTAGATATTTTTACTCTAACCGGTAATCCAAGATGGTTCAACCACAAGGAAGCAATTTCTATATGCTTATGCGTCCTATTTGTGCAGATTCTTGATTTTCTTGGCACATAGGTGGAGCTAGGGGGTGCTAAGGGGGCTGTGGCACCCCTAGTTTTTAAAACTTTCCATTATTTTTTCTTAAAATTTGATAATAAATCTAAAAATTATACAAAAATGTATTCACTGGCTCTCCTTGAGAAGATTTTTAGCTCTGCCATTGGGCAGCAAATTTCGTAGTGCTCAAATTAAGATTAGCTGATCCATAATTGAGTAGTTGCTCATATGTCCTGGGAATATTAATGCACTTACCAAATGTTTGTTGAATAATAATGAACCGAGTTGGCATGGCCTTGGGAATATTAATTTCAACTTAATGCTGAAGGCCCCGTATTAAAAAATATAGCATAATTCCAAATTGAAAACGACAAATCCGTCCTATGATTCACTTTGAACCAAAGTTTATATATATAATTTTTTTAATTAAGAATAAGTTAACGGATATCCTAAAGATATTAGTTTATAAAATATTTTTAGAAATATTTTATCGAAAAATAAAAAAAAAACCTACTTTTTTGATAAATTTTTATATTTCTAATGATAATCATAGCATTAGAAGTTTCCTAAAATAATATACTATTAACAAATGACCTAAATACAGCAGGACCCTTTAATTAAGTTGTCCTGTGAATAAAAAAGAGTTGGCATGGAATTGCCAATATTAATTGCCACTTAATGCTGAAGGTGAAGACCCTGCGTTGAAAAATGGTTGCAAAGGTTCAATTATTATTATTATTATTTTATTTAATTTTGAGGTTGCACAGTTTCAAATTGAAAATGACAAATCCAGTGGCGATGCCACGTTGGAGTTAGGGTGTTCCTAGGAACACCTTGGCTTGAAAAAAAAAATTATATATAATAATTAAATTTTTTTTATTTGTTTACCCTTTAAAAAAGAATGAGGAACACCCTCAAGCAAAATGAGGAACACTCTCAAATTAAAAAAAAAAAAAAAATTATTTGTTTTACTTTCAAGCAAAAAAAAAAAAAAGCCCAAAAAAATTTTGAACTAAAATCTGAAAAAAAAAAAAAAATTTGTAACAGAGCAAGCCCACAAAAAAGCCCAACATCAATCCTAAACGTAAAGCAAACCCAATCTAAACAAAAAAACAACCCAACATATGGTAAATAGGTAAAGCAAACCCACGAATTCTCATTAAAAAAAAAAAAAAAAAACCAAGACCCAATATACATTGCAAATCACTAAATCAGAAACCTTAAATCACTAAATCAGATATCACTAAAGCAAACCTAAAGATGAAAACGTCAACAGAGCAATGCAGCCAACACTGCAACATAAGCCAACAGAAGGATTGGGCATTGCCGCATCGGAGATCGGTTAGCCAACATAACTCGAGCTCCAATCCAGAGCACATCGCATCGAGATTTAGGCATCGGAGATCGCTCACTGTATCGGATCGAAGATCACCGATCGGTCACGTCACTCGTCGCTCGGCTCGGTCATGTCGCTTGCTCCGTTGCTTGTCGCCCGTCGCTCGCTTCGTCGGCCGTCGCTCGTCGCTTGCTCCATCGCCCGTCGCTCATCGCTTGCTCCGTCGCCTGTCTCTCTTCGCTCGGCTTGCTCTGGTGCTCCCTCAACCTCAACCTCAAGGTATTTCATAACTTCTCTCTTTTTTTCTCTCTGACTCTCTCAGTCTCTCTCTCTTTATCTGAAAAATTAAAATGAAAGTGAAATCTGAATTGAAATGAATAAGTCTCTCTCTTTTTATTCTTTTAAGACTTTAACAGTTTAACTTTAATAATTTATCTAATTCTTTTGAACAACTGTGATTGGCTTAGCTTAGCTTTCACTTTATTAATATTTTGGCCATGTTCTTGACCTTTTCTTTTTGGCTTTATCCGTTGGTGTTGGTTTGTGTTGGTGTTGGTGAGACTTGGTGAGATACAATTAATTGTTTTATTGTGATTGTGAAATTTTCTGATTGGCAGCTGGCTCTTGTGATGGGGTTTTGTCTCATTGTTTGTTGAGTGGGGTAGGGGGTGGATGGGCACATGGGGCAGTGTGAGGAATTTGAATTAGGGGAAGTAAATGCACATGGTGCAACTAATAAACAATAATTTAATTAATCAATAATTAATTAAGGAAAAAAACTAATAAACAATAATTAATAATTTAATTAATCAATATATAATAAAAGATAAACAAATTAAATTATGTTAGGCTAAATAATAATTAATAATTTTATAATTAATGAAACAACAATATAACAAATTATAGTTTATAAAAGACAAACAAATTAATGAAACAACTAAACAATAATAATTAATAATTTTATTAATATTTCAAATGGACTTATAGTTTATTGTTTATTATTTTACTAGAATTATGGACAAATATTTGATAAAAAAATCACGTATCCAAGATTCATCTCCTTGATGATGGCTTTGGATCTTTCAACTATAAAATTTTTTTTAGGAACACCCTGGAAAAAATTTCTGGAGTTGCCACTGGACAAATCTATCCTATCCACTTGTCCATCTAGAACCAAAGTTATTAAATAAATTTTCATGTGATTTTAAGGTGCCAACCTTTTTTTTTTTTCCTAAGAAAAACCGTAAAAGAAAAAAGCGTTGGAGATAATAACAAAATTTTTATAAGCCAGCTCAAAATTAAAAAAATTCATTTTTATCTATTTTAACTTATATATATATATATATATATATATATTTGGAGAAATTTTTTTTATTAGATGAATTTTTATTTTAACTTATATTTTGATTATTAATTCATTATATAATTAAGATTTTTTAAAGGAATTATTTAATTAAGATTAATTTTTATGTGAATTGGTTGCAGTGCCAGTCCAATAATAGAAGCAAATGATGCAGTCGCCTAATTCCTTGAGTAAAAAAAGGTCCCCAAATTTTAACCAGTAGGGTTATTTTTTATTTTTATTTTTTGTAATAGTAGTATTAATTAAGCCCAAATATTAGCCAATAAATAAAATATTATTTTTTTATCAAATGAAAAAGAAAGAGAGAAATGCTATGTTCATAATATTTTTCACAACATTTTCATAATAAATTCTAAATGGCAGGTTGTTACAACCTATTATTGATGGCAAAAATTAAATTCAAAGGTGAGTTCAAATTAGAACCAGTAACAACTTAACACCTAGAATTTGTTGGGAAAATATTATAAATGCAGCACTTCTCTAAAAAAAGACAGAGACCAAAAAGTTCACATCATTTTTCATAAGTTGAATTGACAAACTTTTACTAATTCTCATTTAAGTCCACCACCAATATAACTTTTTTATTTACTGCTATTACATTGCCATATCAACATATGGGAAAAATTTTGTCAAATTCTTTTTCTATAGACTTTCTAAAATAAAATCTACACAATAAATATTCCAATACTCCAATATGAGATGTCCTACCCGGAAAATGCTAGTGAGTGACACAATAGAATACTCAACTTTCATCGCAACCGGCAAAAGTTGTATATTTTATTATTGTCCTAACATTTTCTATTCTTTAATAAAAAAATTTATTTTTCGTCCTTAAAAAAAAAAGTTCCTCCTTCCTCTCCCCCCTCTCACTCTGTCGCTCCGGCCGCACATACCAAAATATAAACGAAACTTCCCTTCTGAAAGTATCCATTTGGAAGCTAAACCGCCAATGATGCTGATGCCTACAGGTAGGTAGTAATTGGGAAAACTTTTAGTAACTTTAAATTTCTGTATTTCTTTTATATGTTTGTTGACTGCTAGTATACTGTACTTTGTTGACTGCTAATCACTTGGACTAGTACTTGAATGTTGAATGCGTTTTTTTTTTTTCTTCGCTTTAATAATATGCATGTAAATTTTCAGTTGATAGTCGTATAATGTTTATCAAGAAGAGGAGGTTGATGGAGGTGATTCCTCCAAGTTGGATGAATATGTGGACAGAATGGCAGCTACGGGTGTTGGTTCTATTTAGTCTCTCTACCCAAATAATTCTCGTCGGCCTGGGCAAGCGCAGAAAGCGTGTTTCGGGATCTTTGATCAGATTTACTGTTTGGTCAGCCTACTTACTCGCTGACTCAATAGCATTAATGGCTGCTGGCATAATCTCAAATGAACTAGGAGGTGTTTACGATGCCAATGGTTTAGTTGATCCAAAGTATGAGCTAATAACATTTTGGGCACCTCTTTTGCTATTGCACCTGGGTGGCCCTGATACCATTACTGCTTATTCCTTGGAATACAACGAGTTGTAGAAAAGGCACTCATTGGGAGTGGTTATCCAAGCAATTTCAACATTGTACATTTGGCGCAGAGCCTGGACAAGCTCTACTCTTTCCCTACTCTTTTTATTTTTTTTAATGTTCATCGTTGGGCTTACGAAATACGGAGAAAGGGTACGGGCCCTCTTCTTGGCAAGTGAAAAAATATTTAGAGACTCAATTCCAGATATCCCTACCGATAAAATAATGGAGAAATGTGAACTGAAGCAGTTGGAGGGGTACCATCTCACAAAACATCTGGTTTTAGAGGTCGAGGTACCAGATCTCTCACCTAATAAATCGTTGGATGATATTCATCCTGATGCAGATGAATTACTTAAAGCAAATCGCTTACTTGAGATGGTCAAACGTCTCTTTGCAGATTTCATAATAAGCTCTCAAGATCGGTTAGTATATGCACTGGTTTTATTACTTTGTGTATCTACCCTTTATGTTTTATTGTGTAGGTATTTTAGTCATGATCCTTTATTTTAACTTAAATCAATCCACATTGATTATCCTAGATTCAGAAAATGATCAATAGCTTCCATGGGTCGTCAAGAGCCTTTTAATTCAGTGGTATTTCTTGGCCTCCTTTATAAGGAGGACCGAAGTTTGAATACCCTTCGCCTAATTGTTTTTGCAGTAAAAATGTAGACACCAAGGGCTTTACTGACGTGGACGTAGGCTATGAGACCGATCAACATATACCATTACTTCCTTTCTCTAACATTCTCTTACTCTTTTTATTTTCTTTCTTTATTTTTTAAACAGAGATGTAAGCAGAGGAATCTTCCAGAGGCTATTACCTCATGATCAACAGGCTCGACGGGCTTTCAAAATTATCGAGATTGAACTTGGTTTTATATACGATTTGTTATACACCAAGGCAAACGCAATCTACTCTAGTTTGGGCATCGCTCTACGAATTATTGCAATCTTTATCATCTCCATTGTATTGGTGCTATTTCTCAACCTCGAGGAGAGACATCATCACTCCAAGATTGACGTTATCATAACCTTCGTATTGGTTGGGTGTCGCTCTTTTAATGGAGGTGTATGCATTTGGGGAACTACTTATCTCTGACCAGACCGCTTATTGGTTAATTAAGAATAAAAAAACCACTTTCTTAGAAGTCATTAATCGTACTTTACGATCTAAAACTATCAAAAAAAAAAAAAAAGAGGTGGTCAAATTCCATTGGTCAGTTCAGTCTGCCAAGCTTTTCCTTAAGCAAAAAAACCCTGCCTCTCTATGGAATCCTGCAGATATTAGGCACTGATGAAATGCTTGAGATTTGTTAAATATTAGCATTGATACACCATGTTGAATATGCTAGTATAGATGCGGAAGCGAAAGCATAAAATTGAGAACACAATAACACACGAGGGTTACGTGGTTCAGCCTAACGGCCTACATCCACGGAGGAAACCCTAAAGGGCTACATCAATAATATATTATAGTGTAGTACAAATCCTGTGTTACAATGAATCATAACATATGTATATATAGTAGACTAAACCCTAGACTAATAGACTTCTAGTACAAGTAGGAGACTTGACTTGCACACAAAGTAGAATTAGGCTTGGGTCTATACTAATGGACTAATATATCTCTAACACCCCCTCTCAAACTCAAGATGGAAGCTTGATGAAATCTTGAGATTTGATAAGATTGAGAAGATTCCTTAAATGAAGTTTGGCTCTGTGACGGTTGTTTGAGGAAGGCAATGGTCTTGCAGTGTTGATGCGACTTCTAACGGTGGCTTGACTATACCGGAGAGTTTTGACGGCAGCAGTAGGAAGCCAAAGAAGATGAACGCAGCGAAAAAACACCAAGGAAGACAAAGATTGCTCTTAAATATACCGTAAAGACAGAAAACCATGGCCACAGGAAGGTGGCTCTGATACCATGTTAAATATTAGCATTGATACACCATGTTGAATATGCTAGTATAGATGCGGAAGCGAAAGCATAAAATTGAGAACACAATAACACACGAGGGTTACGTGGTTCAGCCTAACGGCCTACATCCACGGAGGAAACCCTAAAGGGCTACATCAATAATATATTATAGTGTAGTACAAATCCTGTGTTACAATGAATCATAACATATGTATATATAGTAGACTAAACCCTAGACTAATAGACTTCTAGTACAAGTAGGAGACTTGACTTGCACACAAAGTAGAATTAGGCTTGGGCCTATACTAATGGACTAATATATCTCTAACAAGATTCAACCATATGATATTCCTCAGGAACACAGTATTGATATACAATATTTGATCTTTTCGGGGATGAGGGATATTGTAAAGGAATCGCCGGAAGTGAGTGGTACAAACCTTAAAGATTTGTATAGTGTAGGGGAGGCCGCACACTAGAAAAGTTTAATTATCCTGATCTTTCTTGGAGTGTGGATTTGGAGTTTGACCAGAGCATCCTCATCTGGCATCTTGCTACAGAAATCTGCTACTTCAAAGGTTACATAAGTCCCAATGAAATTGATGCACCGGCCAATAAAGATTCAGGCGAATGAGAACCGAAAGATGATATAAGTACAAAAGGATTAATGCACCAAAGATGCAATTACCTATCCCGATATATGCTCTACCTTCTAGTAAAGCATCCTAATATGTTACCAATTGGGATGGCACGTATCAAGTTCCGGGACATTTACACTGAGGTCGGAGACTTCATTGAAGAACATACTGGCAAATCAGTTGAACAAATTGGACTGGTAGAAGCTTCCCAGGTATTGAGTGAAGTGAAAACTGAAATCATGCTAACAGTTGGAGGAAGGGACAGAAGTAGAAGGGATAGAAGCAATAATGTGATATTTGTTGGAAAATATGGCTAAATAAATAAGTTTTGATTCAACAATACAAACCCTAAAAAATTAGCAATGACAAAAATAAATAGATAGAGTTAGAAAGATCTTACAAACTATAGAATCACGCAAAATGCGTTGTCTTTAAAGGTTGATTCGTGCCACCCGGAGTAGAACTAGGTGTGAATGACTCTCTTGATCGAACAACCCCCCAAGATTAGACTATAGTGATTTCTTCAAGTTGATCACACACTCAAGCAAGAAGAACTAAGAACAACCTTAATTTGCCTTTCCTTAAAACTAAAAATTGATGCTGAAATTTTAGTGGAGATGAGCAAAAAAACCAGAGCAAAATAGAGGGAAGAGGCAGCTGTGTAGATGAAAAAAAACTGAAGAGAATAAAGAGGGGAAATGAGGGTTTTATAAACCAACTAGTGTGAGGGTTGATGGGCTGCATGCAATGGTCACTGTGCAAGTCAACGGGCAGCACATTAAATGCCCCAACGGGCTACTTGTTTAATGCCCAATGGGCAGAACCAAAATGGACTAAAGGGAAAAGAAATAGAAAATGAATGAGGAACAAGAGAGATAGAGACAAGCCTAAACCTAACCCAAGCCCTACTTTAACCCTTAGCCCATTATCTTTCAAGCTAACACTTAAGTGGTGCTATGGTTTATAAACATATATGAAAACTCATCTCTAACCAATGTGGGAACAAGCATGGTTTAAGTGTTTGAAACACTCATACTCCAACAATCCCCCACATGTTACAAACACTAAACTAGGAAAGACAAAAAACTCAAGAAGGCATGCATCAATATGGTACCCTAATGTTTTAACCATACTTAGGGTAAATAAGTAGGAACTACTAGACAATGGTAGAGTTAGACTCTTTTAACCAAGCTATTAGATAACCAAACTTACCACCCACATAGCTTTCTTTACCAAGGTTGTTCCATAAGCGGGTTGGTGCCTTATACATGCCATGCGCTATTGGGTTTCATGAGAGCTCTAGAGACCTACCTAAGTCTCATAGGAAACGGCATAACTTCCACTCCCACGTAGGTGGCATCCATCAAGAGTGTGTGTAGTACACCCCATCCCAATAGGTAGGGAGTATGGATCCATTAAGAGCTAGCTCAACAATCTGCAACTTAGCATTGTCTCACACCATAGGTATAGACTCATCACTAATCTCCTCAATGAGATAGCGGAATACATAATAACTAACAGTGCCCATATGGACCACAAATGACCTCTACTCATTTAACCCCTTGCCTGGAATCACCCATCATAGAGGTTGGGCATTGGCCATAGTGTCACAATTTGGGTATTAATCCTATCCCCCTCGATGTTTTACTCACTAGCCTTTTTGCTAGTGGCTTGGTCAGAGGATCGGCCAAATTCCTTTTTGACCTCACAAAGTCCAAGGACATTACACCATTATTAATGAGCTGCCTCACAATATTATGCCTCCATCGGATATGTCGACTTTTCCTATTATAGATTTTGTTCTTAGCACGTGCTATAGGAGCCTGGCAATCACAATGTATGCAAATAGAGGAAATAGAGTTAGTATACAATGGTATATCAATTAAAAAACTCCTAAGCCACCCGGCTTTGGACCCAGCCTTTTCTAAGGCTACTAACTCTGATTCCATGGTGGATCTCGCTATGCAAGTCTGCTTGGATGATTTTCAAGAGACAGCCCCTTCGGCTAGTGTGAACACATATCCACTAGTGGGCTTTACCTCATCTGTATCAGAGATCCAATTAGCGTTACAATATCCTTCTAATATAACAGGATAACCACAATATGACAAACCATAATCAAAAGTACCCTTTAAATATCTCAACAATCTAGATATTGCATCCCAATGTTCAATACTAGGATTATGAGTATATCTACTCAATCTACCAACAACATATGTAATGTCAAGGCAAGTACAGTTTGTCAAAAACATCAAACTACCAATGATTTGTGCATATTTATCTTGTGAAACACTATCACCACTATTTTTAAACAAGTGCACCTTTGAGTCAAAAGGAGTAGACATAGGTGACGTATCAAAGTGTTTAAACATTTTAAGAATTTTCTCTACATAGTAAGATTGTGATAGTGTAATGCAATCATTATCCTTAAGGATCTTGATGTCCATTATCCCTGAGGTTGCTCTATTTTTGCTGTGTGTGTGAGTCTCTTGTGAGATCTAGAGGTGGTTGCCTTCACACATGCTTAGGATTATCAAGAAGAAGATTTCATTAAGAGCTTGATGATCATTCAGTTGCTACACTAAAGAGCTTAAAGATACGCAAGCGGGAGTGCTTGTACTTGTTGGAGAATTCAAGAAAGGAGGAGTCCGTGGTCTCGGAGTTTGCACGTGGTCGTGTCAGTAAGTTTTCTACAGGAGGTAGCAATAGGATGTTAGTGGTCTAAGTCGCTATTGTAAAACTTTGATTCTTTCATAGTGGATTCAGTTTACCTTGAGGATAGCTAGGTTAAATCTTCCCTAAGTTTTTACCGGTGTGATTTCCTGGGTCATCATATCTTTGTGTTCTTTATATTCCACACTTTACATTGATATGATTATATGATCGTGTTAACCTAGATCTAAAATATGGACTAAGTAATCACTTGGCTAATTAACTAGGTTAATCCAATTGTGTTTTAAGGGTTCTAAAAACTCACAAACATATAAACATATAATAACACCTTCATTATTAATAAACTTGCTATATATTCATTTATCGGCACCATTGGTCACATACCCATGTGTAAGCATAACATTATCAAATTTTTCATGCCATTGTTTTGGTACTTGTTTTAAATCATATAAAGATTTAACCAACTTACAAACTTTATGTTCTTATCCAAGAACTACATAACCCTCGAGTTGCTCCATATAAATCTCTTCTTCTAAATCACCATTTAGAAAAGCAGTTTTAACATCCACTTGGTGTACTACAAGTTTGTAAATAGAAGCAATGGCAAATAAAATTCTAATATATGCAATTCTAGTAATCGGAGAATAAGTATCAAAATAATCCACATTATGTTTTTGCTTATAGCCCTTGGCTACTAAGCGAGCTTTAAACTTATCAATTGTACCATCCGGTTTTAATTTCCTTTTAAACACCCATTTGCAACCAATAGGTTTAGCCTTGGGTCGAAGCTCAACTAATTCCCAAGTATGATTAAACATAATAGATTCTAATTCATTATTAATTACTTCTAACCAAAAAGGTGCATCTACGGATTTAATTGCATCATAATAACTTATAGGTTCATCTTCAATGACATAGGCAAGGAAATCGTTACCGTAATCCTTTTCCTTCTTAGCTCGCTTTCTCCTTCTTATTTCTTGCACATCATCAACAAAGTCATTAGAAATTTCAATAGAATCATGCAATACTTTTTCCTTATTTTTCAAAGGAAACACATGCTCAAAGAATATGACATTTTCAGATTCAATGATAGTGTATGATTCTAATATATCACTTTTGATGACAAGAAATTTATAGCATGAACTATTGCAAGCATAACCAATAAACACACAATCACATGTTCTAGAACCAAGCTTTCTCCTTTTAGGGTTGGGTAGCATGACCTTAGCCAAGCACCCCCACACTTTAAGGTATTCCAAGTTAGGCTTACGCCCTTCCTAAAGTTCATAAGGAGTTTTACTGGTTTTCTAATGAGGTACCTTCTTTTGAATATGGCAAGCCGAAAGAATGGCCTCCCCCCGCATGTTGGAAGATAGCCTAGAACTAACAAGCATAGCATTTATCATCTTTTTAAGAGTTCTATTTTTCCTTTCAGCTATTCCATTAGATTCCAGTGAATAAGGTGGAGTTACCTCATGTATTATGCCATTTTGTTCACAAAATTCCTTAAAAGGATTATACTCATATTCACCACCTCTATCGGTTCTAAGTCTTTTAATCCTTTTATTCTTTTGGTTCTCAACTTCACTTTTATACTTTATAAACATCTCCAAAACTACTCTTTGGTTCTTAGTAAATAAAGTTTAGTGAATCTAGAGTGGTCATCAACAAAGATCACATAAATCTTTTACCACCTCTAGTCAGTGTGTTTTAAATCACCCAAATCACTATGTACCAATCCAAGAAGTGGTTTCTCTTGTTATGGATTTACAAGGTTTCTTGATGATTTTAGTTTCAGCACAAATTTCACATTTGTCCATATTAGCTTTACTTAGTGAGTTAATAATTTCACATTCTTTCATTTTTTTTATATAGCCAAGATTAACATGTCCAAGTCTACCATGCCAAACATCAATGGAATCAACTAAGTAAACACAAGAAGATGAAATTTTTTCATTAATAACTTGATCAACATTAAGTACAAAGAGACCTTCATCATCATAGCCCTTACCAACAAAGACTTCATTCGGTGCCTTCTACCATAGGAGTGTAGGAACTAAACTCCTCTTTGAATGCACCAATGTGTCTTGTGCAAGCCGAGTCAACTACCCATCCCTTCACTTTTGTCACCAAGTGTGCCTCACACACCATGGCCTCGATGATCTCTTTGGTTTGCACCACATTTGCCTTATTTGATGTAGAGTCTTTGTTCTTGTTCTTATTGTTGTTGAAGTTGCCCCTCGCCCTACATGTTGCCGCATAATGACCTATCTTGCCACAAATAAAACAATTACCCTTTTTCTTTTGGATTTAAGGATTTGGGCCATTTTTATTATGAAATTTTCCTTTTCCCTTGAAATCATATTTCTTATTATGTTGTGGAGGTCTAGAGGGTCCTCCCTCTACAACATTAGCCTTGGAAGTAAATTCCTTAACTCTAGAAACTTTTCCGACATCTTATTTGTTTCTTTAATTTGAATATCAACGATAGTTTGTTGAAGATTCAAATAGGTTCTATGGTGGCTATACCGGTGTTTATACTCTTTCCAAGAGTCCAACAACTTAAACACTAGGCCATGAGCCACAAACCTCTCGGGTAAAACATCACCCTCTTTAACTAGGTTGGATACTAATTTTTGAAAATCTTCAATTTGGCTAGAAACACTTTTTTCCTCAACCATTTGAAAAGACATAAATTTAGCCGTAGCAAATTTTTTAGCACCCTCATCCTCAAACCCATAACGGCCATTAAGTTCATCCCATAAATCTTTAGCACAAGTAAAGTGACAATAATTATCAAACAACTTGTTAGATAAACCACACTTAATAGTATGAACACACAATTTATTAGTTTTTTTCCACTTTGCTATATTTTTAAGATCTTCTTCGGGTTTAGACTCATAAAGAACCCGGTCAATTTCAGTAAATTCCAAGATGGGCAAAACCCTTTCTTTCCAACGTTTAAAATTATTAATTTCCATCAAAAGCCTCAAGCTTTGTAATTTCCGAAATGACCTTAAGAGAATCAACAACTTGTTTCTTCATTTTTAAAACACAAAATCAAACTTTAAAATTGTTGGAAAATATGGCTAAATAAATAAGTTTTGATTCAACAATACAAACCCTAAAAATTTAGCAATGACAAAAATAAATAGATAGATTTAGAAAGATCTTACAAACTATAGAATCACGCAAAATGAGTTGTCTTTAGAGGTTGATTTGTGCCGCTCGGAGTAGAACTTGGTGTGAATGGCTCTCTTGACCGAACAACCCCCCAAGATTAGACTATAGTGATTTTTTCAAGTTGATCACACACTCAAGCAAGAAGAACTAAGAACAACCTTAATTTGCCTTTACTTAAAACTAAAAATTGATGCTAAAATTTTAATGGAGATGAGCAAAAAAACCGGAGCAAAATAGAGGGAAGAGGCGGTTGTGTAGATGAAAAAAAAATGAAGAGAATAAAGAGGGGAAATGAGGGTTTTATAAACCAACTAGTGTGAGGGCTGATGGGCTGCACGCAATGGTCACTGTGCAAGTCAACGGGCAGCACATTAAATGCCCCAACAGGCTGCTTGTTTAATGCCCAATGGGCAGAACCAAAATGTACTAAAGGGAAAAGAAATAGAAAAGGAATGAGATGGAAAAAAAATGAAGAGAATAAAGAGGGGAAATGAGGGTTTTATAAACCAACTAGTGTGAGGGCTGATGGGCTTCGTGCAACGGTCATTGTGCAAGTCAACGGGCAGCATATTAAATGCCCCAACAGGCTGCTTGTTTAATGCCCAATGGGCAGAACCAAAATGGACTAAAGGGAAAAGAAATAGAAAAGGACTGAGGAACAAGAGAGATAGAGACAAGCCTAAACCCAACCCAAGCCCAACTCTAACCCTTAGCCCATTGTCTTTCAGGCTAACACTTAAGTGGTGCTATGGTTTATAAACATATAAGAAAACTCATCTCTAACCAATGTGGACACAAGCATAGTTTAAGTGTTTGAAACATACATACTCCAACAATATTCCATGCATGTAAGCTTGTTTAAGCATTGGGCAAAGATGAGAAGAAATGGGAACTAATTAAAAATGTTTGGCTTGAAATGTTGGGGTCATGCTGCTAGCCAATGTAAAGGAAGACTTCACGCTCAATAACTTAGACGAGGAGGGGAGTTACTCACTCATGTATGGCTTCTCATGGCAAATTTTGGCTTAAGTGATCACCTCCAGAAATCACATAGCCATGTAATAGCTGAAGCTATTATAAGTTAGGCTAAAAAAAATGTTATTATCATCTTTGTTTGTACTAACTAGCTGATATCACGCGCGATGCATAGTACATTTTATATGAAATTATATTATGTCCTATGTATAATACTTATTATGTGTTATTAAATTTCAGTTTTCAGCTTCAATTATATAACATAACATGTCATTAAAAAGAAAAGATAATCAAGAATATGAAGCAATTGCTAGACTTAACTGGTAAATATTTAATTATTTTTATTAGTTTAAACATACAATTATATTTCATATTCTTGATTACGTGGAATTAAATTTACCTTTATCTTTTGTAGCACTTTATTTTCAAAACAACTCAATTTGAGCAAAAATGTTATATTACCAATCAATCATTTCTTTATAAATCTTATCAATATAATCATAAAATTCATTTTACATAAATAATTAGTGCACCACCTATAATTAACTAGTATATGGAAATAAATGCATTTACCTTATTAACACTATATAATTACATAGCACAAATTTAGACTACTTTTACGTGTCTTTGACGAAGAATTTGATAAATAAACAAATTTTTATAAATGAAGGGATTTACATCTCCATCGTTTGAAATCCCATCATTTATAAATTTATTTGTTTGGCTATAAATTTACAAATGATGGGGTTTTAATCAAAGTAATCAAATCCAGGGATGGACCTAGCTTAGGGCTAGGCCCCCCCCCCCCCCCCTCCCTCCAAATTTTTGAAAATTATAAATAGTATATATGTCTGCACAAAAGTTTTAAAATTTGCCCCCAAAATATATATATATTCTTGCCTCCTTCACTTCAAAAAGTTTACATATTGACCCATAAAACTCAAAAATATTATCTGGCATATTGTCCAAGTGCCCAAAAACATTATAAAAATGAAAGCTCTAAATTGTGTGAAAATACAAGAGCTGTTCTGACCCCAAGATAAAAAATACGGCCCAATAGATTTTACTCTAACTTATACTAAGTGCAGAAAAGAGTAAAAGCGAGTGGATGAACAAATAAACTACTCTAATCTATAAACAATATAACACATCAGAAATATGAAAGCTAAAAAGTAGGGAAGAAGGATGCAAATACAAGATAACACGCTGATGTGTTATCAAAGAGGAAACCGAAGAACTCGGTGAAAAACCTCTTCGCCACCCTCCAAGTGGTAATTGATCCACTAGACAATCAGTTGGAATACATGGGTTAGCAAGAGACCCTCCAAGCCTAATCTACCCGATGTACTTAAGCCCTCCAACCTCCTACTCCAACAAGGTTACGCCGAACCTTTGTCTTGTCTAGCTCTCCGAATCCCACAACAAGCTCCATGTTGCATTTGCCATCTTTGGCTTCTTCCAATGCTTCCCAACAACACCAAATTCTCACTTGCCACTCTGACAGGGTGTGGTAAGTGTTTGGGCTATCAACCTCTCTCTGATACCAACTATGAGAGAGGAACGTTATACGGAGGAATGACTATGAGAGAGGGTGTAAGAAGATTATGGAAACTGGTTAATTAAGTAGATTACTAACAACATATAAGGGACAACATGAAAATGTGGAATAGAGCACAGTACAAGATACAACAAACTGAAGGATATTATTAGATTAAACAACTTTTTTACATCAGACATAAGAGACACGGGAATACATTTTACAAAGAGAGCTTGCTTTTGTTTTTCTGAACTTACTCTTGCCCTCTTCAGACTTACAAGAGTTCTATTTATAGGCCTTAAAAGTTGCTGTTATTCTACACACTTCTACAATATCCATATCAAGACAAATAGAGGCTGTCCTTATGGATTAACAAGTGTCAAGAGCATAGTGGGATTGTTGGATTGCTATCTTCCTCCGGATAAGTTTGCCATGTGATAAGGGTAGTTGCAGAGTCCTTCAGTGCTGGGCTAGCAACAGGTGTCAATAGAGGTGGGGGGCAAAGCTGCACGGATGATTTTATCCAAGCATTGTTCTGACAAGGAGAAGCTACAGTAATTTTTGGAAGGATTACGTCTGAAGACGTTTCTAGGACTTTCAACTAGGTTTTTTTTTTTTTTTTTTTTGGCTAAAGATATCTAGTCCCATCCATCTCTTCCTTGGAACCATTCTTCATCAACATCTTCATCAGGATCATGATTATGATATTGCGGATCATCATATCCAATAAGAGGATTTGGCATTTCCCAATGGTCTTCATGTGGCCATTGTTGCTTACAAACATCTAGGCCAGTTGGAATTATTTCAGGGAGAATACCCTTATTAAGAGATTCCGCCATAGTAAGAGAATGATGACAAGATACCCAAGAGACATCCAAATGTGTATGGAGAGTTCCATCTAAATTGGTGACCCAATACATTTCAGCAGGATGAAAAATTCCTTGTGCTTGAATATTACTTTTAGAATGAAGTTTGGCAACCAAACATGCTGAAGTGACTTTGTGGCCAAATCTGGGGTGCTCTATTTTATGATATTTTACCCATTCACCATTATGAGCATCGTTTTTCAGAATTTTAGACCAGAATTTATGAAAATATTTATTTCCCTGAGGGAAAATATAACCATAAAACTCTGGTTCGAAATGAAGACACAAGTAATATTCATTGAGCAAGTACCACATATAAAGATAATGTGCAACAGTCCAATTGGTTATCCAAAATGCAAAAGGGGTTTTCCATGGTTGGTTTATATCAGGGAAGATAGCAAGGAAATGGCTTTGGTGCTTTTTGAGGTAATCATGGAGGGTTTTAATAATTCTTTTGGCTCTAGCTTCAAGGGTCAAGGTCTTGATTTGGTCTTTTATTTCTGAGGGGAGGTTTTCTATCATATTAAGGATATCATTAGGGTCTGTAGAGGAAAAACTTGAGGATGAGGATGGGTCTATAAAAGGATATACACATAAAGGTGGAGGGATAATTGTGGTATTAAGGACTGGAGGTTTCCTGGAAAGGTAATCAGTGATAAGGTTATCTTTACCTTTAATGTGTTTGACCTGGAAAGACCATTGTGAGAACCAATTTGCCCATCTGAGTAGCTGAGGATGTGGGAGCATTTTCCTTTTAAACTGGAGCATTTTGGGGAAGGAAGACATGTTCCACATAGATTAATGCGTTGGCTAAGAGTGGCTGGAACAACATTACCATTGCTTTCTGAAATTGGGATGGGGCATTTTTAAGGTATATATAGTGTGGGTACAAAAAGTGTGTATAAGATATTACAGATTGGCAGAACAGAATGTTTCACGGGTGTCTCGCGGGAAGGCCTTACCTGCGAGATACTCGCAAAACACAGTTGTCTCCATCTATCCTGACTTTTCGCATTCCAGTCATATGCAAGGCATATGCATCATTTCGCGAGATGCTTAGTCACGAGCTACCCGCGAAAATCCTTTTGTCTTCAATAGCTTGAGTCTTCACACTTTCTCTCTCTATCACACAACCCTTACAATTAAATCCCATAATAAATACAGGGTACAACAGATTGAATGAAATTACAATCAAATTTGGCACGAAATAAAGCCAACAAAACATATAGTTGTAAATTACAACTTTACAATCTTTCCCTTTAGCTATTCCGTGACAAAACCCCTAAAACAGAATCTAGACTTAAACGTGAGTTTGGGAACAGTGGCAAAACTCACTCACCCCTAATCTAGAAGCTGTGAAGTACTTGCACGTATATACCTGTAACCTGAAACACTCGCACACAAACAAAACTTTCATTAAGCTTATGACAAGTTGAATACATGGTACGTACATGAGCAAGTAGAGTGCGATCAAGTTTGTAAACACTATATAACATGTAAATATAGCTTGATCAAACAAGTTCAGTCATTAAAGAATGACCGCAATGAACATTTATCAAGTAAAATGCTCATCCGGACATGCAATGTAATAAAGAACAATCACAATGATCAATTGCATGTCCAACACACAACCAATGCAAAATACACGAAGTATTTGCATCTAGGAACAAGAACCTACTAGGGTACAAGTGTGAAGTGCTTAAGACATAATAGCAATATCTTAAAAGTACAAAAAAATGCTACAAAGCATTGAGATAAACACAAACATATTGAATATAAGATTGAATAATAAAAGCAAAAATAAAAGCAAAGTACTGAAGTTATAAACAAAAGCAGTAAAAACAACTATCCACAAGTATATATGACCAAAAAAATGATGTGTGTTAGCTTTTTCTTGTCCTTTTGAGCTTACAAAACTCCCCTTTTCACTATGAACACTTTCCTTCTTGTGATGCTCTCCCCCTTACAGTATGCTATCGTCCAATCTATACAGTCTATACACAGAGATTGCTCTCCCCCTTTTTGGCACAAATAGCTAAAGGCTCTCCTCCAGCTTGCGTTGAATCTCATCTAGCTGTGTCTCAATGGCAGTAAGATGCATTTGAACCTGATTGTTTATGGAGTAGATGGCATTTGCAAGTCCTGAAACACGCTCATGTAGACTTTCTGCTAACATAGTGAACAGGTCGGCGTGAGTACTAGACTGTCTTGGTTAAGTACTAGCAGTTTGAGGCTCAGGAATAAGAGGAGATGTAGTCTTGGTATGTCCAGGGGTAGTGTGAGCGGATTCACTCTTTGGCATTGTGGACAGATCTTGCTTTTTCCGCTTAGCAGAAGATTGACTTTTGCTCTTTTGAAGTGAGGCTATGGATATTGGGCGATGACGAACTATGATCTTTCCATATTTTGGTGGACGAACACCTTCATGATTCATGATTTTCATGAGAAGACTGCAGAAGGGAAGGCACATTTGTGATGCTGTTCGTGTTGCTGTTTTTCCAATAGTTTGGAAGATATGAGCACAAATGTCAATCGGAGCTCCTATGATGAGATCACACAGGAATTGTGCTCTTCCAAGATTGATAAAACCCGTGTTGGAGAGTGGATACAAATTTGAGAACATGATGAACGTGAGAGTTTTTAGTTCAGGTTTGAACTTCACTATTCCAGTGGATGTGCCTTTGGTTGAGACCTCATGTTCATCTCCAAAAATTTTAAGAATATCTGACACTTGGAGAACTCTGTCATCATATGGTAAGGTATCCATGTTTTTGGGCCGAGTGATGCGAAGGATCTTTGCAATGTAATCTGGAGTAATGATGAACTCCTTTCCTCGAACCCAACACCATAGTTCTACTACAGTAAATCTAGCATTTGAGTAGAACTCCTTAATCAATCCATCAATCGGATCCTCGAAGTTTCCAAACAAATCCGCCTAATCTTTATCTGCAAAAATCCTAGGGATAAAGGTGGATCCCAAGGTGTCAAACTAGACAATCCGCTCCACCACAGTGGGAGCGTCCTGAATGTTAGGACAAATGTATTTCACATGTTAAGAACATATGTCATAATTTTATGTAATTGGCTTATCCTTTGACAAAACGCGCTTTACTTGTATTTGGGTAGACTTAGGATATGTTTAAATACTTCAAGAAACCGCATTTCAAGATCAAGTGTTGAAGCCTACAAGTCTATTCAAGAAATCAAGCAAAGAGTGCAAATTCATTAAATCTCGACACCTTCTCGATAGCTTCTCGACACCTCCTATCTGTCGAGATTTAAGAATTTCAGAATTAAACTCTAATTTTATTGGGATCCATGAATCTGTCTTTGGGCCATCTTTTCAACTAACCTTAGACATATAAAAGGATTTTTTTAAGAGCCGTCAAACGGTACACAAGTTGCATAAGTGTTGAGAAAACTCTTTCAAGCAAATTGTGATCAGAGACAAGGTTCTTGACCTAATTCATCTCTTTCTCTTGAAGAAGTTGCTGTGTATTTGCACTGTAGGGTTTTGTAACCAAGCAACTTCTTGATCTTCATCGTGTGGATGAACTGAAGAACTTTGTAGCCGACAATCTTCTCAGTTGGTGTTTTGAAGTTGCGTACTAGGATCCGCGCAACTGTTAGTCACGTACTTGGGAGCCATGCATCAGAAAAGGGAACTGTCACTACAGAACAAGTCCAATTGGGTATTGGGGTAAGGGTTCAACTGTAGGTTGGTAAGGTACTTGGAATTCCTTTACTTGTAACCACTTGTTGTGATAATAGTGGAGTTTCAGGAGTGCTGACCTGAAAGTCACCTAGTGGGGTTTTTGCCGTTAGGTTTTCCCCATTTGTAAACAAATCACCGTGTTATTTATTTTCCGCTGCATAATTAGTTTATTGGTGATTTGTTTGTGCTACCACGCGTTTGCATGATAAATTGATTAATTAATAACTTGGCTAATTAATTAATTAATTCTATCACAAGGGGTCATTCAGTTTGTGGCTTATCAAGTGGTATCAGAGCGGGCATACTCTGATTAGGGTTTAATCTTTGCTGTGTTGTTCCATTGACCCCTGTTTGTCATGGATAGAGGAAAATCATTAATCATGCCTCATTTATTTGATGGCACTAACTATGCATACTGGAAAGTACGCATGAGAGCTTTCTTGCAGTTCTTAGATGAGAAGGTGTGGCAAGCTGTAGAGATTGGCTGGACCAAGCCAAAGGAAGCGCCGACCGATTGGGATGAAGCAAAGATTAAGGTGGCAAACTTCAACAGCCGAGCATTGAATGCCTTATTCAGTGTAGTCACTAATGAGGAGTTTAAGAAGATATCCTTCATAGAAACTGTTAAGGAAGCTTAGACCATCTTCCAGACAACCTATGAGGGTACAAAGGCTGTCAAGGATTCAAAACTTCAGAGGCTCACTACAAGTTTTGAATAAATAAAGATGGAGGAGGATGAGTTGTTCGATGAGTTCTATGCCAAACTCAAGGACATAGTAAACTCGGCCTTCAATCTTGGGGAAACCATTCCTGAACCCAAGATTGTAAGGAAAGTGCTCAGATCTCTACCCGAGAGATTCCATGCTAAGATTACAGCGATAGAAGAATCAAAGGATATTGACAAAATTCCTTTAACAGAGCTGGTTGGTAACTTGCAGACCTATGAGTTAGGGTTGACAAGGATTGACAAGACGGGTAAAAGCAAGAGTATGGCACTGAAGGCCAAGAGCAGTGAGACAGATGAGCCTTCCGATGATGAAGATTCCAAGATGAAGTCCTACATCACCAGGCAGTTCAAGAAGTTTATGAAGAATACCAACAGGAGGAACTTCGACAAGGACCGCAGGCAATCCAATTCTTATAAGTTTAAACGGTAAGACAAAGGGAAGAAGGATGCTAAGGAAGGTGATCAGTACACTGTTCCCGTAGGACCTAAGTGTTTTAGGTGTCAAGGCTTCGGGCATATGAAACATGAGTGTCCTACGTATCTTAAGAGCATTGGGAAGAGTAAGGCACTTGCTGCTACCTTGAGCGACACTGAGCCTGAGGAAGATTCCGACAATGAGGATGATGGAATCTTGAATGCCTTCACTGCCACTGTTAATCCTATTGATGGGATTGTTGAAGATGTGGACGAAGAAGAAGAATTGGTGGAGTCCAAATTTAAGAAGATGGATGATCAAGATGACATCCATACAGGCTATGAGAAATTGTACAAAGTTTCGGAAAAGCATGAGAAATGCTATAGGTTGGCCACCAAGAAACTCAGTGATGTGGGACTTGACTGTGAATAATTATCCACAAAGTTTGATGAGGCTAATCAGACTATTGGAGCACTGAGGTTTGAGAAGCTTGAGGCAGGGCTGTCTCAAGTCAGAGCTCAATTGGAGAGGACTTCAAGTGCTAAGCTAGATGAGATGCTCAGTATCTAGAAATCTACTTCAGATCGAACAGGTTTAGGGTATGGTCTTTCTTCCTCTAATACTGCTTCTACTAGTACTACTGTTTTTGTTCCTCCTGCTAGTAATACTGAAATTGAGAACACTGATGTTAAAAATGGTTTACCTAGTGAGAACTTAGACAAGGGTAAATCTATCTTAGGAGCACCCCCTAAACTAGATACGAAAGATATTAAAAACCTTAAGGCTAAGAAGGCTAACTCTTAAAAGCTTAAACAGAAGAAGCAGCATCTCTGTCATCATTGTGGAGCTGCCGGTCATACTCATCCAAATTGCTATAAGTGGTTAGCCACTCAACAGAGCAATGGCATGATAGCATCTGGAAGCCAGAATCAGCTTCAATCTTCTCTTATTCCTCTCGGTGATCTTCTTAAGGCCCTCATGTTCCTTTCGAACTTGAACGGTTTTAATTCTTCCCCCTCACCATCGGTTCAAGGGTTTAGTCAAAGGAAATATTCTTCCAAGGTGTGGAAGAAAAAGGACTCTAAGTGATTTTGTCTTATTCTTCTATCTTCTTGTTTTTTTTTGTTGCATTACTTGTGTGTTTTGCTTTTATTTTGAGTCAGTCTAGTTTTATGTTTTGCTTTGTTTAACATGTTTTTGTCTGTTTATTTTCAGTTTTTTGTTTATTTTGTTTTTGATATTAAAAAAAATAAAAAAATTTGAAAAATTAGAATAATACAAAAACAGTATGTGTTTTGTGTACATTGGTACTTGTGTACCTTGGATGGCCATTGAAACAAAGTTTTCTAAACTTTGTATCTCTTGTAACTTAGATGAGCATCTCTATGCACAACTAAGCAAGTGAGCTTTGTGGCTCTTTTTTGTGATGAGTAAGATTGAGTTGTCTCTTATACTTAACACTCGTATCACTCTTTTTAATAGGAAGAACTAAAAAATCCTGAGAGAAAGGCATTAATAACCATCTCACCACTGTTGCCCGCCAATCATGTATGACATTTGTATGTTTCGACATAGCAAAAGTGTGATGTCAATGACATTTGTGTGCTTAGGCATAGCAAAATTGGAATGTCAAATATCATTGGATATTTATTTTCTCTCTCTCTAATATGCCCATGCATGATATGTTTAAAAGAAAAATATGCAAAGAAAAATCAAAAGCAAAAAGATAAAAAATGCTCTAAAAATGATTGCAAGTGTGTATTCTAAGAGATGTGGGAGTTATAGGATGTACCTTGAAAGTGATAGTCCCCATCAATCAGTTATGATTGTGTGTGAGTTAAAGTGATTTTCTCATATCTGAAATCATCATAACATGTATACACTTATGCAATCTTGCTATGTTTTTTCACACACAACATGCAATATTCTTTGCTACTCTTGATACATGTGCAGGTACAATGTGATTTGGCCATCACAAGTTTTACATGTGTTAATGTATGCTCACTAAACTGTCTTAACTTAGTTTTTGAAATATAAAATTGGTTAAACTTGTTTAGTGTGTGTGTGTGTTTTTGAGATCCATGTGCTTTAAATTTTAAATTGAGAGACAATTTTGAGAGATTATTGTGTTGATTGGATCATTTGTTGAGTTGCATGTTGGATTGTATTCATGTCTATGTTTTTCTCCTCTCGAAAAACTGTTTTTAAAATGTGGCTTGACATCTCCTCGATACCTCCTCGACACCTTGCTATCTGTTGAGCTTCTTAAGCCTTTTTCATATCGCAATCCTGACAGCTCCTCGATACCTGGTGGATCGATCGAGAAAGCTCCTGCCTCCTCGATAGCTTCTCGACACCTGGTGGATCGATCGAGCTTCTATTCTTGGATCTGATGAATTGTTGCTCGATACTTGCTTTATACCTCAACTGTCGACAAGCATTTTCTCGACACCTACCTTGACAGCTTACTTGACACCTCTCGACACCTCATTTGTCGAGCTTTACTGAAGGTTCTATTTAAGCCTCCTCATGCGATCCGATCCTCATTTCACTTGATATCTCTCTCGATTGCTCTCTGTTTTCTCTCCCAAACTCTCTCATCTCACTCCAATCTCAATCCTCAAAGGTTTCTTCAAGCTTTTTCAAGATTTTCTTCTCTTGGTAAGCTTCTAATCTCTCATTCTTCATGCTTTTTATGTTTTGAAACCTAGGCTTTGGGGTTTTTGAAAATTTTGGGGTTTTTTTTCAAAATTGTTGAGTTATTTTTGAAATTTTGGGATGGATTTTCACTTAAATGAGTTTAAAACCTCGTACATTGCATCACATTAGCATTATAACAGTATTGTTATGCATTTAGATGTGTGCTATTTGTTTGTGTGCTGATAAGTCGTGTCTATGGCACCTAAACGTAAATCCACTCCAGCCCAGAACCCTCTTCGTTCTAGTACTTCTTCGTCTTTTGATCCTTCACCTTCTAACGTTTGGTTCCGTGATGATGATGCCTTTAAGGCATTTTTGGAGAACTTTTTTAGACGAGGCATTCATTCGGAACGCTAAGTCGTTTTGTCGGACTTTGCCTACACCGACCTTCCCTCTGTCATTCACAGTAGGGGATGGTAGTCACTGTGTGACATCCCGGTCACATGTCCTCTCGTGCTTATCAAGGAGTTCTACTCCAACATGCACGAGATTGATCGTTCAATACCTCTCTTCTTCACTCGCGTTTGAGGTATGCGCATTCCTGTCACACTACAGTTAGTTATGGATATGCTTCGGGTTCCTAGGATAGAGTTTCCTGACTATCCTAGTTGTGAGTGTCTGAGGACTGTGTCCAGGGATGAGCTCATGTTTGCTTTCTATGAGCGCCCTTCTGCTTGGGGTGAGCGTCTGTTTACACCATGTCGACCTTTTGCTAAAGGTCCTAGATTCACGAACATGGTGATGACTTTTGTTTTGCATCCACTTTCTTACTATAACTCCAATACAGAGCCTCGTGCTTGATTTTTGTTATCTCTTCTTGAGCATCTTACTGTAGATTTCTCTTCTCATTTTATTCTTTCTATTATAGATGTTCATCTAGATTCAGCGTCCCGTGATAAGCTCATCTTTCCTTCTACTATCACGAGGATTTTACGCCATTTTCCCATCCTTTTCCTTCTTCCGACCATTTTACCGTCATGTGTGCCATAGATTACGCTACCGTTAAACGTAGCGAGACCCAGTTTCGGTCGAAGCAGTCGGATTCAACAGCACCTTCCTCTCGTTCTACACCATCCTGTTCTACTCCATCTGCATCCCCTCCTTCTGCTTCAGGTGATGTGTCTTTAGGAGACGTCATGGCGCAGCTGCAGCGCATGAATGCTCACTTGGATACAGTCTCTATAGATTTGTATCAGATGAACGTTTGTATCGGTCGTATTGCACGACGGCAGGCGACTATGGGCGGTTTTGCTTCTGAGCCTACCCCTTCACCACCTCCTCCTGTGGCTTTTAATTCTAAGGATGAGATTGATGATGATGGTGATGACGATGATGCTTTTAATGATTCTGATGGAGGTGCTAGCTCTACCGATGAGATGTCTACTTGACACTCTACCATTTGTCACACGTGACAAAAAGGGGGAGTAATTTTGGATATGAGAGTAGTCACTCTTAGGGGGAGAGTTAGTTTTTGGATCATTGTGTTAGGGGGAGTGTTGTTTTTCTTTTCAGGGATGTAATGAGGATATTATGTATCTTTTCTTTTCTTTCTTTCTTAGATACATTGTTCTTGTACATGAGGTCTTGTGACCATTTATTGACATACATTATACTTATTTTCTCTTCTATATTGTTGATGTATGTTTTTCTTTCACCTACCCTTTCATGTGTTGTTTCTTTTCTCTCTTTATACACATGCTTCTTATTATTTGTATGCAATCTATTATTTTTGTTTCACACAAAGATTTCTTGATGAGTTTTGTTTAAAGTGTTTCAGAAATACAGGTTGTCAAAGTCTACTTGCCATAAACTCTCTTCTTGCAAAGTTTTTCAAGAGTTTGTGTAAGGATAGATTTTATTGTATTCAACAAGTGAATATGAGTTAGGTGATTTATGATTTCTCTCATATGTTGATTTGTTTGTTATGGTTTTGTCACGGATTGCCAAAGGGGGAGATTGTTAGGACATAAGTGTTTCATATGTTAAGAACATATGTCATAATTTTATGTAATTGGTTTATCCTTTGAGAAAACACACTTTACTTGTACTTGGGTAGACTTAGGATGTGTTTAAATACTTCAAGAAACCACATTTCAAGATCAAGTGTTGAAGCCTTCAAGTTTGTTCAAGAAATCAAGCAAAGATTGCAAATTCATTAAAGCTCAACACCTGCTCGATAGCTTCTCGACACCTCCTATCTGTCGAGGTTTAAGAATTTCATAATTTAACTCTGATTTTCTTGGGATCCGTGAATTTGTCTTTGGGCCTTCTTTTCTCCTAACCCTAGACATATAAAAGGATTATTTTAAGAGCCGTCAAACGGTACACAAGTTGCACAAGTATTGAGAAAACTCTTTTAAGCAAATTGTGACCGGAGACAAGGTTCTTGACCTAATTCATCTCTTTCTCTTGAAGAAGTTGCTGTGTATTTGCACCGTAGGGTTTTGTAACCAACCATCTTCTTGATCTTCATCGTGTGGATAAACTAAAGAACTTTGCAGTCAATAATGTTCTCAGTTGGTGTTTTGAAGTCGCGTACTAGGATCCGTGCAACTGTTAGTCACGTACTTGGGTGCCGTGCATTAGAAAGGGGAACTGTCACTACAGAACAAGTTCAATTGGGTATTGGGGTAAGGGTTCAACTGTAGGTTGGAAAGGTACTTGGGATTCCTTTACTTGTAACCGCTTGTTATGATAATAGTGGAGTTTCGGGAGTGGTGACCTGAAAATCACTCGGTGGGGTTTTTGCCGTTAGGTTTTCCCCATTCGTAAACAAATCACCGTGTTATTTATTTTTCGCTGCATAATTAGTTTATTGGTGATTTGTTTGTGCTACCACGCGTTTTCATGATAAATTGATTAATTAATAACTTGACTAATTAATTAATTAATTTCTATCACTCGGTGGGGTTTTTGCCGTTAGGTTTTCCCCATTCGTAAACAAATCACCGTGTTATTTATTTTTCGCTGCATAATTAGTTTATTGGTGATTTGTTTGTGCTACCACGCGTTTTCATGATAAATTGATTAATTAATAACTTGGCTAATTAATTAATTAATTTCTATCACAAGGGGTCATTCAGTTTGTGGCCTATCACTGAAAGATGCTGGAAAAGGTCTGAGAGTCCAGAGGAGTCTTGAATCTCTTGCTGTTTGAGATTTCAGACAAATGTCGTGTCCTTTTTGAAATTAGTGATGATGTAAGGTCAATCACTGGTTCTTTACCTCGAGAGGAATGGTAAGACATCTACATAAGCAGATAACAAAGAAAAGAACCGGGTGCACAAACACAAAACAGAACACAAAAACATGATTAGTTATATGTTAGTTCAAAACAGAGTAAAACATGCTTAAAATAGAGTATAACCTACTCGAAACATAGCAAACAGACACAAAACAGCATGCTATAAGTGTTTAACCATGTAAATTGTTAGGTTTTAAATACTTAGGAACTAATGTATTAGAACTCTAATTTGTATTATTGGTAAACCATGATCAAAACAGGTTTTTAGTCTTGTTTTATACTTGCTCAAAGTATGTGTTTTATGTAAAGTTGGAATCGAGCTGTTGCAGAATTCATTGTGCAATTCGGTTTGGCTCGATCGATCGAGAATTAGACTCGACCGATCGAAAGTCGGGCAGAATGTTTTTTCTGCAGAATTTTCAACTCAGCCCTAAGCCCATATGACGCGTAGGGTTTTATGTTTTGCCCTAGGTATAAAAGGGAAACCCTACCCACGTTTTTTATGTTGCTCTATTTTGCTTTGTGTGTGAATCTCTAGTGAGATCTGAGAGGTGGTTGCCTTCATACATGCTTATGATTATCAAGAAGGAGATTTAATTGAGAGCTTGATGATCATTCAGTTGCTGCACTAAGGAGCTCAAAGATATGCAAGTGGGAGTGCTTGTACTTGCTGGAGAATCCAAGAAAGAAGGAGTCCGTAGTCTCGGAGCTGTCACGTGGTTGTGATAGTAAGTTTTCTATATAAGGTAGCAATAGGATGTTAGTGGTCTAAGTCGCTATTATAAAATTTCGATTCTTTCATAGTTGATTCAATTTACCTTGAGGATAGCTAGGTTAAATCCTCCCCAAGTTTTTACTAGTGTAGTTTCTTAGGTCATCATATCTTTGTGTTCTTTATATTCTACACTTTACATTGATATGATTATATGATTGTGTTAATCTAGATCTGAAATTTGGACTAAGTAAATAATAACATAGTGCATGAATGAAATAACTGTGACTGTGTGTTCCAGGGCTATGCATGTGCTGATGCATGTGTGTGCAGCATGTGATGCATGGGAAGTGCCTAGAGGGGCCTAGTGTGTGCCTAGTGTGTGCATGGCATGGCATTGAGGCACAAAATGGACAAAGTGTGTAAAACACACAAATACTGACCAAAACATGATAAACATGATCAGTCAAGACTAAATCCAAGCATTGGAACTCAGTTGAGTCCAATTCAACATAAGAATGTCACTAGGACGTTCTGTCAAACACCTAGCATGCAACAGTGAAATCCAACTATGAACAATGCATGGACATGGTGAAAACTGCCTCAATACATGCTTAGAATGCTTGAAGGGGCTAACATAGATACACAAACATCAAATGGGACTCAGCCCAATCAAAATTAAAAAAAAAAATTTCACAAAAGTAGGAACCCCAACCCAATTTTTTGAAAGTCCCAAATTTTCAAAACCCAAAGCTAAAATCTGCATAATCTAAGTCAAAAATGAAAACAATGTTTTGGAAAACATACCTTGAAGTGATTTTGCAGAGATTTCTGCTTGAAAATGATGAGGTTTGAGTGTTAAGAGATTTTGGGTTGAAGGGGGTTCGAGAGAGTCTAAGCGACGGAAATGAGAGTGTTTTGAAAACTTGTCACATTTGCCTTATAAAATTGAAAACACGTGTTTTTCGCGGGTTAGGCAGTAGCGAAACAGTCATGATATAGTCATGAGAATGGCCACTGAAGCTCAAAAGCTTTTGCGAGAAGCTATTAGTCGCGAATAAGTTGCGAGACAATCGTGATAGCTTCTGTATGAAATTGAAAAATTTCCAGTTTTTGCCTAAAAACCATTTCGTGAGAAGAGCTTAGTTGTGAAACACTTGCGAGGAAGTAGCGAGACTCTCTGTATGAATTGATAAAAATTTTATTTCCCTTAAATAGCTTTCGCGGGAAGCTCTAAGTCGCGAGCTTCTCGTGAAACTACCTCTGAACCAGTTTTTGGAGAAAAACACAAAGATGCATTTTGAACAAAAACTAAAAGCACAAAAGTATAAAATTACTTTCAAATACATATAAAACACTCAAAAATAGTTTTGGGTTTGATCGACAAGTAATTGAGCATACACATCACATTTGAACATGTACAATCACACAAATGAGATAAACATTAATTGAACAAAGTCTTGTGTGTTGTGGGTGAGTATCAAATGTGGAATAGTCCATAGACCAGAGTGAAGCTTCAATGATCAATTCAATCAAGACATACACAACTGGAACGAAATCAAGTGGTTTATCTCAATTATAGAAATGAACGTACATGACCTCCCACGAGAGAATGATTACAAAACTTAGAAGCTTTTCATTTGGCTTCTGCATAAATCATAACAATTGATCCTTTTAGGATAATACATCTCTTTTTGAGATCGGTGCTTGAAATTTTTGATATTTCAATGTTGAGAGTTAGCCTTTGGCTTTTTAAGCACCATACAATTCAATATAAAAGTCGCTTTTTCTTTTTTCTAGTCAAATACTAGTATGTGAGACAGGCTTTTGCAGCTCATAATCTCTTTTTCATTATGAGATTTACATTTGGTGAGCTCTTCAGCAAAAACATAAAAATAAAGGTGGGAAGATATATAGGCACAAGTCTATGCAAGTATCAAGACCGTCAAGACAATTAACCAATCATCCATGACAAGCTTGAAGATCTATTTACAACGGTCACCCATAGTTGTCAAGATTTTTCCCACAAAGATAAATGTGCATACAAAATAAGCTAAGCTCGTAAATGCACTACGCCATAAGTAGGGGTAACCATTATTGGCTTCTTGGCTTTCACAAACTTCACTTCCTTGGAGACATTGACAGCTGAACTGCTTTCTCCAGTATATCCCAATCCGGTTTTATCGAAGAAAGGTTTTTGATGAGAAAGGACTTCATCAAGTTTCTTGGAGGAAACTCGCTATACTTTGGCATTGGCTTGAACCACCTCATGCTCAAAATTTTTTATCTTTGAGTAGGCTTCGGTAAGCTCTCCATTCATCATCTCCATTTCACATTTGGTCTCCTTGTATCGCACTAGAAGACTTCTATAGTCTTCCTCTGCCTTCTTCATCTTTTTCACGGCTACCTTGGCCACCCTTGCATACTCTCTTGACTTCTCAAGAAGTGAGTTGTAATTCTCTTGAAGACCGGCTATACTTTCATTTTCTTCAGTATCCGATTTTTCTATAACTCCCATTGATTTTTCATCACTATGCTCTCCAAGCTCTTTAACAAGCTTACCCAAATCATCTGTCGATTCAACATAAGCAACAGTCATAAAAGCGGAGTAATTCCCTTCTCCATCACAGCTTTCCTCCGAATCAGAGTTGGAAGAATCTGAGTCACTAAGAGTGGTGGCATTGGACTTGCCCTTCGTTCTCAAATAATTAGGACATTCCTTTTTGAAATGGCCATGTCCATTACATTCAAAACAAGTGACTCCTTGAGTAGAAAGGGACTCCTTCCCTTTTCTCTTTTTGAAGTCCTTTTTATCCTTTCCAAAACTTGGGAACTTCCCTTTTTCAGCAAATTTTCCACTGTTCTTGAACTTCAGGAATTTTAGGAAATTCTTTGCTAGATAAGCAACTTCTTTCTTAACACCATCCTCATCTGAAGCATCGTGAGCTTCTGCTCTTTCATTAATAGTCTTAAGTGCAAGGGATTTGCTCTTCCTCTGTGAGGGCAATGACAGCTCATATGTTTGAAGTGAGCTAATTAGTTCTTGAACTTTGATATCATCAAGGTCCTTACTCTCTTCAATTGTTGTAACCTTTGCACAGAAGCTCTCCGGCAAAGATCAAAGGATTTTCTTCACTATCTTTGAGTCCTCCGTTTTCTCACACAAGTTGAACTTGCCAATAACCACTTCATTCAGCTTGCTATAGAATGAGTCAAATGACTCGTCCTCACTCATTTTTAGCTCCTTAAATTGAGTGGTTAGCATCTGCAACTTAGTGTCTTTGACTTTCTTTGTTCCTTCATATGTGGTCTCCAATATCTGGCACACCTCCTTGGCAATAGTGATGTGAGATATCCTGTGGAACCCATCTAGAGAAACACCACAAAAAATTGCATTCAAAGCTTTACTATTAGCGTTAACTGCCGTAAGAACTGCCTTATCCTATGTGGATTTAGTAGCCTCTGGCCTAGTCTATCCAACATCCACCGCATCCCAAACGGTTTTATCAATTGAACACAAAAATGCCTTCATTCGGACTTTCCAAAAGGCATAATTGCTACCATGAAAATATGGTGGCGCATTTAAAGATTGAGACCTGTCCATCTCAAAGAGGGGTCAAGGATCGCACTTAGGTAATTAAACTATAGCAAGTGCACTTGCTTTGATACTGATTGAATGCTCTAAATTATGTGAAAACACAATAGCTGTTCAGACCCTAAGATAAAAAATACGGCTCGATAGATTTTACTCTAACTTATACTAAGTGTGGAAAAGAGTAAAAGCAAGCGAATGAACAAATAAACTACTCTAAGCCATAAACAATATAACACAGCAGAAATATGAAAGCTAAAAGAGTAGGGAAGAAGGATGCAAATACAAGATAACACGCCGATGTGTTATCAAAGGGGAAACTGAAGAACTTAACGAAAAACCTCTCTGCCACCCTCAAAGCGCTAATCGATCCACTAGACAATCAGTTAGGATACATGGATTAGGAAGAGACCCTCCAAGCCTAATCTACCCGATGTACCTAAGCCCTCCAAGCTCTTACTCCAACGAGGTTACGCCGAACCTTTGTCTTGTCTAGCTCTCTAGATCCCGCAACAAGCTCCATATTGCATCTGCCATCCTTGGCTTCTTCCAATACTTCCTAGTAGCACCAAATTCTCACTTGACACTTTGACAGGGTGTGATAAGTGTTTGGGCTATCAACCCCTCAATGATATGTAAATGGAGAGGTAGGAGTTGAGGAAAATCCACAAGCAAATGTGTAGAGATATGTGGGTATAGCAATCTCTAACTCTCAAGGTTTTTAGTTAGGGTTTTTTCTCAGAAACTCTCTTCAACAATTATGGGTAATGTGGGTATATATAGTGTGGGTACAGAAAGTGTGTATCAGATAGTATCAGACTGGCAAAATAGAATGTTTCGCAGGTGTCTCGCGGGAAGGCCTTACCCGCGAGATACTCGTGAAACATAGCTGTCTCCATTTGTTCTGACTCTTCGCATTCCAGTCATGTGCAAGGCACATGCATCATTTTGCGGGATGCTTAGTCGCAAGCTACCTGCAAAAATCCTTTTGTCTTCAATAGTTTGAGTCTTCACACACTCTCTCTATCACACAACCCTTACAATTAAATCCCACAATAAATACAGGGTACAACAGATTGAATGAAATTACAATCAAATTTGGCACGGAATAAAGTTAACAAAACACATAGTTGTAAATTACAACTTCACAAAAAATAAAAATGAATCTCACCTCTTAGATATTTCACCAATTGATGTTAATGTCTCACAATTTATTTTTTGAATAATGCTAGAGATACAAACATTCTTACAAATTTTTTTACAAATTATTGATGTGGTGAGTGGTTATTGGTAAATGAAAAAGTAATGTTAATGGTGGGCCTAGATGAAAACCAATAAGAAGTTGGACACATCAACAATTTGTAAAAATGTTGAAAAATAGTTTGTGACTGTAGTACTACTTTTTCTTATTTTTTTTGCTGAACATTAATGCTTCACCGTTAATTAGCCATTATTTTAGTGGTTGTATTGATTTAGTAATTGACATGGGTTTAAATTTTGACCTATAGTTATTGATATAAAGGACTGTGTATAGAATAATGTGAATAAAATAAATAAATTGATCTAAATATTTTAATGTGAAAAGAATAAAGCCAAATATTTATGTATTTATAATATTTATGATGTCCATTGGTAGATCTTGATCGGACCAAAAAACATAGAACAACTTATTTTTTGGTTCTTTATCCAATTTGATTTTTAAAATCATGATAAATCTCTTTAATAAATATAATCTATAAATCATGGGAAAGTCAGCTATAACATTAAATTTTTTTTTTTTCAAAATAAAAAATACAAATGCCTACTTCTAATGTGGATATCCTAATTTTAAAAAATCCTTAGACACAAAACTTCGTCCTCTGAGTTCGAATCCTAGTTCCATCATTCATCAAATTTACAAGTGGAAGAGATGATTTAATACTCTAGTAATAGGAACCAAAGACTTGAAGTTCGGGGCAATACTTACATACGAAGTAGTGCTCCGGGCTCACAAAGAGAGTGGGCCCATGGTTTTGTAAGAGCCTAGAGCATCATTTCGAAAGTATGTGAAGGGGTGTTTGGTAGAGTAGTTTGAGATGAGATTTTTGTAATTTTTTGAAATACATGTAAATGAAAAAATGTGTGAAAAAATGTGTAATGTTGTTTAAAATGTAAAAATGTGAGTTTGAAATTAGAAACCAAACAGCCCTAAGTGTGTTTCTTTATTTTTTTTGAAGTATGATTTGCACAGCACTGTAAAAAGGTTTCAAGCTTGGCACCACCAATATGCTGCGGGCCATACTCACCAAATAAAAGCGGCTCATTTCCTCAATGAATCCCGGACGACCATAAACAACCCAAGACTCTCTCTCTCTCTCTCTCTCTGTGTAAAAACAGGTTCTGGAGGAAATACTCAAAACGTGCTAGATATACTAACGACAATGAACCAGATAAGAGCGTATGATGTGGTTACTGTTGTTCCTTTCTTTTTCACCTTTTTGATACATGAAAGTGTGCTTATGATTTGGTGGTTTTTTTCTTTATGTGGAGTTCTGAGTTTAGCTCTTTATTTCATTCATTTTCTTTCTTTGGTTGCCTTTTTGGGTGGCTAGTGAGGCACTGGATCGGCAGGTTGCAGAGGTCCAACAAGTAGAACCAACCAGCAGTGATGAGACAAACTCAGTCGAGGAAATGGAATTGGAAAATGATAAAATCAAACAAGTTGAACAAAATCAGGCAAACCCAGTAAAGGGAAATGAACTCACAACAAAGAGAGGAACAAAGCCCCCACTTAATTTCCGGGCGATTTTGACAGACAAAAACATATCTATGGACAGATTCGACAAGTCTTCCCCTGACGAGCTGTGTAAACAACTCTATGCTGGAGTGTTCTTAGAGCCGAACGCACTGGCAAGTTCTCTATTGATTTCCCCTGATCTTATCTACATAGATGGAACATTATCATATAATCAGTACATATTTCATAGTCATTCTCTGTAATATTAAATATATTTATTATCTAACCCTTATCTGCGAAATCCAAAATAATGCACCAATATTTAATATGTTTACATTATATGTTTCATAAATAGTTGCTAGAAGATAGTTCATTCTTTTTATCTATGTTCTTCTTTGGTTTAATCATTTTTGTTAAAAAAGTATAAAATTTAATCCCAAATAATAATTTCTGCTTTTTTAAAAATATTGCTTTCTCAAAAAAAAATTTATAGTAAATTTATGGAAATTTTTTATGTAAGAAAAATAAAAAACGAAACAAACAACATCATTTTGGGTTAACATGAAAACTTAATTGGATAAATTTAAAAATTAGAAAACTTAATTAAACAAAATTGAAGTTACAGGCCCGAATTGAATTTTAGGTAATATTGAAAGGTGCAATTTATAATTTGGCCTTATTTTTATGTGTAGGACTTTTGTAAAAGTAAGAGGTTTAATGGCAATGATTAGCTTAAAAAATTAACGGCAATGATTTAATGTTACTATGGTTTTAGGATTTTTATTTCTTGAAAGAATGGTTTTAGGAATTGCATCTTATAAATAGAAAAGTAACCTATTATGATTATTTTTGTTACTGTTATTTTTCGTTTTCCCATTATTATGCTTTTCATGTTCGTATTCATACCACTGCAGAAGTATTATGTTGACGAGAAGTTAAACAAGAATTGCTTCGTATTGTTTGCCAAAAAGCTGTCTATCAGTTGGATTGATAATGATCAGTATTGGAGATGGATCGAAGAGAAAGATACAAGGTATATTAAAACCTTCAAATATATACATGGAGATATTTGTAGTTCTAGCACAAATTTTGTTTAATTTAATTTTCTTTTTTAATCTTACTTGGCTTTACAGCGGTGAGGTCATTGAAATGGCTGAACTATTAGGAGTATGTTGGTTAAACATTGAAGGGAAGATTCGTATAATTGATCTCTCACCTGGAACTGAATATGAAGTTGTGTTTGTCGTAAAGATGAATAATGAGTACAATTGGTATTCCTGGAAGAACTCAGTGACTCTTACGATAATTCTCCCAAGTTTGAAACCTCTAACTCGCTCAGAAAATTTAACTGGAAAACCCAGAGGAATTTGGATTGACGTCAAGGTGGGTGAATTTAGAATGACACCAGAAAACGTTGGAGAGATTACATTCAAATTGGGTGAATATTCTTCAGAATGGAAGGGGGGGCTTGTCCTGAAATGTGCCATCATTCGACCGAAGAACGACCAGCCACTTTGATGTTAAGCTTTATCTATCTATCCAGAGTGGAGAATGTGTGCTTGTGTGTAATAAATAAGCAACTTTAATATAAAGGTCAATAATCCGTGTAATATACGGAAACGTTTAATCTCTGTTGAGAGATTTGTAATTTACTGATTTGCATCGTCCACTCTCCTTCACGAGAAGAGCTGTAATTCAAATCCCCTGTGATTGATTGTTTGGTCATCTTATCAATTTCATCTGGCACCTCCATCTATGGACGGAGGGATGGAACAAAAGAAACCACAATGCTCATTATTTTATTATTATAACATTTCCAAAAACCATAATTCACAAAAGTGTTTCTCTGTATTTCAACCTTTTGTCTCTATTCGCTCTAACTTTCTCACTCTTTTTTTTTTTTTCAAAATCAGAAACAGAGTTTCATCAAAACAAAAACCATGGGGTGTGTGTTTTCCAATCTACTCAACCATGACGAAGAGTGAAAGCTCAATAGTCTAAATGCTAGAGCTTGTTTAGACCCCCAATTCTTAATTACGGCTTGATTAATTTTAAGCTTAACATGCTTAATGCGGAATATACGTGATTAACAAATTAATTAATCAAAGCATTCAACAATTGCATGGATGGGCACAAGGATGCAATACTAAACTATAAAGGGCATTAGGGAAAAGAATAGTAAACCCAAGATAATACAACGATATGTTATCGAAGAGGAAAACCAAAGAACTCGATGTAAAAACCTCTCCACAGCCCTTCAAGCCGAAATGATCAACTAGTGAATAAGTTGAAGTATACAAGGATAACCAAAAAGACCCTCCAAGCCTAATCTACCCAAAGTATTTGAGCTCTCCAAGCTCTAGCTACTAATGTAGACTTGATTATGCGCACGCAAGTTTGTTCATGCATGAGCATGATCCTGCCCAGAAACCTTAATTTTATTTTATCCATTTTTGTTTTTGTTTTCACATGTGATGCTTCTGTTTAGCCCCTTTCTCATATGTTTATGGTTTTAAGCTTCTGTTTCACATGTTTAATTGCTTGTTTGCCTTTCACATGTTACAATTAGGGTTTAGTGTTTTCCTTGTTTTAATGCCATGAACACGCATTCACATGTCCTTGCATGACTGCCATAGGTGCTAAGTTGCTGCAAGGTAAGTGAGGTAAGTCATGGATCCATATGTACCTGCATTTGTTTGTTCTACAAGCTTTACACTTCTTTGAAGAATATGTGTATGTAAGTCTATATGCAATACTCTAAATGATGTCATGATTCGCTTGCTGCCTATATCCTTGCCTTGATTTGATGATACTTGCTTTTGCCTAGATGGGATATGATGATATGATGATAGTAACATGCTAGGGTTTATGTTATGCCATGTTCGATCAATGCTAAGTTGGTTTGACGTGTATGCTAGAAAAATGTTATGAGATGCCATTTTAGATAAATGTTAGGTTGGATGACAAGCACGATAATGTATGCTAGGCTTTGGTTGATTGCCATGATAGATGTATGGTTAGGAATGATTGATGCCATGTTGTGTGTTTAGATGTATGCTAGTGAGTGTGTGAGTTAGAATTCAAATATCGAGTTTGCCCTTAATAGGGTTAAGACATAAGACACAATGAGAGGAAGCCAACCTTAGGGTTGGACGGTTTTAGGTGCCTAATATCTTCCCAAGACTGTACCTTAACTCCGAACCCATAGCTTTGGTAGTAAGATCAAAAGGTTCTTATTCGAGAAGACGCTATATATATGGTTCCTAGACCATTGCAAAAACTAGGTGGCGACTCCTATCTGTTGCGTTCACACATAACAACAAATCTCCACCTTGGCTTGAATTTGCTCAAGCCCCATAAACAAATCTTCACTACTTAACCAAAGCCCCTAAAGGCTATCACAAATTACAAACATCAATCAAGTCCAAGCAATGCTTGAACTTATGCAAAGGAACTAGCTTGGTCATCATATTATGCTGGGCTATGCAATGTAGAAACCTTTCTGATTGCAATGATGCCTTGAGATACAATCTTACTAATGAAGTGATATCTGACATCATTGTGTTTGATTATCCCATGATTCAAATGATTTTTAGTTAGATGTATGGTGCTCTAACTATCATAAAATACAACAATATCATCATACTGTAAACTTAGATCACCAACCAAACCCTTTAACCAAATAGCTATCACCACTACTTCTATCATTGCCATATACTTTGTCTCTATAATAGATAAAATAATCGTCAATTATAACATCGCTTCCCAACTAATAACACAACCAAATAATGTGAAGACATAACCTGTCAGAGATATCCTCTTATCCAAACCACTAGTAAAATCAAAATCTACAAAAACCCAACAATGCTACTACCATCTATAGAAGCCCCATCATATACCAAACCAATATCTGTAATACCTTTCAAAATTGAAGAGACTCAATCTCCTCACCTAAAGCAAAAATCCACAAAACTTCGACTTCAAGCTCCACCTACTCAACGACACCGTGGTCTTTGACTATCCCAATACTCTTTTTTGACCGATCAATAGTAGCAAACCTATCAAATTTCACATCTCTGCTGATAATTAACCTTAGGAATCTTGGATTTGTACTTGTTTGCCCTCAGCTCAAGTTTACCATCATTCACATGAGCATAAGTAGGACAACCAAATATTCTCTGTTGGTGGCCATTTTTCACGCGCAACCACGTGTCATCTGCTGAAGGGTGTAAACACCATATTTTGTACCTCTTACGACTTGGGCCCTGTTCCTCGATGATGTTAGAATTCTAGAGCTGAAGGTTAGTTTAGGGCCCAATTAGATGAAAATTGACTTGATAAAAGTGTTTATGGAAAATATAACTTATTTTTAGAGTAAATAAACTATTTTGGAAAAGAAAGACCACGGAAACCCTAAGGCATGCGTACATATACATGTGCATGCACACGCATGCTCAAGCTCTACGTACGCATATGCGTGCATGAACACGCATGCTAGGGTTCCAGAAACTATGAAAGACAAATTTTCTGCATTTAAATTTAGTTTGGAATGGATCCCATATCATCTAGTAGCCGTCCCAAACTCCTATTTTACAACTATATAAAGCCATAAAATGTACTTTTTTAAGGAGGAGGAATTCCATTGGTAAAAGACATAAAATTCACTAGAAAATAGTGAATCAAAGAGGGAGTTTTTCACAAAACATCCTCAAGTCAAATTTTTCTTGGTTAGGACCTTCTCTAGTCTTGATCTTTGAGTTCTAAGTTTACTAACTTATCTTTGATTTGGTTGTGAATAGATTGACTGAAGGGAATGGTCAAAATCAAGCTCTAAAGAGTTCTAGCGTTGAGGTAAAGTTTATAACATTGGCTCTTCGCTTTTCTTTATTTTTCTTTTGATCTTGTGTTTATATATGTGTTTTGTTCGCTTTAATATGTTTGTTTAGTTTAGGTTTGCTTTGTGCTTTTATTCTGAGTATGTTAGGTTGTTAAATTCTTTGTATTTGTGCTTATATTCTATAGTTTCTGGGTTAGGGTTCTTAGGGCGTCTATATGTGCGAATGCTACTTGCCTGTGTACGCATACTCGTAGTGTGCGTACACATGCCCTATGTATGTGCACACATACTCTTGCCTAGAAACCCTAATTCACATTCTATTTATTTTTTTCCTTTATTTTATCTACATGTTTTGCCTCTGTTTAACCTAGTTTTCATATCTATATAGATCTGTTTACCTTGTTTTGTTTCACTTTGCCTTGTTTTATCTTTTTTTTATGCTTATCAGAGTTTTAATTTGTTTGAATACCATAAACATGCATTTGGATATGATCATGCATAGATGCATAAGTGTTGTGATGCAGTGAGGTAAATGAGGTTAGTCATGCACAATACTATGAACATGCATTTGATTTGGTTGATGGATGTGATAAGGTTGATATGCTTGGTTGAATCCCTTGATTTTGAGGTTTGAATGCTATAACAAGTTGACCTTGATCGGCCTCATGATGTTTTTGCCCTTAGTGTGTTATATGCTTATATGCCATGATAGATAAATGCTAGGTTTGGGGATGATTATGCCATGTTGATTGCTTTAGATGCATGTCATTATGTGTGTGAGTTAGAATAACGTGTTAAATGTGCCTTTAATGAGATTAAGACTTGGAACAAAATGAGTGGAAGCTAACCCACGGGCCGGGTGGGTGCCTAACACCTTCCCATCTTCATACCTAAACTCCGGACACGTGTTCTGGTAAAGATTAGTCTTTCTATGAAGGGCACTATATTTATGGTTCCTAAAACTAAACTAGGCGACTCCATTTACACCCTCCACTATGGTCTACCCTAGGCCAAGACATACTTCCCACAGATTTTGGGGAAACCTAAAAGGGTGCCATTGCAGGGCGCTTACGCCCATAGAGGGGTGACCTTTCTAGACCTAGGTTTGTTTGGGCAGTTGAATCTAAAAGTCAACATTGGGTTGCATAGAGTAATGGCTTCCGGTGCATTTTTAAGCTTACAAAATAGATAAAGTCCAAAGTCTAAAAATCATGAGAATTGGTTGAAAGAAATAAGTAATATGTATTGTGTAATAACTTTGATTTTATGGTTGCAATTTTGGTTGAAATAAGTAATATGTATTTAGTGTAATAGCTTTGATTGAATTATGAATTAAAGATCATAATGATGTATATCGGATGATGTCCAATATTAGAGAATATTATAAATTATTATTTGTCTAGCAATGGGATGGTCTAAAATAATCCATGTCCAACCATGGTATAGTTTATGTTCAACATGATAAGGTATGTCCAGTGATGGTTTGTGTCCAAATTATGTATGTCCAGTAGTGATAGATCAATTTATTAGTATGTCTTTATTAGTGAAATATTATTGAAGTATGTTTATTAGATAGTGAGATAATATGAAAGTACTTTGCATCCAACCGTACAATAATAATGAAGCAATCATGTACTCATTAATATAAATTTTAGAGATATATGACTTATCTTGTATGGTCTGTGACTCGAGCTGTATGGCACTAGTAGACTAATAGCAGTCCAGCGGCAAAGAATAATAGGAGTACAGCGGTGGAGAAGTAGTATGTCATGATGAGTCTTGCCATGATGACTTTAGATTGAAGGGAAAAAAATGGTGCAATTAAAGAGAGAGAGAGTATGTTGAGTTGTATGCTGAGGTTGGTTAAGGCTATTCCATTATTATGTACTTAAATGAATTTTCCTATATAATGCTCTTTTAGTTCTTGGTGAAGTATTGATGATATTGCCTTCCAACCAAAATTTAAAAAATGTATAATCATAAGATAGAAAAAGCAAATAAGTTTACCGATATTTTATTTATCCGATTATGGCCAAATGTGTATTCCTTTGGTGGCCAGCTTCAAATCTAAGAGGCCGGTGACTGCTGAATGCTGATGGTTATTGAGATTTGGGGCGTTTGGTTGCGGGTTAGAAGTGAGTCATGAATAGGTGATTGGAACAACTAGTTATGTGTATTATTTTAGGCATTAGGCACTTTGTCATTGAATCGAACGGTTATATTGTAGCTTGTAAGGGATTGCATATTCATCAATTGCAGAAGATATGATCCCTACTAGAAAAAAGGTAGGTGTGAAATAATATTTTTTTTCTTGAATTTATGTTTCATGTGGCTTGAATTTATGTTTTATATAAGGAAGCACTACGTCACCGTACTTTTAGAGTACCTAATAATTTTTTACTAAATACTACATATATAAAAAGCTCTTTGAATTTATTTAAAATTTGAGTTTTGTGAGAATATCTTTGCTCTGACTCTGTAACTTCTCTATTTTTCTTAGTGAAAATTTCTCCTTAATGGATATAGGCCTAAGATTGAACCACATAAATCTTTATATTTCTAGTGTGAATTATTATTTTTTTTCTTTCTATTTTACTTGAACCCATTATTCTTTGCTTACATACACAACAAGTAGGTATTAAAGCCTCTGCTATCAATTTTGTATTATTGACCTTTGAGGTTTTAAAATTATCTAAATTGAATAATTCATTTTAATTTCATTTATTGACCGGAAATGACTGTGTGTTATGCATATGACAACTTTATTATAAGTTTTTAAATAATTTAAAAAAAAAATACGTGCACACAAGAATTTTTAAAAAAATATGTACATAAGAATTTTTAAAAAAATATGTACATAGGAATTTTTTGTCGGCTATTATTGAGTTGTATTAATTAATTTCAACTACTGTTAGGATCCGTTTAGTTGGAAGTGTGAAAAATTGGGAGGATAGAAAATGGGGAATTTATGAAAAGTGGGAGGATAGAAAATATTTTAGTTTCTCTCATTTGTATTTGGTTAGGAGGGTGGAAAAATGGAAGGATGAAAATTGTTTTTATTTAATTGAGAAGAAAAGTAAAGAGATGGAAAATGTAATTTGTATAAATTTACTCTTTTTCTCTTGCATAAAACATTATAATTTTTTATATTATATTACTCATTAATATAAATATATATATTTTTACTTACTCAAATTATTAACGTATCATCTTTGGTGGCTATTTTTGGGTGGGTCTAGTACAAAACCTTTATAAGGAGAAAAATAAAATAAAAACCTTGATTCCCTTGTAGTGTTAACAAAAAAAAAAAGAAAAAAAAAAGGAGTAATGCTTGAGATACAAACTTTTTTACAAAATTTTTTACAAATTGCTAATATGGTAAGTGGTTATTGGTAAATAAAAAAAGTGATGTAATGATGAGTGTAAATGAAAACCAATAAAAAGCTAGTCACGTTAACCGTTTATAAAAATATTGTAAAATAATTTATCGTTATAGTATTACTCAATAAAAAATAACGCTCGCTTGCTTGCTATGAGTGAGTAAGAACTAGGAACACACTATAGTTCAATGGAAAAAATTGCTGAATAGACTACTTCTAGCAAAATATTAGGTGCATGGAATGCGTTCAAACTTATTTAGTTAGTTAGACTCTTTTTGAAAGTCGAGTTTGGAAAACTCGACCTTACTGGAAAGCAAACACTATAGTAGCGCTTTTTTAGTGCCTATAGCAGCATTTATAGAAAACTCCACTATATGGTACCTATAGTGACATTTTTGACAAAAGTCACTAAAAAAAAATGCCACTATAGTATTTGCTTTCCAGCACAGAGTCAAGTTTGTCAAACTTGACTTTCAAAAAGAGTCTAACTAACTAAATAAGTTTGAACACATTTCATGTGCCTTAATGTTTTGCTGGAAATAGTCTATTCAGTCATTTTTTCCATAGTTCAATAAAAAAGAAAAAAGAAAAAAGAGAAGAACACACTATAGTGCAAAAATGACCTTTTAAAAGTATGAACAAGAAACATCCAATTTTCCTACTTTTTTCCTCTCAGGAAGATTATTTTTTTGTGGGCACGAATGACCTTTTAAAGTGTGAACAAGAAACATCAATTTTCCTCCTTTCGTTTTTTTCTAGGGAGATTATCTTTTTGTGGGCACGGGTGGAAAATAGGCTTGGAGGCCGGGACCACTAGTTGTCCACTCAATTTTCTCTGGGTTACCAAACACACAAAAATTGTGTTTTCTTCCCACTTTTCTTTTCCTCTCTTCCATCCACCAACTTTTCACCCCAATCAAATCCAGTGTCATTTTGCATTTTACTCGATTTAATACTGACAGGCTTCTAAACAATCTTAAATTGCTAATAAATGTGGCATACAAATTTGGTAGCTCATTTGTCTTTCCCACCCCAATTGTGAAAAAAGGAGAAGAGACTGAAGAAGTTATGGCAGCTGAAGTGCATGTATCACTTTTATGGGGAAAATTACAGAAGATGCATGACGAGGAAAGATTGGTCCTTCCAGGATTGAGAAATCGTGTGGTTACTGCTGTCAATGAACTAGAAAAGATTTTGTGCTTCCTCAAAGCTTCGAAGTCAAACCATGAGATTATCAGTATCAGTCCACAGGAGACCTCGCTTCAGCGCACAGTCAGTAGCAGTACTCCCCAGGAGGCTTCGCTTCTGCGCACTATTTACTCTGCAGAGCACTTAACCGAAAGTTTCCTTCTACAAAGGAGACGAAAGGGTGTCATTCAAATTGAAATGCCATTGGCGTTTTTACCATGGACACAGCTATGGTTCAGCTTCAAAATGATGAAGTTAGTGCGGCGCATGAAAGCTGTATCCATGCAATTTGGTAAGACGCAAGGCCAGCCTATGGTAGACAGCACAGAGCTGCCGGACAGACGAGAAATACATGCAGGACAGTGCTGCCGCCGCTGCCACTGCCTTGTTGGGGAGCTTGTAGCTCGACTGATCTACAATAATGAGGCTAGCCTCCATGTCATTTCACTGGTTAGCAAGGAAGTACATGGCGAAGAAATATGTTTTACAACTTTATCAAGGGAAGTTTATGACAGACAAGATATTCAGGTCTCGAGCCTGGCTCAAAGTTTCTAGAGATCCTGAATATAAGAATCTCTTGCTCGATTTGCTAAAACAGCTTCCAAGTTGTGTAATGAATGACTTGGCGCATATGAATGAGAAAGAACTGTGTGCTATGCTTTTCCAGTTTTTAACGGAGGATAGGTTTCTTATGGTCTTGGATGATGTCCAAACTGTTGATGTTTGGCTCAAGTTTGTCCGTCCATTTGCTGATGCCGTGAATGGGAGTAGGGTCATCCTCACTACTACTAACATAGATGTAGCAAAGCAAGCTGATCCATGTAGTTCTCCGCTTGAACCAAGTCCATTAATTGAGCAGAAGCCTGATGCAATTGTTGTTGGACGTGAAGATGAGGTAAAGAAGCTTGTATCTCGACTGATCAATCACAATATTGATGATAGCCTCCGTGTGATTTCAGTGGTCGGTGATGAAGCAGTTGTCGATGAAGCAGTTGGCAAGACTGCTTTGGCAAGGAATGTTTACGACAGACTAGATATTCAACAGTGTTTCCCATGGCGAGCCTGGCTCCATGTTTCCGGAGACCTTGAATATAAGGATCTTTTGCTCATCATACTTAAACTGCTTCCAACAAGCGAATTGAAGGACTTAGATCTTATGGTAGAGGAAGAATTGTCTGATATGCTTCTCAAGTGTTTAATGGAGCACAGGTTTCTAATTGTCTTGGATGATGTCCAAGTAGAATCTGTTTTCAAGCTTTTCCGTTGTTTTGGAGATGCTGTGAATGGAAGTATAGTTATTCTTACTACTCGTGATCCGTGGAGTTCTCCACTCAAATTTAGGCCATTAACTGAGGAGAAGAGTTGGTCATTGTTCTTGAAGAAGGTAGGCAGACCAGAATATAGTAAAGAACTAGACAACCTCAGGGGAGATATTCCGAGAATATGTGACGGTTTGCCTGTAGCAATCGTTCTGCTGGGAGGGGTTTTGTCAGCTCTAGATTATAAGGAGTGGTCAACGGTGATTGGGCTTGCTGAACAACGAATAGGATGTCCACCCCGTCTTGCAAATATCGTTGATTTTGGCTATGATCAACTTCCATATGTTTTAAAGCCCTGTTTCCTTTATTTGGCTCTCTTTCCTGATGGGACACTCCCAGAAGATGAGGCCAAAAGATATTTGGAAGAGCTAGTGTGTAGAAACATGATTGAAATAGCAAAATGGAAATCAGATGGAAGCCCCAAAACGTGTCGAATGTCAGCTTATCTCTATGATGTTTTCTTGTTAAAAGCTAATGATATCAGATTTCATGTCCACCATTGCAAGACAGATTGCACATGTACAGATTCACCTGAGCCTTACATTCCAAGGCTTGCAGATAAATTTCGGGTGGCGTCTTCTACTTCTAAATCTCACATTCGACAGCTACGTTCCTATGTTTCTTTCAACTCAGATTCACCTGAGCCTTACATTCCAAGGCTTGCAGACAAATTTCGGGTGGAGTCTTCTACTTCGAAATCTCACATTCGACAGCTACGTTCCTATGTTTCTTTCAACTCCGAGAAACGAGATGCATCCAACAGTGGAATTGGTAAGTTTCTTAAAAAAATGATCAAGAGACGAGGTTTTGTCCTGTTGAAGGTGCTTGATCTAGAGGGTGTCTACAAACCTCTGCTACCCAAGAAACTGGATAAGTTGCAGAATTTAAGGTACCTAGGCTTACGATGGACTGGTCTTGACACATGTCCAGAGTCTGTTGGGGATCTACCGTGTTTGGAGACTTCAGACATGAAATATACAAATATAACCTCTTTGCCAAGTTCTATTTGGAAGGCAAAGAGGCTTAGACATCTGTATATGGACGAGATGTCCATTCAGAAGTCACCAAAAGAGTCTTCACCTAACCTTCTGACATTATTGGAGCTCCATATTGGTGCTAATAAACCCAAGGAATATGGACTACACAAGTTCACTAGTCTTAGAAAATTGGGGCTGACATGCCATTCAAAATCAGCGAAGGAAACAGCCGAGTGCATCTCACAACTTGATAACCTTCAAACCTTAAGGTTGAAATCAAGAGATCCGTTTGGTCAACCTGTAGAGCTAGAGTTGGAGCCTATGAAGGAACATCAGACTCTATCAAACTTATATTTATTTGGAGAGATAAAGAAGGATGACATACGTAATGTTCCACAAAACCTCAAAACTCTTACATTGTCGATGTCAGGACTAAAACATGATCCAATGCCGGTGCTAGGGGGGCTGCTGCCTCAGCCGAACACTCTCAGGCTTTTTGGTCGCTCTTATGTAGGGTCGGATATGACTTGTCATTTCTGCCCACTTTCCTAACCTTCGTGTCTTGAAAATGTGGAATCTAGAGCTACTAAAGCAGTGGGAGGTGGAGCAAGGTGCAATGCCTCAACTAGTAGAGTTGGAAATTAGAAGTTGCGAAAAACTTAATAAGTCAGTTAAATTAGAGAAGCTGGATTCCTTGAAGGAGTTGATTTTAACAAATATGCCGCAGGATTTTGTAGAAGATATTAGAAGAAGGATGGGCAGTGGCATATTACTCACGAACAACTGGGAATTTTCTGATTTACATGTAAGTTTTCTCTGCCTTTATTCTTTCTCTATTGTGTATTTTTTTGTTGGGTATAAAGAAGGCAGTAGAACAAAAATAAAGTATTTGATTTTTTTAGGGGGTATTTGATTAATTATAATCTATAATGCATATAATAATAATCTATATAAACTCGAAGATATATGGCTTTTGGTTGATTTTTTAATATTTTGCTACCAAAGATTTTAAAATCTCACAATTTTACACATTATTATTCTAATATTATTTTTTTAATTGAATTTAAATTCCATTCTATATTTAAACCATCCATTGTAATCTTCACATATCATATTTTATTTTAATGTTAGAATATATAATTTAATATACAAGCATAATCATGATAAATACATAATAATAATTATTATGGTGGGATTGTGTTAATAATGTTTATATTTTAAACATATTGTTCAATGTCTATTATTATGTATATGTAATGTTAATGGGTACCCTTATAACAATTATTAATAAACTATTTAAAAAAAAAATTTGACACCACTTTTACAAAAAATATTTAAAAATATCAAAATAGTTAATTATTTTATTATTTTTTCATAAATTGTTTCTAAAAATATTTCATATGCCAATATTGTTAGGAATTTGTTAACTTTTCTTTATTATCCACCTAAAAGTAATGGCATATTGTTCTTTCCGGAAAAGAAGCCATACAAAATTTTGTTGTCAGTGAGTGGGGAGCATACCTCGTTGATTACAGTTGGATTATTTGAATTGCGTTTTCTTTTTTAATTTATTGATGTGTAGGTTAAGTATCAAGATACACAAGTAGAGAAGAAAGAAGAATGGAAGACAGTGGATCATAAGGCAAAATGATCCAGGTGTTCAACTAGGTATGAATACCTTCTAACTCATATTCACTTCTATTAAAGAACACTTATAAATATAATCTTACATTTTTTTTTTTTTTTTTTGTTGACTACAATTTTCTTGGAATAGTTTACATGAAAGTGAAACTTCTTAGTGGTAATTAGCTTCTTTTGTTTTGAACTAAAATATTTTCAAATTTAAACGAATTTACAAGTAAATAATTTTACATGTAAAATATTTCAAGTAATATATTTTTAGTTGTTTGGTATAAGAAGTAAAATATTTCAAGCAAACAACCAAAACTGCTGGCTCAACCACCAGAGCTACTGGTGCATGAGGTCCGGTGACCGAATTGTTGGAACCGACAACCGAAACGGTGGTTTAGACGACCAAATTGCCAATGATGGTGTCTCTGATAACCGAATCGTTAGCATCGGTAGCCGAATTGCAGCTTCAGTAATCGGACCTCCAACATTAGTCACCACAACGACGTCTTTAGTGATCGGACTGTCAGTATTGAATGTCAAAACGACAGTTTCAACCATTGGATCGTCAGAGCAACAGCTTCGGCCATCAGACCCTAACATCAATTGTCATAGCAACGGCTCTGGACATCGAATCGATGACCTAGCCACTAAAGAATTTTATGGTCAACAGAAAATATTTTATAAGTTTGAACACATTTTACTTGCATACAAACACTTGAAAATGATAAAACATTTTTTTGGAAAAATATTTTACTTCAAAACAAATGGCAAAAAAACATATACACCTCTTTCTAATATAATATAATGCTGTCATATGAAATACAATGCGGTAACTTTCCGTTGAGAATAAACCAATCTGATCTTGCATTCTCAACTCTAGGATTGAATATTTAGTGTGCTCTCAAGACATTATATTCATACTAACTTGTTATTCCCTAACCACCTGTTTGTATGATTCATAGAACATTGGAACCATTCATGATTGCTCGTTGATCTTAGTGAGATCGAGCTGAGGTTCGTAATAAATTAAATTAAATATCTAAAAATATATATATTTTTATTGTGATAAATCAAATTAGTTTTTATAAATATATATATATATATATATATATATATTCTTTTGGGAATATATATGATCACACTCTTCAAGACATTTGAGATGTATTTACAAATTTGGACATTTGGATGACGGTAGGCATACATGATACAACAATAGTGAATTTCAATTTTGGTATATTGTGCCTTTAATTTGTATAACAAAATTTAATACAAAGATAAGCCTATATTTATTTTTACTATACCAAAAATGGTTAATGTTTTTTTTTTTTTGAGAAAGCAATGATTAATGAAATTGATATTACAGTACAAATTAAACTACAAAGTGAGATTAAGTCTTTCCTTCTAATTATTATGATATCATGTTTATTGATGATGCTCTGATCGTCAGTAGAATGAAATCGTCCAAGATGAAACCGTCCTCCCTTATCCTGATCCTGGTAATAGCCAAAGAAGAGCTATCTTACACCGGTGTGGTGCCTGCCACAGAGTCTCCGATGCCAAAGTTAGAGGGTGTAAATCGGAAAAAGCTGTGCTAAGTATGTGTCAATGTGTTTTTGTGTTTCTTACCTTTTTTTCTTCTGAGGCGTCCGTTTATATACACCTGTTGGCGTTCTTTTCTTTTGTCCGTTGGGGCATTAAAGATGACATTCATTCCTTCTTTGTAACGTATCGGCGTTGGGCTAATAGTGAGCTGTTCTTTCAACGGCAGCAGAGGGAATAAATGTTCCGTAACAGCCCCGAGATGGGCGGGGGTGGTATTGCTTGCCTCGGACCGACGACCATTATTGAGAGGACGATCTGTATGAATGAATCGTCCTCCGGTGCGACTCTGGACGATCCATGGGATTTGGCTGGGCCCATCATTTATATTAATTTTTTTTGGAGCTATCTTAGAATTTTTTTTATAATTTTTTTTTTATATTATTAAAGAGAGAGAGAGAGAGAGAGAGAGAGAGAGAGAGAGAGCTCCTAAGTAAATTAAAGTTTTTTACGCAGGATTAAAGCTTATGGAGGCTGGATTCCAGCGCTGGAGTACTCTTGGACATGGTGGAGTCTGTAGTGCAAGAACACAACCGTCATTCAAACCTTTAACGTGCTATTGTTGACGAATGGTTGTTAATTAAAATGCGCTTCCTGAGACTCTCAGAGTGACCTGGATTTTCTTGAAATTGTTTCTGCAATTACTAGAGTGAGTAAACCGTAGCTAGCACTGTTGGCCTTGGAATGGAAGATCACAATGATTTCATGAGTTTTCTTTTGACTTTCTTCTTAGAAATGAAATTCTTTTCTAAGGGGACACCAAGTATACTGAAATTTCTTGCAATATTTGAATTGAATATTTTCCACTCTCTAATAAAGAGATGTTTGATGAAATAAGCTTTGAATGGTTATGGTATACTGTGAATTTTATATTTTCCACACTAAATATACTGTGATTGCATTGACTAATGAATATGGTTGAATTTTATTATCTTCTTTGTTGTATTGACCAATACAACTCTGATGTTGAATACAAAACTTAAGATTCAATACCTAACAAATTGTACCTAAATTTGTCCATCAAATATTATAATCATTTTATATAAAACATTAATTCCGAAACAATACACTAATATTAATTAATACCGAATATTTCGTTCCCCTAATCAAAACCGAATGCCTTGCATTGTTAAAGAAATTTATGGCATTTGCCGGAATGCCCTAGGCAGCTTTGCCTCTCATTAAAACAATTTTGATCAGAGGAACCGATGTGGATAAGTTAGGTTGCTCTCCTTTCATTTTTCAACAATTACATAGTACTAATGTGCTACTCATTACATGTGGGCTTTCAGCTTTAAGTTACAAAGATAACTGATCCATCAAAAAATAAACAATAAAGCTAATGGTATACAAAAATTCACAACAATTTTACAAAACTTCAATTTGCCTATTACCTCACACTTAGGAGTTAGGCCATTAAAAAAAAAATTATAGAATGGTGAGCCCAAATGTAAGATGTTAGACAAATTGAAGGGTGTTATGAAATTGTTGTTCATTTTTGTTGTAACCCTAGAAATCTTTCAATGATAACTTGGAAGAGTAATTATTACATACTTACCTAATGTTACTTTTCTTAATGCGGGGCCTTCAACATTATGTTGCAATTAATGGCTAATGGCTGTTTTGAGATCGTGAACAAAGCTTTGGAACTCAACTTGCACTAGAAACAGCCAAGACATCTCAACCAAGTAAGATATTGTTTACTTTAACTAATAATAACATGAAATTATGTTTTGAGGAGTATAGCTCAGTTTTTTTTTTTTTTTGGTAAGTATAGCTCTGTTTATTGATTGTATATTTGTTTGTGTTGAGTATGGAACTTAGATGAGCGGTGGAAGTTGTTTGGGTCCTGTGTTCTAAACCTACAAAAGTTTGCACTTTGGATTGTAAGTTTGCAATTTGGATCCTTAGCCAAGTAGTTGCCTCTTTGGGATGTGAGCGGAATTGGAGTGTTTTTGAACAATTACATACTAAAAGGAGAAATAGGTTGGAGTATTAACAACTTAATGATCTTGTGTATGTTCATTATTACCGGTTTAAAGGTAGGCATATAGATTTTAATTATTCAAATAGTACTCTTGCTTTCTTTTATTTTAATATGTGGTTGGTTACTAATTATTCAAATGTTCATCTTATGGTATAGAGGCAAAAATAAGAAGTTCAATTTTGACCCTATTGATTATGCAAGTATTGATAAAACAAAATTTTGGGTAATGGAAGATGAGGAACCTCCACTTCTTCATTATGAGAAGTTAGAGAATGCATTATAAGAAGAGAGAGTTTATCCAATTGAAAAAGGGTCTAGCCATGCACAAGGAGATTAGTTTATATTAAATTTTGTGAATTCTTTGCCTAGATACATATTTTTAATTGACTGTTATGATTTATGAGAAATGATTATAAGAATCATACTTTTATTTATTGTTCCATGGTTTTGGAATTTGTATAGATATGAAGAGAATGAGGACAAATATGAAGAGAAAGAGGATGAGGATGAAGATGGCAATGATGATAATGCCGGTGGTGGTAGTGCATTTGGTTCACATGATGATATTAATTTCAAATATCTTTATGACAAATGAACCTTAGAAATTCCCATTTTTATCGGATGTCCCCGAAGGAACAATGAACCTTAGAACTTAATAGTTCTTTGTTTGAAACTTATTTGTTATTTGGATGTAATGAACTTATCTATTTGGTTTTGTTGAAAGTTTATTATGTTAAGGACGATTATTTTGTGATGTTAGTTCTATGGATTGAGGATAATTGTTTTGTAATGTTAGTTCTATGGGTAAGGATGATTATTTTGTAAGGTTGATAAGTTGATGTTTAGTACTCTTTGTTACATTTGGATATTTTTATTTAGTAAATATAAGATATAAACTGCTAAAAACTTACATAAATTCTTTAAAATGAAAAATAAGTATAACTATTGGTTTATTAGTATATAAAAATGTATCCTACAAGACTTCCCCATATATATTGTCCCACAATATTAATGCACTAACCAATTGTTTGTTTTTTTTAAACCAACTTGTCTTGACGATTAATTCTCAAACCAACCTGGACCAAAAAAGTATCACACAACACCTCCCCATATATATTATCCCACAATATAAATACACTGAACAATTGTTTTTCTTTTTTTTTAAAACCAAGTTGCCATGACGATTAATTATCAAACCAACTTGGCAAAAAAATTATCCTACAAGACTTCCCCATATATATTGTCCCACAATAGTAATGCAATAACCAATTGTTTGTTTTTTCTGAACCAAGTTGCAATGACGATTATTTATCAAACCAACATGACAGAAAAACTATCCTACAAAGCCAACCCATATATATTGCCCCACAATATTAATACACTAACCAATTGTTTGTTTTTTCTAAACCAAGTTGCCATAAGGATTAATTATCAAACCAACTTGACAAAAAAAAATTCTCCTACAAGAACTCCCCATATATATTGTCCCACAATATTATTGCGCTAACCATTTTTTTTTTTTTTTTCTCAAACAAGTTGCCATGACGGCTAATTATAAAACCAACATGGACGAAAAAAGTACCCTACAAGACCTCCCAATACAAATTGTCCCACAATAGTAACGCACTAACAAATTGTTTGTTTTTTTTGCATCAAGTTGCCATAATGATTAGTTATCAAACCAACTTGACAAAAAAAATATCCTATAAGACCTCCCCCCATCTATATTGACCCACAATATTAATGCACTAACCAATTTTTTTTGTTTTTTTTTCTCAATCAAATTTTCATGACGATTAATTATAAAACCAATATGGATGAAAAAAGTATCCTACAAGACCTCATAATACATATTGCACCACAATAGTAATGCACTAACCAATTGTTTGTTTTTTCTTAACCAAGTTGCCATGATGATTAGTTATCAAAACAACTTGACAAAAAAAGTATCTTACAAGACCTCCCCATCTATATTGTCCCACAATATTAATGTACTAACCAATTTTTTGTTTTTTTCTCTAACAAGTTGCCATGACGATTAATTATCAAACCATCATGGACAAAAAAAGTATTCTACAAGACCTGCTAATACATATTTTCCCATAATAGTAATGCACTAACCAATTGTTTGTTTTTTTTTAACCAAGTTGCTATGATGATTAGCTATCAAACCAACATGACAAAAAGAGTACCTTACAAGACCTTCCCACATATATTGTTCCACAATATTAAAGCACTAACAAATTTTTTGTTTTTTTTCTCCAACAAGTTGCTGTGACGATTAATTATCATACCAACATGAATGAAAAAAGTATCCTACAAGACCTCCCAATACATATTGTCCCATAATAGTAGTGCATTAACCAATTATCTGTCTTTTCTGAACCAAGTTGCCATGATGATTAGTTATCAAACCAACATGATAGAAAACGTATCTTACAAGGCTGCCCCACAATAGTAATGCACAAAACAATTTTTTATTTTTTCCTCAAACAAGTTGCCATGACGATTAATTATCAAACCAGCATATAAGAAAAAAATATCCTACAAGACCTCCCAATACATATTGTCCCACAATAGTAATGCACTAACCAATTGTTTGTTTTTTCTTAACCAAGTTGCCATGATGATTAGTTGTCAAACCAACTTGACAAAAAAAGTTATCCTACAAGACCTCCCCATCTATATTGTCCCACAATATTAATGTACTAACCAAAATTTTTTTTTTCTCTAACAAGTTGCCATGACGATTAATTATCAAACCATCATGGACGAAAAAAGTATTCTACAAGACCTGCTAATACATATTTTCCCACAATAGTAATGTACTAACCAATTGTTTGTTTTTTTTGAACCAAGTTACTATGATGATTAGCTATCAAACCAACATGACAAAAAGAGTACCCTACAAGGCCTCCCCTTATATATTGTCCCACAATATTAATGCACTAACCAATTTTTTGTTTAGTTCTCAAATAAGTTGCCATGACGATTCACTATCAAACCAAAATGGACGAAAAAAGTAGCTTACAAGACCTCCTAATACATATTGTCCCACAATAGTAATGCACTAACCCGTTGTTCTTTTTTTCTGAACCAAGTTGCCATGATAATTAGTTATTAAACTAACTTCACAAAAAAGGTATCCTACAAGACCTCCTCATATATACTGTCCCACAATATTAATGCACTAACCAAATTTTTTTTTCTCAAACAATTTGCCATGACGATTAATTATCATACCAACATGACCGAAAAAAATATCCTACAAGACCTCCCAATACATATTGTCCCACAATAGTAATGCATTAACCAATTGTTTGTCTTTTCTGAACCAAGTTACTATGATAATTAGTTATCAAATCAACATAACAAAAAACGTATCCTACAAGGCCGCCCCACAATAGTAATGCACTAAACAATCTTTTATTTTTTCCTTAAAAAAGTTGTCATGACGATTAATTATCAAACCAGCATGAAAGAAAAAAAATATCCTATAAGACCTCCCAATACATATTGTCCCACAATAGTAATGCACTAACCAATTGTTTGTTTTTTCTTAACCAAGTTGCCATGATGATTAGTTATCAAACCAACTTGACAAAAAATTATCCTACAAGACCTCCCCCATCTATATTGTCCCACAATATTAATGTACTAACCAATTTTTTATTTTTTTCTCAAACAAGTTGCCATGAAGATTAATTATCAAACCATCATGGACGAAAAAAGTATCCTACAAGACCTCCTAATACATATTGTCCCACAATAGTAATGCACTAACCAATTGTTTGTTTTTTCTGAACCAAGTTGCCATGATGATTAGCTATCAAACCAACATGACAAAAAAAGTACCCTACAAGACCTCCCCATCTATATTGTCCCACAATATTAATGCACTAACTAATTATTTTTTTTTTCTCGAACAAGTTTCCATGAGGATTAATTATCAAACCAACATGGACGAAAAAAGTATCCTACATGACCTCCAAAAACATATTGTTCCACAATAGTAATACACTTACCAATTATTTGTTTTTTTTGAACCAAGTTGCCATGATGATTAGTTATAATACCAACATGACAAAAAAAGTTTCCTACAAGGCCTCACCATATGTATTGTCCCACGATACTAATGCATTAACTAATTTTTTTTTTCTCAAACAAGTTGCCATGATGATTAATTATAAAACCAGCATGGACGAAAAAATGTCCTACAAGACCTCCAAATACATATTGTCCCACAATAGTAATGCACTAACCGATTGTTTGTTTTTTCTGAACCAAGTTGCCATGACGATTAATTATCAAACCAACATGGACGAAAAAAGTATCCAACCGGTCTGCCCAATACATATTGTCCCACAATAGTAATGCACTAGCCAATTGTTTGTTTTTTTTTTAAGCAAGTTGCCATGCCAATTAGTTATCAAACCAACATGACAAAAAAAGTATCCTACAAGGTCTCCCCATACATATTGGCCCACAATATTATTGCACTAACTAATTGTTTGTTTTTCTAAACCAAGTTGCCGGGACCATTAATTATCAAACCAACTTGACAAAAAAGTATCCTACAAGGCCTCCCCATTTATATTGTCACACAATATTAATGCACTAACCAATTTTTTTTTTTCTCAAACAAGTTGCCATGACAATTAATTATGAAACCAACCTGGAAGAAAAAAGTATCCTACAAGACCCCCTATATATATTGTCCCACAACATGAAGGCATTAATCAATTGTTTGTTTTTTTCTTAACCCAGTTGACATGAAGGTTAATTATCAAACCAACTTGACGAAAATTTATCCTACAAGACCTCGCCATATATATTGTCCTATAATATTAATGCACTTGCCAATTGTTTGTTTTTTCTTAACCAAGTTTCCATGATGATTAATTATCAAACCAACTTAATGAAAAAATTATCCTACAAGACCTCCCCATATATATTGTCTCCCAATATTAACACACTAACAATTATTTATTTATTTTTTTTCTAAACCAAGTTGCCTTGATGTTTAATTATCAGACCAAATTCAAGAAAAAAGTATCCTACAAGACCTCTCCATATATATTGTCCTACAATATTAATGCACTAACCAACTGTTTGTCTTTTCAGAACCAATTTGCCATGACGAGTAATTTTCAATATATATATGTATATACACACACATATGGGCAGAAAATTCATATTTCAATTCAAAAAATTAATCTCGGCCTCTTCCACTGATCAAGTTGACCAGCCAGCTTTTATGCATTGGGAGAGGACACCTTTTCAAGAGAAGGAGCCCATTTTCAAATACGTTATGGCGCTAAATGAGGAGTTGGGAAATGATGTGGAAGGCCTAGGGGATAAAGATGCTGGCATGGGCCCTATGGCTTAAATTATAACCTAAAGGATGGTTGGGTGGCGGATGAACTCTGCCTAAAAAGCAGGCATTGGAAACGTTTAGCAAGAGAGGCCAATCATAATAAGCCCATTGGAAAAAGAGGCTTGAAGGCTGGGAAAAGGGAGGGCCCAACCCCGGTGCAAGAGTTGGATCCCAATAATTTAAACCAAAAACGAAGGAAAGGTCTGAAACGGAGTGATAGTAAATTGGAGAATGAAACCACAGAGAATGAAATTGAGAGCATGGATGGCGGAGTGGCGGTGCCTACGGCGCAGCACCGCCGAGCCTCATGAGCATCCTTGCCTGGAATTGTTGGGGTCTCGGATCCTCCCTAGCAGTTTGTACACTCACCGATGTGGTGAAAGAAAGGGATCCACTGCTAGTTTTTCTTTCGGAGACAAAAGCAGGTACGGGTAGAATAAAAGGGATTCAAAACAAATTAAACTTCATACAAGGGATTGTGGTTCCGAGTGATGGAAGAAGCGGAGGGCTGGCATTGCTGTGGAGAGAGGGTTCAGAGGTGACCTTCAAGAGATGTTCGCATTCCCACATAGATGTGGTAGTTCGAGATGGGTCATCGCCAACCCTATGGCGTGCTACTGGTTTTTACGGCCATCCAAACACAAGTATAAGACACACCTCTTGGCAACTTCTGGAAATGTTGAGAGATCAGTGTGTGATGCTATGGGTTATTTTTGGGGACTTCAATGAAATCACGCACCAACACGAGGGATTAAGAAAAGAAATGAATGAAATGCTGGTCAGGGAAGAAATTATATGCAGCCAAAGGTTTAGAGCATCATGGATTAAATGGGGTAATCGCAATACTAAATTCTTTCATGCTACGGCTAGCCAAAGAAGACGAAGGAACAAAATTGGGGGGCTTCAGAATGTAAACGGAGAATGGCAAGAGAACCAGGAGGATATTGAACACATCGTTCTCGAGTATTTCGAGGGTATTTTCAAGTCAGACCATCCTTCGAATTTTGATGCAAGTTTGAGTGCAATAAACCAAAGGATATCTCCGGAGATGAATGAGAGCTTGACAGCTGAGTTCAAGGCAGAGGAGGTTTGGTGAGCATTGAAGCAGATGCACCCCATAAAGGCCCCAGGGCCAGACGGTATGTCCCCGATCTTTTTCCACCATTACTGGGATATTGTGGGTTCTGAGGTGATTAACTGTGTTTTAAATTCTCTTAATTCTGGTGTGATGCCTTGCGGAATTAATGAAACTTATATTTGCCTTATCCCTAAAGTAAAATCACCCCAAAAAATTACTGAATATAGACCGATCAGCCTATGCAATGTTATCTACAAAATAATTTCTAAAGTGCTTGCTAATAGACTTAAAAGTAAGCTTGAAGAGATTATTGATGAGTCCCAAAGTGCCTTTGTTCCGGGTAGGCTCATTTTGGATAATGTCTTGGTGGCTTTCGAAACTATGCACAGCATAGACCAGAGGAGAAAGGGGAAATAGGCTTTTATGGCAGTAAAGTTAGATATGAGTAAGGCCTACGATAGGGTCGAATGGGCTTATTTAGAGGCAGTGATGAGGAGAATGGGCTTTCATGAGAGGTGGATCTCTCTTAGTATGATGTGTGTGACCACAGTGGAGTACTCGGTGCTGATTAATGGGGAAGCAAAAGGAAAAATTAACCCAACTAGAGGTCTAAGACAAGGGGATCCTATATCCCCTTACCTCTTCCTGCTTTGTACAGAAGGGTTATTTGCTATGCTTAAGAAGGAGGAGAGGGATGGACATCTTAAAGGTGTGGCTGCATGTAGAGGGGCTCCACGTGTATCCCACTTGCTCTTTGCTGATGATAGCATAGTTTTTTGTAGAGCATCAATGGAGAAATGTGATAGGCTTATCAAAGTTTTGGAGGAGTTTGAAGGTGACTTGGGGCAAAAGCTAAACAAGGAGAAAACCTCCCTTTTCTTCAGTAAGAACACCACTAGAGAGATCCAAGAATATGTACAGCGAAGATTTGGGGCTCAAATCATCCACCACCATGAGAAATACCTAGGTCTGCCACCTTTAATTGGTAGAGGGAAACGTAAAGCTTTTAACCGAATTAAGGATCAAGTGGGGAGACACTTAGCCGGGTGGAAAGGAAGGTTGTTGTCAAATGTAGGCAGGGAGATCCTCATCAAGGCAGTGGCCCAAGCCACTCCCACGTACACGATGAGCTGCTTCAAAATCCTGGAGTCTCTGTGCAACAAGCTGAATTCCATGATTAGTTGCTTTTGGTGGGGTCAGAAGAATAGGGAAAGAAAGATGGCATGAGTCTCATGGAATAAATTATGCACTCCAAAGGAAAGGGGAGGTATGGGATTTAGGGATTTAAAAGCCTTTAACTTGGCCTTACTTGCTAAGCAAGGCTGACGAATCCAGAAAAATCTGTCCTCTTTGATCTGTAGAGTCTTCAAAGCAAAATACTTTGCACAATGCTCCTTTTGGGAAGCCCATGTGGGAAAGAGATCGTCCTATGCATGGTGAAGCATCATGGCAGCCAGGGAGGTAGTAGAAAGGGGGTCAAATTGGTCTATTGGAAATGGGGAACAAGTTAGTATTTGGAAAGACCATTGGATCCCATCCCCGAGCTCATTCAAAGTTGCAAGCCCAAGACCTCCTCATACTGATTCTGAGCTAGTGGCAAGCCGCATTGATAAGGATAGAAGAGGGTGGGATGTTTCCAAAGTTAGAAATACCTTCATGCCCCAAGAAGCCCAAGTAATCCTTGGCATTCCCATCAGTCCTAGACTACCCCAGGACTCGTGGATATGGGCTTGGACTCCTAGTGGTAATTTTACTGTCAATAATGCATATAAAGTGGCCCAGCTGCTGTTGAGGGAGGTGGACCAAAAGCTGGAATGGGGGGAAAGCTTAAACAATTCAGGTATGCAAAGTGTGTGGAAGCTGATCTGGAGTTTGAATTGCCCTCACAAGATTAAACACTTTATGTGGAGAGCTTGCCTGAACATACTCCCAACAAAACACTAGCTAAGACGCAGGGGGATTGGGCGAGATGGTAATTGTGATTTGTATGGCTGCTGTGAAACGATAGGACATGCTTTGTGGGGATGTAAACTGGCAGGGGAAGTTTGGGGAAATACAAGACTGAAGTTGCCTTTCTTTTAGATTACACCAAGGGACTTTATAGATGTTGTGTGGGAAACTAAGCTTAAGAAACCTGAAATTGACTGGGAATTATTTGCGATCACAGCGTGGAGTCTGTGGAGTAATAGGAACTCATTCTGTCATGGAGGGAAGTGCAAAGCAGCAGATTTGATAGTGCGAAAAGCGTCTGCATACGTGAAGGAAGTTAGACAGAAAAATGAGATCCAGAGCAGACCTTTGCGTTTAGCTGTGCAACATTGGACTCCATCGAGAAGGGCGCGATACAAGGTCAATGTTGATGGGGCGGTGTTTAAAGAATTAGGTTGTTGTGGGGTGGGGGTGGTCATCAGAAACGAGGCAGGACAGGTTATGGGAGCGATGAGTAAAAGGGTGGAGTTGCCTTTAAAAGCGCTAGAAACAGAGGCGAAGGCAGTGGAGGAGGGCATTGGTCTTGCAAGGGATCTCAGTCTTAGTGATATTTGTGTGGAAAGCGATGCTCAGGCTGTAACAAAAGCTTTCAGCGCTAAGAGTCTTGTGAGTGCTATCCAAAAGGTGATTAAAGGGATAAAAATGGACCTTAGGATGTTCAATTCGTGGGAAGTTAAACACGTCTGCAGAACCAAAAATTCTGCAGCACATATCATGGCAAAGTTTGCCAAGTCTGTAACTAACTGCTGTATATGGGTGGAAGATACCCCACCTATTATTACAAATCAATTGTTGTTTGATGTAGCTCATTTGAGCATTAACTCAGTTTAATGAAAGTTCAGTTATCTTGTTTATAAAAAAAAAAGAAAAAAAAAAGAGTAATATACACTAGCACACACAATCCCATCTCAATTAAACTCAAAATCCTCCCCATATGATATTCAAACCTAAAGAACAACTCCAACGCTTAAACCCATAGACAACTTCTTCCTCTCCTTTGAGCAACGGAACCCCGCTACTGGTGCCACCGCACACCTCGTCTCTGGAGCTGTCGCCGCCGCACCTTGAAATTGCCACAATTGAGAGAAACAAAGTAAAAGGTCCATATAATTTTCAAGGTTGCACCACCTATCTCACCAAATTCAATGGCTCCCTAGGTTCACTTGATAAAAAATTTTGAAACAAACATTCAATTTCTAGTATTTAAGAGGCAATTTGTTTTGCATATATGAAAAAAAAAAAATCCAAGCTAGCTGATGAAAAAAAAAAAAAAAAAACCCACAATCAGATTGATTTTAGGGTTTGAACCTACCAAGAATCTAATCAAAACCCATGAAAAAACCAAAAAAAAATCAAAATCCATGCCAAATCAACAAAACCCATACCAATATAAACAGATTAATATCCAAAAAATTATCCCAAACCCATCAAATCACGAAATCCAAAGTTTGGGGAAATAGCAAATCATAAAAGAACACACCATAGGTTTGGTGTGGTGGCGCCAACTCCAGAGACGAGGTGTGTGGCGATGCTAGCAACAGGGCTTTGGTGCTCAAAGGAGAGGAAGAAGTCGTCTCTAGGTTTAGGCGTTGGAGGAGTTGTTCTTCAGGTTTGAATTGTATGGAGAGGATTTTGAGTTTAATTCAGATGGGATTGTGTGTGCTAGTGTGTATTACTCTTTCAATAAAGAATTGACGTGGTAGTGTTTAATTGGTGGCATAAATTAGCCCCTTTACGCCATGTTCGGACCGAAGGTTTACTCTTATTCCTATATATATTGACTCCATTGTAATTGAATGTGGAAGTAATATATCCTCTCATATGAATGCACAGGTGGATGACCACATTTCCCCGGATTGGGGGGATTCTCAAAAAAAAAAAAAAAAAAAGGGGTGGATGACCACTTAATTAGATTGAAATTTACATATACGTTGCTCTTTAGATTTCTTTCTTATTTTTCTATTATTTCACAACAGAAAACATATTATTAGATTTTTTTTTTTTTCCCTGTTAGAATCCCTACAATCTTTTATCCTCCAACGATTTATCAAATACTGATTTTCTAGAAAAAAATAAAAAGACGAACTATGTTTCAAGATATTTTTACTCTAACCAGTAATCCAAGATGGTTCAACCTCAAAGAAGCAATTTCTATATGCTCATGCGTCCTATACCTGTACAGATTCATGATTTTCTTGACAGCAAATTCCGCACGGCTCAATTTAAGATTAACTGATCCATAATTGAGGAGTACGTTGCTGATACGTCCTGGGAATATTAATGCACTTACCAAATGTTTGTTGAATAATAATGAACCAAGTTGGCACGGCCTTGGGAATATCAATTGCAACTTAATACTGAAGGCCCTGTATTGAAAAATGTAGCATAATTCCAAATTCAAAACGACGAATCCGTCCTATGATCCACTTTGAACCAAAGTTTATATATACATATTTTATCCTTTTAATCATGAAAAAGTTCATCAATGTACTAAGAATATTAGTTTATGGAATATTTTTAGAAACGTTTTATGAGAAAATGAAAAAATAATCTACTTTTTTGACAAATTTTTATATGGGTTATGTTATCGACTGTTTTTAAGGCAATTATTATTATTATTATTTTTTTAGATACAAAGACAATTGTTAATAAACCATGAAGATATTATAATTTCTCGGGATTTTGAGTTGTACTGGGCTGTGGCCAGTGGGTATATATATAATATACTGAGTTGTGTATCACAATGTGGTGGTGAAAATTTGGCAATAAAAATATGAAAAAGGAAATAATATTTAATTGTAATATCTTTTTTTTGAATTATTTAATTGTAATATTGTTAGAGTATTGAAACTGATGTATGTGTATAAAAAAAAAAATAGTTAACTAAACTAACAAAATTATTATTTTTTTGGATTAGTTTGACTAAAAATTGAGGAGGCTGATTTTATTTTATTTTATTTTATTTTATGTTAAGATAGTTTCAACATATGACATCTGCTTCTAATAATAGCTCATTATCATCAAATCAAGATACCAATCAGGTTTTAGTATAGGCGGAGATTGAATCTCAAATCTCTTATTCAACTATTAGAAACTTTACCAGTTGAACTAATTGGAACTCATAGGAGGCTAATGTGAATACTCAACTACACTACGACCTTTCATTAAATTGTCATGTGAATAAACCTTGAAAAAGAAAAAAGAGTTAGCATGGGGTTGCCAATATTAATTGCCACTTAGAGTCTATTTAAGAACGACTTATTTAGCTGAAATTGAAAATCTTTTGTTGAAAGTATTGTAGATAAAACTAAAGTTAGCTAAAATAGTACAGTGAAACCCATGAATAGCATAAAAAAAATGTAATGAGACCTATAAATAGTAGCAAAAATAAGCTGAATAGTAAAAAAAAGTTGGCTTTTTAAGCCAATGCCAAACACAACCTTAATGTTGAAGGTGATGTGAAGGCCTCGCATTGTAGCAAAGTTTCAAATTGAAAACCACAAATCTATCCTATCCACCTGTCCATCTAGAATCAATGTTATTAATTAAATTTTCATGTGATTTTAAGGTGCCAACTTTTTTTTTTTTTTGAGCATTGAAGATAATAACAAAATTTTTATAGGCCAACTCAAAAAAAAAAAAAAAAATTCATTTAATCTATTGACCTTTCATTAAATTGTCATGCGAATAAACCTTGAAAAAGAAAAAAGAGTTGGCATGGGGTTACCAATATTAATTGCCACTTAAAGTTGAAGGTGATGTGAAGACCCCGCATTGTAACACAGTTTCAAATTGAAAACGACAAATCCATCCTATCCACCTGTCCATCTAGAATTAAAGTTATTAATTAAATTTTCATGTGATTTTAAGGTGCCAACTTTTTTTTTTTTTTTTTTAAGCATCGAAGATAATAACAAAATTTTTACAGGCCAACTCAAAATTAAAACAAATTCATTTAATCTTTTTTTTTTTTTTTTTTGCTGAATAAATTCATTTAATCTATTGACCTTTCATTAAATTGTCATGCGAATAAACCTTGAAAAAGAAAAAGAGTTGGCATGGGGTTACCAATATTAATTGCCACTTAAAGTTGAAGGTGATGTGAAGACCCCGCATTGTAACACAGTTTCAAATTGAAAACGACAAATCCATCCTATCCACCTGTCCATCTAGAATTAAAGTTATTAATTAAATTTTCATGTGATTTTAAGGTGCCAACTTTTTTTTTTTTTTTTTTTTAAGCGTTGAAGATAATAACAAAATTTTTACAGGCCAACTCAAAATTAAAACAAATTCATTTAATCTTTTTTTTTTTTTTTTGCTGAATAAATTCATTTAATCTATTGACCTTTCATTAAATTGTCATGCGAATAAACCTTGAAAAAGACAAAAGAGTTTGCATGGGGTTACCAATATTAATTGCCACTTAATGTTGAAGGTGATGTGAAGATCCCGCATTGTAACACAGTTTCAAATTGAAAACGACAAATCCATCCTATCCACCTGTCCATCTAGAATCAAAGTTATTAATTAAATTTTCATGTGATTTTAAGGTGCCAACTTTTTTTTTTTTTTTTGAGCATTGAAGATAATAACAAAATTTTTATAGGCCAACTCAAAATTAAAAAAAAAATTCATTTAATCTATTGACCTTTCATTAAATTGTCATGCGAATAAACCTTGAAAAAGAAAAAAGAGTTGGCATGGGGTTACCAATATTAATTGCCACTTAAAGTTGAAGGTGATGTGAAGACCCCGCATTGTAACACAGTTTCAAATTGAAAACGACAAATCCATCCTATCCACCTGTCCATCTAGAATTAAAGTTATTAATTAAATTTTCATGTGATTTTAAGGTGCGAACTTTTTTATTTTTATTTTAAGCGTTGAAGATAATAACAAAATTTTTACAGGCCAACTCAAAATTAAAACAAATTCATTTAATCCTTTTTTTTTTTTTTTTTGCTGAATAAATTCATTTAATCTATTGACCTTTCATTAAATTGTCATGCAAATAAACCTTGAAAAAGACAAAAGAGTTGGCATGGGGTTACCAATATTAATTGCCACTTAAAGTTGAAGGTGATGTGAAGACCCCGCATTGTAACACAGTTTCAAATTGAAAACGACAAATCCATCCTATCCACCTGTCCATCTAGAATTAAAGTTATTAATTAAATTTTCATGTGATTTTAAGGTGCCAACTTTTTTTTTTTTTTTTTTAAGCGTTGAAGATAATAACAAAATTTTTACAGGCCAACTCAAAATTAAAACAAATTCATTTAATCCTTTTTTTTTTTTTTTGCTGAATAAATTCATTTAATCTATTGACCTTTCATTAAATTGTCATGCGAATAAACCTTGAAAAAGAAAAAAGAGTTGGCATGGGGTTACCAATATTAATTGCCACTTAAAGTTGAAGGTGATGTGAAGACCCCGCATTGTAACACAGTTTCAAATTGAAAACGACAAATCCATCCTATCCACCTGTCCATCTAGAATTAAAGTTATTAATTAAATTTTCATGTGATTTTAAGGTGCCAACTTTTTTTTTTTTTTTAAGCATCGAAGATAATAACAAAATTTTTACAGGCCAACTCAAAATTAAAACAAATTCATTTAATCTTTTTTTTTTTTTTTTTTGCTGAATAAATTCATTTAATCTATTGACCTTTCATTAAATTGTCATGCGAATAAACCTTGAAAAAGAAAAAAGAGTTGGCATGGGGTTACCAATATTAATTGCCACTTAAAGTTGAAGGTGATGTGAAGACCCCGCATTGTAACACAGTTTCAAATTGAAAACGACAAATCCATCCTATCCACCTGTCCATCTAGAATTAAAGTTATTAATTAAATTTTCATGTGATTTTAAGGTGCCAACTTTTTTTTTTTTTTTTTTTTTAAGCGTTGAAGATAATAACAAAATTTTTACAGGCCAACTCAAAATTAAAACAAATTCATTTAATCTTTTTTTTTTTTTTGCTGAATAAATTCATTTAATCTATTGACCTTTCATTAAATTGTCATGCGAATAAACCTTGAAAAAGACAAAAGAGTTTGCATGGGGTTACCAATATTAATTGCCACTTAATGTTGAAGGTGATGTGAAGATCCCGCATTGTAACACAGTTTCAAATTGAAAACGACAAATCCATCCTATCCACCTGTCCATCTAGAATCAAAGTTATTAATTAAATTTTCATGTGATTTTAAGGTGCCAACTTTTTTTTTTTTTTTTGAGCATTGAAGATAATAACAAAATTTTTATAGGCCAACTCAAAATTAAAAAAAAAATTCATTTAATCTATTGACCTTTCATTAAATTGTCATGCGAATAAACCTTGAAAAAGAAAAAAGAGTTGGCATGGGGTTACCAATATTAATTGCCACTTAAAGTTGAAGGTGATGTGAAGACCCCGCATTGTAACACAGTTTCAAATTGAAAACGACAAATCCATCCTATCCACCTGTCCATCTAGAATTAAAGTTATTAATTAAATTTTCATGTGATTTTAAGGTGCGAACTTTTTTTTTTTTTATTTTAAGCGTTGAAGATAATAACAAAATTTTTACAGGCCAACTCAAAATTAAAACAAATTCATTTAATCTTTTTTTTTTTTTTTGCTGAATAAATTCATTTAATCTATTGACCTTTCATTAAATTGTCATGCGAATAAACCTTGAAAAAGACAAAAGAGTTTGCATGGGGTTACCAATATTAATTGCCACTTAATGTTGAAGGTGATGTGAAGATCCCGCATTGTAACACAGTTTCAAATTGAAAACGACAAATCCATCCTATCCACCTGTCCATCTAGAATCAAAGTTATTAATTAAATTTTCATGTGATTTAAGGTGCCAACTTTTTTTTTTTTTTTTTTTTTAAGCGTTGAAGATAATAACTAAATTTTTATTGGCCAACTCAAAATTTTTATGATAATTCTATGCGATCTAGAAAGGGGAGATGAGCTTACATATTATGTTAAAATCATTGAAACTTTTACGTGACACTTGTCTTAAATCTAGAGGAAGGAATTGGAAAATTTTAATGGAAGAGATCATTTCTCTTTATTTTATGCATATTTAACATAAATAAAAGTATGGATTCCATTGAAAGCTTAATGATGATGGCATCTCATGTATGCGGTTTGAATTCATACCTTTCTCTTAAAATAAAAACGTATGCATCTACTAGGAATTGTGTATGAAGTTGTGTTTATCGTAAAGATGAAAGATAATAAAGATCAGTGCAACATTTGGAATCACTCGGTGACTCTCAACATCATTCTCCCACATTCGAAAACTCTAACGCGCCCAGAAAATTTAAGCGACAAACCTTCAGAAGAATGGATTGTGATCCAGATGGAGGAGTTTAAAATTTCCGCGCAAAATGTTGAAGAGATGACATTCAAACTGGAGGACTGATTTTTCTCCTCATTGGAAGAGTGGGCTCGTTGTGAAATGTGCACAAATTCGACCAAAGAACTTCTAGGCACTTGGATAGTAAGCTCTATCTATGTATCCAAAGCAAGGGAATAAGGATCTACCATGAATATAAGAAGCATCTAATAATTACTTCAAGGAAATATCAAATATGTGGTCATCTATATAGAATTAAATACACCTCAATTGCACAATTTAAATAGAATTAAGTACACTTTAATTGTATCCAATACAATGAGAAATTATACAGTCTTCTGGTGGATCACATCACTTATCCACCATTCCATTAAAAAACTTCTCACTTGTTTAAAATTACTAAGAAAAAATTTATAATTCAACAATTTTAAACAAATGAGAGTCTTTTAGTAGAATTGTGTAGCATGTCACTTGTCCACCATGAGAACTTTATAATTTCTCACAATACAAGATGTTCTATCTTGAAAATGATAGTGAGTGACACAATAAAATACACAACTTTTACTACAACTAGTCCAGTATTCACTCAAAAGTTGTATATTTTATTATTGTTCTAACATTTTTCATTCTTTAAAAAGAAATTTATTTTTCGTCCTAAAAAAAAGGCTCCTCCTTCCTCTCCCCCTCTCACTCTGTTGCTCTGGCCACACATACCAAAACACAAACAAAACTACCCTTTTGATGAAAGTACCCATTTGGAAGCTAAACCGCCAATGATGCTGATGCCCACAGGTAAACACTTCAGTAATTGAGCAAACTTTTATGACCCATCTGGACTGAGGTGGGAATGAGGGAAAGTGGAGGGAGTAGAGTAGAGTTGGCTAAAAATAAGCTAATTTTGAATCAATTCTACTCTATTCTACTCCTCTTCCCTCTCTCTCAATCCAAATGGGACATTAGTAACTTCAAATTTCTGTATTTCTTTTATATGTTTGTTGACTCCTAATCACTTGGAGTTGTACTAGAATGTTGAATGCGTTTTCTTTTTTCCTAGCTTTAATAATATGCATGTAAATTATCAGTTGATATCAGTATAATGTTTATCAAGAAGAGGAGGTTGATGGAGGTGATTCCTCCAAGTTGGATGAATATGTGGACAGAATGGCAACTACGAGTGTTGGTTCTACTTAGTCTCTCTACCCAAATAATTCTCGTCGTTCTGGGCAAGCGCAGAAAGCGTGTTTCGGGATCTTGGATTAGAATTACTGTTTGGTCAGCCTACTTACTCGCTGACTCAATAGCATTAATGGCTGCTGGCATAATCTCAAATGAACTAGGAGGTGTTTACGATGCCAATGGTTTAGTTGATCCAAAGTATGAGATAATAACATTTTGGGCACCCCTTTTGCTATTGCACCTGGGTGGCCCTGATACCATTACTGCTTATTCCTTGGAAGACAACGAGTTGTGGAAAAGGCACTCATTGGGAGTGGTTGTCCAAGCAATTTCAACATTGTACATTTGGCTCACAGCCTGGACAAGCTCTACTCTTTCCCTACTCTTTTTTTTAATGTTCATCGTTGGGCTTATGAAATACGGAGAAAGGGTAAAGGCCCTCTTCTTGGCAAGTGAAAAAACATTTAGAGACTCAATTTCAGATATCCCTACCGAAAATTCTAAAATAATGGAGAAATATGAGCTGAAGCGGTTGGAGGGCTACCATCTCACAAAACATCTGGTTTTTGAGGTCGAGGTACCAGATCTTTCAACTGATGAATCGTTGAATGATATTCATCCTGATGCAGATGAATTACTTAAAGCGAATCGCCTACTTGAGATGGTCAAACGTCTCTTTACAGATTTCATAATAAGCTCTCAAGATCGGTTAGTATATGCACTTGTTTTATGACTTTATCTATCTACTCTTTATGTTTTATTGTTTAGGAATTCTAGTCATGATCCTTTATTATAACTTAAATCAATGCATATTGATTATCCTCGACTCAGAAAATGATCATAGCTTCCATGGGTCTTAAAAGAGCCTTTTAATTTACTGGTATTGCCTCTTATTCTTTATAAGAAGAGCCAAAGTTTAAATACCCCCTTGCCCAATTGTTTTTGGAACTAAAAATGTAGTTACTAAGAGTTTATTGATGTGGACGAAAACTGTGAGACCGATCCACATAAACCATTTCTTTCTCTCTCTCATTCTCTAACTCTTTTTATTTTCTTCCTTTATATTTTAACAGAGATGTAAGCGTAAAAATATTCCAAAAGCTATCTGCTCTACAGGCTTTCAAGGTTATTGAGATTGAACTTGGTTTTATGTACGATTTCTTATACACGAAGGCAAACGCAATCTACTCTAACTTGGGCATCGCTCTACGAATTATTGCAATCTTTATCATCTCCATTGTATTGGTGCTATTTCCCAGCCTCAAGGAGAGACATCATCACTCTAAGATTGACGTTGTTATAACCTTGGTATTGTTGGCCGTTGCTCTTTTTATGGAGTTGTATGCATTTAGGGAACTACTTATCTCCGACCAGACCGCTTGTTGGTTAATTAAGAATAAAAAAACCAATTGCTTAATATTTGAGCTTTCAAAAGTCATCAATTGTACTTTACGACCTAAATGTATAAAAAAAAAGAGGTGGTCAAATTCCATTGGTCAGTTCAGTCTGCTAAGCTTTTCCTTAAGCAAAAGAACTCTGCCTTGCTATGGAATCCTGCAGAGATTAGGCATTGATGAAATGCTTGATATTCACTTAGCCAAAAGAAGGATGACAAGTGAAAAGCCGGAGATTCAACCATATGATATTCCTCAGGAACACAGTATTGATATAAAATATTTGATCTTTTTGGGGATCAGGGAAATTGTAAAGGAATCGCCGGAAGTGAGTGGCACAAACCTTAAAGATTTGTATAGTAGTTGGGGAGGCCGCACACTTAAAAAGTATCAACTTCGTGATCTTTCTTGGATTGTTAATTTGGAGTTTGACCAGAGCATCCTTATCTGGCATCTTGCTACAGAAATCTGCTACTTCAAAGATTTCATACGTCCAAATGAAATTGTTGCACAGGCCAATGAAAAATCAGGCGAACGAGAACCGCAAAATGAAAGAAGTACAGAAGGTTTAGTGCACCAAAGATGCAATTACCTATCCCGATATATGCTCTACCTTCTAGTAAAGCATCCTAATATGTTACCAATTGGGATGGCACGTATCAAGTTCCGGGACATGTACACTGAGGTCGGAGACTTCATTGGAGAACATACTGGTAAATCAGTTGAACACATTGGACTGGAAGAAGCTTCCCAGGCGTTGAGTAAAGTGAAAACCGACATCATGCTAACAGTTGGAGGAAGAGACAGAGGTAGAAGGGATAGAAGCAATTATGTGATATTCCATGCATGTGAGCTTGCTTCAGCATTGGACGAATGTCATGAGAAATGGGAACTAATTAAAAATGTTTGGCTAGAAATGTTGGGTCATGCTGCTAGCCAATGTAAAGGAAGACTTCATGCTCAACAACTTAGACGAGGAGGGGAGCTACTCACTCATGTATGGCTTCTCATGGCACATTTTGGCTTAAGTGATCACTTCCAGAAATCACGTAGCCGTGTAATAGCTGAAGCTATTATAAGATAGGCTAAAAAATATTATTATTACTATCCTTGTTTGTAGTATATTTTATACTATTTTATATGAAATTGTATTATGTCCCATGTATAATATTTATTTGTGTTATTAAATTTCGGTTATCAACTTCAATTATATAACATAACATGTCATTAAAAAGAAAAGATGATCAAGAATATGAAGCAATTGCTAGACTTAATTGATAAATATTTAATTATTTTTATTAATTTAAACATACAATTATATTTCATATTCTTGATTACGCGGAATTAAATTTACTTTTATCTTTTGTTGCACTTTATTTTCAAAACAACTCAATATGAGCAAAAATATCATATTACCAATCAATCATTTCTTTATAAATTTTATCAATATAATATTAAAATTTATTTTACATAAATAATTAGTGTGCCACCTATAAGTAACTAGTATATGGAAATAAATGCATTTACCTTATTAATACTCTATATGATTACATAGCACAAATTTAGACTACTTTAGCGTGTCTTTGACAAAGAATTTGATAAATAAACAGATTTTTATAAATGAAGGGATTTACATCTCCATCATTTAAAATCCCATCATTTATAAAATTCTTTGTTTGGCTATAAAAATTTACAAACGATGGAATTTTAATCAAAGTAATCAAATCGGCTACCATTGCTGAATTTGATCTTCATTTCAATGAGCTAATCCTACTAGCGGAAGAGATGATTAATACTCTAGCAATTGGAACCAAAGACTTGGGGCTTGTTTGTTACCGTCGTTTAAACAACATTTTTCTGTGTTTAAATAATATTACACGTATTTTCATATACTTTTTCTCTTATATGTATTTCTAAAAGATATAAACAACATTATGAGAAATCTCTTACTAAACGAGTCTTTGAAGTTCGGGACAATACTTACATACTCTTATAACAGTACTCCGACTCTCATAAAGAAAGTGGGCCCCATGATGGGTCCCACATGTGGGGCTCACAGCGGAGGATTGTACATATTCTTGGAATAGTACTCCAGCTCTCTTAAAGAAAGTGGGCCCCATGGTGGGTCCAACATGTGGGGCTCACGGCAGAGGATTGTAGGTTTCAAGCTTGGCACCGCCAATGCTGCGGGCCGTACTTACAAATAAAAACAGCTCATTTCCTTAATGAATCCCAGACGACCATAAACAACCAAGTCTACCCCCAGGTCTTCTCTCTCTCTCTCTCTCTCTCTGTGAAAACAGGTTCTGGAGGAAATACTAAAGACGTGCTATATATACTAACGACAATGAACCAGACGTGCTCCTTTCTTTTTCGGTTTTTGATACATGAAAGTGTGCTTATGATTTGGTGGTTTTTTTCTTTATGTGGGGTTGAGTTTAGCTCTTTATTTCATTCATTTTCTTTCTTTGGTTGCCTTTTTTGGTGGCTAGTGAGGCACCGGATCGGCAGGTTGTAGAGGTCCAACAAGTAGAACAAACCAGCAGTGATGAGACGAACTCAGTCGAGGAAATGGAAATGGAAACTGATGAAATCAAACAAGTTGAACAAAATAGTGAGGCAAACCCAGTCAAGGGAAATGAACTCACAACAAAGAGAGGAACAAAGCCCCCACTTAATTTCCGGGAGATTTTGACAGAGAAAAACATACCTATGGACAGATTCGACAAGTCTTCCCCTGACGAGTTGTGTAAACAAATCTATGCTGGAGTGTTCTTAGAGCGGAATGCACTGGCAAGTTCTCTGTAATACATAGATGGAACATTATCATATAATCAGTACATATTTCATAGTCATTCTCTGTAATATTAAATATATTTATTATCTAACCCTTATCTGCAAATCCAAAATAATGCACCAATATTTAATATGTTTGCATTATATGTTTCATAAATAGTTGCTAGAATATAGTTCATTCTCTTTATCTGTGTTCTTCTTTGGTTTAATAATTTTTTGTTAAAAAAAAAAAAAAATTTAATCCCAAATAATAATTTCTGCTTTTTTAAAAATATTGTTTTCTCAAAAATAATTTATAGTAAATTTATGGAAATTTTTTATGTAAGAAAATTAAAAACAAAACAAAACAACATCATTTTGGGATAACATGAAAACTTAATTGGATAAATTTAAAAATTAGAAAACTTAATTAAACGAAATTGAAGTTACAGGCCTAAATTGAATTTTAGGTAATATTGAAAGGTGCCATTTGTAATTTGGCCTTATTTTTATGTGTAGGACTTTTGTAAAAGTAAGAGGTCTAATGGCAATGATTGGCTTAAAAAATTAACGGCAATGATTTAATGTTACTATGGTTTTAGGATTTTTATTTCTTGAAAGAATGGTTTTAGGAATCGCATCTTATAAATAGAAAAGTAACCTGTTATTATTATTTTTGTTACAGTTATTTTTCGTTTTCCCATTATATATTATGCTTTTCATGTTCGTATTCATAGTTCATCCCACTGTAGAAGTATTATGTTGACGAGAAGTTAAACAAGAATTGCTTCGTAGTGTTTCCCAAAAAACTGTCTATCAGTTGGATTGATCAGCATTGGAGATGGATCAAAGAGAAAGATACAAGGTATGTTAAGACCTTCAAATATATATACGGAGATATTTGTAGCTCTAGCACAAATTTTGTTTAATTTAATTTTCTTTTTTAATCTTACTTGGCTTTACAGCGGTGAAGTCATTGAAGTGGCTGAGCTATCAGAAGTATGTTGGTTAAACATTGAAGGGAAGATTCGTTCAATTGATCTCACCTGGAGCTGAGTATGAAGTTGTGTTTGTCGTAAAGATGAATAATAGGTACTATAGGTACTCCTGGAAGAACTCTGTGACTCTTACGATAATTCTCCCAAGTTCGAAACCTCTAACTCGCTCAGAAAATTTAAGTGGAAAACCCATAGGAATTTGGATTGACGTCAAGGTGGGTGAATTTAGAATGACACCAGAAAATGTTGGAGAGATTACATTCAAACTGAGTGAATATTCTTCAGAATGGAAGGGGGGGCTTGTCCTGAAATGTGCCATCATTCGACCGAAGAACGACCAGGCACATGGATGTTAAGCTTTATCTATCTATCCAGAGTGGAGAATGTGTGCTCGTGTGTAATAAATAAGCAACTTTTATATAAGGGTCAATAATCCGTGCAATATACGGAAACGTTTAATCTATTCTGTTGAGAGATTTGTAATTTAGTGATTTACATTGTACACTCTCCTTCACGAGAAGAACCATAATTCAAATTCCCTGTGCTTGTTTGTTTGGTCATCTTATCAATTTCATCTTGCACCTCCATCTATGGACGGAGGGATGGAACAAAATAAACCACATTGCTCATTATTTTATTATTATAACATTTCCAAAAACCTTAATTCCCAAAAGTGTTTCTCTGTATTTCAACCTTTTGTCTCTCTTCGCTCTAACTTTCTCTCTTTTTTTTTTTTTCTTTCCAAAATCAGACACAGAGTTTCATCAAAACAAAAACCATGGGGTGTGTGTCTTCCAATCTACTTAACCATGATGAAGAGTGAAAGCTTGATAGTCTAAATGCTAGAACTTGTTTAGACCCCCAATTCTTAATTACGGTTTAATTAATTTTAAGCTTAATATGCCTAATGTGCATATGTGTGATTAACAAATTAATTAATCAAAGCATTCAACAATTGCATGAATGGGCATAAAGATGAAATACTAAAATGTAAAGGGCAGTAAGGAAAAGAATAGCAAACTCAAGATAGCACGGCGATGTATTATCAAAGAGGAAAACCAAAGAACTCGATGTAAAAACCTTTCTATAACCCTCCAAGCCGAAAAGAATCACAAGTGAATAAGTTGAAGTATAAGGATAACCAAAAAGACCCTCCAAGCCCAATCTGCCTAAAGTACTTGAGCCCTCCAAACTCTAGCTACTAACGCAGGCTTGATTATGTGCACACAGGTTTGTTTATGAGTGCGCATGATCCTGCCCAGAAACCCTAATTTTATTTTATCCATTTTTGTTTCTGTTTTCACATGTGATGCTTCTGTTTAGCCCATTTCTCGTATATTTATGGTTTTAAGCTTCTGTTTCACATGTTTAATTGCTTGTTTGCCTTTCACATGTTAGAATTAAGGTTTAGTGCTTTCTTTGTTTTAATGCCATGAACACGCATTCACATGTCCATGCATGAATGCCATAGATATTGAGTTGTTACAAGGTAAGTTATGGATCCATATGTACATGCATTTGTTTGTTCTACAGGCTTAACTCTTCTTTGATGAATATGTGTATGTAACTCTATATGCAATACTCTAAATGATGTCATGATTCGCTTGCTGCCTATATCCTTGCATTGATTTGATGATACTTGCTTCTGCCTAGATGAGATATGATGATAGTAACATGCTAGGATTTATGTTATGCCATACTAGAATGCTAGGTTGGTTTGACATGTATGCTAGATGAATGTTAGGAGATACCATGTTAGATGAATGTTAGGTTGGATGACAAGCATGATAGATGTATGGTTATGGATGATTGATGTCATGTTGTGTATTTAGATGTATGCTAGTGTGTGTGTGTGTGTGAGTTAGAATGCAAATATTGAGTGTGCCCTCAATAAGGTTAAGACATAAAACACAATGAGAGGAAGCCAACCTTAAGGTTGGGTGGTTTTGGGTGCCTAACACCTTTTCAAGACCGTATCTTAACTCCGAACCCATATTCCTGATAGTAAGATCAAAAAGGTCATTCTTCAAGATGACACTATATATATGGTTCTTAGACCGTTGCAAAAGCTAGATGGCGACTCCCATCCATTGCGTCCACACACACACAATAATAAATCTCCACCTTGGCTTGAATTTGGTCAAGCTCCATAATATGATGGCCATGTGTTATGCATATGACAACTTTATTATAAATTTTTTAAAAATTAAAAAATAAATTACGTGCACACATAAACATTTTTTGTCGGCTATTATTGAGATGTATTAATTAATTTCAACTACTGTTAGGATCCGTTTGGTTAGAGAGGTCGAAAATTGGGAGGATAGAAATTATTTTAGTTTCTCTCATTTGTATTTCGTTGAGAGTGTGGAAAAGTGGAAGGATAAAATTTTTTTTTTGTTTAATTGAGAAGAAAAGTAAGGGGATGGAAAATGTAATTTGTAAAAAATTACTCTTTTTCTCTTGCATAAGACATTATATTTTTTTTTTATATTATATTACTCATTAACATATATTATTTTACTTACTCAAATTATTAATGTAACATCTTTGGTGGCTATTTTTGGGTGGGTCTAGTACTGAATGTTTATAAGGAAGAATAAAAAATAAAAACCTCTTGATTCCCTGGTAGTGTTAACCCAAAAGGATATTAAATAAATAAATAAAGAAGAGTAATATTACATATACAAACTTTTTTACAAAATTTTTTAGAAATTACTGATATGGTGAATGGTTACTGATAAATGAAAAAGTGATGTAATAGTGAATCTAGATAAAAACTAATAAAAAAAACTAATCATATTAACAGTTTGTAAAAATATTGTAAAATAGTTTATGACTATACTTGTTATAAACTAGTAAGAACTAAGAACACAGTATAGGGCAAAAATGACATTTTAAAGTGTGAACAGGAAACATCAATTTTCACACTTGTTTTCTCTCGGGCAGATTTTTTTTATTTTTTTGGTGGGCACGGGTAGAAAACAGCCTTGGAGTCTGGAACCACTAGTTTTCCTCTCAATTTTCTCTGGTTACGGGCGTCTCTCTTCCATACCAACTTTTCACCCCAACCAAACCCAGGGTCTTTTTGCATTTTACTCAATTTAATACAGACTAGGCTTCTAAACAATCTTAAATTGCTAATAATTTTGGCATACAAATTTGGTAGCTCATTTGTCTTTCCCCACCCCAATTGTGAGAAAGGAGAAGAGACTGAAGAAGTTATGGCAGCTGAAGTGCACGTATCACTTTTATGTGGAAAATTACAGAAGATGCGTGACGAGGAAAGATTTGTCTTTCCAGGATTGAGAAATCGTGTGGTTACTGCTGTCAATGAACTAGAAAAGATTTTGTGCTTCCTCAAAGCTTCGAAGTCAAACCATGAGATTATCAGTATCAGTCCACGGGAGACCTCGCTTCAGCGCACAGTCAGTAGCAGTACTCCCCAGGAGGCTTCGCTTCTGCGCACTATTTACTCTGCAGAGCACTTAACCGAATGTTTCCTTCTACAAAGGAGACGAAAGGGTGTCATTCAAATTGAAATGCCATTGGCGTTTTCACCATGGACACAGCTATGGTTCAGCTTCAAAATGATGAAGTTAGTGCAGCGCGTGAAAGCTGTATCCATGCAATTTGGTAAGATGCAAGGCCAGCCTATGGTAGACAACACAGAGCTGCCGGACAGACGAGAAATACATGCAGGACAGTGCTGCCGCCGCTGCCACTGCCTTGTTGGGGAGCTTGTAGCTCGACTGATCCACGATAATGAGGCTAGCCTCCGTGTCATTTCACTGGTTAGCAAGGAAGTACATGGCGAAGAATTATGTTTTACAACTTTAGCGAGGGAAGTTTATGACAGACAAGATATTCAGCAGCATTTCAGGTCTCGAGCCTGGCTCAAAGTTTCTAGAGATCCTGAATATAAGAATCTCTTGCTCGCTTTGCTAAAACAGCTTCCAAGTTGTGTAATGAATGACTTAGAGCATATGAATGAGAAAGAACTGTGTGCTATGCTTTTCCAGTTTTTAATGGAGGACAGGTTTCTCATAGTCTTGGATGATGTCCAAACTGTTGATGTTTGGCTCAAGTTTGTCCGTCCATTTGCTGATGCCGTGAATGGGAGTAGGGTCATCCTCACTACTACTAACATAGATGTAGCAAAGCAAGCTGATCCATGGAGTTCTCCGCTTGAACCAAGTCCATTAATTGAGCAGGAGCCGGATGCAATTGTTGTTGTACGTGAAGATGAGGCAAAGAAGCTTGTATCTCGACTGATCAATCACAATGATGATAGCCTCCGTGTGATTTCAGTGGTCGGTGATGAAGCAGTTGGCAGGACTGAATTGGCAAGGAATGTTTACAACAGACTATATATTAGACAGCATTTCCCATGGCGAGCCTGGCTCCATGTTTCCGGAGACCCTGAATATAAGGATCTTTTGCTCATCATACTTAAACAGCTTCCAACAAGCGAATTGAAAGACTTAGATCTTATGGTAGAGGAAGAATTGTCTGATATGCTTCTCAAGTGTTTAATGGAGCACAGGTTTCTAATTGTCTTGGATGATGTCCAAGTCGAATCTGTTTTCAAGCTTTTCCGTTGTTTTGGAGATGCTGTGAATGGAAGTAGAGTGATTCTTACTACTCACGACTTCAATATAGCAAAGAGAGCTGATCCGTGGAGTTCTCCACTCAAATTAAGGCCATTAACTGAGGAGGAGAGTTGGTCGTTGTTCTTGAAGAAGGTAGGCAGACCAAAATATAGTAAAGAACTAAACAACCTCAAGGGAGATATTCTGAGAATATGTGACGGTTTGCCTGTAGCAATCGTTCTGCTGGGAGGGGTTTTGTCAGCTCTAGATTATAAGGAGTGGTCAACGGTGATTGGGCTTGCTGAACAACGAATAGGATGTCCACCCCGTCTTGCAAATATCGTTGATTTTGGCTATGATAAACTTCCATATGTTTTAAAGCCCTGTTTCCTTTATTTGGCTCTCTTTCCTAAAGCCTATGAAATCCCCATACGGAGGCTGTTGCAGTTGTGGCTTGCCGAGGGATTTGTTCAATTCATACCTGATGGGACAATCCCAGAAGATGAGGCCAAAAGATATTTGGAAGAGCTAGTTTGTAGAAACATGATTGAAATAGCAAAATGGAAATCAGATGGAAGCCCCAAAACGTGTCGAATGCCAACTTATCTCTATGATGTCTTCTTGCCAAAAGCTAATGATATCAGATTTCTTCATGTCCACCATTGCAAGACAGATTGCACATGTACAGATTCACCTGAGTCTTCTTCTTCTACTTCTCACATTCGACAGCTACGTTCCTATGTTTCTTTCAACTCAGATTCACCTGAGCCTTACATTCCAAGGCTTGCAGGTAAATTTGGGGTGGAGTGTTCTACTTCTAAATCTCACATTCTACAGCTACGTTCCAATGTTTCTTTCAACTCAGATTCACCTGAGCCTTACATTCCAAGGCTTGCAGATAAATTTCGGGTGGAGTCTTCTACTTCGAAATCTCACATTCGACAGTTACGTTCCTATGTTTCTTTCAACTCCGAGAAACGAGATGCATCCAACACTGGAATTGGTAAGTTTCTTAAAAAAATGATCAAGAGAAGAGGTTTTGTCCTGTTGAAGGTGCTTGATCTAGAGGGTGTCTACAAACCTCAGCTACCCAAGAAACTGGATAAGTTGCAGAATTTAAGGTACCTAGGCTTACGATGGACTGGTCTTGACACATGTCCAGAGTCTGTTGGGGATCTACCGTGTTTGGAGACTTTAGACTTGAAATATACAAACATAACCTCTTTGCCAAGTTCTATTTGGAAGGCAAAGAGGCTTAGACATCTGTATATGGACGAGATGTCCATTCAGAAGCCACCAAAAGAGTCTTCACCTAACCTTCTGACATTATTGGAGCTCCATATTGGTGCTAATAAACCCAAGGAATATGGACTACACAAGTTCACTAGACTTAGAAAATTGGGGCTGACATGCCATTCAAAATCAGCGAAGGAAACAGCCGAGTGCCTCTCACAACTTGATAACCTTCAAACCTTAAGGTTGAAATCAAGAGACCCGTTTGGTCAACCTGTAGAGCTAGAGTTGGGGCCTATGAAGGAACATCAGACTCTCTCAAACTTATATTTATTTGGAGAGATAAAGAAGGATGACATATGTAATGTTCCACGAAACCTCAAAACTCTTACATTGTCGATGTCAGGACTAAAAGATGATCCAATGCCGGTGCTAGGGGAGCTGCTGCCTCAGCTGAACACTCTCAGGCTTTTTGGTCGCTCTTATGTAGGGTCGGATATGACTTGTCATTCTGCCCACTTTCCTAACCTTCGTGTCTTGAAAATGTGGAATCTAGAGCTACTAAAGCAGTGGGAGGTGAAGCAAGGTGCAATGCCTCAACTAGTAGAGTTGGAAATTAGAAGTTGCGAAAAACTTAATAAGTCAGTTAAATTAGAGAAGCTGGATTCCTTGAAGGAGTTGATTTTAACAAACATGCCGCAGAATTTTGTAGAAGATATTAGAAGAAGGATGGGCAGTGGCATATTACTCACGAACAACTGGGAATTTTCTGATTTACATGTAAGTTTTCTCTGCCTTTATTCTTTCTCTATTGTGTATTTTTTGTTGGGTATAAAGAAGGCAGTAGAACAAAAATAAAGTATTTGATTTTTTTAGGGGGTATTTGATTAATTATAATCTATAATGCATATAATAATAATCTATATAAACTCGAAGATATATGGCTTTAGGTTGATTTTTTAATATTTTGCTATCAAAGATTTTAAAATCTCACAATTTTACACATTATTATTATAATATTATTTTTTAATTGAATTTAAATTCCATTCTATATTTAAACCATCCATTGTAATCTTCACATATCATATTTTATTTTAATGTTAGAATATATAATTTAATATACAAGCATAATCATGATAAATACGTAATAATAATTATTATGGTGGGATTGTGTTAATAATTTTTATATTTTAAACATATTGTTCAATGTCTATTATTATGTATATGTAATGTTAATGGGTACCCTTATAATAATTATTAATAAACTATTTTTAAAAAAAATTGACACCACTTTTACAAAAAATATTTAAAAATATCAAAATAATTAATTATTTTATTATTTTTTCATAAATTGTTTCTAAAAATATTTCATATGCCAATATTGTTAGGAATTTGTTAACTTTTCTTTATTATCCACCTAAAAGTAATGGCATATTGTTCTTTCCGGAAAAGAAGCCATACAAAATTTTGTTGTCAGTGAGTGTGGAGCATATACCTCGTTGATTACAGTTGGATTATTTGAATTGCTTTTTCTTTTTTAATTTATTGATGTGTAGGTTAAGTATCAAGATACACAAGTAGAGAAGAAAGAAGAATGGAAGACAGTGGATCATAAGGCAAAATGATCCAGGTGTTCAACTAGGTATGAATACCTTCTAACTCATATTCACTTCTATTAAAGAACACTTATAAATATAATCTTACATTTTTTTTTTTTTTTTTTTTGTTGACTACAATTTTCTTGGAATAGTTTACATGAAGGTGAAACTTCTTAGTGGTAATTAGCTTCTTTTGTTTTGAACTAAAATATTTTCAAACTTAAACTAATTTACAAGTAAAAAATTTTACATGTAAAATATTTCAAGTAATATATTTTTAGTTGTTTGGTATAAGAAGTAAAATATTTCAAGCAAACAACCAAAACTGATGGCTCAACCACCAGAGCTACTAGTGCATGAGGTCCGGTGACCGAATTGTTGGAACCGACAACCGAAACGGTGGTTTAGACGACTAGATTGCCAATGATGGTGTCTCGGATAACCGAATCGTCAGCATCGGTAGCCGAATTGCAGCTTTGGTAATCGGACCTCCAACATTAGTCACCACAACAACGTCTTCGGTGATCGCACTGTCAGTATCGAATGTCAGAATGATGGCTTCAACCATTGGATTCTTCAGAGCAACAACTTCGGCCATCAAACCCTAACATCAATTGTCATAGCAACGGCTTTGGACATTGAATCGATGACCTAGCCACTAAAGAATTTTATGGTCAACAGAAAATATTTTACAAGTTTGAACACATTTTACTTGCATACAAACACTTGAAAATGATAAAACATTTTTTTGGAAAAATATTTTACTTCAAAACAAATGGAAAAAAAACATATACACCTCTTTCTAATATAATATAATGCTGTCATATGAAATACAATGCGGTAACTTTCCGTTGAGAATAAATCAATCTGATCTTGCATTCTCAACTCTAGGATTGAATATTTAGTGTGCTCTCAAGACATTATATTCATACTAACTTGTTATTCCCTAACCACCTGTTTGTATGATTCATAGAACATTGGAACCATTCATGATTGCTCGTTGATCTTTGTGAGATCGAGGTTCGTAATAAATTAAATTAAATATCTAAAAATATATTTTTTTTATTGTGATAAATCAAATTAGTTTATATATATATATATATATATATATTCTTTTGGGAATATATATGATCACACTCTTCAAGACATTTGAGATGTATTTACAAATTTGGACATTTGGATGACGGTAGGCATACATGATACAACAATAGTGAATTTCAATTTTGTTATATTGTGCCTTTAATTTATATAACAAAATTTAATACAAAGATAAGCCTATATTTATTTTTACTATACCAAAAATGGTTAATGTTTTTTTTTTTTTTTTTGGAGAAAGAAATGATTAATGAAATTGATATTACAGTACAAATTAAACTACAAAGTGAGAGTAATCTTTCCTTCTAATAATTATGATATCATGTTTATATTATTTTTTTTTTGGAGCTATCTTAGAATTTTTTTTATAATTTTTTTTTATATTATTAGAGAGAGAGAGAGAGAGAGAGAGAGAGAGAGAGAGCTCCTAAGTAAATTAAAGTTTTTAACGCAGGATTAAAGCTTATGGAGGCTGGATTCCAGCGCTGGAGTACTCTTGGACATGGTGGAGTCTGGAGTGCAAGAACACAACCGTCATTCAAACCTTTAACGTGCTATTGTTGATGAATGGTTGTTAATTAAAATGCGCTTCCTGAGACTCTCAGAGTGACCTGGATTTTCTTGAAATTGTTTCTGCAATTACTAGAGTGAGTAAACCGTAGCTAGCACTGTTGGCCTTGGAATGGAAGATCACAATGATTTCATGAGTTTCTTTTGACTTTCTCCATAAAAATGAAATTCTTTTCTAAGGGGACACCAAGTATAGCTAACAAATTGTACATAAATTTTGTCCATCAAATATTATAATCATTTTATATAAAACATTAATTCCGAAACAATACACTAATATTAATTAATACCGAATATTTCGTTCCCCTAATCAAAACCGAATGCATTGTATTGTTAAAGAAATTTATGGCATTTGCCGGAATGCCCTAGGCAGCTTTACCTCTCATTAAAACAATTTTGATCAGAGGAACCGATGTGGATAAGTTAGGTTGCTCTCCTTTCATTTTTCAACAATTACATAGTACTAATGTGCTACTTATTACATGTGGGCTTTCAGCTTTAAGTTACAAAGATAACTGATCCATCAAAAAATAAACAATAAAGCTAATGGTATACAAAAATTCACAACAATTTTACAAAACTTCAATTTGCCTACTACCTCACACTTAGGAGTTAGGCCATTAAAAAAAAAATTATAGAATGGTGAGACCAAATGTAAGATGTTAGACAAATTGAAGGGTGTTATGAAATTGTTGTTCATTTTTGTTGTAACCCTAGAAATCTTTCAATGATAACTTGGAAGAGTAATTATTACATAGTTACCTAATGCTACTTTTCTTAATGCGGGGCCTTCAACATTATGTTGCAATTAATGCCTAATGGCTGTTTCGAGATCATGAACAAAGCTTTGGAACTCAACTTGCACTAGAAACAGCCAAGACATCTCAACCAAGTAAGATATTGTTTACTTTAACTAATAATAATATGAAAATATGTTTTGAGGAGTATAGCTCAGTTTTTTTTTTTTTTTTTTTTGATAAGAATAGCTCTGTTTATTGATTGTATATTTGTTTGTGTTGAGTATGGAACTTAGATCAGCGGTGGAAGTTGTTTGGATCCTGTGCTCTAAACCTACAAAAGTTTGCACTTTGGATTGTAAGTTTGCAATTTGGATCCTTAGCCAAGTAGTTGCCTCTTTGGGATGTGAGCGGAATTGGAGTGTTTTTGAACAATTACATACCAAAAGGAGAAATAGATTGGAGCATTAACAACTTAATGATCTTGTGTATGTTCATTATAACTACCGGTTTAAAGGTAGGCATATAGATTTTAATTATTCAAATAGTACTCTTGCTTTCTTTTATTTTAATATGTGGTTGGTTACTAATTATTCAAATGTTCATCTTATGGTATAGAGGCAAAAATAAGAAGTTCAATTTTGATCCTATTGATTATGCAAGTATTGATAAAACATAATTTTGGGTAATGGAAGAAGAGGAACCTCCACTTCTTCATTATGAGAAGTTACAGAATGCATTATAAGAAGAGAGAGTTTAACCAATTGAAAAAGGGTCTAGCCATGCACAAGGAGATTAGTTTATATTAAATTTTGTGAATTCTTTGCCTAGATACATATTTTTAATTAACTATTATGATTTATGAGAAATGATTATAAGAATCATACTTTTATTTATTGTTCTATGGTTTTGGAATTTGTATAGATATGAAGAGAATGAGGACAAATATGAAGAGAATGAGGACGAGGATGAAGATGGCAATGATGATAATGCCGGTGGTGGTAGTGCATTTGGTTCACATGATGATATTAATTTCAAATATCTTTAGAACTTCCCATTTTTATCGGATGTCCCCGAAGGGACAATGAACCTTAGAACTTAATAGTTCTTTGTTTAAAACTTATTTGTTATTTGGATGTAATGAACTTATCTATTTGGTTTTGTTGAAAGTTTATTATGTTAAGGATGATTATTTTGTGATGTTAGTTCTACGGATTGAGGATAATTGTTTTGTAATGTTAGTCCTATGGGTAAGGATGATTATTTTGTAAGGTTGATAAGTTGATGTTTAGTACTCTTTCTTACATTTTGGTATTTTTATTTAGTAAATATAAGATATAAACTGCTAAAAACATACATAAATTCTTTAAAATGAAAAATAAGTATAACTATTGGTTTATTAGTATATAAAAATGTATCCTACAAGACTTCCCCATATATATTGTCTCACAATATTAATGCACTAACCAATTGTTTGTTTTTTCTAAACCAAATTGTCATGATGATTAATTCTCAAACCAACTTGGACAAAAAAAAGTATCACACAACACCTCCCTATATATATTATCCCACAATATAAATACACTGAACAATTGTTTTTTTGTTTTTTAACCAAGTTGCCATGACGATTAATTATCAAAGCAACTTGGCAAAAAAATTATCCTACAAGACTTCCCCATATATATTGTCCCACAATAGTAATGCAATAACCAATTGTTTATTTTTTCGGAACCAAGTTGCAATGACAATTATTTATCAAACCAACATGACAGAAAAACTATCCTACAAAGCCAACCCACATATATTGCTCCACAATATTAATGCACTAACCAATTGTTTGTTTTTTCTTAACCAATTGTTTGTTTTTTCTAAACCAAATTGCCATAACGATTAATTATTAAACCAACTTGACAAAAAAAAAGTATCCTACAAGACCTCTCCATATATATTGTCCCACAATATAAAAGCACTAACCAATTTTTTGTTTTTTTTCTCCAACAAGTTGCCGTGACGATTAATTATCATACCAACATGAATGAAAAAAGTATCCTACAAGACCTCCCAATACATATTGTCCCACAATAGTAATGCATTAACCAATTATTTGTCTTTTCTTAACCAAGTTGCCATGATGATTAGTTATCAAACCAACATGACAGAAAACGTATCTTACAAGGCTGCCCCACAACAGTAATGCACAAAACAATTTTTTATTTTTTCCTCAAACAAGTTGCCATGACGATTAATTATCAAACCAGCATACAAGAAAAAAATATCCTACAAGACCTCCCAATACATACTGTCCCACAATAGTAATGCACTAACTAATTGTTTGTTTTTTCCTAACCAAGTTGCCATGATGATTATTTATCAAACCAACTTGACAAAAAAAGGGTCCTACAAGACCTCCCCATCTATATTGTCCCACAATATTAATGCACTAACCAATTTTTATTTTTTCCTTAGACAAGTTGTCATGACGATTAATTATCAAACCAGCATGAAAGAAAAAAAAAATCCTATAAGACCTTCCAATACAAATTGTCCCACAATAGTAATGCACTAACCAATTTGTTTTTTCTTAACCAAGTTGCCATGATGATTAGTTATCAAACCAACTTGACAAAAAAAGTATCCTACAAGAACTCCCCATCTATATTGTCCCACAATATTAATGCACTAACCAATTTTTTGATTTTTTCTCTAACAAGTTGCCATGACAATTAATTATCAAACCATCATGGACGAAAAAAGTATTCTACAAGACCTGCTAATACATATTTTCCCACAATAGTAATGCACTAACCAATTGTTTGTTTTTTCTGAACCAAGTTGCCATGATGATTAGCTATCAAACAAACATGACAAAAAGAGGACCCTACAAGGCCTCCCCATATATATTGTCCCACAATATTAGTGCACTAACCAATTTTTTGTTTATTTCTCAAATAAGTTGCCTTGACGATTCACTAACAAACCAAAATGGACGAAAAAATTAGCCTACAAGACCTCCTAATACATATTGTCCCACAATAGTAATGCACTAACCCGTTGTTCATTTTTTCTGAACCAAGTTGCCATGATAATTAGTTATCAAACCAACTTGACAAAAAAAGTATCCTACAAGACCTCCTCATATATATTGTCCCACAATATTAATGCACTAACCAATTTTTTTTTTTTTCTCAAACAAGCTGCCATAACGATTAATTAACATACCAACATGAACGAAAAAAATATCCTACAAGACCTTCCAATACATATTGTCCCACAATAGTAATGCACTAACTAACTGTTTGTCTTTTCTGAACCAAGTTGCTATGATGATTAGTTGTCAAACCAACATAACAAAAAACGTATCCTACAGGGCCTCCCCACAATAGGAATGCACTAAACAATCTTTTATTTTTTCCTTAAACAAGTTGTCATGACGATTAATTATCAAACCAGCATGAAAGATAAAAATGTCCTATAGGACCTCCAAATACAAATTGTCCCACAATAGTAACACACTAACAAATTGTTTGTTTTTTCTGCATCAAGTTGTCATTATGATTAGTTATCAAACCAACTTGACAAAAAAAGTATCCTACAAGACCTCCCCCCATTGATATTGTCACATAATATTAATGCACTAACCAATTTTTTTTGTCTTTTTTTCTCAAACAAATTGTCATGACGATTAATTATCAAACCAATATGGATGAAAAATGTATCTTACAAGACCTCCTAATACATATTGTACCACAATAGTAATGCACTAATCAATTGTTTGTTTTTTTATAACTAAGTTACCATGACGATTAGCTATCAAACCAACATGACAAAAAAAAGTATCCTACAAGGCCTCCGCATATATATTGTCCCACAATATTAATGCACTAACCAATTTTTTGTTTATTTCTCAAATAATTTGCCATGAAGATTCATTATCGAACCAATATTGATGAAAAAAGTAGCCCACAAGAACTCCTAATACATATTGTCCCATAATAGTAATGCACAAACTAGTTATTCATTTTTTCTGAACCAAGTTGTCATGATGATTAGTTATCAAACCAACTTGACAAAAAAATATCTTACAAGACCTCCCCATTTATATTGTCCCACAATATTAAAGCACTAACCAATTTTTTTTTTTTCTCCCACAAGTTGCCGTGACGATTAATTATCATACCAACATGAATGAAAAAAGTATCCTACAAGACCTCCCAATACATATTGTCTCACAATAGTAATGCATTAGCCAATTATCTATCTTTCCTGAACCAAGTTGCCATAATGATTAGTTATCAAATCAACATGACAGAAAACGAATCATACAAGGCTGCCCCACAATAGTAATGCACAAAACAATTTTTTATTTTTTCCTCAAACAAGTTGCCATGACGATTAATTATCAAACCAGCATATAAGAAAAAAATATCCTACAAGACCTCCCAATACATATTGTCCCACAATAGTAATGCACTAACCAATTGTTTGTTTTTTCTTAAACAAGTTGCCATGATGATTAGTTATCAAACCAACTTGACAAAAAAAGTATCCTACAAGACCTCCCCATCTATATTGTCCCACAATATTAATGCACTAACCAATTTTTTGTTTTTTTCTCTAACAACTTGCCATGACAATTAATTATCTAACCATCATGGACGAAAATAGTATTCTACAAGACCTGCTAATACATATTTTCCCACAATAGTAATGCATTAACCAATTGTTTGTTTTTTCTGAACCAAGTTGCCATGATGATTAGCTATCAAACCAACATGACAAAAAGAGTACCCTACAAGGCCTCCCCATATATATTGTCCCACAATAGTAATGCACTAATCAATTGTTTGTTTTTTCTGAACCAAGTTGCCATGATGATTAGCTATCAAACCAACATGACAAAAAGAGTACCCTACAAGGCCTCCCCATATATATTGTCCCACAATATTAATGCACTAACCAATTTTTTGTTTATTTCTCAAATAAGTTGCCATGACGATTCACTATCAAACCAAAATGGACGAAAAAAGTAGCCTACAAGACCTCCTAATACATATTGTCCCACAATAGTAATGCACTAACTAACTGTTTGTCTTTTCTGAACCAAGTTGCTATGATGATTAGTTGTCAAACCAACATAACAAAAAACGTATCCTACAGGGCCTCCCCACAATAGCAATGCACTAAACAATCTTTTATTTTTTCCTTAAACAAGTTGTCATGACGATTAATTATCAAATCAGCATGAAAGATAAAAATATCCTATAGGACCTCCAAATACAAATTGTCCCACAATAGTAACGCACTAACAAATTGTTTGTTTTTACTGCATCAAGTTGTCATTATGATTAGTTATCAAACCAACTTGACAAAAAAAGTATCCTACAAGACCTCCCCCCATTGATATTGTCCCACAATATTAATGCACTAACCAATTTTTTTTGTTTTTTTTTTTTTTCAAACAAATTGTCATCACGATTAATTATCAAACCAATATGGATGAAAAATGTATCTTACAAGACCTCCTAATACATATTTTACCACAATAGTAATGCACTAACCAATTGTTTGTTTTTTTTTAACTAAGTTACCATGACGATTAGCTATCAAACCAACATGACAAAAAAAAGTATCCTAAAAGGCCTCCGCATATATATTGTCCCACAATATTAATGCACTAACCAATTTTTTGTTTATTTCTCAAATAATTTGCCATGAAGATTCATTATCAAACCAATAGGGACGAAAAAAGTAGCCTACAAGAACTCTTAATACATATTGTCCCATAATAGTAATGCACAAACTAGTTATTCATTTTTTCTAAACCAAGTTGTCATGATGATTAGTTATCAAACCAACTTGACAAAAAAAGTATCTTACAAGACCTCCCCATATATATTGTCCCACAATATTAAAGCACTAACCAATTTTTTTTTTTTTTTCTCCAACAAGTTGCCGTGACGATTAATTATCATACCAACATGAATGAAAAAAGTATCCTACAAGACCTCCCAATACATATTGTCCCACAATAGTAATGCATTAGCCAATTATCTGTCTTTCCTGAACCAGGTTGCCATAATGATTAGTTATCAAATCAACATGGCAGAAAACGTATCTTACAAGGCTGCCCCACAATAGTAATGCACAAAACAATTTTTTATTTTTTCCTCAAACAAGTTGCCATGACGATTAATTATCAAACCAGCATATAAGAAAAAAATATCCTACAAGACCTCCCAATACATATTGTCCCACAATAGTAATGCACTAACCAATTGTTTGTTTTTTCTTAACCAAGTTGCCATGATGATTAGTTATCAAACCAACTTGACAAAAAAAGTATCCTACAAGACGTCCCCATCTATATTGTACCACAATATTAATGCACTAACCAATTTTTTGTTTTTTTCTCTAACATGTTGCCATGACAATTAATTATCAAACCATCATGGACGAAAAAAGTATTCTACAAGACCTGCTAATACATATTTTCCCACAATAGTAATGCATTAACTAATTGTTTGTTTTTTCTGAACCAAGTTGCCATGATGATTAGCTATCAAACCAACATGACAAAAAGAGTACCCTACAAGGCCTCCCCATATATATTGTCCCACAATATTAAAGCACTAACCAATTTTTTTTTTTTCTCCAATAAGTTGCCGTGATGATTAATTATCATACCAACATGAATGAAAAAAGTATCCTACAAGACCTCCCAATACATATTGTCCCACAATAGTAATGCATTAGCCAATTATCTGTCTTTCCTGAACCAAGTTGCCATAGTGATTAGTTATCAAATCAACATGACAGAAAACGTATCTTACAAGGCGGCCCACAATAGTAGTGCACAAAAAAAATTTTTATTTTTTCCTCAAACAAGTTGCCATGACGATTAATTATCAAACCAGCATATAAGAAAAAAATATCCTGCAAGACCTCCCAATACATATTGTCCCATAACAGTAATGCACTAACCAATTGTTTGTTTTTCTTAACCAAGTTGCCATGATGATTAGTTATCAAACCAACTTGACAAAAAAAGTATCCTACAAGACGTCCCCATCTATATTGTCCCACAATATTAATGCACTAACCAATTTTTAGTTTTTTTCTCAAATAAGTTGCCATGACGATTCACTATCAAACCAAAATGGACGAAAAAAGTAGCCTACAAGAACTCCTAATACATATTGTCCCACAATAGTTATGCACTAACCCGTTGTTCATTTTTTCTGAACCAAGTTGCCATGATAATTAGTTATCAAGCCAACTTGATAAAAAAAGTATCCTACAAGACCTCCTCATATATATTGTCCCACAATATTAATGCACTAACCAAAATTTTTTTTCTCAAACAAGTTGCCATAAAGATTAATTATCATACCAACATGAACGAAAAAAAAATCCTACAAGACCTTCCAATACATATTGTCCCACAATAGTAATGCACTAACTAACTGTTTGTCTTTTCTGAACCAAGTTGCTATGATGATTAGTTGTCAAACCAACATAACAAAAAACGTATCCTTCAGGGCCTCCCCGCAATAGTAATGCACTAAACAATCTTTTATTTTTACCTTAAACAAGTTGTCATGACGATTAATTATCAAATCAGCATCAAAGATAAAAATATCCTATAGGACCTCCAAATACAAATTGTCTCACAATAGTAACGCACTAACAAATTGTTTGTTTTTTCAGCATCAAGTTGTCATTATGACTAGTTATCAAACCAACTTGACAAAAAAAGTATCCTACAAGACCTCCCCTCATTGATATTGTCCCACAATATTAATGCACTAACCAATTTTTTTTTTTCTCAAACAAATCGTCATGACGATTAATTATCAAACCAATATGGATGAAAAATGTATCTTACAAGACCTCCTAATACATATTTTACCACAATAGTAATGCACTAACCAATTGTTTGTTTTTTTCGAACTAAGTTACCATGACGATTAGCTATCAAACCAACATGACAAAAAAAAGTATTCTACCAGGCCTCCGCATATATATTGTCCCACAATATTAATGCACTAACCAAATTTTTTTTTTTTTCTCAAACAAGTTGCCGTGACAATCAATTATCATACCAACATGACCGAAAAAAATATCCTATAGGACCTCCCAATACATATTGTCCCACAATAGTAATGCACTAACCAATTGTTTATTTTTTCTTAACCAAGTTACCATGATGATTAGTTATCAAACCAACTTGACAAAAAAAGTATCCTACAAGACGTCCCCATCTATATTGTCCCACAATATTAATGCACTAACCAATTTTTTGTTTTTTTCTCTAACATGTTGCCATGACAATTAATTATCAAACCATCATGGACGAAAAAAGTATTCTACAAGACCTGCTAATATATATTTTCCCACAATAGTAATGCATTAACCAATTTTTTGTTTTTTCTAAACCTAGTTGCCATGATGATTAGCTATCAAACCAACATGACAAAAAGAGTACCCTACAAGGCCTCCCCATATATATTGTCCCACAATATTAATGCACTAACCAATTTTTTGTTTATTTCTCAAATAAGTTGCCATGACGATTCACTATCAAACCAAAATGGACGAAAAAAGTAGCCTACAAGACCTTCTAATACATATTTTCCCCAATAGTAATGCAGTAACCCGTTGTTCATTTTTTCTAAACCAAGTTGCCATGATAATTAGTTATTAAACTAACTTGACAAAAAAATATCCTACAAGGCCTCCTCATATATATTGTCCCACAATATTAATGCACTAACCAAAATTTTCTTTTTTTCTCCAACAAGTTGCTGTGACAATCAATTATCATACGAACATGACCCAAAAAAATATCCTATAGGACCTCCCAATACATATTGTCCCACAATAGTAATGCATTAACCAATTGTTTGTTTTTTCTTAACCAAGTTGCCATGATGATTAGTTATCAAACCAACTTGACAAAAAAAGTATCCTACAAGACCTCCCCATCTATATTGTCCCACAATATTAATGCACTAACCAATTTTTTGTTTTTTTCTCTAACAAGTTGCCATGACAATTAATTATCAAACTATCATGGACGAAAAAATTATTCTACAAGACCTGCTAGTACATATTTTCCCCCAATTGTAATGCACTAACCAATTGTTTGTTTTTTCTGAACCAAGTTGCCATGATGATTAGCTATCAAACCAAAATGTCAAAAATAGTACCCTACAAGGCCTCCCCATATATATTGTCCCATAATATTAATGCACTAACCAATTTTTTGTTTATTTCTCAAATAAGTTGCCATGACGATTCACTATCAAACCAAAATGGACGAAAAAAGTAGCGTACAAGACCTCCTAATACTTATTTTCCCACAATAGTAATGCACTTACCCGTTGTTCATTTTTTCTGAACCAAGTTGCCATGATAATTAGTTATCAAAATAACTTGACAAAAAAATATCCTACAAGGCCTCCTCATATATATTGTCCCACAATATTAATGCACTAACCAAAATTTTTTTTTTTTCTCAAACAAGTTGCCGTGACAATCAATTATCATACCAACATGACCGAAAAAAATATCCTATAGGACCTCCCAATACATATTGTCCCACAATAGTAATGCACTAACCAATTGTTTGTTTTTTCTTAACCAAGTTACCATGATGATTAGTTATCAAACCAACTTGACAAAAAAAGTATCCTACAAGACGTCCCCATCTATATTGTCCCACAATATTAATGCACTAACCAAAATTTTTTTTTCTCTAACATGTTGCCATGACAATTAATTATCAAACCATCATGGACGAAAAAAGTATTCTACAAGACCTGCTAATACATATTTTCCCACAATAGTAATGCATTAACCAATTGTTTGTTTTTTCTGAACCAAGTTGCCATGATGATTAGCTATCAAACCAACATGACAAAAAGAGTACCCTACAAGGCCTCCCCATATATATTGTCCCACAATATTAATGCACTAACCAATTTTTTGTTTATTTCTCAAATAAGTTGCCATGACGATTCACTATCAAACCAAAATGGAAGAAAAAAGTAGCCTACAAGACCTCCTAATACATATTTTCCCCAATTGTAATGCACTAACCCGTTGTTCATTTTTTTCTATCCAAGTTGCCATGATAATTAGTTATTAAACTAACTTGACAAAAAAATATCCTACAAGGCCTCCTTATATATATTGTCCCACAATATTAATGCACTAACCAAAAATTTTTTTTTTTCTCAAACAAGTTGCCGTGACAATCAATTATCATACGAACATGACCCAAAAAAATATCCTATAGGACCTCCCAATACATATTGTCCCACAATAGTAATGCATTAACCAATTGTTTGTTTTTTCTTAACCAAGTTGCCATGATGATTAGTTATTAAACCAACTTGACAAAAAAAGTATCCTACAAGACCTCCCCATCTATATTGTCCCACAATATTAATGCACTAACCAATTTTTTGTTTTTTTCTCTAACAAGTTGCCATGACAATTAATTATCAAACTATCATGGACGAAAAAATTATTCTACAAGACTTGCTAGTACATATTTTCCCCCAATAGTAATGCACTAACCAATTGTTTGTTTTTTCTGAACCAAGTTGCCATGATGATTAGCTATCAAACCAACATGTCAAAAAGAGTACCCTACAAGGCCTCCCCATATATATTGTCCCATAATATTAATGCACTAACCAATTTTTTGTTTATTTCTCAAATAAGTTGCCATGACGATTCACTATCAAACCAAAATGGACGAAAAAAGTAGCCTACAAGACTTCCTAATACTTATTTTCCCACAATAGTAATGCACTAACCCATTGTTCATTTTTTCTGAACCAAGTTGCCATGATAATTAGTTATCAAAATAACTTTACAAAAAAATATCCTACAAGGCCTCCTCATATATATTGTCCCACAATATTAATGCACTAACCAATTTTTTTTTTTTTTCTCAAACGAGTTGCCGTGACAATCAATTATCATACCAACATGACCGAAAAAAATATCCTATAGGACCTCCCAATACATATTGTCCCACAATAGTAATGCATTAACCAATTGTTTGTCTTTTATGAACCAAGTTGCTATGATGATTAGTTATCAAACCAACATAACAAAAAACGTATCCTACGAGGCCGCCCCACAATAGTAATGCACTAAACAATCTTTTATTTTTTCCTTAGACAGGTTGTTATGTCGATTAATTATCAAACCAGCATGAAAGAAAACAAAATATCCTATAAGACCTCCCAATACATATTGTCCCACAATAGTAATGCACTAACCAATTCTTTGTTTTTTTTTAACCAAGTTGCCATGATGATTAGTTATCAAACCAACTTGACAAAAAAGCATCCTAAAAGACCTCCCCCCATCTATATTGTCCCACAATATTAATGCACTAACCAATTTTTTATTTTTTTCTCAAACATGTTGCCATGACGATTAATTATCGAACCATCATGGACGAAAAAAGTATCCTACAAGACCTCCTAATACATATTGTCTCACAATAGTAATGCACTAACCAATTGTTTGTTTTTTCTGAACCAAGTTGCCATGATGATTAACTATCAAACCAACATGACAAAAAAAGTACCCTACAAGACCTCCCCATCTATATTGTCCCACAATATTAATGCTCTAACCAATTTTTTGTTTTTTTTCTCAAACAAGTTGCCGTGACGATTAATTATCAAACCAACATGGACGAAAAAAGTATCCTACAAGACCTCTAAAAACATATTGTTCCACAATAGTAATACACTTACAATTATTTGTTTTTTCTGAATCAAGTTGCCATGATGATTAGTTATCATACCAACATGACAAAAAAAGTATCCTACAAGGCCTCACCTTATATATTGTCCCACAATATTAATGCATTAACTAAAATTTTTTTTTTCTCAAACAAGTTGCCATGACGATTAATTATCAAACCAGTATGGACGAAAAAATGTCCTACAAGACCTCCCACTACCTATTGTCCCATAATAGTAATGCACTAACCAATTGTTTGTTTTTTCTGAACCAAGTTGCCATGACGATTAATTATCAAGCCAACATGGACGAAAAATGTATCCGACCGGTCCGCCCAGTACATATTGTCCCACAATAGTAATGCACTAGCCAATTTTTTGTTTTTTTGTTTCTTAACCAAGTTGCCATGCCAATTTGTTATCAAACCAACATGACAAAAAAAGTATCCTACAAGGTCTCCCCATACATATTGGCCCACAATTTTATTGCACTAACTAATTGTTTGTTTTTCTGAACCAAGTTGCCGGGACCATTTCTTATCAAACCAACTTAACAAAAATGTATCCTACAAGGCCTCCCCATTTATATTGTACCACAATATTAATGTGCTAACCAATTTTTTTGTTTTTTTCTCAAGCAAGTTGCCATGACAATTAATTATGAAACCAACTTGGAAGAAAAAAGTATCCTACAAGACCCCCTATATATATTGTCCCACAACATGAAGGCCTTAATCAATTGTTTGTTTTTTTCTTAGCCAAGTTGACATGAAGGTTAATTATCAAACCAACTTGGCAAAAATAGTATCCTACAAGATCTCCCCATATATACTGTCCTACAATATTAATGCACTTGTCAATTGTTTGTTTTTTCTTAACCAAGTTTCCATGATGATTAATTATCAAACCAACTTAACGAAAAAATTATCCTACAAGACCTTCCCATATATATTGTCTCACAATATTAACACACTAACAATTATTTATTTATTTTTTTTCTAAACCAAGTTGCCATGATGTTTAATTATGAGACCAAATTCAAGAAAAAAGTATCCTACAAGACCTCTCCATATATATTGTCCTACAATATTAATGCACTAACCAACTGTTTGTCTTTTCAAAACCAATTTACCATGGCGATTAATTTTCAATATAAATATATGTATACACACACATATGGGCAGCAAATTCATATTTCAATTCAAAAAATTAACTGTGTACCAAATTTCAAAAAACTAGTTGGCAAACGTTTGGAATATTAATTGCAACATAATGTTGAGGGCCCTCCATTGAAAATGAAAAATCCATCTTGGGGGAAAAGAAATGGTAGGAGTGTAGGGCAACTTTTTTTTTTTTAATTGATAATCATTCTAATTTGGGCAATCCATTAACCCATCAAACTCGACCCACCTGTTCAAACCGAACCGACCCAAAGGCCCACAAGTTGATCTGAACGCCCATATGGGTCGACATTGCCTTTAAGTTTTCATTGGCCTCTCCAGAGCTTGCCACATCATTATCGTTTTTTTTAAGTAAAATTATTTTTGTTTAGTCTAAACTTAACGAAGAGTGAAACTCTATCTCTCTAACAAGTCCAACTTAAACTCAAACTCAAACTCGTCATTATCATTTTTTATTAAATAAAATTATTTTTGTTTAGTCCAAATCTAACAAGGTGTGAAACTTTATCTCCCTAACAAGTCTAACTTAAACTCAAACTCAAACACGTCATTATCATTTCTTTTAAAATAAAATTATTTTTGTTTTGTCCAAACTTAACAAGGAGTGAAACTTTATCTCTCTAACAAGTCCAACTTAAACTCAAACTCAAACTTAAACGTTGATAATTTATTTTCGAATTTATGAGGTTAATCATGAACACTATAAAAGCAGTGCAAACCCCAATATATATTTTTTTAAAGTTGAGTAGAGGTATGAGCTCTTCTTCTGTTATTTTCTTCTCCTCTACTTTGTTAAAAAGAAAATTATTTTATGATTTTTCATGTATTTTTCAAAAAGTAATTTTCATACATGAACAACTAAACTCTCTTTACCAGTTTTTTACAAGATAAAAAAGCTTGCAATGATTAAAATTTAAGGTTATTGCTACTAAATATGTCTTTGCTTCATCTCACGATATGAAAGTATGTTAATTTCTTGGGCAGAAAGTTTATATATGATATATTTATATTAAGAAGAGGTATGACTTTCATTATTTTAACGTGGGCTCTTGCTCAACATTTTTTAGCGTGGGCCACATGTTGATAAGGTTCATTTAAAGTTTAGACCCATTAAAATTTAAAATTTATTACTTTATGCGTTCGTGTACTTTTTTCTTTTTCTTATATTTCTCTTTTGAATAGTCATATATTTTTTGAATTATTTCAATAACTTATTCTTTAATTATATATCTTTTTTCACATTTTGGAAGTTTTAACATCTAAATTTGTGTATTCACACACACACACACACACACACACACACACATATCTATAATTTGTAGGCTCTGAATCTTTTGATTTCTTCCAATAGTTATAGCCATGGATTATTCTTTTAAATGTAAACTATCTTTCTCTTATATTTCTCTATTGTTTAGTCATATATATTTTGTTTTGTTTCAATAATTTCTAAGTAGTTAATCATCTGTTTTTTTTAAATATTTTTTAGTCTTTCAGAAGTTTTAATATTTAAAATTTTGAGTTATTTTTTTGTAGTATCCGAAATTGTCTGATAAATTTTTTGTAAGCCATTGCACGTTCAAGTAATAGTTTCTTCATTAAATTGTAACACAAATTGAAGTCATACAAAAGTAAATCATGCAATGATGTAGTTTCTTAATCAATTTAAGATTTTATAAAATTATTCTAGTTTACCTCACAAATAGGTAGGTTCTTGTGCATAGTACTAGTTAGCAACTAGTTCTTTTTAAAGTTCAAGACTACTTATGCTTGACAATATTTGAAAGTGCATGGTTCAAACTCTAGTGTGCATGGGATGAAGAACTGTGTACACCAGGTTATAATTAAACATTTAAAGAGGCATGGAGTTGGTTGTCAAAAGTAGGAGTGTTGTAAATATGATGCCTAGGAATTATTGGAGAGAGTGCCCAACACTTTTTCTTCAATTCAAATGTTTCAAACCTCTACATATTTCGGCCCTTAATCACTTCACATTTCACCAATTGTGACACGTGTAAATTTTTGGATACGTGTCATCATTCAATTAGGTCCAGTACATTGGAAGCACTAGACCCAAACTCCCCCCCCCCCCCCCCCCACCCCCCAGATGAAGATACTTAAATTCATATCAAAATCGTAGGCCGACCTTTATTGCTAGAGTAAACCTTCAGTCTAGATGTGGTGTAAATGGGCTAATTTACGCCACCAATTAAACACTGCCATGTCAATCCTATATTAAAAGAGTAATATACACTAGCACACACAATCCCATCTCAATTAAACTCAAAATCCTCCCCATATGATATTCAGACCTAAAGAACAACTCCAATGCTTAAACCCATAGACAACTTCTTCCTCTCCTTTGAGCAACGGAGCCCCGCTATTGGCGCCACCGCACACCTCTTCTCTGGAGCTGGCGTCGCCGCACCTTGAAATTGCCACAATTGAGAGAAACAAAGTAAAAGGTCCATATAATTTTCAAGGCTGCACCACCTATCTCACCAAATTCAATGGCTCCCTAGGTTCACTTGATAAAAAATTTTGAAACAAACATTCAATTTCTAGTATTTAAGAAGCAATTTGTTTTGCATATATGTGAAAAAAAAAAAAAAAAAAAAAAAAAAATTCCAAGCTAGCTGATGGAAAAAAAAAAAAAACCCACAATCAGATTGATTTTAGGGTTTTTACCTACCACTTAAGAATCTAATCAAAACCCATGAAAGAACCAAAAAAAATCAAAATCCCCCCCAAATCAACAAAACCCATACCAATATAAACAGATTGATATCCAAAAAATTATCCCAAACCCATCAAATCACGAAATCCAAAGTTTGGGGAAATAGCAAATCATAAAAGAACACACCGTAGGTTCGGTGCGTCGGCGCCAACTCCAGAGATGAGGTGTATGGCGACGCTAGCAACGGGGCTCCGGTGCTCAAAGGAGAGGAAGAAGTCGTTTCTAGGTTTAGGCATTGGAGGAGTTGTTCTTCAGGTCTGAATTGTATGGAGAGGATTTTGAGTTTAATTGAGATGGGATTGTGTGTGCTAGTGTGTATTACTCTTTCAATAAAGAATTGACGTGGTAGTGTTTAATTGGTGGCATAAATTAGCCCCTTTACACCATGTTCGGACTGAAGGTTTACTCTTATTCCTATATATATTGACTCCATTGTAATTGAATGTGGCAGTAATATATCCTCTCATATGAATGCACAGGTGGATGACCACATTTCCCCGGATTGGGGGGATTCTAAAAAAAAAAAAAAAAGAAAAAAAAAAAGGTGGATGACCACTTAATTAGATTGAAATTTACATATACATTGCTCTTTAGATTTCTTTCTTATTTTTCTATTATTTCACAACAGAAAACATATTATTAGATTTTTTTTTTTTTTTTTCCTGTTAGAATCCCTACAATCTTTTATCCTCCAACGATTTATCAAGTACTGATTTTCTAGAAAAAAATAAAAAGACGAACTATTTTTCAAGATATTTTTACTCTAACCAGTAATCCAAGATGGTTCAACCTCAAAGAAGCAATTTCTATATGCTCATGCGTCCTATACCTGTACAGATTCATGATTTTCTTGACAGCAAATTCCGCACGGCTCAATTTAAGATTAGCTGATCCATAATTGAGGAGTACGTTGCTGATACGTCCTGGGAATATTAATGCACTTACCAAATGTTTGTTGAATAATAATGAACCAAGTTGGCACGGCCTTGGGAATATCAATTGCAACTTAATACTGAAGGCCCTGTATTGAAAAATGTAGCATAATTCCAAATTCAAAACGACGAATCCGTCCTATGATCCACTTCCACTTTGAACCAAAGTTTATATATACCTATTTTATCCTTTTAATCATGAAAAAGTTAATCAATGTACTAAGAAAATTAGTTTATGGAATATTTTTAGAAATGTTTGATGAGAAAATGAAAAAATAATCTACTTTTTTGACAAATTTTTATATGGGATATGTTATCGACTGTCTTTAAGGCAATTATTATTATTATTATTATTTTTGGATACAAAGGCAATTGTTAATAAACCATGAAGATATTATAATTTCTCGGGATTTTGGGTTGTACTGGGCTGTGGCCTGTGGGTATATATACACTGAGTTGTGCATCACGTTGTGGTGGTGAAAATTTGGGAATAAAAATATGAAAAAGGAAATAATATTTGATTGTAATATCTTTTTTTGAATTATTTAATTGTAATATTGATAGAGTATTGAAACTGATGTATGTGTATAAAAAAACAAATAGTTAACTAAACTAACAAAATTATTGTTTTTTTGGATTAGTTTGACTAAAAATTGAGGAGGCTGATTTTATTTTATTTTGAGATAGTTTCAACATATGGTGTCTGCTTCTAATAATAGCTCCTTATCATCAGACCAAGACACTAATCGGGTTTTAGTATAGGCGGAGATTGAATCACAAATCTTTTATTCATCAATTAGAGACTTTATCAGTTGAGCTAATTGGAACCCATAGGAGGCTAATGTGAATACTCAACTACACTACGACCTTTCATTAAATTGTCATGTGAATAAACCTTGAAAAAGAAAAAAGAGTTGGCATGGGGTTGCCAATATTAATTGCCACTTAGAGTCTATTTAAGAACGACTTATTTAGTTGAAATTGAAAATTTTTTGCTAAAAATACTGTAGATAAAACTAAAGATAGCTGAAATAGTACAGTGAAACTCATGAATAGTACAAAAAAATGTAAAGAGACCTATAAATAGTAGCAAAAATAAGCTGAATAGTAAAAAAAAATTGGCTTTTTAAGCCAATGCCAAACACAACCATAATGCTGAAGGTGATGTGAAGGCCCCGCATTGTAGCAAAGTTTCAAACTGAAAACCACAAATCTATCCTATTCACCTGTCCATCTAGAATCAAAGTTATTAATTAAATTTTCATGTGATTTTAAGGTGCCAACATTTTTTTTTTTTTTTAAGCGTTGAAGATAATAACAAAATTTTTATAGGTCAACTCAAAATTAAAACAAATTCATTTAATCTATTGACCTTTCATTAAATTGTCATGCGAATAAACCTTGAAAAAGAAAAAAGAGTTGGCATGGGGTTACCAATATTAATTGCTACTTAATGTTGAAGGTGATGTGAAGACCCCGCATTGTAACATAGTTTCAAATTGAAAACGACAAATCCATCCTATCCACTTGTCCATCTAGAATCAAAGTTATTAATTAAATTATCATGTGATTTTAAGGTGCCAACTTTTTTTTTTTTTTTTTTAAGCGTTGAAGATAATAACAAAATTTTTATAGGCCAACTCAAAATTAAAACAAATTCATTTAATCTATTGACCTTTCATTAAATTGTCATGCGAATAAACCTTGAAAAAGACAAAAGAGTTTGCATGGGGTTACCAATATTAATTGCCACTTAATGTTGAAGGTGATGTGAAGACCCCGCATTGTAACACAGTTTCAAATTGAAAACGACAAATCCATCCTATCCACCTATCCATCTAGAATCAAAGTTGTTAATTAAATTTTCATGTGATTTTAAGGTGCCAACTTTTTTTTTTTTTTTTTTAAGTGTTGAAGATAATAACTAAATTTTTATTGGCCAACTCAAAATTTTTATGATAATTTTATGCGATCTAGAAAGGGGAGATGAGCTTACATATTATGTTAAAATCATTGAAACTTTTAAGTGACACTTGTCTTAAATCTAGAGGAAGGAATTGGAAAATTTTAATGGAAGAGATCATTTCTCTTTATTTTATGCATATTTAACATAAATAAAAGTATGGATTCCAATGAAAGCTTAATGATGATGGCATCTCATGTATGCGGTTTGAATTCATGCCTTTCTCTTAAAATAAAAACGTATGCATCTACTAGGAATTGTGTATGAAGTTGTGTTTATCGTAAAGATGAAAGATAATAAAGATCAGTGCAACATTTGGAATCACTCGGTGACTCTCAACATCATTCTCCCACATTCGAAAACTCTAACGCGCCCAGAAAATTTAAGCGACAAACCTTTAGAAGAATGGATTGTGATCCAGATGGAGGAGTTTAAAATTTCAGCGCAAAATGTTGGAGAGATGACATTCAAACTGGAGGATTGACTTTTCTCCTCATTGGAAGAGTGGGCTCATTGTGAAATGTGCACAAATTCGACCAAAGAACTACTAGGCACTTGGATAGTAAGCTTTATCTATGTATCCAAAGCAAGGGAATAGGGATCTACCATGAATATAAGAAGCATCTAATAATTACTTCAAGGAAATATCAAATATGTGGTCATCTATATAGAATTAAATACACCTCAATTGCACAATTTAAATAGAATTAAGTACACTTTAATTGTATCCAATATAATGAGAAATTATACAGTCCTCTGATGGATCATGTCATTTATCCATCATTCCACTAAAAGACTTCTCACTTATTTAAAATTGCTAAATCAGTAATCAGTTTCTGTTTAAAAAAAATTTCTAATTCAGCAATTTTAAACAAGTGAGAGTCTTTTAGTGGAATTGTGTACCATGTCACTTGTCCATCATGAAAACTTTATAATTTCTCACAATACGAAATGTTCTACCTCGAAAATGATAGTGAGTGACACAATAAAATACACAACTTTTACTACAGCTGGTCCAGTATTCACTCAAAAGTTGTATATTTTATTATTGTTCTAACATTTTTCATTCTTTAAAAAGAAATTTATTTTTCGTCCTTAAAAAAAGGTTCCTCCTTCCTCTCCCCCTCTCACTCTGTTGCTCTGGCCACACATACCAAAACACAAACAAAACTACCCATCTGATGAAAGTACCCATTTGGAAGCTAAACCGCCAATGATGCTGATGCCCACAGGTAAATACTTCAGTAATTGAGCAAACTTTTATTAGCCGTCTGGATTGAGGTGGGAAGGAGGGAGAGTGGAGGCCAAATAGAGTTGGCTAAAAATAAGCTAATTTTGAGCCAATTCAACTCTATTTTACTCCTCTTCCCTCTCTCTCAATCCAAATGGGACATTAGTAACTTCAAATTTCTGTATTTCTTTTATATGTTTGTTGACTGCTAATCACTTGGAGTTGTACTAGAATGTTGAATGCGTTTTCTTTTTTCCTAGCTTTAATAATATGCATGTAAATTATCAGTTGATAGCAGTATAATGTTTATCAAGAAGAGGAGGTTGATGGAGGTGATTCCTCCAAGTTGGATGAATATGTGGACAGAATGGCAGCTACGAGTGTTGGTTCTACTTAGTCTCTCTACCCAAATAATTCTCGTCGTTCTGGGCAAGCGCAGAAAGCGTGTTTCGGGATCTTGGATCAGATTTACTGTTTGGTCAGCCTACTTACTCGCTGACTCAATAGCATTAATGGCTGCTGGCATAATCTCAAATGAACTAGGAGGTGTTTACGATGCCAATGGTTTAGTTGATCCAAAGTATGAGATAATAACATTTTGGGCACCCATTTTGCTATATTGCACCTGGGTGGCCCTGATACCATTACTGCTTATTCCTTGGAAGACAACGAGTTGTGGAAAAGGCACTCATTGGGAGTGGTTGTCCAAGCAATTTCAACATTGTACATTTGGCTCACAGCCTGGACAAGCTCTACTCTTTCCCTACTCTTTTTTTTAATGTTCATCGTTGGGCTTATGAAATACGGAGAAAGGGTAAAGGCCCTCTTCTTGGCAAGTGAAAAAACGTTTAGAGACTCAATTCCAGATATCCCCACCGATAATTCTAAAATAATGGAGAAATGTGAACTGAAGGAGTTGGAGGGGTACCATCTCACAAAACATCTGGTTTTTGAGGTCGAGGTACCAGATCTTTCTCCTAATAAATCGTTGAATGATGATCATCCAGATGCATATCATGAATTACTACTTACAGCGAATGACTTACTTGAGATGGTCAAACGTCTCTTTGCAGATTTCATAATAAGCTCTCAAGATCGGTTAGTATACGCACTTGTTTTATGACTTAATGTATCTACCCCTTATGTTTTATTGTTTAGGAATTTTAGTCATGATCCTTTATTATAACTTAAATCAATGCATATTGATTATTCTTGATTCAGAAAATGATCGTAGCTTCCATGGGTCTTAAAGAGCCTTTTAATTTAGTGGTATTGCCTCTTATTCTTTATAAGAAGGGCCAAAGTTTAAATACCCCTTGCCCAAATGTTTTTAGAACTAAATATGTAGTTTCTAAGAGTTTATTGATGTGGACGTAAACTGTGAGACCGATCCACATAAACCATTACTTTCTCTCTCTCATTCTCTAATTCTTTTTATTTTCTTCCTTTATATTTTAACAGAGATGTAAGCGTAAAAATATTCCAAAAGCTATCTCCAAAACAGGCTTTCAAGGTTATTGAGATTGAACTTGGTTTTATATACGATTTCTTATACACGAAGGCAAACGCAATCTACACTCGCTTGGGCATCGCTCTACGAATTATTGCAATCTTTATCATCTCCATTGTATTCGTGCTATTTCTCAACCTCAAGGAGAGACATCATCACTCCAAGATTGACGTTATTATAACCTTGGTGTTGTTGGTCGTTGCTCTTTTTATGGAGTTGTACGCATTTAGGGAACTACTTATCTCTGACCAGACCGCTTATTGGTTAATTAAGAATAAAAAAACCACTTTCTTAGAAGTCATCAATCGTACTTTACGATCTAAACCTATCAAAAAAAAGAGATGGTCAAATTCCATTGGTCAGTTTAGTCTGCTAAGCCTTGCCTTAAGCAGAAAAAACCTGCCTCGCTATGGAATCCTACACATATTAGGCATTGATGAAATGCTTGAGATTCACCTAGCCAAAAAAAAGATGAAAAAAGAACAGCTGGAGATTCGACCATATGATATTCCTCAGGAACACAGTATTGATATACAATATTTAATCTTTTTGGGGATCAGGGATATTGTAAGGGAATCGCCGGAAGTGAGTGACACAAAACTTAAAGATTTGTATAGTCTTAGGGGAGGCCGCACACTTGAAAAGTTTCAACGTCGTGATCTTTCTTGGAGTGTTGAATTGGAGTTTGACCAGAGCATCCTCATCTGGCATCTTGCTACAGAAATCTGCTACTTCAAAGGTTACATAAGTCCCGATAACATTGATGCACCGGCCAATAAAGATTCAGGCGAACGGGAACCGACAGACGAAATAAGTACAAAAGGTTTGGTGCGCCAAAGATGCAATTACCTGTCCCGATATATGCTCTACCTTCTAGTAAAGCATCCTAATATGTTACCAATTGGGATGGCACGTATCAAGTTCCGGGACATTTACACTGAGATCGGAGACTTCATTGAAGAACATTCCGGCAAATCAGTTGAACTTATTGGACTGAAAAAAGCTTCCGAGGAGTACCTGAGTAAAGTGAAAACCGACATCATGCTAACAGTTGGAGGAAGGGACAGAAGTAGAAGGGATAGAAGCAATAATGTGATATTCCATGCATGTAAGCTTGTTTCAGCATTGGGCGAAGATGAGAAGAAATGGGAACTAATTAAAAATGTTTGGCTTGAAATGTTGGGTCATGCTGCTAGCCAATGTAAAGGAAGACTTCATGCTCAACAACTTAGACGAGGAGGGGAGCTACTCACTCATGTATGGCTTCTTATGGCACATTTTGGCTTAAGTGATCACTTCCAGAAATCACGTAGCCGTGTAATAGCTGAATCTATTATAAGATAGGCTAAAAAAAAAAAAATTATTATTAAACTAACGGATGTAATGCGCGATGCACAATACATTTTAAACTATTTGATATGAAATCATAGTATGTCCATATGTAATACTTATTATGTGTTATTAAATTTCAGTTATCAACTTCAATTATATAACATAACATGTCATTAAAAAGAAAAGATAACCAAGAATATGAAGCAATTACTAGACTTAATTGATAAATATTTAATGATTTTTATTAATTTAAACATACAATTATATTTCATATTCTTGATTACGTGGAATCAAATTTACTTTTATCTTTTGTTGCACTTTATTTTCAAAACAACTCAATATGAGCGAAAATATCATATTACCAATCAATCATTTCTTTATAAATTTTATCAATATAATCATAAAATTTATTTTACATAAATAATTAGTGTACCACATATAAGTAACTGGTATATGGAAATAAATGCACTTACCTTATTAACACTCTATATGATTACATAGCACAAATTTAGAATACTTTTAGCGTGCCTTTGACAAAGAATTTGATAAATAAACAGTTTTTTTATAAATGAAGAGATTTACATCTCTATCATTTAAAATCCCATCATTTATAAACTTCTTTGTTTGGCTATAAATATTTACAAATGATGGGATTTTAATCAAAGTAATCAAATCCTCTATCATTAATGAATTTTGATCTTCATTTTAACGAGCTGATCCTACTAATAGAAGCGATGATTAATACTCTAGTAACAGGAATCAAAGACTTGAAGTTTGGGACAATACTTAATACTTCCGGAGTAATACTCCGGCTCTCACAAAGAGGGTGGGCCCATGTGGGTCCCACATGTGGGGCCCACGCCATTTGTAAGAGGCCAGAACATTGTATGTAAGTTTGACTTGCACAGCACTGTAAAACGTTTCAAGCTTGGCACTGCCAATGCCGCGGGCCCATACTCACCAAATAAAAACAGCTCATTTCCTTAATGGATCCCGAACGACCATAAACAACTAAGTGGATGTTTGGTTTACTTGTTTCTATAACTCAATTCTTAGTTTTCATAACTTATAATTTAAAAATGGTGGGACCTATGACAAAAATGTTGTTTGACAAATGATAACTCTGTTTCTATAATTCTGTTTCCATAACTCATAACTTAATGATAATATTGTAATTAAATATACAAAAGGGGATCCACAAACAATACCAACCGCAACTTTTGACCACTTTTGATTTTTTTTTCCTTTCTTTTTGGCTGTTTGGTTTTTTTTTTTTTTTTCATTAGGTTCGGTGAGTTTGGGTAAAAAAAAAAAGCCTGCAATGAGTGACAGGTATGGGACCCACAAATAGTGTGAAAAATATTGAGTGATGGTGACAAACGGGTGTAGTATTTAGAGTGATGAGTGATGAGTGATATGAGTGATGGAAATTGAGTAATTAAAAAAAACAAACCAAACAAGGCCTAAGTCTCCGCCCAGGTCCTCTCTCTCTCTCTCTCTCTCTCTCTCTCTCTCTCTCTCTCTCTCTCTCTCTCTCTCTCTCTCTCTCTCTCTCTCTCTCTCTCTCTCTCTCTCTCTGTGAAAACAAGTTCTGGAGGAAATACTCAAGACGTGATATATATACTAACGACAATGAACTAGATAAGAGTGTATGATGTTTGTTACTGTTATACCTTTCTTTTTCGCTTTTTGATACATGAAAGTGTGCTTATGAATTTTTTTTTTTTTTTTTTTTTAATGGGGTTTTGAGTTTAGCTCTTTATTTCATTCATTTTCTTTCTTTGGTTGCCTTTTTGGGTGGCTAGTGAGGCACCCGATCGGCAGGTTGCAGAGGTCCAACAAGTGGAACAAAGCAGCAGTGATGAGACAAACTCGAGGAAATGGAATTGGAAACTGATGAAATCAAACAAGTTGAACAAAATAGTGAGGCAGACCCAGTCAAGGGAAATGGACTCACAACAAAGAGAGGAGTGAATGATGCAAACATACCTATCGACACGTCTTCCACTGACAAGCTGTGTAAACAGCCCTATGATGGAGTGATCTTAGAGCCGAATGCACTGGCAAGTTCTCTATCGATTTCCCCTGATCTTATATACATAGATGGAACATTATCATATAATCAGTACATATTTTATAGTCATTCTCTGTAATATTAAATATATTTATTATCTAACCCTTATCTGCATAATCCAAAATAATGCACCAATATTTAATATGTTTGCATTATATTTTTCATAAATAGTTTCTAGAAAATATAGTTCATTCTTTTTATCTGTGTTCTTCTTTGGTTTAATCATTTTTGTTAAAAAATATAAAATTTAATCCCAAATAATAATTTTTGCTTTTTTAAAAATATTGTTTTCTCAAAAATAATTTATAGTAAATTTATGGAAATTTTTTATGTAAGAAAATTAAAAACAAAACAAAACATCATCATTTTGGGCTAACATGAGGACTTAATTGGATAAATTTAAAAATTAGAAAACTTAAGTAAACGAAATTGAAGTTACAGGCCTGAATTGAGTTTTAGGTAATATTGAAAGGTGCAATTTGTAATTTGGCCTTATTTTTATGTGTAGGACTTTTGTAAAAGTAAGAGGTCTAATGGCAATGATTAGCTTAAAAAATTAACGGCAATGATTTAATGTTGCTATGGTTTTAGGATTTAAATTTCTTGAAGGAATGGTTTTAGGAATCGCATCTTATAAATAGAAAAGTAGCCTATTATGATTATTTTTGTTACTGTTATTTTTCGTTTTCCCATTATTATGCTTACCACTGCAGAAGTATTATGTTGACGAGAAGTCAAAAAAGAATTGCTTCGTATTGTTTGCCAAAAAACTGTCTATCAGTTGGATTGATAATGATCAGTATTGGAGATGGATCGAAGAGAACGATACAAGGTATATTAAAACCTTCAAATATATATATGGAGATATTTGTAGTTCTAGCACAAATTTTGTTTAATTTAATTTTCCTTTTTAATCTTACTTGGCTTTACAGCGGTGAAGTCATTGAAATGGCTGAGCTATTAGGAGTATGTTGGTTAAACATTGAAGGGAAGATTCGTACAATTGATCTCTCACCTGGAACTGAGTATGAAGTTGTGTTTGTCGTAAAGATGAATGGTTATCAGAAAACGTGGAAGAACTCAGTGACTCTTACGATAATTCTCCCAAGTTCGAAAAGTCTAACTCGCTCAGAAAATTTAAGCGGAAAACCCGTAGGAATTTGGATTGACGTCAAGGTGGGTGAATTTAGAATGACACCAGAAAATGTTGGAGAGATTACATTCAAAATGGGTGAATATTCTTCATAATGGAAGGGGGGGCTTGTCCTGAAATGTGCCATCATTCGACCGAAGAAAGACCAGCCACATGGATGTTAAGCTTTATCCATCTATCCAGAGTGGAGAATGTGTGCTCATGTGTAATAAATAAGCAACTTTTATATAAAGGTCAATAATCCGTGCAATATACGGAAACGTTTAATCTTTTCTGTTGAGAGATTTGTAATTTAGTGATTTGCATTGTCCATTCTCCTTCATGAGAAGAACCATAATTTAAATTCTCATTTTTCATTGTTGTAAGTATTGATTTATCAAAATACATAGAGGAAATTAGACTTAGCCCATATATGGTTAGGTCAATTTTGATTTTTTCATCTATAATTTGAAAATTATCACTTTATCCACTGGCTAAGGTAATCTTTACTAGACAGCTATTACCCACCTCTTCCATTGCCATTAAAAAAACACAATTTAACACAAAAACTTAAAAGAAAATGGGTCAAACACCTCCCAAGAAAACCCTTCTCACCATTTTCCCAGGATTCAGAAATCCCTCTTTTTTCAACTTCATGCACGCTTGAAAATAAAGGCAAAAATATTCATATCTAAGATCTATTAATAATTTCTTGGACAAGAGCCTTTCCAAAGGTGTTTGTTCATTTAAACCCCTATACACTCAGATTGTTTAACCTAATTAATTAACCAAGTTGTTACTTAGGTTTATTATCTAGATCTAGGTTAAACACAAACAATCATATCACATAAAGCGGAAGATAAATAACATAGGCGATATGATGACCTATAAAAACCAATAAAACTGTTCAGTTTCAAAATAAAAAACCTGAGTAGGATTTAACCTAAACTATCTTCAAGGCAACAAATTCACTATGATAAAATGGAAGTTTTACAATAGATTTTTCTCTAGATCTAATGCCACCTCTTGTAGTACTTACTCACGTGTGACCACACGCACACAAACACCCACGTTTGTGACTCCGAGATCCCACTCAAAACTTTAAATCGTTAGCTATGTATGATCTTGTATGCAATAACTTATCTCCACCAGTTCTTGAATATGGATATTTTTTCCGATAGAGGCTTGTTAAGTTAGAAGGTTACAAAACGTAAACATTTAGAAGGTTTGCCAACTTACATAAAATTAGAACCTAAACATTTATTCCTAAATATTTAGAACCTAACATATTTGATAGGGTTATACACACAGCTTTGATTCCAATTTTTTGAGGAAAAAAAAAACCTAAATACCTTTTTTTTAAAAAAAAAAAATTATGTGTGTATCCAAATAACAAAGATTTATGTGGTGTAAAATAGAAAAAAAAAATCACACAGAAACACAAAGATTTATGTGGTTTGGCTTTTGGCTTACATGCATAGGTAGTGTTGATGAGAAAATTTCAATAACAAAAGAAGGAGATTACGAAGGTGGCACCAAAATCACTCTCACAAAACCCAAACCCCTAATACACCCAAAGAGTTCTTACTCACCAGAGGCAAGTGACTAGAGAAACTTGAAAATCTCTAATACCAAAGTTAGTGCTTAGCTCTGTATCTTATGCAACACATTTAACAAATAACAAATACCGTGTGTGTGTGTGTGTAGTCTGCTAGGGTTGCTATGATTGAGAACCAAACAAATAACAAGAGTCGTAATAGGACAAGGTCAAATAATAGTTAACCAAAGACAAGCCACACAATAACAAATCTTCACCTTGGCGTGAATTTGGTTAAGCCCCATAAACAAACTTCTCCATTGCTTAACCAAAGCCCTTAAGGGCTATCATGTGCTGCAAATAGCAATCAAGTCCAAGCAATGCTTGAACTTATGCAGAGGAACTAGCTTGGTCATCATACTATGCTAGACTATCCAATGTAGCAACCTTTCAAACTACAATGGTGCCTTGAAATACAATCTCACTAATGAAGTGATATCTGACATCATTGTGTTTGGTTATCTCATGAAACATATGATTTTTAGTTAGATGTATGGTGCTCTAACTATCACAAAATACAAGTTATAAACTAAGATCACCAACCAAACCCTTTAACCAAATAGCTATGTCCACTGCCTCTGTCATTGCTATATACTTTGTCTCTATAGTAGACAAAACTATCGTCAACTATAATGTCCTCCCAACTAATGGCACAACCAAATAATGTGAAGATATAACCTGTTAGAGTTCTCCTCTTATCCAAATCACTAGCAAAATCAAAATCTACAAATCCAACAATGCTACTACCATCCGTAGAAGCCCTATCATATACCAAACCAGCATCTACAGTACCTTTCAAAATTGAAGAGACTTAATCTCCTAACCCAAACCAACAATACATAAAACTTCAACCTCAAGCTCCACCTGCTCACCGATATCGTGGCCTTTGACTGTCTTAATACTCTTATTTGACCTGTCAATAATAATAGACCTATCAAATTTCACATCTCTACTGATAATTAGCCCTAGCAATCCTTGATCTGTACTTATTTGCACTTAGCTCAAGTTTATCATCATTCACATGAGCATAAGTAGGACAACCAAATACTCTCTATTGGGGGCCGTTTTTCGCGCACAACCATGTGTCATCCGCTAGAGGGGTGACCTTTCTAGGCTTGAGTTTGGTCGGGGAGTTAAGTCTAGAACTCAACATTAGGCTGCATAAAGCAATGGCTTCTGGCGCATTTTTAGGCTTAAAAAATAAATAAAGCTCAAAGTCTAAGAATCATAATAATTGGTTGAAATAAATAAATAATATGCTTTGTATAATAACTTTGATTTTATGGTTGCAATAATGGTTGAAATAAGTAATATGTATTTATTGTAATAGCTTTGATTGAATTATGAATTAAATATCATAATGATGTATATTGGGTCATGTCCAATATTAGAGAATAATTTAAAAATTATTATATTTGTCTAGCAATGGGATGGTCTAAAATAGTCCATATCCAACTGTGGTACAGTTTATGTTCAACATAATAAGGTATGTCCAGCGATGGTTTATGTCCAAATTATATATGTCCAGTAGTGATAAATCAAAATTTTTTTTTGACTGTATAAATCAATTTATTATTATATGTGTTTATTAGTGAAATATTAAATAGTGAGATAATATTAAAGTACTTTGCATTCAACAGTATACTAATAACAAAGTAATCATGTACTCAATAATATAAATTTTAAAGATATATGATTTATCTTGTATGGTCTATGACTCTAGCTGTATGGCATTGGTCTATGACTCTAGCTGTATGGCATTAGTAGACTGATGGCAATCTAGTGGCAAAGAATAATAGGAGTCCAGCAGTGGAGAAGTAGTATGCCATGATGACATTGGAATGAAGGGAAAAAAAAAATGGTGCAACTCTAGGGAGAGAGAGTATGTCTAGTTGTGTGCAGGGCTTGTTAAGCTTATCCCATTATCATGCATTTAAATGAATTTTCCTATGTAATGCTCTTTTAGTTCTTGGTGAAATATCGACGATATTGCCTTCCAACTAAAATTTTAAAAATGTATGATCAAAAGATAGTAAAAGCAATTGAGTTTACCGATATTTTATTTACCCGATTATGGCCAAATGTGTATTCCTTTGGTAGCCAGCTTCAAATCTGAGAGGTCGGTGATTGCTGATGGTTATTGAGTTTTGGGTAGTCTGGTGGTGGGTTAGAAGTGAGTCATGAATGGGTGATTGGAACAACTAGTTATTTCTCTTATGTTAGGCATTAGGCACTTTGTCATTGAATCGACCGGTTATATTGTAGCTTGTAAGGGATTGCATATTCATCAATTGCAGAAGATATGCTCCCTACTAGAAAAAGGGTGGGTGTCAAATAATATTTTTTCTTGAATTTATGTTTCGTGTTGCTTGAATATTGGTGCACAACAAGAGTGCATGTGGTGGACCATTCGGGATAATCTCTCAATTAATATCCTAGCTAACCTTGTGGTTAGCCTACTAATGTTGAGTAATTATTAAGTATTCTCGAAAGAGCAAAACTTGGGTACAGTATTTAGGTATTGTTCCTTAAGTTTTATTTTTAAAATTTTATCATGTGGATTTTTTCTGATGTGATAGAAGTATGTTTCTTAGTTAAGTAATCACATGGATGAATCTTAAGAAGGAACCTAAGGAACAGCATCTAAAGTACTGTACCTAAGTTTTGTCATTCTCGAAATACAATAACATAATGCTCTCTTCCCTTACATTTATGGTGAATCTTATTAATTAAATTCACAATGGGGTCCATCATAAATGTGAGAGAAGGGAATACTACGTCACTGTACCTTTATAATCCCTAATAATTTTTCACTAAATAGTAAGTACTACTTATGTAAAAAGCTCTTTAAATGTATTTTTTTTTTTAAAAAAAAGATAGAATTTCTACTCTAATTTAATTTAAGTGTATATGTGTGTGAAACTCCCTCCTAGAGACTTGAACCCCGACCATTTTCCCCCACATCTCATAAGCATTTATACTTGTGGAGTGACCACCATATCAAGAAAAAATTTATATTTCCTCCTGAGAAATCCTCGTGTTGCAACCCTAAATGTATTTAAAATTTGAGTTTTGTGTGAGTATCTTTGCACTTTGTAAAAAAAGCTATTTAAAGAGAAGTTTTGGTGCCACACTCTAGTGCACAACTTTGCCCACAACTCGTCTATGTGGCGAGTTATGGTTGTTGGAGGGGTGTCCTCACATGGACCCACTATCACCCTTCCACCAACCACAACTCCCCACATGGGTGAGTTGTGGGCAAAGTTGTGCACTAGGGTGTGGTACCACAATTTTTCCTCTTTAAATGTATTAACTGACCGAAAAGGGCCATGTGTTATGCATATGACAACTTTATTATAATTTTTTTAAAAAAAATTAAAAATAATACCTACACACATAACCATTTTTTGTTAGCTATTATTGAGATGGATTGATTAATTTCAACTACTCTTAATAATACCTGCACACATAACCATTTTTTTGTTGGCTATTATTGAGATGGATTGATTAATTTCAACTACTCTTAGGGTCCGTTTGGTTGGAGGGGGTGGAAATTTGGGATGATATAAAATGAGGAATTGATGAAAAGTAGGATAATAGAAAATATTTTAGTTTTCTTCATTTGTATTTGGTTGGGAGGGTAGAAAAGTAGAATGATGAATTTTTATTTTTGTTTGGTTGTGAAGAAAAGTAAAAAGATGAAAAATGTAATTTGTATAAATTTACTCTTATGTATTTGCACAAAACATTATAATTTTTTATATTAGTACTCATTAACATTTTTTTATTATTATATTTATTCAAATTATTACTATTATAAAACACCTTTGGTGGCTATTTTTTGGTGGGTCTAGTACTGAACGTTTATAAGGAAGAACAAAAAAACCCTTGATTCCCTGGTAGTGTTAATACACAAAGCGGTAAAAATAAATAAAGCATATTGTCTTTACTTGCTTGGTGTGAGTTAGTGATAACAAAATACAGGGCAAAAATGACCTTTTAATGTTTGAACAAGAAACATCAGTTTTTCTCCTTGTTTTTTCTCTGATTAATTTTTTGTGAGCATCGGTCGGAAAACAGCCGGGGAGGCTGGGACCGCTAATTTTCACTACATTTTCTCTTGTTACCAAATACACAAAATTGTGTTTTCACCCCCACTTTTCTCCTCCCCTCTTCCATCAACCAACTTTTCACGCCAACCAAACACAGGTTCTTTTTGCATTTTACTCACAATTTAATACCGACTAGGCTTCTAAACAATCTTAAATCGCTAATAATTTGTGGCATACAAATTTGGTAGCTCATTTGTCTTTCCCACTCCAATTGTGAGAAAGGAGAAGAGACTGAAAGAAGTTATGACAGCTGAAGTGCCCGTTTCACTTTTATGGAGGAAATTACAGAAGATCCGTGACGAGGAAAGATTTGTCTTTCCAGGATTGAGAAATCGTGTGGTTACTGCTGTCAATGAACTAGAAAAGATTTTGCATATCCTCAAAGCTTCGAAGCCAAACCATGAGATTATCAGTATCAGTCCACAGGAGACCTCGCTTCTGCGCACAGTCAGTAGCAGTACTCCCCAGGAGGCTTCACTTCTGCGCACTATTTACTTTGCAGAGCACTTCACCGAAAGTTTCCTTCTACAAAGGAGACGAAAGGGTGTCATTCAAATTGAAATGCCATTGGCGTTTTCACCATGGACACAGCTATGGTTCAGCTTCAAAATGATGAAGTTAGTGCAGGGCGTGAGAGCTGTATCCATGGAATTTGGAATGACGAAAGGTCAGTCTACAGCGCTGTCAGACGGGCCAGAAATACATGCAGGACAGCGCTGCTGCCGCTGCCACCGCCTTGTAGGGGAGCTTGTAGCTCGACTGATCAACGATAATGAGGCTAGCCTCCGGGTCATTTCACTGGTTAGCGAGGAAGTACTTCGCGAAGAAATATGTTTTACAACTTTGGCAAGGGAAGTTTATGACAGACCAGATATTCAGCAGCATTTCAGGTCTCGAGCCTGGCTCAAAGTTTCTAGAGATCCTGAATATAAGAATCTCTTGCTCGCTTTGCTAAAACAGCTTCCAAGTTGTGTAATGCATGACTTGGAGCATATGAACGAGAAAGAACTGTGTGCTATGCTTTTCCAGTTTTTAATGGAGGACAGGTTTCTTATAGTCTTGGATGATGTCCAAACTGTTGATGTTTGGCTCAAGCTTGTCCGTCCATTTGCTGATGCCGTGAATGGGAGTAGGGTCATTCTCACTACTCACAAAATAGATGTAGCAAAGCAAGCTGATCCATGGAGTTCTCCGCTTGAACCAAGTCCATTAATTGAGCAGGAGCCGGATGCGATTGTTGTTGGACGTAAAGATGAGATAAAGGAGCTTGTATCTCGACTGATCAATCACAATAATGATAGCCTCCGTGTGATTTCAGTGATCGGTGATAAAGCAGTTGGCAAGACTGCTTTGGCAAGGAATGTTTACAACAGACTAGATATTAGACAGCATTTCCCATGGCGAGCCTGGCTCCATGTTTCCGGAGACCTTGAATATAAGGATCTTTTGCACATCATACTTAAACAGCTTCCAACAAGCGAATTGAAGGACTTAGATCTTATGGGAGAGGAAGAATTGTCTAATATGCTTTTCAAGTATTTAATGGAGCCCAGGTTTCTAATTGTCTTGGATGATGTCCAAGACCAACCTGTTGATGTTTGGCACAAGCTTTTCCGTTGTTTTGGAGATGCTGTGAATGGAAGCAGAGTTATTCTTACTACTCGCAACTTCAATATAGCAATCCAAGCCGATCCGTGGAGTTCTCCACTCAAATTAGGGCCATTAACCGAGAGGAACAGTTGGTCGTTGTTCTCGAAGATGGTAGGCAGACCAGAATATTGTACCGAACTAAACAACTTCAGGGGAGATATTCTGAGAATATGTGACGGTTTGCCTCTAGCAATCGTTCTGCTGGGAGGGTTTTTGTCAGCTCTTGAATTTAAGGAGTGGTCAGGGGTGATTGAGAATTTAAGAAGTCAATCCCCTCTTGCAAATATCGTTGATTTTGGCTATGATCAACTTCCATATGTTTTAAAGCCCTGTTTCCTTTATTTGGCTCTCTTTCCTAAAGCCTATGAAATCCCCATACGGAGGCTGTTGCAATTGTGGCTTGCCGAGGGATTTGTTCAATTCATACCTGATGGGAGAATCCCTGAAGATGAGGCCAAAAGATATTTGGAAGAGCTAGTGTGTAGAAACATGATTGAAATAGCAAAATGGAAATCAGATGGAAGCCCCAAAACGTGTCGAATGCCAACTTATCTCTATGATGTTTTCTTGCCGAAAGCTAATGATATCGGATTTCTTCATGTCCACCACCGCAGGACAGATTGCACATCAACAGATTCACCTGAGCCTCACATTCCAAGGCCTGCAGGTAAATCTGGGGTGGAGTCTTCTACTTCTAAATCTCACATTCGACAGCTACGTTCCAATGTTTCTTCCAACTCAGATTCAACTGAGCCTTACATTCCAAGGCTTGCAGATAAATTTGGGGTGGAGTCTTCTACTTCTAAATCTCACATTCGACAGCTAAGTTCCTATGTTTCTTTCAACTCCGAGAAACGAGATGCATCCAACAGTGGAATTGGTAAGTTGCTTAAAACAATGATCAAGAGAAGAGGTTTTGTCCTGCTGAAGGTGCTTGATCTAGAGGGTGTCTACAAACCTTTGCTACCTAAGAAACTGGGTAAGTTGCAGAATTTAAGGTACCTGGGCTTACGATGGACTGGCCTTGACACATGTCCAGAATCTGTTGGGGATCTACCGTGTTTGGAGACTTTAGATTTGAAATACACAAATATAACCACTTTGCCAAGTTCCATTTGGAAGGCAAAGAAGCTTCGACATCTCTATATGAATGAGATGTTCATTCAGAAGCCACCAAAAGAGTCTTTACCTAACCTTCTGACATTAATGGAGCTCCATATTGGTGCTAATTGCCCCTATAAATATAAACTGGACAAGTTCACTAGCCTTAGAAAGTTGGGGCTAACATGCCATTCAAAATCAGCGTGGGAAACAGCCGAGTGCATCTCAAAACTTGGCAACCTTCAAACCTTAAAGTTGAAATCGAGAGACCCATTTGGTCAACCTGTAGAGCTCGTGTTGGCGCCTATGAAGGAACATCTGACTCTCTCAAACTTATATTTGTTTGGAGAGATAAAGAAAAAGGTTGACATATATAAATGTAAGGAACATCGGTTTCTGTCAAACTTACATGGTTGGTGGAGGGCTGATGGTGTTGTGCCTTTTGGTGTGGCACAAGAATCCTCAGAATTCTTACACAAGGATGGCATACATAACGTTCCACGAAACCTCAGAACTCTTACACTGTCGATGTCAGGACTAGAAGAAGATCCAATGCGGGTGCTAGGGGAGCTGCCTCAGCTGAACACCCTCAGGCTTTTTGCTCGCTCTTATGTAGGGTCGAATATGACTTGTCGTTCTGCCGACTTTCCTAACCTTCGTGTCTTGAAAATTTTTTAGCAAGTAAAAAATTTCCAAAAAAAAAAAAATAGGGGCTTGGGCCCCCCTGAAATTTTTGCTCCGGCCCCCCTTCCCCTAGCCCATCATCCGGCCAGGGCCAGCCCAGAGCAGAGCTCATAAGGCCATTACCCATGTCAATCCACAGCAAAAAAAAAAAAAAAAAAAAAAAAAAAAGGAAAAAATCTCAGCCCTCAGCAGTCCAAAACCAAACGGAGAAAGCAAAAACTGAAAAACCAAAGGAAAAAAAAGAAAAAAAAAAAAAGAAGAAAGGAAAGTGAGAGACCGAGAGCCAGAGGCGACTGAGCGAGAGTGCGAGACGGAGAGAGACAGAGAGGCAGCGCCGCGACGCCGTGACGCCGTGACGCCGTGTCGCCGTGACGCCGTGAGGCCCGTGACGGAGAGACTAGAGAGACAGAGAGCGAGACGACGAGACCCACGCCGCGCCGGCGACTGCGAGAGCGAGACCCACGCCGTTTCCCGATCTGCCCAGCCCACAGGTATTTACTCTTTAACTCTTATCTTTTCCCGATCTGTGCTTGTGAATCTTTTCCTTTAACTGATTTGGTGCTTGTGTTGTGCGGCTGAACCGCTGAAGTCTGAACTGAACTGTTTGTGTTTTTTTTTTTGTTTTGGGTTTTTGGCTTTGTGAGTCTGTGACTGTGTGGCTCTTGCTGCCTTGCATTATATAGATAAAAGAAATAGAATGATAGATAGAGAGAGTAGAGATTGTTGACCGGTAGTTGGACATTAGTTGGACATAATAATAGGGAATAGGGAAAAGTGGTGTGGAGTTGCTGTTGGGCAAAGACAATTGACAGGGGAGAAAACAAAAAAAAAAAAAAAAAAAGGGGATAAAGTGAAGAAAAGTTTTTGTTAGTAGTGCTTGACTGTCTGTAGTGGGATTCATGGGATATTTGGGTTAGTGGGTCACTGGGTCAGAATTAGGAAGATGGAGACAAGAGACAATATTAAACCTTCAATAAATTTTCTTTGATTTTCTTTTGATCTGGAGCATGTACTCAAAAGATAAATAAATGGGAAGCACAAAGCCCAAAGACACAGAAAAGCAATGCTTGGTCATTCAACTGTTTAAGGCGTGAAAAGCACTTTACAATGGATCAAAGGTCATAATGAAACATGCACAATACAGACTTCATCAGTGCTAATGTGCAAATGCAAATTTAAAGATACAAAGATACAAAAAACAAAAAAGATATAAATAAAGGCAGTTTAAACACAAAGATATTAAAGGCAGACAAAAGACAAAAAGAAAAAAAATAAATCATATAATATAAGAAATTATCACACAAATTTAAAAAAATAACGGTAATTCTTATATAATTTTTATTTTATTTGTAGATCATGAAAAAATCAACTACAATGCTTGATTTTTTCAAAAGAAAAGGTTCAACTTCAAATTCTTCTGAAGTCAACGTGGAATTGCCAACAACTAATGTTGCTATTCCAATTCCGGAAAATGCGGATGTTCCAATTCCGGAAAATGCGGATGTTCCAATCTCTCAAACACAATTTCAAAGAATTGATCTTGATTCTTTGGATTATGATCCCGGAACACGCAAACAAATATGGGAATATCATGTTAATCAACGTGATGAAATTCGACGGGCTTACATTAAAAAAGGTCCGCACCAACCTCCTTTAGAGACATTCAAAAAAAGTGGAAAGCAGAATCGTAGTTTTCAAGCTTCTTGGTATAGAAATAATTCAAAATGGCTTGAATATTCTCCTACAACAGATGCAGCTTATTGTCTACCCTGCTTTGTCTTTCATAATCCAAATGTGGTTGTGGGACAAAATACATTTATTGTTGGTGGATTTAGAAATTGGAAAAAGGTTGGGGGCAAAGATTGTTCTTTTCAAGTTCATATAGGAAAAGATCCTAACTCAGCTCATAGAGTTGCTGAGCAAATGTGTAAGGATTTGATGAACCAATCGCAGCATTTGCAAAGGGTAGTTGATCATTTCACTACTGAACAAATTGCAAATAATCGGTTGCAATTGAAGGCCACAATTTTTATTGTGCGATATCTTGCCTTTCAAGCTATAGCTTTTAGAGGTCGAGATGAAAGTTTTGGTTCATTAAATCGTGGGAACTTTCATGAATCATTGGGTATTGTGACTTTTTGGAATGAGAAGGTTGCTGAAATAATAGAAAAAGCTCCAAAAAATGCAACCTACACATCACCTAGGATTCAAAAGGAAATTCTACATGTTTTCTCAGCCAAAGTGAAGAAGGCCATTCGGGAAGAAATTGGTGATGCAAAGTTTTGCATAATGGTTGATGAAGCTCGTGATGAGTCCATGAAAGAGCAAATGACTGTGGTGTTTAGATATGTTGATGCAAAAGGCTTTGTGAAAGAACGCTTTTTTGGGCTTATTCATGTTGTTGACACTGCAGCTTTGACTCTAAAGAAGGGGATATATTCTTTGTTATCTCAATATTGCTTAGATATACAAAATATTCGAGGACAAGGATATGATGGAGCAAGCAACATGCGAGGTATGTGGAATGGATTACAAGCTTTGATTTTGAATGATTGCCCATATGCTTACTATATCCTTTGTTTTGCACATCGCTTACAATTGGCATTAGTAAAAGCATCAAAACAAGTTGTTCCCATTAGTCATTTTTTTCTTACATTGCTTTTTCTGATCAAAATTGTTAGTGCTTCATGCAAGCGCAATGAGCAATTGAAAGTTGCCAATGCTAATGAAATAGCACATTTGATTGATCTTGAAGAGCTTGAGACTGGAAGTGGACTTAATCAAATTGGCACTTTACAACGACCTGGAGAAACACGTTGGAGTTCACATTTTAGATCAGTTTCTAGCTTATTAAAGATGTTTAGTTCAACTGTTGAAGTTTTACAAAATATAATTGATGGTGCAATTGATGGAGAAAATCGGGCAGAAGGAGAGTCAGCTTATGAAGGTTTAACTTCATTTGAATTTGTTTTCATCTTGCATCTTGAGAAGGAAACTATGGAGATCACTGATAAATTGTGTCAAGCTTTGCAAAGCCAATCTCAAGACATTTTAAATGCCATGCATTTAGTTTCATCTACTAAAGCACTTATCCAAAAATTTAGAGATGATGGATGGGATGGCTTACTCACCACTATGATATCATTTTGTGAGAAGCATCGCATTGATATCCTGGATATGAATGCTCGTTATGTTGCGAGGCGAGGTCGAGCTCGTAATCAACCAGATAACGTTACGAATGAGCATCATTATCGAGTAAATATTTTTTATGCTACAATAGATTCTCAACTACAGGAACTAAATTATCGGTTTAATGAAGATGCAATGGAGTTGCTTAGGCTTAGCTCAGCTTTAGAACCTCGAGAGGCATTAAAATCTTTCAGAATTAGTGATCTTTGTTTGTTGGTAAAGAATTTCTATCCACAAGATTTCACAGATTATGACAAACAAGTATTGGAGAAGGAGCTTTATCATTTTGAGCATAATGTAGTCCAAGATCCAGAGTTCAAAACATTGAAAAGTTTATCTGAGTTGTCTCAATGGTTAGTGAGAACTGGAAATTCAGAACACTACAAACTTGTTTATAGAATGGTGATACATGTGCTTACTCTTCCAGTTTCTACTGCTACTACAGAGCGAGCATTTTCAGCTATGAAACTTGTCAAAACTGAACTTCGAAACAAAATGGAAGATGACTTTTTGAATGACTCTTTGATGTTATACATTGAAAAGGATATAGCTTCGACATTTAGTTTGGATTCAATAGTAGATGATTTTGAAGATTTGAAGGAGCGTCGAGTTCCCTTTTCATAGATGATTGTATAAAGAAACAATAGTGTTTCGCATCTTTTGTTTTTGTTAGTAGATTGTATCTTAATATATTAAGAAACAATGATTTTTGGGTATTTGTCTTGGTTGATAATTTATTAATACTATATGAATGCGTATTTGAAAAAAAAAAAAATTGCTTATCTCTGGCCCCCCCCGGCTTAAAATCCTGCGTTCGTCCCTGGGTGGGAGGTGCAGCAAGGAGCAATGCCCCGACTTGTAGAGTTGGAAATTAGATGTTGCAAAAAACTTGAAAGCTCAGTTGAATTAGAGAAGCTGGATTCCTTGAAGGAGTTGATTTTAACAAACATGCAGCAGGATTTTGTAGAAGAAATTAGAACAAGGATGCAGCACAGAGGCATATTACTCACGAACAAGTGCGAATTTTCTACTTCACATGTAAGTTTTCTCCACCTTTATTTTTTTATCTATTCTGTATTTTTTGTTGGGTATAAAGAAGGCAGTAGAACAAAAATAAAGTATTTGATTTTTTTTAGGGGCTATTTGATTAATTATAATCTATAATGCATATAATAATAATCTATATAAACTCGAAGATATATGGCTTTTGGTTGATTTTTTAATATTTTGTTACCAGAGATTTTAAAATCTCACAATTTTACACATTATTATTCTAATATAATTTTTTTAATTGAATTTAAATTCCATACTATATTTAAACCATCCATTATAATCTTCACATGTCATATTTTATTTTAATGCTAGAATATATAATTTAATATACAAGCATAATCATGTGTTAATAATGTTTTAATGGTGGGATTGTGTTAATAATGTTTATATTTTAAACATATTGTTCAATGTCTATTATTATGTATGTATAATGTTAATGGGTACCCTTATAACAATTATTAATAAATTATTTTTAAAAAATTTTGACACCACTTTTACAAAAAATATCAAAATGTTTAATTATTTTATTATTTTTTCATATATTGTTGTTGAGGGCCATTTATGGAAAGCCCAGTGGAAAAAAAAGCCCAATGATGAGGGCCACAAGAAATTGACTGTATGAATAGTTAAAAAAGACCATTAGGCCCAAGCGGTAGGAATAATGGGTCACTAGCCCAACAATGTATACGGGCCTTGAAAAGGCAAACGGGCTCAAAGAAGCCAGGAAAGAAAGAAATAGCATCCCATGGGCAGAATATGAGTTAGAAAAGTGAGAAAGGGTCACTGCAGGCCCAAGGTAATGTAAACTAAGAAAGTAAAGGATTTATGGCAGGCCCATAAAACCCAAAGATAAGGATAAGGTTATTGAGCCGGGGAAGCCCAATGAAATTAGTAACAAAGCCCAAGGGAGTGTGGAATTAGCAAACAGGCCGAGGAAGCCCAAAAGGATTAGCAAACGGGCCGTGGATGCCCAAAAGGAAGAAGAAAACAAAGGGACATAGGAGCCCATGAGTAAAAAGAAACAAAAACAGTGCCTATGATAGGCCATTGAGAAAAGGAATAAAACGGCCGGCCCAAAAAGGGGATTAGCAGGATTGAGTCATTACGGCAGGAATTACAAGCCAACACGGCAGGCAGCAAAGAAAAAACAAAGGTGGGCCAAAGAAATATAAAGTCCATCATCATACGAAGCCCAGCTTCTGATTGGAGCGAAGGACCAAAAGAAAGCCCGCATGAAAGGCCAGGAAACGCAGACGGAGAGTCTCCAGGTTACGGCAGACACATGAGCAGCAGGCAGACTCTTGGACAAATTTGAAAGGGAAGCACGCGTAAGGCCCAGGTGCCACCAACCTGTACCCAGCCAATACAGGACATGGTGGGGCCATGGGTCAGAGGTAAGAGGTAAGAGGTAAGAGGGGGTGTGGTTTGGTGGTGGGGAGAGGGGAAAAGATCTATTTTCGGTCCCTGCTCAAACCTCTTTTGGGAGGTACGTCCTGCTGGGATGACAGACCACCCAAAATAGGCAATTTGAGAGGGAACCGTTGTGTGCATGCTCTGAGTGTGAGGAGAGAGGAGATTAACATCGTGGCAGGCCGCGGCGCACAGAAGGACAAAATGAGTCCGCGGCACACAGAAGGACAAAATGAGTCCGCGGCGCACAGAAGGACAAAATGAGTCCACCTCTGTCTGGCAGGGGTTTTGTACGATCGGCAGGTACACCCAGACCAGACAAAGGCGGTTAAGGGGCAAAACAGTAAAACACTGGTCACGGCAGGCACTATAAAGAGGCCCTTGCCGTGCCCTGTAAAAGGGATCGAAAAACAGAGAGTATATCTCACAACGTGAAAAGAAAAACAGAGCAAGAGGAAAAAAAGATAAGAACGAAAACAGAGAGAAAAGGAAAGAAAACTAAGAAAGAAAGAAGAGAGTTAGTTCGAAAGAGCATGCACCAATAGATCGGCTTCCCTCTCTCCCCCTTCAAAAATCTCACCTTTCTCCAAAGAACGCAAACGAGAACTTTCCCAATGGGACTATAACCATTCAGGGCCGACTCCCTCAAAGCCATTAATTCCCATAACAAGATTCTGCCTGGGGGATTATTTGCATTGAGAAGAGGCGTTCTTCCCTCTTTGGATTTGCTGCGGCAGACGAAGCTTATAACTTAATTTTCTGCCTATTCAAATTAATCAGTGTTACTCTCTTTATTTTCCTTAGTGATTGATATCATTGTGACTATAATCATGTGTTACTAATAGGAAATACATAGCAATCTGTTTAAGTAGACGGAATACTCTGTTTTTTAGTCATTATTATATCTGCCTGCCATAACTTGTCTGCAACAGTCTAGCCTGCCATAACTTGTCTGCAACAGTCTAGCCTGTCAAAACTTGTCTGCTACGATTCTACTTGCCGAAAACTTGCTCCTAGCAGGCGTGGCATAAGTTTGTGCACAAACCGGCCCAAGTTGAGTTACAATTGGACCGGCCCCAGCTCCTTTACTCAAAAACACTAGGGCCCATCATCGCAGGAGGCAGCCCAGCCCATTGCCGCAGGAGGCAGCCCAATCCTACCAGAGAAGGCCCCCACAATTGTTTCTAAAAATATTTCATATACCAATATTGTTAGGAATTCCACTCACATACTTTGAGATGTGAGCAGAATTGGAGTGTTTTTGAACAAGTACATAACAAAAGGAAAAATAGATTGGAGCATCAACAACTTAATAATCTTGTGTACGTTCATAATAACTACTAGTTCAAAGATAGGCATATAGATCTTATTCAATTATTCAAATACTACTCTTGCTTTCTTTTATTTTAATATGTGGTTGGTTACTAATTATTCAAATGTTCATCTTATGGTATAGTGGCAAAAATAAGAAGTTCAATTTTGATCCTATTGATTATGCAAGTATTGATAAAACAAAATTTTGGCTAGTGGAAGAAGAGGAACCTCCACTTCTTGATTATGAGAAGTTAGAAAATGCATTATACAAAGAGAGAGTTTATCCAATTGAAGAAGGGTCTAGCCATGCACAAGGAGATTAGTTTATATTAAATTTTATGAATTCTTTACCTAGTTACATATTTTTAATAGACTGTTATGATTTATGAGAAATGATTATTAGAATCATACTTTTATTTATTGTTCTTTGGTTTTGGAATTTGTATAGATATGAACAATGACGTGATTGAGGATTGTGACATTGATTTGGAATCATTTGGTGTTGAATGTGATGCTCCTCCCAGATTTAGAGTTAGAAATCATCCTATTGATGTTGAAGATGAAGAGAATGAGGACGAGGATGAAGATGACAATGATGATAATGCCGGTGGTGATGGTGCATTTGGTTCACATGATGATATTAATTTCAAATATCTTTATGACAAATGAGGTTTGTATTGTTATTAAATGAACCTTAGAACTTAATAGTTCTTTGTTTGAAACTTATTTGTTATTTTGATGTAATGAACTTATCTATTTGGTTTTGTTGAAAGTTTATTATGTTAAGGACGATTATTTTGTAATGTTTAGTTCTATGGATTGAGGATAATTGTTTTGTAACGTTAGTTCTATGGGTACGAATGATTATTTTGTAATGTTAATATGTTGATGTTTAGTACTCTGTTACATTTTGGTATTTTTATTTAGTAAATATAAGATATAAAATGCTAAAAACTTACATAAATTCTTTAAAATGAAACATATGTATTACTATTAGTTTATTAGTGTGTGTGTGTGTGTGTGTGTGTATATATATATATAAACTATTATTTACTTATATAATTTAAATATTATTAACTAAATTATTATTGACGTCATCGATTCGACCACTAGTTCAACCTCGGTTGAATCTTAATATCAGTAATCAGTCCATTTTTCAGTTCTTTGACTATACCCTTTTTTGAAACCATTAACATAACTAATATTTCTTGGTATTTTCAATGAAAATGTCCAAAGTATAAATCTTCTGTTTTCCTTGTTGTGGCTATTTAATTAACTAAAATAAAATAAAAATTTTGGCTCAAAGAGAAACAAGGGTAAAATATAGTAACACCACACACGTTACGTAAGTTAGTACTTCTAAAGGCTTGAGCGATTCATGGATCCAAGTTCGAGTGATCCTAGGATGGGGTTATACTATCAATTTTTTTTTTGGGGGGGGGGGGGGGGGGGGAGAGAGAGAGAGAGAGAAGGGGCCTTCGGCATTAACTTTTATTTAATTTTTTCAACTTCCCAATACCATGCGAACTTGGTTCATAAATAATTATTCAGTATTTCGAAAATATAGTTATACGGTATTCTCTTTTCTTTTAAAATAGTGGACTTCGTGATTCCACATGTGAGATGAAGAAGCAGCATATCCCCACAATTCTAGAGTATTTATTAATTTTTCTTTGGTTCAGAAAAAAATATAGTTCTATGGTATTATTTTCTTTTTCCCCACAAAAAAGTGGATTTCGTCATTCCACTATTCATTAGGAAGCATTATCTAATCATTTTTCTTTAGTAAGGAAAAAAAAAATGGTAACTGCATTAATATTCTCAACGAGCCACGTCAATTGTCAACTTCTTTCCTAAAAATAAAGAATTGGTAAGTTCATTACCATGTATGTAAATTTCAACATGCTCTCTGATGCAGTGATGCTCTTCGACCAAAGTCTTATCCTAGAAAATAAGATTTTCAAAATTAAAATTGATAAAAGAAAGATTAAGTGGTTAATTATATTATCAATTGGAAAGGAAAATATTAACAAAATTTTTATACAAAATATAGTAATTTTTTATCTTAAAAAATAAGAAAAATATTTTTTAAACAATAAAAATAACATAAAAAAGTTGAATAAATACTATTAAATTTATATATTTATATATAAAGACTACCTTTAGAGTTGAATAAACATTAATAATGCCAATGTTTATTATTTAATTTGTTGATCGCTAATCACTTAGAGCAGTACTAAAATGTTGAATGAGTTGTTTTGTGTCCAGGGGCGTAGCCAAGAATTTTTATATAGAGGGGCCGATTCGAACCATGAAGGTTGAAATCGACGACGATGAGTATCATCGTTGTATGAATAGTCTATATTTTTAGGTTTATATGGACCTTCTTTGAGATAAGCTCATCGGATTTCATCTTATTTGTTGATAGGGAATTCACATATTTGTTTACATGATCCTGGATCACAATCTATCTCTTCAGATTGAATTCTTGAACATTTGGAGGGGTGAGGGTGTTCATGAGGCATTAAAGTATCAACATTTATTTCTACAGCCACAGGTGTCCTAATTTCTGAATTGCTAACATCTTTTCTCTTAAAGAATGTATCGATTATTTTTCGTTTGCTCATAATTCTTTTAGCTTTAAGAATATGACTAAAAAATTAACCTGAAAAGAAGTTTAAAAAATAAAATTTTAAGTAGAAATTTTTACTTGGTTATATTGATGTTATTCATACTCAAGAAAAAACAAAATTTCCACTATAATTTAAACATACAACCCATTTTTAATACGACTTTAATTAATAATAACCCCTCAAACAAAGACAAAAATTAAACACACAAGTATTGGTACACAACATAAACCAAACAATTTAACAACACCCACAGCCACATGATATCTAATTAATCAAAAATAGGTAATAAATCAAAACAATTTTACCTTAGAAACTTTGTCTTCACAAAGTGCAAAGATGGGTCACTTGTGCGGCAATGCCTACTGTCTCTGCCTGACTGCCTCCAACTTTAGATCTTCCCTTGAAGACTCATCACAAACAATCTCCATATGCCTTCAATCATGTATTTCTCTAAAAATCTATGAAAATATAAAGAGCATGTGAATATTTAGGTGTAGATAGTTGAGAAAATCAAAAAAAGACACTAAAAAGAGATGAATGTCTAATGCTTAAGAAAGGGAAGAAAACTCACTAGTCACCAAGTTCCAAAACTAAAGCTGATGAAGAAAGAAAAAATTGGTCAGAATTTTATTTTATTTTATTTTATTTTTGGGACTGTGAGTATAGAGGACTGGAGTTTTGGGGCTGGTAGGTAGGCAACGGTACCAGTGCAAATGAAAGTGTATCAAAGAAGACGAAAAAAAAAAAAAAAGAATAAGAAGTAAGGAAAGGGATTCCATGGGTCAGTGGGTGGATTTTTGAGATGAAAAGAAAGTGAAGTTTTGTTTTTAGTGTTTAGACTTGGCGGGCTAGCTTATTCGGAGTACATAAGATGATAAGGCCTAAAACTAAAGCTGAGCTTGGGAGAAAATTTGAGCTGGGCTTGGGAGAATAGTTAAGAATTGGGCATGGGAGGCCGGCTGTCCAATATTGGGGAGCCCAAATATTTTTTCAACCTACTCTAATGGAAATTTTTTTTTTTTTGCAGGGGCCGGGGCCCCTCAAGCCACTATGTGGCTCCACCCCTGTTTGTGTCTCCCCTCTTGTACAATTAATAATGCATTTTTTAGTTGTTAGCACTTAGCAGTATGATGTTTGTCAAGAAGAAGAGGATGATGGAGGTGTTTCCATTAAGATGGAGGAATCTGTGGACAGAATGGCAGCTACGTGGATTGATTCTAGTAGTCTCACTAACCAAATAATTCTCATCATTCCAGGCAATAGTAGAGAGTATACGGCTGGAACTTGGATTAAACTTATTGTTTGGACTTTGGTCAGCCTATTTACTTGCCGACTCGATAGCAACAATGGCCATTGGTATAATCTCAGATGGCTTGGGAGATGTCTATAATCACGATGGTATTCTTGACGCAAAATACAAGCTCACAACATTTTGGGCCCCCCTTCCCTTTTGCTATTGAACCTTGGCGGCATTAAAAGTGATCCATTAACAAATGCTCTAAGCTACTCGTCAACAAGATTCCTCTAAATATCAAATAAATAAATAAACAAAGAGAAAATTTCTCACCTTTCTTTTCTGTGCACTCTTTCTGTCTACATAAATAAATGATGGGTCCGGCTCCCTTACCATTTGAAACCCTCTCATTTTCTCTCATTTTTAAACAGTCCAATGGTTAACAAATAGACATTTCAAATAATTTTTTTCTTTAATACTCTCTCTCTCTCTCTCTCCAACTTCATCACTGTCAACTGAAGCATTAGAGATGCCAAGTTCAGACCTCCCAGAGCCAACATTTCTTGCTTAAGTACCCATGTAAACACTGTCCATGAATCAAACATTTACCATTCGGTTATTGATTGGTTGTAGGGAAAGTTAGAACAAATTATTAGTTTTTTGGTTGAATGGCTGATTGGAAAAATTAAAAAAAACAATAGCCTGTGCAATTTTTAAATCAAAACAATTATCGATTGGCTGATTTTCCCATGCATAAAAACCCAGAATGATGATAAGGAAGTCGGAATGAGAAATCCTAAAATTTAAACAGAAAATAACAAATTTTATTATAAAAGAATTTTATATAAAAATGTAGAATGAGATCAGTAGGGCCATGGGTGGCTGCAATTACTAGAGCTGTTGGAAGCTGGAACTGAATCAATCTTTTTTTAAGCCTACAAAGTTGTTGTTAACAGTGTTGATGTTGGAGAGGGAGAGAGGGGCAGAGAAAGAAAGACAAATAATGAGAGAGTTACTGTTTTAATTGGCTTTTTTCTCTTTTGGGTTTTTTTTTTTTTAATTTATTCTAAATTTTTTGTTTCGATCAGGGAGAGGACTTCTTCTCTTCCTTGACGAGGTTCGATCTTGGCAACTCTAATGCTTGCGATAACAGGGATTACATTGGACAAAGAGAGAAAGAGGCAGTGAGGCAAAGAAGAGAGAAAGAAAGACTAATTTAATAGTATTTGGCGTGACTATTTGGTAGTCATTGGATTGTTTATTTGTCAAGTGTCTTTCATTTAGATAAAAATGAGGAAAAAATTGGGAGGAGTGTCGGATTTATGATAATGATCTTACTAATTACCTTTTCCTCCCAAAAAAAAAAAAAAAAAAAAATTCTTACTAATTAATTACCTATTTCTTTATTTTCAAAAAAAAATAATTAAAAAAAGGTTCCTATCTTTTACGCCGTATTTTAATTTGATCTCTAACCTTTCAATTGTGTCAATTTAATCCTTAACTTTTTAGTGTTGTATCAATTTAGTTCCGGCCATTATATTTAGAATGAAAATTACTGAGATGTCAAATGACCAAAATAAAATTTTAGCTTATTGCCACATTAACAAAAGCTAATTTTTTATTTTGACCATTAAACATGTCATCAATTTTCATCCAAAAAATAAAGGTAGGAACTAAATTGGCACGCTACTGGAAAGTTAAATACGAAATTGACAACAAGAAAAAGAGTATCCTACAAGACCTCCCCATATCTATTGTCCCACAATATTAATGCACTAACCAATTTTTTGTTTTTTTTCCTGAACCAAGTTGCCATGGCAATTAATTATCAAGCCAACCAGGACAGAAAAAAGTATCCTACAAAACCTCCCCATATATATTGTCCCACAATATTACTACACTAATCAATTGTTTGTTTTTTCTGGACCAAGTTGCCATGAAGATTAATTATCAAACCAACTTGACAAAAAAGTTATCCTACAAGACCTCTCCATATATTTTATCCTATAATATCAATACCCTAACCATATGTTTGTTTTTTCTAAACCAAGTTGACATAACAATTAATTATCAATATATATATATGGGCTGTAAAGTTAGATTTCAATTCAAAAAATTAATTTGGTACCAATTTCCAAAAAAGCTGGTTGGCATGACGTTTGGAATATTAATTGCAACATAATGCTGAGGGTCCTCCATTGAAAACGACAAATCCATCCTGGGGACTTGGGAGGAAAAGAAAAAGTAGGAGCGTAGAACAACTTTTTTTATTTCTTTCTTTTAATTGACAATCATTCTAATTAGGGCTGTCCATCAACCTGTCAGACCCACTCTATCCATCCAAACCGAACCGACCTGAAGGCCCACTGGTTGATTAGAATGCCACTATGGGTCGACTGTGGGTCTTCTAGTGTTAAAATTTTGGGTTTTCGGTTTGAGTTCAGGTTCCACATCTACTAACCCATATAAACTTACCCGACCCATATGATTGGGCAACTGTTAAGGTACAATTCTTTTACTCATACCACGTACCCAATCCTATCCAATCATATTCATTTATTCAAAAAAAAAAAAAAACCCAAATATCACCCATAAATATTTCTCATCCCATTGGCCTACAAATATTTCTATCTCATTATCTAAATTGGATCATAATATAAACCATCACAAAAAACCCAAAAACTCATATCTTATTTAATTTCATTATCATTATTTAGTTAAACCCAAAACCAGCTTTATGAACTCAATGCACACATCCCATTCTTTTGAAGCCCAAGACTACTTATGCTTAATAATATTTCAAAGCTCATGATTCAATCTCATGGAAATTTTTTTATTAAAACCCAATTTTTAATGGCAACATCAAAGCCCATTGCTACATGGCACCAATAAAACCCAATTCTCATTGGCAATATCAAAGGCTTCACATTAACAATATACTCCCTCCGTCCCACTTTTTTTGTCCTCTATTCCATTTTGAGATGTCCCAAAATACTGTCCTGTTCCTAAAAGTAAAAGTCATTAATTTACTAATGTTCCTATTATATCCCTATTAATTTACTAATTCAATTTTTTGATAAATTTTTTAAGGGTAGTTTTGGAAACTTATACATTTTTAAAAGGTAGACAAGACAATAAATGATGTTCCCTTAAAAAGTTTGACTTTTCAAACGGGACAAAAAAAATAGGACGGAGGGAGTATCAAAAGTTAATTCATTGGCAATATCAAAACCCAATTCACATTGGCAATATCAAAACCCAATTCACATTGGCAATATCAAAAGCCCAATTCTCATTGGCAATATTAAAAACCTAATTTTCATTGACAATATTAAAAACCTCATTTATGTTAGCACTATTAAAAGCCCAAGTTAGCTACTTGGCACAATTTAGTAAGAACGCCCAAGGTTATTAATACTTGACAGATACTATATCATTAGTATTTCACTTAAAGTCCAATGATGAACAATACTTTAAGTTCTTAAACCTATTACTATAATATTACAAGCCCGTAAAATCTATGGCAATTATCTATTCTCAAAACCAATGGCAATCATCTTATAAAAGCTCATAGAAAGTTATGATTATTTATCTTAGACCCATGCCATTTATTTATTTCATACCATATTATAAACCCATTGAATTTATATAAGAACCCATGGTCACTATTTATCTTAAATCACAACATTCATAATATTTATCTCCAAAACTCATAGTAATTATTTATCCTACAAGCCCATTATAATTATCTATCAAAAACCCATAAGAATATGACAAATATAATCCATTAAGTATTTTAAAGTAATCAAACTAATATCAAGTACTAAACTATACAAACTATTATGGGAATTAGTACCCAAAACCTATTATATGTATTGAAACCCTAAAATATATTCAATTTTACTAACAACCAAAGCCTATGTGGGATAGAAAACCATGGCAACACATAACAACCTTGTCCATTTTGCAGGACTCAAGGAGTGGAAGCAAATGAGTAAGCCCAAGTGAAGAAAACACTAAAAGAAGGCCCAGTGGAAGTACCTAACGAAGATACCCAGTTGAAGTACCCAGTAGAAATACTCCAGCGGAAGTGCTCTATTGGAAGTACTCTAGTGGGAGTACTCCAGAAACTAAGATAGCTAGGGCTAGTTGCCTCTTAATTTTAGCAGCTGAAACCTATTGATTATGACAAGACCGAAAGGCTAGAGCTAAAATACAAGAGCAGAGGTTAGCTCATTTTCTACTTCTTCTCCAAGTTTTGGTCAAAGGAGAAGGGAAGCCATAATCAAGACTTCCAAACTCATGAAATTCTCAACTAAATAGTTTATTTTCTTACTAAAAATGTACATAATTAATTCATGAACCAAGACCATGAATCCCAAAAGGGACAATTTAGGGAAAAGTGGTTTGAAGGGAATAAATGACTATCCAACAGAAGCTCCTAGCAGAGGCAGTAATGGTTTACACCTAGCTTGGAGTGTTAACCAAACCTCTTGAGCTCTGATCCTAGCTGCAGCAAGTAGGATTTCTAGTCCTCATACAAGCTCTAATCCTATTGGACGAAATTAATCTTCAAATCCTAACATTTAATGCCTATATTAGGAGCACCTTAGCATCCAGCTACGTTACCCAAATAATCAAAACACTTTTAAGATTATTTTGAGCCAAATCTCAAGAGAAATATTCTAAGATTATGTTGCTAGTCAGACCTAGCCTTCTCTAAATTTTGCTAATCAATCCCTTAAGCTTCACTATAAAAGGAACTACCATCAACTCATCAAAGACACAAGATCTTATCATAAAATTTCTCACCCATCATGCTATTTTCAACTTATAAGTCAGTCACTTAGTTCATAAACTAGCTTTTAGTCCATAAAAACTCATTCCATCTCCTTAGAAAATCCCAGCACCTTAAAATAGCCATAAATAGCCCCTTTCTACATCATAGCTTAAAACGACTAAACATTATTCTATCTCTCTTCCATACTTCCATATATTCACTCATACTTTCCATAAAGTCACCTCCATCATTTACTTTATACATATATTCTTTATTATGGGCATGATATAGCACATAGAGATATTGTTTAAACATTTCTTGCACTAGATGGACACTATTTCTCTCCCTTTATTCCATCCTAAATTTTTCTCTTTTATTTGTAATTATGGAGCATTTAATCCTTGTTTATTGCTATTACAATGAAGGTTATAATATTTTGGATATTATGAAAGTTTTTCCTCATGTTGACTTAATAATAATGAAGAAAGTATATGATTTTTTTATTATGTAAACACAATTATTAATCTATCAAACGTCTACCGTTGGAGATCTTCCATATTCACTATTTGGTCATTTTCCTCTTGTTTACTTGTTATAATGGGCTCACTTTTATATTGACCAACTATTGTGAAAATGCATTTTGGGTTTTGTTGTTATTCTTTCTAAGATGAAACATATATTCTGAGTTAAGGATGAACCCATGCCATCACATGACACCGAAAGTTTTTGGGCCATGCCTTGAAGCCCAACATTAAGTCTTTGATTTAACCGTCCTAAAAATTTTATTAAGGGGATAATAATAATGGAGGAAATGCATGATTTTCAATATGTGAACACATTTATTAATTTTTCAAACATCTACCGTTGGTCATTTCTTTTGTTTACCATTGGACTATTATATAAACACTTATTGTGATGGGTCATCCTTTGTGCTAACTATCTTTGCAAGAGATATTATTGAGGGCTTATCATAATCTTTATTGGATGCAATTTGAACCTTTTTTTTTTTAGCAAAATGCAATCTGATCCTTGAGCAAAAATGAGTTTTTCACACTTCACCAATAGCTTTTGGGCCATATTTTAAGCCCAAAGTAAAGTGTTGATTTTGACTTCCCAAATATCATATTGGTAACGAAAAATGCCCCCGACGGCCATTTTAGTAGAAGTGGGAGTTTTTCCTTTTTCTTTCCTCAATAGAGTATATTTTTAGGTGTCTGCAATTTTACTAGAAGTTCATTCGATTACCAACAAAGTCTTGAATTATATAGTTGTTTTTTTTCCTTAATTTATTATTACTTTAAGATTTTGTGATATATCAACCAGCAACTAGTGGAACATGGTATTTGATTTTGGGGTTTTTTTTTTTTTTTTTTTTCCCTTCAATTTGTTGGTGCCATTTGTTTTTAATGTTATTTTACAAATTAAAAAAGAAAAAGAAAAAAGTTCTATCAATCTCATCAAGCCCAACACCTTTTGATGAACAAAACTTTAAATAAGCCCCAAGATCTAATTAATAAATGCCCAAACTAGTCTTGGCACAGCTGAGGTTGAAGATTTGGAATGGATAGTGAGGTTGAAACGGCCATGACACTCTCGGGTTGAATGTAAAGGTGGAGGTGTGTAGATCAGCGGTGGCTAGATCTGACTATTGGTGAAGATTTAAGATTGTTTGATTACAAGGTTAATGTATTAGTATTAGTGGCTTATTAGACAGTTCATATTGCTAGCTAGGTGATGATGTGTTTATTTTCATTTATTGTTATTTTATTATTGGTCCACTTAGCATTTTTAATATTATTAAATTTATTATTATTATTTAATTAGCTATGTCAGCTTTATATGTGACCTCTGTGTAATTCATCAAATTGACTGTAAATTAAAAAGAGCAAAGACCAAATTAATTGTAACCAAAATGTAAGTACCAAAATAATGTCTTTACCTTTATTTTGAAACCTTCGTTTAAATTTTTTTTTTTTTCTTTTAGGGTATGTTTGGTACACTGAATGAGAATTACGATAAGAATTGTAATATTTATTACTAGAAATAAAATGTGTTGTAATGTAATAGCTGAACCTATTCATTAATTTGGTTGTGAGTTATAACATTAGATTGAAACTTAACATTTATTTTAGGAAATTTCTTACTCATACAATTATATTTCCTTAAAAATTGTTATTTTTAAATTTAATCGAGATATGTGTTATTTTTTATGATTGTTTTATTTTTATAATCGTTAAATGTATATAGAAAGTTTGTTTACTTAGAAATATATTAAGTTTTGAAATTATTGCACTTATTATTGAAGAATAGCCATTCATAAGGAATGATTATTCTTTGTAATAAAAACATAACCAAACTAAAGAATAACTAAACCATAGGAATAACTATTACATTAATGCACTTATTACAGTTTACCAAACATGCCATTTTATTTAACACCCACAAAAAAGATAGGTGATAAATTGGCAAGTCCAAGGCTCTAGGGAGATTTTTTTAGAACACTGAGCCTCCACCACTTGAACGAAAGCAGGAAAATATGACCAAACTCAGAAAATATTTCTTCTACCATTAATCCTCAATGGCGTTCCCATGTGCATCATCTCTGAAGATATTTCCTCTTTCATCGTTCTCTTTGTTTTCCTCCTCAAAATGTTTCACTTTCTTTTCTACATCACCATCTCCATATGTCCCCAAGACTCATTCTGAAAAGCCTTCCAAATTCATGAAAAACTCTTTCAACTACTCCTTTCGCCTTTCATATCGATTCTCTGCTCTGGAAGACGACTATGATGATGATGATGATACCTGTGATAATTGCAGCTTTGACGAAGCTTTCATGCTCTTCAATGACAGAGAATACTATAAGTGCCATGACTATCTTGAAGCTCTCTGGAACATGGCCCAAGAGCCTACCAGAACTCTTATTCATGGCATTCTACAATGTGCTGTAGGATTTCATCACCTCTTTAACCAGGTTGGTACTTCATTTGTAGGTTTAGCTTTATTAATTCATTGGTTTATTTTATTTACTTTCTTTTTTCTTTTCTTCTTTCAAAATTTTGGTTATTGGGTTTTGATGGTTTGTGGTCAATTAGAACCATAAAGGAGCCATGATGGAGCTAGGAGAAGGACTCTGTAAACTAAGAAAGATGAATTCTGTGAGTGGGCCATTTCATCAGTTTGAGTAAGAGATTTCTACAGTTTTGGATTTTATTTACCAGACCCAAATTGAGTTAGCTGCCTGTGAGTGAGTCTTTATCCAACTTTTTTTTTTTTTTTTTTCTAATAAGTATATATCCTATTTCCATTGCTTTTAAGTTTAAGTTATTATTGCAGCAGGCTTCCCATTAGAAATTGTGGTTGTGAATAATCCTGTGGTTATGAATCTTGTGACTAGTTGGTTAGAAATTGGGATTCAATTCTAGCTCTTTTATTTTTCAAAAACAATAGGATTTTAATCAATGATGTCCACTCTATAATCAATTTTGTTTATCATAAAATTAAGACATTAATTGATTCTTAATGTAGATGAGATTCAAAATTTCAAACCCAAGTCCCTTATGCAATTGGAATTGTAGCTTTAAGGTGCCTTCTTTATCACAAGGAATGCAGTGGACATGAATATGCACAAATTAGTTATATTCCTTGAAAACCTTGCCCTTGAATTCATTATTGTGTGTTTGTCTTAATTTATCAGAAACCACATAAAAGACCTAAACTTTATACAATGTTTCATAGTAGGTATTAAGTATTTATATTTGTCAATTAAAGACTTGAATTAAATCATTTCAATTTAAGACCTCTATCTGTTTCTATTAATCTAAACAGTAACAGAGCATATAAAAGTGAAAAACCCATTTATTAAATTTTGCATTCCACCTAGGCCCTTGTTAATAAATCAATTTCATAACCATTGAACAAAAAGAGTAGTAAAGAGAAAGTTTCACTTAGAGTGAGAAAGTGATTTCCAATCTTTTTAAACAATAAAATTTCAGAAGACTGAATTTATCAAACAACTAAAAAGATTAAGGTGGACCCAAAAAAAAAAAAAAAAGATTAAGGTGATTCAAATAAGAAAAAATAAATGAAGAATAAGTCTTTCAACATTTGGGGGGGGGGGGTTGGGGATGAGAACGAGTAGAAATCTTGGGCTTTAATAAGTTGGGTGTATATGGTAAGATGGGCCAGGGTTATTATGGGCAATTCCAATTACAATGAGTCAATTTGGGTTTTTTCTTTGTCAATATGTTTCTAAACTTTGGTCTTTCGGTTTCTTCTATAAAACTGGAGCTTAATTAGGGACTCAAATAAAACTGGAGCTTAATTAGAGGGTTAAAGATGGTTGATCTTGGTAATTAACCATTTTATGTTGTGTAATTAGCATCAACAGATGAACGAAATAGATATTTACTCAATATAAATCGGATTTTGTTCTTACCATGTTATTTAGTCATAACTCAATGAGGAACTCTGCATACAGGCTCATAGTACAAACCTCAACTCCTTTCCACGTGCGGGAATTGGAAGGCTCTTTTTTATTAGGATTTTGATTATCTTACATCCACTATTTTACAATTTTTTTTTATATCCACTTTTATTTGTTAAAATATGAACATTTCCACATCAATTATGGATATGTTTGTCAAATAGTGGATATATATAATTTTTTTTACATCCACTTTTATGTGTTAAAATATGAACATTCCCACATCAATTATGGATATGCTTGTGAAATAGTGGATATGTATCCTTGCGCAAGTACTATAAGACAAGTATCTATTATCGTGTATAGACCAAATTCAACTACTATTCAGTGATTGACCCCCTACAACAAAGGAAGAGCACCAATGATGTGGATAGTTGTGGTTGAAAATTTGGAATAACTAGGACACAATGTAGGAATTGCATGTTGACATATTACAATTGATACGCTCCTAACATTGTAACTAATCAATCTGTGTTATTTTTGTAGTAATAAATCTAACACTACAATCTTATATTGGTATGAAGGAAATGGCCGATATATTTCCTAGATTTCTACAAGCACTGATGATCTTTGTCTTACAATGGATCGATCAGAGAGATCATACCAACTTCTAGGGGGCTACGGCACTGGACAACATCTATATAGTCTTCAAAGTGACCCTAATCAAATAGTGTACATTATGTTCTGCCCCCAGAGGTCTTATGGTACCAATATGGCACCAAGGGTAAAGCTTCCAATCCTTAATGTAACCAAAGAACACCTCTTGGCCTTCGGGTATTGATGAATTTATGCTAAAAGTAATTATGTAGTTTTTTTTTTTTTTGCTAAACAACAATTATATAGTTATTGTAGATATTAGTTGGTTGAATGGGCTTAAGATTGGATCCCACTTGCAATAAGGTAGAGTTTGAGCATTTTATACTCTCACATATGTTATTTTGCATCCATTTTCATTTTTTAAAATGTGGACATTTTCACATCAATTATGCATATTGATGTGTACAAAGTAGTGTATGTAAATGATTACTCTTCTTTTGATTGATTATTGGAATCCATCATACTTTGCCCACCCCTTTTAAATAAGCTTGAAACTTTCTCTTTCTAAAATTCCATTTTGGATTAAGCCTACTCTTCTTTTGATTGAATATTGGAATCCAACATATTGGAGTTGGTAGGCTCATTTATTCTGATCTATTTCTTATTCAACCATTAGAAATTTTACGAGTTAAGCTAATTGGAACCCACGGCTACTTTTGATTAAGGTCTTGATCTTTCACATCTTCCATTATATATACCTATATATATATATATATTCATGTGTCAAAATGTGAAGATTCTCACATCAATTATGGATATATATATATATATTTATTTATTTATTTATTTTGATTATCAGTGTGCAAGTACTGCAAGACGAGTATATATTATCCAAGTAGGACAATAAACCCAAAAGGTTGGTGATTAAGTAATTTCTAAGTTCTCATAATGAAAGTTCAATTAGTATATAAAACACTATGAACGTTTAGACCCCCAATTTACAAATTACCAATTCAAGCTTAATGTCAAATAATTAATGTGTGGAATATAAACAGAAGCTTAACACAAAATTGATAAACAATCTAAACGAAATAAAATCACATCCACAATAGAAATTAAATGGAAAAGATTAAGGGAAGAGAGATGCAAACACAAGGACAATACACGATGTGTTATCGAAGAGGAAATCGAAACTCTCGGCGTAAAACCTCTTCGCCGCCCTCCAAACGGTAAATAATCTACTAAAGAATGTAGTTGGGATACATGAACAGCAAAAGACCTTCCAAGCCTAATCTACCCAATGTACCTAAGCCCTCCAAGCTCCTACTCCAACGAGATTGCGTCAAACTTATTTCTTCTTTACCTTACTGGATTCCGCTACTTGACCATAGCATCTACCAATATGAAATTGGTCCATTCTTAACTACTTTGTAAATCACCAAACAGCCTTTTCACAGATATATGTATGGTGAGAAAAGGTTTTGGTAATGTACCTCTCAAGGATTTAACAATGGAGAGAAAGAGAGTAGAGGAATTTGAAAAGTCTCTATGTGAAGATTGTGGATGAATCAATCTTGTTTTTCTCTAGGGTTTCTCTCTCAAAATTCTCTCTAGAAGCTCTCTACATTTCGTGGGTATAAGAGGTATTTATACTAGGGTGAGAATGGAATGTGAAGAGTCAGGTTTTTTGAAATAGAGTTGGCTGGCGGTTTGGACTCTCAGCTTGATTGAGTCGCGAGTTCCAGCCGCGAGGTAACTGAATGGCCAGTCTGTACTTTTTGTCCTGTAGTGCTCCAGCTGGCATGACGCTTCAACTTCTGGTATGCTTGGCACGTGTGCAACTTCTGGCGGCTTGCAAGCCGCGAGACACCTGCGAGATTCAGTCACGAGTCCTTGTTTCTTTGCACAATCTTGAGCATTTCTTCACACTCTCTCACACACTACCCTTACATGAATCCCACCTAAATACAGGGTTACTAATTGTTAAAATACAAGTAAATTTGGCACGGAATAAAGCCAACAAGATGGTTGATAAAATTCAACCTTACAATCTTCCCCATTGGCTATTCCGTGACAAAACCCTAAAATAAACTCTAGACTTAACATGTGAGTTGGGAACAGTTAAACAAAACTCACTCACACCTAACTCTAGAATCTGTGTAGCTCTTGAAACATATGAACAAGAATCTCTTGAAACACAACAACACAATATGATCATTGTATGAAGAAAAACTTGTAATGCATATGGAGCAAGCACAATGTGATCAAGCAAAAATGGAATTAAGTAATAAATCATGGCTTGACCAAACAAGCAATCACTATAAAATAGTGACCACAATGCTCATTCACACTTGGAATGAACATCTGGACATACAAGCCAATAAGCTCAGTGCAAATCACTTGCATACCCAACACTCAACCAATGCACAATACATAAAGTATATGCATCTAAGAACAAAATCCTACAAGGTCACAAGAGTGAAAATACTTAAAGAAAATGCATAACATTTAGCTAGAAGTATAAAGCAACAAAACATAAAGGCTACATAGCATGGTACAAACCACAAAAGCCTACAAACTCTCATGAAAACAAACCCTAAAAGCTTACAAAAGCAACATGGGCACAAACACACCAAACACATGGAAATAAAAACATAACATAGGCCTAATGCTTAAATCTCCCCCTTTCATAATGCTCCCCCTTATCATCATCATCTCCCCCTTTTTGTCATGGAATAGCTAGTCCTCATTCTTTTCTAGTTGTCTTTGAATCTGGTCCAACTGTGTTTGGAGAGAAGTAAACTTCATATCACACCGGATGGTATGGTGGTGCACGAGAGAAGCGAGTCTAGACATCTGAGTGCTTAAATCATGGACAGATGTAATAATGGAATCTATCTTTTCATCAAAGGAGTATGAGGTAGAACGTGAGCCACTGTGTGATGTTTGTGATTCTGATTTAACTCCCTTTTTGCTATGACCAATGCTAGCATTTAGCGTTCGAAGGTTGATTGGACTTGGTTTTGGATGAGGAGACTCATCTACTAATGGATAGATGCCTTTAAGTTTCAAAATTCGTGAAACGAGGCAGCAGAAAGGAATGTAGATCCGTGAATTAGTCCGCACTACAGTTTTTCGTAGGATATGAAAGATATAAGCACAAATGTCAATCTCTACATCAGATATCAGATCATGAAGAAACAAGGCTCTCCCTAGGTTCATATACCTGGTGCTAGATAGAGGGTATAGATTGTGGAACATGATAATTGTGAGCACCCTCAATTCAAGAGATAGAGATGAAACATTGATTGAGTTTCCATTTGGTGAGAATTCCAAGTCTTTACCAAGTGCTTCCCGAAGCAAATCTTCTTCTTGGTACAAATCATCATAGATTGGCGGTTTTCTCAACATCGGTCTGTTGATGTCAAGTATTTCTGCCAGATAGGCAGGAGTCACGGAGAAAGTCTTTCCTTGAACCCAGCATTTGAGTTCGTCCCCTTCAACTATTGTATTAGCATAGAATTCTTTCACCAAATTCTCATAGGCATCATCAAGTGTGGAGAGAAGGTAGTTCCAATCTTTTGTGGCAAACCATTTAGTGATGTTAGTGTCAGATAGAGATAATTGATCAAGAGCCCTTTCAAGTAGTGGTTTGGCGTCTCTGAAATATTTTTCGTGTGCCTGAAAGGCAGCATAGGTCCTGAATTTGTTGGGATCATATACGTCGACAATGACCTGTTCCTTTTTAACCTAGGAGAGAGATCATCAACATCAATCACATGTTCTTTGCCTTTACTGTTTCCTCCTTTCACAATTGCTCTTTTGAAGGGAGACATTAGCACACTGCATCATGTTACACAAAGGTGCAAGAAGAACCACACAAGACAACAAGCTTTATTAGCACAAGATGGCCCCAAATCAGAAAACTGAAATAAAGCCCTAAATTCATAGAAATTAGGTCTGAATCATGACAATGTGTGTGTGTGTCTCAATTAAGACATTATACATGCAGAGCAAAAAGAGTCACAACATAAACACCAATAATACACACCAAATCCATCAGAAATCAAATACCCATATTCAACTATCAGATATACAACAAAAACACACAATCCAAGAGATATAGAACAAGATATGTAACACATATTGAGAAAGAAACAGAACCCATACCTTTACTTGAAGATTGGTGAAGGGAGATAGAAAATATGGAGAATATGAGGATTTGTGTGTGAACACTATTATTTAGAAGGAGGTTCAGACAAGAAAGACAATGAATAGTCACAAATGTTCGAGGGAAAACTGAAAACATTTAAAAATTGACCTATATGCGCAAAATACGCGATTTTCGCGACTGAGTCAAGTCGCAAGCAAGTCGCCAGAACACTCAAGACAAAAATTTTAAAAAATTTATCTAAGTGTTTTTTCACGACTGGAAGTTCTACTCGCGAGAGAGTCGCGAGGTGAGCTGCAAAAATCTCTGAGTCCTCTCGTGATTGAACCTTCCACCCACGAACAAGTTGCTAGATTGAGTCGCGAGAAACATTAAAAACCCAAATTTTGAAAAATATTCTAAGTATTTTTCGCAACTGGGGCATTGACCCGCCAATGAGTCGTGAAAAATCTCTGTGTGGGCTCGCGACTAGAACATGCGACTGGACCAACTCACGACTGAATTGCCAAAATAGGGCAACACTGTTTTTGAAATTTTTGACATTTTTTGTAAAAACAAAGACTTTCTAAAAACAACTAAAACACTCAAAAATCTTTTTGTGTTTGATCAACAAGGATTGAGCATGTGAAAACATATTTAATCAAATACAATCACATAAATGAATATGGCATTTATTGAACATAGACGTGTGATGTGTGTGGATATCAACAATGAGATAGTCCTTAGTCAAATGTGAAGCTTCAATGATCAATTCAACCAAGTCATACCCAATTAGCACTAGATAATGTGACCCATCTCAATTATAGAAATATGCATATATGACCTCCCACATATATTTGAGTACAATTCTTTGAAACTTTTCATTTGGTTCCATATTCAACATATCATTTAATCTTTTTGAAACAACACATCTCATTGTGAGATTGATGCTTGAAATTTTTGATATTTCAATTTGATGAGTTAGCCTTTGGCTTTTTGGGCATCATAAACTTTATTTTAGGTCGCTTTCCCTTTTTCCTAGTCAAATACTAGTATGTGCGATAGGCTTTTGCAGCTCATTATCTCTTTTCATTTGGAGATTTACATTTGGTGAGCTCTTTTAGCAAAAACAATAAATTAAAGAGTGGGAAGATATATAGGCATAAGTCTATGCATGTCTCAAGATCAACAAAACCATTCACTAATCATTCATGACAAGTTTGAAGATATATTTACAATAGTCACATAGATGTCAAGAGTTCTCCCACAATGATATAAGTGCATAGGGAACAAGCTACGCTCGTAAATGCACAAAGCCATTAGTATAAAGGTACAAGGCAAAACATGCTTAGAGACAAAACTCAACAAAGTTTATCAAACTTTTTCAGTTTCCAATTTTTTATGTGTTTTTGGATTTTTGATACAAAAAAATGATAAAAGCCAGCAATGTAAAAACATTTAATGCAAAAGCAAACAAACATTCAACAAAATAGTGTGTGCTCTAGACAAGAATAATCAACCCAAGACAAATAAACAAAGCACACATCACACATGATATTCAAGGAATTGTACCAACATCGATGGTCTTATGTAGTGATTCAAACCATGGACCATCGAGAGGCTTGGTGAAGATGTTCGCCTTTTGGTTTTCCGTATGAATGAACTCAAGACAGACAACTTTATCTTCCACCAAATCCTGGATGAAGTGGTATGTATCTCTATGTGTTTAGACTTTGAATATTGAACTACATTCTTAGAGAGATTTATGGCACTAATGTTGTCACAAAAAACACACATTGTATCTTGCGAAATCCCATAGTCATGAAGTAGCTTCTTCATCCAAAGTAGTTGTGTACAACAACTTCCAACAGCTATATATTCGGCTTCAGCTGTAGAAAGAGACACAGAATTTTGTTTCTTACTCATCCAAGAAACAAGATTGTTTCCAAGATAGAAGCAGCCACCTAAAGTGCTCTTTCTATCATCCACACTTCCAGCCCAATCGGCATCTGAATAACCAGCAAGATAGGCATTAAAGTCCTTTAAGTACCATAATCCATAATCTGGAGTTCCATTGACATATCTTATGATTCTCTTTACCGCAGTTAAGTGAAACTCTTTCGGAGCAGCCTGATATCGAGCATAAACACCCACAATAAAAGCAATGTCTAGTCTACCTACCGTGAGATAAAGCAAACTTCCTATGATACTTCTATACAATGTTGGACTCACTTCTACTCCAGAAGAATCAACATTGAGCTTTGTAGATGAACTCACAGGAGTAGAGGCATGTTTCTTGGAATCTAATCCAAACTTCTTGACTATATTTCGAGCAAATTTTTCTTAAGAAATAAATATGCCTTCCTTCCTTTGTTTAACTTGAAGACCTAAGAAGAATGTAAGCTCCCCCACCATACTCATCTCAAACTTTTTCTTCATTTCCTCAAAAAATTCTATGGTTTGAGCATCAATAGTAGCTCCAAAGACTATGTCATCAACATCTACTTGAGCTACAAGAAGATAATCTTCATCATTCTTGACAAACAGAGTTCGATCAGCATACCCTCTTTTAAATCCTCTATCTAGGAGATACTAAGTAAGCCGATCATACCAAGCTTTTGGGGCTTGTTTCAAGCCATAAAGGACTTTCTTCAATCTCAACACATGGTTTGGAAAGTAAGGATCTTCGAAGCTTTTGGGTTGTTCAACAAACACTTCTTCATTCAGATAGCCATTTAGAAATGCACATTTTACATCCATTTGGTAGAGTTTGAAGTTCATGGTGCATGCAATTGACATGAGAATGCGAATAGACTCAAGCCTTGCCACGAGAGCGAAGGATTCATCAAAATCAACTCCTTCTACTTGAGTGTATCCTTGAGCCACTAACCGAGATTTATTCCGGATAATCTCTCCATCTTCATCGATTTTGTTTTTAAAGATCCATTTGGTGCTAATAACATGAACACCTTCAGGCCTAGGAGCAAGTTCTCATACATCATTTCACACAAATTGATTCAACTTTTCATGCATACATTCAACCCAATTTTCATCTTGAAGAGCTTCTTTTACCCTTTTTGGCTCAAATTAAGCTAGGTAGTAATGATATGTCACATGATTGGCTAAGAGTATGTTTCCTTTTCTAAAGCGAAGACCTTCATCTAAAGACCCTATAATGTTGCTATCCGGATGATTCTTAATCACTCTTAATGATGGCTTCTTTGATGTGGAGACTTCATCATTTTGAGAGATGGGAGGATGAACTTCTAGGGGAGTGAAAGGACTTGATGTTCTAGATGTTGATCTTGTTTCCATTCTTAGGTTCATGGGAGTAGATTCCTTTTCCGGTGTAGATCTTTCAACTTCTATATCAAGAGCTTTGACCTCAACAATGGGTTCTTTGGTGCTTGGTCTTTCTCCATCATCAACCATTTCTACCTTTGTTATGGCATCATCAATTTTAACATTGATGGACTCCATTACTGTCTTAGTTCTCTTGTTGAAAACTCTATATGCCCGGCTAGTAGTAGAGTACCCAAGAAAAATGTCTTCATCACTTTTTGCAACAAATTTCCCAAGGTTCTCCCTATCATTCAAAATGTAGCACTTGCTTCCAAACACTCGGAAGTACTTTACTCTCGGCTTCTTTCCATTCCAAATCTCATAAGCAGTCTTCTTTGTTCCCACTCGGAAGAATATTCTATTACCAATGTGACATGAGGTGTTCACGGCTTCTTCCCAAAACTTTTAAGGAATTTGCTTGTTTAGTAACATAACTCTTGCCATCTCTTAAATCACCCTATTCTTTCTCTCTACCACTCCATTTTGCTGAGGAGTTTTGGGAGCTGAAAATTCCCTCTTGATTCCATTCTTTTCACAAAATGACTCAAATCTTGCATTCTCAAACTCCTTGCTATGATCACTTCTTATCTTGACAATAGGAACTCCTTTCTCGTTTTGTAGTCTCTTGCAAAGAGTTTCCAATTTCTCACATGCTTCTAATTTTTCTCTAAGAAATTCAACCCAAGTGTATCTAGAGAAATCATCAACAATGACCATAATGTACCTCTTTCCTCCTAGACCAAAGAAGTGGAGATCGGCGTTCTACATTTTTTTTTTTGTTCTGGTTTGATTAGTTTTATTTTATTGCTCAGATTTCATTAGGCTTATGAGAAATATTGTTTTTGTGTTTCAAATCTTTCAATTGGGTTTTGTATTTTTGTTTTGATTGTGGTATGTTACCATTGAGATAGAGAAGCACGAGAGAGTGAAGAATGAAAGAGAAAAGGAATGAGAGAGAAAGAATTATTTTTTTATTCAATTGGATAATATTTTAAGGAAGATATTGTTTAGAGGAGCTACAGTAATTGCTACAGTGCTTTCCATGCTTGGCGAGCTACTGTAGCAAATCTAAAAAAAAGAAAATGGAGATGGAGAGGCTGTTGGAGGGAGTTTTTGGGGTGAACAATGGCTTTTCTCTCCAAAAAATAGATTTAGCTAGCCTGCTAGTGATGCTCTAAAAGTTAGGGTTTGGAATCTGTCATGGTTCCTTCACAATAGGTTGGATCCAATTTAACAACTATAGTCACAAGTCATAATTTCTCTCAGATGCGCCTATCCATTAGCCCAGACTTCCCCTTAAGCCTTCCCAATGCCCACAAGCCCACTTCTCTCCACATCGAACTCTAAAGCCCACATCTCTGGCTTCACCCCCTATTCGCGGCCAAAATGGCCCATTAGCACTTAGTTTGGAAATAATTGGGTCCGAAACACTGTTTCGAAAATAATTAGGGATGTACCACCTTTTGTGGTACTCGAGCTCACCAAGCTCGAGTACCCCATTTTTTTCATCCACGTGGCACCTGACCATCAACATCTTGAATTTTAAAAAACTGATTGGTACCCGAGTTCAGGAAGCTCGAGTACCATCTGTTACCGTCACTTAACCTTGAACTTAAACCAAAACACTTTTTCAAAACTTCAACTGAAACCCAGAGAGTAGTCTGCCAGAGCAAAACACACCCACAAAGCACCTCTCAATCTCGCCATCTCCATCTCTCAATCTCACTACCCTCTCTCAATCTAAAGCTATCTCCCTCTCTCAATCTCGCTATCTCCCTCTCTCAAATCTGCCTCATTCTTCGTCTCCGTCTCCGTCTCCGTCTCGCTCTCCGTCTCCCTCTCACAAGGTATGTCTCGCTCAACTTGCATGTTCAGGTTGTGGGTATTTTTTTTTGTAAATTTGTTATTGTTACGCATAGTTTGATTATGGGTTTTGATCCAGGTGGGTTTTGATCCAGAAATTAATTTGATTCTGGGTTTTGATCAATTTATTTACTTAGTTAATCGGTGATTACTAGAATGTTCGTCTGGTTGTGCTTGTGTTTTTGGTTTTTTATTAGAATGTTGGTCTTTTGTGATTAGTAGGAAATGCAGTGAACACGTAGATGGGTAATAAAACATAAATAGAATACATATATAATTAAGCTATGGTGGAGTGTAACTGGAGATTAAAGAAATAAGCTTACAGTGACACGGGTTTTTTCCTTCTCGTACACAGCCTCGTTAGGCAAAGATGACTATCAATTATGAAACAAAACCAACGATAATAAGTTGTAAGAAAGGGAATGTTTAGGAACACAAAAGAAAGAAAGAAAGAAAACCATGTAATAGAGGGAACTGCCATTGACGATAGGGCGAATCAGCTTGTCAATGGATGAGGCAAGCTTGCGAAGCGCCATTGCCATTGCCATATCTTTCTCTCTCTCTCTCTCTCTCTCTCTCTCTCTCTCTCTGTTTCTCTCTCTAAAAGCTCTCTATCTCGCTTTGTTAATGTCTCCTTTTGTGTGCGTGTGTGTGTGTGTGTGTGGTATATGGGGGTGGTGCGATTTTGGCTTGGGATTTGTCGCTGCCCGAGGTTTGGTTTTGGGGGTTGCTGATGTATTCGTTATCCCACTCTCTGTCTCTGGTTCTTCCTAGCTTCACAAACAGAGCATAGGCACCAGGGGCCCCACCATATCTATTTCCTTCACCTTCCTCTTACGACATGAATTTTTTGTGATTAATGGACTTGATCAATTAGTCAAAGTTTTACTCCAAATGACAATTTTGATAATCTATAAAATTAAAATGGAGATAGTTCATTTGACCCTTAAAATTACATGGTGCAACGACATTTAAATATACAAAACCTTCTTTCTTTCTTTTTTGCTAATCTTAAATATACAAAACTTTCTTTTAAATTGATTTTGATTTGGAGAAGATTCTGTCAGATTAACCCTCGTGCTAAGGGTGAATTCCCTGTTACAAAAAAAATTTATGAACTCCAAATACAAAACAATCTTGTTATTTCTTAGTTTGATATATACATTGAATTGCGGGTACTCTACAATACTGTTTTGATGGCTTGTGTTCCTGATCTCTAGAGGTTAGATAAGTTGTGTTGATATACTGTTTTTGTTGTAAAATTGGTTATAGTTTTAGCATTTTCATTTTGGATTGAGTGATGCTAGAGATATACAAATTTTTACTACATAGACCTTGGAAACGAATGTGTCAAATGTAAGATATGTTTAAGAATTCTTTAGGGAAGGATTTTTTTATGCCATAGCACAAACACGTGAATGGCTAGGGATAAACGAAATCACCATAGCAATCAGTGTTCTTGCCTTGGCATTTGGTTCTTACCTTGTAAGTATTCTCATCTGGCTCTTATTAAAGTCAAATGAAGCATATTGTACTTGCTTTTAGCATAGGTTTCATATATGAATGTTGATATTCTTAAAATTTAGTCACGGGTACTATGCTAATCTGGGACATTCCTTTCCACTCCTTTTCAGAAACCATAGGCCAGCTTAGTATAGACCTAGTACAGTATTCTTTTGTATTATTCCTTGTGAAAAATAGTTGTAAAGAAGTGCTTATATTTGTACATGTTAACCTATCAAATATATATATATATATATATATTTATTTATTTATTTATTTATTTACATGTTCAATTTTTTTGTGCCCAAGTAGAATGTCATTTCAATCAGAGATCTTGCCTTGTAGAGATGATCAAAGCATTGTCACCAATACACTGCAGATTAACAGGTATTTTATTAAGCAGTTATGGTATAATATGAGATATAGTAGTTTTAGGAAAATGCGTACAACCAACCTTACTAATAATCTTGACCATTCCATCAAATTTGCATATTTTTACCCTTTCATTAGAATCCAAGAACCGTTTAGTTTGGATAAGATCTCACAGTTAGATTTGAATTTATTGAACCAAATTCCATTATTAATTGGATCTTTTAGTATTTACTCCTAGGGCTTTTTTTTGGCTAATAGCTCTCTGGGAAATTTGGAAATGCAGCAGTGAGGGTGTGGTTGAAGGGAAGGCTGTCAATGCTTCTCAAGCTTTTAACTACTGCAAGCTCATGGTCATGATATGTAAAGAAGCAATGGCAGGGAATCATTATTTAATAAGTTGTACTTATCAAAAAAAAAAAAAAAAAGAAGTTGTAAACCTCCAGTTTGCAATAGGACACAATTTGTTGATTGCCGAGAATGGCAAGTGCTGATTTCAATGTAAGTAAACACTAAAAGAGAATGTTGCTGGTGAGGTTCATGCTTTCTATGCAATGATTGAAAATAAACCAAATTGCAATAGGCTGTTATGGTTGGATGGCTTAGTTGAAATCCATAGTCCATTATCAGACAATTTGTGAAGCCTTGTCCTTTTTATTATGAAAGGCAGAGTAGCTGCACTTGTACTTAACAGTAGCTCTTAGGTTTGCTGCCTTTGTATGGAAAGCAAATACCAAGCTGGGAGATACAAGCTATTAAGAAAGACATTGCTTAATGTACTGTGTTCACAATTTTCTAAGCTCTCAGCTTGCTAATTCTTCAGTTTCCTGTTTGATGCACTGATGACAAGTTTCAAGCTCAACCGTTTAAAAAATATAGTTTAGGATGCTGTTGACTTACCACCACTTTCACTAATGGGTTGCAAATTGTTGTTCAAACTCTACTTTCAACCATCAAATAATCCTGGATTAAAGAAAAATCTGGACAACATTGTACATTGTACTCGAAATCATAGCTTTAAGATATACCACTACGGTGAATACTAAAGTATACTAGCTAGTAAGACCATCATTTTCTCTCTGTTTTGGAATTTTTCTTGATAGTGAGAGCACGGAAAATTTAGCTTTGATTTGTAGTCTATCTTTTCATTAAAAAAAAGAAGAAAGATTTTTAGTTTATCTAACTCAATTTCATTTCAAATTTTCATCTGCTTTATGATTTATGGTTGGATGCAAAGTGGGCTAGTAATCCAGCATTAGATTGATTTATTGGATTCTTGCAAAGATGGTCACATTAGCCAAATTCTAGCATCAGGTAGTAAAACCTTGTCCCCCTTTGGGAGGGACTTTGTTGCAAATATTGAATGAAACGAAGCAGCCTTTTGTAAGAATGCATCTCCCAACAGAAGTTATAATATTGAAAACAACACTCAAGAACCTGAATTTACATCTTGCTGACATTCAATGTTTTTCTAAATAAACTCTAATTATAGGATAGACATGAAATTTAGGTAGAAATGGGAAACTATAAATTCATATTTCTGTTTGTTTGATTTGAATTTTAAGTTAATTTTAGTATGACAAGATGGTTCACCTGATTGTGCTTTTGTGGGAACAACCTTTCCTCTTATTATATGATCTTTAAGAAGTAAAAAATCATTGCTGATGATATATCTGGTATATTGCTTTGAAGTATACCTTATTCGCTGATTCTTCAATCTTTCTTTTTCCTTTTCTTCTACATTTTATTTTTCTTTGTTTCTCTCTAATGTCCGTTTTATGGTTTGCCCAATTTGAATCTCTAGTGAGCTTAAAGATTGAGGTTTACAACTTATTATTTAGGTCTGAGAGGGCAAACACCTAATCTTTCTTTTTCCTTTCTTCAAGCTGGATGAATTTGAAAAGAGGCTGTGCATCAGGCTCTTATCAATTTATTTTACACAGATTGGTACCCGAGCTTGGTGAGCTCGGGTACTTTGTAAAGTACCCGAGCCCACCAAACTCGGGAACTAATCTGGGTAAAATAAATTGATAAGAGGGCTGATTCATGAGCCTGTTTTCAAAATACCCAGATTGGTACCCGAGTTCACCAAGCTCGGGTACCAAGGTGGATGAATTTGAAAAGAGGCTGTACATCAGGCTCTTTTCAATTTATTTTACCCAGATTGGTACCCGAGCTTGGTGGACTCGGGTACCAATCTGCCAATTTTCAAAATAGGCAGATACCCTGCCAATTTTCTTCACAAATAGCGGAGAAAAAGCTTGTGTCTCGCGCAGGAGTATGCCCTGAACTGTGCAACAGATGTACATCTTCAACTTTTTTGGTTAATATAGTAGCCATATTAAAAATCAATGGACTTCATCCTCGTGTGTTTTCAGTGGTTATTGTGTGAACAGGCAATGTTCAGAAATGGATTTCATTTGTTATTACGAATGTGCCCGTAAATATTATCATCATCACAGCTTGATTCAATAAGCGATAAAAATGGAGAAATCTCTCAAATACAAATCTTTTATCCTACTTATCAGTCTTGAAGAGCAATCATATTATTTCTTGTATCAAACTTGAGATCCTGGCTTAGTTTGACATTGCGCAACATTGTACAGCAGCATAAAATCAAATCCATGTTTTTGTAGTACTAACAAGGATATAAATCCAATCACCCATCAAAATGCTTTCAAGCCATTCAAGATTAGAGTAGTATGATAAGAAAAAGGACATCAAAGGCAAGGCCCACTAATAATGACAGCCATGCCGTAAAAGGAAACTATAACAATATCAGTAGTTAGATGACCAGTTGGCAGCACTTCCAACTCTTGGCATGCCGATAGTTTCTCTCTTCGACTCTTCATCCACGGTGAAAGTTACACCACACACCTGACCAGAACTATCCACCCTTGGCACAGGCTTCACCTCATCGAGGAGGTGTTCATAACTCCTCAAGCCTCCAGACGATGTGAAGAAGCATCCTTTGGAAAACAACAGCAAGGTAGTAGTCATGCTCATGAAGTAATATCTAATAAATAGACTGTATTTGTATCTGGAAGTTCATGCTAATAATTACACAAAATCAAAACTAGTCCTACTTTTTTTTCTTAAACAATGTGGTAGATAAATGACAGGGAAGATAAATGGGAAAATCAGTTGATTAGAAAGTAGATTTTGAAGCTTGTTCTTGCTATAGCAATTTGGTATCACCCACATACCTAAAGCTCGCATAAAAGCTTTTATCCCCCATATTTTAAAACCAAAAATTTTGACATTTGGATTATTAAGAAAAGCAAAAAGAATCCTACATAATCACTCCATGAGGGCAAACATTTCCCTAACATGTTAAAACTGGCACATATTATTGCATGACCAATCCCAAAAACCAATCTATTATATACCAACCCTGCACCCAATAAAATGGCACATATTATTCATGACCAAATCTATGGTTAGATCCTATAAAAATACATAATTGAATGGCATATAGCATGCATTTTGTTTCAAGTTGCATTTAGAATAATGCCACGGTTCAAAAATAGCGTACCTAGTCTGCGACACCACCACTTGTCGGTACCTCATTCCGCTTAGGGCATGTTCTTCGGTTATGCCCCTCTTGGTCACACAACCCGCATTGCACCTTCCTCCCCCCCTCCTTCCACGGTGTGGTTCTCGGCCAGTTCCCACCCTCGTCCATCTCATTCCTGATTCGTGTTGAGACAGGGCGGCCTTTTGCTCGAATCAATCGGGGGTTAGGGAGGACCCTCCGAGTTTCTTCAGGATCCGGCCATGATAATCTATCTTTCAACGCAGGGAAAACGGGAGCATAGCTCCGAAATAGTGCATCCACGCTATAGAAGGGGTCAATGTATTGCTCTGCATCATGTCGATACCTAATACAAACTGCAATGACATGTGAACATGGTATCTTGTACAGCTTCCATTTTTGACATGTGCAACTTCTTTGCAACAAATTAACTCCATGTGTGTGATCCCCATGTCCAGCACTCCCTGGATTATGCGGTGTATCTACTTGATATGATTATTGTTGCGCGCTCAATCTTGTCACCCTGTGATGCTCTGCCTTCGCCTTATTTCTCATGAAGATATCCAAGGCATATTTAGTCCATTTTTGTCCCGAATTTAACTGTGCTATGCTCTTATTGCGACGATCATCGAAGTAAGAATTCAATTTGAACCATGTGTATTTCACCATTGCCGTAATGGGCAAGCTACGAGCACCCTTTAGAACACCATTGAAGCACTCAGAGACGTTTGTCGTCATTGCCCCATAACGATAACCCTCATCAAAACTTAGAGCCCATTTCTCTTTGGGCACATCCCTTAGATATTGGTGCGCATCCCGGTTGACATTCTCAATTAACTCAAAGGTGGCATTGAACTTTCGCTCCTGGGTAGCACTTGCTGCCCTCCATACTAGATTCTTTAAAGTTTCATTGTTCCATCTAGTGTTGACGTTACTACATAGATGACGAAGGCAGTAACGATGTTCTGTCATGGGAGGCCGCAGGGAAAAGTCTCGATTATTGTCTCTAAAGATAGCTTGTATCCCAGGGTGTCTGTCAGATATGACACACAGGTGTCTCCGGTCGGTAACATACGTTCTTATACAAGCCAAGAACCAACCCCAAGTCTCCGTGCTCTCACTCTCGACAACGACGAAGGCTACTGGATAAATTTTATTATTAGCATCTGTCACCATTGCAATCATCAATTTCCCTTTATATTTTCCATAGAGGTGGGTTGCATCAATGCTAATCATAGGCCTACACTTCTTGAACCCAACAATACATGGACGAAACGCCCAAAATACGGACTTGAATGTACAGGTTCCCTGTTCATAATTATCGTCCACTATTAACTTATACTCTGTACCCGGACTCGCGTCCTTCAGTCCTGCCAAAAAACGCGGCAACTCCGCATACGACTCCTTAAAATCCCCGTATATAGATGCAACGGCCTTTTGTTTGGCATCCCATACCTTGTATGTCAACCATAATGATTGCGTTAGAAATGAATACAAGTTAAGTACAAAAATTGAAGAAAACAAATCAAGACTTGTAATGTTATAACATTTCTTCGCTCCGCATTCCTTTTTTTCTTGTCTTTTTTCAATTTCAATTTTGATAATATAACGTATTCATGGGTTTTGGGAAAGAAAATATCATGATTATACTTCCGAAAAGACTGCTGTCTCTACATTGTATTCAAAATACCTGAGCAAGTTAAAGAATAGAATACCTTGTAATGAGATACTTCGTGTTTTAAGTCTGCCAAAGCAACGTGTCGTAAGTTCTTTATCTTATACGCAGGGTCTTCTCGTATATAGCGCTCAAGTACATATGCTAAGAACACTGAATCAATCATCCGACCATCATGAGCATTCTGAATTTTGTCGCACGTGTGGGAGCCCTTGCATTTTGCGATCTTCCAGACATTGTCTCCCTTGCAACATATCGCACAGACCGACCATGGACAGGAATCATCCTCGCAACTCACCATAAGCTTCTCTGAGTCTGAATGCTCAGTTTTGAAGCTAAAATTCTCTCACACTGCATACCAAGTCAACGCACATCGCACCGCCAATTTAGTCGCGAATACCATCCCTTTAATTGGCTGCTCCCCAGGCGTCCATGGTAATACTTCCGCTTGCATAACCGGTGATGGATCAAACATATTATCCCAAGTGTTTTTGGTGAACCATTCCGGCGTAGGATCGGGATCGGGGCATGTCTCTCTATTTTCTTCGACAACCACATCTTCGATATGATCAACATCCTCATGTTCACCCATGGTATCTAGGAGCTCCTCGAAGTCATCCCTAGTAACATCAATTTGGGTTGCATCATCACCAAGTCCGTGATTATTCAGGTTATTGTCGGTTGTGCCCCTATGGAGCTCATCAATAGCTAAATGCTCTCCTTCATGCAATTGATGGGGCCCTTCCTCCTCCTCAATCGAGTTCACATGGCCAAATGTCTGCCACGGTTCACTGCCTGAAAATAACCCATCTCCTGTGTTCTGTACACACCCTTGATAAGATCTTTCTGGTATTGAGTCGATGTGCTCATCTACTCTTCCATCCAAAACAGTATGTTCTAAACCCTCTCCAGCCTTTACTATCGCGGGCTCAACAGTGACATAGAGATCCGAAGCAATGAATCCGAGAGCCACCATTTGTGCAACCATTTCCCACATCATCTTCACTTCGGTGCCACCCGATAATTGTAGTGAATTGTAGAAAACATGCGTGTCTACGACCCGTTGAGGTGCTCGATACACGATGAAAATCTTATGCCTAGACTGGTCTAACCCCATCGCCTTCAATATTCTTCGTTGCAAGTTCGTAAGCCCTATCCCACGTTTCACCTTAACGTATTTTTGCTTTTGGTTCGAGCCTTGGTATGAAAACCCATGCAACGAATGATAATACATTTCCCCGTCATAGTACAGATAGAAAAAATGAAAATCCATCACGAACCTGTTATTAACAATACCAAAGTTGTCATCATCTATAACCACTTAAAGACACGATACGTATGATAAAAACAATTTATATTCAAACTCAACCTCCTAAACTTTGTGTATAGAGATATAAATAATTTTCAATCGTACCAAGTCACATATCTATAATTTATAATAGATTTACCAACAATACTTGGCTGCCAGCAAATTGTTAAAAAAAACTGTGTTTTATTTAATATATAGATAACTTGTAAATTATAGAATAAACAATATACAATGACATAGTATTCTTTTACATCTAAATAAATAAATGCTAATAATTACACATGAACTGTAAAATGAATTATTCCAAGCATAGGCAAATATAATGACAATGATATGAATTCCTTTTACATCTAAATAACTAAATACATAGAAACATAAAATATAAAATGAATTCTTCAAAGCATAGGCAAATATAAGTTTTAATGATACGAATTTCTTTCTTCTTCTTGAGTTTTTTGTTATTTAGATATAGTTCATGTTAATTGTGGTCTCCCCCCCCCCCCCCCCAACTATACAATTTTTGATATTGTATACACGTTCATTTTCTTTACCAATATCACTATTCACAACATTTTCTTTATCTCATTTTCTTTACGAATTTTTGATTTTTGAATTCTTTCATTTTCTTGCTTATCTCATACATAGCTTAACCCATAATTGAATGTGAACAATACAGTTATCTATAACTTTTTTTCAATTTTAAATTCTGAATTTTTGTCATAAACTTCAATTTTAAATATTTAGAAGGATAGAGAAGTAAATGCTGAATGGGGCATATTTTAAGAAGCAATCAGACACAACTTTACAAGTATTTGTTATATTTTTAATATTTTTAGATTTCACAAAATGAAAACCAAAACTTATACATGATTTATTTTTTCTTATTTTATTTGAAGGAATTTTTTGCTACTGGATAAACAATTTATTCTTCTAAAGCATATAATAATTTATGGATTTACTATCATAGATTCAACTATTAGTAATTTATGAAATGGTTTTTTATTTTTTTCTTTCATTTCAGGTACCAAAAAAAAAAATTATGCTTCTAATTGCAATTGTTTCTTTACAATATAATTTGCTACACTATAGTTTGTGCTCCATTTGTTTAGATAACTTGTAAGTTATATATATATATATATATATATATATATATACCAGCAGTTGTAATAAAGAGAAGGGTCTTGCAAAAACCTCAACTCATTAACTGTGGTCATGCAAAAATAAGGTCATACGAACCACACATGCACACACAATTAGACAAAACATTTAACTTACCTCTATGTATACAATAGATAGGACCCAAAGGTTAAATACTTTGCCTTCAATGGAAAAAATGACTGAAAATGGCAGATGGTGACCCAACGTAATAGCTTCCCAAGTCTTCAGCAATGTACACAACTGAAAAGAGCAAACATGGACTTGTGATGTTAGTGCAAGAGTTATTATTATGGTCATAAATTCTACCCATCTGCTGGTGACTTGTAAACTCAGAAGGTACCATTTTGCTATAACTTTAGTGGTTGGCGTCAGACAAGTGGGCTTCACAAAAGGTGAATTCCAGCAAATTTTTGAAGAGTAATTGCTCATTTATAGCAATTTTGTATTATCTTTTTCTTTTTTCATTTTTGTTTGAATATTAGATTGCGGTAAGTTAAATTGTATTTGATGGGATTTTTGATAGAATAAATCAGCAATGTTATAAAATCCATAGCAATAATTTAATATATTCCATTTTTCTACAAATCAAGACGTCAAAGTTCATAATGTTGATGTGGCCAACTTGTTATTGGTTTTTATAGGCCTACCAATTAATATGCATTTTTTCGTAATAGTTTAATCACTTACCACAACAGCAGTTTGTAAAAAAATTTGACAAATAGTTTGTATCTCTAGCATTTTATTGTTTATATGTATTATATGTGTATCAGAGTGTATGTAATATTGATTGTGTGTGCATTATTTTTTGTTATAATGTTATTTGTGTAAATAATAATTTGTGTGGAAGTTTGTGTGTACAACATTAAAATAATACTTCTGTGGCTAACGAAAAAGTGACATAGCATTTATAATTTTACTACAAACACTTTATAAAAACCAAGGCAACTTACGTGTCCTTATAGCTCCAAATTTTATTTATTCTCATGACAAAAATAAAGGAAAAATAAAAACATTCCCGTCAACAGTACATTATATACTTTTTTGTGAATAAAAACAAAAAAATAAATTCAGCGGTTTTTGTGAAGTACTCGAGCTTGGTGAGCTCGAGTACGCTGAATGAAATTGAAAAGTGGCAGGAGCTGTCTCAATTTAATTTACATTTGTACCCGAGCCCACTAAGCTCGGGTACAATCTGGGTAATTTGAAAAGAGGCTGATGTCCTCTTTTAAATACCCAGATTTGTACCCGAGCTTAGTGGGCTCAGGTACAAATCTGGGTAATTTGAAAAGAGGCTGATGTCGCTTTTCAAATTACCCAGACCTGTATCCGAGCTTAGTGGGCTCGGGTACTTTGTAAAGTACCCGAGCCCACTAAGCTCGGGTACAAATCTGGGTAATTAAAAGAGGACATCAGCCTTTTTGCAAGTTACCCAGATCTGTACCCGAGCTTAGTGGGCTCGGGTACTTTACAAAGTACCCGAGCCCACTAAGCTCGGGTACAAATCTGGGTAATTAAAAGAGGAAACATCAGCCTTTTTGCAAATTACCCAGATCTGTATCCGAGCTTAGTGGGCTCGGGTACTTTGTAAAGTACCCGAGCCCACTAAGCTCGGGTACAAATCTGGGTAAATGCAATAGGAAGAAATCTTCCACACACAGGAAGAAATCTTACACATCCACACCTCCACCTGCACCTCACAATTATAACACAATCATATCACAAATTGATATCTCCATTCAAAATTATTCCATGCTTACAGTTTTCATCAAAACTACTCAGTAGCAACACCCTAAGTAGTCACGTAGGGCATACCCAAAACAAGCATTAAGATATAAATTCAAAGATCCCAGATGCATTAAAATAGATTCAAAGATCGACTCAGCTAATACCATATCCAAGCATCAAGAATTCTTGTGTGAAGTCAAACAAACTGATTTCTTCAATTTCTTGATAATTTGACAGTTACCGTATGAGAGAGATTTTGAACCCTAGAAAACTTCCTTAGAAACACCTTGAGATGCTAGTTGATATACAAAACTCTTGGCACAAACTGATTTGATATTGTTAAGGGTTTACTGATTTCATATGATTAAGGTTTTACAAATGATGAAGGACCGATATAAGATGTGAGCAAGAGTGGGGGAGACAAGAGAGATGCATTAATATTCATATCTTACAATAAACATACAGATCAAGAGCCAACGATAATGTTGTCAAATATGGAACAAATCAACAGAAAAAACTTCCTGCACCTTTTGCTCTTTTGGGTGCGGTATAGTTGGGTACAGTTTACCAAGCTAAAACTAAGAGCTCAAGTTTGCACCGCAGACCGTGTCAGGCCCAAACCTGAACCACTCCCCAAATGCAAAAAGGATGTAGCTTGAAGATGATCTCCATGGCCAGCAAAGCCTGTCCCTCCTTTCTCCAATTTCACCAAATTCCTCTCTTTACATCCATTGTTGCAGACCAAACAAACTTTATAAACCAAGGCAACTTATCTGCACACTTCTTGCAAAAGACATGCCCACAAGAACAAAGGGCCACAAGCGACAATGTGTTAGTCAAAGTAACCTTGCAGCTAGGGCAGATATAGGTCATATGAAGAGCCTTGGATTTCTTCTGCTCACTAGTGTCTTCTGTAAGGTAGATAGGGAAGAGAGTCTTCATCTTCAGTTTTTCATTGCCTTCTGGACAGACAGTACTGGCAGAGGGAGCCTCTACTTTAACAGGAGATTCTGGTGTAGCAGAAGGCAGCCAAAAAGCCTTCATTGTCCGAAGTGCTTCTTCTTCATATGAAGTAACCTTCACACTATTTGCCCCATGGAAGCCATTCTTGTCGTGGCTCTGGTTTCTATTATTGTATTGTGGTACTGCACCATGGTTTTGCTGATCAAATGCATCGAGTTCTCTGGCCTTCTGCAACATTAACTTCTTCTCTTCTTCCTCTTCCTTCTCTTGCTTCTGCTGAACAGCATGAGCAGGTTGCCTCCTGCCAGTCAATAAACCATGCTTCAGGACACCATTAAACATATGAAAGAAAAGTAGATGAAGATGCTCAAGACACAATGTATAGGCAAAATGCAAAAAGCCACCCCCAAAGTTTCCTTTCAGTGCTATGAACTACAATAAAACCTATTTATTCTTATCAAATACATAGACAATAAAGCATATTATTTACACAGTTCCCAATAAGAGACCAAGATCAGCCCAAGACATACAGGATATACAGCACCCCACTCCACCTCCCCCAAAAAATAAGAAGAATATTTAGTCAACTAAAACATAAAAGTTCTTCTACAACCTTCAAGACAAACCACCTAAACTTCTGCTGAGAAGCTAGTATAGCCTCATGTTCGGAAAACATATTAACAATGATGACAAAGCCTATAAACTGAAGTGAGCTCATGATCATTGAAAAGAAAATGTGGTCAGTACAGGCCATAATCATCCAACAGAAGCCAAATTAGTCAATGGCTTTGGATTATAAATTTTTTCTCAATTTTAAAGGAAAATTCTAAAAGCTTCTCAGCAATCGTTTATGCTACAAAGGAACAGAAATACAGTTGGAGTTCTTTGGCTCTCTCTGTCTCTGTCCCCCATTTATTAACCCAAAAGAAAACTACAAGATGAGGATCTTCCCTTACTAGCATCACAGAAAACGTACAAAGAACACAACCAAAAGGTATGGATCTAAAAACATCAGACAATGAAGAAGCCACTTGGGATGGATTTTGAGCCAAAATATCGGTACATCTGCCGTTGTCAATTTGTCATAATACCCCAAACTTATAATTCCTAAACTCTAGACTCAACTTTTTGGTTTTATCTAGTCTCGCATAAGTTTCTAGTTGCAAAATTTAAATTTCTTCTTCAATCAACCATAAGATTTATTCAATTTAAGAACCACTTTAGTAAATGACTGCCTAAACACTTGATGAATTTTACCTAAAATGACATTCTTAGAAAAGAAACCAACAAATTACACAATCCTTGACCCTAAAACAATTTTCATATCCATAATACTCAGTGGCCAATATGTGTGCATGGATGCGTGCGAGCACAGGAAAAGATTTTAGCTTCATTTATCCTTCCAATTCTGTCAGCAACACAACACGAAAACAAAATCAAGAAGCATCAAATGTAAATCTAACAAAATTTGATTAATAAAGCGATCTACACAGTACCCAATATTTAGCCTCAATTCGTGGTTTTCTCTAGAGTCACAGCATTCAAATAATCACACAAAATTTCATACAAGCCAGTCAAATATTAGTGAAATAAGATACTGAAAACTACCAGGTAGGATTTAAAAGGGTCAAAAAATATGAAGAATCAGGAAAAGTGTTTGTTTGGAACCGGGCTTGCCAAGGAAAGATATATACTTTCTTTGATTATTGGTTCAATACCCAGTGGAAAGATATTTACTTAATTCAAGAAAGTCTCCTGGAGAGAAAAGTGAGAAGTTATAGTTTACCATACGAAAATGAAATGCTATGGATTACAATCAAGCGTTATCTATACCATTACAAACCCGTCGTAGCACTGATTATTGCATGTCTCTCTGAATCATTCTCGTTTTCGTCTCCTCACCGGTTCCTTGACTGGTCTCACCTTGCCTGAAAAGAACACAACACAAGCAAATACTAATATGCGAGTTCATTTAACTATAAAGAGATGTATATGTAATCGGATGTGTACAAACTATAGTACCATGTCCAGTCCCACAGTCAGGAGGATGTGTCCGTGTCCGTTGCGGCCTTCGCGGCCGATCCTCGATGTGTGAAGGCTCTGGAGGGGGGGTGGGTATTTGTGGCGGGATGAACTCGGTATGCACGCCCTCAGGGGGGACAGCACCAACGGTGGGTCGCCCAGGAGTGGGCATGAATCTCATGTCATCTGTATGGGATGGACCTGCATCATCGTGTGCCATGGAGCCTACCTCATAAGCAGTGTCCAAAGACATCTCGTCTGTTGCCTGACTTGCTTCCTCCATGGTGTGGTCATGCAAGGATGTGTGGCGCCGACTAGATGTGGGCATGGGTGTGTGGCGCCGACTGGATGTGGGCACGGGTGTCTGACGCCGACTGGATGTGGGCACGGGTGTATGATGCCGACTGGATGTGGGCACGGGTGTATGACATGGACCCGATGTAGGACGCTGACTAGATGTGGGACGTCGACTAGATGTGGGCACTGGTGTGTGACGCTGACCAAATGTGGGAGGCCGACTAGATGTATGACGCTGACTAGATTGACGGCCTCCTTGCCCTTGCCGTCCACCTGCTTGCCGACCACGCCCTACAGCCGGCTGACTTGTGTTACCCACATCGCGTGCATCGTCCAAGGTTAACCGACCAATTTCTTCAACAGATTGCAAGGCATTAATACAGTCGGTGTAGATCTCAGACCCTACTTCGCACTTCGCCATAATGCTTAACTGAGATTCAACCTGTCACAAATATACAAGAGTAGTGTTAGTAGGTTGAACAAAACTATACGAAGCCCGGTACATTTATAAGAAAACAGTCTTTGTAAACTTACCAAAGTGTCCCAGTACGAAGTCTCTTTTGTAATATGATGAACAGTGCGGGGACGAAACCACACCATATACTCATCATTGTAGCTCATCTCCCCATGAAAGGGCGGTGCATCGGCAATTTCGGCGTGCGCAGCCCATTTAGCAATATGAAGTTGGTGGACTTGGGCCCAATTTTGATGCTGCTTGCCCTGAAGGGTTATCTTGTGCAGTTCAGTTGAAGTATTAACATCCACTGGTATGCATTGCTTCATCCCAAACTGTCGGAGAACACGTTCGGGATGATGGTCTTCAACCACCCAAAAATGTATGAGCGGCACGATAGACCTCCATATGTGTTGGCCAGCTGTACAATATGCAGGCAGTGAATGCAAATAATTTTTGTACGGCTCCCACACAATCTGCAATGATCAAACAGATGCAAACAACCATATTAACAATATAATTAGAAAAAATGTGTAATGAATGTGAACAATACATCTAACTCTTTGAATAGAAAATGTCTATTCTTTCAAAACTGAATTGTAAGTACAAAAAGAACATGCCAAAGCGGTTATCACTTGTAAGACACGATACTTGATTTGGCCGTAGCGAAGTAAGCGACACACGATAGGCACGTAGGACGTGCATTGAATGTTCAGTTGTTATCTTAGCCCCTTTCCATCTACCAAACACCACAGACATGACCTTCATATTAGTTATTTACACAATTCCCATGCAAATAGAGTTAATGCGGAAATGTAAAACAATAACTATCTAACATGCTACATACCTGATAGCAAGTGGACCTGGAGGTAGTGCCTGCTGTGGATGCCTCATCACAGGACATATGTGTGGAAATCTCGCCCACGCCCACAACTGCACCAATAGCAATGGACCGCCGATCTGCTTGGCTGTCTTCTCTGATGCATTACAGAGGTGTCTATAGAGCCAACTTAATGCTGCACTACCCCAACTATACCTCTTTCCGTTGCTAATTGGATTGAAAAATTGCAGATACATAATGGAGATCCGATCGCCACCCTTATCCATAAACAGTCTACCACCTAACATCTCCACTATGTAAAATCGAGCATACCGCTGCACAAGCGCATCAGGGGCGTCAACCGGGAGAGGGTTAGGAAACCGATCCTCAAGCCATTTGGCTTTTACCCTCGGCCCTTCCATCACTGCGGTGTTCTTATTACCACCAAGTTGTCTATCTGGCGGCCTACACCCTAGCCATTTAGCGCATGCATCAAACTAACTGGTTCTCGGGGATGTATATCCCACCACCGGCAAGCCATCTATAGGTACCCCCATTATAACCTCCATATCTTGTAGTGTGATGGTCATCTCACCATGGGGCAAGTGGAAAGAGTGCGTCTCCGGCCGCCATCTCTCCACCAAGGCTGTGATCAATGCATGGTCAAGGTCCATATGTGGGACCCGAAGTAGCCCATCTAACCCCGCATCAGTGATGTAAGCGGCAATTCGTGGATCTAACCCATCTAACCCACCATGAAGAAAGTCTTTATCCCGGTGACGACAAGTCAGTAGACCTGGCACTCCCTGCAAACATAGCAGCTTAGTATTAATAATAATTAGAGCACCACATTATAAATTAAAGCTTCAAAGTTAAATTCCAAAAATCGTTCTACTCCAATACTAAATTTCTACAGCATTATTTAATGGGAATATTATTTAACAGTGCATACACATCCTGGAGAGGTCGTTTGTAAATTGTAGACGAGTGATTCTAATACCATCTCTAGAATTACAAAAGGGCTCTCGTTTATAAAAATGAAGAAGAATATATTGAGAGCTACAACATAGAAAATGTAGATCCATTTACTTTTGGAAGGTTGAAACATTTCATTACACCATAGAAAACATTTCATTTACCTCTTTCTACTACATATATTGAATAAGTGCATACCTCGCGATCCAAATGAGCATCCCAAAGCAAACTTGAATGATGCTCATCCTGCCCCGTCAACAAAGTCCGTATAGAGGGTCCTGCTCCATGTGGGTCCATATCTGGCATTTGGTGACAACAACAACACAAGCTTATTTATTTATTTTTAATTATAAACATATTTGACTGAAAATGACAATAATATATATCTAATGCAGCCTTCACTGCTTTCATAAAAAAAAAAATAGAATGAAACTTGAGAGAGTGAGAGGGAGACTCAGAGAGGGCGACTCAAAAAAAGAATTCATATAACATTTATCTAATCCCAAATCTTCCAACTTTAACACAAAAATTGCAAATCAAGTCATTTTTTATTTTTTGGATCAGCTGGTTATGACTACTTCAATGTCATATTCTTTCTTAAATCTCCATTGGCCATAATGCCCTATGACTAATTGCCAATATTAGTTAATAATGTAATCAGTTAATAAGTCTATAGAGATTAGTAAATATAAGTCTAAATGCTATGTTCAACAACTAATAAAGCTGGATGAATTACCACAAATATATTATATCATACATTTTTTTCATGAATTAGCTAAGAATTTCAGAACATAGCAGTATGGTAATTGGTACCAAGCAGATATTCAAACGGGAAAAAAGTAAAATAATAATAAGAAGCAATGGTGGGTTACTATTTATAGGAGAAAAAACCAAGAAACAATAAACAATATGTTCTCCAAAAATGTGGCAAAAATGCAACATTCCTCATCTCCGTAGCACATTTGCAAAGCATTTACTACGGAGGAGTGGATCTGGGATCAGTTCTTGACGCTGACTAAATAAATTACTTCCTCACCGGCCCTGCCATTATACATGTTGAAACACCCTCATCTATCACCATCTTTTACAATACAGATGTGGCTTACATGATAATCCAAATCAAACATATGTAAATGTCTACTCAGCATTCTGATTGTCTCAGATCATAGTAACCATGTAAGACTTACACACAGCACCTTACCACTCACAAATGATTCTCCTGCGAATGCCCTATCTGGATAACCTACTCGACTCATCCTATGTCCATCTTCTATACAATCATGGTTATAACCCGGCACATAATCATGCCGCTTCTTCCCCTCCAACTGTCTATCCAGTGGGCTCCCACCTTTTCTCTTACGGCTATTTGGCATAGGCGAAGTATCATCTAACATCTCTCCCTCTTCTGCATTCTCTACTTCCAGTCCCCTTGATGATTGCCCTTTTATGCCCATGTGGTTCTCATCTCCAATTGCCAAATGGTCCTTGCCATAATCTAAATTCTCAGATTTCGACCAGCCTTGCCTTCTATCACGCTTGTTTTTCTCATCCTCAGCTGCCAATTCAACCCCATCTTCTAGTTCCCTCTCAATGAGATCATCCTCATCCTATCACATCTTTCATCCGCGTAAATTCCCCACGAGACTTCCTTCTTTTCTCAAATGCCGCCTTAACCTTGTCCTTGTCAATCATCTTGATTGCTTCTTTGGGTGACTGGCCAAGGGGACCTTCCTGAAGCTCCAGATTTCGACCAACCATGCTGCTGGACTTGCGTGAGGCACCATCATCCCTCCACTCTCCTGGTTTTGCAGTCTCATTTCTCCCACTATTCCTTTCTTCGTCTTCACTCACAACTCGCTCTATTCCACGCTTGGATCTAATTGGAACTTCTCTCATGTTCTCCTTTTGGGGCAAATCCTCAAGATGCTGACTATCTTTAAATTCTACATCCACCTTGTGATCAGTAATAATACTACCCATCTCTGCACTGCCATTTTCATTATTTTGATTTTGCATGCTTCTTGGTGGCATGCCATGATGGTCAGCAGATAAATGATCAGGCATTCGACGATATGATACTTGCTTTGAAGCTTGTTGATTGAGATTTTCCAGGGGTTCGATGACTTGACCCACCACCACCACTGCCTTCCACTTCGCACCCCTGGGATGGGGGCACTCTGTTTTGCTCATAGAGTTCCAGCATATGATAAGCAGCTGTCCTCCAATTGGCGTGGGGTGACATCAATATGTGAGTGTAATTGATGATTGTTGTAATTTGTTCCTGTCCATTTACATACTAACATCTATTCTTCTTTTAATGTATTTCACATGCATCATCACAAGACAAGAAGTGGAGAGTAAATATATGGCCCCATGTATAGGTGATGTAGTGCTTTTAATCTCAAAGTACATTGAGATACAGGTCAACAAAAGCAAATGAAGTTTTTCAAACAAATTTGTGGAATTCAAGTTCCTGTGCTAGATGATGAAAATTTTTCTATGAGAATATTGGTGAGTGAGAATCTTTATCATTTTAGAGCTGAATCAGGAAACTTGTGTTGAAGAGCTTAAGATTATTCACTTTTGAATTGGTTGCAAGAAGGAAATAATAATAAAAAATAAATAAAAACAGTATCCTCAGGAACTGAAAATTTTGGGTTCCATGAGTAAACTATGTTTCATAGATATATTTTTCAGCCAAGTCTAGATTGAATGTTAAAAGAGAGCAAAACTGAATTGATATTTTCAACCTAGACTAACCCCATTTTGATCCTAGTAGCACTGAGTAACTTGTCTTATAGGTAGAGATAACTTGACCTACAACTGTAGGCTTAAAAAAACCATGGGCTGTAATATGTTTGGGCTCAAGGTCCTTAATATAACTAACACATAATACAAAAAATTAAGAATGTTATGATGAAATTACAGTACACAAACATAAAAATTTGTTTTACTTTGGGTTCTTCATGCTAAATCAGGTTGACCATTTGATTGTGGAAAGTTTTGCTCAAGGAGGGAGGACGGTGATCACATTTAAGGGTTTATCCAACTGAAGCAATTGACTGGAGTTGTTCCGCATGAGCTCTTGAAGCCATTCTCAAAGCCAGGGGTCATTGGTGGGGGAGTTGCTAATAGCATATCCGTCTAATCCAATGGTGATAGTAGGGGATTCACACGATATGTGGAAATAAATAATTTCTTCTAACTAGCCCTGACTTTCAATTGGACAGTTGTTAGTTACACTTCTTACTAGGATTTCTGCAGTTAGGCTAGTTGGCATTTGGCACTTCGATTATTTGAACTTCATCTTTTATATACAGTTAAATTTTATTACTCACAAAAGACCAAAAAAATGATAATCAAGTTTCCTTCTTCTTTTTCTCTAAACTCTCTAATCCTTCTCTCTAATTCTTAGGAGGCTTGGCTACCTCAAATCAGCCATTTCTATACACAACCACATGCTTAACACTACCTTCTACACTAATCTCAAAATGTTCTTAACATAATAGGAGGCTTGCCAAGAGAAACTTTGGAACACTATCAATAATTCATTAGGAGTGCAAGGTTGAGAAGTATTTTCTTTGAATGGATAGTTCTAGCTTGCTGAACTGTGTGCATTCAGGTTGGTGTATTATTTTCGCAATCAATAAAATCAAGTTGTATGTTATGCCAAACAAACATGCATGCTCATGCAAAAAAACAGAAAATGCATGCAGAGATACCAGAGGACCATTGGGTAGGGAGTGATGCATCTAAATATTGGTCAGCGGTTTACAGATTTTTGGATTGCCTATTACTAATAAATGAGAAAAAATGGTCTTCCTTGTAGACACAGGTCTCATTTTAATGAAAAGATGAGAGGCATTTTAAGCAATGGATTAATCGATTATTATCTTGTATACCAATTTCAAATGAAACGCACAACGGCCAGTAAGCTTTATTCAGGATCTTAATCATTTGGCTGTCTAGGATGCAGGAATATCAATTTGATGTAAATATTCGGTCCATCTTGGGGAAGGGATTACTTCTGCTTGGATGATTGAACATGATTGAGCTTAAAAGGTCATTCTGTAGGCATTTTCCTTTTTATTCACATTTCCTAATGCTGCTTATAAACTCTAACATAGATGTTGTTTTTATACAGGTGACCAAGATTGGAAGAGCCTTGATTTTTCTTTTAGTTGAGTACTTCTTTTCCAAATTTCAAAGCATGGCACCACGACCTCTCCGCCTCACCTACCGACGACCACCACCTAGGTTCCTTTTCATCATACTCCTGATACGTTTTTGCCTCCAAAATTTGGTCCCAAACTCAATTTAAAATGACAGGTTGTTTCCTTCCCTAAAGAATTCTTAAACATATCTTACATTTGACACATTCGTTTCCAAGGTCTATGTAGTAAAAATTTGTATATCTCTAGCATCACTCAATCCAAAATGAAAATGCTAAAACTATAACCAATTTTACAACAAAAATAGTATATCAACACAACTTATCTAACCTCTAGAGATCAGGAACACAAGCCATCAAAACAGTATTGTAGAGTACCTGCAATTCAATGTATATATCAAACTAAGCAATAACAAGATTGTTTTGTATTTGGAGTTCATAAATTTTTTTTGTAACAGGGAATTCACCCTTAGCACGAGGGTTAATCTGACAGAATCTTCTCCAAATCAAAATCAATTTAAAAGAAAGTTTTGTATATTTAAGATTAGCAAAAAAGAAAGAAAGAAGGTTTTGTATATTTAAATGTCGTTGCACCATGTAATTTTAAGGGTCAAATGAACTATCTCCATTTTAATTTTATAGATTATCAAAATTGTCATTTGGAGTAAAACTTTGACTAATTGATCAAGTCCATTAATCACAAAAAATTCATGTCGTAAGAGGAAGGTGAAGGAAATAGATATGGTGGGGCCCCTGGTGCCTATGCTCTGTTTGTGAAGCTAGGAAGAACCAGAGACAGAGAGTGGGATAACGAATACATCAGCAACCACCAAAACCAAACCTTGGGCAGCGACAAATCCCAAGCCAAAATCTCACCACCCCCATATACCACACACACACACACACGCACACAAAAGGAGACATTAACAAAGCGAGATAGAGAGCTTTTAGAGAGAGAGAGAGAGAGAGAGAGAGAGAGAGAGAGAGAGAGAGAGAGAGAGAGAGAGAGAGAGAGAAAGATATGGCAATGGCAATGGCGCTTCGCAGGCTTGCCTCATCCATTGACAAGCCGATTCGCCCTATCGTCAATGGCGGTTCCCTCTATTACATGGTTTTCTTTCTTTCTTTCTTTTGTGTTCCTAAACATTTCCTTTCTTACAACTTATTATCGTTGGTTTTGTTTCATAATTGATAGTCATCTTTGCCTAACGAGGCTGTGTACGAGAAGGAAAAAACCCGTGTCACTGTAAGCTTATTTCTTTAATCTCCAATTACACTCCACCATAGCTTAATTATATATGTATTCTATTTATGTTTTATTACCCATCTACGTGTTCACTGCATTTCCTACTAATCACAAAAGACCAACATTCTAATAAAAAACCAAAAACACAAGCACAACCAGACGAACATTCTAGTAATCACCGATTAACTAAGTAAATAAATTGATCAAAACCCAGAATCAAATTAATTTCTGGATCAAAACCCACCTGGATCAAAACCCATAATCAAACTATGCGTAACAATAACAAATTTACAAAAAAAAATACCCACAACCTGAACATGCAAGTTGAGCGAGACATACCTTGTGAGAGGGAGACCGAGAGCGAGATGGAGACGGAGACGGAGACGGAGAATGAGGCAGATTTGAGAGAGGGAGATAGCGAGATTGAGAGAGGGAGATAGCTTTAGATTGAGAGAGGGTAGCGAGATTGAGAGATGGAGATTTTGAGATTGAGAGGTGCTTTGTGGGTGTGTTTTGCTCTGGCAGACTGCTCTCTGGGTTTCAGTTGAAGTTTTGAAAAAGTGTTTTGGTTTAAGTTCAAGGTTAAGTGACGATAACAGATGGTACTCGAGCTTCCTGAACTCGGGTACCAATCAGTTTTTTAAAATTCAAGATGCTGATGGTCAGGTGCCACGTGGATGAAAAAAATGGGGTACTCGAGCTTGGTGAGCTCGAGTACCACAAAAGGTGGTACATCCCTAATTATTTCCGAAACAGTGTTTCGGACCCAATTATTTCCAAACTAAGTGCTAATGGGCCATTTTGGCCCCCTATTCGCTACACCGCAAATTTCATTCTTAAATTATACACGGACACTAATATCCACCTCAAATCCAACAATCACACCACGACACTACAAAACTCAACCTCCCCAAACTCTTACAAAAAAGCTGGGCTTTCCTCTCCCTTACTATTATTCCCACTGACCCACCTAATATCAACCAAAATTTCTCTGAACCCACTTTGCAATACATGAACTTGGAGGATGTCCAAATTGTTGGATATATATATATATATATATATATATATATATATAAAATATAATATAAAATAATTTATTTTTGTGATTATATAAACAATAGCAACATACAAATCTAATCATAAACAAGAACACAAATATTTAATAAGCAAAAAAAAAAACCTATTTGGATAAGAGGGCCCAACCCACACATGCCAAAGCTTAACCTAATAACCTATAAGCATATAAACTCATATATTATCTCTTTCATTTTCTATGTGGAATTTAAGGATTTTCACAACTTTAAAATCATGTTCAAATTGATACATTATGAGCGAATTTCTTGTTTACTACTTACCATTTTTCTAACACAAATCTCTCCGTTTGATCATTCCTTCAATATAGGAATACAGAAATCTATCACAAAATTGGTTCCCACTTCCCACTAAAAATCTCAAGTTGCATAATTTAGGTTTTCATAATTTGGAGTATGTCTCTCCTCTTGGTAAGGTTGGTGGTCTTTGCCTTTCCTAAAGAAATGGTATTGATATAGAAATAATTCACTCAAACAACAACATGATAAATCTAGTTGACTTCTCTAATCTCTCATTATTCCTAGTTATTTTTGGTTCTAGTTTGAATATAAAGCTTAAAATACTTTTTTGACCACCCATAACAACTAATAACAATTTACCACTTAGAATTTATTGTGAAAATATTATGAAAATATTGTTGATATAACATTTCTCTTAAAAGAATTAGAAAAAGTGAGGTTTTAAGATGTTGTTAAAAAAAAAAAACTAAAAACTAACAAATAAGTTGGAGGCAACAGAAACTTGGTTAAATAAATAAGTGAGATTATATTGTCTTAATTTTGGGCCTTCCTGTTTTTTTAACTTGATTAATATCACTTTTACTTAAATTAAAAATAAAAATAAAAATAACATCTCATCATTTGTTTGAGAGATAATAATAAGTGACAATTCCACTAAAAAAAACATGACTATTCTTCACGTAATGTTCTTGATTTAATAATTTTGTTATATGGTAAACTGTAATTGACTATTTGTTATTATCACATAGATTATTATTATTATTTTTTTACACTCTCAATCTATCACGTGAGATAATTGTAAAAGAGTAATTCTGGTGCTATAACTAATTCAACAACTTTGCCACATGACGATCTGTGAGTAGTGGAATCATTGACCCACAATTTTATTTCCAGTACTTACAACTCGTCACATAGGCAAATTGTAGCAAAAATAGTGGAAATTGTTGTTGCATTAGATTTACTCATAGTAAAAAAGTGTGCCTACTAACATTATTGCATGATTTTAAAAATCGATACGATCAAAGAACTGAAATAAAGAGTGGTTCTTGATTTTATGGTTGGACCAATAATCAAATCAATGATACCATAAATAATTAATTAATAATTATAAAATATAAATAAATAATTTTATAACTAATCATTTTAATTAAAAAATTAAATTAAATAATAGTAAAACATTAAACCTTAACTTTAATTTATATATTAGATAGCCAAACTCAAGTCACTACAAAAGGTATTTTAGTTATAGGTTAAAAGAAAAAAAAAAAAGAAGGTATTTTAGTTATTCTTTCATTTTTCAAGTAACAAAAAGTCACCGATGAGTAACGATATCTTTGCCCACTTGATATTTCTTTTTCACCACATAATCGACCTTTACACGTTGATACTCCACTCACCACCACAAAAGGTATTTTAGTTATCCTTACAATTTTTAAATAACAAAAAGCCACCGATGAGTAACAATATCATTGCCCACTTGATATTTCTTTTCCATCACATATCCGACCTTTACACGGTGATACTCCACTCACCACAAATTTTGAAATCTTACATCCACACCTTGGTTAATTAAATGCTCCGTACTTCTAGTTTTTTCTTTCACCTTTTTTTAATTTTTCATCTCTTTGCCTTAAATACTCACTCTCTATCTCTTTCTGTCGTCCATATATGTGCATCAGTGTATATGCAAGTCTGTAAGAGCAGCAAGCGAAGCTCTTAAACTGAAGCGGACAGATTGTACCTGCATCTCTTTGGTTTGGGCTTCCTCAGTTCTTCCTCAACTGTGTCAACTCATAAATAGTAAATCTGATGTTTTTGGTGTTAATGTGGGCGTCTTAGGCTTCACAGCTTTAGACTTGACAGCATATTCAAAATCAAAATCTCTCTTCTTCTTAAATCTGAAACAAAATCTCTGTTTTTTTTTGGAAGGGTTTGTGTTAGGTGGAAGTTTCCACAAGTTTGGATTCAGACACGGATCAAGAGTGGACACGCGTTCGAATCCGGACGGCGGACGCTTTATTTTTTGTTAAAAACATAGTGACTGAAGTGTTAATGAACAAAGCAGCTTAACCGGTTTCCGGTTTTTATGTTTTTTCTTAATTTCCGGCTTTTAATAATAACTGCACCGAATTAAGGTCTGATTTCCAGTTAAACTGGTCGGGTCCGATCCGATTTTTAACACCATGCATTATTGATCCTGATTTTAGATTCCACAAGTTCTGCGGGCCATACTCAGCAAATAAAAACAGCTCATGAATCCCAGACGGCCATAAACAAGTAAACGAACCCAGGTCTTACCCCAGTTCCTCCCTCTCTCTCTGAAAACCAGTTCTGGAGGAAGGAAGAACTCAGGACGTGGAATACTGCTATCCTAACGATAATGCACCCGATAAAAGTGTATGTTGTTATTTTTGTTCCTTTCTTTCCCTTTCTAAAACATGGAAGTGTGCTTATGATTTTTTTTTTTTTTTTTTTTTTTTGAGATGTGCTTATGATTTGGTCGTGTTGTATATGTTGGTGTTTTATATATATACAGTAAGGCAGACTCACTCGAGGGAAAAGAAATTACAGCAAAGAGAGGAACAAAGCCCCCACTTAATTTCCTGGCGATTTTAATTGACGCAAAAATACCTATTCAAGATTTTTCCCCTGACGAGCTGTGTAATCAGCTCTATAAAGGAGTGTTCATAGAGCCGAAAACACTGGCAAGTTCTCTATCCATTTCCCAAGATCTTATATACATAGATGGAACATTATATCACATTATCAGTTCATATTTCATAGTGATTCTCTGCAGTATTTAAATTATATTTATTATCTAATTGAGCTATGTATAGACTATAGTTCATTTGAACTACTTGTGCTGGCAAATTTATATATATATATAGGATTATAATTTTTTTTTTTAATTAACCCTTCTAAAATAAAAATTTGAAGACTCTGACTCTATTATAATTTTTTTAAGCCCAGCTAAAATAAAGCTTAAATATGATGTTCTTCATAATAATTTGGACTTTTAAACACAAAAAAAGTCCAACAACAAACCAATTTTATCTAATATTTTGTAAGCTCAACCACAAAAGTTACAATTTGTTGATCTTAGTTTACATTGTTTTTATTAATGTAAACATATAATTGTCATAAACTAATAAAAAAAGTATTCTAAGTATTAATAATTAAAGTTCACTTAACAACAATAATTAATATGTTTATTGAATTTAGAAACAATAGTTGATTTCCAAGATTTAAACTTAGCAATTATAATTATCAATTAGTATATTCATTGCATTAAGAAACAATATACCAAAAGAACTTATAGTTATTCCTTGGATAAATTATAAATTACACCCCTATCGTTTGGGGTGTTTAAATTTTATACCCTAAAGTTTCAAATTTTAGATTTTACTCCCTAAAGTTTGAAAGTATTTGAATTTTACACCCTGACATTTTAAAATTTGTATTTTACCCCTTAATATAAGGGTGTATGGATTTTACTTCATAAAGTTTAGGGTTGTTTAGATTTTACACCTTGAAATTTTAGAATTTTATGGTCTAAAATTAAAACACCCCCAAACTTTAGGGGGTAAAATATAGGTTCTGAAACGTCAGGGTGTAATTTCCAAACACTCTCAAACTTTAAAGGGTAAAATCCAAATTCTGAAACTTTAGGGTGTAAAATCCAAACATCCCCATAGGTTGAAACTCTTTAAAAAAAAAAAGTTCATTAAAAAAAACATTTATATTAATGTTGATAGTCTACATAAATCAATTGGTATTTTTGATAGATATGATAGAATTTCAACTTATAGGATCCGCTTTATAATAATTGCACTTTATCGTTAAGCAATAGCACCCATCAATTCAAGGTGTAGAAAACTAGGTGATACACAACAATTTTTTTTACTAATTGAGCTAACTTAAACCCACAAATCAACTTGTATTTGTGCTATATCTTTATATGAAAATTAATATCATATTCAAAATTTTGATGTCAAGGGCAAGAAGTTTGTAATTCAACTAATTGACATTTTCAAATATCCCAACCCCCAACTAAAAAAAAAAAGAAAAAACAAAACTGTTAAGATTGTTAAGCTTAAATTAGCTTCATTGTCAAACTCGTGATTATCTCACTATTTTAAGCATTACTCTAGCTTAGTTTCTTTTCTTTATAGGATTCAATGTAACTTGTATAATATAAAGCCCTTTAAGGATCTCAATGTAAATTTTGTTGGGGGAGATAAACACCCTGGGGAGCCTATTTGAATAATTAATATAACATACAGAGACACACTTTAATCTAAAAAGTCTAAGCCTCATTGGTATATGCTCAATTATGTTATATTAATCATTTATTCTTCTTATCATTATTTAATGTGAGAATTCACTCACACGTATACACCCAGCAATCTCCTATTTACGTATGAGTCTCTGCTTCTCTGTGGGCTTCAAAACCTCTTTGTAGGCCATGAACAAGTTGTCCTACTTGCTCACCTTACCTAATTGACTTTTTTCTTCATCAATGTGTCATCCATAGGCCTCTCATACGCCATCCATGAGAACCATTTGTCAACCTTGCACGCACATCCATGAGAATCCTGCACGTCCATTTCCATAAGAATCTCATGCCACACTGTTATTTAGCACCATTAGCAACATTCCTTTGTTGGGAAGATAAACACCTTGAGAAGGCTACTTGAATATTTAATATAACATTTAAAAACACACTTTAACCTAAAAGGTCTAAGCTCATTGGGTATATGTGCTTAATTATGTTATATTAACCATTCATTCTTCTCATCATTATTCAATATGGGACTTCACTCACATGTGTACACTCAACAAATTTTCTCTCTCTCTCTCTCTCTCTCTCTCTCTCTCTCTCTCTCTCTCTCTCTCTCTCTCTCTCTCTCTCTCTCTCTCATATTTGAGAGGAAGGGTAGTGGATTTGAATCTTATTCTTCTAGTAAAGGAGAACATATTATGCTACTAAGGTATAAGACTTTCTTTCTCCTTTAAGAAACCCATTGCCAAATTTCACACAACTTAACCATTGTTAATCATTATTCAGCCCAACATTGTTGACCATCATTTGAAACAATCACCCATCACCCAAAAGAACCCATTGAACAAACTTTAAAGGAAAAAGTTCAACTCCAAACATGTTTGGAAATATATTTTCTAACTCATTATGTGACGATTTATAAGACTATCCGTATTATTATTTAAATAGGTCAATGTTCATTAAAAAAGTACCAAAACTACACATGGTCTCTTTAGTTTCCTCATAATAAGTTGGAACAAAACAACTCCAAATATATTTGGAACCAAACTTTTTTCAACGCCAAAATATCATCTATTATCGAAATTAGTTGCCAGCCATTCACCATTCACTCATCCATCAATCCCATGCACTAATTCTAGTTGCATCTAAACCAAAACATCTAAGCGCCATTGACCAGCCGCCATCCACACTAACAACCACAACACATCACCGTCGGCAAATATCATACAACTAAGGCACAAGATACCATTAATCATGAAACCATCTAAACCCAAAGCCTCCAAAACCCTAGCCCCCTTGCACCACTAATCACTAAAGCCATTAAAGTCCCAATCCATTTTGCCTCAAACCTACAGAACCCATGCCCATCAATTACGTCTCTCCATGGAGTTTTAACTTGAGAGATCTATATTTGTTGGCTTTATTTAGTGAAAAATTTGTGTGTAATTTATTTTCCTTTTTAATGTATCTTTTTGGGATTTAACTTTAGTTTGGGGTAGATGTACTTTAGCCTTAACTTCTACTTTGGAAAGTGGCATTCACAGTGATCTCTCGACCTCAAGGCGTCTTGAATGCGACTTAGCTAGCTCGCAAGACACACGTGGTAGGATATCTAGATCAAAGTGCTGATGGGCAAGTCGTGACCATCTCACGACCCCAAGCTGCGACAAGGTCGCAAGTTGCACGATCTTTATACTTTGCTCTCTGGGCATTCCTTGCTAGTGTATGTGCTAGCACACACCCTCACAATTGTGATGCATGGAAAGGATCTTTGATAAGGGTCTCAACAAACCCTAGTTCTAAAGAGAGACATCCAAGAGAGGCCAATATTGATTGTAAGAAAAGAGAGAACTTTTGTTTTGAGAAAAAACACACTTCATACTCTCCCTTCCATCTCCTTCAATCTTTGATTGAGATTTTGTATCCCTCATCTCACCTATACAAATAGACCTTGTGAGTGAGTGAAGGTTCATGGAAACTGGAAAAGCTACATTCAAATCCAATCTCTATTGGTGGTGTTTCTATTGGTGCTTCAATGGAGGTTCTCTGGTAAGCTAGATGAAGAAAGGACTTAAGGAAGTTGGTTGCTGGCTAGAGCTCAAAAGGCTTAAGTACACAAGGAGATATAGGTTTGGATGATTTATAGTCATCCATGTACTACAACTATTCATTCTAGTGGAGAGTTCCAACAGATGGTTGGGGGAGAAGTTTTTTCACCCGGTGTTCGGGTTTTCCTCTTCCTAAACACGTCTTGGTGTTTAGTGTGGTTTATTTACTTTTCCCTTTATGTCTTATACGTTGTTTTATTTCTATGCTTTGCTTAGTTTAGCTTGTGTGTTTGGAACTTGTTTAAATCACTTACACTTGAACTAACATCATTAGTTTAGATTAAAAGTAATTAAGATATAAAAAGCTTGTTTTTAGGGTTCTAAATATTTGCTAGGGTTGTTATAGCATCTTTCATAACTAACTCAATCAAATCTCATCCACTTGTAACTAATTAACTAATGACAATGATTACTATGGGATTTTATTTAGTTAGAACTAACGACACTGCCTGTGCAAATACTGTATGCGCGAGAAGAATTGCTCTTAGAGCCCGTTTGGGATGTGATGCAAGCTTCAGCTTATTTGAGTTTTTAGTTTTTTTTTTAATACTATTTATGAGTCCCATTAAACTATTTAGCTGGCTTTTAGCCCTTCCTTTTTTTTAAAAAAATATTTTTAACAAAAAGTTTTCAATTTTAACTAAATAAGCTATTCCTAAATAGATCCTTAATCTAAGCTAGGTGATTTTTTGTGAATGTGTTTTATCCCAATTTTTAGTGGTCGTGTATAAAGCTGTCAAATATTGGTAAATATTAGTTACCGCCACGAAAAGTTTTGGATGAGATCTCCACGAAACCTTGGTCTTGCTTCATGACTTTGAAATGGGTGAAATTTTCCCCTTAGTATAAAAAGAGGAAAAAATTACTAGAAAAATTATTTAGGGGCAAAGTTTAGTTAAAAAATTAATTGTAACTTAAGGCTACAACCTTATTTAATATCTTTTTATTGGAGGTAAATTTTGACAAATCCACAATTCAATTACATTTTCTTTTTATGTCCCCCATACGTATTTACAAAATTTCTAGAAAATTAAAAATCAATAACTATGTCATTAATAAGTTGTTTAAATCGCAAATTTTTGTAGATTAAAATTATACATAAAATATAATCTTATAGATCATATAATAAATAATATCTGATTGATACAAAATTTGACATGTGTATTAAGAGCGAAAAAACATGCAATCAAGTGGTTAAATTTTTGAAATATGTAGTAATTTTAATGATATTGAGTAAGATTGTAACCTTAGGCTACAATCAATGTTATAGCTAAACTTTGTCCATTATTTAGTAGTATTATTTGTGATGCTAGGGTATTATAAATTTTCTACCTAACCTTTTCAAGCCGATATGTGTCACCAAATAATGTTTAATTCTAGCATTCATCTATTATGTTTGTTAAATACATTAATCATATTCATTATCACACTAATTTTTTTTTTTTTAGAAAAATTATCACACTAGTTTGTAAAGGTTATATAGTAAAATTTGTAAAATTTTTATTATAATAATATAGTTTGGAGAGAGAGTGTGTTAGATTTTAGTTATTTTATATATATATATATATATATATGAATCGAATCGAATTTAATTAACGGCTATGATCTAATGTTACTATGATTTTTGGATTCTCGTCTCCCTCTCTTATAAATGGCAAAGTTAACTATTGTCATTATTGATGCTAAAGTTGTTTTTTGCATCCCCATTATATTATTGCTTTTCATGTTCCTATTCATCCTATGACAGATGTATTATGTTGACAAGGAGTTAAACAAGAATTGCTTCATAGTGTTTGCCCGAAAACTTCGTATCACTTGGATTGAAAATTCAGATTATTGGAAATGGACCAAAGAGGAAGGCATTTGGTAAGGTTTTTCTTTTTTAAAGAAGAAATTACTTATTAACATTTCAAACCAATATTTAAAAAAAAAAAAAAAATTCAAATCAATAAAACCGATGGCATGAGAGGCAATAGGGCGTAATTTTGAAGCTTCTTATTATATATAAATAAATGAACGAACATTTTTTTTTTTTTTTTTTTGTGGGGTGGGGGGGGGGAAGATTTATGGGGATATTTGTAGTTCTAGCACATTTTTCATTTGGTTCCTAATGGTGATTAGTGACAATTTAAATCTTACCTGGTCTTGCAGTGACAAATATTATGAAGACATTGAAGTTGCCGAGCTATTGGGAGTATGTTGGTTAGAAATTAAAGGAGAAATTCAGACAATTGATCTCTCACCAGGGACAGTTTATGAAGTTGTGTTTGTCGTGAAGATGCTAAATACGTGGAATTACCCAGTGACTCTTACCCTCATTCTCCCACATTCAAAAAAAGTAACTCACGATGAAAATTTAGAAGAAAAACCTATAGGGGAATGGTTTGAGATCCAGGTGGGTGAGTTTAAAATGACACCAGAAAATGTTGGAGAGATTTCATTCCAACTGGGGGAATTTTCTTCATATTGGAAGTATGGGCTTGTTCTAAAATGTGCTATCATTCGACCGAAGAACTACTAGGCACATTACACTTGGATGGTAAGCTTTATACATGGATCCAAAACAAAAATGTGTGGTCGTATGTGTAATAAATAAGCAAATCAAATTATAGGTATTTATTCGTTTAAGCGGATTGTTACTCATTCATCAAATTCTTAAGGGATATGTTTTATTGATTTAAATAAATTAGTTTTGATTAAGATGGGTTATGATTAATTTTATTGATAGATTATAGGAAATCAGTATTTATCCTTATCAAATTGGAAGACAATTCTTAATTTCTCTAAGGAAATGTGAGAACTTGAATGCAGAGTTTATATCTTTGGCTTTGATTTCTTGGGAACTAAATGGGTGGTAGAGAAAGTTTCAAGCGTTAGGAGGCTTGGAGAAAGCGAAATAAAGGAAGAATGTTGGAGTGGCTGTGCTATTGGGTTAGATCCATGAAGATCATTTGATTTATTCCATTTCTTACATTGGCTATTATCATCATTATAAGGTTTGATTGATTTCATTATGTTAGCTTAATTGATTGCTTAAGAAAGTAAATGAAAGAAAAAGGAAGTGTAATTTGATTTATACTCTGATTGATTGCTTAGAAAAGGTAAGAAAAGAAACATACAACAATAGGAATCATATTGCAGTTGTTGTTGGAGTTCTTGTTATTGTACTGTCATATGAGAGTATTCTTTACTGTAATGTTATGTGATTTTTTTTTTTCACAAATCCAAATTTAATCATTTGGAGAAGTAAAGTGCTGAACTTCTTGTTCCTTTTTGGTTCTTAGGAACTCTGATTCGCCAATGAATCCTGATTTCCTATAATCTATCAATAAAATTAATCATAACCCATCTTAATCAAAACTAATTTATTTAAATCAATAAAATTTTGACGTTTAGCTCGATTAAAATTTTTTAGGTTCAAGATTTTCACATATAAAATATCTTAATAGAAACAATCTGAAAAATATGCTTATTAGTTTAGAGAAAAAATAACAGTAAAAATTTAAAAATTTAATTTTTATGGAAAGCTAACAAAAGCAAAATCCAATTTTTATTCTAATTGGATTTTCTCGAACATTTGGTTTAATATATATATATATATATATATATATATATATATATTACATAATTAGTAATGAACCGTACATAATCATGGTATATTATATAAATAATTTATAAACTTGAATTATTTTTAGTTACAAAAAAATGGCTTATAAATAGAAAATCATTTAAACTCTCTTTTCCTTTAATTTTATATATAGAGTTAGATATATTAGTAGTTTTTATTTTATTTTTTTATTTTATGATTTATTCATATTGGACTCCTTGTTTTCTACACTAAATTAACTCACTTGGCACAAAAATTAAAAAAACTTAGATAAGATGGGAAACGTGGGACAAAATTAAACTCTAATTGAAATGTAATTTTTACACTGAATTAACTCACTTCACACAAAAATTTAAAAACTTAAATTAGATTGGACACATTACACAAAATTTGACTCTAATTGAATTCAAATTTGAAATCTAATTGGATTTTCTCTCAGTTTTGCCTATTAATATATACTAGCATGTAAATCATGCAAACACATGGATACATTTAAAATTAAGCAAAATTTTTATTATAAAAATATAAATAATTTGTCAAATTTTTTTTTTCTAATTAAACGTAATTAGTCATATATTAAAATTCTTATCTAAATTTAATACTACTTGTGATCATTTTTAATTATTTTTAATAAGATAGAACGTGTGGTACTTTTTATTAAATAGATGTGGTTTTTTATTTATTTAAATTTTATAGTTCATTAATAGATTCTTAGTATTTTGCATTCATTAACTCATTTGGCAGAAAGATTAAAAAATTTAAGTGGATAATTATGGTGTGGTTCCCACAAAATTTAGACACATGACGCAAAATTGGATTCTAATTTCAAATTTTAATTGAATTTTCTCTGAACTTTAGCTATTATATATATATATATATATATATATATATTAGTATGTAACTCTTACTTACACACATGAATGATAAATTGTAGTGGTGCTACTCATGTTAGTTTGAGTTATTAAACATATAGGGCATAATGATAGAAAAAAAAATTTAAGAAGGAGAGAAAGAGAGAGAAGTAGAGAGCAACGAATGATATTTGTTGTGACTGCGAGCTAAGTCACTGAGGAGAGCAGAGCTACTGCGGTTGCAAAACAAAGGAGAGTAGAGCTATTGACGCTATTGATAAGAACTCATAGCCACAATCTCTCTCTCTCTCTCTCTCTCTCTCTCTCCATTTTTTAGGAAAAATGAAATTATTGATTATTTTTATGGAATTAGTTGAATCAGTTAAGAATCTGAATGATTAGGGGTTTTAGTTTTAGTTTTTTAATAGCCTTTTTTATTGAATATTTTGTTTATTTGTTGTACTTTGGCATAATCTTGTTGTCGATTAGGCTATTGAGCAGACAAAATAGATTAGTTTAAAAATAATTAGGTATATAATTATTTTTTCACGTGTGTATATATATATATATATATATATATTTTTTTTTGGTTGCAAATCAGGGTGTTCTTGCTTGTAAATCAGCCAGTGCAGACTTTGTTGATACAAAAAACAATTAAAAAAACTTTTTTTGTTTTTGTTTTCAATATTAAAAACAATTTCGGGGAATTTTTAATAACACTTTTTATAAACCTCAAACTCTACAATTTGTTACTTATAACTTTCTTAATAACACTTGTTCCATGATATTTTCTCACGGTGTAACCGTATAAACCAGGTCCCAGGTTCATAATATTTACTGACGGCCGCGAGGGAACAACTGGAAGTGAAGTCATATATAGGACAAAAAGTACGACCAATAAATTCATGGTTCTGTTTTGCTCAAGTGTCCCCAATTGCCAACCAATTCACATAATATTTAATCTTTATTAAATTTTAAAATTAATTCGTTTTAATTTTGAGCTCAGTGTTTTAAAACAAAAGGAACTGTTTCTCTGACCATATTAAATTTCTGTATTTATTTTCAACGCTTTTTTAAATTTCTTTTGAAGATTTGCACCTTAAAATACACGACGATTTAATGAAAGCAACTTTGTTTAATGGTGGATAGGATCGATTAATTCATTTTACAGTTAAGCTTTTATTTTATGTATTAAGTTGTGCATAAATTGTTAAGTCATTTAAAAGTTTAAATAGCTTGTACTTTTTATTTTATTTTTTAATTTTTTTTGAGAAAGATACTTTTTTAAATTAGTAAAATTTATTTCAATCATGAAATTGGTAGAACTTATAATGGAGAAGATTTTTTCCTGGATTCATTGTCTTTAATTTGGAATAACAAGTATGCTACCATTTTCGACGATGGGCCTTTAGCATTAAGTTACATTTATTATTCCCAACACCCTGCTAACTTTTTTCTTTTTTCTTTTTGAAAAACAACACCCTGCTAACTTGGTTTAGACTCTTTAGAATGAACAAGCACGTTTTAGGTGTATTAATAAACTCAAATGTTAGGTCATTTTGTAGTTATATTCTGGTTAAATAATATATTATAAACTCAGTTTAGAATATTAATATTACTATTTTCATGCGTATTCTAGTAAGTATTACTGTTTACTCCACCAAAAAAAAAAAAAAAAGACTCATTACTCACAATTTGTCACTTTATATATAAACTATAGAAAAAATTGTGGAATAATTTCTGCCCCTAGGCGTAGTCATCCATAAATGCATTAAAATTCCAAAGCCATGCCAACTTGGCTTGAAAAACAAGCCATGGATAAGTACATTAATATTCGTAAGGCCATGCAAACTTAATTGGCTCAGAAACAAAATTAGTAAGTGCATTGTTTATTTATTTATAATGCGAGTGTCTATTACTCTTCGATCATCTCACTATTCTCTTGAATGTGTGTAGTGCTCTTATCCCTGACATATCAAGTAAATACATGAGGAATCCTTTGGGAGTAGTATCAAGCTATTAGCTAATAATTTTGAACCCTGTATTTCATAAATTTCATGAGATCTCGGAACCACTAGACCAACCTCTTTGTATTGTAAAAACATTCATTTATTGAAAGAAAATAAGTGAAGGTAAATTCTAATTCTTGTCCTACGACCAAAATCTTTATTCTATGGTTGGGACTACATAAAGAACCATGAGGAGGGTGTAAAGACTAAAGAGGACGAGATAATAAGAAATGTTAGAAATTTCCTCTTCATCTGTTTATATTTTATTTTATTTGAGTTTATTTTTGGATATTAAGAAAGGGCAAAAAAAATCAGAAGTTAAACTGACATGGTAATATATGTAATATAAAATAATAGGGTTATTATCAAAGAATATTTATAAATAAGGCATAATTAAATTCATATTAATAATCTATATATGTATAAAAGCAGAAGCTTCAAGGAGGTGCTACCACGTTAGGTAAAAAGCCTATCTAAAAAAATGACATGTATAGAATTTAAATTTAAAATACCGTACGGTGTGATTAGGAAGGTTCACTTTCAGACAGCCATGCGCTTATCATTAAAAAAAAAAAAAAAAAAGAAAGAAACAAAGAAAGAAACACAAAACCTTATAAAAAGAAGCAACCGTTTATTCATGGAACAAAAGAAACCAAAAAAAAAAAAAAATTCAAAAACCCTAAAGCCCAAATCGTATTTCCCGATCAAAATTCATACTCACTCAGACTACAGATTCTTCGCTGTTCCTTCAAACACACAGATTGGACTTGCGTTGCAACAAAAACCCTAAAACCCAAATCGAGAGAGAGGCTATGAAGACACGGAGAAAGAAACAAGAAGAGAGAGAGGCGATGAAGAGTGAAGACGCGGTGAAAGAAACAGAAAAAAGAGAGAGGCGATCTTGCCTTCACCAGTCCCCTCGCCATACTCCGACCACCAGAATTGCAGACACACAGTCTCTTCTATTCCGACTCCTTTTCCTTCGACAAATTCAGCCGTTCTCTCTGTCTTTCTTAAAATCAAAAACCCTAACCATTGAGTTCTCTTTCCATCAGCCCAGCCTCCACCCATATACCGCCGGGAAAAACCCCACTGAAAACATCAAGCGGTTGGAAGTAAAGCCTCAATCCTAATCAACCCGATTAATAGGAAAAAAAAATCAAAAACTTCCATTGCCCATCTATCCATAGTTTGCAATCAGAGAACGTCTTTCAATTTCTCTACCGGTTAGTTTTCTCTTTACTTTTCAGTTTTTGCATTAATTATGATCAGTTTTTTATAATTTGGTTGGATTTTTTATTTATTTAACTTTCTGGTTTATATTTTTGATTAAGGAATTTGAGTTAGATTTGGTTTTGTTTTGGGTATTTGTTTAAATTGATGTGTGGGTATCTATTTATGGTGTTCGGTTAAAAATAGAGCAATAGATTATTCTACAAAAAAAAAAAAAAAAAAGCCACACGAACAGGGAAGGAATAAAAAATGGCAATTGGGCTTTTTCCTTATCTAGGTATTTTAGTAGCATTAATGTGGATCTCTTTGAGGGATGCTGTTATGATCTAGGTTTTTCGATTAGGAGTAGTTTTGTTTAATTAGTTTAAATAGATGGGTTAGATTTGGGTTTGAGGGATTTTGGTTTGAAGTTGTTTTGTTTGGGGTATCTGACTTGGCTTAAATTGGTTTTAAGTATCTAGAATTGATTTTGCCCATTTGGGTGACTTTTATTTTGAATTTGCTTTCCCATTCAGATTAAGATGAAGATTTATTTTGTAACTCAAAACACAATTCTTTAATAATCAAAACCACACCAATGTTTTATTTTAAAATTTTATTTTTTTTGGGTCTGTTGTTTCTGAATGGTCACTTTTTAAAAGCCAGTGGGAATCTACGAAGAAATTTTATATTGGATGCCTCCTCTACTCGATCACTTTAGAAGTGTAAGATGTTTAATTGTCTCCATCCAACTTCACTGCTGACTCTTTTGTTTTTTATTTTTTTATTTTAATAGTAGTTATCTTCAAAGTCGACACTTGGTATCTTTTCTTCTCATTCATGATTCTTTAATGTGATATCTTATAATTAGAACTGTTTTTGGCTTTAACACAAGAGAAAGTTTTAAGATTCAAATAACAGAAAAATTGCCAAATCATTTTTCTCAAACTTTGTATATTATGTTTAGGATACTTCAATTTCATATTAATTTGATAAGATTTTTTAATGTTCTTGCTGCCTATGTCTTAGCTTATGTATTATGTCTTTATATTAACTAATTAAATGTTTCAACAATTCATGTTATGGATCATGTTATACTCACTTGGATATCCCTGCAAAAAATATATACATATATATATATATATATATATATCAGTGTATGTTCTATTAGTGCTCTCAATCATGTTATGATATTAGAATTGTAATTAGATTGGTGCGTGAAGGAATAGTCATTCAATTGTGTTCTTTGTGGACATCATTATAAAAAAAACATGTATCATTTGTGTATGTTATGTTAATGCTCTTAATTATGTTATGAAACTAGAATCATAACAGATTGCAATACAGAAAACTAGAAAACGATGATTTCACTTAGAAAACATTATAAATTGCTATACACACTAAACTTTCAGATTTTACAAAATAATGTTGCAGAGAAGAGATGTGTCAAAGTAGCAAAGTAGCAAATCGTATGGCAGTTGCAGTGACTATTGAAAGTATGGAGGGAAAGTGTTAAACATATATATATATATATATATATATATATATATATATATATATATATATATATCAATTAGTGAACTATTTATTGTTGATTATCGTTGTGTCTTATGTATCAGTTTTTTCCACACAGCAGAAGATCAAGTTATTCACTTATTTGTACATAGTTATAATTAAAAAAAAAAAAAAAAAAAGTTATCTGCAGTTTTGCACACAGCTTTTATTTCCTTGACTTTGGTCTATGGTACTATAAACCTTAGTAACTTTTCCACTATATTTCTGTTTCTTTTGTTTAAGTTTGTATGAGAAGGTGCTTTTTTTAAAATCAAATTTGAATTATATATATATATATATATATATATATATATATATTAATTCCAATTACTTAGGACTTGCTCTCTACAATATTCAATTCTGTTTGACCTTTCTATTTCTTTAGCAAATGTAAATGTCTATGTTTTTATTCTTTTCTTTTCAATGCTAGGCTTCTTAATTCAATGCATTTGTAATTAATAATTCTAAAAATTAATATCAGTGACTGTACAATTTAGTATGGAAGAAGATGGCAACTCATTTTAGATGACTGATTACTGAAATCAAGCTCGTGTACATTTTACGCCTGTTTCCTTTGTTATATGTGAATAGATTGAGTCTTGCAGGAATTAGGATATGTATCATAGATGTGTATATATTGTGCATTGTTAAACTGAGAAGTATGTTGATTTTTTTCCCCTATCTTTAGGAAAAGTTATTTAGATCTAATTATAAGTTGCTGGATCTGTTTTTCTTTTACTTTTTACTTTTTTTTTTCCTTTTTTTTTTTTTTTTTTGGTGGGTGGGTGTGTGTGTGTGTACGTGTGTGTGGTGGTGATGGTATGTTTCTCCACTCTACTTTTAAGTTCTAACCATGCTGCAAGTTATATGCTTAACTTTGAACTTGGATCATGCTTTTCTTTTAGGGTTTGTATTATTCTCGCACTACATAGATGCCCCTAATGCCAATAAGCTATTATTGTGGGAGAAACATTTTAAGAATAACATCAACATTTTAGCCGAGGATCCATGTGGTGTGAGTGAACTAGGCTTTAGTTACATGGTGATGGATGGCATTATCCCTGGGTTCTATAAAATTGTCATATCCATGCTAGAAAGGTGATATTTCATTTTTCCATTATGGAATTCAGTGCTGCTTGAGAATTGATTAGCTATGATCAAATCCAATTCAGCTTCGCTATAGCATCAAGTATTTGTAATCTATAATAACTTTGGTTCTGATTCCATGTTCATTTCCTTTTTCTGATGCCATCAAGTTTATTCCCTTTAATTCTTACATTGTGTCATGTAGTTTGGTAGGATTTCCTTAAGAAATAAAAAATAATAATAATATAGCACATCTGCATTTGATTAGACTAAGGAAAGGTTTAAGCAGGTGCTGCTTTTTCTTTTTACGTTGGTATTCTTTTATAAATATAGCACATGTATGCATTTGATTATTTTGTGCTTTTTTATCAAAAGGAAGTTATTGTAGATTTAGATGGTGATTGATATATATATATATATATATATATATATATCTCATATATCATATCAAATCTAATATCTAATACTATATGTAAAAGCTATAAAAAGTTGGAGGTTACTTTTAACTTTGTGCCTAGATAGAATAAACCATTCAAATTTCTTATATTGGTGTATTGTTTTAAGAGATTTGAGCTTTTATAGGGCTTTGAACTTCTGTTAATATTCATGTATTACTTACGTTTTTTTTTGTTTTGTTTTTTTTTTTTTGTATGGAAACTTCCATCTAGATCTAACATTTCTTTATTGTTATATTTTTTTAATTATGTTTTATTTACTTGAATTTTTTCCTTGAATTAGAAGCATATAAGTTTGTGAATGTATAAGAAAACTTACCATGTTCTTTATAACCAAATTTGTAGTCCAACTTGCAATAGATTTTGATTGCAAGGAGATATGGGTACACTTTTTGCAATTTCATATTCTGCCCTACTGTTACAACTCCCCATACACTTTCAATAACGCAATGAATCTATGCAAAAAAAGAAAAAAAGAAGTTGTTGTACTGTTTACTGTAGATTATGATCAAACTTTGTGGTTTATATGCATTTATGATTTTTATTTTTTATTTTTTTTAACTTTATAGTTTCTTATCAAGTTTCTAAGATACATTTACTTTGTGCAGTATATAAATGTTAGGGTTGAATGGAATCTACAAAGGTCTATATTTATTCCTCACAAAAGGGACATGATAGGCGGAAAATAAGAAGGGAAACGATATTTGGTTGATTGGAAAGGAGAAAGAACAAAAAGAACAACTGAGATATGAAATGAGCATTGAGCACATAAATAACCACACAAAAAGCAATGTAGAGGCACATCGGAATTCAAAAGAAAAAAAAGTTAGCTGATGTACTTAGTTGGATTGCTTTAGATTTAGATATTTGAGTTAGATGTGGTTTTAATTATGGTATTGGGTTTAAAATAAATTTTGTTTTGAGTATTTTGTATTAGATTTAGGTTAAATTAGTTTTTGGTATCTGCCTATGGTGTTTGTAATTAGATTTGTAAATGGAAATATGTGTTGGATGTTTAGTATGTGGTAAAAGTGTATTTAAATATATTATTAAAAAAAATTCTTTCTAATAAATATAAATAAAAAGGTTCCCGCACATAGTGCGGGTTAAAAAGCTAGTTAAAATAAAGTCAAAGAAACTATAAAAAGATGTAATGTGATTTAATCACGAGAAAAGTATTGGGCTGTTTTCCTAATAAAAGGTGAGTTCTAACTAGTTAAACTGATTTATAACAAAAGTATGATTAAAAATATATATGATACTATGATAGGAAAAATTGTGGGCTTTATAAGTAATAGGCTAATAGCATAAGAAAAAGTCAAATTAAAATCTAAAAATCATTTGGAATTTTTTAAAACTAGCTTAGTTCTAATAAGTTCATTTAGATAAACCTATTTCCATAGGCTTATTTTGTTGAGAAATGAGGATATTTAAAGTCCCACATTTTTTTAGGTATAGTAATTGTGGGTGCCAGTTATCTAGAAGGTACTATTCAAACTGTATGAATAGGACCTATGGCCCAATGGCCCAATTCAAGGACACTAACCGATCTGAGGATGGTCAACTAAGGTTATAATGGGAATGACATGGGAAGAAGAAATAAATGTTATGTATGATAGTCCCAAAATACGTTCGAGAAGGATCCATCTCGGAAACGTAGGTCAGAGGTCATTGAAAATTGTCTTATTGACCTGGCCATTCCTCAAGGTTGCATCACAACTAGGGAATGGGCATGGGGCAAGGGATGAGGGAGGAAGATAACAAATACCTTCAAAAGCTGCTACCTCCATATTAAATGTTTTCCAACTAACTCTCTGGCCGTATTAATGCGGAGGTGATACCTGAATAGTGATCAAGTAGCCTTACAGCTATTAGTTGAGAGTTCAGGGAGGTGTTAGATGAGATAGGAAGAAGTTCCCAGAATCCAACCTACACGTGTATGGTAAAGATGATACCCAAATTGTGGTATATAACATGAAAAGGTGGCCTAGAGAGAGAGAGAGAGAGAGAGGAAAAAAAACACCAGAAAAGGCCTTGGAAGAAATGACTGAACACTTGTAACTTTGCTTGTGAATGAGATATTAAAATGGAGTTATTCTGGCTATGCCGAGGATAATCTTTTTATCTTAAATCCATTTAATCCTTCTAAATCACCAACTATCGTTACCTCTTTTCTACAATCAGACTAGTTCTTTCTCCCACGCTCTACGAATTTATTGTTTGGGCTTATTAGGCTGAAACCCAATCCTATTTTGGATCCAAGCCAAAATTAGTCCTTACAGTAATACTTTTATGCAATAAATCAAATAAGTTTATAATATAGAAATATAATTTGAACTCAACTTTAACAAAATTAACTTGATAATAATGTTTATTCAGGGCTACTAAAAAAATTTCCTTAAAATTTTTGAGTGACAAGACACAGAGTCAAATTTTCTTACTTAAATTCTATAAAAAAAAAATAAAAAAAAAAGTTATTGAAAATTGGGAGTTCCTAATCATGTGTGTGAGCATGGAGATTTGAAAAATATTAGTTACTTCCCAAGTACAACTATGTGATACTTTTTACTCTCACAAAAATGATTAATCCCATTATAAATTTTATTAGTAATATTCACCAATATTGTTATTATTAAAGTGGGAACCCATCATTTACTCTTTTATATCACAGCCAACCGCTTTCGTAGAAATGAGCTGCTCGATTTATGAACACTTAATAAGATAAAAGGAGCAATAACTCTATAGCGATACAAATTGAGTAATTCTAGCATCACATAAAACATTACAACTTTTATTACAATTTTTGTATGTAGCATATTGTGATTGATTGTCTATCGCTTTTATATGAACCACTATTTTTTTTTCCACAACTTACAGCCTACTACGTAGACAATTGTAACAAAAATTGTGATGTTTAATGTGATTCTAGAATTTTTGACAAAATTTTTAACAACCATTAAAGCAGCAAGTTGTTAAAGATAATTGATAAATGATGCTAATAGTGAGTTCAGACAAAAACCAATAAAACATGCCAAATTTAATTGTTATGAAAATTGTTATGTTCCTAGTTTGTAGCATCACTCTTATTAAAGTAATCATTTCATACCCTCCACAAAACTTTTTATCTTCTCACTATTAACTGTATATAATTCGAAGCCACTTAGCTTTTTCTCTCTCTCTCTCCACAAACGAAACTGAAAATTCTCACTTGGAAGCAAAATCGTCGAAGATGCTAATGCCTACAGGTAATTTAGCAAACTTTGAGTAGCAGCGGCCAGCATGCTATTAGTTTTATATTACAAAATTATTTATGAGTAAGTGTGGTACCATAATTAATTCCACAATTTTGTCATAACTTTGCCACATGGCGACCCATGAGTGATGGAATGATGAACCCACCTAGACCCACCATTTTATTTCCATTACTTATAACTCACCACTAGGGGTGGCAAATGGGTGGGTTTGGAATGGGCATAATTTGGTTAAGTATATAAAACTCATTTAACTAATTGCTTCTAACTCAAATCCAACCCAAGCCACCCAATTATTAAAATTACCAAAATGCCACTAAAGTGAAAATGACCAAAGTACTCTAAAATCTTCAAAAATGACAAAAATACCAAAAATTTGAAAATTACCAAAATACCCCCCGAAACCCAAAAAATGACTAAAATACCCCAAAAACCTAAAAATTACCAAAATACCCCTGAAGCCCAAAAAATGACCAAAATACCGCTAAAACCCAAAAAATGACCAAAATACTCCCGAAATCCAAAACATGACCAAAATACCCTCAAAGCCTAAAAATGACCAACATACCCCCAAAACCCAAAAAAAGACCAAAATATCCTCCCAAACCCAAAAAAATAAACAAAATACCCCCAAAGCCGAAAAGAAAAAGACCAAAATACTCCCGAAATCCAAAAAATGACCAAACTACCCTCGAAACTAAAAAAAAATGACCAAAATATCCCCCGAAACCTAAAATTTTCATTTAATAAAAATAAAGAAATATTAAAAATATTAAATTTTGAGTTGTCATATAGTAGGTTGGAGGCTCTTTTCTTTAAATTGGTTGTGGGAAAACTTTGCCCTTCAATGAAATATTAAATTTTCTGCTACTACAGTTTGGATTACATCCAACAAGTTCTTTCATCTAGATTTAGAATTGCCATTATTAACATAGATGCTAATTGAGAAAACTGGCATAACAAAGCAGTAAAGTGAGATTTTTTGACTTTTTGGGAATGTTTAATAAAAATAAAGAGAGTGGGAAAAAAATAAGGCTAAAATGGGATTAACCAATTTTACAAAGAATAATATACTTCACTTGATAACAGTGAAAAAACTATATTCAACCTAAATTCATAATGATCAGAAGGGAGGCATTATTACATGAACACTATGTATTAGCATTGCAAAAACCTTGATCAATTAAATGTTATTAACTTAGGACATCTTAAACTAAAGGCAATCATATACATATATTACAATCTATAATTCTAGGGAGTAAAAAGCAAACCCCTACTGTTTCACATAAGAAACTCGTTTTCGCACGTACCATTTAATTCACTGAAGAAACATAAGTGATAATATTAATGTAGCATACAACTTAATCATAAAATGAAAATGATTCTAAAAATTCAGCCATGAAGTTACTATTAGTAAAACCCCACACCTAAGACCAATCAAACAATTCTATCAATTGTGTCATTGAAATTTTTGCATCCTCAAAACAATGATGATGTTCCTACCAAAGAGTCAACATCAAGCATAAAGGGGCCAAGTTCCAAATATCTGCATACTACTTGCCTATCAAGTTCTAGTATTAATATATACACAGTTCATTTAACTCTTAAAACACTTAAATGAAAAATCAAAATTTGCACCCCCCACATTTCAATCAACCTGCCAACAAAATACAACAGAAACAACAAATTAGTATTAGTTGTAACTAAGTTGTGGAGATTTCTTAATTGTCAACTACTCACAAAAGCAAGAAGGAATTTACAATTACATAAAGTAGTAATTGGGTCATAGGTGCTGTATCTGTGAAATTTGGAACTCTTTTAGGCATGGCCTCTGTTATGTGCTTACCCCATTTACAATGTCAGTTCAAACCAGCAGAGTCTGTTGTACTTGTATGACCTGGACATGCCCAATGCTAATGCATGTTTTGGGTTCAACCAACATGAACTATGGTGTTAATCCTAATAGGGATCCATTGTTGCTTTCTTCCATGAGGATTTTATTGTTTGACGAGGGATGATTTAGAGTGATTCTGCAATTTTGCCAGTCAATATTATGGCTATGTTAAAATTAATGCAAGAAAGCCAAAAACAACTTATTAAATGACATGCTATAATAAAATTAAGCAAATGAAAATTACCCCATTCTCAAACACTCTCAATTCTCAAAATACCCCGAAATCATTGCATTCCATGATATCCTATCTCTCCTTGGCATTCTATCAAACACTAACCGTGCACTTTGAACATCACCACATTTCACATACATGGTAATCAATGCATTCACCACATCCACATCTGACTCAAACCCAAATCTTAACACATGCACATTCCCAGAAAACACATCCCTCTCCTCCATCTTCCCAAACACATGCCAAGCATTACCCAGATCACCAAACCTCACAAACATACTCCACAAAGCATTACCGATGCTTACCGAAAAGATAAAATTAGAAGATGTAAACTGTTTGGTAACGGAGAAAACGAAGGAAAGCAAAAGAAGACTTTTGACTAACTAAAGAGAGGAACCAAATCTGAGATTCGAACCTTACCGATGAGTGCTGGAGTGACTGGAAATAGATAACGTGAATATTCCGGCGAACAACTTAGAAATCTGCTGCTTTGAAGATTTTTGATGTGTCCGAAGCTTTGAAGCTGTGTCCGAGAAAATGAGGGAAAATGAAAACCTAACCCAGAAACGTCTGAGGTGAGAGTTGGGTATTTTTTTTTTTTTTTTTATAGTGGTGGGATGGGCTGGGTTGAGTTTGGTTATATTGTTTTTAAGTTAAATGAGTTTCAATGGTTTTTTAGTTAAAATCCAAGTATTATTGGGTCTAATTGGGTTGATGCTAACTTAACCCAACTAATAATTAGGTAAGTTTGAGTTTAATTAAAATGGACAGGTTTAGGCGGACAAATAAGTTTGGACTTACTTTACCACCCTAATTCTGGGCAATCGCAGAAAGCACACTGCTGGAACTTGGATCAAACTTATTGTTTGGTCAGCCTACTTACTTGCCGACTTGATAGCAACAACGGCCATTGGTACAATCTTAAGTGGCTTGGGAGATGTCTATAATCACGATGGTATTCTTGACGCAAAATACGAGCTCACAACATTTTGGGCCCCCATTTTGCTATTGCACCTTGGTGGCACTGATACCATTACTGCTTACTCCCTGGAAGACAACGAGTTGCGGAGAAGGCACCTATTGTTAAGACCAAGCCAGTAATTCACACAAACCAGAGTAATTCAAACGGCTAGTTACAGATGACTAACGGCTAGTTTCATCCAACGGAAGTGTTGTCACTGAAACGGTGCCATTCTATTTAAGTGAGTTGAGTGTTGTAATTAAGAAGGAAGCGATGTCGTTTTGGACAGTTATTTTTCAGTTATTCTAGCTCCCACTCTTCACGGATCATCAGTTCCGGATTTTAAGGGAATTTAGTTAGGCAGTTAATGATCTTGTGGATTGTATATATATACATCACTCATTGTAATCAGTGTTTAAGCAAGGATTTTATTCCAGAAGTTTCTTTTCCTTTGTTCTCTCTTTCTCTGAATTTTTCCTTCTTTATTTTCTCTTCTTTTCTCTCTAAACAAACACTTGTTTTTCCTTGCTAATTCATTGTTGTAATCTCATTAGCTTAGCTCAAATCTTTTCACCTATTAGGAGTTGTTGTCCAAGCAATTGCAATATTGTATATTTGGCTCACGGCCAGCACAACCTCTCATATTTCCCTGCTATTTATTTTGATGTTTCTTTGTTGGGCTTGTCAAATACTGCGAAAGAGTGTGGTTCCTCTACAAAGCAAGTGACAATAAGTTCAGAGACTCAATTCCAGATATCCACTGCCCTACTATGGAATCTTGAAGATGTTCCGCATTGAGAAAATGATTGAGATTCAGCCATATGATATTCCTAAATCAGACGTTGATGATATAAAATATCTCATCTTTATGGAGATAAAGAAAGTGAATATAGTTATGATAGAGATCTTAAAATTTTGTTTGGTCCTAGCTGGGAACTTCTCACTCATGCATGGCTTCTTATGGCACACTTTTTCTTAACCGATCACTTCCAAATACCAAGTAGCCCTGCAATTGCTGAAGCGATTCTAAGATAAACTGAAAATTATAGTAGTACCCCAATTACATAAATTTTGGCTTTAGTTAGCGCTCATTTTCTTGGAAACACGAACATTTTAAATTAATGACCTATGATTTATTTATTTTTGGCTTTCTAGGCACTGTATTAATGGAGTAGTCATAAATTATAATATATTGTCGGGGAAAAACAAAACTATTAGTTCTTTATTTTTGCCTCATAGTAGAATGATGCTCAATTTTAACTTACCCATGTTTATGCATTCTACATCTATGTGCTGTAAGGATTGCCGCTTAGAATGAGAGCATAACTGTTCATGAAATTAACGCACCGTTGTAACCCACACGACTCAGATGAGTGGGTTCATATAAATTTCTTTTTCCAGAAGTATTTTTTTTTATATTAACTATATTGGATTTTTAAACTTGATTTTTTTTTTTTTTGAAAAAAAAAAGCAAAATTTAACAGCAACATCTAACGGAAGTAAAAAAATACTTTAATTGAATAAATTTAAAATTAAAAGTCTCAGTTGACCAAAAATAAATTTTAGTTGATAGAGGAGTGTAATTTGTATTTTAACCTTAATGTTTTCTTATGCCCTTACCTATAAACTTTTAAAAGCCACAATTTTCTAAGTCATTATTATGTAATATATATTTTATTACAAATCAATTTCACCGGTTATATCTCACTTTTTATCAGGATAAACATCCAATATTTTAATTCTGCCCAAATTGCATTATATTTTTTTATGTATATAAATTCTTTGATTTTATTTTATTTATTGATGCTCAAGCTTCAAAAAATTTGTAGTGTCCTTAATATCACTAATTAAAAAAAAATGCATCATCTTTAAAAAATATATATAATTTTATAAAAATTTAGCCCTTTAACCATGGAAAGTGGAGCCTTTTCCCCTAAGGAGAATTATTTATTTATTTTTTTCGTGAGACCTTAGACCTAGGCCTTATGCCGGCCCTGTTTTTAATACGAATAAATTTTTTATATTGTCAATAAATTATAAATAATAATTTGATATCACGGTTGGTGGCATTACTATTATTTGGCTTGTCAAGGCAACTATTTTTCCTTTCTTTCATTATCTCGAATAATTATTCCAATACCAGTCTCATCAGTTCCACATAAAAGGACCCATTAAATTGGAGCATTTGAATCTTTGGTTTAGATGCCACTTTCCACAAAAGCATATTGTAATCATCTGAAAATTCCTACCGGCATTAAAATTGAGTTCCTTTGGCTGGATTTCAAAAGTCATGAGCAGAGCATTGGATTCCATATGAAATGGAAGCAAAAGTCATGAGCAAAGCCCCACCCAATGAATAAAGCTTAGGACATATGTGATTTGATGTTAAGAACATATGTCAATATTTTATGTAATTGGTTAATTCTTTGACAAAATGCATTTTACTTGTAATTTAGTAGATCTAGGATGAGTTTAATACTTCAAGGAATAAGGTTTCAAGTTCAAGTGTTAAACCCATGCAAGTTTGTCCTAGAAACAAGTGAAGAAGTGCTGGATTTTAAAACTCGACAACTAGCATCTATCGAGGTTTAAAAGCTGTTTCAGCCAGTGGGTCGACAACTAGCTCGATAGATGGCTATCTATTGAGGTTTATGAAACTCAATTTTTTAGAGCTGTTTTTCATCCAATTCGTATGTGTTTAGGTCTTCTTTTCTCACAATCCTAAACATATATAAGTATTATTTTAAGGGTCGTCAAAGGTTGCACAGTTGCACAAGTATGAAGCAAAGTTGTGTTCATGCAAATTGTGACAGGAGACAGGATTTGCCCGAATTCATCTTTCTCTTGAAGAAGCTGTTGTGTTTGTACACCATAGGGTTTTATGATCAAAGAGCTTCATGATCTTCATCATGTGATGAACTGAAAAACTTTGCAGCCAACATCTTTTTCAAGTTGGTGATCAAGTCGCATACTGGGATCCGCACATCTATTGTTTAGTCACATACTAGGAGCCGTGCATTGAAAATGAGAGATTGTTATTACAGAACAAGTTCAATTGGTTATTGAGGTAAGGGTTCAACTGTAAGTTGGTATAAGGTATTGTGATTCTTTTACTTGTAACCGCTTGTTTTAGTAATAGTGGATTCTTTGGAGTAGTGACTTTAAAATCACTCAGTGGGATTTTTATCGGGTAGGTTTTCCTCATTCGTAAACAAATCACTGTGTCAATTTAATTTCTCTCGCACTTTAGTTTAATTGGTGATTTGTTTGTATTACCACGCATTTTGCATGTTAATTTAATTAATTAATAAACTTAACTAATTAATCAATTAATTCATCACAAGAGATCAATACATTCTTGTCCTATCAAAAGCAAAACCAATTAAGCAGTCTGGCGTGTTTCGGCTGGTATCTTTTCTAACTTTGTATCATTTCTTCCTATTATTTGTGAGCTTTAATAAAGCAGTCAAGCTTTATGTCATTTCTATTCACTTTTTGAACCTAACTTTTGAAACCACGTGAATTAAAATTGATTTAGATCGTGCAAATCTTAGGGGTTGTTGGTTTAGATTTTTTTTTTTTAAAAATGGTATATTTTGTTTTCATTTTTAGTTTTTAGCAAGACCAGCCTCATCAGTTCAACAAAAGAGGACCCATTAAATCGGAGCATTTGAATCTTTGTTTTAGATGCCACTTTCCACAAAAGCATATTGTAATCATCTGGAAATTCCTACCGACATTAAATTTGAGTTCCTTTGGCTGGAGTTCAAAAGTCATGAACAGAGCGTTGGATTCCATATGAAATGGAAGCAAAAGTCCTGAGCAGAGCCCCACCCAATGAAAAAAGGCAATTAAGCAGTCAATCTTGGCGTGTTTCGTTTTGTATCTTTTCTAACTTTGTATAATTTCTTCCTATTATTTGTGAGCTTTAATAAAGCAGTTAAGCTTTATGTCATTTCTGTTCACTTTTTGAACCTAACTTTTGACACCACGTGAAGTAAAATTGATTTAGATCGTGCAAATCTTTGGGGTTGTTTGGATTAGATTAAAAAAAAAAAAAAAAAAAAAGGTATATTTTGTTTTCATTTTTAGTTTTTAGCAAGACTAAGTACTTTAGCGTCGTTTGTTACGTGTGTTTAAAAATTGAAAATTATTGTTTAAAAATATTTGTGAAAATACGTATAAGTTAAAAAGTACATTAAAATACGTAAAATATTGTTTAAAAACTGAAAATTATTGTTTGAAAATACAAACCAAACACCCCTTCAAAACTAGTTCATTTGGTAGCATTATTAGTTTATTTTTATATTACTACTAGACTTTCATAGCATACTATAGCGGCTAAATGTTCACTCTTTTCTAGTTTGGAGGAATTTCTAGTTATATATAACTTTAGATTATTTTTGTAGTTTCCCTATTACACTTCCCATGTTCATGGGGAACATTAACTTTTTCTCACATCAATTAATTTCTTTAGTTACTTAAAAAAAAATTATTCCTAAATCTCCTGTACTCAAATATCTCTAGGAGAGAAGGTTGCGATAGAATAGAAAGCGGTGCAGATTGAACAGGGATGGCGGATTTGATGTTCATTCATATTACACTACCATATGAGGTACCAGTAAAGTCTCTTTCTCTTGGAAGAGTGTTGGGTGTGTTAAGGCTCCAAAAAGATGGTTCTCAAGATATTGTTTTCACATATGGCCCTTGGCATGTGAGTAAATTGACAAAAGGCTTTCGCATAAGGCCACTCATCAAATTGTTATTTAAGACAATAAACCAATAATGAGAGATCAATCCGACCTTGACATTAATATGGCCTTCGCATTAAAGCAATGCCTAATCAAGACCAACATGGCTGGATGTTAGGACTGGTGTATGATCTTATTGCAAGTGTAGAATCATCAAAATCCAATGCAATTGTGCTTGCACCTATGGATGAAATGACCAAAGTTATGGGTTCAATTGCTGAAATCGAGATAGAAGCTAATAAAGCCAAGTATAGAGCCATATTCAGCCAATTAGATGGCTAAAACATTTGCTAATTACCGTACGTCCAATTAGATTTCTAGAAAAAACCACCATCCTTGCCTATAAATAGAAGACTCGAGGCCTCAGTTTGTTCGTCCATCTTCACTTTCTCTTAGTGATTGAGTTTGATTAGACTCTGGGGTAGAGGCTCTGTATCTTGGAGTTCCAAAAGCTGAGGTTTTTTTAGGGATTATGGGAGCAAAGATGTGGATTATGAACGTAGAGGACACGGATGATTTTTTTTTTTTGACTGCTCATTGGTTTTTTTTTTTTTTTTTTCATTTTTTGAAATGAGAGGTTCGTTGATTTTGCCTCTTTGATTTTAGCAGTAACTCAATTGGCATACTATTCATTGGTTTTTTTTTTTTTTTTTTGGTTGAAATTAGAGGTTCATTGATTTTGGACTCTTTGATTTTAGCAGCCTATTAACTCAATTGGCATCAAAAGATAAAAAAATTTAAATGGAACACGTGACATAAAACATATGGCACAAAATTAGACCTCTAATTTGGAATTCTAATTTGATTTTCTCTCTACTTCACCTATTATTATATATATAGATTACGCACCTAAGTTATAATTAGATGCTAGTGGATGTTATCAATTGTGTGTCCCAATCTAGCAAAAGTATCTGGGGGTTTAGTTTTCATATTGGAGTGTATTCAGTTCTTGTTTAGTCTCTAAGAAATTCAATAAGACAACCTAAAATCTTATCATTTTGATCTGTATTTTCTTGGCAATCAAATATGACCTGAATGGCCCTTGGGCTTTTGCGTTTTTGGTAAAAAGATTTGGTCCTGTCCCTCATATTTTGTCTTTTAATCAAACATCCCTATCCACAATAAAATTCATTAACACTCGTGTGCTAACACTTCTAGCCATACCTCACCTAACCCACCTTCTAATAACCATTCTCCAATATGAAGAGGAGAGCCACCTGGTGGACCAGGCCAGAGGGAGTTGGGCCCAAATGATGTTAAAAATAATCTACCACCATGTTAAGGTGATTACATAAAGATGGAATTATTTGTGGTTGCTTTCCAAAAGTGTTGAGCACTAATAAAGCTACCAATAAAGCAATCATTCTGATTTTTAAAGCGAGCTTTGTTTTGCACTTTCGTTATCTTCGTATTCTCATTAGAGGAAATTATTAGGTACTTCCAGAATCATAAATGCGTATTTTATCCTCTCATATGAATGGTGGGTTACACCATGAATTTAATTAGTGGAGCCCACCATTCATGTGAGAGGAGGGAGCACACATTTATGGTACTCTGAGAGTACATAATAATTTCCCTCACATTAGTCTCACCCATTTAATATTTTAGCAAAAATTTATTTAAACTCAGCCAAACAAGCGTGTATCAGTTTCAAAAAATTAACTAAAATTTTTTAGGAGGATAGATTCATCTCTACATTTAGTGAGCCTCTATCCTCACTACATTAAATTTCTATATTTATAATGTATTGAGGCTGATGTATATGTATGTGTATGTGTATGAAAATAATAAATAGCTAAACGAGTAAAAGTAGCATTGATACCCCTACAAGAAAATAATTGAAAAAGTACTTTCGTATAAAAATATGAGGGAAAGACTGTTGTTTTGGAGATTACGGTTTTTTTATGTCATTTTTGAGAGAGAGAAAACTGTACTATTGTACTCTGTAATTTTCCCAGATAGGCGCTAAGATGCATGTTCTTTTTGTTAACCAAATTGATATATCCTGACTAGACAGCAATTCATGAATTTGTTCTGATTCGTGCCTATGATTCTTGGGTCAGTTGGTTCTTCGAAAACGTCAAGATTTGAATTACCTCATCAAAGTATTTTTTTTTAATTTTTAATTTATTAATAATTCTACTTTGATTCGTTAATTGAATTTAACTTTCCAATTAAAAGATTGACGTGGTATCATATTTTGTGTGTCTTTCTTATAGGTGTTGAAATAAAAGATTGAATCCAAAAAATTTCAAGAATTACATTTTTTACCTTGGGATCATGCAGATCATGGTGATTGATTTAATTGGTCATGATTGGATGTCAGATTATCCAACTTCATAAATTAAGAGCCAAAATAACCAATGCCATATTTGACTAAGTTTCATTGGGTTGACTAATTGTCAAACGAACTCACCAATTATAAACAAACAATTCATATATCAAATGCAGTAATATTTGTAGCATTTTTAACATTTTACCTATTAAAAAGATGTATAAATTTCATTATGTTGACAGCTCAACTGCCGGTCAAATAGTGCATAATGTCCTATCATGAGCCATTTTAATTTTGCATTTAGTTTTTTTTTTTTTTTTTTTACCTCTTTTTATTAAGATTGTTTTTACTATTACTCAAAAGTTCATATTAACTTATTTTTATTGTTATCTCATTAATCTCTTATTAATTGACTGAGCTTACACCACACATTTTTCTTTTCTTCATATCTTTTAGCATACTCACTATTTGGGTATTAAAAACAAAAGCAAAATAAATAAAAATAATAATAATAATTAGGACTAATACTGATAACTAACCAGATAAGGTCTTGGAGAGAAATAGAGAGGCACAAAAATATTGTGAATCTTTAAATGAAACACACCATTTCACTAATACCAAAATGTTGTGGATTGTTAAATGAAATGTACTCTTTCACTATTACTAAAATAAAATACTTGAGACTAACAAAGTATTTGTAAGAGAGAGAATAAGGTATCTAAGGGGCCGCCACCTCCGTTATACTAGTCTCCCACCACCATCAAGCCAACGAAACCCTTATGGGTAATTTTTTTTTTAAAAAAAATTAGAGGCTTAAATATGATTCAGGTTTGGGTAATTTGGTTGGATAGTTTTTGTTTTGCGCATAAAGTAGAGAGAATATTTGGTGCGCAATGTAAAGCCATAGTCTATCATGGTTTTAAATTATCTATTAGACACATGCATATACACTTGTCCACAATATGTCTGAACGTCGCACCTTCGAAGAGTAGAAAACAGTGAGAGAGTTGGACATACTTTTATTTTATGGTATACAATTTGTGAACACAACACAAATTAGTTGATTTTCATGGTCCTGTTATTCTTTTGCATTTATTTTTGGTCTTATGATTTTTTTTAAAAAATAATAATAATCTTACCTTGAGAAGGCTACAAGTGTGCAGTGACCAGTGAAACTATTAAACTAATTTTTAATATCTCAAAAATGTACTTACTTTTTTATTCTAAATTAGTTTACTTTTTTTTATATAATATATGTACAATATTTTTTAAAAACATTTTACATAAAATATCACAAAATTATCTGTGCATTACATGGACAATTTTCTATTTCATTATAATAATAAAATAAGTTACAAAATCAACTCAATTTTATTTTCAATTCTTAAGGTGGCATCAAATGCAATAATACATCCTCTATAGGAATTAATACAACTCTCTTGAGATCTTTCACGTTACATGTTACAATTCTCTATGTTTACAATAAACACATAAAAAAAAAATTTAGAAAGAGAGAGAGAGAAAAAAAAAAAAAAGATGACCGTAGAATTGTCTTTGCTAGATCGATAGAAAAAGAATATGAGATATTAACAACTTACTCAATTGTCTTTGTGGAATTTATTTTTCTTTGTTCCAAGTCGTAGAACTATCAGTTTGATAAGAAAGAGATGCTTATGATCACAGAAAGTTCGTGGGTCATCATGAAATTATCAAGGAAAAATTACAAAGAGTTGCTTTCCTATTTTTGTGGTCGAAAACACGCGGTAGGCCAGGACAGTGGATCAAAGTAGATAGGTTAATTTGGATTATAGATAGGTCGCCTGGTATATACTATTCAATCTCAATTATTTATGCAACTAGTCCTTATGATGCCTATATTTATGTTTGTTTTCATTTCTATCCTCCCCCCTACATTATGTTCTCTCTAGAGTATAGACAGGCGCTAAGATGCATGTGCTTTTTGTTAACCAAATTGATATATCCTGACTAGTCAGCGATTCATGAATTTGTTCTGATTCATGCCTATGATTCTTGGGTCAGTTGGTTCTTCGGAGATGTCAAGATTTGAATTCCCTCAAAGTAAATTTTTTTTAATTTTTAATTTAATATTAATTCTGCTTTGATTCGTTAATTGAATTTAACTTTCCAATTAAAAGATTGACGTGGTATCATATTTTGTTTGTCTTTCTTATAGGTGTTGAAATTCAAAATTGAATCCAAAATAATTTCAAGAATTACATTTTTTACCTTGGGATCATGGCGATTGATTTAATTGGTCATGATTGGATGTCAGATTATCCAACTTCATAAATTAAGAGCCAAAATAACCAATGCTATATTTGACTAAGTTTCATCGGTTGACTAATGGTCAAACGAACTCACCAATTATAAACAAACAATTCATATATCAAATGCAGTAACATTTGTAGTATCTTTAACATTTTACCTATTAAAGAGATGTATAAATCTCATTATGTTGACAGCTCAATTGCCAGTCAAATAGTGCATAATGTCCTATCATGTGCTATTTTAATTTTGCATTTAGTTTTTTTTTTTTACCTCTTTTTATTAAGATTTTTTTACTATTACTCAAAAGTTCATATTAACTTATTTTTATTGTTATCTCATTAATCTCTTATTTACTGAGCTTACACCACACATTTCTAATTTACTCAATTGTGTTAATTTGGTCTTTAACCTTTTAATGTCGTGTCAATTTAGGTCATGCCATTATATCTAGAATAAAAATTGTTGAGATGGCAAACAACCAAAATAAAATTTTAATTTATTACCACATCAACGGAAGCTAGTTTTTTATTTTGTCATTAGACGCGTCATCAATTTTTATCCAAAATATAAAGGCAGAGACTAAATTAACACGCTACTGAAAAGTTAGGGACTATATTAACACAATTGAAAGGTTAGTGATCAAATTGAAATATGATGTATAAGATAGGAACCAAAAATATGTAGTTTACTCTTAAAAAATAATGTTTTCCAAACCAACTTGATTAAAAAAAGTATCCTACAAGACCTCTCCATATATATTATCCCACAATATTAACGCACTAACCATTTTTTTTTTTTTTCTGAACCAAGTTACCATAACGATTAATTATCAAACCAACTTGACGAAAAAGTATCCTACAAGACCTCCCCTTATATATTGTCCTACAATATTAATACACTAACCAATTGTTTGTTTTTTCAAAACCAAGTTGCTATGACGATTAATTATCAATATATATGGGCAGTAAAGTCAGATTTCAATTCAAAAAATTAATTGTGTACCAATTTCCAAAAAACTAGTTGGCATCACGTTTGGAATATTAATTGCAACATAATGCTGAGGGCCCTCCATTGAAAACGACAAATCCATCCTCGGGGAAAAGAGAAGGTAGGATTGTAGGAAAGCTTCTTTTTTTTTTTTTTTTTAATCGGCAATCATTCTAATTGGAGCTGTCCATCAACCCCTCAGACTCGACCCATCCATCCAAACTGAACCGACTTGAAACAGCTTTCAAACGATATGGGATTCATTCAAAAATTCATCTTCAATGCATAAAAATTTGTCTTTCATAGTTTCTAGAATCCTAACATGCGTACGTGTGCCCATGTATGCATACGCATGCATAAAGCATGCTTACATAGAGCTTGAGCATGTGTGTGCATACGTGTGTATGCGTACGCATGCCCTAGGGTTTCCTTAGTCTTTATTTTCCAAAAATAGCTTATTTTATTCATTAAAAAAGTTATATTTTTTCTAAAACATTTTCCTCAAGTCAATTTCAATCTGATTGGGCCCTAAACCAACATTGGACTTTAGAATTTCAACATCATTGGAAAACAGGGGTCCAACTTGTAAGGAGTACAAAATGCGGTGTCTACACTTATGCATTCATATGTCATCCTAGGATATGTTCAAATGTCACGCATTCGCATGTCATCTTATCATGAATTTTTGTATGCTCACGCATTCACATGTCATTCTAGGATAGACTTTGATGCCATGTCTTCAAACTTTCACATGACATGCACTTGTTTAACTTATACATGATCACACATGCAAAACAAAAAAACAAAATCAAACCAAATGCCAAATGCCAAATTCTTTAGTTATTATTTAAACAATTATCTTTAAGACTAAATTCTAGACAATGTTCTATCCTTTAGAATAAAAGTTGTGAGGTTTATAACATATTCCCCACCAATAACCGAGCGTTTGAGTCCACATCTTCAGGTTCAACACATTTGCCTACCTTTTTAGTTTAGGACCAATTAAGAAGAGCCCTCAGCTAATAGGTTAATTAGAAGTAGGTAACAACTCCTAAAAAATGGAAAGACAAATAAAAGACTTACTTACACATACACATCACCCTATTGTAGGACGTGTCACACACTTTACATTACATCTCACGGGTCATCGAAGTGAAAACCCTCAAAGGTGAACACGGTAAAAATTAGATTACGACAATCCATTAACTATATCCCTACATTTGCACAAGCGTGAGCGCAATTGACTTTAAAAAGACTCACTCAAGGTTTACTCATTTTATTTAAATTTTAATTTGAAAAAATAATTAAGGTATTACAACAAAGGAAATCGGGTCTGACTCTATGGGTAAGCAACTTAGACAATTGCCTAAGGGACCCAAGTAGAAAAAGTCCCTCAAAATTGTGGGAAAGTAAAAATTCTAGGTAGGTTTCATCAAAAAGAAAAAAATTAAATGATCTTCGGTACACTCTTTCTATTCCCCTTCTCAAATAGTGATTCAATTTTTTCCCTTCACCTTAATCTTCTGTGTTGAGAGAAAGAAGCTATAAAGCCCCAAATTATGGACCAATCTTGGTTTAGTCTCAATAAGAAGGCCAGGAGGGAGGAGAGAGAGAGAGAGATCCCATGTTCTATAATTTATAACACAGTAAATATTTTTTATTTATAAATGTAGATTGGAAAAATATCAATATGGATATAAAATATAAGGGAAAAAAATGAAGAAGAAGTGTGACCATCACTGCAACAATTTACATGCATTGACTGTATGTACATTAAAAATAATTTTATCTAGAAAAATGTTGTACCTAAAATGTCTTTTTATTTTATATTAAAAAATTGAGGACTTTTTCGTAAGAATTTTATATTTTTTTATATAAAAAAAAAGATGTAAAATATTAAAGATTAAAAAAAAAATTCAGTTTTTGACTTATATTTGGGAATTTCTTAAAATAAAAAAAATAAAAAATAAAAAATTTGAATGAAGATACCAATATTCTCTTCATTGCAAATATTAAAAAAAAAAAAAAAACTAGTTCCACAGTTAAATTCAGGTTTGAAAATATATGTCTATTTGACGAAAGAAAAAGGAGGGAAGAGTGGAAGATCCCTCATTAATTTTAAGTCTACATCTAGTCAACTTTGCTTTCTAAAATCTTGTTCTACTTTTTTTTTTTTTTTCCAAGTTTTATGTATACTCCCTTTAATAATACTTTTCAACTATACCCTACTTCACACTTTGACTTGTTCTTCTCAATTTATAATTCCATTAGACATGCTCCTACTTGGATGGTCTATAAATATGATTAGGATAGAGAAACTTACCATATCAAGTATCAAATCTCGAAATGAAAGCCATTCAAGTGGTCTGTTTTCTCTTGCTTTCCACATTTTTCATTCCTTCTTCAAATGCAGCTAGAGATTTAGCTGGTGAGAACACTATAGTTTCTAGTAGATAGTCGTGTTTTAATCTATTTTGTAGCATACTTATTAAACTGAACTTTTGATATTGTTTATTAAAAACAGTTCATGAGTAAGAGTTTACATAGCAGCAGTTCAATTATGTTATAATTATTTGGTGCACGTTTCTGATAAATTATTACCAAATACTAGCTACGTACTATAATTTTTTACTTTTGTCGGTTTTACAATATGTGGAACTTATTCCCAAATCGCATCGGATGGTTCTAGGCCATGTTTTCCTTTTCAGATTTTAAGTTATATTCTGATAATTTACTTCATATCATATCTCAGATCTATCTGCAGTAACAGCACCTTCTAAGGATCCTCATAAGCCAGTAATTACTTGTGGTCGTGGAAAGCCATATCGTGAATGTCTACCCGGCCCCAGGAAGCCATCTCCACCTAGCAAAGTCCTACCCTGAGTGTGGTCGTGGAAACCACACTCAGGGTCGCGAAGGTTGCTCATCACCTTAAACCCCTTCTGACTTTTAGATAATTGCTATAAATAAGTCATCTTTGTTTGATGTATTATATATGGTTTGGGGTTTGCGATGCCTCTAATTCGCAGTGTTGTAATAATTTGCACTCAATAAGCTACGGCCTTTTTCTTTCTTCTTTTTTGCCCCTTTTGTTACAATGAACCCTGAGAACCATGTAGTTTGCAGTATAAGGTTTGCAAAATAAAAGAGCTGACTTAAAGTCAGTCCATGAAGTATTTGTGGCACTTCCATGCAAATTCTAATTATAACCTCTTCCACTGTTCGACAAAAAAAGAGGTAAAGGAATTTTTTTGAGGCCCAGTCATGGGTGCAAGGGGGGAAAAGGACAAATGATAAAAAGTAAAAACATTGTTAATTAGGTACAGAGTTGACAAATCCATAACAATATAAATCTTGTTGGGTTTTAATGTACAAAATTAAGTTCAAGACTATTAAAGTAGTGTGTAGTAGAGTGATTATATGTGATGATTGAATAATGAATGGAAGAATAAGGGTGAGTTTGGTTCAACTTTTTGTAAAAGTGCATAATGAAAAAGTGGAATTTTTAGAAAGTGCATAATGAAAAAGTGCATTTTCAAAAAACTGAGTGTTTGGTAAAAACTGTTAAAAAGTGCTTTTTGAAAATACTGAGTATTTGGCTAGCACTTATAAAAGTGGCAGTTTGATGGGTAAATTACCAAAAAAGACAATGTATATATAAGAAAGTTTATTTCATACTTTTTTTTTTTTTTTTTGGGATGTGAGTTTGGTTCATATTTAAATCAACTACTTCATCATACTTAAATCCATTTTTCTCTTTCTAAAAATTTTTTTTTCTCACCAATATTAGCTAATAATAACCTACCACTGAAGATTTATTGTAAAAGTATTGTGATAAAAATTGATACTAATTTTAATTTTAACGTGCTATTAAAATTATTTTTTTTCTTTCTAAAAAAATTATTTTTTTCTCACCAATATTAGCTAATAATAACCTACCACTTAAGATTTATTGTGAAAGTATTGTGATAAAAATTGATACTGATTTTAATTTTAACATGCTATTAAAAAAAAAATTTCTTTCTAAAAAAATTATTTTTTTCTCACCAATATTAGCTAATAATAACCTATCACTTAAGATTTATTGTAAAAGTATTGTGAAAATATTGTAATAAAAATTGATACTGATTTTAATTTTAACGTGCTATTAAAATTATTTTTTTTCTTTCTAAAAAAATTATTTTTTCTCACCAATATTAACTAATAATAACCTATCACTTAAGATTTATTGTGAAAGTATTGTGAAAATATTGTGATAAAAATTGATATTGATTTTAATTTGAACGTACTATTAAAATTATTTTTTTCTCTTTCTAAAAGAATTATTTTTTTCTCACCAATATTAGCTAATAATAACCTACCACTTAAAATTTATTGTAAAGATATTGTGATACCATTTTTTTTTCTTTTTTTACCCTCTTTTTTATCCTCCACACATGTACCGTATTTCTTTTTCTTTTCTTTTTTCCCTTTTTTTCCCTTTGTTTTTTCTCCTCCACACACATACCTTCCACTTTTCTCTTTTGCAATCTATCACTTCTTCCAAGCTCAGAACGTTCCATATTTCCTTCTTCCGTTTTTTATTTTATTTTATTTTTTTTTCCCTTTTCTCTTAGCACTTCCTTTCTCCCTTTACTAAAAATATACCCTTACTCTTTTCTATTTTTTTCCTTCTTTCCTCTTTTTTTCCTTTACTCTTTTCTGCTCTTTGTTTTTCCCAGAACATTCCACAGACTCACAGAGCTCTCCTTCAGTCATTCTTTTTTTTTTTTTCTTAGCACATCGTCTGTAACACCCATGCAAGGGATCGGTTTTTTTTTTATTTTTTACTAAGCTAATTTGAGAATTTGTTATAGATTTTTTTTGTGTTTAGATTTGGAAATTTGTAATTGAGAGGGCAGAGCAGAGAGATGAGATGAGAGGAATGAGGACTACGTGAGAACTGAAGCCATTTATCAAGGGTAATTTGGTATTTTTCGACGGAGCCCAACGGATACCATTCAAACGCGCATTCAACTTTTTGTTTATGGACCTCCAGAGGTCCATAACTATCTTTCGCGTTTATGCCTTCGTCCAAAACGCAACTTTTATATAAAAGTTGCGTTTCTGCTTCACCAAATGCATATTTGCTTCCAACTTTTAGACAAATGCACGTTTCAGCTCCTAAAAGCTGAAACAAACGGGCACTAAAAGAGGAGTATAAAAAATGTTTTACGTAGTTCAACCTAATAGTCTACATCTACTATATAAAACTCCTATTAAGTTCTCATGTTACAATAAACCAGTGACAATGCCACTTAGAATCCAAAGTGTTCCCAGGAACACCCTGACTTGGAAAAAAAAATTATATATAATAATTTAAATTTTTTTTATTTGTTTACCCTTAAAAAAAATATAGGAATACCCTCAAGCAATATCAGGAACACTCTCAAAATTTTTATGCCAAAAAAATTTTGAACTAAAATCTAAAAAAAAAAAAAAAATTGTAACAGAGAATCTAAGAAGAAAAAAAAGAGGAGATGAAAAAGAAAGGAAAAAAGAAAAAGAATGAGATGAAGGCATCAAGCAGAGCCAGTGTGAGAGAGAAAATACAAAAGAAGAAGAAGAGGAAAAAGAAGAGAAAAGAGACTGAAGAGAGCACCTGAGCCACTGAAGATTGAAGAGACGTGGGAACTTTGGAAATGAGGAGTGGTCAGGTGAGATGAGAAGTAAATAGCGTATGCCATCTGCGTGGGTTGGAAAATGGGAAAAGTTAGTGGAAGGAAACTTCTTGCAAGTTCCTTCTATATAATTACCCAACTTGTTTCTTTTATTTACAAAATGACCATTACTAATTATTTTTTAGTAACAATTAAAATAATCTACTTACTTTATTTTATAGGGAAAATTATCTGCTTACTTTATTTGAGATATATATATATATATATATATACACACAAGGTAATATATATAAAATAGGCAACCCAAAACACCTTAAAATGGTACGCCGCAATAAGCCGGTACCGAAATATTTCATTCCAATGAATAAATTGAAACAGGTTCCAAAACAGTATTCATAATATTGGTTTTGAATGCCTATTGCTATATCTTGTTTTGTACACTAGAGTCCCACTCCCACATGAATACTGAAGTCATTAAATGAGTCAAAAGTTTTCAAAATTTTCATACTTATCTCCAAGCACCCACGTGTCCTAGCTTTAACTTTTGCACATTGATTTTTATTTATTTTGTTTTTTCATTAATGCATTTATTAAGCACATGTACTTAGTATTATTATCAAACTACAACTCTTCTAAAAAAAAAAATTATACTACAACCATAATTATTACTAATATTTAAAGGAATTATTATGTCAAACTTTAAAATCATTTTATATTTTTAAGAGTATATATAAAATTTTTAAGAGAATATATATATTTAATGGTAATTCCGAAATGGTACACCGGTATTAACCGGTACCGAAACATCCCGAAACATCCCGAAACAAACTAAAATTGCCAAAAAAAATTTCAAAGTGGAATAGGAACACCTTGAACAAAATTATTGGAGTCACCACTGCAATAAACCCATAATAAAGTTTATATTTCAAAAAATACTTGATTAACTTTTTAGATTAACCTAAATTGTAAATGAATTTTTGATATAAAGAACCAGTATTAGAAAATAGAGAGCGCGAAAATGGATTTATTGTATTAATATTATGTGTGTAAATTACATGTGTAGCTTCTCTTTTATATACAATAATTAGCACAAGAAAAGAAAATTCAAGTAAACAAACTAATCCATGACTAACAAGACCAACAAATCAACTATGTCTCATTCAATAAAAATAATAAATTCCAAGAAAACGTGGAAAATATGTTGTGAAAAGTACAACCTCTAATACTTGCATATTAAGAAAGAAACTATCTAGTGGGACTCAAGAGAAAATCAGATTGTGAGACTGGGTGTGAAGCTATGCTTTATAGTAGTGTTTCGGCTTTATTATGATTCATTTGCTCTTGTTCCACACTTAGTTAAGTTAGAGTAAAAGTAATTAAACCGTAATTTAAATTTGAGGGTCTAAATTAGTTATAGTGTTTTACACTATTTGAGCTTTCAATTATGAACCATCAAAGCTTCAACCTTGTGTTTGAGTGGGGTGTTAGAGTTAATATTTTGATGGTTGTTATGTAATGGCCCAAGTGGTAGTCCAATCTAGTGTAAAGCTTGTCTAGCCCTACCCTCAACTCTACTGCTATTATATAGACCTTATTAGAGTTACTGTATGTAGGGAATTTTAACCAAAATTCCAACCTGTGAGAAACAAAACAAATAGAGAAAACACACGTCAAAGAAAATAATCACACGCACAAGACAATATTTATGTGGTTCGGCAATTTGCCTACGTCCACGGAGTTGCAGGGATTTCACTATTATAAGGGAAAATACAATAGTGCACAAGAACACTCTCAAAAAATCCAAATCCCAATTACACCCTAGCACTCTCTCACATAAAAAATAGGAATAGAAGTTGGCTGCCTCTCTCTTCTCTATTTTTCTCTCATGCGGCTGCTCACTAGGTTAATTGGAATTTCTCTCTAGTCAATTCTCTGCATACAGCCACATATAATAAAGCACATATATACGGCTGAGTGGGATTCCTAATACAACTTGTATTAGGTCACTTTTATGGCCGGATTGGGCTTGGTTAGGCCTTATGGGCTTGTGGCAAAATTCAAGCCACACTAACAACTGTAAACTACACTTCATCATATTATAAAAATGTTACCACAAGGACTTTACACCATAGACATAGACCGTCTGACTGAACCGCGTAATCTTTATCTTCTCTCTTTCTCTTTCTTATGCTCCCACTATCTCTATAATATATCTCTAACAATAGTAATAGCTAAGTTAGATTTCTTCAACACGGTTTGGAGAAAATCTTAATCCATTTTTATGTGCCACTTGTGGGAGTGCGACAAATTTAATTCTCTGGTTTAAGAAGAAAAATATCTGCGATGTAATTGATAAATGAAGGTGACAAAGTATGCATTTAACTCATCGTGGAATGATTATATTAAAATAAAAATGTAATGAATAAATGAGTCATGATGGATTGATTATAACTATCACCTTCACCATTTTCTATAAGGTTAATTGAAAGAAAGTTGAGTTGAAATAGTTTCGTAGTGGAGGAACCACCAAAATATACATACTAATTTTTAAGGTCAGAAAGAAGTATTGGAATTGTAACGTTTTACTCAAACTTTTGTAATTGGACAATAGGGACTGTGTAAGCCCCTCACGAATGTAACACATTTCAATTATACCCTATTTTTTGAGGTCTATAAATAAGATCAGGGTAGGTTAGCATTATCAAGTATCAATTGTCGAAATGAAAGCCATTATAATTGTCTGCTTTCTCTTGGCTTCCACATTTTTCATTCCTGCTTCAAATGCAGCACGAGAATTATCCGGTGTGAGCACTATTTTCAAGTCGACAGTTGTGCTTTAATTTATTTTGCTGCATGCATGCTTATCGGACTGAACATTTGATATAGTTTATAGAAAACAATTTATTGAGTAAGAATTTACATGTCAGTTGCTCATGACATACGTTGAATAATAGTTTTAAATAGCTTATTTTAAGTAATTTTCTATGGATTATATATATATATATATATATATTACATATTGCAATGGATTTCATGATTTTGAAAGCGTAAATTACCTCCTAAAGCATACAGCGTGTATCTGATAAATTCTACCCAAATGCTGGTTAGTTTTTTTTTTTTTTTTTTTTTTGGTATACTATAGTTATATCTATCTTATAGTATCTATTCCATAATGATTATATTTATAATCAGACGAAAATGCTAATTGGTTTTTGTTGTAGGCAATTGATTAAACTTCATATTTCTTATTTGATCATAAGAGACTTTACCAATTGAGATAACTAAAGCCACAAATATATACACTATTAACTTTCAGTTTTGCAATATATCGGACTCTCTTGTTCCCAATTAGCATGGTTTCCTTTTATGTTCATCAATTTAGTTATATTCTTATTACTTCATATATATCCTATCTCTATCTCAGCTGAATATAGAGCAGTAACTGATCCTACCAGAAGCCCAATTTCATGCAGTCGTGGATCACCATATATTTCGTGTCTCCCCAAGATTCCGCCACCAGAATCTAATTGTACCATCTACAGTCGTGGAGGTTGCCATCCTTAAACCCCTTTGAGATAATAAGCATCATGGTTCAGCTATAAGCACCATATATCTGTAGGTTGTTTAATTATTCTCAGGATGATTGGTGACTATAAATAAGTAATCCTTGTGTGATATATCATATATGGTTTGGGGTTTGTGATGCCTCTACCGTCTTTTCCTTTTTCTTTACTTAACTTTTTTCTCTCTTTTTTGTGAAAAGGAACCCCCGAGAACTATTTAGTTTGTTATAACATGTGCAAAATAAAATACTGAAAAAACTTGATCCATTGGCTATTTAGCTTAATTATTTGAGGGAATACCATGCAGATGCTAAATATAATCTCTTCCGGTGAATCTTATAACGTACAAGGTATAGGAATTATATTGTCCACAATTATGGGAAATATGGACAAATGATAAACACGTTATATAATTTATTCATAGAAAAATCTGAAAATGAAAATTGCAAATGGACTTTCAATATATAAAAAACCCGCATACATGTTTTTCCGGCTGAACAACTCAGAAAATAAAGAATAGAAGTATCATTAATTTTATCATGCTCGTTTTAAGTTCAAAGTACCATTTTGTACAAATAAGAATTCCATAGGTATTTATCTGAACAACTTGAGTGAGTAGTATTATTCTGTTTATACTTTTTATTCATAACTTGAGTGACTAGTGAGTTGTATTATTTCGTTTCATAACTATTCCGAAAATCCATTGTCTTCGTTTCTGTCAAATCACAATATTACATCAATACTTAAACTATCTAAAATTCTAAATTTAAGACTAAAATCAGTTTTTGTAAAATATTAATGGACAAAATTAATACAGAGATAATAGAATTATAGTTGAGTTCTGGTGAAATAAAACATTAGGAAACTATACTATTATTTAAGGGTTTTTCTTGTTTGGATTCCTCAATTTCGTTATCCAAAATACCCTCAAATTTATTAGTTTGTAAAACTTAAATAGTAGGGTTATATATGTAATTTTGCTAATTTAAAAACTCCTAAATTTTAGCAAAATTAAAAAAAGCATTTTGCAAACTATTTGCTCCTTGAATAACTGACTCCCACTCTTCAAACATCATACACAACCATCCCACTAACTTCCCACTAAATCAAAATCTCCTAGGATCAGTTGCTACTTTTATATCTTTATCTCCCCCACTTATACTTGCTCTTCTACTCATTTTTCAATTCCAAATAATCCCATTCTACTCCTATTTTAGATTCAGTTTTCACCTTGCACACGTTACTCCATTAGTCTAGAGAAAAAATAGAATGAATTATAGGGCTGGTGACTCACCAATCTATCCTTCCATCAAACAATTTTAAAGAATTTTCTTCAACTCTTTCCTTTTCAACCAAAGCCCATGATGATGGTGAGCAATTCCTAAGATCCCCTGAATTGCACATTTCCCATTGTTTGGATTTTTCCTAAGTTAAATTCATCAATTCAACTACATTTATAAATGAAAACTATTTCAACAAAAGAGAAATTCATTCGTGCTAAAGATATTCCTCTAACAAATTTAGTTTCTAGCCTTGGGTACATGCCAATAAAAAATGGCACATAAAATTACAATCTCATGTAAAGGTGAATAAAAAGTTATCTTCAAATAATTTTTTTTTCTTTTTTTAATAAAATAGTGTCATTGGAATTATAGTAAACTACATATTCATGATTATGTCATATGTTTGTTTTCTGCTAATCGATTGTTCATATTGGCAGGTGTTAAGTCTTTCAATTGTTCTATGTCTATGTCTATTGGAACGGAAATCATATTTATTTATTCACAAAAAATAAAAACAAATATTACCCATAAATATTTCTCATCCTATTGGCCCACAAATATTTCTTATCTCATTATCTAAATTGGGCCGCAATATAAACCATCACAAAAAAACCCAAAAACTTATATCTTATCCAATTTCATTATCATTATTTAGCTAACCCAAAACCAGCTCTATGAGCCCAATGCACACATCCCATTCTTTTTAAAGGCCAAGACTACTTATACTTGACAATATTTCAAAGTCCATGGTTCAAGCTCATGGCAAATTGTTTATTAAAACCTAATTTTTAATGGCAACATCAAAGCTCATTGCTACATGACACCATTAAAGCCCGATTTTCATTTGCAATATCAAAGGCCCAATTCACATTGATAATATATCAAAAGTTAATTCATTGGCAATATCTAAAGTCCAATTCACATTGGCAATATCAAAACCTCAATTCTTTTTGGTAATATCAAAAACTCAATTCTCATTAGCAATATTGAAAGTTTAATTCTCATTGGCAATATCAAAAACCCGATTCTCATTGGCAATATCAAAAGCCTAATTTACGTTAGCGTTATTAAAAACCCAATCTAGCTACTTAGCACTATTTAGTAAAAAAAACCCAAGTTTATTAATACTTGATAGATACTATATCATAAGTATTTCACTTAAAGTCTAATGATGAACAATACTTTAAAGTTCTTAAACCTATTACTATAATATTACAAGCCCATGGAATCTATGGCAATTATCTATTCTCAAAACCAACGGCAATCATCTTATAAAAGCTCAAAAAAGTTATGATTATTTATCATAGAACCATGCCATTTATTTATGTCATACCATATTATAAACCCATTGAATTTATATAAGAACCCATGGTCACTATTTATCTTAAATCACAACATTCATAATATTTATCACCAAAACTCATGGTAATTATTCATCCTACAAGCCCATTATGATTACCTATCAAAAACCCGTAAGAATATGACAAATATAATCCATTAAGTATTTTAAAGTAATCAAACTCATATCAAGTACTAAGCTATACAAACTATTATGGGAATTAGTACCCAAAACCTATTATAAGTATTGAAACCCTAAAACATATTCAATTTTACTAACAACCAAAGCCTATGTGGGATAGAAAACCATGGCAACGCATAGCAACCTCGTCCATTTTGTAGGACTCAAGGAGTGGAAGCAAATGAGTAAGCCCAAGTGAGGAGAATCACTAAAAGAAGGCCTAGTGGAAGTACCCAGTTGAAGTACCTAGCAGAAATACTCCAGTGGAAGTGCTCCAGTGGAAGTACTCTAGTGGAAGTACTCCAAAAACTAAGATAGCTGGGGCTAGTTGTCTCTTAATTTTAGCAACTGAAACCTATTGATTATGACAAGATCGAAGGGCTAGAGCTGACATACAAGAGCTGAGGTCAGCTTATTTTCTACTTCTTCTCCAAGTTTTGGTCAAAGGAGAAGGGAAGCTATAACCAAGACATCCAAGCTCATGAAATTCTCAACTAAATAGTTTATTTTCTTACTAAAAATGTATGTAATTGATTCATGAACCAAGCTCATGAATCCCAAAAAGGGAAATTTAGGGAAAAGTGGTTTGGATGGCATAAATGACTGTCTAGCAGAAGCTCCCAGCAAAGGCAATAATAGTTGACACCTAGTTTGGAGTGTCAACCAACCCTCTTGAACTCTGATCCTAGTTGTAGACTTGTAGCAAGTAAGATCTCTAGTCCACATATAAGCTCTAATCCTATTGAACGAAATTAATCTTCAAATCCTAGCATTTAATGCCTAGATTAGGAGCATCTCAGCCTCCAACTAAATTACCCAAATAAGTAAAACGCTCCAAAAAGCAAGTCTCACCATTTTGAGCCAAATCTCAAGAGAGATATTCTAAGATTTTGCTGCTGGTCAAACCTAGTCCTCTCTAAATTTTGCTAATCAATCCCTTAAGCTTCACTATAAAAGGAACTATCATCAACTCATCAAAGGCACTAGATCCTATCATAAAATTTCTCACCCATCATGCTATTTTCAACTTATAAGTCAGTCACTTAGTTCATAAACTAGCTTTTAGTCCATAAATACCCATTCCATCTTATCAGAAAATCCCAGCACCTTAAAATAGCCATAAATAGCCCCTTTTCTACATCATACTGAAAATGACTAAACATTATTCTATCTCTCTTCCATACTTCCATATATTCACTCATACTTTCCATAAAGTCACCCCCATCACTTACTATATACATATATTCTTTATTATGGGCATGATATGGCACATAAAGATATTGTTTAAACATTTGCTCCACTAGATGGACACTATTTCTCTCCTTTTATTCCATCCTAAATTTTCCTCTTTTATTTGTAATTATGGAGCATTTAATTCTTGTTTATTACTATTACAATGAAGGTTATAATGTTTTGGATACTATGGAAGTTTTTCCTCATGTTGACTTAATAATAATGAAAAAAGTATATGATTTTTTATTATGTAAACACAATTATTAATCTATCAAACGTCTACCGCTGGAGATCTTCCATATTCACTGTTTGGTCGTTTTCCTCTTATTTACTTGTTATGATGAACTCACTTTTATACTAACCAACTATTGTGAAAATGCATTTTGGGTTTTGTTGTTATTCTTTCTAAGATGAAACATATATTCCGAGCTAAGGATGAACCCATGCCATCACATGACACCAAAAGTCTTTGAGCCATACCCTAAAGCCCAACATTAAGTCTTTGATTTGACCTCCTTAAATATTTTATTAAGGGGATAATAATAATGGAGGAAATGCATGATTTTCAATATGTGAACACATTTATTAATTTTTTAGACATCTACCGCTAGTCGTTTCTTTTGTTTAACTATCTTTGCAAGAGGTATTATTGAGGCCTTATCATAACCTTTGTTGGATACAATCTGGACCTTGAGTAAAAATAAGTCTTTCACACTTCATCAATAGCCTTTGGGCCATATTTTAAGCCCAAAGTAGAGTGGCGGTTTTGGCTTCCTAAATATCATATTGGTAATGAAAAACACCCCCGACAGCCATTTTAGTAGAAGTGGGAGTTTTTCCTTTTCTTTCCTCAATGGAGTATATTTTTAGGTGTCTGCAATTTCACCAGAAGTTCATTCGATTACCAACAAAGTCTTGAATTATAAATTGTTTTTTTTTTTCCTTAATTTATTAATACTTTGATTCTGCGATATATCAACCAGCAACTAGTGGAACTTGGTATTTGATTTTGGGTTTTTTTTTTTTCTTCAATTTGTTGGTGCCATTTGTATTTAATGTCATTTTACAATTTAAAAAAGAAAAAGAAAAAAGTTCTATCAATCTCATCAAGCCCAATACCCTTTGATGAACAAAACTTTAAATAAGCCTCAAGATCTAATTAAGAATGCCCAAACCAGTCATGGCACAGCTGAGTTTGAAAATTTGGAATGGATAGTGAGGTTGAAGTAGCCATGGCACTCTTGGGTTGAATGTGAAGGTGGAGGTGTGTAGATTGACGGCGGCTAGATCTGACTATTGGTGAAGATTTAAGATTGTCCGATTACATGGGTAATGTGAGATTCGTTTGGATAAGTGGTGAAATGTATTAGTATTAGAGCATTCACATCCCAAAATTCTATCACATCCTATTTCACCATCCCAAAAAGTTACTTTATCAATTATATCATATCATTGTACAATACTCTCAACATCCCAACTTTTATTTTACAATACAACACATTAAAATAATATTTCTACGTAATAAAATAATATATCCCAAAACCCAAATAAAAACAAAAACCCAAAAAACCGCAAAGAGAGAGAGAGAGAGAGAGAGAGAGAGAGAGAGAGAGAGAGGAATTAATAAAGTAAGTGAATAAAAAAAAATATATATATATATATATATATTTTAAGAATTGAGCTACAGTGCAATTCTAAATAGAATTGCACTGTAGCACTATTGTAAATTTTATTGCAATAGTTGGTTTTTACAAGTCCGGATGTGTAGGGAGGTTTTGGGCTTTTCTACTAAATTTTCCTTATATATGGCATAAACCATTCCTAATGTGAATGCTCTTAGTGGCTTATTAGACCACTCATATTGCAGGCTAGGTGATGATGTGTTTATTTTCATTTATTGTTATTTTATTATTGGACCACTTGGCATTTTTAATATTATTAAAATTTATTATTATCATTTCATTAGCCATGTTGGCTTCATGTGTGACAATAATCTCCTAATTAACTTCTGTCAAAATATAAGGACTAAAATAATGTTTTTCCTTTATTTTAAAACCCTCATTTATTTTTTATTTTTTTTATATTTAAGACCAAAAAAAAAAAAGAAAAAAAAAAAGATACGAGATAAATTGGCAAGTCCAACATCCTAGGGAGATTTTTTTAGAACACTGAGCCTTCACCACTCGAACGAAAGCAGGAAATATGACCAAACACAGAAAATATTTCTTCTACCATTAATCCTCAATGGCGTTTCCATGTGCATCATCTCTGAAGATATTTCCTCTTTCATCGTTCTCTCGTTGTTTTCCTCCTCAAAATGATTTCACCTTCTTTTCTAGATCACCATCTCCATACGTCCCCAAGACTCATTCTGAAAGCCTTCCAAACTCATAAAAAACTCTTTCAACTCCTCCTTTCGCCTTTCATATCGATTCTCTGCTGTGGAAGACGACTATGATGATGATGATACCAGTGATAATTGCAGCTTTGACGAAGCTGTCATGCTTTTCAATGACAAAGAATACTATAAGTGCCATGACTATCTTGAAGCTCTCTAGAACATGGCCCAAGAGCCTACCAGAACTCTTATTCATGGCATTCTACTATGTGCTGTAGGGTTTCATCACCTCTTTAACCGGGTTGGTACTTCATTTGTAGGTTTAGCTTTATTAATTTATTGGTTTATTTTATTTACTTCCTTTTTTTTCAAAATTTTGTTATTGGGTTTTTGATGGTTTGTGGTAAATTAGAACCATAAAGGAGCCATGATGGAGCTAGGAGAGGGACTCTGTAAGCTAAGAAAGATGAATTTTGTGAGTGGACCATTTCATCAATTTGAGCAAGAGATTTCTACAGTTTTGGATTTTATTTACCAGACCCAGATTGAGTTAGCTGCCTGTGAGTGAGTCTATATCCTTTTTTTTTTTTTTTTCTTTTTTGTTAATAAGTATATATCCCATTTCCATTGCTTTTAAGTTTAATTTATTATTCCAGCAGGCATCCCATTAGCTAAACAACATAAATAATAATCCTATGGTTGTGAGTCTTGTAACTACTGACTAATTGGTTAGAAATTAGAATTCAATTGGAATTCTAGCTGTTTTATTTATTTATCTTTTTAAGAAACAATAGAATTTTAACCAATAACGTCTGCTTTATAATCAATTTTGTTTATCATAAAACTAAAACACTAATTAATTTGTAGTGTAGATGAGATTCAAAGTTTTGAATCCAAGTCCATTATACAGTTGTAATTGTAGCTTTAAGGTGCCTTCTTTATCACAAGGAATGCAGTGGACATAAATATACACAAATTAGTTGTCTTCCTTGAAAATCTTGGCCTTGAATTCATTATTGTGTTTGTCTTAATTTATCAGAAACCACATAAAAGACCTGAACTTTATACAATGTTTCATAGTAGGTATTAAGTATTTATATTTGTCAATTAAAGGCTTGAATTAAATCATTTCAATTTAAGACCTCCATCTATTTCTATTAATCTAAACAGTAACAGAGCACATAAAAGTGGAAAACCCATTTATTAAATTTTGCATTACACCTAGGCCTTTGTTAATAAATCAATTTGATAACTATTGAACAGAAATGATAGTAATTAGAAAGTTTCGTTTAGAATGAGAAAGTGATTGTCAATATTTTTAAACAATAAAATTTCAAAAGATTGAATTTATCAAACAACTAAAAAGGTTAAGGTGGACCCAAAAAAAAAAAAAAAAGATTAAGGTGATTCAAAAAAAAGAAGGCCTTGTTTGGTTTTAAAAAAATGGTCACTCATCACTCATCACTCAGTTTTCATCATCCATTACTCATCACCCATCACTTGTCACTCATTACTCAAAATATCCAATTTCCTAATTCCTCCATTTGGCACATATTTTCAACTTTTCTATCACTCAATTTTTTTTTACTTTTTTGGGACCCATACCTGAGCAATGTTCAGAGATTGCTGTTAGCCTACCCGCCAAACCCTCACCTCCCACCATTTTCTTCACTGCACATTTCATTTTGCCACCACCAATCACAGTTTAACACAAAACTCCATCCACAGTTTAACCAAAGAAGTACAAACAACAAAAACTCTCAACAATTTAACACCACCTAAAGCAGCTCATCACCCCCAAATTCAAAACTCCATTCATACTTATTTATGATACACCACGAAATAAAATTTAAAAAAAAAAAAAAAAAAAAAAAAAGGAACTTCCAGATCAAAAACAAGCTTCCAACGGAGCTATTCTCGGCGCCGACAACAGAGCTTCCAGATTGAAGAACGAGTTGCCAACGGAGCTATTCCCGGCACCGCCAACAGAGCTTCTAGATCGAAGAACGAGCTTCCAGATTGAATCGTTGCTGTGGATGCCGATTTCGATGCTCTGGCCAGATCATTGCTGTGGATGCCGATTTCGACGCTCCGGCCAGATCGGAAGAAAGTTGTGGATGCCGACGATTGCAGCGATGAGGAGAACGAGCGTGTGGTGGAGCTTTTCGACGTGTGATCGAAGATCGACGCCGATGATCTCTCGGCTTGGGTCGGCGTGGGTTGACGTGTGAGTGACCGGTGGGAGAAGAACAAAAAAGAAAGAATACTGAATCAGAAGAAAGCAAAAAGAAGAAGAGATAAAGAAGAAGAGAGAAAGAAAGAAAAGTAGAAAGGAAAGGAAAAAAAGAAAAAAAAAGAAAGAAAAGAGAGAGTGACCGGTGGGATGTCAGATTTGGGGCCCACAATCTCCAACTATTTACAAACATGCCACCGAATATCAGATTTTGAGTGATGAAAACAGGTGAAACCTGTTTTCATTTTCTCTCTTCATCACTCATTTTTTTGAGTGATGGAATCACCAAAACAGGATCACCAAGTATGAGTGATGAGTCCAAACAAAATGTTTTCTGTGAGTCCCACCAATTTTGGATGATGAGTGATGAAAACAGGATCATATCACTCAAAATTGCATGCATCCAAACAACCTCGTCTTTCAACATTTGGGGGGGTTGGGGATGAGAACGAGTAGAAATCTTGGGCTTTCATTAGTTGGGTGTATATGGTAAGATGGGCCAGGGTTATCATGGGTAATTTCGATTGTAATGAGTCAATTTGGGATTTTTCTTTGTCAATCTGTGTCTAATTTTTGGTCTTTCGGTTCCTTTTGTATAGCATCTAGCTAAATCCGATTTTTTCCTTAGAGCATCCGTAGTGGGCTTCCCATATGCCAAATGTAAGATACATTTGGCATACAAGCCCAAGAAATGCTCAGCAACTGGAAGGCCATATGGGAAAATCCTTTTTTTTTTTTTTTTTAATTTAGCTACAGTACCATCTCAAATGTAGGATGGTACTGTAGCTGAACGGTATAAAAAAATAATTTTTTAATGCTCTTTTTACCCGACACTTTCTCTCCTTTCTCATTTTTTCACTTTCTTTTCTCTCTCTTCCTTCTCTGTTTCTCATCCCCTCTCTCTCTCGCCATTGTCAAGCTTCTCTCTCGGAGCTCACGCCGAATCACCAAGCCAGATCGGAGCTCGCGCCGGATCGGATTTCTAGATCGGCGTGGTGGCGAGGCTGGTGGCGCGGCTGCGATGGGCGTGGTGGCTGGAGGTCAGCGCGATCGACATAGAGATCGGCGTTTGGTGGGTTTGGTGGTGTTGACATGGTGGCCGGTTTCTGGGTTTGGTGGCCGGCGTTTGGTTGGTTGAGTTGCTATGGGTTTGCTGGGTTTGTAGTGGGTACTTGGTGGGTTTTATTTTGTTTTTTTTATTTTGGGTTTTTGGTTCCGGTTTCCGGCGTTTGGGTCGGATTTGGGTGGCGTTTGGGTGGTGTTTGGGTTGGCGTTAGGTGGTTGGATTTAGGTCCGGTGGTTGTGATTTTTTCCGATGGGTTGGGGGATTTGTTCCGATGGGTTTGATGGTGGGTTTCGGTGTTTGCTGGGTTTGTTTGGGCAGAGGGTAGTGGTGGCATGGTGGTGATTGTTTGTTTAGTTGTGGCCGGTGCTAGAGATTGAGATTGTTTAGTTTTGGTGCTTGTTTGATTTGGGTGAATTTTTGTTGTGATTTGCTTCTTGTGATTTTGCTGGGTATGGGTTTGCTAGAGGTTGAGGCCGGTGCTAGACCGGTGCTAGAGGTTGAGAGTGAGAGAGAAAAAGAGGAGAAAAAGAGAAATAATAAAAAAATATTTTAATAAAATGATAAAATAATAGAGTTTTAGGATGCTAGTTGTATTGTAAAATGGTATGGTATAATTGATAAAGTTACTTTTTGAGATGATAAAATAAGATGGGATATAAAAACCGGCTGCGGATGCTCTTACCATGTTATTTAGGCATAACTCACTGAGAAACCCTACATACAGCCTAACAGTACAAACCTCAACTCCTTTCCACATCCTCCAATTCTCAATAATGAATTGGAGGGCTCTTTTCTATTAGGGTTTTGATTATCTTATGTCCACTATTTTACAAATTTTTTTTTATATATTTATTTCTATGTGTTAAAATATAGACATTCTCGCATCAATTATGACTATGTTTGTGAAATAGTGGATATATATAATTTTTTTTACATCCACTTTTATGTGTTAGAATATTTACATTCTCACATCAATTATGGATATATTTGTGAAATAGTGGATATATATAGCGCTAAAGTACAATAAGAAAAGTATCTATTATCGTATATAGACCAAATTCAATGGCTATTCAGTGATTGACCCCTACAGCAAAAGAAGAGCACCAATGATGTGGATTCTTGTGGTTGGGCTAACTAGGACACATTGTTGGAATTGCATATTGACATATTACAATTGATACACTCCTAACATGTAACTAATCAATCTGTGTTATATTGTAGTAATAAATCTAACACTTCAATCTTATTAGTATGAAGGAAGTGGCTGATTATATTTCCTAGATTTTGATAGGCACTGATGATCTTTGTCTTACAATGGATCGATCAGAGAGATCATACCCACTTCTCGGGGGCTACGGTGCTGGACAGCATCTATATAGTCTTCAAAGTGACCCTAATCAAATATTGTACATTATGTTCTACCCCCAGAGGTCTTATGGTACCAATATGGCACCAAGGGTAAAGCTTTCGATCCTTAATGCAACTAAAGAACACCTCCTGGCCTTCGAGCATAGATGAATTTATGCTAAAAGCAATTGTGTAGTTTTTTTTTTTTTTTAATAAACAATTATGTAGTTATTGTAGATATTAGTTGGTTGAATGGGCTTAAAATTAGATCCCACTTACAATAAGGTAGAGTTAGGGCATTTTATACTCTCACATATGTTATTCCACATCCATTTTCATGGTTTAAAATGCTGTCATTTTCACATCAATTGCAATTGTGCATATTGATGTGTACAAAGTAGTGTATAGAAATGATTACTCTTCTTTCGATTGAATATTGGAATCCATCGTACTCCGCCCATCCCTTTTAAATAAGCTTGAAACTTTCTCATTTTTAAATTTCATTTTGGATTAAGACTACTCTTCTTTTGATTGAATATTGGAGTCTTAACATATCGGAGTTGGTAGGTCCATTTATTTTGAATCTGATCCATCACTAAGAACAAAACAACGAATTGGTTATGCACTTATGCTCCGCTATTTGATGTGGATTTGGGGAATGGCAAATACATAGAAGCTACCATTGAGTATCCTTGCGACTCCACCCATATGTGATAAATGCAAGCTATTTCATAAGGTTATGGCAAGACCTAAGGAGTCCAGGAAGGCTAATGGTTTTGAAGATGATAGGAGGGAGTCATGGTATTGTCCTTGACAAAGTTTTCCACCAACTTGTTACAAGACATTATGAACATGCTTAACTCCTTTACAATTTGGTCATCAAACCATGTAATTAGAAACTCTAATTTTTGTGGTCTTAGCAAGATGAGCTCTTTTGTGTAATCAAGAAGGAATTAGACCAAAATTTCCTTGAGTTTAATATAAACTCTTTTCAATGCAGCTAATCAAGTCAAAACAATACATCTTTCTCAACAAAAAAAAAAAGGAGGAATTATCCTCATTTTGTCTATCCTTCCCTCTCCTCTCCTCCATCTCTCTCTATTCCAAACATATCCTTATATGACAAGTTTCTCTTCCATTGCTCTTAGTTCCTTCTAGCATGAATCCACAAGCTATACTTATTTTTAAAAAATTCTATTTATTATACCATTAAAGTCACATAAATTATCTTGGTTGCTCTCAATAATAGCATTCAATAAGTATAAGGACACAACTTTTGTCACAATTTCTAAAGTGGTCAATAATGTAAAAAAAAATAGTGATCAATGTAAAAGTAATTGTCTATTACTATAGTTAACTACTTTAGCAAGTTTTGAAGAAAAGAAAAAAGGGAAAATTACACTTTGCCCACTTGTAGTTTGCCCGAAAAATACTTTGCCTACTTGTTCAAATATTAGCATTTTACCCATCTAAAGTTAGCTTTGTTTCTCTCCCGTTACTCACATTTATTAAAAATATGAATAATTTTGTATTTTTATTACCCTTTTATGTTTCTCTCCTCTCAAAATATAAAAAACTAAAAAAATCAAGGGAAAAGAAAATCTAAAAGCTAGGTTTTGTAAAATTTAAAACCTAACTTTTACATCTTTTTTTCATGTATCAACTTTTAGATCTTCAATTTTAACACGTTAAAAATCTTATTCCAATCCTCCCCACTGTCTTTCTTGCACCGCTTCTCCAGATGTGGATTTCCTTCAATGCTCAATGTTTTGAGTGCCGTAAGATTCTGCAACTCGTCTGGTATAGACATTAGATTAGGGCAGTACGAAAATCCCAAATATGAAAGTGATGTGAGGCATCCAATCTGCTTTGGCAGAGAAGATAGGTCTTCACATCTACTAATTTGCAGAGAACAGAGAGCAGTTAGATGTTGAATACCCTGTGGCAATGAAATTAACTTCGGACACTCCTCAATATATAAATCCTCAAGTGCAATTAAATATTGAAATCAATACAAAGAGTAGAATCTGTTGCAGCTCGAAATGGATAAAATCCATAGTGAAGATAAGCCCCGCAAAGGCGCAAACCATTCATCGGTAAGGACAAAAAATTATTACACTCCCATATGTACAGTTTCCGTAATGAATGTGAGTTCTGGAGTCCTTCTGGAAGATTTTCGATCTCAAGCATCTTATGATTTTGCAACAGTCCATCTAGAAGAACTGTCAATTCATCATCCATGTCTTCAATCACAAGGGAAGAAAGTGAAGTGAGATTCATCACTGACCTAATTAACATTGCATTGTTTCTACTCATAATCAAATCTGTAATGGAAGGAATGATAGGAATTTCAACTAACTTTGGGCACTCAATGATATTAAATGTGCTTAGATAGGGAAAATATTCTCTTCCATTCATTGTTCTCCATTCCTCCAAACGATGCATCCACAGAATTCTAAGGGCAATATGTTAAAATAGAAGATCTAAAAGTTGATATATGAATAGACGTAAAAGTTAGATTTTAATTTTTACAAAACTTAGCTTTTAGATTTTCTTTTGATTTTTTAGTTTTTTATGTTTTCAGAGGAGAGAAACATAAAAGAGTAAAAAATACAAATTTACCTTTGTTTTTAATAGATGTGAGTAAATAGAGACAGACGGAGCTAACATCAAGTGAGTAAAATGCAAATTTTTAAATCACAAGTAGGTAAAGTGTTTTTCAAGCAAACCACTCGTGGATAAAGTGTAATTTCTCCTAAAATATTTGAAATGTACTGCACATCGCATAAGACATCACTAGTAAATACAAACAGAGGTACTAATATGAATTTTACTTGATCTTATAATCACTTCAATGGTTGCACGACTATATGTGATATTTGGAAGTGATCCGTTAAACCAAAATGTGCCATGAGAAGCCATACATGAGTGAGTAGCTCCCCTCCCCGTCTAAGTTACTTGAGCATGAACTCTTCCTTTACATTGGCTAGCAGCATGACCCAACATTTCCAGCCAAACATCTTTTAACTAATTGTGAACCCCACACATTGTGCTTGATAATTTTTTTAGAGTGGTCTTATTAAATTTATTTATTATTTCATTGTAGACTAATTTAATAAATAGTAATGTAATTTATAATCATATTTTAATTTATTATAGGGACAATCACAAATGTAATATATATATATATATATATATTATTTTTGTCGTGCCAAATCAAAACAATACAATTTTCTCAAGAATTCAAAAGGTAAGGTAGCGAAAATATTAATTTTTTAATACAATTTTGTGGGGTCACGTCCCCAATTAATCGGATTTATCCGCTTTGGGGAGCCAGTCCCTCACGGTTTATCGGCTCGTCCCCGAGTGTGGGCAGGACCAACCAAGGGCTAGACCTTGTAGTTGTAATCGCAAGTCCCACATCGGTTAGAGTTCCCTCCCACATATGGTTTATAAGCTTCTGGAGCAACCATATGTGTACCACTAGATCACTGTGGTACACATATTGTTGCTCCAGAAGCTTATAAACCATATGTGGGAGGGAACTCTAACCGATGTGGGACTTGCGATTACAACTACAAGGTCTAGCCCTTGGTTGGTCCTGCCCACACTCGGGGACGAGCCGATAAACCGTGAGGGACTGGCTCCCCAAAGCGGATAAATCCGGATAATGGGGAAGTGTTCCCACAAATTTATTTATAATATTTTGTGTATCATTAAAAATTATATAAAATCTAAAAAAAAAATCTTTTAGTTTTAAACAAACTTTCTCAAACCAGAAATTTTTTACCATATAATCAAAAACACCGAGAAACTTATCTAAAAAATTAATAAAACTCAACAAAACTATAATTCAAAAAAATAAATAAATAAAAGATTGCAACTCTTTTTCCTTAAAAAATAAGAACCAAGAGTATAATTCCAAAGGGGAAAAAGTAGAGAAGTTTTTTTTTTTTTTTTTTAAAAGAAGTATTGTGTTAATGTTGTCATAATCTAATCTAACATCTAATCCAACATATGAAAAATGAATAGATAAATAAATAATTTTAAACACAAAATAGAATTTATTTTCCTGAAAATCTCAAAGAATACACTATGAAATAAAGAAGATGAAAAACAATATAAAATATTCATAACACTTAAAACAATTACTTAAACATCTAAAAATATCATATAATAAAGACATAAAAATTTGCCGCTAATATATCAAACATAATATTTACAAACAGTGAAAAGAAATTGCACAAAGACCATTGTCTTCAACTACACTAATAGTTATTCATCAGCTTGTCCAAATTATCCTGTTGCTTTCCAAATAAATTGAAATCTGGCAATGACACAAAATATAACATATTATAATATGATGTTTCCCCAATTCAGATCAACATCAAACACCATTCATTAAAAGTATTTGGTGATGTAAATAAAATGATAAAAAAAAAATACTTGCATCAAGGAACATATATGAATTAGTTAATAATAGGACAATAAGGGAACGAACCTCTAATAGGAGATCCTCCTATGAGCAGTGAATTTGTTTTATAGAAAATTTTTAAAAAGTAGAATTCTAAACAACAAATATTCATCAATCTAAACTAGAGATATAGGCTAAATTTTAAATAAATAAATAAATCAACCAAAAATGAAAAAAAAATTGATTGAGAGAGAGAGAGAGAGAAATAACCTTTTTTGTATTGGAAAAATATATATAGAATGGGAGAGAGTGGCAAATTTATACTAAGATGATGAGAATAAGAAGAGCCAAAATAAAGGAAGATGAAGAAGCAAAGTAATATGTAAAGTTAAAACCACCAAGATGAATATATATATATATATATATATATGATGCTTTTATTTGATTTTCCATTGATTTATTATATAGATTATAACATCAAAATTAAAGTAGATGAATATGTAGAGTTTAAACCGCCTCAAATGAATTTGTAAAGCCAATATATTTATATATTTAATATTGTAAAAAAATTAAAGGTAAAAAATAAATATGAAAAAAGTTATTGACAATCTGGCGAAGCACAACCCAAACCACTTTTTTAATCTATCTAGTCAACATACAAATATGTTAGAAAAAAGTTACCAAAATGCTACGTTTGGATGCTAGAGTGAGACCCCAAAAAAAAAAAAAAAACAATGTTTACTCAAAAATATTACAAATTTTTTTTCATATTCCGTGATTCTCAACAACCCAAAATAACATAAAACCGAAAAAGTAAATGTGGATATAAAAAATTAGATACAAATTTATTGTGTTAACGTTTTAACCAAGAATAAAAAGGAACAGGAAAAAAAGGCAAAATGTAACTTTCTAACTCTTAAGTCCTCAATTTAACACTAACAATGGCATGCTTTCAAAATGTGAGGAAATGGACTCAAAAGTGTTTTTTTTTTTTCGGCAACAAATGTAACATTGAGTAAATGGCAAACATTACATAAATAATTAGATTGCGATTATTCTCTTCTTCTTCCAAAATAGCTCAAAATTTTATAAAATAAGAACAAAGTACATCTCTATCTCAAACACACGCATTTTTCAATTCCATGACTTTATGTGTCTCTTAAGTCTTAAGTATATATGTTTACATTCTCAAAAAAAAATATATATATATATATATATATATATGTTTAAATTTTTTTCAAGAAAAATGCAAGAAAACGAAAAAAAAAAAAAAAAAAATTAGCATCTAGCAATGAAAAGGAATGATACTGAAATCAATTTTCCATTATATTTTAAAATGCTAATGAATGCAAGTGCAGATCTCCAATGTCTATATGCAAGTCACATGAAGTAGCAGAGTAAATGATAGAAGATTTCAAATTTTTAGACTTAGGGATACCCCATATGTATATATTATCATAGGTATAACTATTGAAGATACTGTGACTACTATAAATCCCTATGCAAAGTAATAATTGTAGAATGGATATAGAAATATATCATTGAAGTCAATTTCATGTCCACAAAATACCTTCCTCTGAAACTTGATCCTTACAGTTACTTTCAAATGTATAGTCTCATGGAGAGTCAAAAGGATAAGAAGATATCAAACTGAAATTCATAACCGCAAATATGTAAATCCTACTCAAATCCATCAACAATAAATGGCATTACACCCTTTGCATCAAACTATGTTCTACTAACAGCTAAGTTGTGCATTTGTCAAGACAAGACATTTATATTTTTGTGGTTGATTCAAAGGAAACAAAAGAAAAATTAACAATGATCTAGTCGTGTAAAATTAGGAAATCTCCTCAAGAGTCAAGCATTAGTAAAGGAAACTTCAGCTTTTATAGAAATCCATTTAATGTCAAATTTCCTGAATAAAAAATGATGATACATAAGCCAAATTGAAGTACAAAGTTTTATTTTTATTTTTTTAAATTTGAAGTACATAGATATCAAAAATGCAAAAACCAAACAAATCTTAATCAACGAAAAAAGGAGACCTATGGATCTTTTGGTCTCAAAAGAGATCCAGATGCTTTTGCTCCTCCATTTAAATCCCCTAATTTTAGTGGGTCTAGGTGAAGATATCCAAACATAATTATATCAAAAGACACATATGCAGAGAAAGTCAATTGTAATGGCAGAAAATATCTTGAAATGCTTCCTTGGAAAATAATAAAATGGAGACAAAGCACCGTTAACAATACTCCAATATAATAAAGTAAATTTCATAAACTCAGTTTAAACCCACAAAAAATGAGAGGAAAACATACATAAAATACAAATTTATAATAAAGGATGGAGCAGTTGAAGATGGTTTTCGGCCATGTATGGGCTCCAATATTGACGATGGTGTTGTTTTCCCAGGATCTAAAGTCTATTTGGGCTTATATCGGTCCTTCCATAGCGTTTAATGTCTTATATCATTTCATATTAAAAAGACAAATTCTATTATATCTCTTCAAGTTTATGTGAGAATAACTGTGTATGCTAATGGGGTGGTAGGGTCATGTGTGTAAGTTAAAACTTCAACTATATACATTGGAAACTATAAAAACCTAAGATTAATATTCATAGAAACTGTACAATAATAGAAGCGCTTTGCTTTCCATTGATTAGTAAGGGGTATGGCAATTAGTATCATGTCTAAAATAATATGTAGCCTCTGGTTCATTGCATGCATATCCTATTTCTCTCACTCTCTCTCTCTCTCTACCTTATGGACCCTCTCTCTACCTCTATCTCTCGTTCTCTTCTTCTTCTTTTTTTTTTTTTTTTTCCTTTTAATGAATAGCAAACTCAATGCATTTCATCCCTATAAAGATAGTCATGTGTTGCTATCTTAATGGCTGAATGCATTGTACCCAAGCAAAGTTCTTATGCTGGTGCAATGTATCCAAACCAAGTTCTTCTTGTAGTCTCTTTGGTTTTCACATTTAGCAGCAAAATTAAGAAAACTTAATTGATACAATAACTCACTTAGCACAAAATTAGAACTCTAATTTGAAATTTTAATTTGAGTTTCTCTCAGTTTCACCTATTATTATATATATAGAAGTTTAAAGTATAGAATTAGATCATTTGTTTGCCACCTTGTGCTCTTTATTCTTGAATCATTACACATATATGATGCTTACAACAAAGCCACCACCTTGAAAACCGAATACATTGAGACCCTCACTCCGTAGCGTTAAATTTATAATGCCTAAGAAATAACTATTGAAAAGGGATCAAAAGAGGGGGAGAAATGGGGGAAGTTTTAAGGAGATTAATTCTTATTGCCATCTCATGGAATTACGCACGGAAAGGAACATAACATTTTAAAAATACAACTTATTAGAATTGACAGCCAAATCTCTAAGAATTCTATCTATATTCGCACATTAATTTTTGAAGAACACACAGAAAATGAAATGTTTATTTGGATCCAAAAGGGCAAAACTTAAACAGATATTATTAATCTCATTTTGATGACTAGGGAGTCAAGACAGAAAACAAATCCATCATCTGTAAATACGGACATGCCTAATCATCCAAATTTATAGCCAGTCTATTTGTAGTCTTTTTTTCCTTTATACAATTAAATCACAAGAAAATGGGAACAGAAAGCTGTAAATCCAAAAAATTGTATATCCACCAACATAAAGAGAAGAATTCTTTTAACATAGGAAGCTAGGAACAGAACTTTACTTTGGGGTAACAACTTTAACCTCAAGTGTACTTCCACTAAGGGTATATTGAGCTGCAAGCACTTTCTGACAGCATGAATATCAGATCATTTAATTAGAAGATATATAAATGTCACATAGCCAAGTCCATGAGAATGTCCTGTCGTGCAATCCTACAACCATAGCAGAAACCAATTAGTCACCAAGCAGCAGAAACACACCATCCAATGAACAGTTAATCTGCATTCTACAGTATATAGTTGAAACACAATAAATCTACAACAACACGTCATGCATGATAGCATCAACACTAAAAGTGAGGTCAAGAATTGCTCATTAAACCAATGCATATAAATATTAGTTTTCTAGGTAGCAAGTGAGGACAATAAATCTACAAAACATCATATATGATAGCATCAACACTAAAAGTGAGGTCAAGAATTCCTCATTAAACCAAAGCATATAAATATTAGTTTCCTGCATAGCGAGTGAGGCACAAATTTAAGTAGTCATCAACCAAAGGTTCCCAACCGTATGGAAGAATTTAACCAAAACCATGCAACTTTATGTTCTAGCAGGCTAGGAGGGAAATAGTAAAATACTACAGTCACTATCAATACTGAAATTTTGAGCGAGCTAGATAGCCAGAGAAGGGCCCATGCATTGATGGTTGAACCATTCTGGAATTTCACTTTGAGGAAAACATGTATTTATACAGAGTGTTTGGATGATATTAGTGGTCTAAAATGTTTTTCCACTACATCTTCACGAATGATGTCCCAATTGTCATAAAGCGAAGCCTTACAGTGGATTGAATTTGCCAAATCTGTTGTCCATCTTGTTTTTTTACAAGACAGGAGTCCACGTTTCTGCACCATCCATCCTGGCTAGTCGCTGCTATTGAAACCTCCTATGGATCCCATGACTTTCTTTGCAGTGACACCAAAACTACTACACCCATCATTCCTCCCTGGTGGCAACCAGTGGAAAAGTAATTACAGAAGTTAACACACAAAAAAGTGTTCCTAGAAATGGATTTCATCTAATGATAAACATCTTGTTTAGATCAATCTAAAATTCAAATACTGATTCATTCGGAAGCATTGTTTCTTGTTAAATTAAATCACTAGCAATAGGAGATCAAACAATTCATGGCAGATCATGTAGAATGGTAAACTTTGGGAAATTTGATTGGAAAAAAAATTAAACAGGGCAAATACACTAGTTTCATTTAAAAAAAAAAAATGACGCAGTGCTAATGTGAGTCAAAGTTATCCACGAAAAAAAAAAAAAAAGTTTATCTCTCACCTAATCACAAAGAAAAATAAGAACAAAACGAGATTTTAAAACTTGTGGAGAGGTTATTTTAAAACTTGTGGCTAAAATACACTGTAGCGAATGCTTTTAATTCTTCAGGTTTCAAATGAGCGTTATTAGTCCCTAAATATTAAAAAATGAGCACTATTGGTCCCTCTATCCATCTCCATTAGTTTTCTTGCATGCATCTAACAAAGCAATACAGTAGCATCTTTATAATAACATGGAAACTAATTTTTTTGTTAAAAAAATTACACATATGCAACTAAGAGCAAACCCGTTTCTATTTAGAACTTTTCCCAAAACTGAATGAAATCTTCTTCACCAAAAAGGATGTCTAGTGCTCAACCATATACCAATGACCAACACAGCAACACCTTTATTGAAAAAACAGAGTTGAAGAAGTCTTTCCTAAATATTTCTATTAGGCCACATTCATAGAATAGTTCATTTCAATTTTACAATCTTCAGATCTAGAGGCCTCTCTCTAGAAACTGAGTCTTATTGAGAAGTATAAAAAACAATTTCAAGGCATTTGCTTTGAATGTTAACCAGATCATCAGATCTGGCTTGGCGCCAACTCCAACTTAAATTGCTGATTACAGAATCTACAATTACTTAACATTACTGGCTGCATCATTTTGCCCCAACCAGTTGAGCAAGTCCGTCTTTAATTTCTTGATTCATACAATGTGTTCACCAGATGGAAGCAGAAGAGAACTTTTTATACAGCATGTTGATTATTAACCTTTTTTACTTTTCTTTATCTTCACTTTGGGTTTTGCATAATATTTGAAAAAATAATCATAAAAGGGTCTAGTGCTCCAAACCTTGAATCTTTTCTCCTATTCGACCATTGGTATATGGTTGAGCATTTTGTTTTTTGTTCCAACAAAGAAGTTCTACTGCCCCAAATTAGTTACACCAAATGTTTGGCGAAGAGGTTTTCATTCTGTTTGGGGAAAGATCTTTATAGAAAAGGGTTCAGACCTTAGATGCATGTATCAATGTCATTTACACACACACACAGATATATATATATATATATACACCATGCCATTTAAAAATTTTCACCTTATTGTCCCTTTAGACATAGAGGCGCGCACGTGCACTTGCACACACAGAGATATATATACACCATGCCATTTAAAAATTTTCACCTTATTGTCCCTTTAGACATATAGGCAAGAAATTAATGGAAGTGGACGGAGGATCAATCAGGCCCATTTGTGAAACTTTAGGGACTAATAGCGCTATTTGAAACTTTCAAATTAAAAGCGCTCACTAGTGACTTTAGGGACCAACAATATATTTCGGCCAAAGCTTTTTTTCCCTCGTCTTTAAGAATGGGATCAAGGATTGTCTCAACCTCTCAATGCGAAATCCCTCATTGGAGCCTCAAGTTCTACTAGGTCTTGCCTTATAATTACAGATTTGCATTTTTCATTAGCTATTATCAATCATTAATGGACAAATGAGACCTCAATTATCAAATAAAGAGGCCACCAAAGCCTTATTGTTTGCTTAAACTCTACATAACACCATGCTGATAGACGAGTAAGCCCTTCCGCACTATCAAGGTTGGCCAATTTCCTGCAACTGAATCCTCAATGCTAGAAAATTGACCCTCATGTATTTTCTAGTAGTCTAGGCTTATTTTGATTTTGTTAAGATATTTCAAGGAGTAATGTGTTCATAGTATAATCATCATTCTATTTATTAAATGCCAAGCTCCCTTTCAAGGTGAACTAGGAACACATAGAATCTGGAAGCCCCTTCTTAAAATCTAGAATCATGGTGAGAAATTGCATACATAGGCAATTGTCAGACCGTGTGCCTTACCGATCCATCTAACGACCATTTGGTGAAGGATGAGGAGGCACAAATCATTTATAACATTCAATCGTAGACCAAGCCCATTGGTATTGGAGCGAATTGTGAAATCCCTCACAATCCCTCCCTCACAATGCAACTCCAACGACTCAAACCTATGACCGGGCTTTAATACCACTTGTCGGACCATGTGCCCAACCGATCCATCCAATGACCAATTGGTGAAGGATGAGGGGGCACAAATCTTTTATAGCATTCGATCACCAAGTCCATTGGTATTAGAGCGAATTGTGAATTCCTCACAGCACTAAAACCCAACAGCCCAACCCTCTTTTCACATTCTACAGACCTACCACCTCAGCCAAGCCAAGAAGCACACCACTTCGTTATTGTGCAATGTTCCAAATGAAAAATTGACTCATTCTTAAATAAAACCCAAAACTGAATATTAAATTACAAAACCAACATGATAAATAGTAGCTTACCAGCAGAAACAGAACCACTGTAGGGGCAAAAAAGATGCATATGTTCTTCTGGGGCTTCCTTTTCAAGCGACCCAGCTCGATCATAAACAGTACAGCAATGTGAGTCCTCCCACAACCTTTTCCCAAATATACAATTATATTCTCTCCAAAGCTTTCTAGCTTAGCTCCAACTGGTACTTTCAGAAAACATATATACAAAACCATGTAACCCATAATAAGCTCCCATTTTCTTGCGGAAAAATTGCATTTTATGTGAAGGAAAGAAATTGCCAGCAAAGCCAAACACAACTGGCTTGCTTGAGCCGTGTTTATGTGTTCTGAAAACAAAACCATAAGAAAAAACCCCAGCATTTTGTCACTCTTTCAGATTCTATTAAAAATATGGGATAAGAAAACAAAATTTATATGTTTCAAAGGGAACCCAAAAAGTTGAGAACTCAAGAACTAAGTCTGGCTCCACTATTTCAGCTCATATTAGTCAAGCATTACAATTCCCCAAAACTAAAACATCAAATGATATAGAATTCAAAAGTTTTTTACCCTTTCTACATTAATTTTCCTCAAGTTTCCTTGCAGCCAAACAAAGACATAGTCACATACAAGAAACAAATGTGTGCCAAAAAAAAAAAAAGACAGTTTCCAGGAAAAGGAAAACCGACGTGAGAAAATAAGTAGATACTTGAAAATGACATACTTTCTGGTGATCTTTCTGGAATCTTTCAGTTTCTGAGTTGCTGAACCCAGCTCCACTCCATCATCATCATCGGCATAAAGTCCAGACACCCAAAGACAGTGCAGTGGTGGTGGTGGTGGTAGTAGTAGTAGCACCAAACCCCGTGCTACTGGCAGTAGGACGATCATCTCAGCCACTGGCATTGCATGGCCTCTTTATCCGAGTTACCTTGTCATTGTGTGCACTAATCGAAATTCCCAATCCAATTTTCAATTAGATTGGGCTCATTTGGATGCTGTATCCACTTTTGGTGTGGTGCATCTACGTCATTAGAGATACCTTCTCCACTAGGTCCAGCCCCTTCCCCATCATAGTTGTCATGGCTTTCCTTAATTATGGCGTCTCTGGCTGAAACATCAAAATCATTCTCATAAGGAGTGATGCTGCAGCTTCTGCTAGACCCAAAAATAGTTTGTTTGAGATCTTCAACGTCTTGCTTGAATACCAAATGGGCCCCGCATTTTGTAACCTCCAATCCTGGACCCCAGGTTTTAAATTTAATCTCAATATCACTGAATCCATTAGCAAAGCTGTTACTCAACACGTCTTTCCAGTCCTTTCTAAAGAATAGAGAGGGAAAATATTGCAGCCAAAGGTGATGCCGTTCAATCTTACCAAAATTTTCAGAAAAACCATGGGTCACTACGTCAATTTGATTTTTTTTGGATTCAATGGAACATGAGAGCTCATGTGTAACTCTATGAAGTCCCCAATCTTTAAACTCAAGTTGGTCTAATGGATTATATTGGCGGAGTACAAAAACAACACACACAGCAATTCCCATCAACTTGTTACAATAACATGAAGGCATTTGCAGACTCACTGAAGCCCCCACATTTCGGTGGCAAAACCAGTTCGGAATTTCACCTCCAGGAATGTCAATATAATGTGCCAATCTTTCTTGCCCACAATAATGCTGAAATATGCAAATAATGATGCTTAGAACTTCACAAGAGAGAGAGAGAGAGAGAGAGAGAGATACCTTTTCGTTAATGAAATGACGTCTTAGAATTGTTAATAACATGTTACTGTAGCCTTGATTCTCAATCAATTTGACGCAATTGAAAAGCCGAAGTGATGGCTGAAAATCATATTCTGATTCTGATGATAATGTTTCTAGCGAGGTACACTGTGTTGCATCGATATACTTAATGTTTAATGGAAGCTCAGGCAATGATCGAAGATTCGTGCAACAACTCAGAAATAGATCTTGTAGATTAGACAGTTGAATCATACTTTTAGGAAGCGAAACAAAATTATTTCCCTCTAGATTTAATTTCAATAAAGACGATAAGCAGTCAAAAGCATTGGGAATTGCTTGAAGATTGCAATAACTTAGATCTAGTTCAGTCAAAGACCATAAGCCTGATAAAGAAAACTCTAACATGGCAGTGGGATCTGGACTTCTTCTCTGTTGCATTGAAAGAAAACTGAAGAGTTTATTCAAAGGTTTAGGTGATAGCCCTTTACATCCACGAAGAGACAGTACTCTGAGATTTCTAAGATGAGATGTAGGTAGGTATTTTATTGCAGTTCCACTCACATCTAACTCCTCCAAGCCTTCGAGATTCCCCAAATTCTCTGGTAGTGCATCAAGCTTTGAGCAGCCAGATAAAGTGAGAATTTTTAGAGACATTGAACTATAACAAGCATTCGGAAGACTTGAAAGGTTTTTGCAGTCTCTTAGATCCAATTTACTAAGGCCAGTTAAAAGCTCCACTGATAATGGTAGATCTTTTATAGCGGTCTCATTTAAATAAAGTTCAGACAAACATGACATATTTCCCACAACCTCTGGAAACTTCTTCAGTTTTGAACATCCGGAAAGAATAAAAACTTCAAGAGATTCCAAGTTGATCTTGTGTGGAAGGCTTTCAAGGTGCTTGCAACCATTCAGATCTAATTGAACAAGCTGTTTGAGATTTTCAAGAGATGGATGAATCTTAGACAGTCTTGTACAACCTTGAAGAATCAATTGCTTAAGCTTTGGGACTCCACTTAGATTTGGGGTCTCAATCAAGTTTTGAGAGTTACGCAAGTCAATGAGTTTTAACTCATCTAAATTCTGTTATAAACAAATAAATAATTAGATAAACTCAAACCTTAATGAAAATGAATAAAATACAAAATTGAATAAGTGAAAATCTAACCATAATTCCATCCCATAGTCGTTTGATGCCACTGCAATGCATTCTCAATTCAACAAGCTTGTTTGGTTGGAAATTGGCCGGCATGGAACTTAAAGGATATCCATGCCATTCTATAATGCGTAACTCATTAGAAAGATAATCGAGGCCTTGTGGAAGTTTCACTTTACCCATATCACCTATTTTAAGCAATCTCATTTTTTTCATCTTTAAGAAGACTCCAGCATCCAAAAGCTCCTCTTTTTGAATAGGTATGTGTAGGAGTATGCCTTCAACTACCTCTGTTCCCTAATAACCAAAACAAATGAAATTAGAATAATTGTTAATCCTTAAAAGAATCTGTAAGAATATATTTCTAAGTTTAGGTTTAGACTAGTCAACTTACAGTATTATTCTTCAGTACATGAAGGATATCCTCATTAAGCCATAACCTAGTACGTCCACCAGCCTCTTTTTGGGATCCACGACGAACTATTTCCTGACCCATTTCTTGTAGCAAATCATGCATCCACAAAGTTCCATTTTCATTAATTGTTATGAGAGATTTATCCGCAAGAACACCAATATTGTAGTCTGGATAGAAACCAAAACTTTGTAATATATCTCTTATGCAACCTATGTTCTCTCCTTTGAAAAAACATGCAATATCTAAAAATAATTCTTTTTCGGTATCCATTAACCCATCAAAACTTATTTGAAGAATATCCAAAATTTCTTTATTAGGTTCTGCCTTTAGTTTCTCAATGACACATTTCCATTCATCTATGCTTTTGTTAAACAACAAAGAACCTAAAACTTTAAGAGCTAAAGGAAGGCCATTAGTGTAATTCACAAAACACATAGAAAAATCCTGATAATTTTTTTTAGGATGGGGTTTCTTGAAAGCTCTCAAACTAAAGAGTTGCAAAGCTTCATCTTTATCCAACCCCTTTGCTTCATATATGTCATGCACATCACATCTTCTCAACAAATGGCTATCTCTGCTTGTTACAATGATTCTACTCCCTGGACCAAACCAATCATGGTTCCCCGCTAATGCTTCTAATTGTTTTTCTCCATCAACATCATCAAGAACAATAAGAACCTTCTTACCACGTAGTCTATTCCCTATGATTTTGATCCCCTCATGAACATTCCATATCTTTATTTCACTTCCCATAAGGATGTTAGAAAGAAGTTGTTCTTGTAAAGAAACTAGATGTTGATTTTTAGTTTTTTCTCTTACATCAGCAATATAGCTGCTAGCTTCAAAGCTACCTGAAATTCTTTCATAAACTTCTAGTGCAAGAGTCGTTTTACCGATTCCACCCATCCCGCAAATTCCTACAAAGCGAACACCACCCGAACTTTCATCTAAATATAAATCCAACATTTCACTCACACGGGATTCTATTCCAACAAGCTCCTTGGATATATTACTTGAGAATTGAAGCTTGTTAAATATAAATTTACAGAGATCTTGGATACTTTCTGATTCAGGCCTGCACAGAAGATAGCATAACAATAAATTAGAGTACAGCATAAAAACATCAGACAAAACATTCAAAACACAATCTTAGATTCATTCAGTAGAAAAAGGGAAATTAAAGAAATATATAACATAGCATCGTAATTGAGGTTTGATTTGATTGACGTCATACAGTCAAGTGAGAACCACATGTTTCCTTCTAACTTTAACATTTTAACGAGTTGAGACTTGAGAGTGTGCATAAATTTAATAAGTCATTTGCTGTATGATTCTTGGATTTAATTTTCATACTCCTTTTTTCTTTTTCTTTAATCTTCACGACAAGAAAAAAGAACAAATGTAGTAATTGAATTATTTATGATATATTTATGCTTATTGTCTGTATACTTGTCCAGAATATTTTGACTGTCCATTAAAGAAATTCTAAAAGAAACGTAAATTAGCGAGACAATGATTGAGGCTAAAAGATTCCTTGACTCGGCAATTCACTTATAGAATGCAGATTACCAAGTTGTATGTTCTGTTGGGTAGGCAGAGAGGCCAATAGATCAGCAGCAAATGCTCTAGCTCGCTGGTCTCTGCTTAATTTTGCATTTTTTTTTTCTTGCCATTTCTCAAGACTTGGCTTCTGTACTGGATGTTTACAGGTCTTGAAGTTTGTTTATCAATAAAAGTTTATGTGATTATCAAAAAATATTGTCTATATTGATTAATTCAGTAACAGACAGACTACCATGCCTCAAAAAAAGTTATTCAACCAAAGTCCAACTTGAGCAGTTGAGCATATAATCTCATAAGTCATAATATACATAAAAGTTACCAAATTTAAAATTTTCTCTGCTTCTATTGGACTAAAAAAGAGTAAATAAAATTTGTCAAGTTAATCCACGGGAAAGTCGGAGTAATTTTAGAGAGTAGAAAATTATGATATTGATATAATAATATGAACAAAAGTAGTCAGCAAAAGACAAATGTAAAGTGTTACCCATTTTGTATATGGCATCCAGATAAATTGCCGACTTCGTTCAAAGCAGCTTTCCATGCTTGCACGTCATCTATGTTAACAATAGTACCCATCTGGTTCCGTACATCAAAATTAAATCTACATTTCCGTACATCGGAGGGATCCACATAGTAAAAGACCGGCAAAATTGTCAACTTCTGCTTTCTCGTGCATTCAACAATCTCTACTAGTTCACTCATGCACCACCTTGAATAAACGTAGTTTTCTGAGAGAACAACGATTGCAAATCTGGACTCTTTTATTGCTTTTAAGAGCTCTTGAGAAATATTCTTTCCCCGCTCAAGTTTCTCATCGTCTCTGAAGGTGATAATACCTCTTTGTTTCAAAGCAGTGTAGAGATGGTCCGTAAAACTGTTGCGGGTGTCAACACCGCAAAAACTAAGGAACACGTCGTATTTCGGAAAATAAGAGGAAGAGGAAGAGGAAGAGGAAGCTGTTTGAGTGGCCATAGAAGAAGATGGAAGCAATTGGATCAATGACCAAAAGTTTCAGTCACTTTACCCGTAAAAAAACCACCAAATTAAAAAGATTGATATTGAATTGGGTTTGCAAAGAAAGGGAGGAAGAACAGAGATAAAGGTGTGAGCATCAGGATGAAATTGCAGGAGAGACTAGAGAGAAGGAAAAAGTCAAACAGCAAAAATAAACGACATTTCGAAGTTGGTGCGCTTTTTTCTTTTTTTCTTTTTCTAAAACCATTCACATACTAAAAGTTTAGTCATTTATATAAAAAATTAATTTTGGAAACTTTTTTAAAATTAAAATTTTAAACTTGTACTTATAACATTATGTAGCGTTTTTATTCGAATCTTCCGTCCATGATCGTTTTTTTTTTTTTTTTTTTTTTCAGGAAAGTCCATGCTCAATTAATGTTGATATATCTGATAAGTGATAAGTATAAAAAATATGCTCCTTATCAAAAACAAAAAACAAAGCCCTCAATATGATGTAATTTTAACATTCTAAATTTAATGGTTTTGAAAATATTTATTATAAAAAATAATACTACTAACAATATTTTCAAAACAATTTCATATACAAGTCATTGATGGATAAAAAAAATAAGGTTAAGAGTGGGATTAGATTAGTAACAATTTATCACATACAATTTATAATAAAACTATAATAAAGATATTAATTTCACTAAAAAAAATAATAATAATAAAGATATTGTGAACATAATATTATTTGTGAATAATTATTTAATCTGCCTATATGATACTAAAATAGTAATTTGGAAAGCAAGTCATTGCTTGGAAATTTCTAAATAGTTGGATACAGCTTTATTTTTCCTTCCCCAAGAGAAAGTATCAAGTATGTTTCCATTTAGATTCAGAAAAAAATAATAATAAAAGTATGTTTCCATTTAGTAGTCAAGTCAAAAAGACTTGCATCGGGTTAGATTAGCCGAATGATGTGTTTCCATTTAGTAGTCAAGTCAAAAAGACTTGCATCGGGTTAGATAAGCCGAATGATGTGTCCCGTGTCTTCAATGCATAGGAACGCGTGTAATTTTAACATTATAAAGTTGAGGTTTTGAAAATATTTATTAAAAAAATAATAATAATTACAACTTGCTGTTAACTCCACAGCGTGAATCATTTTTTTTCTAAATCTTCAAGTACTTTGTATATAGAAATATGTCAATTCAGCTACAAGGTTTTTGGCAGAACCACATTAGAATTAGTAACAATTTATCACGTAAAATTTATTATGAAATTATAATAAAGACAATGTGAATGTAGCATTACTTGAAAAAAACTATTTAATCTACCTGTATGATACTAAAATAGTAGTTTAGAAAGCATGTCATTGGTTGGATACAGCTTTAAGCTGTATCCAACCATTTAGAATCCAACCATTTAGAAATTTCCAAGCATGTCAGCTGTATCCAACCATTTAGAAATTTCCAAGCAATGACATGCTTTCTAAACTTCCATTTTGGTATCATTTTAGTATCATGGTGGTAGATTAAATAATTTTTCACAAGTAAAGTTATGTTCACAATATCTTTATTTTAGTTTCATAACAAATTTTATGTGATAAATTTTGACTGATTTTAATTTGGTCCACTCTTAACCCTTTTTTTTATCCACCAATAACTTGTATATGCAGTGGCAGCTCTACATGCAAGCCAGGGTGGTCACAAGACCACCCTAACTTGCAAAAAAATGCATATATACACTTGCCAAAAAAATATTACACGTTAAACTAACATGTTGTGACTACCCTAATAATAATTTTGAACACCTTGACTTGAGAATTACAAAAATTTGGGTTCAACAAAAATAAGAGTAATGCTACTACATTCACAATATTTTCACAATAATTTTACAACAAATCTAATGTAGTAAGCTGTTACTGAGTCTAATTTGGACCAAATTCTAATATTATTTTTTTACTCACCAATAACAGCTTTTTACATAAAATTTATTGTAAAAATATTGTGGACATACCTTTACTCCAAAATTAATTCTACCTCCAAATATAATTCTTAGTCCCTGTTTTTTTTTTTTAAAGCTTAAATAACAACAATAAATATTAGTTCAAATAACAACAAACATAAATCAAATAAAAACAAGACAAGACCAAACAACAAGAAGTGAAAATTTTATTTTATAAAAAGCCTATTATAAAACAAAAAGATAAAATTTGTAACTCGTTCAACCTATTTAATAAAAATAACTTCTAATTTCATTTTTCTTTTAAAAATTGTACCAAGAAAAATATTGCAGTAATTTAAATTTTTTAGTGATCACCTTAAAAAAAATTCTTAGAACTGCCACTGACCATAATAATACTTTTTTCTTTCCTTTTGAACAAGGTTTGGTGTAGCAGGTAGTTTTTTATTCCCCAGAAGAAAGCGTGTCATTGGGAAATTTCTGAAGGTTGGAATTTCATTCACATCCTGAGGATTGATTTAATACCAACCAAACTCATGACTTTTTAAAACTAACTAATTTGGTTTTTAAAGTCAATTCAATCTCTAAAACATCTGAGAAAAAATAATTAAACTATTTAGGAACTAAGTTAGTTTTAGGAACTAAATTAGCTAGTTTTGAAAAATTTTAAACCAAATTAACATTAATCCAAAGACTCCAAACCTTAGAATATATTAACCAAATGAAAGTTACTAAGTCTACAACATTTTTACAATATTTTCCCAATAAATTATAGGTGGTTTGTTATTATTGGTTCAAATTTAAACCTAACACTAAGATTACTTTTTTGCCCCAATAATAATAACCAATAACAACCTACTACTTAGAATTTGTTACAAAAATATCGTGAAAATATTTTTAGATAAACCCTTTCTCTAACCAAATTTACCATATTCCTAAAAAAAACAGGATGTATACAAGTATGTTTCCTGTAGTAGTCAGGTCAAAAAGTTGCATAAGGGGAGATGAGCCGGATCGCATTCCCACGTCTTCAAGGACAAAGCCATTTATGGGCTTCTTGGGGCACCCTCAAATTTTTTTTTTTTATTTTAAATATTACTATATATGTAATACTAATTTTAATAATTTTTGGTCTATAAAATTATATTTTGTCTCTTTAATTATATCATTCTTTTAAGAATAATATTATAGTCATAAACTTCTCTACAAAAATTTTACAAACTATTAAGATAACAAATTTTTATTAGTTTACATTTGGACACATCTTTTATATCATTTTTTTATTTACCAATAACCACTAATTTTATTATCAATTTGTAAAAAGATTTGAAATTATAGCATTTTTCTCCTTTAAATACCATATAAAAATTCATAAATCTAAGATCTAAAACAAAATATACAAACCCCAAAAAATTAATCCAACAACAAAAATTACCAATAGCAAAGCTAAACAAAATTAAGTCCAATAAATCAATTTCAACAAAAACAAACAAACAAACTATCCCTAAAAATCAAAACAAAAGATTTTTGTCCATATCTAACAGTAGATGCAGCATCAAAGACAAACAAACAAACAAACAAACAAAAAAACCCTTCAATGGCTAAACAACAGCGGAAGCCAGAGGTCAGAGTTGTAGCATGTAACTAGCAGAAGAGTCGACTTCCTTAACTCCAAGTTTTGGCTTTGTCCTTGCCCATCTTAAGTGCAAGGAAAACGCGAGGATCTCAACTAGAGCCCAAGAAAAATGGATAGGGTATATACATAGTAATATTTCTAATAAGTTCAAAATTTTTTAAGGGTCCAATTAACAAGTGCCCTTGGAGCATATGTCAATGGACCATTTTAGAAAAGTTTTGATATCACTTTCATGAGAAATTTAAAAAATAAAATTATTAAGTACTCCCGGAGTATCATAAATGCATATTCCCTCATCTCACATGAATAGTGGGTCTCACAATGAATTTAATTAATAAGACTTACCATTCATGTGAGATGAGGGAGTATGCATTAATGGTACTCTGGGAGTACACAATAATTTCTCATTTAAAAGATATCAAAAAAATCAATTTTTTTTTTTTTTGTTCCCATAAAAACTTTCTATATATATTTCCTAAATTAATACTCTTCCGTTAACTTTCTCTTTTAAAAAATAAAAATAGTCTTGTCACACGCGCTTCGCATGTTCGATGAGGTTCTTTTTTTTTGGGTTTTGTGTCCTAATTTTCCATTCATAACCAAATTTTCTATTCATAACCAAATTTTCTATTAGACCTTTCATATAATTCACGCATTACAGAATGTCATAAAGTCACAAATTCACAATATATGTAATTGAGAGAGTACGATATGCAATATAATAAAAATGAGAAAGTAGTATATAAATTTTGTTCAAATGCTTTCCAATTTAGAGAAGAATTCAGTACATGAAACAGTAAGTATAGAAGAAAATAGTGTCAGTTAGAAATATAATGATAGAATGAAAAAGAAACTAAAGGAATATTGTAGGTTTGGAGTTTGTGGGATCTAATGTTATTAGAATTTTTCCTCATGCATTCCACAACATTGGAAAGAAGAAGAAAGGAAGAAATGAAAGGAAAAGTTTTTTTTTTTTTTTTCCAGGAAGTTGTAATTTTTTTTTTTATAATTTAATGGAAGTTTTATTATTATTTTTATTTATATATAGTGTGAGAATAGGATGGTGTTTTTTTAATTTTTAATTTTTTTTTAATGTGACTTGGGTATTTTTTTTTTTTAATTGAATGTTGGGTAGGTTTTTTGTTTTTAATTTTTTTCGATTTACAATTTTAATCCCATTCCTTATATTTTAGGAATAAGGATAAGTTAATTAAATAAATGGCATTTTTGAAAGTAAAAAATGCAATAATTAATTTTCTGAATCTTCTTAATATATAGAAATATGGTACCACCAAACCTTCCCCTCCCCACTCTTAAAAGAAAAGAAGAAATGAAAATCGACTTTATCAATTAAATATTTTAAATTGCGGACATTTCCATATCAATTGTGCATATTGATATAAAGTAGTGTAGGTAAATGATTACTCTTCTTTAGACTGAATATTGAAATCCATTGTACTTAACCCATTCCTTTTCAATAAGCCCATCATACTCTGCAAATGGTAGCTAGGTATGCAGTACTTGAAGCTTTCTCTTTCAAAAATTACATTTTAGATTAAGATTACTCTTCTTTGAATTGAATATTGAAATCCAATATATCGGAGTTGGTAGGCCCATTTATTCTAATCCATCACTTGTGTGTGTGTGTGTGTGTTTTTTTCTCCAAAAAAAAGAATGGGTAATTGTCCCACATTGCTTAAAAGAGTGTGTTGTGTGTAGTATAACTTGCTCTACCTTCCCTTAAAAGTTACCATGGCTTTTGAGTGAAGTTGTGGTGTGTCTTTGTGTTAGAACCCCGTTCCCTCTTCCTTGTGTGTGTGTGTGTGTGTGTGTTTTTCTCAAAAAAAAAAAAAAAGGTAATTTTCCCACATTGCTTAAGAGAGTGTGTTGTGTGTAATAAAACTTGCCTCACCCTCCCTTAAAAATTACCATGACTTTTGAGTGAAGTTGTCGTATGCCTTTATTTTAGAACTCATTTCCCTCTTCCTTGTGTGTGTGTGTGTGTGTGTGTGTGTGTTTGTTTCTCAAAAAAAAAAAAAAAAAAGTAATTGTCTCACATTGCTTAAGAAGTGTGTTGTGTGTAGTACAACTTGCCACACTCTCCCTTCAAAATTACCATGGCTTTTAAGTGAAGTTGCGGTATGCCTTTGTATTAGAACCCCTTTCCCTCTTCCTTTTGTGTGTGTTTGTGTTTGTTTCTCAAAAAAAACAAAAACAAAGAATTGGTTATGCACTTATGCTCCGCTATTTGCTGAGGTTAATGCAAATTCTGAATTTCCTTAAGGGAGTTGTTGTGGATTTGAGGATTGGGAAATACATGGGCTTCATTGAGTATCCTTGGAGACCGGTGATGGATCCATCATGGTTTCAATTAGGGTGGTTTTCAAGGTCGATAGTGGATCGGCCGATGAAGTCTTGGATCTACTATCCTTTCTTTCTTTCTTTCTCTCTTTCCCTCTATCTGTCTCTCTTTGAGCTGCTACTTGTGTGTGTCTGAAAGTGTAGGATTTTTTAAATTTAAGGTTAATCATGTATATAAGTGTAGTTTGTGAACTTTTTTTGAATTTGTATTTATTTGGATTGATTGGCTCAAGAATGTTCATACAGAGAGGAAGTGTGTTCTTCAACCAAATTTTTACAATTTTAGAAAATATGTTTTTAGACTTTATTTCTCTTACTGTTTTATGCATTATTTTGTTTTGGGAGGAAAGAGACATAAAATGTGAGAAAAATACATATATACCCTTGTTTTTAACAGAGATAGATAACAGAAAACTAATTGAGGTACTCTCAGGTGGGCAAAGTGTTAAGTTTTGAATCATGAGTAGGTAAGGTGCAAACAAGCCAAATCATAGATGGGTTTATTTTAGTTTGCCCAAATTATAATAATGCACATAATAAGTATCAGACACACATATATATAATGTAAATTTATAATAATTAAAAAGGAGAGGCACTCACAAACACTCACCTTTTGATCTTAGAGTTGGAAATGCCAAGATAGTCAGAGAGAGAGAGAGAGAGAGAGAGATTGTGAGTGATTTGTGATTTGTGTTATTTGATTTTAAGATGAGCTAATTTGTGATTGTAATGTAATGTGTGAGTTTTAGGTCAAGTGCAAAAAAATCTCTAAGAGTAAATTAAACTAATAAAAAATGGGAAAATTACAGTAAACTCACTTATGGTTAGACCCATTGTTCACTTTGCCTACCCATGGTTACAAACTTAACACTTTGTCCACCTAAAATTCACTTCGTTAGAACTCTGTTATCTACTTCTGTAAAAAAAGAGGATAAATATGTATTTTTGCTTTCCTTTTATATCTCTCTCCTCCCGAAACAAAATAATACATTAAAGAAAAAGGGAAATAAGATCTGAAAGCAAATTTGTAAAAATGGTGAAGTTTTGGTTAAAGAACACACTACCTCTTGGTATGAACATTCTTGAGCTAGACAATCCACACAAATCCAAAAAACAGTTCGCAAGCTACACTTATATAAATACAATAACCTTAAATTTAAAAAAATCCTAAACTTTTAAAACTCACACACAAACAACCATCACCACCACCAATCTTAGATCCATGGCCGATCCACCACTGATCTCAGTTTCCACCTTTCTCTCTCTTTGATCTCATCCAAGGAACCCATGGCCAAAGCTTCACTAAGTTTTGTTGTCTTCTCTCTCTTTTCGTCTCACACACACACACCCAAACAATAGCCACCAATGATCTCAAATCGGATTGCAATGACTTTGTTTTTGCTTTATGGGTCTCTTTTTTCTTTTTTTCTTTGTGTGTGTGTGTGTGTGTGGCTTTTTAGGTTGTGGGTTGATCTAATTTTGGCATGGTAATGGTTGTTCATTTGATTTTGGCAGTGGTTGTGTGTTATGGTTTGCAATTGGGTTTGGGTTTCGAAGGTGGTTATGGTGACTGTTGATGGATGGGAGAGAGAGGGACGACAGAGAGAGACAAATCTGGCCATTTTGATAAAGATGTCAAACAACGACGAAGAAAAAGTTTTGGGCTTTTGGTTAATAGTTTCTACGAATTAGAGCCAACTTATGCAGACTATGTTAGAAAGGAGATGGGAAAGAAGGCTTTGCTTGTAGGACTAGCATCATATAACACAAATATTACTTATAAGGCTGATTTTTTTTTTTTTTTTTATAGAAGAAAAATGGGTAGAGGGGGTCGACTTGAGTTGAAGTTTTCTATCTAGACGTGACCATATTGACACTCTACCTGTTGGGCCCGGACCTACGAGAGCAAGAGATTCGGATGAGCCATCTGATAAAGCTAAGAAATAGCCCAATTTGGTTCTTTATATTAGTTTTAGAAGCAAACCCAATTTTGCGCTGTGACAGTTTGTTGAGATTGCTCATGCTATTGAGGCTTCCAACTATTCATTCATTTAGGTTGTTCAAAAGACCTTCAAAGACAAAGAACTCTATGTTGGAAGGAGTTTGTTATGGTATGCCTATGATTACATTGCCTCTCTCTATTAAACAGTTCCTAAAGTTTTTGTGTTTTTGAAGTTATTTAGCAACTTTTTACCATTTTTACAAAAGTGAAATTTTTTGATCTTGTTTGCTTTTGTTTTTGTATGAATTTTTTGTCTTAAGAGGAGAGAGATATAAAAGAGGAGTAAAAATACTTAATTACTCTCGTTTTTAACAAATGTGGGTAACAAAGTTCTAACATAACAGATCTCAAGTGAGTAAAGTGTTAAGTTTTGAACCATAAATATGCAATATGAAAATGGATCTAACTACATGTAGGTTTACTGTAATTTGCCCTAAATTTATATTGTCTTTGGAAAAAACTATTGCAAATCCTACCTCAAAATTTCCTCATTTAGAATGCAGGGGATTCCAAAACTCTCACGCTAAGTGCTAGAAAAATTAAAGCAGACGTTTTAACAAGTTAATAATAGCCTTTTGATTTCCTATAAACCCACATTAAAAAAAAAAAAAAAAAAAAGTAAACAAACTTTTGAGGTTTGTGACACACTTCCACGTCACTTTTTCGTGAGAGTGCTAACACAAAATCAGCATTTTCTTCTTAACATAGAGTAGATTTTATGTGACAAAATTCACCACAATTATTAAAGGCTATTAGTAGTTTTATATAAAGAGGGGAAGGTTTTAAAATAGAAGATCTAAAAGTTGGTTCATAAAATAATTTAAAAAAAAAAAAAAATCTAAAAGTTGATACATAAAAGAAGATGTAAAAGTTAATTTTTGATTTTTACAAAACTTAGCTTTTAGATATTCTTTTCCTTTGATTTTTTAGTTTTTTATATTTTGAGAGGAGAGATACGTAAAGGGGTAGCAAAATACAAATTTACTCATGTTTTTAATAGAGGTGAGTAACGGGAGAAAAATGGAGTTAACTTCAGGTAGGTAAAATGTCAATTTCTGAACCACAGGTAGCCAAAGTCTTTTTCAAGTAAACCATAGGTAAACAAAGTGTAATTTCTCCTAATCTATATATATATATATATATATATATATATATATATTATTTTAAGAAAGGTAATAGAATTTTTTTTAAGAGAAAAGTTAATGGATGCATTAAGATATTGGTTTAAGAAATATTTTTTTAAATTTTCTTTTGAGCAGATTTTTAAAAACTTTTTATGGAAAAGAAAAGGATAATCGACTTTTTTGACATTTTTTTTTTTAATATTTTTCATGCAAAGGTACATTAACAAATATCCTAAAGGTATCTATTAATATGAATTTTTTTTTTTAAAGCTCCCCATTTAAAAATATTTTCTTTTATATTTAACAATGAAAATATTAATAAATACTTTTAAAATATTGATTTAAAAACTATTTTTAAAAATATTTCATGAGTAACTGATAAAATAATTAATTTTATTGGTAACTTTTTATATTTACCGTCAAAAAATAAAAATGTTATCAAAACTTTCCGGGTTTACTAAAAATTGCAAGCACCCGTTAAGGTGAAACATTTAACAACACGAAGATAGGTGATAAATTAGCTTACTCCAATATCTTAGCTCTTAGGGAGATTTTTGAGAACACTGAACCTCCACCACACGAGCAAAAGCAAGAAAACATGACCAAACTCACAAAATATCTTCTACCATTAATCCTCAATGGCGATGCCATGTGCATCATCTCTGAAGATATTTCCTCTTTCATCGTTCTCTCGTTGTTTTCCTCCTAAAGCTGATCATGATTCCTCCACCTTTTCTTCATCACCATCACCATATGTCCCCAACACTCATTCTGAAAAGCCTTCCAAACTCATAAAAAACTCTTTCAACTCCTCCTTTCGCCTTTCATATCGATTCTCTGCTGTAGAAGACGACTATGATGATGATGACACCAGTGATAACTGCAGCTTTGACGAAGCTGTCATGCTCTTCAATGACAGAGAATACTATAAATGCCATGACTATCTTGAAGCTCTCTGGAACATGGCCCAAGAGCCTACCAGAACTCTTATTCATGGCATTCTACAATGTGCTGTAGGATTTCACCACCTCTTTAACCAGGTTGGTACTTCATTTGTAGGTTTAGCTTTATTAATTCATTGGTTTATTTTATTTACTTTCTTTTTTCTTTTCTTTTTTCAAAATTTTGGTTATTGGGTTTTGATGGTTTGTGGTCAATTAGAACCATAAAGGAGCCATGATGGAGCTAGGAGAAGGACTCTGTAAGCTAAGAAAGATTAATTCTGTGAGTGGACCATTTCATCAGTTTGAGCAAGAGATTTCTGCAGTTCTGGATTTTATTTACTAGACCCAGATTGAGTTAGCTGCCTGTGAGTGAGTCTTTATCCAACTTTTTTTTCTAGTAAGTATTGTCGGAGCATTTTAATATTAAATAACTAAAATGAATAAATGTTATAACATAAATGTAAAGATGTGAAAGTGAATATAGAAGATGGAGTTAGTGAAAATGTTTAATCCCACATTAAAAAGGAGAGAGACTATTTTATTCTTTTTAATTGGGGTAATTAATGGGCTAAAATGTATTATCTCAGATATTGAGCTAGATACATGTGCAAGGGGAAGTGAAGAGTGGAGGTATCAAAATTAGAGGAGGAGACTAGAGGACAAGATGCACTCATGACACAAGAGAGCAATGGTAATTCTATCACAAAGGTAAACTTTATTTCATCCAATAATAATATGCCCAAAAATCATTTTCCTAGAAATGGTCAATTGAAGCCTAAAAAGAGAGCATTTAAAAGTAATAATAGACCTCAAGGAAGGGGAAACCCGAATAAAAATTACAATAAGAACCAAAGACTCCTTTCACAAGATCAATTTAATAGATCTTGTTTTGTTTGTGGCAAGAGTGGGCATATTGCTCAATTTTGCAAATTTCGGAAACGTGAATCTGTCCCGCAGGCTAACGTAACCGAAGAGCCTTTAGTGGCTATGATTACAGACATCAATATGGTGCAATATGTTGAAGAGTGGTGGGCAGATTCTGGTGCTAATAGGCACATCTGCTATGACAAAAATTGGTTCAAATTGTACACTCCTTTTGAAGAAGAAAAAACTGTTATGCTTGGTGACTCTAGCAAAACCAAGGTTTTTGGGAGTGGTGAGGTTGAATTGAAATTCACGTCTGGACATGTGCTAACATTGAAAGATGTACTTTATACTCCATCCATGAGGAAGAATTTGATGTCAAGTTTTTTGCTTAACAAGGCTTGCTTCAAGCAAACTATGGAATCTGATAATTATGTAATCACTAAAAAGAGATTATTTGTAGGAAAGGGTTATGCTTGTGATGGAATGTTTAAATTGAATGTTGAGAATAATAAAGCATCTACCAGTTCAGTTTATATGCTTTCTTCTATTAATTTTTGGCATGCTCGTTTGTGTCATATGAATAGTAAATATGTGGGAATTATGAGTAGTTTAGGATTAATTCCAAGACTGTCAAAAGATTTTGAAAAATGTGAAACTTGTAGTCAAGCTAAGATTACAAAAATGCTTCATAAAAGTGTTGTAAGAAATACTGAATTACTTGAGTTAATTCACTCTGATTTATGTGAATTTGAGAGAATTTTAACTCGTGGAGGAAATAGATATATTATCACTTTTATTGATGATTTCTCGAAATATACAACTATTTATTTGTTGAAAAATAAAAGTGATGCTTTTAAAAAATTTCAAGATTTTTTAAAAGAAGTTGAAAATCAATTCTATAGAAAAATAAAAAGAATAAGAAGTGATAGAGGCCATGAATATGAATCAAGTGCATTCAACTCATTTGTTTAGTCTTTGGGAATTATCCATGAAACTACTGCACTATATTCACCTGCTTCTAATGGTGTGGCTGAAAGAAAGAATAGAACTTTAATTGAGTTAACAAATGCCATGTTAATTGAATTTGGTGCACCTTTACATTTTTTGGGTGAAGCTATTTTAACTGCATGTCATGTTTTGAATAGGGTTCCACATAAAAAGTCACACACCACACTTTTTGAGATGTGGAAAGGACATAAATCAAATTTAGGATATTTGAGAGTATGGGGTTGTCTTGCTTATGTAAGACTTAGTGACCCTAAAATGCCTAAATTAAGAATAAGAGCTACTACCTGTGCTTTTCTTGGTTATGCGATTAATAGTACAGTCTATAGATTTTTTGATCTTGAAAACAAAATAATTTTTGAATCTGGTGATGCAATTTTTCATGAAGAAAAATTTCCTTTTAAATTGAAAAATATTGGGGGTGAAGAAAATATTTTGTCACAACCTAGTTCTTCTACTTCACATTATCAAAATCAAGAAAATTTTGAAATGGAACCTAGAAGGAGTAAAAGAACTAGAGTTGAAAAGAATTTTGGTCCTGATTATTATGTTTTTAACATTGAGGAAAATCCTCAAAATTTAAAAGAAGCTTTAACATCACATGATGCTATATTTTGGAAAGAGACTGTAAATGATGAGATGGAATCTCTAATTTCTAATAGAACTTGGAAATTAGTAGATCTTCCACCAAGTTGTAAGACCATAGGTTGTAAATGGGTCCTTAGAAAAAAGTTGAAACTGGATGGGTCAATAGATAAGTTTAAAGCTAGACTTGTTGCAAAAGGCTTTAAACAAAAAAGTTGATCTTGATTTCTTTGATACTTTTTCTCCGGTAACAAGAATTACATCTATTAGATTGTTAATTGCTATTGCTGCAATTCTTGATTTGAAAATTCATCAAATGGATGTAAAAACTGCTTTTCTAAATGGGGACCTAGAGGAAGAGATTTATATGGATCAACCCAAAGGCTTTGTAGAGCCTTTAATTTGCAAAGTATGTAAGCTAACTAAATCCCTATATGGCTTAAAACAAGCACCTAAGCAGTGGCATGAAAAGTTTGATTCCTGCATGATTGAGAATGGTTATAAATCAAATAAATGTGATAAATGTATTTATTCTAAATCATGAATAATTTACATGTTATTATTAGCCTCTATATGGATGATATGTTGATTTTTGGCTCAAATATGCATGTTATAAATGAGACAAAAAATATGCTTAAAAGCCATTTTGATATGAAAGATCTTGGTGAGGCTAATTTTATTTTGGGCATGAAAATTACAAAAGCATGTGATGGAATATATCTTGATCAATCACATTATGTTGAGAAAATATTGAGAAAATATAATTTTCTTGATCATAAAAGTGTAGCTACTCCTTTTGATTCTAGTATTCATTTATTTCCTGTGAATAATGATGATGAGATTTTTAATCAAAAGGATTATGCTAGTATCATTGGTAGTTTGCGTTATGCTACTGATTGTACTAAGCCTGACATTGCATATGTAGTAGGAGTGCTTAGCAGATTTACTAGCAAGCCTAGTAAAGATCATTGGCTAGCTATTGAGCGAGTCATGAGATATTTAATTGGTACCAAAAACTATGGCTTATTTTATAAAAAGTACCCTGCTGTGATTGAAGGTTTTAGTGATACCGATTGGAATACTTTGTCAAGTGATTCTCTCTCTACCACTGATTATATTTTTACCTTAGGTAGTAGTGCTATTTATTGAAAATCTAAAAAGCAAACAATAATTAATAATTCAACAATGGAAGCTAAATTAATAGCATTAGCTTCAGCTAGTGAAGAGGCAAATTGGCTTAGAGATTTGTTATATGAAATTCCACTTTGGGAAAAGTCAATTCCACCTATATTAATTCATTGTGATAGCACTAACGCAATTGGTAGAGTTAAAAACCATTACTACAATAGTAAATCCAGACCTATAAGAAGAAAGCATAGTACCATGCGATTTTATTTGAGTGTACCATGCGATTTTATTTGAGTGGTGGTATCATAACTGTGGATTATATTAAATTTAATGATAATCTTACAAATCCATTTACCAAGGCCTTGTCAAAAGATAGAGTCTGGAATACATTGAGGGGGATGGGACTAAAGTCCATAGAATCATAAGCCATGTATGAGGATACCCAACCTAAGGACCAAAGATCCTGAGAATTGGGTTCAATAGGAAAAACGAATCATACAATGGTCGTAAGAAATGCACAATTTATTTATTTTTAATTATTTATTTTATAAATAATTTTTTAATTGTTCATCCCTATGATGTAAGTGCATTTATCCTATAATGTGGAGAGGATGAGTTAAAAATCTCTTAATGAAATTTGTAGCTCGTATGAGTGGGCTGTCAGAATTACAGGAGCACCCTTGACAAAATTTCACCTATGTGAGTATGGGGGTAGGGCCGCTCCCTATGAGATTTGGACTTAGTCTCAAATACACTCATGAAACTGGGATCAGCACACGGCCGTAAAGTGTTAGCTATAAAAGCTCATGTCAACACCTGGGTTATTATGTGCAAGCAGTGACGCTTAATTTCCCTAAAGCAGTTCTAGTTCAAGTCGGAGACCACTACGACTCTGGAGTTGAGATCGCTGTTTTACTAAGTGAAGGTTCAATGCAGAGCACACCTTCATGATGCATAGTGACACGTCTTTACCTGATAATCTCTCTTTAACTAAAAATTTTAATATTAAAATGAGTGGGGGATTGTTGGAGCATTTTAATAGTAAATAATTAAAATCAATAAATGTTATAACATAAATGTAAAGATGTGGGAGTGAATATGGAAGATGAGGAGCTAGTGAAAATGTTTAATCCTACATTGAAAAGGAGAGAGGCTATTTTATTATTTTTAATTGTGGTGATTAATGGGCTAAAATGTATTGTCTCAAATATTGGGCTAGATATGTGTGCAAGGGGGAGGTGAAGAGTGAAGGTATCAAAATTGGAAATGAATCAGTCATTCTTCAGAAACTCCTTATCTCACCATTAATTGTGTAACTCCAGCTCATCAGATTAATATACAACAATTAATCTTGTAACACCCACTACATAAGAATAATGGACCTAATTAATCAGAATGAATTGGATAGTAATTTCATGAGGCCCATTGAGCCTATAAATAGACTCATTTAGACCCAATCCAAGTTACTACAATATACAATACACACAAAGAAAAAATAGAGAGATTCTTGACAAGGAAGGGTGTTCTTTCTGGTGGAGCTTTGGGTTTGAACACTTTGTGCAGATGTTGTTCTAGCCATACAACACTTGTTGGGCTATTGTATCCTGGGGGAGACAAGTTAGAGAAGGTCTACACCGATTACGAGGTTTAGCCAACCAAGGCTTGAATCTCTTTAAAGAGAGCGAGTGTTGCGCTTCAGTCCAAATTGTGTTGTGTAATTCCTTTCTTTATACTAATAATATTTAGAAGTATTATTCAGTTTCTCGTTGTGTTATTTCCATTATTATTATGATTGCACCAAAAAGTATATATCCTATTTCCATTGCTTTTAAGTTTAAGTTATTATTGCAGCAGGCTTCCCATTAGAAATTGTGGTTGTGAATAATCTCGTGGCCGTGAATCTTGTGACTAGTTGGTTAGAAATTGGGATTCAATTCTAGCTCTTTTATTTTTCAAAAACAATAGGATTTTAACCAATGATGTCCGCTATATAATCAATTTTGTTTATCATAAAACTAAGACATTAATTGATTCTTAATGTAGATGAGATTTGAAATTTCGAACCCAAGTCCCTTATGCAGTTGGAATTGTAGCTTTAAGGTGCCTTCTTTATCACAAGGAATGCAGTGGACATGAATATACACAAATTAGTTATCTTCCTTGAAAACCTTGGCCTTGAATTCATTATTGTGTGTTTGTCTTAATTTATCAGAAACCACATAAAAGACCTGAACTTTATACAATGTTTCATAGTAGGTATTAAGTATTTATATTTGTCAATTAAAGACTTGAATTAAATCATTTCAATTTATGACCTCTATCTATTTCTATTAATCTAAACAGTAACAGAGCATATAAAAGTGGAAACCCCATTTATTAAATTTTGCATTCCACCTAGGCCCTTGTTAATAAATCAATTTCATAACCATTGAACAAAAAGAACAGTAAAGAGAAAGTTCCGCTTAGAGTGAGAAAGTGATTGCCAATCTTTTTAAATAATAAAATTTAAGAAGACTGAATTTATCAAACAACTAAAAAGATTAAGGTGGACCCTAAAAAAAAAAAAAAAAAAAGATTAAGGTGATTCAAATAAGAAAAAATAAATGAAGAATAAGTCTTTCAACATTTGGGGGGGTTGGGGATGAGAACGAGTAGAAATCTTGGGCTTTAATAAGTTGGGTGTATATGGTAAGATGGGCAAGGGTTATTATTGGTAATTCCAATTGTAATGAGTCAATTTGGGTTTCTTCTTTGTCAATCTGTTTCTAAACTTTGGTCTTTCGGTTTCTTCTATAAGGGACTCAAATAAAACTGGAGCTTAATTAGAGAGTTAAAGATGGTTGATCTTGGTAATCAACCATTTTATGTTGTGTAATTAGCATCAACAGATGATATGAAGGAAATAGATATTTACACAATATAAATCAGATTTTGTTCTTACCATGTTATTTAGTCATAACTCAATGAGGAACTCTGCATACAGCCTCATAGTACAAACCTCAACTCCTTTCCACATGCGGGAATTGGAAGGCTCTTTTTTATTAGGATTTTGATTATCTTACATCCACTATTTTACAAAAAAAATTTTATATCCACTTTTATGTGTTAAGATATGGACATTTCCACATCAATTATGGATATGTTTGTCAAATAGTGGATATATATAATTTTTCTTACATCCACTTTTATGTGTTAAAATATGAATATTCCCACATCAATTATGGATATGCTTGTGAAATAGTGGATATATATCCTTGTGCAAGTACTATAAGACAAGTATCTATTATCGTATATAGACCAAATTCAATGGCTATTCAGTGATTGACCCCCTACAACAAAGGAAAAGCACCAATGATGTGGATAGTTGTGGTTGGAAATTTGGAATAACTAGGACACGTAGGAATTGCATGTTGACATATTACAATTGATACGCTGCTAACATTGTAACTAATCAATCTGTGTTATTTTTGTAGTAAGAAATCTAACACTACGATCTTATATTGGCATGAAGGAAATGTCTGATATATTTCCTGGATTTCTACAGGCACTGATGATCTGTGTCTTACAATGGATCGATCAGAGAGATCATACCAACTTCTAGGGGGCTACGGCGCTGGACAGCATCTATATAGTCTTCAAAGTGACCCTAATCAAATAGTGTACATTATGTTCTGCCCCCAGAGGTCTTATGGTACCAATATGGCACCAAGGGTAAAGCTTCCGATCCTTAATGCAACCAAAGAACACCTCTTGGCCTTCGAGTATATATGAATTTATGCTAAAAGTAATTATGTAGTTGTTTTTTTTTTTTTTTGCTAAACAACAATTATATAGTTATTGTAGATATTAGTTGGTTGAATGGGCTTAAGATTGGATCCCACTTGCAATAAGGTAGAGTTTGAGCATTTTATACTCTCACATCTGTTATTTTGCTTCCATTTTCATTTTTTAAAATGCGGACATTTTCACATCAATTGTGCATATTGATGTGTACAAAGTAGTGTATGTAAATGATTACTCTTCTTTCGATTGATTATTGGAATCCATCATACTCCGCCCACCCCTTTTAAATAAGCTTGAAACTTTATCTTTCTAAAATTCCATTTTGGATTAAGACTACTCTTCTTTTGATTGAATATTGGAATCCAACATTTCGGAGTTAGTAGGCTCATTTATTCTGATTTATTTCTTATTCAACGATTAGAAACTTTATGAGTTAAGCTAATTGGAACTCACAACTACTTTTGATTAAGGTCTTGATCTTTCACATCTTCCATTATATATATATATATATAAATTTTTTTTTTTTTTTTTACATTCACTTTTATGTGTTAAAATGTGAAGATTCTCACATCAATTATAGATTTTTTTTTTTTTCTTTTGATTATCAGTGTGCAAGTACTGCAAGACGAGTATATATTATCCAAGTAGGACCAGTAAACCCCAAAAGGTTGGTGGTTAAGTAATTTCTAAGTTTTCATGATATCCATCAGATTTTTGGAGCCACTTATAGTATTTGATGATCACTTTCAAGGAATTCTTTCTTGTAGTAATTTGGTGAGTATGGAATGGGGGAATTGCATTCCCCAGGCTATAATCAAAGATTTAAAGAGGCATTAGAGGTGGTTGTCAAAAGTAGGAGTGTTGTAAATATGATGGCCTGGAATCATTGGAGAGAGCGTCCGGCCCTTTTTCTTCACTTCAAATGTTTCGATCCTCTACAACGCAAATTTCTACGATCACACTGCTAATCTCAACCTCCCCCAACTCTCACAAAAAAGCTAGGCTTTGGTCTCCCTAACTGTTATTCCCATGGACCCACCTAATATCAATTAAAATTTCCCTAAACCCATCTTGTTCGACATGAAACTGGAGGATGTCCAAATCTCCACACCTGATCATTCCTTCAATATAGCAATCCAGAAACGCAAAAGTGAACTCACTATAACAGAATTGGTTCCCACTAAAAAGGTCAAGTTGCAACCTATTGTGAGAGACTCGTTCCCAGCACTACCACCACCACCACAGCCCAACCCCACCACTACTGCAAACCTACCACCACCCAAAAGCAACCAAACACCACCTCAAATTAACCCACCACCACTAACCACAGCCCAAAATCAACCCAACTACCACCGGCCACCGTAAACAACCATCAAACACAACCCACAACAATCACCAAAAAAACACCACCACAACCACCACACAAGAGAGAGTAGAGATCTGGACGGCATGGCGAGATGGTGGCAAACAAGATTGGCGGCTTGGTGAGTCACCGCAAGAGAGAAAGGAGAGATCTGGATGGCATGGTGAGATGGCGGCTTGCGAGATTGTTAAAAAATTGCCATTTTGAAAAAAAAAAAAAGTTTCTCACATTAAGAAAACAATAAAATCAATAAAAATATTTTATAGATTTTTTATGTGATATTTTTATTTATTAGTTAATTGCATACTTAAATAGGACAAAAGACCTAAATTGAATAAATTTGAAATTTAATGAACTCAATTAAATTAAAGTAAAGTTAGAGGATTAAAATGAATTTCAGTCAAACTTAGAGGATACAATTTGCATTTTAATTTTAATATTATTTTTACTTACCTAACAAAAAACAGCAAGAAAAAAAAAGTTCATCTCACCATTTGTTTGAGATATAATAAATAATAATAAGTTGAGTAGTGTTTATTACAAACAAATAATTTTAGGGTCTGTTTGATAATATTATTTTAGTAATCTATACTACTATTTAAGGGGCTGCACTTGTTTGAACCAGGTTTTTGTTGGTTCCAAAATACCCACACATTCCTATATTTAAGTAGAGACAAACCTAAAGGATAATTTAGTAAAACTATGTTTATTGGTTTCAAAATACCCACACATTTCTATGTTTAAGTAGAGACAAAACTAAAGGATAATTTGGTAAAACTATTTCTTTTAACCATTGCATAAATATTGCCTACAAAATAGGAATATTTTTTGTTCTATAAACTCACGTTTGCAACTTTTTTTCTTTTTTTTTAACCTTTATCAAGGCTTAACCGTTTTAACATTAATAAAAAATTCTTTTTTTTTAATTTGCAATTTCTTACTCTAATCTCACGTTACTTTTAAATTTTTTTATGAAAAAAAAAAAAAAACCTGCTCCCACGTAAAACATTATCTACAAAATAAGACCACACTCCCAGTACACTTACATTGGTTTTCAAACTCAAATTGCTTCTTTTTCAATTCTCCAACTCTCTCAAACTCCTTTCACCCACCTCTTTGCTTCAGATTTCACTACAAACAATAACAATAACAGATAGATTTGAGGTAAGCTCTTTAACCTTTTTTTTTTTTTTTTTTTGGAGGAAAATATTTCAATTTTAAACTGATTTTGGGCCACATCGAACAGGTTCTATTTCCCTCAAGGCCACATCCAGCAGGTTCATTTTCTTAACTCTAACTCTGATTTTTTTTTTTTCTTTCAATTTTTTTTTGGGAGGAAAATCTTTCAATTTTAAACTGATTTTGGGCCACATCAAACAGATTCTCTTTCCCTCTGGGATTTGTTGTTCAAAATTCAAAGTGGTTGCTAATAAGTAACGATTTTTTTTTTTTTTTAAAGTCTTGGATTATCCGATTATGCGTTAATTTTCTTCTCCATGTGTTTGGTTTACCAATGAAAAAATAAATTTATGAGGTAGATTTTGGAAATAAAATTGTAGGGTCACAGTTTGTAAACCAAACCCAGGAGAGTTGGGTTATAAGCCCAGTGAGCCCAATACAATAAATTTGTAGAGAGTGGGTGAAAGAACTGGGCTTTTAGCAGACTGACTAACTGTTAGCTAAGATTTCAAGTGTAACCGAGCATGAAACTACACATAATTATGGATGAAATGTACGTCCTAGGAGATGGGTTAGTAATCAAATCACTATTTCTGAAAGATAGTTCAACACTGTGCTACAGTAGTTCTTTTTCTATTCTCCTTCATTATATTTTTCCGATCCCCACCTTATGGAAGATCTTTTACATTATATACACTTGTTTAGGTCATCTCCATCGTACACTTGTTCATCATCTAAACCTATACTCGAGTATATGTCTTATCAAGCATCTTCCCTAGCTCTTTGTGAACGGTAGTGGTTGAGACTACACTGTTCAAAGGTCCTCTTCACATAAATGCGGCCAGAAAAGTTGCTGCAGTGCATTTAATGCGGTGGTAGCAGCTTTTTCCTTAGATATTTCTGTATTCTTATCCTCTTCGTATGTGCCTGAAGTTTATCCTCATTGTTGAAGGCTCCTGGAAGGTCACCCAAGTCACTTGGGTGCTTGCTCGACCAATATTCGTCCGGTCTGAGGAGGGTAACCTCCTCGAACCTCAGCCCTCCACTCTTTCCTTACGCGACTATCTATTCTAGGGCCTCCCTAGTCATTTACTCCTCCTCGGACGCATCCCCATTAGCAAATAGGGCTTAAGGCCCAATGCACAAATTTGAGCTTTTGCCCCCATAATAGCTCCTCAAAATTTTAATTTTTCCCTTTTATCCGAGGAGAAAAAAAGAATTTTCACTTATCAAAGCAACCGTGGTTAAAAATCTAAAGATATTCAAATTTACGCACGTAGGAATGTGATTCTAGTCATTTCACTATTGCTTCTGACGCTTCGGAATTCGCGAAGCATCATTAATTACTTTGAGCGACGCTGTGTCTTTGGCATCCAACGGAGAGATTTTGATCCAATGGACCGCATTTTTCTTCAAGATTTAGGCAGGATAAATCCCACTCATTTTTAGTCCCTTATATAAAGGCTCATAAGAGAATTATCTTTTCTCTTCTTCATCATAGTTCAAAATCTTTAGAGCACTCAAACATTTAAACTCACACCAATCATCATATCATCCGTCCTATTTTCCAAAAATTTTCAAAAGTCCTCTTAAGGATTTCAAAGATCAGTTCTTGCTTTAGTTCATGTAAGTTTTAACTTCTTCGAATTTTTCTTTATTTCCTCGGACAACCTCCTCGGCCCGTCATTCTTCATTACCCCGTTGTCACCCTTAGCGTTTTCTCTTTTCTACTTATTCGAAATGGGTAGATTCAAGCATTTAGTGGATAGCTCTGCTTTGATAGAAATATTCAAAGATAAATATCATATACCCTAGGAGGTATCATTGCGATACTGTTCCCCGGAAGGATTAGCATTTGACCGAGAGGTGGGAGAAGTCATAATTCCTATGATAGCCTTCATAGAGGGAGGAATGACTCTCCCCATGGGTAGGATTACAAGAGACTACTTACGTAACCATAGGCTTTGCCCCCAATAGTGCGCACCTAACTTTTTTAGGATTCTAGGAGCAGTTGATGCTCTGGACCAACACTTAGGGTTGGAGCTAACTTGGCACGACGTAGTCCACCTATACGAGGGTCACAAACAAAAAGGGGCGGGATATTACCTTAAATCCCAGTCCGACGCTGGCAGACTCATTTCGTGTCTTCCTAAGTCTAACAAGGGGATGAAGGATGACTATCTCGTTGTATCAGGCCCTTGGCATGACGGTCTTCCTTGCCCAACCTAGCTAGGAGAGCCAGGTGGGGTACCTTAGATTTAAGTTTTCTAACATTAGATTTAAGTTATTTGTCATCGGCTTTGCTTTGCTATGTCAAAAAGATTTTTTTTTTTTTTTTTTACATTAAACTCCAAGTTTCTATCTGTTTAGTTTCCTTTTGTTTAACAAATAAGACACAAGTAACTCCTCGAATTAGCTTAATCAACGTACCCGCGCTCAATTATTTATTGAGATCTCAAATTTTTGTGAACGACGACGGATAACTTCGAGCCGCCCATCTAATTTTGGACTACGAACCCTTCTTGAGATCCTTTCTAGACGTCGACAACGCTATTAGGGCAAAAAACTATCGTCTAGCTCGTCTAGACATGTCTCAGCCTCATTTTTTAGCCCCACATGACCTTCCGCGAGTTGATCATCTAATCCCACAGGGCATTCCCTTGGCCGCCCAGCCAATTCAGCAAGTGCCTCTTGGACAAGCTGTAGCCGAGGATGGAATTACATCTTCCTCTTTGCTTGAGGAAGAAATTGAAAAGTTCCAATTTGAAGAGGAAGAAACGCGAGTAGAAGCTATTGTTATATCATAGGCCGAGGAAGAAACAGACGAGTCCTCATGCATTCAAACTCCTGCCCCTATAGTAACTTACGTGGAAGACTCTTCAAATAACGAAGCAGAGGAGATGGCTCTAAAACCTAACCAAAGTTTGAGGGAGCTCATGAAGGCGAGGAACAAGGTGCCTTCCCCCCAAGAGGCCAATCAGTCCAAGCCCCTAGTGACCCTCCTCCTCGCCCTCCTCAACTTCCTGCTGATCTCGGGCTAAAGCCCAATCTTGAGCTGAGGAGAGAGATGCAATAAGAGGCTCCTGAGGAAGGCGAGATAGGCCCTCTAAAAGGAAATAAACAGCAGAGGCAATCCTAGGACCAAAGAAGTAGGAGGTCCAACTCTGTTGATAGTCGATAAAATCCTCCTGTGGCTCAAGTGCGCCGTCCATCACGCATATGGTCTTCTAAATTGGAGGTGGACGGTGTCCCCATTGCCTGGGATTCCTCCATTAGGCATTACCATGGGGGGCATACAGGTCATGTTGCCGAGGCCTCAAAGTAGCCCCTCCTCCTTTCAAAAGACATGGAGGCTTACAGCACTTCAATCAACAGGAGCTCTTCCTATCCCTTAAGAGGGATCTGGCCATGGTAAGTGGTTTGATCTATTGCCTTATCTAAACACTTGGCTATTTTCATAAGTTTTTGCTGTGTGTTTTATACTAAAGATAAAATTTTTATTTTGTCACGTAGATTACCCAACAAGTTTATGTGGCTGAGGACTGGGTTAAAGGTGCTCGCAGCGAGGCTAGGGCAGCCTTCGATGCTCGATCCGAGGTCGAGGTAGAGCTAGGCGCCCTAAAAGAAAATCACTCCAAACTGGCCGAGCAAATGAAAAAGGCAGTTAGGGCGAGGGATAGCACTGAAGCAGGCCTGAAGACTACTGAGAAGCAAGCTAAAGATCTATGTAAACAATTGCACTACAATGAAATCAATCTGGCAATAAAGAAGCAACTGGTGACGGAGCTTCGCGAAGAGTTTCAGAAAGCCAGGGAAGCTGTCCAACTGGTTAATGAGGCAGCCGAGGCCAAGAAGCAGGCTGCTTACACGCTTGGGGTGGAGGAGACTCAAACCAGACTTACAAAGGAACTATCCGCTGTATGTAGGGATTACTGCGACATCTCTTGGGGTAAAGCCCTTGATGTTGCTGGGGTCCTTGTAGACTCTAATTTAAGGCGACTTGATAGCATTTACTACGACCTAGAAATTCGCGAGCTCTCAGGTCCTGACTCCTCTCACCCTGAACAAGCCGCCCAAGTATCTGTGCAGTCAAAGGCGGACTAAGTCCCTCCTGCTTCCTTGGAAGTTCCAAAAGACTCCAACCAAGATGGTGGCCAAGGAAAGGAGACTGAAACTCTCAAAGGCAAGAATAAGGGTCAGGATAAGAAGAGAAATTCTTCTAATCCCACAGAGAAAGCCCCAGATACTGTTGCCTCTCAGCCCGGCCAAACTGCTGACCCAGCGGTCTCCAAGACGAAAGTTTAGGCTAGGGGTTTTTTATTATTTTTATATATTTTTTGTTGTTGTGTTTTGTTTTTTTTTTTTTTTTAAAGAAATGTAACACACCTTTGTTATTATCATTGAAGACATTTTTCTTTTGTTTCATACATCATAATATGTGTTATAAGGTTATAAGATTCATTATCAAAGTATGATGACCTTTTGCCATTTTAACGTAAACAAAATCTACTATCATATCCTATGAACAGGCAATACTACAAGTTAATTTAAATTCAATAAGTAGCCCCAGGCATTCAAGCGCAACTTAAAAGTTATATAAATATCTATAAGCATGACATTGTGATGCTAACCCATTCAAATCATTTAGTTTAAGGATTTCAGACATGATTGAATCTTAAGTTTAAACACTTATGAGAACTGCGAATGAGTGTTAACTAACTCAAATCATCTGGTCTGAGGACTTCAAGCATGATTGAATTTAAGTTTAAACACTTAAGAGAACCTCGAATGAGTGTTAACTAACTCAAATCATCTGGTCCGAGAACTTCAGGCATGACTGGATTTAAGTTTAAACACTTAAAAGAATCTCGAATGAGTGTTAACTAACCCAAATCATCTAGTCTGAGGACTTCAGACATGATTGGATTTAGGTTTAAACACTTAAAAGAACCTCGAATAACTAATCCAAATCATCTGGTCCGAGAATTTCAGGCATGATTGAATTTAAGTTTAAACACTTAAGAGAACTTCGAATAACTAATCCAAATCATCTGGTCCGAGGATTTCAGGCATGATTGAATTTAAGTTTAAACACTTAAGAGAACCTCGAATGAGTGTTAACTAACTCAAATCATCTGGTCCGAGGACTTCAGGCATGACTGGATTTAAGTTTAAACACTTAAGAGAACCTTGAATGAGTGTTAACTAACTCAAATCATCTGCTTCGAAGACTTCAACCATGATTGGATTTAAGTTTAAACACTTATGAAAACCTCGAATGAGTGTTAACTAACCCAAATCATCTGGTCTGAGGACTTCAGGCATGATTGGATTTAAGTTTAAACACTTATGAGAATTGCGAATGAGTGTTAACTAATCCAAATCATCTGGTCCGAGGACTTCAGGCATGATTGAGTTTAAGTTTAAACACTTAAGAGAACCTCGAATGAGTGTTAACTAACCAAAATCATATGGTCCGAGGACTTCAACTATGATTGGATTTAAGTTTAAACACTTATGAGAACTGTAAATAAGTGTTAACTAACCCAAATTATCTGGTCCGAGGATTTCAGGCATGATTGGATTTAAGTTTAAACACTTAAGAGAATCTCGAATGAGTGTTAATTAACTCAAATCATATGGTTCGAGGACTTCAGGCATGATTGGATTTAATTTTAAACACTTAAGAGAACTAAAAAGTAAAAAAATATAAACTTCTTATGTAATGAACAAATAAATTGATCATGAAAATATTTATTAATAGTAATACCTCTTTAGGTTGTTTACATTCCAAGGACGTGGTATTACATGCTCGTCCAAATCTTCTAGAAAATATGCTCTAATGCCAGCTTCTGAGGTGATGCGGTAGGGTCCTTCCCAATTTGGTCCTAATTTTCCCCAAGCTGGATTCTTTGCAGCGCCCATAACTTTACGTAACACCAGATCACCAGGAGTTAAAGGTCTCAATTTTACATTAGCATCATAACCTTGCTTCAGTTTTTGCTGATAGTAGGCCAATTGGATCATAGCATTTTCCCTCTTCTCTTCAATCAAGTCCAAACTCTTTTTTAGTTGCTCATCATTGTCACTTGGATTGAATGAACTGATTCTCGACGTTGGGAAGCCAGTTTCCAAAGGGATAACATCCTTAGCTCCATAAGTCATCAAAAATGGGGTCTCTCCAGTAGACCTACGAGGTGTAGTTCTATACATCCAGAGCACATGTGGTAATTCTTCAACCCATTTTCCTTTTGCATCATCTAGCCATTTCTTCATCCTGTTTACTATGACTTTATTAACAGCTTCTGCTTGTCCGTTTCCTTGAGAATATGTAGGAGCAGAATACCTATTCGTAATCCCCAACTCACCACAGTATCTTCTAAACATTTTGCTGTCAAACTGAAGGCCGTTATCCGAGATGAGCACATGAAGAACCCCAAACCGAGTGACAATGTTTTTCCAAACGAATCTTTTCGCATCCACGTCCCTAATGTTAGCTAGAGGTTCTGCTTCAACTCACTTTGTAAAATAATCTGTACCGACCAGGAGATATTTCTTATTTCCCACTGGTTTGGAGAATGGTCCTACAATGTCTAAGCCCCATTAAGCAAATGGCCATGGGCTGGATAACGGATTAAGAATTCCTCCTGGTTGGTGTATGCTTGGCGCAAACCGTTGGCATTGGTCGCACTTCCTAACGTATTCCTAAGCCTCTCTTTGCATATTTGGCCACTGATAGCCTTGGGTAATAGCTCTATGTGCTAGGGACCTACCACCAGTATGACTTCCGCAGATTCCTTCATGCAACTCTTCTAGAAGTAATTCGGTCAACTCATGATGAACACATAACAAATAAGGTCCTGAAAAGGAACGTTTGTATAGTTTCTGGTTCTCGGATAACCAGTACCTAGTGGCCTTCCTTCGTACTTTGTCAGCTTCTATCCTTTTTTCAGGCAAAGTATCCTCTTTCAAGAATTGCATTATGGAGTCCATCCAACTCGGCCCTGCTCTAATTTGATGGATTTGAGCTGTCTCTCTTCTTGTCTCTATGGTTTGTACAAGTCCTCAACAAGGATAACTCGAGGCAAATCTTGCGCCGAGGAAGTTGCAAGCATAGCTAAAGAATCAACATATGCATTACCATTTCTGGGGATATGTAGCAAGTCAAAAGAATCAAACTTTGACCGTAGACATTTAACTTGACTCAGGTACCCCTGCATCCTCTCATCTTTTGCCTCGAATTCCCCTTTTACTTGGCCGACGACGAGCCTTGAGTCCGAGAAAAATTTTACTGATTTTCCACCCATTCTTTGAACCATGACCATTCCCATCAACAAAGCTTCATATTCGGCCTCATTGTTCGTAGCCGAAAAATCCAATTTCAAAGATTTTTCAACACTGATCTTCTCAAGGGATATCAGCACTAGCCCAATCCCTGAGCCCTTCTGATTCGATGCCCCGTTAACATATACTTCCCAGGCTAGAAGGCCATATTGAGATATCGTGCCAACCAATTTTTCATCCATACTTTTTGCTGATTCCAACTCTTCTATTGGGGGTTTGGTGAATTCGGCCACCAGATTTGCGAGAACTTATCCTTTTATGGAGGTACGAGACATGTATTTGATGTCAAAAGCCCCTAGAATTGTACCCCATTTAGCTATCTTTTCTGTGTAATCGGCACTTCGGAGTATAGTTTTAAGCGGGAGCTGGGTAAGAACAACAACTGTATGTGCTTGGAAGTAATGAGGTAGCTTACGTGTGCCAAGCACTACTGCTAGGATAGCTTTCTCCAAGGGCAGGTAACGAACCTCAGCTTCATGTAATGATTTACTCACGTAATAAACTGGCCGTTATACGCCACAATCAACTCGTATCAGTACTAGGCTTACAGCACAAGGGGCCATAGCAATGTAGGCAAAAATGACCTCATCTGGCTCGAGACTAGACATAATAGGTGGCTGAGCTAAATAGTCTTTAAGTTGCTGGAAAGCTATGGCACATTCTTCAGTCCACTCAAAACTTTTCCATTTGTTGATCAACGGGAAGAAGGGTCTACACCTGTCTGCTAATCGAGATATGAATTTGTTCAAAACGGCGGCCATTCCGGTCAATTTCTGCACTTCCTTGAGATTTCGAGGAGATCGCAAGTTGTTAATAGCTTTAATCTGATCGGGGTTAACTTCAATCCCTCTGTGAGTGACCATATAACCCAAGAATTTGCCTGACCCCACGCCGAATGAGCATTTGGAAGCATTTAAGCGCAACTTGTACTTTCTAAGGATTTCAAAGATAGTTCGAAGGTCTCCTAAATGCTCGGAAACCATCTTACTTTTCACCACCATATCATTTATGTAGATTTCGATGTTCTTCCCCAATTGCGACTCAAACATCCTTGTCATCATTCTCTGATATGTGGATCCTGCATTCTTTAAATCAAATGGCATTACTTTGTAATGGTAGTTCCCGATAGGGGTAGCAAAAGCAATCTTCTCCTAATCATCCAAGGCCAGAGTTATCTGATGATAACCTTGGAAGGCATCCAAGAAACTCATCCAAGGATGGCCGACAGTGGCATTTACCAGCTGGTTTATCTTGGGCATAGGAAATGGGTCCTTGGGGCAAGCTTTATTTAAGTCCATGAAATCTAAGCACACTCGCCACTTCCCACTCTTCTTCTTTCCTACTACAGTAATTGCTAGCCATTCAAGATAAAAAACTTCCTTGATAGCACCAGCTTGCTTAAGTCTAGTCATTTCCTTTCGCACTGCTTTGGCGTGTTCTTTGGATGGACACCGAAGGGGCTGCTTCCTAGGTGTGATTAATGGATTAACTTTCAAATGATGACAGATGAATTCTAGATCTACTCTTGGGGCTTCGTAGGCATTTCAAGCAAAGACATCAATGTTCCTTTTAAGGAATTCTATCAACTCTTCTCTCTCTTGATGAGGCAACTGAGATCCAATCTGAAAAAACTTTTTTGGGTCGTCCCCTATAACAACCTTTACTAAATCTTCACACTTTGCATCCTCGGCTGGCTTATCGATGGACAACGCCGAGGATTTTAACTGCTACAACTCCTTTTCTCCATGAACCGAGGACTCAGCTTCGGGTTTATGTTAGATGGCAGCCACCATGCATTGCCTTGCCAAAGCCTGATCTCCTAGTATTTCTTTAATCTGACCCTCAGATGGATATTTAACCTTCTGGTGCAGAGTAGAAGAAACTGCTCCCAAGGTATGAAGCCAAGGTCTGGCAATAATTGCTGTATAGGGAGAGTATGCATCCACGACAATGAAATCTACCTCCACCACCTCTAAACCAGTTTGCACAGGTAATTTGACTTGACCTTTCAGAATAATAATCTTCCCCTCAAAACTCACTAAAGGAGAACTATAGGGCGTTAGATCCTCAGCTTTTAAGCTCAGCCTCTTGTAAAGGTCGGGATACATTATCTCAGCAGCGCTACCTTGATCCACAATTACCCTCTTCACGTCGTAACCCCTAATTTGGAGGGTGATCACTAAGGCATCATCGTGGGATTGAATGGTTCCAATCTTATCTTCATCCGAGAAGCCCATGATCAATGGCAGTTCCACTCTAACCCTCTTCGGATCCTGATTAGTGTATCTTGAAGATAGACGAGCTACAGACATTATCCTAGATGGGCATGATCCTGTTCTGCTTGGTGCAGCGAAGATAACATTAATAGTTCCCAAGAGGGATCTTGAAGGAATATCTCTTTGAGACCCAGAGTTGGCTTGGCTCCCCAGACCACTGGAATGATGTAATAGCTACTTCAATTTGCCCTCTCGGACGAGCTGGTCCAAGTGATCCCACAAACTCCTACAATCCTCTGTGGTATGCCCATGATCCTGATGGTATTGGCAATAGAGGTTATGGTTACGCTTTTCGGGGTTTTCCATCATCTTATTTGGTCGTTTAAAGAATGGTTCCTTTTTAATCTTCTCTAATACTTGATGCACTGGCTCTCGGAACACCGTACTGACGACCCGAGTACTATTAGACCCTGATTGATCCGCATAATCCCTTCTCACCCGGTTATTATTGTATCGATTTAACCTGAAATTCCTCATTTTCTGAGGGATAACCTTAGCTTTCCCTTTTCCCTGTTGTTTATCGTCTTCAATCCTCTTGTACTTATCAACTTGGTACATTAGTTGGCGTAGATTGGTAACGGGCTTACCTGTCAGAGATTTCTTCAAACCGTGTTCGGATGGGAGACCAACCTTGAAAGTTTTAATAGCACCCTCATCAAAATCGCCATCAATCTCGTTAAACATCTCCCAGTACCTTTCATAATATGCCTTTACAGACTCTCCTTCTCTCATTGACATGGACAACAAGGAATCTAGATGTTGAAGAACCCTACTGCATGTAATGAATCGGGAATAGAATGATTGAGTGAGCTTTTTGAAGGAACTAATAGAGTTTGTCTTTAGCCCATCAAACCATCTCATCGGCATCGGTCCCAAACTAGATGGAAATACCCTACACAATAAATCATCGACCTGAGAATGAATAGCCATCTTTTGTTTGAACTAACTTACGTGCTCTACAGGATCCGTCCGACCATTGTATATGGTGAACGTTGACTGATGGAAACGCCTAGGAAGTTTCGCCTTTTCTATCCCTCGTGTGAAGGACGATTTAGAAATTTGGCTCAAGGCCTTTTTCATAACATCAGTTCCTACTCCCTTGCGAGAGGGACTCCGGCATTTTCTTTTGTGAAAATGCTCTTCCTCACAAGAGAAAGACTCGCTGGGTGGAGTTCTAGACCGTTGTCTGTATATAGTGTCTTCTTCATCATTGGAAGAGAGTTCAGAGCTGGAAGGGGACCGCTTCTGTTTTGCCCGACAGAGTTGCTTTTTCAAATCATTGATCTCTCGTTGCATGGCTTTTTCATCACCTTACTCATGAGTTGTATGACAATTCCTTTGAAAACCGCTATGGACTATGTAGAGACTATTTTCTTGATGATTTTCCAAATCCTTTTGATGCTCAAGATTGAGGAATTCATCTTGTTGACGAACGTTAGCAGATTCCGCCTAATGCGGGCTTGTTTCATGTGGACCTGACCCTGCCATAACCGTTATACTACATTGAAGCACAAGTACTTCCCATAGACAGCGCCAATTATAGGGTCACAGTTTGTAGCCTAAACACAGGAGAGTTAGGTTAGAAGCCCAGTGAGCCCAATACAATAAATTTGTAGAGAGTGGGTGAAAGAACTGGGCTTTTAGCGGATTCACTAACGGTTAGCTAAGATTTCAAGTGTAACCGAGCATGAAACTACACATAATTATGGATGAAATGTACGTCTAAAGAGATGGGTTAGTAATCAAATCACTATTTCTGAAAGATAGTTCAACACTGTACTACAGCAGTTCTTTTTCTATTCTTCTTCACTATATTTTTCATATCCCCACCTTATGGAGGATCTTTTACATTATATACACTTGTTTAGGTCATCTCCATCGTACACTTGTTCATCATTTAAACCTATACTCGAGTATATGTTTTATCAAGCATCTTCCCTAGCTCTCTGTGAATGGTAGTGGTTAAGACTACACTGTTCAGAGGTCCTCTCCACATAAATGCGGCCAGAAAAGTTGCTGCAGTGCATTTAATACGGTGGTAGCATCTTTTTCCTTAGATATTTCTGTATTCTTATCCTCTCCGTATGTATTTCTGTATTCTTATCCTCTCCGTATGTGCCTGAAGTTTATCCTCATCGTTGAAGGCTCTTGGGAGGTCACCCAAGTCACCCGGGTGCTTGCTTGATTGATATTCGTCCGATCCGAGGAAGGTAACCTTCTCGGACCTCAGCCCTCCACTCTTTCCTTACGCAACTATCTATTCTGGGGCCTCCCCAGTCATTTACTCCTCCTCGGATGCATCCCTATTAGCAAATAGGGCTTAAGGCCGAATGCACAAATTTGAGCTTTTACCCCCACAAAAATCATATGAGGTTCTTAATCTCAAAAGGGTTGTCTTATCTCCAACAAAAACTTATTATTTTATCATGATTTACATTCTAAAAGGACTACACTTTCTTATCATTATCCTTTCCATATCATTAATTTATCTTATCTTATCTTTTTTTTTTCTTTTCTTTTATTTGGCCAGTTTGATGGATGTTTAAATATTTTCTCTAATTAATGAATATTTTTTAATTTATAGGAATGATATATATTGATTTGTCTTTTTTTTTTTTTTTTATTTTTTTTTTTTTTGTGGTGGTTATTGGGTTTGACCCATTATTTTATTGTATGTGTTCTAAGTGGTGCCCTCTCTTCCTCATATTATTTTTGTTTATTGTTTTTCTTAAATTTAAGCCTTACTCTCTATTTTTTTTTGTATTTTTTTTTTAGGTTGACGTATCAACAATTTGGTTAGATTGCATAGCAAACACATTGAATGAATTCGGGTGAGCGAAGTGGTAGTCAATCTATCAAATAGTTGTTAAAAAAACATTTTTTTGTAAATATCCTACGTTATGAAATTTAATATTGTTCTTTTTTGTGCCTTTCATTGCACATTTGATGATTTTGTAAGCAATTGTTATATATACAAATTTGCTAAAGCAAGAATGATACTGGAGAACTTATCTTTAAAGATAAAATTTTAAAATTATGGTGAAAATTACATCTAACTAATAGACTAACTTTTAAGGGTAAAAACCTACACCCTTAAATATATCTTATATTTGATAGTTTAAAATGTTACTTCATTTTAAATTTTAAAATTTTAAAAATTGGTAAAATTTAATCTAATCCAAAATAACTTACCAAAAGACAAAAAGACTCCAAACAAACCATGTCTTTTGAATTTGCACCAAGTGTTACGTGTCCTCAATTAATAAATTTGCATCAATGTTTTTTTTTTTTTTTGAGGGTGGTGAGTCCTTTAACGTTGGTTTCCTATTTTTTTGCAACTTCAAGCAAAAATAAATAAATAAATCCATCAACGTTGGTTTCCTTTTTTTTTTTTTTTTGCAACTTCAAGCCCAAAAAAAAAAAAATCATCAACGTTGGTTTCCAATTTTTTTTGCAACTTCGAGCAAAAAAAAAAATCCATCAACATTGGTTTCCTATTTTTTTGCAACTTCAAGCCAAAAAAAAAAAAAACCCATCAACGTTGGTTTCCTATTTTAGATATTTTAATAATAGTAGCCTCTGAACACGCGCGTGAGCTCTTCTATTTTTTGGGTAATGGTTAATTTAGAACATTTATTATAATTTGGGAAAATTACATTTTCCAATCAAAAAAAAAAAAAAAAAAAAAAACCTAGAGGTGTGATGATTATTATGCGTTAACAGGTGAAATAATTTTTCATCACACCCCTATGTTTTTTTTTTTTTTTTTTTTTTGATTAGAAAATATAATTATCCCAAATTATAATAAATGCTTTAAATTAACCCTTATCCAAAAAATAGAAGAGCCTCTGAACACGCGTTCAGCATGTGCTCAGAGGCTAGTGTTGTTTAAATATTATGAAAATACATGTTGTATTATTTAAACAATACAATTAAATAAGCCCTTATACTCACGGGTAGAAATCATGATTTCAATTACTTTTGGGAGTGTGTAAAACTATATAAAATAAAACTGTTTCTGTGTAACAAGTTTAAGACAGCTAAGCAAATAACGACCTCCTATGTGTCATGTTCCTTTTAGGTACCACCGGTTCTGTGGGCCATACTCAGCAAATAAAGACCGCTCATTCCCCTTAATGAATCCTAGACGACCATAAACAAATAAACGAACCCAGGTCTTCCCTCAAAGTCCTCTTTCTCTCTCTCTCTGAAAACCAGTTCTAGAGGAAGGAAGAACTGCTATCGATAATGCACCCAATAAAAGTGTATGCAGTATGCTGTTGTTATTGTTGTTCCTTTCTTTTATGATTTTTTAATTTTTTAATTTAGTAAATTGTGCTTATGATTTGGTCGTGTTGTATGCTGGTTTTTTCCTTTTCTTTTGTATCTGGGATTGAGTTTACCTTTTTAGTTTTTTTATTCATTTTTCTTTCTTTGTTAATGCAGAGATCCAACAAGTAGAACATACCAGCGTTAAGACAAACTCAGTCAAGGAAATAATGGAAACTGAAATCCAACAAGTTGACCAAAACAGTGAGGCAGACCCAGTCAAGGGAAAAGAAGTTACAACAAAGAGAGGAACAACGCCCCCACTTAATTTCCTGGCGATCTTGAATGATGCAAACAAATTGATCGACGCGTCTTCCCCTGACGAGCTGTGTGATAAGCTCTATGCTGGAGTGTTCTTAGAGCCAAATGCACTGGCAAGTTCCCCATCGCTTTCCTCCGATCTTATATAAATAGATAGAACATTGTCATATATTCAGTACATATTTCAAAATCCAAAACGATGCACCTATATATAATAGTACGTATATATATAAATATTAGGATAAATTGCAAAGTACACCTTAAAATTTTGAGAAATTTACACCTTAAAATTTGAGAATTTTAATTTTACATCATGAAATTTGGTTCCGTCAACAAAAACGCACTCTCGGTTAATTTTGGTTGTTAAGTGATACATTAACACATTGACGTGTTTATTTTATTTTTTTGCCAAATCATCCATATCAAAATGGTACCATTTCGCCCAAGAAGAAACACAAAACACAATCAAACTTATGACACTGTTTCACATCACAATTCCCAAACTCAATCACAGCAAACTCAATAGTCTACCTAAATCAACTTGTATTTGTATTTTATGTTTTATAAATCTTGAAAAATTGTCTTCAAATTTTTGATATCAAGATCATTTTGTTGCATTTCTTTTCTACATATTAGAATATTATTGGATTATTTTAGAATATATGCTTAAGGGTCTGTTTGAAATCCGTTTATTTTGTTGAAATTGAAAACTTTTTGCTGAAAATACTTTAGATAAAAGTAAAAGTTAACTGAAATAATATAGCAGGACCCATGAATAGTATCAAAAAGTACAGTGGGACCCATGAATAGTAGCAAAAATAAGCTGAATAGTAAAATAAATTGACAAAATTAATCATGCCAAATGGACACTAATTTAGTTTGATTGTCAAGCCTTGATTATCTCCTTTTATGTTTTATGATTACCTCTGGTGCATTGATCTAGATTTGTTAGTCACCGCCTCCATTCCAAGATCCTCTTGGTGAGACGTGGGGTTTGATAAGCCCTGCCTCCTTGGCCATTTGGACTGAATTGGGGGAAATAATGACCATTGCATTGTCTTCATTCTTTGAGTTCGCACTCTCAAATAAGGTTGTAAACGAGCTAAGATTTGTTGAGTATTTAATGTTCAAGTTCGGCTTGACAACAAATGTAAAATGTTCAATATTGGCTTGAGCTTGAATCAACACTACAAACAATATTTGAGCTTGAGCTCGACTTGGCTTGGTTTAATTTATTAGTTAAGCTAAGTTTGAGCTCAAACTTAAGCTCAATATCAAGCTCTTGAACTTGAAATTCAACATAAGTACATTATCAAACCCATATTAAGCATATCATAAACCCCATTTGGTTTGGACGATCTCAATTCCTAATTGATTAAAGACTTGGTAATATATGAGTTTATTTTTCAGGCACATATCAAACTTATTACCAAGCCCTTATACCAGCCTCAGTTCGACTTGTTTTTTTATATCAAGCCCTATTGTTCATGAGCCTATTTGTGAACAATTTTCTTAATTTGGGCTTGGCTTGTTTAATAAACAACTCTAAATTAAAGCTCAAACTTGACTTGTTTATAAACAAACAAGCACAAACAAGTTTTTTATTGAGTCAAGCTCGAGCTGTTTATTATCGACTTAGTTCATTTATAGCCCTTAGTAGTAAGCATTTTGAAAATTGCCCTTATTAGCACTTCTTTTTGCACTCCTTTTGCTCTGGCTAAAACTTTCAAAGAGGTTTTCTTCTTTTGCCAATCTGCTTTGCTCAATTAGCCTTTCTTGCAGCTCTTTGGATGGATGTATTAAGTTTAGATCTATAGGACTAAAGGGCACTTGGTAATCTAGGTTAGGGTTAAACAAAGGTGAACATGGGCTTCCTAAATTGGATTTGGTATTTTTTGGGTTGACTAGTGTAAGGTTCATGTGTTTTGGTATTGTCAAACCATGCCAAATTATTTGTCTTTTATTGAGTTTTGATGTGTCTTAAAGTTGTAATTGAAGATCAAGTTGAAGACACAAAATTTACTCAAGAAAAGCTCAAGAAAAGTGCATTTTTAGCATGTACCTCGATACTTTCTTGATTTATCGGAACCCTCCTCAATTCCTCCTCGATCTATCGAGAATCCTTCTGCCTCCTCAATAGCTAGCTCGATACCTCAACTCATCAAAGGTCTCATCCTCTTCTATCCTTATTTCTTCAAATTTACTAGTGAGTCTTTGAAACTTAATAGTCTAGACTGTCTAGTACCTTCATAGTTGGTATCAAGAATGATCCATGCTTTAAAACTAGTTTGTTTCATTAGTTTTCCTGGGTCATCATATCTTGCGTTATGTACTATTCCATTTTGCATGATTTTGATGTTTGATTGTTTAACCAAGGACTATTCATAATAAATATAATTAACAACTTTACTTTAGAACTTGTTAATTTTATCAACTAGGGTTTAAATTTCCCAACAACTAGTATAGGAAACAAGGAGGGCCTTTTCCTATTGGGTTTGTTGGTTTTGTTGTAGTTATGGTCTTGTAGGAATAGTGAGGTGCTGGTTTGGGCTTTAGTATTTAAACTTGGGTCATGTTATCGGGTACCTTAAAAAAATTGTTAATAAATCATTTTAGAAAAAATTTGAATCTACTTTCATGAGAAATATAAAAAGCCGTAAAAAAATAAATTATTGCTTTTCTTTTCCTATGAAATGCTTCAAAAACTATTTCTTAAATTAATGGCCTCAGGGCATCCGTTAACTTTTCGTTTTAAAGTTTATGGGTCCTTAGTAACATTTGGGTTATTTTTTAGTAAATTTAAACTGGTTTATTTAATAATTTCTTGTCAATTCTACTCTACCCCATCTCAAACAAACTAGAATTCAAGTTGGAAATCAACAAACTTGCAACCAATTGGTTATAAATTTCATTGGTCAAAGGGATCATGACATCATCCACCCATACGCTTTTTCCAGATAAGACGGTTTTGAGTCCTGACTCCTCTCCACCTCCAGCCTCACCCATAGCACTTTCGCCTCCACTCTCATTTCCATCAAACATCATATCAGTTCAACACTTTCCTTATTTCCATGTGTATGTAATACACGTGTCAAAGAAATAATGAAATAATTTGTGATTTCAGAACCACTCTTTTCCATAGCTTCCTGCTGTTCCACCAAGGCATTCCAGCTATTAATTGTAGATTGGACTTCATTTGGAGCTGAACTCGAACCTTCCATGGGATTACCTTGTTCACCTAAGCATACATCACGATCTGAATTATATAATTTCCTCCATATTCATCCTAAGTCGAAATTCATTTTTGTCCTTTAACTAGCTTCCAAACCATCTGAATTTAACTCCCTCTTTTAATAGTAACTGGGTGTTCTTATTAGAAGGTCCAGACCATAGATGAGTCAAGCACCTTGTTTGTTTTTAGACCCCTTAAAACACAACTGAATTAATCTAGTAAATTAGCCAAGTGATTACTTAGTTCAAATTTCAGATCTAGGTTAACACAATCATATAATCATATCAATGTAAAGTGCGGAATATAAAGAACACAAAGATATGATGATCCAGGAAACTACACCGGTAAGAACCTGGGGAGGACTTAACCTAGCTATCTTCAAGGTAAACCTGAATTCACTATGAAAGAATCGAAATTTTACAATAGCGACTTAGACCACTAACATCTTATTGCTTCCCACCAGTAGAAAACTTACTAACACGACCACGTGCAAGTTCCGAGACCACAGACTCCTTCTTTCTTGGATTCTCCAGCAAATACAAGCACACCCGCTTGTGTTTCTTTAAGCTCTTTAGTGCAGTAACTAAATGATCATCAAGCTCTCAATGAAATCTCCTTCTTGATAATCCTAAGCATGTGTGAAGGCAACTACCTCTAGATCTTACAAGAGATTCACACACACAGCAAATAAAGCAACCTAAAAAACATGGCTAGGGTTTCCCTTTTATACCTAGGGCAAAACATAAAACCCTACACGTCATATGAGTTTAGGGCTGAGTTGGAAAATTCTGCAGAAAAGCATTCTGCCTGACTTTTGATCGATCGAGTCTAATTCTCGATTGATCGAGCCAGTCAGAATTGCACACTCAATTCTGTAGTTAACTCGATTCCAACTTTACATAAAAGACGTATACTTTGAGCAAGTATAAACAAAACTAACATCTGTTTTGATCATGGTTTGCCAACAATACAAATTAGAGTTCTAATACATAAGTTCATAATTACTTAGAACCTAACACACCTGAACTGGAACCATCAAAGAACAGAGTCTTAGAACAAGTTGCTTCTGCATCTACATAAACAACAGTAGTTTGGCATTTGGTTTGTAAAGCTACTTGTAGTTTTAGGCTTAGTGATTAGTAGGTTAGTTATATTCATAGACACATGTCAATAGTTGATTAGGTATTTTCATAACTGAGTTTTGGAGGGAAACCAGTATAATTTGGGAAATTAGTTTAGGGAGTTAGTTACATTTATCTTGTATGAATATCTCCGTGTACATTCAATTTTCTAATTAATGCAAAGTATTCATTCATCAAACTTTCATGTGGTATCAGAGCTCTCTGAATTCTTCTTAGATATTTTCTCTCTTTCACCTTGAAAATTCTTCTCTAAGTTTGAAGGTCCTTCAATGGCGACAACTTTTGATTCAGTCATCACCATTGATGAATCACACCCTTTCTTTTTGCACTATGGAGGAAATCTAGGTGCAATTTTAGTTGCTTAGCCCCTAGTCAATGATAATTACCCTACTTGGGCCAAATCAACGAAGAGAGCATTAGGTGCAAAAAGCAAGTTAGGGTTTATTGATGGAAGTCTTTCATTGACTCCTGCCATGGCGAAAGTTCCACCACTCGTTCAAGCTTGGACCAAGTGCAATAACATGGTTGTATCTTGGATATTGAATTGTGTTTCTCCAAAGATTCTTGCAAGTGTTGTCTACAAGAACACAACTTTGGAAGTCTGGAACGATCTTAAGATCAAATTTTCTCAGAAGAATGGACCAAGACTCTTTCAATTTTAGAAAGATCTAGCAACAATTTCTCAGGGAGATCTTTCTATTACAGACCATTTCACTCAATTGAAGGTTCTATGGGATAAGATTAAGAATTACAGAGCTCTTCCATGTTGTACTTGTGGTTCTTGCATTTGTTCAATCAATGAGAAGTTAACACAGTATCAGTTACAAGACTCAGTGATGCAATTCCTTTTGGGACTCAATGAGTCATATAGTTAGATTCAAGGATGTTGGGTTAAGATAATTTAACCCTGGTTAATTAATTCAATTACCCAAGTTGATTAATTAGTTTAATTGCATGCAAATTGTGAAGGCACCAACAAATCACCAAAAATACTAAGTGCAGCAGAAAATAAATTAGACACGGTGATTTGTTAACAAATGGGGAAGACCTCGCAAGGCAAAAACCTCACTAGGTGATTTTAAGGCCACCACTCCCAAGAATCCACTAATTAACAATCAAGCGGTTACAAGTATAAGGAATCTTACCAACTATCCTAGCCTATCCCGAAATAACAACTGTACGTGCAAGTTAGATTTGAGCTTATTTATGATAATGAAATAAGTTATCTAATAGTACATTTACATGAGAAAGCTCGATAAGATGCAAGCTTTCGCATGACACTCGAGAAAACAAAGAAAGTGAAGGTAGGACATGAAAAAGATGCACATTTAGAAAAGAAGAAGAAGAAGCTAACTATCAAGACACCATAGAATGTACGTGGAAAACCCTAGAGAAGGGATAAAAAACCATGATTTGAGAAAGAACACAACATTCTTGCTTGGCTTAGCTTCCATTATGTATCAGAAAGAGATTAGTTTACAATGGAGTTGCCTTTTTCTTCCTACGAACTCTCCACTTTCATCTCAAAATATCTAGTTGGGTTCTTACCCTAGAAGTTCAGCTTCATGTTCCTTTTATACTCTAAGGAACATGGCTGAGTACAAGGATAGGTGCCAAGTTGTTACAGTCTCTCTCTAAAGATATTTTTATAGCTGTGAAGTTATCTACTGATTAAGGGATAAGGATGGCGCCAACTTGGCACTAGGACCCGTAGGTAGGTAGCTTTGCCACTGTTTGGAAGATAAGTCTTGGTCATCAAGAGGGATATCAGGATTACTGTGATTAGTACACATGTCTCCAAGGTGACTCACCATGCATTCAACCAATAAGAGATGTCCCCATAACCTTCAGCTTTGAAAAGTCACTATGTCCCTTTTTGGTAATGCTTGAGAACCGTATCAGGTGTAAATCTTACTTCCTTCCCAAGGCAGTCACACCTTTGGCACTAACCAAGACAAAACCTCTTAGCCATCAATTGCTCTCCCTTATCTCACTGCTGCTCCACATGTAAAGTCTAGATTTAACCACTTATGCACTCTCTCATGCCTTAGTGGTGTTATTAACATTAGCCCCCAAATTGTCAATGGCATTTAATGGCAAAGGCCTTTGATAGTCACATTGGTTCAGGCATTGACACTCAATAATCATGCCTTGTGACATTCAAAATGGACACGTGGCTCAAAATGGTGCTCCTAGCTATTTTGGCGCCTTTTCGTTACTTGCATTTTGGCAGATAGACATTACTCCTCATAAATGTCATGTTCCTTCACTTAACTGCAGTTGAAGATTTAAATAAGGAATGTTTCTTCTTCAATCTTCATTCATTTTATTTCTTCCAAACCTTAACCTCCACAAAAAAAATGTCAAACTCTTCCTCCAACGGTTCTAACTCCTCATAGCACTCCTTAAGTTCTCTTGGGAGTGTTTCAAGTGAACACACTCCTTCCCCACCACCAAGTCCCATGCACCCCCCTCTCCTTTTTCCCATTCACCCCTTGCCTCCTCAAGTCTTTATTCTTGAGGAAGTTGCTTCCTTCAACAGGAGTGATGAGGAAGGGGAGGACTCTAAAGACCTTCGATTAAAGGCTGAAGAGGAAGCTAAAGGTGCAGCGACTACTGCATTCTTGGATGCACCTACCCATTGTAGGAGGAGGTGAAGGCTTGGTCGTTCAAGTTCAGAGTCCAGCGCTTCAGGGCTCTTTAGCTCCTAGGAGGCAGACTCTTCAAATAACTCTTCTAAGGGCTCCTTTGATGACTCTGACTCGAGAGATGATGAAGGTGAGGAGAAGGAAGAAAAGGATGATGATGAAGAGGAGATGGAGTACTTGGCTCCAGATTATCCCCAAGAAGACTCTGGGGATGATAGATGCCTATGTGCCAAGGTCTCCTTGAGTTGTTTGTTGCTGAACTTGCTACTTTTCTTTTTTATTTATTTATTACCTCTTTTTTTTTTTTTTTTTTTTTTAAGTTAATTTTGTTTAGCCAGTTATGGCTTAAGTTGTAAAACTTTCTTTTTCTTATTTTGACTATAGATTTTTGTGTTCTTTTGTTATTAGGAAAGAGGTGATAGGCCAAAAGGGCCAAATCATGTAAATCCCTCTTTTTTGTTTTGTTTAAAAAAGAAAAAGAAAAAAAAGCCCTTTTAAACACAATAGTATGTAAAAGAAAGAAAGTTATTTACCATATGTTTATTGTTCTTCTTTTGTGTTGAGTTGTATGTTTATTTTACAATGCATTAAAATCATGCACAACATGCAAAAATAAACATATCACTTAATAAATTGTGAAATGCAATGAATTAAATCATACCAGTTAATGAAGGATTCCGCCTTTGCCGTTGGACTATAAAGGCGGTTTTCTTGATTTTAGCACCATTAACTGCCATTTTTTGTCAGAAATTTAGTTTCTTCCCCGTGTTGACAAGTGCCAATTTTGAAAAGATGTCTCCTATTTTGAACCAATTTCTTTTGGAGGGAAACATTGACTTCTCAAAGTATAAAAGGAAAACAAATATTTCATCCCTTATTTTTCTCCTTTTTCCCTTATCTTTTCTTCTTCTTCTTTAACCCGAAACCCAAAACTCTTCTCACAGATCAAACCATGGGTGTAAAACGTGGTCTTCGATCTAGCTCGGCCAAATTTGCGAATTCTTCTGCCTCGAAAGGTAACAAACCTCTTCTTGAAGGGGATGAAAATCCTTCCATAGAAGAACAGTGGATCATACCTCCCTTCTTTGAAGATTACCTATTTGACAAAAGTCTCGACCGAGACTCTACCCTTTGTTCCAAAGACCCTTCCAAAACAACATTTGGGGAACCTGATGATCTTTTGACCATGGACCTAGAATTGAAACACATTCCAAGGCTAGGCACTTGTAGGAGAGATTTTTCTCCTACCATAGATGTGGTCTTCAAGTCTCACACTTCAATTTCTAGAGGTTGGAAAAGTTGGTGTCGAAGGGTGTTTGCTCATCCTCCCTTTATGGACATCTTGCAGAGAGTAAAGTTTGTAGAAACCAATCTTGTATTCTCCAATTTAGAGATTAGCAAGGACAGTGAAAGCCTACTTTCTCTTCTGTACTGATGGAACTCTGTTAGTCACACATTCTTCATAGGGTGTCAAGAAATCTCTATATCTCTGGAAGATGTCTATGAGATATTGAGACTTCCCCTGTTCGGAGATGGTGAGGTAGTCAACATTTCTCTATCCTTTGATGAATCCAAGGCTGTGAAGTTCCTTGAAGATGCAGTAGAAAAAACTTTGAAGAAACCAGTTCTAAAAACGACAAGGAGAGAAAAGGCCCCCAACGAGGAAGTACCAGAAGATGCTAGTGTTGGCGGAGACAAAGGCTCCAGAGCCAACTTCTGGGGATGGATCAGATATTTCTAAAGGGAATATGCTGATGGCATGGATGAGGAAGCCAATGGAGACTCCCTGAAGGAAGGCACTGACTTTGTTGTTGGAGAAGGTAATTCTAGTTCTTATGAACTTGAAGCCTTTATTGCCTTTTTGCTTTCCCGCCATTTGTTTGAGGGATAGCCACATGAAAAGATTCTTAGTAGGCACTTCCCTTTAGCTATCAAACTAGCTAGAGGACAATCTTTCCCCTTTGTCCCATATTTTTTAGGAACTTGTACTCTAACCTAGATCATTTACTCTTGACTTGCAACGTTTATGGGGTAGATTTCAAGTTGAAACTTTCATACTCGTTGCATTTTTACAAATATGGTTATGGGACCACTTTAGGAATTATTCTCCTATCCCTAGAGTGTTAAACTCTTATAAAACCAATCTGCCATCACCCCAAAGTTTGCCACACTCCTGGCTTTGGAATAAAGTAGCAGTATCTTCCAACAGTTTTCTTAGCAAGGTGTTAGATGACCTAACTGACTGGACAACTAGACCTTATTCTGCTTTGAAGGGTGGTCTTCCTCCATTGTTCACTTCCTTAGAAAGCACTCTTTTTCTCGTTACAGAGATACCCTTTGGTTTGAGGAAGAACTTTCTTTTGTTGCTTGTGCTTTTCCTTCTCATTTTTAGGCTTGTTTTCAAGATGAGTATGCGACTCAAACCTATAACCCCCAAAGATTTGCCCGCCAACTTGGTTGTGACCAAGGCATCTTGGGACATCTCTCTATCTCAGCTTTGCCTGCCATGGTGGCTTCTTTAGCCTTTAAAAAGGAAAATATTATCAAGATATTAGTATCAAGCCTTGAAATCCCCTTCACTTCCCCCTACCAGAAATGGACTGCCTTCCCCCAAGTTCAAGTCATGGTGGTTAGACATTAGAGAACATGTTAGGAATTTTGGGGAGAGTGGTGCCCAATGAGTGGATGTCTTTTAGGGAGATTTGACTTTGAAGCCCCTTTCAAAAGCCAAACCTTCAAGCACCAAGAGAGAGAAGAATGTGAAAACCCCTTCTAGTAAGAAGCCAAAGGTATATTCTTTTCTCTATAGTGATTGTTTCTTGTAACCTCTTCTTTTATCCCTGAACTCAAGTAGCGTTTATTCGTTTCTCTATTTTTTACCTTTGATAGGTTACCGGCTTTGTTCCTCAAGCTCGCCCCAATGCTAAAGCCACTTCTTCATACCTAGAGGTTTCTATACAAGAAGTGACCTCTAATGAAGAAACAAAGTCTAACACTAAAAGGGAGGATTCCAATCGAGTGTACACCAAAAATCCTCAAGAGAAAGAAGACTTAAGAAGCTACCTCCAAGGATCAAGAGGGTGAAAGCACTCCGACAGCATCTGATCCATTGCTCTCACTGGTTTCTCCCAATCTCAATGTAATTTGTTCTCTATTACTCTCTAAATATCCCAAAACCATGAGGGATTCTAGCAAGTGGACACTGTCACTTAGAGGCTTTCTCTTACAGCAAATTGGGTTTATCATATCCCAATTGTAGTTAAAGGGTAAAGAGGAATGTCTAGCTGTCCCCTTTGACAATTTCCTTTCCACACTGAGTGAGGCTGAGAGTCTAAGTGTCAATGTCAGCTGGTTAAAGAGCTGTGTCATTGCATTGAGGGGACTTAAAGAAGGTAGGACCCTCTATTCATACTTCCTTGTCCCCACTTCATGATTTGAGAGTTAAAGAAAACTCGTGCATTAACAATGCAAAGGAAGCAGAATCAGCGTTATAGGTGCATGTTACCTCAATCACTTAGCTTTAGGAATCAATCAACAAACTTCAAGTGGAATTGTCATCCTAGCAAGAACTAAGTTCTGCCCTTCAGACTCAAATATAAGGTGTTACTACAGAACGTAAATCTCTAAGAGAAGTGATTGAAAGGTTGGAAAGTGAGCTAGGAGCTCTGAGCAATCCAGACTTTTCTCTTGAAAATTTTAGTTTTCTCACAAACATTCTCTAATTTTCAAGTTGTAATAATTTTTTTTTTTTGGTCTTGAAAGGCCATGGGGTTGTACTCTAACTTTTCCATGCCTTATTTTGCCATCTATTTAGACTTTGCATGCATATTATGAATATCATATGAAATAACTTTATATAAGTCTTTGTTTATAAAAGTGTGGGTTTGCAAAAACACATAATCATTTTTGACATGATGGCCCAAAAAAAAAATATTTTTATAGGGATTAAGCATGATATTTCTTAAGGTGAGCTCCATTAATGGGGCTATACACCTTTATACTTGCTTGATCTTTTAGCAAATAACGTCCTGTTACATTTGTCTCCTCTACTATGTATGGTCCTTCCCATTTTGGAGAAAACTTATGCTTGACAGCTCCAGCAACTCCTTGCTCATGCGGAACAGTTTTCCAAACAAGTTCTCCCATTTAAAACTTTCTTTCTTTGACTTGGCCTTTATGCCTAGCTTTCATATTAGCCAGGTAAAGGCAGTTATGAAAGGCGGCGTTATTGCGCATTTCCTCCATGATTTCCAAAGTGTCTTCTCTGGGTATTCTTGCAATCTCTGCCAACTTCACCGCTGGTCTTACTAAATCTATTGGGATAATGGCCTTAGTGCCATAGACCAAAGAAAAGGGTGCAGCTCTTGTAGCTTGTGATTTGGCTGTTATATGAGCCCACAGAGCTATAAGAAGCTCCTCCTTCCACCCCTTGCCATTTTCCTTAGTCATTTTCCCCAATATCTTCAGCTGTCTTTTGTTGAAGGCCTCAACTTGACCATTTCCCTTGGGATAATATGGTGTAGATGTCGTGTGAGAGATGAAGTAACAGTTTGTTAAACAGCACACATCCTTGTTTAGGAATGGTGTGCTATTGTCAGAAATAATTTTGTTAGGCACCCCAAAACGACATATTATATTCTCCCATAAGAAATTAGCCACTGAGCTACTTGTTGCCTTCTTTAGAGCCACAGCTTCTACCCATTTGGTAAATAGCTCAATGGCTACTAGTATCCATATGCATCCTTCAGAGGGGGGTTTATAAGTCCTATAAAATCCAACCCCTAGCTGTGGAATGGATATGGAGCCACGGTAGGATGAAGACTCTGATGGCTGGAGTGTATTTCATCTTCTTGCCTTTGGCATGCTTGACATTTCCTTGCAAAGTCTTGAGCATTTCTTTGCATTGTGGGCCAATAATATTCTTCGTGTAAAGCCATTTGCCACAACTTTCTCCCACCCGGATGTCTTGTTGGTTCTCCTTGATGCGGGTTTGAAAGAACGCCATTAACTTCTTTAGCAAGAATACATACCATCCATCTCTCTTGGAAACTTCTTTTGAGTAATTTCCCATCTACCACTTTAAACCTGGTCACATATTTTTTCAACTTCTCCCTTTGTACAGGATTAGTAGGCAAAATACCTTGTAAAAGGTACCTCATGTATGGTTCCTACCAATCTTCTTCCAACAATTCGCTATTAAGCATTTCTGCTTGATCTGGAGAAGTAATAGAGCAAGTTTTACAACTTCGTTCATCTTCTTTATTATCATTAGCCATCTCTAGCCTATAGAGGCTAGCATCTAGATTTACACCACAAACATCATAGTGCAATTTGTGCAACAATGTCAATCCCTTTCGCCTTGAGACACACTTCATCAACAAGCCTTCTGCTCCCCTAAGAAACAAATCACCATTGATTCTAAGGAAGTCTTTCATGTTTGCTGGTAATTCTAACTCGATACACTTCCCTTGAGCCATTGCCTTTAACAAGGGTTCTCGCCAATCCTGAGGGAAACATAGTGCATTATGTGCTAAACTAGGCTACTTCTTAATTCTGAGTGTCATCTTTTCCTTCTTTAGTACAGACTTGGTGGCTAGAGTGGCTAGCGAATCAGCAAGCTTGTTTTCACCTTTATTGACCACCTTGTACTCTACGAAAGCAAAGTGTTCAATGACTCTTTGTACCGCAGCTCTATAATTTGCCAAGCTAGGATTCTTCACCCCATAAATTCCCTCGACTTGCTTTATCACCATCTCAGAATCACCAAATACCTTCAACCTTTTTATGCCTAATCTTCTGGCAGCTTTTAGCCTTACCAATAAGGCTTCATATTCTGCTTGTTATTAGAACAAGGGAAATGTAGTTTATAAGCAAGCGTATGCTCTTCCCCTGGTAACTTTAGGACTACACTTATCCTTCCTCCTTGAACAGTAGATGACCCGTCAAAATACATCGACCACTCTTGTTCCTTTGTCACCATAATTTCCTGTTGAGGGGGTGAGAAATTACTAATCCCAGGATAATTAACCAGTAGATCAGCCACTGCCTAGCCTTTGATGGCAGTTAGTCGTATGCATTCAATGTTAAGACATGATGTTAGGATGGCCCATTGTGCCATTCTTGCTGATAACTAAGGTCGCGTCAAGAGATACTTCACGGGATTACTCTTAGTCACTAGCTACACACGATGTCCTAAAAAGTAATGATTGAACTTTGTTACAACGAAGGCTAAAGACAAACATACTTTCTCAGCAGTTGAATATCTTAGTTCTGGTCCCTTCATGAGTCGGCTTATACAGTACACCGGCTTCTCCACCCTTTCTTGCTCGAGCTAACAGTGCTCCCAGGGATTCTTCTGTATTTTCTATGTACAATAGTAGCGGTTTTCCAGGTATAGGGGCCACCATGGTGTAGGGATCCGCCAATATCATTTGAATCTTCTTGAATGCTTTCTGACATTAATCACACCACACAAAAGTTACTCCTTTCTTTTTTTGCTCCATAAGAGGCTTTAAAATATCAGTGAGTCCTGGAATAAATCTTCTCAAATAAGAAACTTTTTCCACAAAGCTTCTCAACTCCTTTAGGGTTGTAGGAGGACTGAAAGTAGTTATTGCTTCAGCTTTCGTAGGGTCTAAATCAATTCCCCTATAATGAACAAGAAACCCCAAAAACTTCCCTGAAGATACTCCAAAGGCACACTTGGAAGGATTCATCTTCAAATTATGCTCCCTGCACCTTTCAAAGACTTGTCTCAAGTGCACCAAATGCTCAAAAGGATTTTTCACTTTTACTACAAGATCATCCACGTAATTGTTAACCTGCTTATGCAACATATCTCCAAAGATTAATGACATGGTTCTCTGGTACGTTGCACCTGCATTCTTCAATCCAAAAGGCATCACCCTATGGAAATACTTCCCAAAGGGTATTCTGAAAGTTCTTTAAGGAATCTGCTAAGTTCATAAGGATCTGATTATACCCACTATAACCATCCATAAAAGAGAAACGCTCATGATCGACATTAGGAAGTGGGAATTCATCCTTTGGGCAGGCTTTATTGAGATCCCAAAAATTTACACAGATTCTTATCTGGCCATTCTTCTTCTTTACAGGAACTATATTAGCTAACTAGCTTAGGCATTCAATCTCCTCGATGAATCTTGCCATTAAAAGCTTTTGTATCTCAAGCTTTATCTTTTCTTCCACATCCAAACGATACTTCCTCAGTGGCTGTTTCACAAGCTTAGTATTAGGATCCACCTTTAGCTTGTGCACTACCAAGTTTGGACTCAAACTTGGCATCTCTTGGTAACTCCAAGCAAAGACATCTTTGTACTTCTTTAGAAAAGCTATCAACTTTACTCTCTCATTTTCAAGTAGATTCTTACTAATCTTTACCATTTTCTCACATTTTTCATCTTCACCCAAATTGATTTCAACAAGTTCTTCTTGCACATTCTTGACACCATCATTCATGCACTCAGGAGCTTCTTTCACACACTCCTTAGCTACATGAACTTCCTCTAGCTGTTGTATTGGATTAAGGGAATTAGACTCGCTATCCTCCTCATCCCATTCCTTTAACTGTCAGAATTCATATACCACTTGACCATCAGGCCTAGTGACCCTCCTTATCTTGGAAGGCCTTTTTGTTTCTACCACTTCGCCATCATCTTCTTCTTCTTCTTGCAAAGCAATAGGATTGAAAGGAAGAATCCTGTTCTCACCTTCAGGTTCATATTCTTGATACAAAGTTGCTTCAGCAAAATGAAGCTCTGCTCTATCAAAAGGCATCTTAGTAGCCTCAATGATTACTTGCTTGTTCCTCCAAATGGCCTTCACACATTGATGATATATGGAAGCCACTGCTTTGTGCGCCCTTAACCACGAGCAGCCTAGAATAATGTGGTAGGATGTGTTTCCTTCCATCATGTGCATGAGAGTAGGTGCTTGAATTAGCCTAACCGTAAGGTCCAAAGATACATGCCCAATGGTATTTTATTGAAAAGCTCTTATTCCTACTACCTGCATTGGTTCTGGAATAATTCTTTCTCTCGAAATTCCCAAGGCATCAAAAGTTAGGAGAGGTAGAATATTAGTAAATGCACTAATATCTACCAATGCTCTCTTGATTTGAGATGCTCCCACAAAGGCAGTAACATACAAAGGTTTATCGCCATCAATAGCATGGTTGACTAGATCCTTGTTAGAAAAAGTGACTAAATCATTTGCTTCTTGGTACGCCACTTGCATCAAACTCCCTTCAACAACGGCCACTTCATGGTTCATTTCCATCATCCTAGTCAAGGCTGGGGCTGCTTCTCTTCTAGCCATTGGTCTAAGACATATTCCTTCAAGAAATGAATATATTTTATCTTCCTATTGGATCCTCGCTATCATTTCTTCATCTACCAGTGATGGTAGTGCTGAACTACTGCTAGCCATGTTCTCTGCTTCTTCCTCCATAGGATCCTCACTACCTAGGAAGAAAGTCATTGCCACCTCTAGCCTACGCATTCTTGGGTTAGCTCCCTTCTTAGCTTTGACAAACAAATCTCCCTTGGCTACCCTGTCATGGAAGATGTTTCTTAAAGCATAGCAATCCATAGTATGGTGGTCACATCTCCTGTGATACCTTCAATAAAGTGGACTTTGCTTTTCCTTTTCTGTAGTCTCATGCTTACATTCAGGCAATGTCACTACACCATCTTTCACCCAAACTTCTAGGATGCTATATAACTCTTCAGTGGACATAGTAAAAGGAGGGGGAATACCGTTTCTGTCCCTCTTCTTTCCTTTGGCCACCTTTTTTGGTTCTTCAGTCACAACAACCTCCACTTTCTTATTTTCTCTCCTCTATGTTTGTCTAGGAGTATTCACAGTTTATGAAGTTGATTTTTTGATGGCTTCCTCATAGACATACTTGTCCTTCTTACAACTTCTACAAGTCTTGTAAAACTAGAGATCTGAAGATTCTCTAAATAAGGCCGATATTCATACAACATATCGGCAATACAAACATCCACTAGCTTTTCTTCCTTCACAGGATCATAACACAACAAATAAAGATCCTGAAAACCTGCGAATATACTCTAGCAACCCCTTAGATACCCTTTGCTTTTCATGTTGTAGATTTGACAATGTAAGCCTTTCTTTAAAAGCAAAGAACTTTTTCATGAACTGTGTTGCCAAATCATTCCAACTCAGAATTGACCGTGGTGCAAGGCTAGTATACTAAGTAAAAGCTCAACCTTCCAAGAACTTAAAGAACTCTCTGAACCTTAACTCGTGATCATGAGAGTGAGCTTTCAGCGCGTCTACATACCATCTGATATGCTCTCTAGTGTTCCCTGTTATGCCATCATACTTAAGGAATATAGGAGGTGTGTAATTAGCAGGGTAAGGTTTCCCAGCTATCTCTTTAGGATAAGGAGGTCTGGTATCAACATAAACATTACTTTCCATCTTCTTAGCTTCAAACAAAATAGCATGTATGTCTTTTCTAGTCAAGTAAAGAGACCCTTAAGGTCCTTGAGGGGCCTGAGGTATGGCTGTCTCCTGACGTAAGGACTAAAATTCTGCCTACATAGCAACTTGAAAACGTTGGAGTTCTTTAATAGCAGTCATTATCCCCTTGCTCTCATGATGAGCAGTTCCACCTGATGATTTTGTGCCTTCAAAATGCATGGATATATGGTCTATGCTTGGTTCTAACCGATGGTTCTTACCCACACCAGTCAGTATCCCAATAACCACCATCTTTCTCGGAGGCATGACTAAAATGACTACAACTAGAGATGTAATCAAACACTTTTAAAATGAAAAATAACCAGAGATGCCGGTGGAGTCACCAAAAATGTACGTGCAACTTAGATTTGAGCTTATTTATAAGAGTGAAATAGATTATCTAACAGTACATTTACTTGAGAAAGCTCGATAAGATGCAAGCTTTCACACGACACTCGAGAAAACAAAGAAAATGATGGTAGGACATGAAAAAGACACACATTTAGAGAAGAAGAAGAAGCTAACTATCAAGACAACACAGTATGTATGTGGAAAACCCTAGAGAAGGGATAAAATACCACGATTTGAGCAAGAACACAACATTCTTGCTCGGCTTAGCTTCTATTACGTATCAGAAAGAGATTAGTTTACAATGGAGTTACCATTTTCTTCCTACCAACTCTCCACTTTCATCTCAAAATATCTCTTGCCCTAGAGGTTTAGCTCCATGTTCCTTTTATACTCTAAGGAACATGGCTAAGTACAAGGACAAATGTTAAGTTGTTATAATATCTCACTCAAGATCTTTTTATAGCTGTGAAGTTATTTGCTGACTAAGGGATAAGGATGGCGCTAACGTGGTACTTGGACTGTAGGTAGGTAGCTTTGCCACTGTTTGGGAGACAAGCCTTGGTCATCAAGAGGGACATCAGGAATACTGTGATTGGTACATGTGTCTCCAAGGTGACTTACCATCCATTCAACCAATAAGGGATGTCTTCATAGTCTTCAGCTTTGAAAAGTCATTATGTCCCTTTTTGGTGATGCTTGAGTACTGTGTCAGGTGTAAATCTTACTTCCTTCCGAAAGCAGTCACGCCTTTGGCATTGGCTAGGACAAAATCTCTTAGCCATCAACTACTCTCCCTTATCTCACAGCTACTCCACGTGTAGAGTCCAAATTTAACCACGTATGCACTCTCCTATGCTTTAGTGGTGTCATGTACACCAACCTACAGTTGAACCTTTGCTCTAATACCCAATTGGACTTGATCTTGTAGTAGTCTTCTTTCCTTTGATGCACAAACCTCCAATTTGTGACTAACCCTTTGCATGGATTCTAGTACGTAACTAACTCCAGTAACTTGAACGGATGTTGTTGGCTGTAAAGTTCTTCACTTCATCAACAATGAAGATCAGGAAGCACTTGGTTACAAAACTCTATGGTGTATAAACGCAATAGCTTCACATAGAGAAAATAAGTCTCTTGGACTTTGCATCTGTGTGTGACAACTCTTAAAATAAACCTTATATATGTCTAGGGTTGTGAGAAAAGAAACCCAAAACAAATACACAAGACTAGGCCAAATTTCAGATCTGGAAATTCTAAAATCATAATTCTTGATAGATCAAGCTGCTGTCGAGCTTCATATTAAGTCTCAATAGCAAGCATCTGTCAAGTTATCTATCAAGACTTAATGAATAGTTTTTCTTCACTTGTTTCTTGGACCAATCTTCATGTCTTTAATACATGACTTGAACAACATGTTTGTTGAAGTACTAAACCCTTTTAGGTCTACCTAATTACAAGTAAATTGCATTTTGTCAAAGGATTAGCCAATTACAATAAATTATGATCCTAACAATCTCCCTCTTTAGCAATTCGTGACAGAACCACAAAAAGCAATTATGAGAGAAGTTTAACACAACTATCCCATAATATACAAAAGTACATAAGTCTAACCCTACTATGAACTCTTGAAAAACTTTGCAAAAAGAGAGATCATGATATGGTAGACTTGCAACCTGTTATAACTGAAACACTTAAACAAGAGTCATCAAGACATCAAGTGTGAAACATAGACAAGTTGTATACAAGAAGAAACATGTGCATAAGGATAGAAAAGAAACAACACATGTGAGACAAAAGTGAACAAAGCGTACATCATCTCATATATATATATATATATATCAAAGAATACAATGTATGTAATAAAAGTGGTCACAAGACCATAGTACATGTAATGAGAAAAAAAATACATCAAAACCTCACTATATCCCTCAAAAACACTCTCCCCCTATCTAGTATGCCCTATGCTAGCTCTCCCCCTAACACCTAGACTACTCTCATCTACAAAACTAATCTCCCTTTTTGTCACGAGTGACAAAGGGTGTATCACTGAGAGGTCGTCTTCTCATTATCATACTTAGAGCCAAAAGCATTATCATCATCATCATCTCCACCATCCAAAGAAGAAGACTTTTCAGCATGCTTAGGTGCAGGTGAGGGCGCAAAACCACCAAGGCTAGAGTTAGACTTCTCTCATTGCTAATTCAAGATGAGAGTCAGAAATCCATTGGTCATTCAACTAGAGTTTATGTTAAATGCATTGCTTTGGCAACTAAGGTCTCTAGTGGATCTGGTAGTTCTGGTTATGGTGGAAATTCCTATGGGAATGGCAATTTTGGTGGCAAGGGCAACAAGAATAAGGGCAAAGACAAACCAATGTGCAATCATTGTGGACTTACAGGTCACATTGTGGAAAAGTGCTATGAGCTTCAAGGATATCCTTCTGGCTATAAGGCTAAAGGAAAGAATCCAATGGCTAATCAGGTTGGAAATTCTGAGTTTAGAGCTAATTTTGGGGTCATGGAGTTAAATTCTATGCCTCTACAACAATCTCTTTCTCCACAGCAAGCTTTTCCATTCACTACAAATTAGTATCAAAAGATTTTGGCCATGATTGGGAGTTCAAGCCATGGTTTTCAAGGCCAAGGCAACATGACTACTTCTAAAGCTGCTCCTATGGCTATGGTAAACAATGTCTCTACCATTACTCCACTTGTAGGTATTCCTTTCAACTTAAAGCACTCTATTTTTGTTACCAAAGTAGTTAATAGAAGTGCCTATAGTTGTACCACTTGGGTTCTGGATATAGGTGCCATAGACCACATCATTTGTTCGGTTAGTTTGCTTACTTCCAAACTAGTTTAACCCAGTGTGTTGTTGAATTACCTAATGGAGAGAGTGCTCAAGTGACTCATGTGGGTTCAGTTAGACTTTCGGCAAATCTGATTCTTGAAAATGTCCTTTAAGTACCTTCCTTTTCTTTCAATTTATTGTCCATTAGCAAACTCCCTCAAAAATTGCCATATTGCCTTGTTTTCCTTTCTCAATTTTGGTTTATGTAGGACTTTTCTCTTGGAAGATGATTGGAATAGGTGAAGTGCATCATGGACTCTACTTGCTGCAAAGATCAGATTGTATTAATCCTTCATCCTTGATAGACTATCTTTCCAAACACAAGTTTGCTCATTCATCCTCTTTTGTCAATTTTGTAACTAGTATGCTAGAATTTGGCATTTTAGATTAGGTCATCCCTCCATGAAGAAATTGTTACCTTTACAAGAAACCTTTTCTGTTACTTTCAATTCTTGTACTGATATTTGCCACATATGTCCTTTGGCAAAACAGAAAAGGTTACCTTTTCCTTTCAATAACAATTTCTGTGCTTCTCCATTTGATCTTGTACATGTTGATATATGGGGGCCTTATTTTGTTCCAACTTATGAAGGTTTCAAATATTTCTTGTCCATTGTTGATGATGCTACTAGAAGTACTTAGGTTTATCTTTTGAAAACTAAATAAGAAGTTAGAGGTCTACTTGTTTCCTTTTACAAAATGATTCAAACTCAATTTAAGACTAATATCAAGTATATTAGATATGATAATGGACAAGAATTTTCCATGGTTGATTTCTATTTTGCTCATGGTATAATACATCAAAAGAGCTACATATACACTCCTTAACAGAATTCTGTGGAGGAGGAAAATGTCAGCACCTTTTGTCTATTGCTAGAGCATTAAGACTTCAATCAAACATACCTTTGTGTTACTAGGGAGTGTATTCTTACTGTAGCCCATATTATCAATAGGTTACCATCTCATGTTTTACAAAATAAAACTCCTTTTGAGCTTCTTTTTCATTCTAAGTCTTCCAATGCACATCTGAGGGTGTTTGGTTGTTTGTGCTATGCTTCCACTATTTCTGTTCATAGGGACAAATTTCAGCCTAGAGCCCAAGCCTATGTTTTTTACTAGGCTATCCTCATGCTACAAAAGGGTATAAACTTCTTAATCTTACTTCTAAAAAACTTTTCATTTCTAGAGATGTAGTTTTTCATAAGAACATATTCCCATTTATTTCTCATGATTCTGTGTCTTCATCTCATTCAACTGATTTTCCATATCCTTCCCCTAATTCTTCTTCCACTCTTACCATATTACCCATTGATTCACCTGTTTATCATGATAGTTTCTTTCATGATTAGCATTTTGCACCTGATGTTGATTCGGATTCTGATGATGATGTTGAATGTTCTCCCCAATCTGTTTCAACTCAGGATGTTCAACTTGCTGAATTTAATACCTTACCTTTAGTTCACCAATCAAATGAGTCAGTTGTTGTTCCCTTAGTTAAACCCCCTACTGTATCACCTACTACACCACCTGTTGTACCATTTGTTGTACAACTTGATGTTCCATCTCAAGGTCTTAGGAGGTCCACTAGAGTGTCACATACCCCATCTCACAATCTTATCATTGCAATCAAGTTAGTGCTTCATCTTCACTTTCTACTCCAACAATTCCTAAGAAAGGTACTGCCCATCCTTTTCACAATTTCCTTTCTTTTTCTCACCTCTCTACAAAACATAGACATTTTTGCAATTCCATTTCTTTTGTTGTGGAACCTAATTCTTATGCCTAAGTTGTTAAGGATCCTAAGTGGAAAGAGGCAATGGCAGCAGAGGTTACTGCTTTGGAGGCTAATAATACTTGGTCTCTCACTTCTTTACTTTCCCACAAGAAGCCTATAGGCTACAAATGGGTATTCAAAATCAAACATAAGGTAGATGGTTCTACATAGAGACATAAGGCAAGGCTAGTTACCAAGGGTTTCACTTAAAGAGAGGGTTTAGATTATACAAAAACCTTTTCTCCAGATGCTAAAATGGTCCCTGTTAAAGCTTTGCTTGCTATGGCTGCTATGAAAGGATGGCATTTATCTCAACTTGATGCTTACAATGCCTTTCTACATGGGGATCTTGAAGAAGAAGTCCACATGGACTTACCTCCAGACTTTCATAGCAAGGGGGAGGTTGTTTGTAAACTTAAAAAATTCTTATATGGTCTAAAGCAAGCTTTTAGATAGTGGTTTTCAAAGTTTTCTCATGCTTTGATTCAATTGGATTTCAATCAATCCAAGGCGGATTACTCTCTCTTTACAAAGAATAGTTCTGAAGCTTTTATTGCATTGCTTGTTTATGTGGATGATGTTCTCATAGCTAGTGACAATGTACAAGTAGTGGCAAACCTCAAAGTATTACTAGATAAGCAATTCAAGCTTAAGGACCTAGGAGACTTAAAGTTCTTCCTGGGCCTAGAAGTTGCAAGGTCTAAAGAAGGCATTAATTTGTGTCAATGAAAGTATGCTTTAGAGCTCTTAAGTGATGTAGGTTTGTTGGGTTATAAACCAGCAAAAACACCTATGGAACAGAATTTAAAACTAAGCAAGTATGAAGGAAAAGAGTTGAAAGACCCTGGCATTTATAAGAGGTTAATTGGTAGACTTCTTTACCTAACCATTACAAGACTAGACATCACCTTTGCAGTCCATAGGCTAAGTCAATTCATGGCTAAGCCTAGAATGCCACACCTTCAAGCTGCTAATAGGGTTTTACAGTATATTGAGGGCACCCCAGGTCAAGGTTTGTTGTTTTCTAGCAAGTCTGAATTGCATATCAAAACCTTTGCAGGTGCAGATTGGGCTACATGCTTTGATACCTAAAAATAAACCGCATGATATTGTGTTTTTATTAGGGAATCTTTAGACTATGTTTGGTAACAGTTTTTGTTTTCTATTTTTAAAAACTTGTTTTTAGGAATATAAAGAAAAAACAATTTTCTTGTATTTTTGAAATCAAAAACATTTTTGGTTAGTAGTTGAAATTGAAAGATAGTTTTTTGAAGAAAAAAATAGAAAATACTAAAATATGTTATAATTAGAATTTGAAATTTAATGTTAACTCATTAAATAAGACAGATTTATTAAATTAAATGCTTGTTTTCATTGACTTTTGAAAATTAGAAATTGAAAACAACATTTTGCATGTTTTTAGTTTCCTTCACAAATTGAGTTTTGAAAACAGTTTTTGTTTTCTGTCCATTTTGAGTTGCCAAACAAGTTTTTCAGTCTCAAAAATAGAAAATTGTTTTTGAAAACAGAAAATAAGGAGAAAAAACAGTTACCAAACATACCTTTAGTTTCTTGGAAGTCTAAAAAGCAGCAAACAATTTCAAGATCATTAGTAGAGTTAGAATGTAGGGCAATGGTAGTGGCAGTGTGTGAGCATTTTTGGTTGATAAGCTTTCTCAAAGACATTCAAGTCCCTTATTCTAAAACAACTTTGTTTTTTTAGTGATAGCCAAGCTGCATTGCATATTGGAGCTAACCCTATGTTCCATGAGAGGACAAAATACATTGAAATAGACTATCACATTGTTAAGGATAAAGTTCTGGCTAAGGTAATACAATTGCTGCATGTTAGACCTAAGTCTCAAGTTGGAGATCTCTTATCAAAGGAACTTGGCTCACGACAGTTCTCTCATTTATTGACCAAGATGAGTATGGTGAATATACATTCCCTTCTTCTTCTTAAGGGGGAGTATCAGAAGGTTCAGACCATAGATGAGCTAAACACCTAAATTGGAACCATCAAAGAACAGAGTCTTGGAACAAGTTGCTTTTGCATCTACATAAACGACAATAGTTTGGCATTTGGTCTGTAAAGCTACTTGTAGTTTTAGGCTTAGCGATTAGTAGGCTAGTTATATTTATATACACATGTCAATAGCTGATTGGGTATTTTTCATAATTAAGTTTTGGAGGGAAACCCGCATAATTTGGGAAATTAGTTTAGGGAGTTAGTTAAATTTTTCTTGTATAATTATCTCTATGTACATTCAATTTTCTAATTAATGCAAAGTATTTATTCATCAAACAATCAAACTTTCATAGTTCTCCTCAGTACATTTTTTCTTATAAATATACAAACTTTCCATATTTATATAACAATTATAAAAATAAAAATCATAAAAAATAGCCTTTCTCACAATTGTTTTAAAATAAATAAATATATATATATATATATATATATTTTTTTTTAGGAAATAATATTCTAATGCTACAACTTACAACCAAATGAATGATTAGGTTTAGTTATTCCATTACAATACTTTTTATTTTGAGTAATAAAAATTACAATTTTTATCATAAATTTCATTTAGTGTACCACATGTGCCCTAAGCTTTTCATACTTGAATGAAATCCACAAATCTAGAAGGTGTTCACATTCAAGCGGAAATTCCATTATAAGAGGGCAGTTGACATCAATCTCTACTCGCACCCTTACAAATCTCTTCACTTTCCTACTCCACTTCCTACCAAATCTACATCCAAAGTCCTTCCTATGAAACTCCCAATCATAAAAAAGATTGTTTTTAGATTGCTTAATTAACAGTAAACCATGGACTTGAACTAAAAATTCAGTAGTGGTAAGGTCTCCCTCATTTTGACTTGGGTTTGGATTAAATGTTCCCCTTTGACAGAAAATGGCCTACGATCCCAGGCTCTATTCACATTAGCCTTATTTCTAAGCCTCTGTTTGGGAATTCATAAATGAATGAAATGGAATAGTCATAAAGAAATAGAATGAAATGAAATGTATTTAAATAAAGGAAAATAATTAATGGAAATGAAATGGAATTAAGTAATCTTGTTTCGATGTTTTAAAATAAAGGAATAGAAAGGAATGGAAGGTAAGTAATCTTGTTTAAGAGGAACATAGAAGGAAATGAATGAAATCATTTTATGGTAATATTATTATTAGACTTAGGTTGAGTTTGGATTGCACTAAAAAATGAAAGTTGGAGCGTTTGGCATTTTTTCTGTGGGCCCCATGCACTGTTCATGGGACCCGCAAGTACAGAAAAACGCAAATGTTAAGTTAAAACTGGGTCCCACGGTACTATTCACATATTTAAAAATTATTTTGTTACAGTATTTTCAGTTTTCAACAATAAGCAGTATCCAAATCGACCCTTAGTATGAGTTTGGATAGCATTGATGCGTTGGGTGTTTGGTGTTTGGCCTTTTTTTGGGGTCCCACGGCACTGTTCATGGGACCACCAAACTCAACAAAATGAGCATACCCATGCATTTTTGGGTCTCACAGCACTATTCACACCTTTAAAAATTATTTTGCTACAGTATTTTCAATATTAAGTTTTCAGTTTTCAGCAAATAAGTGATATCCAAGCAGACCCTTAGACCCTTATTTTAAAATAAAGAGCTGAATATATAGGAGTCTTTTGAGAGTTTTAGTAAAGAGTTGAATATATAGGGGTATTTTGGGGGGAATGAAAATTTGAGATTTTGAGGGAATAAAGTAGTCTCTCCTACCTATTCTTTATCTCTCACTTAACTCTTAAATTAAGGGAATGACTTTTCCATTCGCTCTATTAAAACTCCCAAACAATAGAATGGAAGAATATTCTAATTATTATTTTCATTTCTTTCAATTCCATTTTTTCCCCTTTTTTTCCCATGGTGTTTAGTTGGGGGTGGAAAAGTGAATGAATGAAATACACTCTTGTTTGATTGAGAAAATTGAGAGGATGGAACATATAGCTTGTATATATTTACTTTCATACCCCTATTGGATAAGAAAAAAGTAACAAATTAGAAAAGAAAAAAAAAACAAATTCAAAAAAATAAAAATGATGAAAAAAAAAAAAAAACGGATGAACATAAAAAAGAAAAATAAAAATTGAATGAGGAGTACCAAAAAAAGACAAAAACCAGAGGGCACCTGGTAACAAAAAAAGGGCAAAAACAGAAACAGCTGAGTAACTAAAAAGGACAAAAACCAAAGAAGAAAAACAAAAAGAAAACGACAAAACCTGTTTGAACGTTGCACAGTGTGGGCATTTTGGTCAAGCATGCAGGAACTTTTTGTGTTTCGATTTTCTCTCCAGTTTTCTTTATGTTTTGTGGAGAAAAAGTCTTGGTCTAGGAGAAAACACTCAGGCTCCAACAGTTTTTCCTCCTAAAATTACCCCAACCACACCCAAAAATAATAATTTTCTCAACTTTTCTCCTCCTATTTTCCATTCCCCTAAAATCACCCCAACCAAATGGGGCCTAAAGGTGAACATAAATATATTTCTATTTAAAACTGATACATCAACCTCATAAATAAGGTTCCAAGCTTTCCTTAATATTTGTTTCACTACCATATTAGGAGTCATTAAGAAACTTAAATTATATAAAATTTAATAAGAAAAAGACTTGAATGTGTTGACGTAAAAAAAAAAAAAAAAAAACCAAAACAAAACAAAATGTAAGTACATGAAGTTTTACAATTTTTTTCTACTAACAAAATAAAAAAAAATAAAAAATAAAAAGCAAAAAAAGTGATTGATGAGAGATAAAGTGAGAAATGAGAATATTGAAATGAGATTAATAAAGTGAGAGACACTGAAATGATGATAGAGAAGAGAAAAATGAAGAAAGTGTGTGTGTGTGTGTGTGTGTGTGTGTGAGAGAGAGAGAGAGAGAGAGAGAGAGCGATGATACTTGTTGCAACTACAAGTCGAGCTGTTGAGAAGAGCAGAACTACTACGACTATAAAGTCAAGGAGAGCCAAGCTATCGGTGCTTTCGAGGATATCTCCAGGCCACAATATCTCTCCTGATATCGTTTTTTAGGAAAAATGAAATTAGGAATTATTTTTATGGAATGAGTTGAATGAATTATGAATTTGAATAATTACGATTTTTTATTTTTATTTTTTAATGACTTTTTTTGTTGAATATTTTGTTCATTTGTTGTTATTTGGCCTAATATTCTTGTTTTTTGGGTTTTTTTTGCTGGTATTTAGACTAATTTTTAGAGTTGTGCTAAGTAAAGAACAAATTGTCACAATAATCAATAGCTAAGGTGCCAGTCTCTCATAGGTCAAAATAAAATAATAAAATATTAAATTAGGACTCAACAAATAAGGATGTTGTAAAAATGTTGTGAATTTTCTTTTGTGTCCATAGAATTTTTTTTTATTTTTTATTTATTTATTGTTTTAAGGGTTAAGTATTATGTTTATATATATATATATATATATATAGCGAGTCAAGGTGTTCATTTGAACACCCTAAACTTTATTAAAAGTTTAGATTTCGCCACTAAACTTTAAAAGGTATGCAAGTCAAAAAAAAAAAAAAAAAACACTTTACCAAGTTGTCAATGAGTTAAAAGGTTTTTGGCTCCTAGTGTTGTTATAGCTGTTTTTGTTTTTCTATTGTTATTATTGCTTTAATTTCATGTTCTTATTCATAATTTATCCTATTGTAGAAGTATTTTGTTGACGAGAAGTTCAACAAGAATTGCTTCATAGTGTTTGCCCGAAAACTTTTAATCAGTTGGGCTGAAAATCCTGATTATTGGAAATGGACCAAAGATAAAGACGTGAGGTAAATAGCTTAAGACCTTCATATTATTTTTAAAACTACTCAACGTTTTGAAACAGATGGCATGAGGGTTAATAGGGCGTAATTGTGAAGATTCTTATTTACTCGAGGAACTAACAAATCATGAGTATTTTAAAAAAGATTGATGGGAAAAATTGTAGCTCTAGCATAAGTTTTTTTGTTGGCTCGGTATTGAGGGCTTCTTATCCAAATAATGAACATTTAAATCCTACTTGGTTTTGCAGTGGTGAAGATATTGAAGTGGCTGAGCTATCAAAGGTATGTTGGTTGAACATTGAGGGGACGATTCAGACAATTTATCTCTCCCCAGGAACTGTGTATGAAGTTGTGTTTGTCGTGAAGATGAAAGATGAAGGTATCTGTAACATGAGGAATTTCTCGGTGACACTTACGATCATTTTCCAACGTTCGAAAAGTTTAACGCGCTCAGCAAATTTAAAAGAAAAACCTTTAGGAAATTGGATTGAGATCCTGGTAGGTGAGTTTACAATGTTACCAGAAAATGTTGGAGACATTTCATTCAAACTGGGAGAATATTCTTCAGTTTGGAAGAAGGGGCTTCTTGTGAAATGTGCCACAATTCGACCGAAGAACTACTAGGCACTTGGATGTTAAGCTTTATCAATGTATTCAAGGCGACGAATGTGTGGTCAAATATGTGTAATTAACAACCAAATTAAATTATATATTACATATGTAAAATTAGTCTTAGAATTTGCTCTTCCTCAAAGGATTTTGATAAATTACTATTAGTTTCAAAAATTTAAGCCATAAAGAAATAGTAAATTTAATCATTTGACTGTTATTTTAATACTTTTTCCAAGTATGGATATAGACTTGCCCTTAATAAGTGAGACTCAACATGTGAGATTTTTAAGATTTTTTTTAAATGAAAGATAGAACAAAGATAGGATTTGAATTTAAAATCACTTGCTTTTATACCATGTCAAAAACAAAAGTAGACAAGAATAAGAGCGATTTTTAACGTTCACCCAAAAAAGTTTACGTCCATCTGTGTTTGTTATACCTCTCTATATTGCATTGCGTTACAGAAGGTTCTTTATACACACACGTCCTACACACAAAATGCCTACTAGTGCAATTTGAGTTGATGGATGTATCATATAACGAGTGAGAGCGTTTGCTGATTACATGGAGATGTGCTCCTAGACGTGGTTAGGAAACTTTCCATATTGACTTGGTCTTCCTCGACACACCCCCTCAAGTCGGAGTGGATATTCTGTGATGCACGGATCCAAAAAACAAAAAGAATAATAAGAACAAGAGGAGCAAGTTAGTAATTTCGGCATTGAGGTTAATTTTGGATTTCCCTTAATGTGATATTTCTAAAGGATAGTTGCTATTCTGCAAGATCGGCTATGCACACTTGTAAGATGAAAACTTTATAAATGTGTGTAGAGGCATGTTCACATTTTTGGGCTAAGGTCTTCTGTTGAGGGTAAGGGAGCTGGGCCTAGTTCCTTCCGCGGGATTCTTCTAGAACTAGTTTGTGCACAAGACAAGACACTCCAAAAGAAACAATATATATATGTGTGTGTGTGTGTGTGCGCGCGCGAGCGTGTGTGTATAGAGCAGTAGAAATAAAAGTCAATCTAAGTAAACTATCAACAATTAGACATGATTAGAGTGGCAAATATGCTAAAATAAGAGAGGAATCCTTGCAGGAAGTAGGCTAAAAAGAGCCTAAACTCCAACTTATGCAACCTTATTACCCTTTTTAGGCCATAAAGTTGCACACGTCAGAGGATAAATCAGAGTAGCTACTTTGTCTAGTGAGATTACAAAGAGTGGGTTTGCTACGTGAGGGGGGGAAAAGAGTTGCCTAGTAATGCATGCTGTTTTTGCCATAATCATTCATCTCTTTTATCCAAAGTTTCATTGTACGTTTCCTTATTCTCTCTTCTTTCACTTTCAATTTCCTATTTAGGTTGCCTAAATTACTATTGTTATTCCCCTTATGGGTACTATTCCTATTTATATGCTACATCAAGCTTATGTGATTTCACCATTTTACCCTTGTTCCTCACCAAACACCCTTGTCTGCAACAAACACTTACTGGGTCAAAAGAGCGTCCACTGCCTTTTGGCCATTTGTGTTTGGGTTAGTCACACTACCTTTTGATTGTGGGCAAGGGCTCTCTCTCCCCTCCATTACTCATCCCATGACAAGTTCCATCCAATTTTGGGTAAAATACCTTTTGCCGTGAATACTCTTTCCCTCTCTCCTCGAATGGTAAGACCTCATGTCCCTTCTTTTCACTCTTAGCATGCATCATACAGTCCTAGCCAACTTGTTATCTGTTTTGGCAAAGATGCCTTCCCAACAAAGCATCTCCCAAAAGAGGTCTTGGCGGGATACCGAAATTAGGCTCTTTTTCCCTCTCCACCAAACCACATCCTCTGTAATCTCTTCAATTGTGGGCCCACCTCCCTTACATTGGTTGGGTTACAGGTTGGTGGTGCTCCGGCCACTACATTGTTGTTTTCTCCCTTGTGCTTTGTCTTTTTTTTTTTTTTTTTTTTTACATGCATTTTTAGTAGCTGCTACCTGGTTTTGTATCATTTTTTCTTACTCTCGCTGAGTCTAGAGTTTTTCTCACTCGTGTCCCTTTCGTATAGGAATAATGTGGGCTTATAGGGTTTTTTGCATTTCATCTAGGCCAAGCCCATTGGCTCTTGATGTCCTCCTTTCTTGCTTCCCATAGGTTCTTCTTGGGCAAGCTTATTGGGCCTTTACCCTATTCTTTCCTTCTTGGACTTTTTCAAGGCCCATTCTTATTTCTTAAGGAGGGCCATCCCACTGTGGCTGTCTCCCATAACTGCCCATACCCTAAAGTGGGTCAATGGGCTCTATCTCTTGTTCCTCATGGGTATTTCTTTCTCTTTGGGCCCTTGTTTGGGCCATTTTTACTTACTTTCTAGGCTTTTGGGGCACATCCCAATTGTTTTTCTTTTTCACTTCTTTGTCTCTTCTTTGAGTTGGTTTGGGCTTTCCTGCCATTGGGCCTTTGGGTCCATATTAGCAAAAATAGGTATCAACAATGTGCAATTATTGTCGCGTGTCCATTTTATTCATTGGGTAGGGGGCGCAACAATCAAATAGTATTATAAGCTCTAGATTTGGTTTGTAAGGATTGCCATGGGTTTAACGTTGAGGGTGATAGTCAATGCGTGTTTTAAGATATAATTTGCTATTTAGAAGTTTGAGCTATTATTCATTATTATATTTATAGACTTGAATTTTGATTAATATTCTAATGATCTACACCCTTTTTTTTTAAGATAATTTGATAGTTAAGGAGGAGAGATTTAAACTCTAGTCATGTCCTTTAAAAATTACTAGGAATTATCAGTTAATCTATACGTTAACACCTCAAATAAGTGCTTCATGAGCCTCTTTCTTAACATTTGGAGTACACGTGTTATTGGGTTTTATGAGTATGCAATATTGATATACATGCTTATAGGCTGGGGCGGAGCGGGGGGGCGAGAGGGGCAGTTACTCCCCTTGACTCATCAAAAAAATATCTTAATACCTGCAATGTTATGTATATTTAACTTTTCCTCCTGTCATTGGAAAAAACTCTTTTAATAACTGTTACCCGAAGGAAGCCACCCACCGCAAGTCACCCACTTCATTGGTATCCTCAACAGCCTGTCCCTTCTTCTTTTCTTCTGTTTTTCGTCTTTCCTTCTCCTTCTTTTTACTTTTTTTCGTTTGTCCACCATTAATTTGGTTTTACCCTCCAGTTTTATCATCGAGCTTTTGTATTTTGACTTTTGTGTTCCACTTTTTTAGTTTTGTAATCCACTCCACGTGACTAGCATTTATATATATATATAAAAGCTGAAATGTAGCAACAAGCCTAACATTTATTGTTACTACGCTCTTATTGAGCTATATTAACAGCTATATCATTATTTTATTTTCATTAATAAACAAAATTGTTTTATTTCCATTATTTTTCTATTAGACTTTTACGGATTCCACAACTTTCACTCCTACAGCTTCCATAACACCTATGACTTTCTCTAGTGGACGCCCCAAAAAATTTCCCTTCTAAAGAAGTGGCCTTTGTGAGAGGGCTTCTTTTCTTTTTGGTTTATTGCACATTGAGTCCTTAGTGATGTGACTCTTTGTGTGCATGTGTTTCTAGGGTGAGGTGTGTGAGTGTGAGTTCCTTTTTCTTATTTTTATTTTAGGAGTTGCCACCATTTATTGGTTTTGTATTTGGTGTGAATGGTCACCTATTTGTCTAATTCTGTTTAAGTTACCTAATTAGCTAAACCAATTTTAAAGGTTTATTAATTAAGGTAAACCAAAAGTCTCGAAACAAAGATTTTGGACTTGAAAGTTTGGTTACATGTGGGGAAAGTGTTAGGCACCCACATACCCAAAAATTTTTTTTTTTTTTTTTTTGAGGAAAAGAGTGGCTGAAAATTTTGAGAAGGGCTTCCTAGGGAAAGCCTAGAGAAAAGGGAGAGAGAGAGAGAGAGAGAGAGAGAGAATTTTTTTAGAATTTTTCTATTGTGTTGTAGGCTATTTCTAGTGTATTTTTTCCAAAAAGGGAGGGGGGTATATATAGTGGTAGTAGGGAACAAGTGGAGGTGTTTCTAGAACACCTCCACATAGCCGCCTGGTAGTATGTGACTCACATGGTTACCTACTTTTCCCTCAAGTTATCCTATTTTGTCACTCATTTTTTTTTTTTTTTTTTTTCTGGTTGTTCATTCAATTTTTGTACTGCTGTTTGGAGGCCTTTCTAAGCTCCGATTTCTTCAAACTTGATATCCTAAGAAATCTCTAGATGTCTAGTTTCTATAGGCTCTGTTTGATTTGGAGTTACAACCGTCAAGATATCGCATCTGGAAGAGAGGTGATGCAGTGTAGGAAATTTTGCGGCATTTTTCTTGAAAAATTCATTTCTTTCAATCCATGGCAGATATCGTCGAGTCCTTTTTGTGAGAGGTATCCGAGAAATCATACTTCAATCTGGTTTAGTCGCATTGCTCCAATTGTTGCTCAGTTGATACAATGTTTTGCATGTAAATAGCCCCAAAAACAGCTCTTTTTTTACTTGAAAATAGTGAGACATTTAATCAGAGTTTGGAAATTTTATTGATATCTCATATGTTTTAACTCTGTTTTTGGCCCATGAATTGTCATTTGAAGGGAAAAATATGACCTACAAGATGGTCCAAAATTTAGTCTATTTGGATGGTCGGATTAAAAAGTCAACTTTTTGACCGTCCCCAGTTAGGGTTTTTCTGTCTTAATTCCTATTAGAGGAGATTAAATTGTTGCAGCTTTTTGATTCACCATTCGATCATGCTGCATTTATTTATTACCCCTTTTTAACTTTAAAAATCACGATTTTCACCTTTTCTTGAATTTTATCATTATTTTGACGCGCTAATTAGGGCTAGACAAAATATAGTATCGACACCTCTCTCCATTTTTTTTCAACTTCTCCTATAAGCTCTTTAATGCCCCAGACTCTCCCTCTCCTACTTTCTTGCCTCTTTCTCTCCTCATTGAATCCAATCAGTTCATACATGTTCAGTTGCCACCACTAACCCTATAAAATGAAAGAGATAAAATCAATGAAATGATATATAAATGGTTAGACATCCATTGTCTCTATTAACCAGAAGATGAATGGTTTTAAATTTAGGAACTGCCAAAAAAGAGCTCATTTCAAAGCAGCAATCCTATATTCTCAAGTGGGGATATCGCTCTATTTTCTTAAAACCAAATGGTATGTCAAGCATATTTTATATATTGCAATTTTATTTTTTATTTTTTATTTTTTAAATATGTCTCTTTTACAATGATTTGTTGCCAAGCAAAATTTTTTGCTCTCTATTTCGACGCTAAAGGTAATCCCAATATTTGCAATTCTATGTTTCCACATGTTTGATAAAATGGACAATAAGAAGGATTAAAAAAAAAAACAAAGATGGTCATGTTCATGTAGAAGAACATATAGGAAGAATGAATTTTGAAGAATAGTATTATGTTAGTAAACTTCATTCATAAATGAGGTTTCAACACTATGAAAGATTCATAAGGTGTGTTTCATTGGATTTTTTGTAGCATTGAAGATAGTAAAAAGAATATTAGGCAACAATAATTTTGATACATTATCCTCTTGTCCATTAACATGTTCTAGCAGTTGTAGCTTTTTTTACCGCTTTACCACCTGGATTTTAGAAGTTGAAATAAAGAACAAAGATTTGCATAACATGTACTTCATATTGGGATGAATCGCACCAAAAAAAATGACAAAACATATAATATACTTATATTATGAATAATCTTTATTTTCATTATCCACATCATCTTAGCCAAAATTGACTAAACTTTATAAAAAATTGTGACTCTAATGCATAATAATAATCAAAGTCCTATCTAAAACGGTTCATTGAATATAAAAGTCATCAAATACTATAAGAATGACTCTTTGTTTGCCTAGGTAATACAAACGTATTGTTGGATTATAGATTGGCCACAATTAATTAATTCAATTATGCAACTTGATTAATTAGGTTAGACTAAGTACAATATCATGGAGGCATGAAAAAATCATCAAATAATCTCGAGTTGTTGACTAAAGGGGAAAACCTCACACAAGGCAAAAACCCCACCGGGTGATTTTCAAGTCACCACTCCCAAGAATTACTAATGAAAATCAAGAGATTACAAGTACAAGAAATCTTACCCGAAACATAGTATATCCCAAAGTACCTACCTATAGTAGAATCCTTACACTAATCCCCACTTGGTTTTGATTTTGTAGAAACTTTATCCCTTTGCACGAATCCCAGTACGTGACTAACTCTCAGCAACTTGAAGCTCATTGTTGGATGCAAAGTTCTTCAATACACTTGAAGAGAATGAAGCACTTTGTTACAAAATCATAAAGTGCATAAGAACGTAATAGCTTCACAATAAGTGTATAGATTCTCTATATGAGTCTCTGTGTATGATGGCAATTATAAAAAATAAAAATAAAAAATAAAAATCCTTTTATATCATCTAGTAGTTTAGAGAACAAAACCCTAGATATCCAAATCATCATGGGCTGAAAATCAGATATGGAATTTCTTGATTTGAAAAGCTTGATAGATCAAGTAGTATTGAGATGTATCGAGGTTCATTAAGTCTTGATAGATACTTGTATCAAGCTAGCATCAAGGTCCATAATTTTCATCTTTTCACACTTGTTTCTTTGTGCATCTTCATGTCTTCAATAATATGATTTGTCTTGTTTGTAAAACATACTTCATGATATTCTAGAATCCACTTAAAACTACCCAAATACTAGTAAAGTGCATTTTGTCAAAAAATATATGTGTGCGCAAGGGAGTATGCCTCAGCCTTGGAGTGGATTGTGGCGGAGGGTGAAAAATGGAGTTGCCACCTAGATTAGGTCTAGAAACCATATTAGGCCTTTTGGGCCACTCACTTACATACATAGGTGTAGACACTCGATTTTGCACCCATAATTTAATCTTGGAAGATGACTAGAGTGACCATTCATATACCCAAAATTTAGAGTTGCATTACATGCAATAATTGATTCATTGCATATCATAAAAATGATCTTGAGGTTTTAACGGTCGCGACAGTATGCCTAATTTTCAAATCGGACCATCGAATTGAAAGATGTCACATGATCAAATTTGAATGGTTTGCATGCATTTGGTTTGGGTGGAACCAACCACGCAAGATTAATTTAAACTAATTCTAATTGGCTAAGCAATTAAAATTAGTTAAATAATTTTGTGAATGGTTGTTGGTTACTGTTAAAAATAGGTTGGCTTGCATGGAAACAAAGTGGATAATCAGATAACAACAAAATTGTGGATAATCAAGACTTTTTGGAGTGTTTATCTACAAAATAATCATCACTGTAAAGACCTGAATATCTAAAAAAGGGGTTTAATTTTTAGAATACGGATTAAAAACACGTTTAAGTGCAAGTCCAGACTAAAAAAAAAACCTCAAAAAGGAGTCCAAAGTGGATCAAAACTCAAATGTAGGTCTGACACCCAAGAAGGCCATTCAGCACTCTTGGAGTGCCGATTGGCACAAATTGTGAGCACAGCCTGAGGGCTCCTGGATTGAGATAAACCTTACCTTTTTCGAGTTTTTAGAGATAAGGACGCGTCCCAGTTTATATCTGATCATTCAACTAATTTTTCGAGGCATCCCAACCTCTATAAAATAGATGCCTCTCAAATTTCAGCACACTTTCTGACCCCTCCCCCCCCCCCCCTCTTTTGGCTCTTCTCTTGTTTTCAATTCCCCCTTATGTTAAACATGTTCTGGAGGCTCTTCCCTTAGGAATTTATTTTTTGTAAGCGAAGTATTTTAGGCTTCAAGGAGTTGAATAAAATTTCTTTGAATCCAAAAATATTTCTTCACTAAGAAGAGCACGCTTATGCAAGAGGTAGTCTATTTCTTTTCTTTTTTCTTTTTCTGTTCTTCTCTTTTAATTTTGTTTGATGATGCATTAATAGGTTTAGGATGTTTTATTATTTCTGGTTCTTGATATAATTTCCATGTTTTGTTTGAAATTTTTTCTTTAAATATGTTCTTAGATGATTGTTGGTTGTGATCTCTCTCTTAAATTTCAAAATCTGCTCTCTTTAAACTAAATACTGATCTGAATTTTTTAGATCTGATTTTCTAAACTAAAAACTGATCTGATTTTTTTATATATCTAATTTTTTTAACTCTCAAAAATTGGTCTGTAATTTCATTAAATAAAAATCTGGGTTTTTTTTTTTTTTTTTTTTTTAACTCTAAAAAACTATCTATATTTTCATTAAATGCAGATCCGATTTCTTAAAACACAAAATTAATCTGTATTTTCATTAAATACATATCTATTTTTTTAAAAGAAAAGTCTTCTTTGTTCCAAAATTGAAGATTTTGAAATTTAAAAGAAGAAATGAAAAGTTAGATTGATTTTTTATGTGATGCATGCATAATGAATTTATCTCATGAATGCGGTTCCTCTTCCAAAATGTCTTTTTCTCATTTTATTCATAAAAAAAAGATCTGATTTTTCTTTACAAATCTCAATTTTTCTTATTAATAAAAAAGATTTGATTTTTCTTGATAAAATCACATTTTTTAAACTTTACAACAAAATAGATCTGATTTTTTTTAACAAAAAATCTTGTTCCTTTCTTTACATTAAAAACAGATATGATTTTCTTTACAAAACTAATCTTTTTTATTTACATAAAAATAGATATGATTTTTCTTAACGAACCAAATCAATTTTTTTTTTATTCACAAAACAAATCTAAATTTTTCTAAGAAGAGGATACATTCATAAGGTAAATTTATTTGAGTTAATTTTGGGTCAAGTGTTTGTCATGTACATTCAACATATCATTTAACATCATGCAAAAAAGGGTATATCGGTCATTAGAATCTAGAAGACCAAATTCTGTTTAGGCGGAGTGGTTGCCTAACACCTTCCTATTTCATAACCTTGCCCCTGAGCTTAGAATTTTTGGATAGGTAGATTAGTGTTTTGTCTTTTTTGATTTTTGGTAGATTGTAATTAGGACCAAAAGCTTTGTATTCTTTTGCATAGATTGTAACTAGGACTCAAAGCCTTGTAAAGTTTAATTTAACAAGATTGTACTTTTCTTTATTCAATCAAGACCATGAAGCATTTTATCATGTAATTTGTATTTATTTATTTATTTATTTATTTATTTTTGTATAAAAAAATAAGTGGCGACTTCACACCACTTACCCAACAAGAGAAGTGCCTTTAAAAGCACCCAAATCTCTTTTTTTAGAGCACCCTAAATTTTTCCTAGTCTCTCACAATAGGTCTGCATACTAGGTTATGGGTCTGGAGTTCAGGTTCGGCTTGCGAAGGTGTTAGGCACCCAAGACCACCCGGCTTATGGGCTGGCCTTCATTATGTGTTGCTAGGCCATATAAAATAACAAATACAACATGTTAAGATCATATCACAATATAAAAGGAAACAAATAAAAAACAATCAAATAAATATATTAAACATGGGAAGATAAAAATTAAATCACACATAAGGAAAGATTATAAAATAAACCAAACATGACAAAAAGACTCAAACAAACATGGAAAATAATTAAACACAATTAATTAACCTAAACAAAGTCAAACTAAATCAAATAACATGTGAAAAATGATTAAAACAATAAAAACAAGATTTTCGTTAAATTTGGGTTCGCGGTGCGTATGCATACTTAACTATGCGTATGCATAGTCGAAACTAGCGCATGCAAATTCGATGATGTGTACGCATCCTTTAACAAGGAAATAGCATGTGAGATCAAATAAGCATGTTAGAAGCCCTAAACACTAAACTAACATAAAGAAAATAAGACAAAGAATCAACATGAATAAATAACCACAAGAACAACAAGAGCAGATTATAATCAACCCAAGATCATATTAACACATTTCAAAAGAATTAAAATCAACAAATGAAAGAAATAGAGAAACTAAATCAAGAACTCATGCGAATCATGTTAAATAAAGGAGGAGTTCATGGAAAGAACACTCACCTCGCTTGAGATTATTTAACCAACCTGTTAGTGTCTACAACACAAAGATTAGATTAAGGGAACAAGAATAATTGAAGAACACTATAGTTTTTAGGATAATCATAACTCAAGAACAAACTTATAATTGAAAAGGTTTTAGAAAATGAACTGGGAAAATAGTTTCTACCTAAGAACTAACTAAAGAGAGGTTTTTGATGATTAAAAAACGTGCTTAGGTGCTGCTGTGTGAGTTTGGAAAAGAGAACTAGGGTTTTAAAGAAGATGGAGGCAAAAAAATAAACTCTCTCTAGCCAGGGTTTTGATTGAAGACATAAGATGAGTATTTATAAGTTAAAATTAAGGTTTTCGGGATTTTTTAATGGTCTTTGGACGTTCCCAATGGTCTAGGGGCCGGTCCACATCAAAGAATGATGTTTTGGACCCTTAAAAATGAAGTTTTAAAACCCAGAAATACCCTAATTCCTAACAACTCTAATGGCTCGACTTCGAATTGTCATAACTCACTCAATATAAATCCAAATTAGGAAAAATTTGTATTCAAATTGAATCCCAGGATATGTAATTTCCAATGAAATAAACCTGACTCAAAAATTATTTTTGGATCAAAAGTTATGGTCAAAACAGTGAGTAATGTCATTTTTTAGTACCAATTTCAAAGCAATTTGAGCACTTTTGAGTTGTGATTACTTCCAAAATATTGTGAACTCTTTAATTACCCTTCATTGACATATGTCAAGCTCATCATTAGGGCCAGGGACCAAAATTTATTAATAGGGTACAAAATAAGGTGTCTATAGATGCCTCTCTTTTAACTTTGCTTGCACTGCAAGTATAGTTAAAAGCCTAAAAAAACAAACATTTTGCAAGTTAATAAACTTTGAGTCCACACACACATACTACACACAAACACACAAACATGCAAGCAATCATGAAAGCATGGGGGCGTGCTTAAAAAAGTTATTAGTGCACTTCCAACAAGAAGTGTGAAAAACCATATAAAAGAAAAAACTAAGATGTTTTCAAGTTTTAATGACTCTACCTTCGATTTTTAAGGACTTTACCTTCATGACACATACATGCGAGCAATCATGCAAACAAGAAATGTTCCATAAGAGACATAAATGAAAATCTAGAATGTTTCAAGTTTTAAGGACTCTACCTTCGATTTTTAAGGACTTTACCTAAAGTTAGGGGGACCACTCGAAGTGAGCAATTTACGAGAAATTTATGCCAAAGGGACCACTCTACCGAGCAATTTACATCCAAACACAAACAGGCCACTCAAGAATGAGTAATTTATGCCAAAGACACAAAAAATCATTGTGGGCGCAAGTGCCCGCGAACGGTGTGGTGTCATCCTCGCAATGGGTGAGTACGCCTTGGCCTAGGGTGGACCATGACGGAGAAATGGAATCGCCACCAAATTAGGTCTAGGAACCATATATTAGCACCCTTCATGGAAGGACTGATCTACTACCAAAGCACGTGTCCAGAGTTTAGGTATGAGGATGGAAAGGTGTTAGGCTACCAACCCCACCCAACCCATGGGTCAGCTTTCACTCTTTGTATTCTACGTCTTAATTTCATTAAAGACACACTCAATATTGTTATCCTAACTCACACACTCTAGCATGCATCTAAGACATACAAACATGGCATAATCATCCCAAACCTAATCATTCATCTATCATGGCATTGAACAAACATATCCAAGGGCAGAAACACCATAAGACAGAATCAAACAAACATGTTACTACATCTAATCATTAAAGACATGGCATTCAACCAAACATGTTCATGTTCATCAAACTAAACAAGGTCATATTCAAATCAATGCATGTTCATGTGAATGCATGACTTACCTCACTGCACCACAGTACCTATACATCAATTCATGTTCATGTCCATATGCATGTTCAACACATATCAAAAGATCAAGATCCTAACTAGTATCAAAGAAATAAGCAAACAAAGCAAAGCATGGAAGCAGGGACTTATAAGCATGGATATAAACTCAGAGCAGAGGCATATTACATAAATAAAACAAGGAAACAGAAGCAACAAGGCTCAGATTAGGGTTTCTTGGCACGAGTATATGTGCTCATATATAGGGTATGCGTGCACGCATGTAGCAAGCATGCACACGCATACACGCCTTAAACCCTAACCTAGAAAGCATGAACACTAAACAAGTAGAAACTAAAATCTAACAACCTAACATGCTTAACATGAAAAAGCAAAGTAATCCTAAACTACATAGACATGTTAAAGCATATATAAAACAAATAAAACATACAAAGCAAGAATTAAAACAAGAGGAAAACAAAGATGAAGCTAAAACATTTACCTCCAAACAAAAATTTCTTAGCTTGATTTTGATTGTTCCCCTTAGTTAGTAAACCTTTGAAACTGGAAGATTAAGATCAGAAAAGGTCTTAATTAGAAAAATATTGACTTGAGAATGTTTTGTGAAAAACTCCCTCTTTGATTCACTATTTTCTAGTAAATCTTATGTGTTTTTCCACCAGAATTCGTCCTCCTTTGAAAATCTACCTCTTCAGGCTTTATATAGTCGAAAATAGGGGTTTAGGGCAGCACCCAAATGATGTGGGATTTGTTCCAAACCAAGTTTTGATGCAGAAAACCTTTCCTTCTGGTTTCTAGAACCCTAGCATACGCACGCATGCCTGTGTATGTGTATGCATGCATGAAGCATGTGCACGCAGAGCTTGAGCATGAGTGCGCATAAAAGTGTATGCGTATGCATGCCCTAGGGTTTCCATGGTCTTTATTTTCCAAAAAAAACTTATTTAGTCCAAAAAGAGTTATATTTTTTCAAAAACACTTCCTCAAGTCAATTTTCATCTGATCAGGCCCTAAACCAATCTTGGGTTTTGAAATTCCAACATTATTGAGGATTGAGGGCCCAAGTCATAGGGGGTATAAAATACGGTGTCTACAGTCTTACATGACTCACATAAACACACAATCACACAAGGTTTGCCAAAGCAAACGCACAAGGCTTATGCAAACATGCAAGAATGCAAAACATAAACACATATGACTCACATAAACAACAAAGAAACATGTGATCACAAAACATACTACAAACAATAGCACACAAATTGCGCGAACAACGACGATGTATGCAAAAAGTTTAGAAACATAAAACATGATCACACAAGACTTACATCAAACACCAAAGATGCATATGGTCACACAAGATAACAACAAGGATGGACATAACAACATTGGAGTCACAAAAAAGCATATAAACACACAAAAAGCTAAACAAGATGGGCCTAGGGCCCAAGACAAAACAAAGATGGGCCTAAGGCCTGACACCAAGCAAGGAGAGGCCTAAGGCCCAAACGAAGTATGAGATGGGCCTAAGGCCCAAGATGGAACAAGGACACAAATATGCAAACAAACACATGAAAAACCACATGAGACATTAAACATGAAAACAACCACATAAGACAATAAAAGATCACAGAAGTGCAAAGATTACAAGAAAACCAAAGACAAGGATAGACACGACGACTTCTAAAGAAGTGACAAATACACAAAGCCACAAAAAACGAAGGATAACAAAGATGACACAAAGGACATAAAGCAAACTCTTAGAAAAGAAGATACAAAACAAGACCATCCTAATGAGCATGGTGAGAACGGGAACCAAACACTTGAATCATTATGGATAACTTTTGAGATGTTCAATTATTAGGACGCATCCTCCTTGTGGGGTCCACCTTGCCCCTAGCTTGACTGATTCACTTTTTTTTTTTTTTTTTCTCTTTACCCTAACTTTTGCCTAGGCCACCCTCATAGATTTTCAACCTAGCAGGCATTTTTTACTCTTTTTTTCTTTTTCTTTTTTTAGGCCCTAACTTTTTCCTAAATTGCCTTTACAGGTTTTCAGCCTAACGAGCTCTTTCACTTTTACAAGAAACAAACAAATGAGATGAACCAGTGCTACAACTTATCCTCAAAAAATCTTGTTGATTGAAATTCTCAATACATGAGTTACACAACTTATCCTCACTTCACTTTTATTTTTATCCTTCCATCACTTTATTCCACTTCTTGCCTCTAGTGTAGGGGGAAATCCTTGACAAGGGTTACTTTGAAAGAAAAACAACTTTGAAGGCTTAAAAAGGGTAAGTAAAGGGAAATGTGTTTAGGATAGCAGAATAATGGCATCTCTTCATCCCGATTTCCATTATTCAATTACGGACAAACATGCAACATCACATATTGAGAATCAAATCAACTTGAAACTTTGAGAACTTATCATAAAACTTAAACATTGCAAACCACTTTATTGATCAATTAAAAGAGTATATGAATTGAAAGCTCATTGAATTGTAACAACAAAGACAAACTGAATTGAAATAACAAAGACACTTCTGAATTGAAAAACACATTGAAATGAAAGACTCTTGTGGAATGAAATAACAAAGACTAAACTTCTCGATCAATCAACACCAAGTAGGGGGAGGCACAGTATGGTAGTCGGGGAGAGGATTAGTAAAATGACCATGGCTCTGCTGGTACTTGCAATACTCACTTGCATTGTAATTTGGATTAGAGGTGTTTGGAGTATACCTACCAAGATCCAATGGCTTGATAAATCCTTTAGTTGACAAAGCTTCAAGTGCTTGAGATAAAGTCATTCCCAATGGAGTGAACTCTCTTCGAACATTAACAACATGAACTTCACTTGTCTTACCACCATTATTACCACTATTACTTGAATTCCCTACCCCCAAACTTCTTTTGAGGTTTTGCACCACTCTTCTCAATAAGTCCACTATTAATAGCATCCTCAACTTGTATATCAGCATCATACAAATCCACAAAATTCTTCAAAGGAATTGGTGCAAGTTGGTGTCCATAAGTAGGTAGAATGATTTTTATGACCATCCTCACTTGGTCTTTCTCACTGGGACAATTAGGCATCTTGGAAGTTTTTCCTCTCCACCTCATCAGGAAATTAGAAAATGATTCATTGCTCAATTGCTTTGCAGTCTCCATGTCTCTAAGGCTCACATCCAATTGAACATTGTATGAATATTGTTGCACAAAAGCTTCAGCCATCTTGTTCTAGTCATTCATCTTAGCATTTTCCAATGAGAGATACCATTGTAGGGCTACACCACTAAGAGTTCAAGGGAAACACAAAATGATTTGCTCCTTGGTAATACCTAGAGGCTTCATGGCAAGAACATATTGATTCAAATGATTCTTGGGATTTCTAGTTCCATTAAAAGAATCCATCTTTGGCATCTTGAACTTTGGGGGAGTTAGATATCGGGAAGTGGACGCAATTTCTCAATATCAAGCATGTAGTCCTCTATACCTTGGGACCTCTTAAGCTTACCTTTCATCTTCTCAATTTCTTGTGACATCTCTTTGGTTTCCTTTGACTATTCCTTCTTCTTAGGTTTCTTGTTGATCTCAGCCTCTTTTTCCTCTAAACAGTCATCATCAAAGATAGAGTCTTTGTCTTAAGGTTCTTGCACTACCTTCTTCTTCTTTCCTCGAGTACCCTTTAGATGATAAAGCCTCTCAATGATAGGAGCAGTCATACTTGCCATCATTTCTTCCATCTTCTTCAAAATATCTTGGTAACTTGATGTCATTTGGTTAAGAAAAGTAAGATTGGTTCTTATGAGGCGATTATCAAAGGTTTGAGACCAAGAGGGTTGTGCAAGACCCTTTTTAGGAGCAATGATGGGTCACCTACAATAGATTTATCCTTATGAAAAACATTTCATGAAGATCACCAACAATAAATTTTACATTCAATTCCCACTTAACCATGCCCCTAGAATGAGAACATAAAGTTTAGACAAGACCCAAAAGAATGAAACTTGAAGACACAACAATGAAGATACCAAGAGATGACAAACCTTGACAAGACATAAGCCTAATGCCACTAGACAATCTAGAATAGACCTAAGACCCAAAACAAAGGACAAGATAAGGTAACAACCCTAGACAACATGACATGGGCCTAAAGCTCCAAAACAAATAACAAGGAAAGATCAAAGCGTAGACAAAACCAAGGATGGGCCTAGGACCCCAAGACAAGATGAAGATGGGCCTAGGCCCAAGACAAGACAAAAAGTGGGCTTAATGCCCTTAGAAAAAATAAAGATGGGTCGAAGGCCCAAGACAAGATAAGGATGAGCCTAAGCCCAAGACAAGACAAAGGATAGGCCTAAGGCCCAAGACAACACAAGGATGGGATTAATGCCCCTACAAAAAAAAAAAAAAAAAAAAAAAAAAAAAAAAAAGGAATGGGCCTAAGGCCTAAGACAAGAAAAAGATGGGCCTAAAGCTCAAGACAAAACAAAACAAGACACAGATGGGCCTAAGCCTAAGACACAATAAAGGAAAGACTCAAAACATCAAACAAAAATGGGCTACTAGAATGAGCCAACCTTTTGAAAAAATTTTATTACTAAAGAAAAACTCAGAAGATTTTTTATTTTGAAATTTTTTATTTTGAAAGAAACTCTTTCTTGAAAACTCAGTTTTTTTTTTTTAGAAAAAAAAAATTTATTTACAGAACACTCACTTAAAAAAAAAATTTTGAATGAAACTCTTTCTTGAAAATTTTATTTACAAAGAAACTCACTTTTTCCTAATAAAAACTTTTTGGAATTTATTATGAAAAACCCTCACTAAAAACTCACTTTTTTCTGAAATTTTATTTGAATTTGTTTTTTGAGAACTTCAAACTTTTTTTTCTTGAAAATTTTTATTTAAAAAAAGAGCTTGAAAACTTTACCCTTTTTTTTTTTTTGGTTTAAAAAAAAAATTGACCCATTTTATTAGCCCAATAAACAAAGCACACACATGCATACGCAATTGGGTAACCCTACATGGTTGGGTTTTAAGCTCATCTATGTGTGAGTAAGCTCCTTAAAGCTAAATGGACAGGTCAATAGGCCACTCACAACTAGGTGGGCCATGATTCCAACCTTGGGCCTAAATGGACCGTAATGGATTTGTGGCAAACCATTAATGTACTCAAAGCCCATCATAGGCAATGGCACAAATTGTGGTTGGTGGGATGAAATTTGGAAAGTCTTGGCCCGAATGGAGCCTCTACTTTCCCATTCATCACCAACCAAGGTTACGCAGGTACAAAGTGCATGTGTGAGAAAAATAAAAAGATAAAATAGGATTTGGCTCAATTAATAAAAATAAATCTTTATTTAATTATGGCCTAACAACAAGTCAGAGTTAAATTTAATCTCTATCCCCAGTGGAGTAAACACTGTGGGCGCAAGGGTGTACGCCTTGGCCTTGGAGTGGACCATGGAAGATGGTGAAAAATGGAGTCGCCACCTAGATTAGGTCTAGGAACCATATTGGGCCTTTTGGGGCACTCACTTACATGCATAGGTCTGCATACCAAGTTATGGTTCCGGAATTTGGGTACGGCTTAGGAAGATGTTAGGCACCCAAGATTGCCCGACTTGTGGGCCAGCCTCCATTCTGTATTGCTAGGCCATTTTTAGATAAAGAAGTTATTAAAAGAGCCCTAATCCTTAACCTAAATATACATCATGCACTTAAGTTAAATAACACACACAACATGTTAAAGATCACATCACAATATAAAAGGAAACAAATAAAACACAATCAAACAAATATATTAAACATGGAAAGGTAACAATTAAATCACACACATAAGAAAAGATTATAAAATAAACCAAACATGGTAAAAAGACTCAAACAAACATGGAAAATAATTAAACACAATTAATTAACCTAAACAAAGTCAAACAAAATCAAATAACATGTGAAAAATGAATAAAACAATAAAAACAAGATTTTTGTCAAATTTGGGTTCAGGGTGCGTACGCATGGTCGAAACTATGCACATGCATACTCGATGATGTGTACGCATCTTTTAACATAGAATCCGGAAAATCACATTTTTATAGATTTAATCAAACAAAGAAATAGCATGTGAGATCAAATAGGCATGTTCGTAGCCCTAAACACTAAACTAACATAACGAAAATAAAATAAAGCATCAACATAAATAAATAACCACAAGCAAACCAAATAAAAATACTAAACCCACATAAAATAAATAAACATGTTAAACTTGCATAAAATTAAAATAACAAAACAAGAACAACAAGAGCAGATTATAATCAACCCAAGATCATATTAACACATATCAAAAGAATTAAAATCAACAAATGAATCAAATAAAACAAATAGAGAAACTAGATCAAGAACTCATGTGAATCATGTTAAACAAAGGAAGAGTTCATGGAAAGAACACTCACCTTGCTTGAGATTATGAGTTTGAGATTATTTAACCGACCTATCAATGCAATGCTTATAACACAAAGATTAGATTGAGGAAACAAGAATAATTGAAGAACACAATAGTTTTTAGGATAATCACAACTCAAGAACAAAATTATAATTTAAAAGGTTTTAGAAAATGAATTGGGAATATAGTTTATGCCTTAGAATTAACTAAAGAGAGGTTTTTGATAATTAAAAAACGTGCCTAGTTTATCAAAAGTTATGGATGTCTAGTTTTGATGATTAAAAAACACTAAGGTTTTTTATGATCTTGGTACCAATGGAAAGGTATGGATGTCTAGTTTCTAGAACACTTAAAAATTCAAAAATCCAACGGTCGGATCAAAAGTTATGGCCTCGGAAAGTGAGCTTACGCGCCCATCACGATTTTCAAAATATCTCAACCGTTTTAACTTCGATTTCAACCCATGAATAGTTGTTGGAAAGGGAATTCAAAAATATTTGCAATGTTATTGGTTCCAACCCATTCTAACAGTTAGATCAAAATTAGGTTTTTCAGTCGCTCCCAAGAGTTAACCTTCAGTCAAACTTGGTCAAAGCTGACAAAAATCTTCGACAAGGTCACGTTTGATGTAATTTAAAAAAAAAAAAAAATGTTGTTTTGGGGTGGTTTTGACCAATTTTGACATTCGGTCAACTCTGGGTTGACTATGGATATTTTTGGTCAATTTGACATAAAAAGGCACTTTGAGCGCTCTAATGGCTGAATGGGATATGCCATGTCAATCTAGATGTTTCCATGGTCCCCAAGTGAAAAATTGATATTTTTTAGAATTTTTGGGGTTCGACACGCAAATCGTGGGCAGACAAAATACGATATCTATAGAACTTTAAACACATATATTCATAACACTTATTAAATCACAGTTTTCACATCATTTTAAACAACAATACTTAAACATTGTTACAAAACTAGCCCAAAATGTTTTGCTAAGTTTAGGGTCTGTTTGGTACGCAAACTCAATTTAAGGTATTTAAACATTGTATTTTGAGAACACATCTATACCAGTTTTCAGTTTTTGAGTAACAATATTGAGTGGCATTGTTGTAAATATTTAGAAAAACATGATACCCACAAAACTGACTTGATTAAACACAAAGGTCTCTCTCACAAACTCATATCTCTTTCACTCTCTTCAATCGACTCCCTCTCTCTCTTTCTCTCTCTTCTCTTCAATGAGCCACACAACTAGAACTCTCTTGTATGAAGAAATGTTTTGTGCTTGGTATCCATGGTGTCTAATTTACAATTTATTCCTCTCTGTTTTTTTTTTTTTTTTTTGGCACTATAGTTGAAATTTCTTTTCTTTTATTGCTGATGTGTTGTGGATTGTGTTAATTTGATATGTGGTATAGTTGTATTAAGTTTGGAAGAGCAAAAAGGGAGATGGGATGAGTAGGGAGGGTCTCTTGGACGAAGAGGAAGCAAAGAAAAGGGCAGGTGTTGTTGTCTTTCCTTGAATAAATAAATATTTATTTTACTGTTCATATCAGAAAAAGTACCAACTTTTTCTTAAAAAGACACGTATACATACAAAACACATAGTAATGTTTTTTCACATTTTAAAATAGTTTACATTTTAAAATAGGTTTTTTGAAATATGATACAAAATGCATTTTTTTTACTATGAGTGCTTTAAAGCTTGTTTGGAAAGGGATTCCAAATAATAATTTTCAGTATTTAAACACTAAAAACTGTGGGGCAAAATAAAAAAATTTGTTAGGAAATTTTATTTAGAAGTGTTTGAGTTACATTTTTCATTTAAGATGTTTGAATGCTGAATTTAAAGAACTTCTACTACAAGTTTTCAATTTTCAAATAACATTACTTAATGACATTTTTGTAAATATGTTAAAAATCATAAGTCTTACTTGATATGACCTACACCCAAATAAAATGAGTGAACTTTCTCTTTCTTCAAATAAAATAATAATACTTTTACTATACTCATCATTTAAAAAAAAAAACATACACATATCAAACACATAATTACATTTTTTCACTTTTTAAAATTTGTTATTGAAACATGGTACCAAACACATTTTTTACATTATGAATACTTTAAACACATGTTTTCACAATACTTTTTAAACCACAATTTTTACACAATTTTAAACAACAATACTTGAAATCTACTATCAAATAAACCCTTAAACATATATTTTTACAATATTTTTTAAACCACAACTTTCCTGTTATTTTGAATAACGATGCTACCAAGCTGGGCCAAGCAGGCCTTAGGGACAAAAAAATAAACATTTGAGAGTTTAGGGATAAAAACGAGTTTAAAATGATATTTTTCCCGAAATTCAATCATTATTCTACATTTTTTTTGAAGAAATCATTATTCTACATTTATCTTTACCGCTAGAATGTGAGCTTGTGGAGCACGGTAAAGTGTGCAAACAACTTTTAAAATAGTGACATCTTTGTGATCCACAATTGATCTTCGGTTGCCTTGTCATAATTCCATCCAAGTCATCTATTTGGTCAACAGCCCACCAACCCCAAATTGTGACTTGTGACTTGTGAGAAAGGATCGGAGATTGAAAGAAATTATGGCGACTGAAGTACCCGTTTTAATTTTACTGAGGAAATTACAGAAGCTGCTTGACGAGGAAAGATTTATCTTGCCAGGACTGAGAAATCGTGTGGTTACTGCTGCCAACGAACTTGAAAAGATTTTGTGCTTCCTCAAAGCTGCGAAGCCAAATCATGAGAATACCAGTAACAGTACTTCAATGGAGGCCTCGCTTCTGCGCACTATTTACTCTGCAGAGCACTTCACCGAAAGTTTCATCCTACAAAGGAGACAAAAGGGTTTCATTAAATTGCCATTTTCACCATGGAGTCAGCTACAGTTCAGCTACAAAATGAAGAAGTTGGTGCAGGGCGTGAGAGCTGTTTCCACAGAAGTTGGAAAGACGCAAGGCCAGCCTCTGGCTCTGGGAGACAAGACTGATTCTGTTTCTGAAATACATGAAGGACAACTCTGCCGCCACCACCACCACCTTGTCGATGTCAAAGAGGAGCTGGTAGCTCGACTGATCAACGACGATGAGGTAAGTCTTCGTATCATTTCACTAGTTAGCAAAGAAACACTTGGAAAGACAAATTTGGCAAAGGATGTTTATGATAGACTAGATATTCAGCCGCATTTTGAGTGGCGAGCCTGGCTTGTTGTTTCCGGAGATCTTGAATATAAGGATTTCTTGGTCGCTATACTAAAACAGCTTCCTAGATGTGTATCGAGTAACTCAGTAGAAACTATGAGTGAGAAAGAACTGTCTGAGACGCTTTTACAGTTTTCAATGGAGCATAAGTTTCTCATAGTTTTGGATGATGTCCAAACTGTTGATGTTTCGCTCAAGCTTGTCCGTCTTTTAGCCGATGCTGTCAATGGAAGTAGAGTTATTCTCACTACTCAAAACCTAAAAGTGGCATTCCAAGTTGATCCTCAGAGTTCTCCGCTCGAAATATGGCCATTAATTGATCAGGATTTGGATGTACTTATCGTTGGACGTGAAGATTCGGTGAAGGAGCTTGTATCTCGACTGATCAATCACAATGATGAAAGTCTACGTGTGATTTCAGTCGTGGGCGAAGAAGCAATTGGCAAGACTGCTTTAGCAAGGAATGTTTATAATAGACTTGATATTCGGCAGCAATTCCCGTGGCGAGCTTGGCTCCATGTTTCCAGAGATCTTGAATATAGGGATCTCTTGCTTATCATACTAAAACAGCTTCCAAGAATTGTATTAAAGGACTTAGAGATTATGAGCGAGAAAGAACTATCTGATATGCTTTTCAAATTTTTGATGGAGCGTAGGTTTTTAATGGTCTTGGATGATGTCCAAACTGTTGATGTTTGGCTCAGGCTTGTCGGTCCCTTAGCAGATGCGGTGAATGGAAGCAGAGTCATTCTCACTACTCGCGACTTAAATGTAGCAATCCAAGTGGATCCGTGGAGTTCTCCCCTCAGATTAAGCTCATTAATTGACGAGAAGAGTTGGTCATTGTTCTTGACGAAGGTTGGAAGACAAGAATATAATACCGAATTAAACGACGTCAAGGTGGACATTCTAAAAGTATGCCATGGTTTGCCCCTAGCAATTGTGCTGCTGGGAGGGGTTTTGTCAGCTATAGAATTTAAGAATTGGTCAAGAACAATTGATCTTGCACTTGCACAACAAAATAAAAATCAATCACCTCTCTCAAACATGGTTGATTTTAGCTATAACCAATTACCATCTGTTTTAAAGCCTTGCTTCCTTTATTTGTCTCTGTTTCCTAAAGCCTATGACATCCCAATACGGAGGTTGTTGCAATTGTGGCTTGCGGAGGGATTTTTTCGTTTCTTACCTGATGAGATTGTCCCTGAAGATATGGCCAGGATATGTTTCGAAGAGTTAGTGTGTAGAAACATGATTGAAATAGCAAGATGGAAGTCAGATGGAAGCCCCAAAATGTGTCGTATGCCAAGTTTTCTCTATGATGATTTCATGCTAAAAGCTAAGGATATAGGATTTCTTCACGTCCACCATTGCAAGTCAGCTTGTACATTTACAGATTCACCTGAGTTTTACGTTCCAAGGCTTGCAGATCAATTTGGTGTGGAGTCTTCTACTTCAAAAGGTCACATCCGACAGCTATCTTCCTATGTTTCTTTCAACTGCCAGAAGCGAGATGCATCCAACAGTGGAATTGGTATGTTTCTTAAAACAATGATCAATAGATCTGGTTATGTTCTGTTCAAGGTGCTTGATCTAGAGGGTGTCTACAAACCTTTGCTACCTGCAAAACTCAGTAAGTTGCAGAATTTAAGGTACATAGGCTTACGATGGACTGGTCTTGACTCATGTCCAGCATCAATTGGGGATCTACCATGTCTAGAAACTTTAGATTTGAAATATACTAATATAATTACTTTGCCAATTTCCATTTGGAAGGCGAAGAAGCTTCGACATCTCTATATTAACGAGATGTCCATTCAGAAACCACCGAAAGAGTCTTCACCCAACCTACAGATATTAACGGAGCTATATATTGGTGCTAACAGCCCCATGATAAATGGTCTGAAAATGTTCACTAACGTTAAGAAATTGGGACTGACATGCCATTCAAAATCAGCAGAGCAAACAGCCAAGTGTATCTCACAAATTGCCAACCTCCAAAGCTTAAGGTTGAAATCAAGAGACCCATTTGGCCAACCTGTTGTCCTTGTGTTGGAGCCTATGAAGGGACATCAGTCTCTCTTAAACTTATATTTGTTTGGAGTGATAAATGATTCCATAGATAACCTTCCACGAAACCTTAGAACTCTTACATTGTCTACGTCAGAACTAAAAGATGATCCAATGCCAGTGCTAGGGAAGCTGCTGCCTCAGCTGAATGTTCTCAGGCTTTTTGCTCGCTCTTATGTAGGGTCGAAAATGAGTTGTCTTGCCAGGCACTTTCCTAAACTTCGTGTCATGAAAATGTGGATGCTAGAGAACCTAGAGGAGTGGAAGGTTGAGGAAGGTGCCATGCCCAATCTTGTAGAATTAGAAATTAGAGGTTGCAAAAAACTGAAAAATTCACATGGATTAGAGAAGCTGGCTTCCTTGAAGGAATTGATTTTAACGAAAATGCCAGAGGATTTTGTAGCAGATGTTAGAAGAAAGTTGGGCAGAGACATATTACTCACGAACAACTGGGAATTTTCTACCTTGGATGTAAGTTTTCTTCTGTACATATATTCTGCATTATCAATAAGTTTTAACGGTTTTTTTTTTTTTTTAATTAAATATGAGTTGGACCTGGTTTGGAATCCCTAGTGTTACTGTCACTGCTCTTACATTACATAACAAATTTTATGGATATATATTGTGTGTTGCTCAAGCTGTGGTTATTTCGACCTAAAACGTTTTTCCAAAAAAATGTTTCTTATTTTCAGGTGTTTAGCCTAACTGAAAAAACCCGATCAAATTGAAAACAAAGAAAACCCACCAATAACTATAATTTTTCATTATGAGTAAATCATTTTGATGGGTCTTAAGCTGGAATTGATCTCTTGCAATTTGCAAAGTTCATCAAACTGATTATTTTGTTTTCTGTCTTGTTAAGCATTCTAGGCCGTGCCTTAATTTTGTTGAATTTGATTTGGGGATTGTAATCAGTATTACGTTTCTTTCACATATTTCAAATTGCAGGATCCATTCCTTAAGCTAGATCAGAAAAGGCCAGATGCACCATCCACAACCAAGTAAAGGAAAAGGCAGTGGACGGTTGGCATTTGATGTGTTCAAGGCTGGCTGGTTCGTCGGCATCAGTGGGCTGTGGGTTGTGGTGTGGTTGAATAGTTGGCGTCAGTTGGGTTCATCGGCGTCAGTTTGCTAGATCGGCGTCAGTTTGCTATGGTGGGTCAGTGTAGTTCGTGAGTGGGTCATTGGCTTCAATACGGTGTCTGTGTGGGCGGGTTTGTGGGTAGATCGGTGTGTTCGTGGTGGTGGCTCAGGTGAGTTTCGTGGTGGTGGGTGTGGGTGTTGCTGGTGGGTCTAGTGGGTGTGGGCTTCGTTGATTTTTTTTTTGTTGTTGTTGTTGGCTGTGGTGGCGGCAGTGGTGGTGGTAATTGTGGTTGTGGTTGTGGTTGTGTTTGTGGCTGTGATGGTTGTATGTAATGGATATATTATTTTATTGTAGTAGATATTTTATTTTATTGTGATGTTTATATTATTTTATTGTATTGAAAGTTAAAATAAATCCACTATAGAGCATGTATTTAGATAAAATGATAAAATAACTTTTTATAGTTTCAAATAGCTAAATTTTTAGCTCTGTGATGCTCTGAGCTAAACTCGAACGTTATTTTTTATTCCCACTCTTGTTAAAATAATATTTATTCCTTTCTTTCTCTATTTCTTTTATAGTGAGTTTTACTTTGCCGTTTCACACTCATTTTCTCTTTCTCAAATAAGCTCTCAAGACTCTCATCTCTCTCTCATCCTCCTCAAGCTCTCACCTCCTCATCCATCATCCTCACCTCCTCATCATCCTCCTCACCGCCGCCACCGAAGCTCACGCACCATCGCACAGCTCACGCGTCATCACCGACCCGATTCATCATCCTCCTCACCCATCTTCGAAGCCCAGTTCCGTTCATCCATCATCCTTCGTCAACCTGATGATTTTGCATTTGGGTGTGTGTGTGTGTTTGCATATGGGTCTCAATTTGCTTTGTTTACCGATGTGTGTGTGGTTGGATTTGGGTTTTTATTGAAAAGATCCTAAATTTGTTGAAGTTTCGTTCGTGATTGGAGAATGATAAGATTGGTAAAATCATGATTTTTGGCAGTGTAATGTGAGTACTAGTGTGAGTGGTCTTTGCATTGGGTGAGATTTTTTGCATGTATTTTTGATTAATTGATCATTTAAATCAAAATTATAATGAATTGTTCAGCTGTTTTGTGATGCTTTGGTTTGAGTGTTGTGAAATGTCTGATTGGTGTGTGTTTGGAGATTTTAAATCCTACCAGAACATATTGAACGTGAATTTTGTTAGCAGTGGATATAAATTGGTATGTATGTATGTTCTTTGGAATATTTTTACAAAAGTATTATAATTTTGATTAATTTATCATTTAAATCAAATTTTATAATTTGCTATTACGTGGATGTGGCGGTCGTTGCGATTGTTATTTACTGTGAATATATATGTTATTTTATTGAAATAAATATATTATTTTATTACTTTAGATATATTATTTTATTACATTGAAAGTTTAAATAAATCTATTGATATTAGGCATTTTGTAAAATGAAAAAATAAAATAAATAGAGAAATTTTTTTTATAAAAAAATAAAATAACTTTTAATAAAACTAAAGAGCTAAAATGATGTCTCCATCAATACTAAATCTACTAATCTATTAACTATATAAAAAAGGAGGAACTGTCTCTACAGTGAAATTCTGGTTTAGTCAATTGCTGTCCAAAACTCACCGTTTCATTTCATGCCTCTGTCCACACTCTAGAGTGAATTTTTGGTTTAGTCAATCACTGCCCAAAACTCACCGTTTCATCTCATGCCTCTGTCTACAATCTACAGTGAATTTTTGGTTTATTAGTCACTCACGGCCCAAAACTCACGTTTCATCTCATCTTATCATTTGCTTTATCTTTATCTTATCATTGTTTTATTTGGGTTTATATGGGCTTAAAAGAGAAGCTCTCATCTCACTATTTGTTTTCCCTGTATCTTATTATATTATTGTTTTATTTGGGCTTACATGGTTTAAATTTTTAAAAGAAAATTACATAACCGCAGCCACGTCTCTTTATCTCTTTTAGTTCACCAAACGTTTTCGCCTGGGAAAAAAAAGCAAGTCTGGTGGGCAAAAGTGGGAGAAAGATGTTCTTCTTCTGGCAGACTCTGACAGAGAGTAAGTTTAGCTGGGTACGTGTGTGGTGCGTACATATTTGGAGAGATAAGTCTCAAAGACAGTGGACTGTAAGTTTGTAGGGGTAGAGAATTGTGTAGTTCAGTTCTGACAGATACTTTCATTATTTAGAAATAAAGTTACATGGAGCAACATCCATTTGAACTTAAATCTGTTATACTGGGTGGAGGAGTATCCTCTATCCAGACATTACACATATTTAAACATTTGGCTTGCCTTGCCAAGATATGAGCTGCGTTATTGCCACTGACATCCCATACATTGAACTTTCTCAAGTCCACCAAGATTCCATCGACCACTTTCCTTATAGAGCTCCCAGTTGACCCCTTGATTTCCCACACCATGTCAATGAAGTCTCTTGGGGGTCTTGACCACACCATACATCCACAGCCATTCTGCAGCTCCACAAGGCGTGCCCCGACGTTTCCTCTAGCCCACACCTTCCATCCTTGCCCACTCCACGTGTTTTCAGACGGAGATTCTGCTTTTCTTGGAAGTTGAGAAATCACACAACCTGAGACCAAGCACTGATTTTCATGGCAAAATAATGCTCAGGTTGGTATTTCTTAGTCTTAGATCCACACCTCTCCTCAAAACCTCTTTTCCTTTCCATGGGTCTGAGTTTTTGTGGGCAAAATATGGTTCTTTAATACTTCCTAGGTCAAGTATCTGTTTGGGAAAAAAAAAATTCTTGGGTTTTGTCAATTCAATTAGTAATAGAAAAATTTTGCCATGTAATTGATATTTGACATGTACATGTTATTACCTTTCAACTTTTGGTATTCAGCTAGCGATTATGGACTGTGGCTATGATTTGTTGAGCTTCTTTGAGTTGTGAAATTGAAGCTCTCTCTTTCCAAAGACTACCGATCACACATACAGCAAGTAAATATCTTTGTAACCTTTTTTTTCCCACTTTGATTCATTCATTCCTTCTATTTGATTGTGTTTTCTTGATAAACTTTTTCCAATTTCCTGTTCTGTTTTTTCTTAATAGAACAACATCCTGATGAGGTCAGATTTTCAAGGTTCGAGGACATGAAAGCAAATGTCCATAAGGTTCTTTTCCTCTCTTTCTTCTTTTGATTTTATGATTTGAGAAGATAATATTGAATTGCATGTGATTGAGTTAGTAAATAGGATTTGGGATGGGCGAATTTTTTGCATTCAAAGTTTCAGTTTTTTATAAGAGTGCTTATGCATATACATGTTTGTGAAAATGCCAAAAAGGGCTATTTTATATTTTTTGTTCTGTGCATAATTTTTCCTTTCCTTACCTTAGTTATGTAATAGGTCATGGTAATGTTTTTGACGTGTTTGGATTTGGTTAGCTTCTTGTCATGGCAATAGCTATGCTTTGCATTTTGAGGATAATATCTTAATTCTTCAAGAAAAGAAAGGAAAAAAAAAAAAAAAAGATAAATTGTTGATATTGGTCTATATGCATGTTTGTCATGTTTGTGAAGCTTAGGCCGTGTCATTGAGTTCATGACAGCTTGTCCACAATGTGTTGATGGGTTGTTTGTCCAACAATTCTTTAAGTACTTTAGCCTTCTTGCTTAAGCTCCCTTTGTTAGATCATGTCTTCATCCATGATGAACAACATCTTGGCCACTAAATGTCATAAAATTTTGGAACATTTTGAATTGCCAAGTCTTATCAAATTTTTTTTTTTTTTTTCATAAATGATAGATACGTAAATTTTATCAATTTGAAAATAGAATTATTACACTTTAGAACACACTGCATTTACAATAAAGAACAAACTAACTCTATGCTACTTTACCAGACCAGAAACATAATGCTTATCAAGTGTCAACCAAAAGAAACTTTCAGAGTTTCTATGACAAACCTGACAGAACAAAAGGGCCCAAGCTTTAATAGTAAAAAAATAAATGCAATGAAATGTAGTGGAAAAGAGCAACAAACCCTTATTTTCCTTGAGCTTGCAAGATTTTGCGTGGTCAGAACATCTAGAGTTGTCCATGAGCACAATGGTTAGAACAAGATACAACTAATTTACATTTCGACAAATAATATAATACATAATAATACAGCTTGTAGAGTTGTCGTGCCTCCCAGTTGTTATGAAGAATCATTAGTTCAAGTTTGTTTTCTTGCTTATCTTCTAGAAAGACTTGTTATATGAATTGGCATTTGGTGGAGTGTTAAATGACAAAGGTGAGTGTTTTCTCACTATCTCATGTAATCAGTATTCATGGTCACTACTATGACAGAATGTTCCCTTTTTATATTTTCTTTATCACCTTATTGATATTTTGATGTAATTTTAAGGAAAATTCAAAGCTGGTATTAGTTCTGAGAATATGGACTGATGCATACAACAGATACTCTAAGCCATTGGTAGACATCATAAAAGCAACTATAGTGATTTCAAAATTTTGTTCTTTGTATTTGCTAGCTTATTAAAATGTCCATACTCCTTATCCTCTCTTCTCAAAGAAATTGAGAAAAAGGTAAGAAAAAAGGATTAGGGATATGAATTTTGAAGTTCTTGGATATCTAATCTTTCTCAAATATAAAGAAATTATTCTAATATGGTCTTTTATATATATGGAAGCTATTTTGGACTTTGGTTGCTTCAATGATGGTATATATAAAATCTCTCAGTTTTGATTTTCAAAAATGCAAATATGCACAACTTCAAACTTTTTCCTCTAAATCTTCATGCAGGCTGCACTCCAAGTTATGGATTCTACTTCTTTTGCTTGATTGGATTTAATTTTATATGTTTTTTCAATTTAAGTATATCATATTTTTGCAAGTGATATTTCAGGTTCACTATGTGATTGTGTCAGTTAATTTAGCTTCATTGTGTTATTTCAGCATATCTAAACGGGTGTTTGCTTTTTGTTTCAATTTTTATTTTTATTTAGAATTTTATTTGGTAGTCATGCTTGGAAAGTTGGAATGGTGATATAGGGTGTTTTATTTGTTACCTAACATTGATTTTTTTTCTTGCTTAAAAGGGTGTTCACTAAAACTAAGTAAGCTAAAATGTAAGATGATATAGAAGATAGTATGAATAACAAAAATTTCGTTATGGATGGTTGCAGGTATTTGATGAAGAGCTTCTATTACAGAATATGACAACATGACAACATTAATTGGAAAAAATTAAATATTGTTACAATGTTGTAGCAAAACTCGGTTGGTTATTGTTGAAGGATGATATTTGTAACTTGTAAGCATTCTTAGAAGTTTTTATTGAATGGATATTGCTTTTAACAAATATGTTCTAAAAGACTATCATAGTATAATAGATATTCATATTTGAATATTTAATCTAAATTTGTGTAATTAAAATTCTTATATGAATGAGATTAGCATTATATGACGTGCATTTTTTTTCTTACATAGTTTCATATTTCTTTAAATAAAAACTCTATATTGATTTTCTTACTCAAGTGTAGGGGCAGGGCAGCACGTACCTTGCATGTGCCACCCAACCTGGTATATATAAAAAGTGTGAATACCATTATCTACAGTTTATTTGGTTTACTCAATTTTTGGTTTGTGGTGAGCAAAACAATTCGTTTGGAGAGAATAGCAAGAGTCACTATATAAAAAGCGCAAATAACTTGTCCAGAGACATTGCGAGAGAGAGAGAGAGAAGACACAGAGTTTGTGAGCCAAAGAGATGGAAAAGATGGTAACATAGGAAGGAACAAGAAAGTTTTTCATTTCACCTGCTCAGTATTTTTATTTTTATTTTTATAGGGGTTGTGTGTGGGTTTGTCGTAAATTGTGAGAGAGAAAATGTGAGAAGCATATTAGAGTATTTTTGGTTTGATTTTCTGGCTCACCCACATGCTAGGTAATCTCTCTCTCTCTCTCTCTCTCTCTAAATTTTCAGTTCCATTTATGTTTTGATTGACCTCTTACCAAAATTTCTTCTTCCTTTTCTTTCTGTAGTGGCTTCAGTGGTCTGAGAGAGCGAATTCCCCATTATTCCATCTGCCATGGTTAGGTATTAACCCAAATTCTTCTTCAATTTTATGCTCTGTTGGGTTGCTAATGGAGTTCGAAAATTAAAATATAAAAAGGGGAAAGCATTATTTGATATCATCTCATGTTATTGGTGTTTGTTCTGAATGATTGTAACTGAGATTGTGCTTGTGCTTTACATGCGGGTTTGTTTGATTTAGATTGGCCCTCAAATTTTTCTTGCTGTGAGTTTTAAACAAGAAATTTTATCCTTTTTTTTATGTTGGCTGGGTCACAATATCAACGATCTGTGGGTCTTTGACAAATTCCATGAACCCAAAGAGAGTAACACACTGTCAGGAGTAACATAGGAAGGAACAAGGAAGTTTTATTTTTAATTCTGGATAATTGTGGGACTACATTATCACTGATCTATGGGACTTTGACAAATTTCATGAACCCAGGAAGTGTAACACCCTATTAAGAGTAACATAGAAAATTGTATGCAGAGTAGCAACAATATTTCCAAGAGAGTGAATTTATAAATTATTGTTTCCTTGCCGTCATAAAAGCTTTGTAGTTTGCTCAGACCAAGTTGACTCCTTTTGGGAATGTGCAAAAAATACTTTGAAAAACTTTAGGTATGTTTCTTCCTGAGCAATTTTTTAAAGGCATTTCTACAACATTTATCTGGTTTTTCATTAGAATGAAGATCAGTTTGTTATTTCTGTAGGGCTTTATAGCCTTGCTTGCATATGAAGAGCTGAATAAATTCCCAATGTTTCATCTGCTTAGCTTGGAGTACTGGCATGTGGTTGTCGAAACTTTGAATATATATATATATATTCTAGCCGAATATGTTAGGAAACTAGCTACTTTGATGTTTGCACTGGTATTATCATATGAACATTGTTTGTTAGCATTGTTAATTGAGTAGTTGCTGTGCTGAGTTGTATTCAATTAGTTGAATTCTGTTGTCAGTTAGTTATATTAGTTGGTTAGTTTAGGCAGGAAATGGGACTGAATTGTATAAAAGAGATTCCAGATGTTCAATGAGGTTTATCCAGAAAATTAGCCAAACTAGTCTCACTTTCTCTCTCATCTATTCCTATCTTCTTCTTCTCTATATTCTGGAGTTTGGTTCCCTCGAAGAACTATTCACTTTCTTTTTCCATCACTGTTCTTAGTCTCTGAGCTTAATAGAATAGAAAAACCAAACGATAATAATATATACATGTTTGTTGAGATTCCTTGAGCTGTGAAACTGAAGCTCTCTATCTTTCCAGAGACCAACAATCACATAGTCGACAAGTAAATCTTGTAATTTTTATTGGCCATTTTCATTTTGATTCATTCCTCTAATTCAATTGTGTTTTCTCGATCTACTCATTCTACTTGCTTTGTCCTGCTTATTCATAGAAAAAAAAATTGTTATGGGGTCCGATCTTTGAGGTCTGAGAACATGAAAGCGAATGTCCTTAGGTTTCTTTTCCTCTCTTTTAATATTTTATTTTATTCTGTTAGTAGAAATATTTTCATTTGAAATTGGAGTCTTTGCTGAGTGAATTTGCATTTTAATGTTTGTGAAAATGCCAAATAATAGAAAACATTGCTGAGATTTCTTTAATAGCAACTTTGGTTAAAATTGCGAGGTCTTTTTTTCCCACTTATTTTATTTTCCTTCATTTAGATAAAAAAAAAAATTTATCAACTAAACAAAAAAATGTGTAACTACATTTGATGCAGCTAACCAACTTTTGGATAAACGCAACAATATCCATTACAAGGTTGGATCAAAAGTTTTGGTATATGGCTTGCAGTGTCACAAAAGCACTGTTATAGAGTACAATGATGAATTTTCATGCTTATATTGGAAGGAATAAATTCTTGCAAAATCACGGTATGTATGCTACGAAAAACATGATTTCCCCTGTAAAACCAATGCTATGGATAACAAAGAATTAATTGATCTTAAATTGATCTTCCTATTTAATTGATTATTTATTTCATTGTTCAACTTCTAGCTGCTGAGGTGAAGCTAAGTTAGATGATACAACTGGACATTTGATGGCAGCTTTATTTGGAGATGTTGCTATTATTATTATTATTATTTTTTTAATCATGCTCAACAATGAAGCTATTAATAGAGACTACGGAGGTATTAAACAATCATGACTAATCTTTAAATTAATCAGTTCCTTACTTTCATATCCAAACACAACAATAAATTTAAAATCTAAAATTTTCATTTTTTATAACAAAATATAAGAAACTTACACTCATTCTTTTTAAATTGTAGGATGAAATCAAAAATATTGAAAGCTTTGCCAAGCTCTCCTTTGATAAAAAGTTTCTCTACCATGTAAGAGCAATAAAATGTGGCATCTTTGGAGAATCATGCCATAAGTTCAACATTGTTGATGTTTATGATTCACCTCAAGAAAATCAATGAAAATGAAGTTTTTAGTTTTGTGTAATGCAAGACATCTACTCTTGGAACTATATTAAAAATAGGCACATAAAGGAAGACAAATTGATACGTTATTGCTGTATAGTGTATCACTTTGTCTTTCGATATATACAAATGAAGTGGAAAAAGCATATGCTCTCTGTTTTTAATCCACTATATGCCTACCATTATGATCAACATTTTGGGGTTTTTTCTGGACATCACATCTACTTGACATTATGATGTGGTGTTTTTCAAAGGACATATATATATTTGGAATATGTTAAGATATTAACTTGTGATGTAACCTATTAAAAAAAAAGTTATTAACTTGTAATGTATTATATTTGCTATATATATTTTCGTATGTAGACTATGTAGTCAAATTAATGTTTCTTTTAATGGTAAGATTTCAATTTACTTCAAAAATTAACTGATTTTATAATTTTGGTATGTGTTAAAAATAAATTATAAATTTAACCTTAATTACTCATCTCTTAACCATGGCTAGCACATGCCTTGCATGTATAGCCTAACCTAGTGTGTGTTTGGAAAAAATTAAAAAGTTAACTTATTTTACTATTTAGCTTATTTTTGCTACTATTTATAAGCTCCATTACAATATTTGGTACTATTCATGAGTCCTATTGTATTATTTCAGCTAACTTTTGTCTTTATTTACAGTATTTTCAGCAAAAAGTTTTCAGTTTCAACAAAATAAACGGATTCCAAATAGACCCCTTGTCTTCAAAAAAATATCTGGAGCCTAGTCACTTGACTTCTTCTCTCTCTCTGTGGAAGCAGATACAATCACAAACAAACTGAAAGCACCCACTTGGAAGCAAAATTGCCAATGATGCTGATCCCTACAAAGTACTTTGGTAATTTAGCCAACTTTGAGGAGTAGCAGTTAACGTTCTGTTAATTGTGTTTATATATATATATATATATATATATATATATATTTATATATTTTAGAAAATTGTGTTTATAGAATTATAGTACAGAATTATATATTATCCTGTGGATTAACTTTCAATTTATAGCCATTATTATGATTTATCACCTGAACAGGTAAATTTGTTGTGTCTATAAGAGAACCTATAATTTTTCGATTGCTAATCCCTTTGGAGTTTGGAGTAGTACCAGAATGTTGAATGATTTTTTTTTTACCTACATTTAATTATATGCATATAAATTTTCAGTATAATGTTTATCAGGAAGAAGAGGTTAATGGAGCTGTTTCCTCCAAGATGGAGAAATCTGTGGTCTGAATGGCAGCTACGAGTGTTGATTCTACTTAGTCTCACTAGCCAAATAATTCTGGTCATTCTGGGCAATCGAAGAAAGTATATTTCTGGACCTTGGATCAGATTGATTGTTTGGTCAACCTACTTACTAGCTGACTCAATAGCTATAATGGCTGCTGGTATTATCACAAATGACATAGGAGAAGTCTACAATGACAATGGTTTAGTTGATACAAAGTATGAGCTAATAACATTTTGGGCACCCCTTTTGCTATTGCACTTAGGTGGCACGGACACCATTACTGCTTATTCCTTGGAGGACAATGAGTTGTGGAAAAGGCACTCGTTGGGAGTGGTTATCCACGCAATTGCAACAGTGTACATTTGGCTCACGGCCTGGACAAGCTCTCGTCTTTCCCTACTTTTTGCTTTGATGTTCTCTGTTGGGCTTGTGAAATACTGTGAAAGAGTGTGGGTTCTTTTCTTGGCAAGTGAAAAAAGATTTAGAGACTCAATTCCAGATACCCCTACTAATGATTCTAAAATAATGGAGAAATGTAAACTGAAGCTGTTTGAGGGGTACCATCTCACAACACATCAGGTTTTTGAGGTTCAGGTGCCAGACCATTCAGCTGGAACAACATCAAATGAGTCTAATTCTCATGCACATGAGTTACTTACGGCCTATAGCTTGCTTGAGATGGTCAAACGTCTCTTCGCAGATCTCATACTTGGCTTCCAGGATCGGTAAGTATATGCACATATTTTATATAACTTCGTAAGGCATATCAATTATGGTTGATTCAAGCATAACTAATAGGCCCAATAGGCCATATATTAAGTTCTCATGGTACATAATTCAAAATAGTAAAAATGGAGCTGTTAAGAGCTTTAGCTTTCTGTTGTGGGCATATGTCATCAGGCAGAATTTCATAAGCCATTAATTGCTTTCACTGTCTGCTTCAATCTCTAAATATTTTATTTTTTTCATTTCTATTTTAACAGAGATGCAAGTAGAGAAATCTTTAAAAGGCTGTCTGTTCAACAGGCTTTCAATGTTATTGAGATTGAACTTGGGTTTATATATGATTTATTGTACACCAAGGCGAAGGCAATCTATTCTCCTTGGGGCATTGCACGACGAATTGTTGGAATCCTTATCATTTTAACTGTATTGGTGCTATTTGTCACCCTCAAGGAGAGACATCATCACTCCAAGATTGACATTATCATAACTTTGGTATTGTTGGTAGTCGCTCTTCTTTTGGAGTTATATGCATTTAGGGAACTACTTCTCTCCGACCAGACCGCTCATTGGTTAATTAAGCATGAAAAACCAACTTTCTTACCAGTCATCAATAGTACTTTACGATGTAAATGGCATAAAAGACGCAGGTGGTCAAATTCCGTTAGTCAGTTCAGTCTACTAAGCTTTTCCCTAGGAAAAGCACCCTTACCCTATTATGGCATCCTGAAGATGTCAGGCATTGGTGAAATGCTTGAGATCCAACCATATGATATTCCTCAACAAGACATTCCTGATATAAAATATTTGATCTTTTGTGAGATCAAGGGTATTAGGGATTGGGCAGAAGTGAATAATTATGACACGGATCTTAAAGCTTTGTATGGTCATAGGGGAGGCCGCACACTTGAAAGGTATAAACGTGGGGATCTTGCTTGGAGTGTTGAAAAAGGGTTTGACCAGAGCGTCCTTATCTGGCACCTTGCTACAGAAATTTGCTACTTCCAAGATTACATAAAGCCGGATGAGATTGAAACATGGATTGATGGTGAAGGTAAACGAAACCCAATAAATGAAAGAAGTGCAATAGGTTTACTGCGCCAAAGATGCAATTACCTATCGCGATATATGCTCTACCTTCTAGTAAGGTGTCCTAATATGTTACCAATTGGTATGGGGCATATCAAGTTCCGGGACATTTATACTGAGGTTGGGGAATTCATTGAAGAACATACTGGCAAATCAGTTGGAGATGAGGAGGAAGCTTCAAAGACACTGAGTAAAGTGAAAACTGACATCATGCTAACAGTTGGAGGAAAGGGTAGAAGCAATAATTTAATATTTTATGCATGTAAGCTTGCTTCATCATTAGGTCCAGGCGAGGAGAAATGGGATATAATTAAAAATTTTTGGCTGGAAATGTTGGGTCATGCTGCTAGCCAATGTAAAGGAAGGCTTCACGCTCAGCAGCTGAGACGAGGAGGAGAGCTTCTCACTCATGTATGGCTTCTAATGGCACATTTTGGCTTAACTGATCACTTTCAAATTTCACACAGCCATGCAATAGCTGAAGTGATTCTGAGATAGATTAAAATTTATACTTGTAGCTTAATTGCATTTGGGCTTTAATTAGAGAACCATACACAAACATTAATGTGGGCTCTATGTGCCGAACTCATATATAGTATTATGTGAGAAGAATGTGTATATCTAGTGCCCTGGATACACCAAATAATTTACTTCTTAATCATTTGGTAGTGGCACAGCATCTGGAAGGTTGATACACTATGAAATTTGTTGGTCTCTTAGTGATATTGGACCATGGTTAGTTTAAGGGGTATGTTGTACAAGAGCTCTGATTTTTTGGGTATAAAAAGGAGGGGTCTGTTGGGGGGTGTCAAAGCTTGCACTGGTTTGGGGTGTGGTGCCTAGTCTTCTGAGGTTTGCAAGTCTGAAATGTGCTTGTCAACTTGAAGATCATAGATATGACGTTCACTGTATTGGGCATTTCTGATGAAATGATCTACTGCCAGGCTTTAAGTTAGACCTTTCTGTGTTTGTTTTGCTGTATTAAAGGATTACCTGGCTTTGGGGTAATCTTGTAGTGTGTCAAATGTCTAGGATGAGTTGTAGCAGCTTTAGTTCTTGGCTATGTGCCTTGTGCTGCATAGGGTTGTTGATTGTTGTGTTTTCCTCTGTTTTTGTTGTGTTTTACAGCTTTAGAGCAACTGCATCAGTCCTTGGGAAATAGAAAAAGTGGCTAATTTACACATTTTACTCCAAAAAACACCCACATCAGAACTTGCAAACTTTTGCAAATATCCACATTTGCTATAGTAATTGCATAAATATATATGGTTATTGTAGCTTTGTATAATAATACTTTTTTTTTCTCTCTCCTATCAAACTACTTCTCTTCTTCTACGTTTACAACAACCCAGTAGCATCCCCAACATCTACAACAACCCAGCAATAGAATAAAAAGAAGGAAGAAGAAAATAACCACCCAACCACCAAACCCAACACCACCACCAAACACTGCAACCTAGCACCACCCAACCAACACAAACACAAATTATGTGAATGGTTGATAATCCACCACAAATTTACCCAAAATCAATAGAAAATTAACTATAATCAACGGAATAGCAATTAGAAAACCCAACTCAAAATCAAGACAAACCCACTGGAAAACCTTACTCAAAATCAATCAAAACTCACCGAGAAACCCAATCCAAAAACAGTCCAAACTCATTAGAAAACCCATCCCAAACCATACTCAACGGAAAACTCACATGAAAAGCCCAATGGAGCAAGATCTACTGTCCGATTTGCTACCACTGCTGTCGCCCGATCTACTACCATCTTGTTTTCCACTATTGTTGTTGCCGGATCTTCCCAAATCTACTGTTGTGTGTGTATGTATGAGTTTGAGATATGAGAGAGGAGAGAGTAGAGGGAGGATTGAGAGACTTGGAATTGATATTTGAGAGAGAGAGATGGTTCAAACTTCAGATGAGAGAGAAAAATGTATAAATGAAATAGATAGGTATTAATAAATAATAATAAATAATAATATTTAAGTAGAACAAATTTGTAAAATAGATAAACTGATATGGGTGTTCTGGAAATGTGATAGTGTAAAATAGAAAAAGTAGGTTCTTACTGTAAAATAGACGAAAAAATTTAGCCGGACTGATATGAATGGTCTTAGTTGTTGGCTGTGTGCCTATTGCTGCATAGGCTGTGTGATGTTTGTTGGACATAGGCTTCTTTCCTGGTATCTATTATTTTGTATCTTCTATTGGTTTAATACAATTATAATTTATAACTGATTCATCCACAAAATTTAAAAAAAAAAAAAAAAAAAAAATCCAGTATTGTTAAGCTTATTTCAAAAATTTTACTTTTTAAACTAATATCGTTTAAAGCATTGTCTTTACGATATTAATCCAATGAAATTATTCAATCCATGAAAAGAAGTTAAATTTCATTCCATGATAAAAAGTTGTTAAATTCATCTCTTGTGTAGACCATTTTAAAACCTTACTATGTTGTCAGTTAACTCTTCACATACACGAGATACAATATTAGTCCTGTGGGGTACAAAAATTTAAATAAGATAATTGTGCCACGTGTTATACTCATGGCCGAGGGGGCCATTATTGTGCTGAGGAGGTCACACCCTCAGACAGTAAGGCCACGTCAGTGGCACATTATCCGATGAGGTCATACTGTAGAGAAATAACTTTAGAGAATATGTTAGTCCTGACGTGACTGAATAGATGGTGGCTGCCACCACATTTAATGCATCCTATTAAACCTCCTTGCTGCATTTATGTGGAAAAGACCCCTAAACAGTGCTGCCTTAATTGCTGCAACTCACAAAGGGTTTGGGAAGGTGTTTGATAGGACAAGCACTCAAGTAGTGTCCTGAACGATCAACAAATTGAGGATCAAGATCATCTAAATAGAGCTATATAATGTGAGAGACCTTCTAGGGAGAAGGGATCGAAAAATCAATAGAGAAAATACTGTAGCAACAAGAACTGTAATTGTATCCAAGTTCAAAGAAAATATACCTAGGGACCACTCTCCTTGGATTTTATTGAGGAAAGTTTTCTTTGCATAGAGTTTGCCTTCTCTTACTCTCATATTATCTTTGATTCATTGTGCGTGTTGTTTAATCTATTGAAACCTAGCTTTTAAGTTCACTTTCTACAAATTCATTGTATTGGACTTTTTGGACCTGAATCTTTCCCTCCTTAGGGCTCAGGAACCAAAACCTGCCTCTACAATTAGCACCGTTTGTGGGGAAGCTTGAGCTTTAATGAGTTCAACATCCAACCATGCTAGGATCAAGGCCAGACCGGGAAAAGTCTATTGGTTCCCAACGTCAAGATCAGTTCCTCAACCTTGAGCGAAGGAAGGACCGCGAGATTAGTGTGCACACCACGCATACTAGCAAGAGCTAGTCTCGAGGCGAGAGTTACATCTATCTTGGGGAGAATACCAGAAGCATGCAGTTGGAGATTGACCGACTTCGCAGGAGGCTACGTCGCAAGCAACGAAGAAGGACCCCTTCAGGTTCTGATCCTTCTTTTGATAATGATGGAGATAGTAGCTACAGGCCCAAAACTTTTCCCACTAAGTCTTTTTCGTATGATGAGGATCGTTGTTACAAGCAAAGGAGTAAGAGTCCATCTCGCAAAGGTCTGGGCAATGATGCTAAGAGCAGGGCTCTTAACCAGATCTCTAAATTACTGTTTACGCATAGAATTAAAGGGGGAAAGCTTCCTTGGCGGTTTACTCAGTCGATATTCACTATGTATAATGGCAGAAGGGACCTTGTAGAGCACGTTGGCCACTTCAACTAGAGAATGGCCGTTCACTCCCGGAATAAAGCCTTGATGTGCAAAGTGTTCCTATCCAGTTTAGGGCCCGTGACGATGAAATGGTTCGACAGTTTGAAAGAAGGTTCTATTAGCTCCTTTAAGAAGCTTACTAGGGCTTTTGGGGCTCGTTTTGTGACTTGCAGTAGGGTTCCTCGGCTTTTGGATTCCCTGTTGTTTATGACCATGTGAAAGGGGGAAACCCTGAAGACGTATTCTGACAGGTATTGGGAGATGTTCAACGAGGTAGATGAGAACTTTAATGACATGGTTATAAAGACTTTCAAGGTCGGCTTGCTTACCAAGCATGATCTGAGAAAGTCTTTGACCAGGAAATTGGTTAGGAGTGTGCATCAGCTCATGGACTGTATTGAGGAGTATAAGCAGGTTGAGGAGGACCAGTAACAGGGAAAGGGGAAAGCTAAAGTGGTCCCTCAGGATAGAAGGGATTTCAGATCGAATAGGTACAATAACAACCGACCTCGGAGAGACTTTATAGGACATTCTGAATCTACCATTACTTAGGTAGTAAGTACCATGTTCCGATAGCCAGTGCACTAAATCCTAGAGAAAATTAAGAATGAGTCATACTTTCAATGGCTAAACAAGATGGGAGGAGACCCCACGAGGCACAACCAAAATGTTCACTACTAATACCACTAGGAGCGGGGGCACACCACTGAAGATTGCAGGACGTTGTGGAGTCACTTGGAGCAGTTGGTTAAAATTGGGAAGTTAATGCAATTCCTGTATCAGCCCAATGGATAGGGTAGTCAGGCGAGGTCGGAGGCCCAAAAAGACGCTTCTATAAGACCACATTTAGGTATAATTAATGTCATTCTTGCTACTCCAGAGAGGATTGGTTCTCCCCCATCTAAGGTGTTGTCTATATCTCAATCATTTATAGAAGACTTGCCCCCTGATTCGAAGAGGAGCAGAGTGGAGGTCCGACTAGCTTTAAGCTTTTCCGATAAGGACAAAGTTGGAACATTGCAGCCACACGATGATGCCCTAATAGTTACTCTCAGGATAGGAGGGTATGATGTGAAGATGGTGCTAGTAGATCAGGGCAGCGGTGTTGAGATCATGTATCATAACCTATTTAGGGGACTAAAGCTAAAGCTCGAGGACTTAACCTACTATGACTCCCCTCTGATAGGGTTTAATGGGAAGATTAGACTAAAGCCAAATTAGACTGCCTGTTTAGGCAGGGTCAAAAGTCGTGGAAGTGAACTTCAATGTAGTAGATGCCTACTCCCCCTATACTGCTATTGTGGCAAGACCTTGAATTCACGCCATGGGAGCCGTGTCTTCCACCCTTCACTTAAAAGTGAAATATCCGTCGGGGGATCGGGTCAAGGAGCTAGCTCGAAACCAATCTGTGGCTAGGTAATGCTTGGTGGCTGCAATTAGACATCAGGTTGGAGGTGAATCCTCAGTTTGCGCCAAGCAGGATTTATAGCAATCAAAGGTGTCAGTGTTGTCTATAGGGGCAGTGGTAGAAGAGGCTATGTGTGTGCAACTGGAGAAAGTTGTTATTGGTGACGATGAGGAGAAGTTCTTTCAAGTCGGAGTTTAGCTGCCTCCTCGGGAAAGGCAAGAGCTGGTGGATTTTCTTAGAAAAAATATTGATGTATTTGCATAGAGCACCTATGACGCCCTTGGGGTGGATCCAAATTTCATTTGCCATTGTTTAAACGTAAATCTCTTTGCCATCCCCAAGAAGCAATCTCCTTAGCGCTCATCTAGGGAACATTCTGATGCTATCAAAGGGGAAGTACTTAAGCTCAAGAGGGCAGGGCCATAAAGGAGGTATTCTACCTCGAGTGGTTGGCCAACACAGTGGTGGTGAAAAAGAAAACTGGGAAAAGGAGAGTATGTGTGGACTTTACAGATTTAAATAAAGCTTGCCTAAAAGACCCTTTCCCCCTGCCTCAGATAGATCAATTAGTGAATGCAACTGTAGGCCATCTTTGGATGAGCTTTTGACGCCTTTCAAGGTTATCATTAGATACCGTTAGTTTTGGTCGATTAGGAAAAAACTGTTTTTCTTACACCCACTGGGAATTATCATTACAAAGTAATGCCTTACGGATTGAAAAATGCAGGATCTACCTACCAAAGGATGATGATCAGGGTGTTTGAACCTCAGTTGGGCAAAAATATTGAAGTGTATATAGATGATATGGTGGTAAAGAGTAAAATAGAGTCTAAGCATATAGATAACCTTGGGAATATTTTCGAGATACTGAGGAAACACAAAATGCGGCTTAATGCTGCTAAATGCTCTTTTGGTGTGGCTCTGGTAAATTTCTGGGTTATATGGTTACCCACCGCAGAATTGAAGTTGATCCTAATCAGATTAGAGCAATTAACAACATGCGGCTTCCTCGGAATCCCAAAGAAGTCCAGAAGTTGATAGGAATGACTGCCGCTTTGAATCAGTTCATTTCTTAATTAGCGGATAGGTGTAGGCCCTTCTTCTAGTTATTGCATAAGTGAAAAGGATTTGAATGGACAGAAGAGTGTTTCTCGGCCTTCCAACAATTGAAGGAATATCTCTCTCAACCACTTATTATGTCCAAGCTTGAAGAGGAGGAGGTTTTATTCGCTTACATTGCTGTAGCCTTAAATGCGGTGAGTTTGGTACTAGTACGAGTTGATGATGGGGTGTAGAGACCAGTTTATTATGTGAGAAAATCATTACAAGAGGCAGAGATTTGCTACTTAACATTAGAGAAGGCCATTTTGGCAGTAGTGCATGCTACACAGAAGCTCCCACATTACTTCTAGGCTCACATTGTTGTCGTTCTAACCCAACTTCCTCTCTGATCACTGCTTCAAAAAGCTAATTACATAGGGAGGGTTGCAAAATGGGCAATGGTCCTAGGAGCTTTTGATATTACGTACATGCCTCACACCTCTATAAAGGGTTAGGTCCTTGTCGATTTGGTGGCTGAGTTTGCCGAGCCTTCGTTTGAAGAAAATGGTGAAAAGTCGAGCATGGATGGAAAATTGGTTGGAATGATCTCCTTGCAGGAACCTGTATCTTGGAAGGTGTATATTGACGGTGCAACAAATCAAAGGGGATCAAGAGTGGGGCTAATTGTAGTATCTCCTGAAAAGATCATCGTTGAGAAATCCTTAAGACTAGGCTTCTCGGTCATGAACAATGAGGCTAAGTACGAGACTTTTTTGGTGGGAATGGCTATGGTTCAGAAGATGGGATAAAGAACAGTGGAGATATTTTCTAATTCGAGGTTGTTTGTTGGCCAAGTAAAGGGAGAACTGGAAGCCAAGAATGTGAGAATGCAAGAGTACCTAAACTAGGCTAGGCACTTGTAATTAGGATTCGACTATTTTTCCTTACATCAAATACCTAGAAGCAGAAATATGCATGCTGATTCCCTTGCCACTCTTGCAACCTCTTCAGCGTAGAGTCTACCTCAGGTTATCCTGGTTAAAGATCTATGTAAGCCTATCGAGATGAAAAATGAGAAGGCCCAGATTCATTAACTTAGGGTTGGACCTAGTTGGATGGATCCTATTGTGTTATTCCTTAAAGATAACACCTTGCCCGAAGAGAAGGGGGAGGCTGACAAAGTGCAAAGAAAGGCTTCTCGATTTTGGCTATTCGAGGACCAAAAGTTATACAAGCGCTCTTTTTCTAGGCCGTATTTGCTATGCGTCCATCCTAAAGCAATGGAGCCACTCCTAGAAGAGTTGCACGAAAGGATTTGTAGGAGGCATACAGGAGGTAGATCCTTGTCTCATAGGGCCTTTACTCAAGGATATTGGTGGCCCAATATGTAAAGGGAAGCACAAGAATACATGAAGAAGTGTGACCAATGTCAGAGTGCTCCCAACATTCATCAGCTAAGGGGCATTCTTAATCCTTTGTCTAGTCCCTGGCCTTTTGCTCAGTGGGACTTGGACATTGTGGGGCCCTTCCCTAAAGCAATAGGAAACAGGAGATGGCTTTTGGTCATCACTGATTACTTTACCAAGTGGGTTGAAACTGAGCTACTGACGAACATCAGGGACGTAGATGCCAAAAGGTCTGTATGGAAAAACATTGTCACCCAATTTGGGATTCCTTACACCCTCATCTTAGATAACGGGCTTTAATTCAATAGCAAGGCTTTTAGAAGGTACTGTTGTGAATTGGGTATTACGAATAGGTATTCCACTCTCACTTATCCCCAGGGGAATGGATAAGTCGAAACTATCAATAAGGTCATAATGAATGGACTCAAGAAGAGGTTGGATGATGTAAAGGGCAAATGGGTGGACAAGCTTCCACATGTTCTTTGGACATATTGGACTACCCTTCGTAGGTCGATGGGGGAGACCGTCTTTTCAATGACTTATGGGGTTAAGGCTATGATTCCTCTAAAGACTAGATTCCCAATGCTGAGAACTAGCTTACTCACTCTAGACAGCAATGACAACCTACTAGAAAAGAGCCTGGACCTAGTTGAAGAACGGAGGGAAATTGCCATGGTTCAATTAGCATATTATCAACAGAAGCTCAATCAGGGTTATAATTCAAGTGTAAAGTTAAGACCATTGGACCCTAAGGACTTGGTATTTAGAAAGGTTGTGGGTTTTACAAAAAACCCAGCATGGGGGACGTTAGGGCCTAATTGGGAAGGGTCATACCGTATTACCTCGATAGCAGGCATAAGTGCATACTTCCTAGAAGATCTAGATGAAAATATTGTACCACGACCCTGGAATGTAAATAACCTGCGAAGGTATTATTATTAATGAAAGGCAGCTCTTCTATGTTTTCATTATGTGTTATGTTAATTACTTGTTTGAATATTAAACAAAACCTTAGTCATGCTTGGCTCCTCGGACCATATACCTTGGGTAAATTAATATTCTTAATTACTTGTTTGAATATTAAACAAAACATTGGTCATATCTGACTCCTCAGACCACATACCTTGGGTGAATTAATATTCTGGGCTACTTGTTTGAATATTAAACAGAACATTGGTCATGCCTGACTCCTTGGACCATATACCTTGGGTGAATTAATATTCTGGGCTACTTGTTTGAATAATAAATAGAACCTTGGTTATGTCTGGCTCCTCGGACCACATACCTTGGGTAAATTAATATTCTTGGTTACTTGTTTGAATATTAAACAAAACCTTAGTCATGCCTGACTCCTTGGACCACATACCTTGGGTAAATTAATATTCTAGGCTACTTGTTTGAATGTTAAACAGAACCTTAGTTATGACTGGTTCCTCAGACCCCATGCTTTGAGTAAATTAACACTCTCTATTATTTGTTTAAGTGTTAAATAGAACCTTGGTCATGCCTGACTCATCAAACCATATGCCTTGGGTAAATTAACACTCTCCATTATTTGTTTAAGTGTTAAACAGAACCTTAGTCATGCTTGGCTCCTCAGACCATATACCTTAGGTAAATTAACACTCTCTATTATTTGTTTAAGTGTTAAATAGAACCTTGGTCATACCTGACTCCTCAGACCACATACCTTGGGTAAATTAATACTCATTATTATTTCTTTAAGCGTCAAACAGAATCTTGGTAAAGTTGGGTTTCTCGGATCACGTGCTTTGGTTAAATTAACACATGTAATTATATGAACCTACGATTGAATGGAGTGCTAAGTGAAATTCTAAGTATGACAAACTTTTTGGATTATGTACCTGGATAGGCATGAACTTCACTATCATTTGAGGCCCTCCCCTTGCCTTTGGCCGTCTTTTGCTACTTGAGAGGAACCCCCTCCTTTTGAGGGACCAACTCCCCCTCTTCAACCACCTCCTTCTCCTTCTTCCTTTTTTTCAGGTTGGTTGAAGCGAAAGGGTTAACTACTGGAGAAGGGGGAAGGGAAGAGGAAGAGGAGGCTGTGACCCTGAGGTGTCCTTGGGCATCAACCCCTTGGCCTTGTCTGTGAGGAGTTCGCACAGACCTATCTTCCTATTCAGGGACATTCCTTCCTCTTCTTCCTTAGAATTGTGGTCTATACGCGCAACTATGAGCTTAGGAGCACGAACACCTAAAGACTTATCAGGCTCGTCTTCCAAGTCCGAGACCTGGATCACAGGCTCTCCCTACTCCTCTCTCCCTTCCTCAAGATAGAATTAGTCTATCTCCGCCTCGAGTGACAAGCGCGAGGAGGTTGTCTCTTCTCTTAGAACAGTTGCTTCACAGGGAGAGCGACAAGAGAGCAATCCAACTTGCATGATGTCTTCTTAGGCTAGGAACTCAGGTACCAAGACATCTATCCAGGCCAGGCGGGGGTCACCTGCTTTGATTATGTGGCCCACATCTTGAAACTTGTCGAACAAGGGCTTGAAATCGAGGATTAGGTGGATAGCTCTCAGTTGCCTATCCTCGCTCACAAACACTTCTGCCCTCAGCACCTTGTTAAGATCTGCAACGTTGACTAGGTTGAGGTTGGGAGTCACGTGCCTTTTATTTGCAAAAATAGCCGATGAGCAAAATCACAATTAGAAAGACAAACCCTCATTCAGAAGAAAACAAAGTGCTGAAGGAACAAAAAAAAAGGTGGCGAACCACGAAACTAAGTCCCGTGTCAAAGGACCTAAACCTAAGGAACCCCACTTGGTTCTCCCTCCCGGGTTGGGCAGTGAAGACCGTCATGCCATTCACCTGAGGCAATTACAAAGTCGTCTTTCATGCCCTTGTTGGATTTAGGGAGACACAAGACAAGCCTAACAACAAAAGACCTAGACTTAAGGTAATACCTTGAGTCTGCGAGCAAATGGCACTTGTACATCCAAATGACATCGTACCAGGTGAGGTTCAACCCCATTTGCTCGTTGAGAGCGTCCACACTACCTAGGACCCTAAGTAGGTTGGTCACATATTGGTGGGGGCATAGCCTATGGCGATCAGGTAGTCCCTAGTCACCCTACTTATGGGGAGCCTCATTCCCCCTTTTATGAAGGCGATCATGAGAATGACGACCTCCCCTTCCCTTTTGTGGGTGAGCTGATGTGCATGAAATATATACAATAAAGTACTTACATATCTACATATTTAGCCTTACTTTTATGTTATTTTGTGACTGATTATATAATATCTTTGTGTTGCAGGTAACAAGGGCTTTACATGCAAAGTGGGGTTAGGCCAATTGAATCAAGCCAACTTAAAGGGCCATGATGAAGTTAAAGAAGGCCAACCCAATTAAATTTAAGTCCAATTGGAGCAAGGAATCAAAGGAAATTTGCACCAAATCCAAGTCCAATTCGGATTAGGATTCCAGCCTGCACATCAGTTAGTATTTTCAGCATAACTTTCGGCTCAGATGTCCAATCGAGGTGATTCAAGTTGGGCTAGAAAGTTAACTTAAAGGGATACAACTTTGTAGTTTACCAAAAGTCCGAATTCTGAAGCTAAATGGGCCAAAATCGTTGGTTAAGTGTAGCCTAAAAATCTGGGATTTTCTCCAAACGGGAATTCAACTTGTAACAGGATTCCTTTACCTATTTAAAGGCTCTTTAGGGAAAAATTCAAGGAGGCCAGTGCTAGGGCTGAGGGCTAAATGTATAGAGAGCTGCGGCTACCTCTTCCATAACAGTTAGTTTTATTTTATTTGTCTAGTTTAATGTTTAGTATTTTATTTTTGTGTTTTCTTTCAATTACTATGAGTAGCTAAATTTATAATTAGGGTTGAGGATGAAACCTTGTTAAGGATTATCAGTAATATTTATGTGATTTGATTTTTCCCACAATAGATGTTCTTTAATGATTTAAATTGTTCTTGCTTCATATCAATTGACTAAGATGGGATTCTAGATATGAGTTCAATCATGTTTTTCTCATGATTTAGGATTTTTCTTAATTAATTGAATGCTTGGTTTATTAATTCTTGATTATAAAATTGGATATCGCTTGTGATTTGTCTGTCAATGGATACAATTTATGATTTGATTTTTAGAATTGGATATATCTTGTGATTTGTTTGGCTACGGATACAATTGATGATTTGATTTTATACTTAAGAAGCGAAGAAGAACATGCTTCAGATTTTTAAACATAAGTTTTAATGATGATATTTTCCATGATAGCAAGATTGATTTCTAGATTATCATGAAGTGAGTTGGGAAAAATTAATGATCATAAATATATGCTGATATGACTTACAAGGCAGATTCCAAAACCTTAATTCCTTTCTCTTGATTGTTTACATCTTTTTATTGCTTTATATCTTTGCTTAAATTAATTATTTTTTTTAGTTTATTTAATTTCAAAACAACCAATTTTTATTAAACTAGATTAGGATTAATTTGGTTAAGATTTGATTTAATTTTCCTACGTTCATTCAAGTCCCTGTGGGTTCGACCTCGTTCTTGTCCAACTATACTTCGGTACGGTTCGTACACTTATGAGTATTTTAAAATTTCACAAGAAGTTTTTGGCGCCGTTGCCGGGGACTTGGTTAGGAAAATAAATTAGGTCTTAATTGAATTTTTCCTTCTACTAGTTGTAGTTAAAATTTATTTTATTTTATTATTATTAAAAAAAAAATTATTTTTATTTCTTTGTGGTGTATGAGAACTTGGATACGTGATAAAGAAAATCGTCTTGTTAGTTTTGATTATTTATCCACAATGGGAGAAACAGGAGATGATTCAAAAACTCTTAGGGAGTTGTTCTCACCCATAACTACCAACCCTCCATCTTGCATAGTATTGCCTGCAACCACTGCTGCACATTTTGAGTTGAAGCCACAGATAATCCACCTTCTTCCTACTTTTTATGGATTGGATAGAGAAGACCCTTATATGCATGTGAAGGATTTTCTTGAGATTTGTGCTACTTGTAAGTTCCAGAATTTCACTGATGACTCTGTTCGCTTGCGTTTATTCCCTTTTTCCTTGAAGGATAAGGCAAAAGCATGGCTTAATTCTTTGTCACCTAGATCTATCACTTCATAGGAACTGTTGGTCACAAAATTCCTCTCTAAATTTTTCCCAATAGCCAAGACCAATGCTTTAAGGAGAGAAATTGCAGATTTTTATCAAGATGAACAAGAGAAATTTTATAAGAGTTGGGAGAGATTTAAGGACTTGATCTTAAAGTGTCCTCATCATGGTTTTGAAACATGGAGACTAGTACAATATTTTTATAATGGTTTGACTCAGACAAATCGTAACATGATTGAGTCCATGAATGGTGGTGGATTTTTTAGTCTTGTAGATGATGAGGCATACAAATTTCTGGAGAATTTTTCTGAAAGTTCACAACAATGGGATTTTTCCAACCGTAAAGTGAGATCTACCTCTGCAATTAAGAAAGGAGGATTGTATGAAGTCAGTGAAGATTTAGATATAAAAGCTAGGTTGGACAATCTCACTCGTAAGGTTGAAGCTTTAGCTTTAGGTAGAGGGATGAATTCTGTCAATCAAGTTCAAAGTGAAACATGTTCTATTCGTGCAAGTCCCATGCATACAACACAAATGTGTCCTTCCATAGTTGGTACCCTGATTTTTATACTGAGCAAGCAAATGCACTGAATAATTATGGAAAACCGCTTGCAAGTCCATTTTCAGAGACATACAATCCAAATTGGCAAAATCATCCTAATTTCTCTTGGAGGCAGAACCATTCCCCCACAAATGTAGGTGGACAACAAGTGCATCAACAAAGTCAATTTCGTCCACCTACTCAAGCATATCCTCCCATTCCTCAATCAACACCTCAGTTTGTAGCACCACCAAGACAACCATCATCTTTGAAGGAGTCTCTCAAAACTTTCATGCAATCAACTAGCCAAGCCATTCAAGAGATAAAAAGTTCCACCCATTTGAATACTCAAGCTATTTCAAAGTTGGAAAATCAAGTTGGCCAGTTAGCAACCCAAGTTGGAGAGAGGGAAAAAGGAAAGTTTCCTAGTCAACCTATACCTAACCCAAAAGGGCAGTATGCAATTAATGGTTCTTCTAGTTCTACTCATGCACATGAATCTGTTCAGTCTATTACTACCCTTAGGTCTGGTAAGCAAGTTGATAATCAAGTGAAAATGCCAGAAGTGGAGGATAATGAAAATACTGTGTTAGAGGAAAAAGGAGTTCACACTTCACAGGATGATCATAAAGAAAAGAAGGGCAACTCAACCTCAATTCCAATTCAGGATCTTAGTTCTCCCCTTGATAGGAGGTTTGTTCCTAAAGCTCCATTCCCTCAAAGTTTAATTAGTCCTCAGAAAAGTGCACAATTTGGAGATATTTTAGAGGTTTTTAAGCAAGTGAAAATAAACATTCCATTTCTAGATGCAATTCAGCAAGTTCCTGCTTATGCCAAGTTTCTAAAAGATCTTGTGACAATGAAGAGAAAGACAAATGTCCCTAAAAAGGCATTTTTGACAGAGCAAGTTAGTTTAATCATTCAGAATAAATATCCAGTGAAATGTAAGGACCCTGGATCTCCTACAATTTCATGCAAGATTGGGGATCGTCTCATTGAACGAGCTTTGCTAGATTTGGGGGCAAGTGTGAACCTAATGCCATATTCAGTATACTTACAGCTAGGTTTGGGGGAGTTGAAACCCACAACCATGACACTTCAATTAGCTGATAGGTCTGTGAAAATCCCTAGAGGTATTGTTGAGGATGTGCTAATTAAGGTGGATGCATTCTATTTTCCTGTTGATTTTGTTGTGTTAGACACTGAGCCTACATTAAATGCCAGTACACAAATCCATGTCATTTTGGGTCGCCCTTTCTTAGCCACATCCAATGCTTTGATCAATTGTCGAAGTGGTGTGATGAAGATTTCTTTTGGAACTATGACTGTTGAGCTTAATATCTTTGACATAAGTAAGCAAGTACCAGAAAATGAGGATATATGTGAGGTTAACATGATTGGGAGCCTAGTCCATGATACTTTCCTACAATCAAGTTGTGAGGATCCCCCAAAGGCTAGCTTAACCTGTTTTGATTGCAGTTTGGATACTGAAAAATCAATGGAGGAGGTCAATGCATTGTTGGATTCTGTTCCTCTCTTAAGTATTGATAGCTGGCAACCAAAAGTGGTCCCTTGTCCACTTTCTTCATCCCCATTCCCATCTATTGTAGAACCACCGAAGTTGGATGACTTTTGGGAACACCAATTGATAAGTATACTTCAAGAGCATAAGGAAGCTATAGGTTGGAAAATTGCTGATATTAAGGGTATTAGTGCTTCTGTGGTTATGCAAAGAATTCACTTGGAAGACATTGATAAAGCTTCTCAACATGTTTTTGACCCAGGTAAGTTACAATCTCATTGGACTAGTCCATTCATAATATGCATTATTTATCTCCATGGTGTTGTTGAGGTTTGGATGGTCCTGTTTTTCAGGATTGATCTCTAGTTGTGTTAAATCTTTTTGCAAAAAAAAAAAAAAAAAAATCTTTTTCTTGTTTATTTTCTGATTTTAGATTAATCTTTGTGTTTATTTTCTTGTTTCATTTTATTTTCTTTTGTTCTAGCTGATATTTGACAGAAATTAAAACTTTTATACCAATCAGCTTGATCAGGTATGTCTCCTCCTTCTCCTTACCTTACTCATTTCTACTTGGTTCTCATGTTGCATATTAATATTTTGCTCTCTTTTCATTCAAGACCTATATTTGAGAGTATCATTTTTAACATTGAGGACAATGTTTGGTTTAGGTTTGGGGGGGATGTATATAGATTTCTATCTTTTTGTTTTGTTTAGTTGTGTAAAAAAAAAAAAAAAAAAAAAAATCTTTTGCCTAGCTTGAGGTTTATGTTTTGAGTTCGTTATACTACTTTTGCTTAAAGAATTTCATTACTTTCATGCTCAATTCATTACACATGCATGTAGCCACTCAAACACAACTTGTTGTTGAAGGATAAAAATGATTAGAAAATCTTGATGATAACAATGTGGAGACTGTAACCCCTGTGAGTTTTGAGCCAATCATTATTTTTGGAGGGTTATTTATTGTTTCTAATCTTAAAGTTCATTTGGAAGTGCATAACATATTTCCCTTGTTGTAGTCTCATTGTTCTTTCTTTTGGCCAAGAAAAAAATATGATTTTATGCCACACTTGAATCTTTTGAAGTCATTGATATTGAATGAACTATTCTAATCTTTGAGAGATGAGATTAGGCCATTTTTGTCTACTTTGAGCCATATATGTTTTTTTTCTTTTTCTTGATACATTATCTCTAGTAACCCCGTTGAGCCTTTTAATTAGCCTTTCTTTCTTAAAGCCCTTATTCATAGTGTTTCAAGATGGAATTTGATCAGTTTGTTTCAATGTGGTGGTTTGTGCGAGAATTCAAAGAAGAAAAAAAAAAAAAAAAAAAAGAAGAAGAATTGAGAAGAAAAAAAAAAAAGAGGAAAAAAAAAAATGAAGAAGAAGGGAAAAGTGTCAAAAAGAAGATAATAATAAGAGTTCTCATCAAATTTTGAGAAATGAAATGGAAGGAAGGAATACTGCTTTGAAGAAGAAGAAGAGGTGAAAAAAAAAAAAAATGTTGAATGGAAATTCCAAAAAGAGTTGACATTCCGACAAATCTTGAAAACACTTCTTATATTTACCTTCACCCATTTTTATTTTATTCCCTTTACTTTTACCCTACATTACGTCCTAATAAAGTCCTTATTTGATCTTGAAGATTGTGTAGTTCAGATATTGATATGACCGAGAAGAAAAAGGTGTGGTGTGAATATTTTTAGCATCCTTTCATGAGACTACTTGTTCTTTCTTGATTAAGCATTTTTCATGTGATTTATATGTGAGATGTTTGATTTTGCTTACATTATTCTGCTCACATATATTGTTGAGAGTGTTACACCCCATTTCAGAGTGATTTCATTTGTTGAGTGATAACACCGGAAAGAATTGAGTTGAAGCATACTTTCAAATAGAGATTCAAGTCAAGTTTATTCTAAAACTATGTTTGGGTTGGCTACCACTTTTCACTCATATTGAGTTTTGATGGCATGAGAAATTTCTTTAACATTTGTAGTGTTTTTGAACTTGAACTAATCCTCTTTGCAAAAGGCAATTGAAAAAAAAAAAAAAAGATTTTCTTTGTTTTGTTTATTTTAGTATTCATTCTCAGAATTTTGTGGGTATATTCCCTGCAAACCCTCACGAGATTACAACTCGTCCACTAGTGTAAGCTAGGGGTTTAAAGGCTTGTTGCATACGCTAAATGCAATCGAAATTTCCAGCGAAAGTGGATTAGTTAGGATTTCATTTTCCTTTGTTTTTAATTTCTTTGTTTTGTTTTACTTTTTATCTGTTTTGCTCGAGGACTAGCAAAATGTAGGTTTGGGGGTATTTGATGTGCATGAAATATATACAATAAAGTACTTACATATCTACATATTTAGCCTTACTTTTATGTTATTTTGTGACTGATTATATAATATCTTTGTGTTGCAGGTAATAAGGGCTTTGCATGCAAAGTGGGGCTAGGCCAATTGAATCAAGCCAACTTAAAGGGCCATGATGAAATTAAAGAAGGCCAACCCAATTAAATTTAAGTCCAATTGGAGCAAGGAATCAAAGGAAATTTGCACCAAATCCAAGTCCAATTCGGATTAGGATTCCAGCCTGCACATCAGTTAGTATTTTCAGCATAACTTTCGGCTCAGATGTCCAATCGAGGTGATTCAAGTTGGGCTAGAAAGTTAACTTAAAGGGATACAACTTTGTAGTTTACCAAAAGTCCGAATTCTGAAGCTAAATGGGCCAAAATCGTTGGTTAAGTGTAGCCTAAAAATCTGGGATTTTCTCCAAACGGGAATTCAACTTGTAACAGGATTCCTTTACCTATTTAAAGGCTCTTTAGGGAAAAATTCAAGGAGGCCAGTGCTAGGGCTGAGGGCTGAATGTATAGAGAGCTGCGGCTACCTCTTCTATAACAGTTAGTTTTATTTTATTTGTCTAGTTTAATGTTTAGTATTTTATTTTTGTGTTTTCTTTCAATTACTATGAGTAGCTAAATTTATAATTAGGGTTGAGGATGAAACCTTGTTAAGGATTATCAGTAATATTTATGTGATTTGATTTTTCCCACAATAGATGTTCTTTAATGATTTAAATTGTTCTTGCTTCATATCAATTGACTAAGATGGGATTCTAGATATGAGTTCAATCATGTTTTTCTCATGATTTAGGATTTTTCTTAATTAATTGAATGCTTGGTTTATTAATTCTTGATTATAAAATTGGATATCGCTTGTGATTTGTCTGTCAATGGATACAATTTATGATTTGATTTTTAGAATTGGATATATCTTGTGATTTGTTTGGCTAAGGATACAATTGATGATTTGATTTTATACTTAAGAAGCGAAGAAGAACATGCTTTAGATTTTTAAATATAAGTTTTAATGATGATATTTTCCATGATAGCAAGATTGATTTCTAGATTATCATGAAGTGAGTTGGGAAAAATTAATGATCATAAATATATGCTGATATGACTTACAAGGCAGATTCCAAAACCTTAATTTCTTTCTCTTGATTGTTTACATCTTTTTATTACTTTATATCTTTGCTTAAATTAATTATTTTTTTTAGTTTATTTAATTTCAAAACAACCAATTTTTATTAAACTAGATTAGGATTAATTTGGTTAAGATTTGATTTAATTTTCCTACGTTCATTCAAGTCCCTGTGGGTTCGACCTCGTTCTTGTCCAACTATACTTCGGTACGGTTCGTACACTTGCGAGTATTTTAAAATTTCACAACATGAGCCACTCACTTGGAGAGCATACCTTTGGGAAACGCCTTAGGAATGTGATACAAAGCCCTAAACCCCTCCATACTGGCAGGAGAATCTACTAGGTGAGCAAGCCTACCCATTTAAGCAGGCTAAGGTGAAGTGAAAGAAATTTTTGTGAGGAAAAGAAATAGAGAACAGAAGGCCGAAGAAATTGGCTAAGGAGAAAATAGCCTAAGAACGAAAAAAAACTTACGAAAATAAGGACAAGGGTCTTGAAAGTTTGAAGATTTGAGAAATCTTAGAAGTTTGGGGATTTGGGAAGTCTTGAAAGCTCGAAGATTTGCAAAGTAGGAGAAATGAATCCCCCAAACGCTTTATATAGGAGGCGGAATGGGGTGGGAGTTATCCCGCCCAAAATTTGAGAAAAAATACTAGCCGTAGGATCTTCATCTCATCGTAAGATGTGGGGAACAAAGCGCTGCTTGGAGTATTTAATGAGACGTTGTGGACTTTGAAGCGCTAGAGCGGTTGCGAGGCACGCGAAGTGACATTCTCACCTGTGGAAGTCAAAGAAACGTGTGAAATCAATTATCCAAGGTCAAAACCCCACTTTTCTCCTCGGATAAGAGGAAAAAAATTAGAGTTTTGAAGGGCTATTGTGGGATATAGGAATTTAAATAAGGTAATTGCGCCACGTGTTATACTCATGGCTGAGGGGGGCATTATCATGTCGAGGAGGTCACATCCTTGGACAGCTAGGCCACGTCAGTGGCACGTTACCAGAGGAGGTCATACTTTAGAGAAATTACTTCGAAGAAGGGGTTAGCCTTGGCGTGACTGAAGGGATGGTGGCTGTCACCACATTTAATGCATCCCACCAAACCTCTTGGCTGCATTTATATGGCGAAGACCCCTAAACAGTGCTGCTTTGGCTGCCGTAACTCACAATGGGTTTAGGAAGGTGTCTGATGAGACAAGCACTCAAGTAGTGGCCTGGACGATCAACAAATGAAGGGTCAAGATCATCTAAATGGGGCTATATAATGTGAGAGACCCTCTAAGGAGAAGGGATCGAAAAATCTATAGAGAAAATATTGTAGTAACAAGAATTGTAATTGTATCCAAGTTCAAAGAAGATATACCTAGGGGCCACTCTCCTCGGAAAAATCCGAGGAAGGTTTTCTTTGCACAGAGTTTCCCTTCCCTTACTCTTTTACTATCTTTGATTCACTGTGCGTGTTGTTTGATCCATTGAAGCCTACCTTTTAAGCCCACTCTTTACAAATTCATTGTATTGGACTTTTTGGACCTGAATCCTTCCATCCTTAAAGCTCAGGAACCAAAACCTGCCCCCTAAGTTCCTTCTTGTAAACACATAAAAGATCAATTACTCACCAACTCAAATATAATACAATGTTTTTAACTTGTTTTGTACCACAAACTTCTTGCCATGTGATCTATTCTACAACATATACTATACATGGAGTATCGCACATGCAACAATACAAAGGAAATCATTAAAATATAAATGCATTTGTCATTCAATGCCCGTTTGCAAAATTTGACGTGGAGCAAAGTTCAGTGCAAACGTAGTATTAGGCTATTAGCCTTGCCATTATTGCCTTTGTAAATATCTTCTTTGTAGGAATGTCCAATATAGAAAATCTATTAGCATCGAAGTAGCGCCAACAATTATTATCTTGACGTGTACGCTCAGTCTTTTTGGACGCCTTCTATCAGATTGTCATCAAAACATGAGAGTCCTCAAAAGTACTCTAAGAGCAGCTTGGAAGATGGGGTCTGATGTAAGAATAGTGGAGGTTGGAAACAATATACTTTAGTTCAAATTTAGTTCCATGTACCAGCTGAACTGGGTGGAAAGAAATAGTCCTTGGAAGTCTGACAATAACCTCCTTCTATTAACACGGTGGAGACGGGCTATCATCCACAAATATGAATTTCACCCACTCCCCTTTCTGGGTCCAAGTCTGGGGATTGCCTTTTGAGCACATGAACGAAGAAGTAGGAAAGGAACTTGGGAGAAAGTTGGGCAATGTCATTGAAGTAGATAAAAGGTCCATGCAAGCTGATCAAGCAAAGTTCTTGAGAATCATGGTGGATCTGCCCATCGACAAACCCCTTCGCAAAGGAGGATACATTTCTGTAGAGAAATGAGAGCGAAGCTGGGTTTCCTTACAATATGAGAGACTTCAAACGTTTTGCTTCCTGTGTGGAAAGCTTGGGCATGATGAAAAGCATTGTGAATCAAATCAAGCGGAGAAGGCAGGTGATAGGCAATATGGAGAGTGGATGAGAGCCAGAGGATCAGCCAAAACCGGAGGCGAAAGGGTTAGTTTCTCAGACAACAGAAAATCGGAGTCCAAGGGCAACAATGGCACGAACTTCAATCCGCAATTAGTGGCAAAAAATTCGGAAATATCAAGTCAATTAGAAGGAGAAAAAAGGGATGGGCAGAACAGAAGTCAGAATATGGGGCGTCAGTTGGTATTGGGAAATGATATGGGGACTAGCACGTCAAATCCAAGACACCAGAACAGCCTGCAAGGGTGGGACAACACGGAAGGGAGGAGGCGAGATCAGAAGCTTGAATCTGAAAGTTGTAACCAAAGGAAAGCAATCTATTCAGATCTGGTTAGGGAGCTTTTTAATCCAGTTGAGGATGTCGTGGCATTAGTGGACAAAGGGAATGGGCTGTGTCTTGAGAAGCAAAAGGCAACTAGCCTAATAAAGCCCAAGGCGAAAATAAAGGCAAATGAAATTAATAGTAACCAAACAGCAGGCCCAGCTAATGAAGGAAAAGGCTTAAGTAAAGGCAATTGGAAGAAGATAGCAAAGGACAAGGGAAAAGCCCAAGATGTGGATATGAGTGCACAAGCCCATAAGGTTGGAAAAAAAAAGAGTTGGTAATATAGAGGCCTTACTGGAAGCTGAAGGCATAGATAAAAAACGTCTATGTGAAGGAAAAGACTGCGAAGGAAACCGTGGAGATTATGCGCAAAGATGGGCTTTAGCTTTTAGCTTGAAATTGTCGAGGGCTAGGAAACCCTTGGACAGTTCGAGTTTTGCGCGAATATGCGCAAAGATGGGATCTCAAAATAATATTTTTATCTAAAACAAAGTTAAAAAAGAGAAGTATGGAAAATGAGAAGGATAAAGCAAGATTTAGAAATGGTCTCATTATCCCCAGTATGGGGAGGAGGGGGGGACTAGCGTTACTATGGAAAAAGGATATTCTGGTGGAGATTCAGGGCTACTCAAATCATTACATTGATGCAATTGTCATTGATCCATCCATAGGTTTCAAATGGCGTATCATTGGCTTTTATGGGCACTTTGAAACTCACAGAAGAAAGGAGTCATGGGACATGCTTAGGGAGCTGAATAAAAGGTACTCATTCCCATGGTTGTGTTTTGGAGATTTTAATGAAATCTTAACTATGGGGGAAAAGATGGGGGGAGCTCAAAGACATCAGAAGCAAATGGAGGATTTTTGTGATGCAATAAATAAGTGTGGTTTCAAAGATCTAGGTGTTGACACCCCATTTTGCAACCTGCATTTAACCTCACATGGAGGGTAAAATGGTAATTTCACCTTGGAAATGTGCATCTTGATTCTGGTCATTAGATCCTTAATCTTATCTCACCAAAATGATCTTGATGTTGTAACAATCAAATCGACTGGTTATAAGCCCGAATCAGACCACCAGATTGAAAGTTATCATCAAATCAAGTTTTAATGGCTGAGATGCACCATCACAAATTAAGTCCGACTATATGTGATTATAAACAATTGATTTCAATTGGTTATAAGTGTAATCAATTTGAGATCAATAATGTGTCATAATTTGATTGGTTAGGACTACATTTTACGGCGAGGTTGCATACACCTAATTAATTAGATAGTTAAACATTAATTATTCAATGAGTAATTTGTGCAATTATCTTTTAATTAGACTAAATTTAGAACCAATTAAGTCTGAAATGAGAGTGATCGGATCCATTTAATGTTAATTGGGAGCTAATTTGGGACCTATTAATGTTAATTGTGCTGAAACCATTTTCTAACAAATGACCTCTGCTCACAATTTCATCGATATATCTCAAAATATTTTGAATCTATGAATGAGGTTAATTTTCTCAGAGACTAGACATCCGGAGCTTCAATTTGAGTACAAGAATGAGACAATTCCGATCAGAATTGAGTCAGATATGATTTTTTGAAATTAGCTCTACAGGCTGTTATAGCAGCTATAGGAAAACCGAATTTGGCTTGCTCCTCACTCCCACCAATCTTTCCATTTAATGCACCAGATTTCTCCTAAGGCTAAAATGAGGTCTAGGTTTATTATTCTTTTTCAATCCTCATTAAATGGCATTCCATTCATATTTTTTTCACCACTACTATATAAACCCCCCCTCTCCTTCATTCAAAACAGAAAAAACCCCCTCTCTCTTCTCTTCTCTTGAGTTCTAGTGAAGTTAAATAGTCTTGTCATATCTTGATCTTCCTGAGACTCAAGATATTGAATGAGACTCACTTTCTCTCTCCTAGCTTTTCTTTTCCTCCATTCATAGGACTTCCATCAAGAGTCTCATCCTCCACCATATAGATCTTGCATGAAGGTATAATCCATTTCCCTAACTGTTTGTTTATGTCGCCATGATGAGAATCTAAGATTAAAGCATGATAATTTCATTGAATGTTCTTAATTGTTCTTATGTGTTCTTCACATGTTCTTGGTTGTTCATTACATGTTCATGCATATCACTAGATTTAATCTTCAACCCACATCAGAAATAGGAAAAACATTTTTATTTAATAATTCTTTCAAATCCTTGAATCTAGGTTGTCAACATCCACACGCATTCACTAGAATTTATTTTTCAATCCAAATGCAATGCTTAATAAATTGAATTAGGGTTTATCACATGCACACACATTAAATTCAACATGTAAATTGATTGACATATCGGATAATATGATATAAATGTTGGCCACCATAGTCTAGAAGATCGGTTTCACTGGGCAAGGTGGGTGTCTAACACCTTCCCATCTTATAACATAGCCTCCGAACTTAGATCAAAGGTTGATAGACCAATATTTATCCTTATAATTTTCAATTTTTAGATTGTAACTAAGAAATAAAGCTATGTACTTTATCTTAGATTGTATCTAAGACCAAAGCTATGTAATTTTCCTATGATCATTGTAAATTCAATTTCAAATTAATAAAATGAGGAATTTTTTTTTTTCAATTATGGTTTTCTTATTTTTTTCAATAATTAAATAAATGGCGACTCCATTGTAAAACCCTTAATCTAAAGGGGAAAATATAATTAGTCGAATCTCCATTTTGAGAGGCAACAACACGACTCCACCTATTTACGCGGATTTGGCATAACATCATAAAAACGAGCCAAGGACACGGTCTCTCACAGTGGCGACTCCACTGGGGATATTGAGGGCTAAGTTTCAATTAGGTTATGGTGGCCAACCATGTCATTGTTTGTTTATTACTTTTTTGTATATAATATGTCTAATATGTCATTATTTTGCATGTCATGCATCATTTGCTTGAATGAAATTTATTTTTTTTGTGTGCTACCCTGGAAGCTCAGTAGTATTAGTCGTGGATTGTGGTCTTCCTGAGACTCACATACCCAGCGGTGAACTTACTACCCACCGCGACAAGGATCATCATGGTTATGCCATGGTGGTTCATAAGGACAAATTGTACCGTTCAAACCAACGCGGTGCTCCTAACGTCACAAGTTGGGATGTACAACGTCCTAGCTTGTGCGGACCTTTAACCTACCTTCTACCCATGTTGTAATGACCAATAGAACCTACCTTTAGGCCGGTCCATGTAAATTGCATTGCATTACACATGTATATGGACGTTGTTTGAACCATGATGACTCAAGTCCAACGCTTGAGCCCATCATAATTGTTTGAACCTTGTATGCTATGAATGAACTCAAGCCCAAAAGCCTATGATTGAACTCTACTTGGTATGGAAGCCCAAAATTGTTTCTTGAATCATTCTAAGCCCAACACTTGAGCCCATCAAAGGTGTATATGCATGATCAACTTCAAAGGTCAAAATCTCACAAGATGCATGCATGAAGTGTAAGGTCAAGCCATTTCAAGCAAATACCAAAAGATCATAATCATGGTTCAAGCCTTCCAAGTGCAAGCCCAAGACATTTTATCATGATCAAGGTTCAAGCATACCGAGTCTCAAGCATCCTAAATAGACCAAGAAGAAGCAAGTGGCCCAACTTTGCCTTACTCCACATTTGGTTTGCAACATCATGGTTAAACTTAAAATTTGTTAGTTTATTCCATGTTTCTATGTTTCTTTGAATTCTAAAAATCCATGTAGCATTTGATGTACTTTGTTCATGTATATATATATTTCTTTTAAAAAAATTCAAAAAAAAAATTTCAAGATTTCCAAATCTTTCCCAAAAAAGAGAAAAATTTTCAACCAAAAAAAAAAAAAAAAAAAAAAAAGCTTTGAACTAGGGGCATTGGACTTCCTAGTGACTTTTTCAAAAAATGCCCATTTTTTTTTTTCAAAAATTTCAAGATTTTTTAAAGTCTTCTTTTCAAAATTGTACATGAGGATCCCTTGGACAAAACTTTTTCTAAATTGTGGTGTTTAAAGGCTTGAACAATCAACTTGTACTGAGAAAGGATTAATTTCATTTGATCCATGTAAACACTTTTGCTAAATTACTTTGAATAAAAGAAGAAATGGTCTTACAAGGCAATCAAAGAAAATCTATCCATCAGAAAATTCAAAAATCTCATGCATTCATTCCAAATTTCGGAAAACTTTTGTCTCCAATAGAGCATTCATACTTTTTCTTTTAAGAGGAATTTATTAAAAGAGCTCAAGCCACTGTGCCTACAAGCAAGCATTGCTAGGGATAGGAGGTTGTCTTTGGTAAAACTAGATTATACCTTAAAACCTAGAATGCTTATTATCCATTGCTAGCCCATTTGAGCCTTTAAACACTTAGCATTTTTTTTTGCATGAATCCACTAAAATCTAAACCTGGGGTGGGAAAAATCAAGTCATGCATACTTAAATCTCATGTTGAGGAGGACTCAACCTTGTAACTTTGAAGCTAATTGATAAAACTCTCCTAGAAGACATGAAAGATGAGTAGAGATAAGAGATCATGAAATTCTATCAATGTCAAAAAAAAAAAAAAAAGGTGTGCATCAAGTTTGAAGAGCCTAAAATTCATCATACCAAGAGGAATACAAGATTCATCTAAAAGAGATTTCATCAAAAAAGGAAAGATTCATCAAGCATAAAAATGTGCAAGCACATCGAGGCAAGAAAGGGATCTAGAGAGTGCATCAAAATGACTTAAGCTGAGAAAAAAAGGAAGGCAAAATATTCCCCTAAAAAAGTTCATTCAATCAAGAGATGAGAGACATTAAAAATAAAAAAAAATAAAAAATAAAAAAAAAATAAAAAAAAGAAGAAGAAAAAGAAAGAAAGCTCGCTAGACTGAAAACCCAAAAGGGTAGTCTAGGCAAAAGCTATGGCCAAAAAAACAAAAAAAGAAAAAAGAAAAGAAAGCCCACTAGGCTGAAAACCCAAAAGGGCAGTATAGGCAAAAGTTAGGGCCAAAGAAAAAAAAAAAAAAGAAAAGAAAAGAAGCCCGTTAGGCTGAAAATCCAAAAGAGTGGTCTAGGCAAAAATTAGGGCCAAAGAAAAGAAGAGAAAAGGGTAAAATCCTAGCAAATTGAAAACTTGAAGATGTAATCTAAAAAGAAAAGGATTTTATAAGATGAAAGTCTAGTGTTATGATTCAAGAGGAATAAGCTTACATACAAATGTTAATACAAGTGACCAATGAAGACTCTTCTAATATTTGATTTTTGAGTAATGCATACTTGGGGGAAACATCATAGGGAATTTTGAGCCTTATATATCTTTCATTTCATAACCCAAACCTGGCCTACATTACAACCAATGAGTAAAGACCTCTTTGAAGTCTTGCTAGTTATAGGCACATCTTAAACTCTAGTATTATTTTCTCTCGAATTGAAAAGGAAAAATGCTTAAAATTTTCAAACCCCACTGGATGATATGTCTGATGCCAAAAAATTTCAAATTCTCAAATGACTCAAAAGAAATTTCAAACTTCGAGCACTCTTCTTGTTTTCATCCAACAATGTGATTCTTAAATATTATCACATTTCATTTCTTGATTGTCTTTGGAGACTTAATCTGACAATGTTCAAAAGAAAGAAGCAAATTTTGATTATATGAGTTTAATGATCTTGATCCTTCATAATCGAAGAGATTTGTTTGGTTCTTAAACACTATGATTTTCCAAAATGGTTGGTCAAAGGATCACATCTTGTTCAAAAAAAAAAAAAAAATGGAAATTTGTTTTTTTTTTTTAAAAAAAAAAAAGAAAAAAAAGAAAAAAAAAAGAAGAGAAATCTCATTTTAAAAAAAAAAAAAATCATTCTTTTTCAAAATCCAGTTCTCTTGAACTACGTCTTGACTTGATACTCTATGAAAGAGGTATGTAGACAGCCTTTCAAAGGCCCGGTCCCAATCACCCAAACAACCCTGGAGAACAAAGTCAAAACAACGTGACAAAATTGTTTGGGTGCATGTTAGGCTAAGCTCATTTGTTTTGCATCAAGCATTTGGCCTATTATATTGTATGTGAATATGTCCTTCTCACATGAAAGCATGTTTTTATTTGAGGCATCAATCCATTTTTTGCAAGCATGTCTACACTAATGGCAATGGCCAAAAATGTTTTCATGATAACTGGTTTCTAACAAGCTAGAGAAAGAAAGCCATTTTGCAGGAACCAATGATGATGGACCGTGATCTTCTTTCATGTTCCCCAATGATCGCAACATCAAATGAACTCAGCTTCAATCTAAGCATGGAATATGCCTCAAACTAGGGGCATTGGCTAAGTACTTTCAATTCATTTGAATGAATAAATCCATTGCTAAATTGAAATTATCTTTCTGCAGGAATTAAGCAAGGACTTAGCAATCCGCATCAACTTCCAGCCAAAGTTATTCTTATTCAAATGATAGATTTTTCAATAAAAAAAAAAATCATAATGAATAAATCTTCATCACTTTTACTCCAACTTTATCTTCATCTTCTTCACTTTTTGATAGTGAACAAATCTTCATATTTCAAAAAAAAAGAAAAAAAAAATCAATTCTTTCTAAATCTTTCCAAAAAAAAAAAAAAAAAAAAGAAAAAAGAAAAAAGAAAAAAGAAAAAGAAGAAGGAAATTTTCAAAAAATGCCTTAGGACTAGGGGCATTAGGCTGTACATCTTAGGTTGCTTTCAAAAAAAAAAAAAAAAAATCATCAATCAAAATTTTCAATTCCTTGAAAAAATTCAAGATTTCCAAAATTTTCGAAAAAAAAAATTCAAAATTTTCTTTTCCAAATCCAAAAAAAAAAAAAAAAGAAAAAAAAATCTTCATTAAATTCCACTTCAAGAACAAAAAGCTATGATCCTCTTCCACATTCTCTAGTTATGCAACATCAAGTCAACTATCCACCCTCAGCATTCATTGAAGCATGGAGTATGTCCCAAACTAGGGGCATTCACCAGGTATGCCGAATTTTTTTCAATAAATAACTCTGTTACTAATTGAAAATGTTTATTTTATAGGTACTAGTGTGAAAGGCTACACACATCGGCATGAGCCAAGATCCAGAAATCCTAGGTCCTCTGAAAACATGAGCCAGGATTCAGAACCTTTGGTCCTCTGAAAACATGAGCCAAAACCCAAAAAACCTTTGGTCCTCTGAAAACATAAGCCAGGATCAGAACCTTTGGTCCTCTGAAAATATGGCCAAAGCCTAAAAAACCCTTAATCCTTTAAAAACATGAGCAAAGATCCAAAAATCCTAGCTCATTTGAAAAAATGAGCCAAGATCCAGAACCTTTGGTCCTCTGAAAACATGAGCCAAAGCTCAAAAATCCTAGGTCCTTTGAAAACATGAGCCAGGATCCAAAAAACCCTTGGTCTTCTGAAAACATGAGCCAAGATCCAGAACCTTTGGTCCTTTGAAAACATGAGCCAAGATCCAGAAACCCTTGGTCCTCTAAAAACATGAGCCAAAGTCCAAAAATCCTAGGTCCTCTGAAAGCATAAGCCAGGATGTAGAAACCCTTGGTCCTATGAAAATATGAGCCAAGATCCCAAACCTTTGGTCCTTTGAAAACATGAGCCAAAGTCCAAAAATCCTAGGTCCTCTGAAAACATGAGCCAAGATCCAGAACCTTTGGTCCTCTGAAAACATGAGCCAAAGCTCAAAAATCCTAGGTTCTCTGAAAACATGAGTCAGGATCCAGAAACCCTAGGTCCTCTGAAAACATGAGCCAGGATCCAAAAAACCCTTGGTCTTTTAAAAACATGAGCCAAGATCCAGAACTTTTGGTCCTCTGAAAACATGAGCCAAGATCCAAAAATCTTAGGCTTCTGAAAACATGAGCCAGGATTCAAAACCTTTGGTCCTTTGAAAACATGAGCCAAAGCCCCAAAAACCCTTGGTCCTCTGAAAACATGAGCCAGGATACGGAACCTTTGGTCCTCTGAAAACATGAGCCAAAGCCCAAAAAACCTTTAGTCCTCGAAAAACATGAGCCAAGATCCAAAAATCCTAGGCCTCTGAAAACATGAGTCAGGATCCAGAACCTTTGGTCCTCTGAAAACATGAGCCAAAGCCCAAAAAACCCTTGGTCCTCGAAAAACATGAGCCAAGATCCAAAAATCCTAGTCCTCTGAAAACATGAGCCAAGATTCAAAACCTTCGGTCCTCTGACAACATGAGCCAAAGCCCAAAAAACCCTTGGTCCTCTGAAAACATGAGCCAAGATCCAAAAATCCTAGGCCTCTGAAAACATGAGCCAGGATCCAAAACCTTTGGTCCTCTGAAAACATGAGCCAAAGCCCAAAACACCCTTGGTCCTCTGAAAACATGAGCCAAAATCCAAAAATCCTAGGTCCCTAAAAACATGAGCCAGGATCCGGAACCTTTGGTCCTCTAAAAACATGAGCCAAATCCCAAAAAACCCTTGGTCCTCTGAAAACATGAGCTAAGATCCAATAATCCTAAGTCTCTGAAAACATGAGCTAGGATCCAGAATCTTTGGTCCTCTGAAAACATGAGCCAAAGCCCAAAAAACTCTTGGCCCTCTGAAAACATGAGCCAAGATCCAAAAATCCTAGGTTTCTGAAAACATGAGCTAGGATCCGGAACCTTTGGTCCTCTAAAAATATGAGCCAAAGCCCAAAAAACCCATGGTCCTCTGAAAACATGAGCCAAGATCCAAAAATCCTAGGTCTCTGAAAACATGAGCCAGGATCCAGAACCTTTGGTCCTCTGAAAACAAGAGCCAAGATCCAAAAATCCTAGGTCTCTGAAAACATGAGCCAGGATCCAAAACCTTTGGTCCTCTAAAAATATGAGCCAAGATCCAGAACCTTTGGTCCTCTGAAAGCATGAGCTAAAGCTTAAAAATCCTTGGTCCTTTGAAAACATGAGCCAGGATCCGTCGTCTTCCAGGTAAGCATATCTTGTACTCATTCAAAAAAATAAAATAAAAAAAATTTGCATGCATGAACTACGTTTGGACCTAATCCCCTCACCAAGAGGTACGTAGGCAATCTCCCTCAAGATTCGGTCCACATTTTGATCCACAACATGACCATCTGCATTTTTATCCATATGCATCATACATTCACCATGGTTAAATACTGATTGCAAAGTTAGGTGTCTCTTTCATCCATTGACATTCGCTTTTCAAGCTCTGCCAATGAGAGGCATTTTGTTAACACCCTATTTTGCAATATGCATTTAACCTCATATGGAGGGTAAAAGGGTAATTTCACCTTGGAAATGTGCATCTTGATTCTGGTTATTAGATCCTTAATCTCATTTCACCAAAATGCTCTTGATGTTGTAACAATCAAATCGATTGGTCATAAACCCAAAGCGGACCACCAGATTGAAAGTTATCATCAAATCAAGTTTTAATAGCTGAGATGCACTATCAAAAATTAAGTCCAACTATATATGATTATGAACAATTGATTTCAATTGGTTATAAGTGTAATCAATTTGAGATCAATGATGTGTCATAATTTAATTGGTTAGGACTATATTTTATAGTGAGGTTGCATACACCTAATTAATTAGATAGTTAAACATTAATTATTCAATGAGTAATTTGTGAAATTATCTTTTAATTAGAGTAAATTTAGAACCAATTAAGTCTGAAATGAGTGTGATTGGAGCCATTTAATGTTAATTGGCAGCTAATTTGGAACCTATTAATGTTAATTATGCTGAAACCATTTTCTAACAAATGACCTCTGCTCACCATTTCATCGATATATCTCAAAATATTTTGAATTTGTGAATATGGTTAATTTTTCCAGAAATTAGATATCCGGGGCTTCAATTTGAGCACAAGAATCAGATAATTCCGATCAGAATTGAGTCAGATATGATTTTTCGAAATTAGCTCTACAGGCTGTTACAGTAGCTACAGGAAAACCGAACTTGGCTTGCTCCTCATTCCCACCAATCTTTCCATTTAATGCACCAGATTTCTCTCAAGGCTAAAATGAGGTCTAGGTTCATGATTCTTTGTCAACCTTCATTAAATGGCATTCCATTCCTATTTTTTCTATCACTACTATATAAACCCCTCCTCTCCTTCATTCCAGACACAAAAAACCCCATTTCTTTTCTTCCCTTGAGTTCTAGTGAAGTTGAGTAGTCTTGTCATATCTTGGTCTTCCTGAGACTCAAGATATTGAGTAAGACTCACTCTCCCTCTCCTAACTCTTCTTTCCTCCACCCTTAGGACCTCCATCAAGAGTCCCCACCTCAACCATATGGATCTTGCATGAAGGTATAATCCATTTCTCTAACTGTTTGTTTATGTTGTCATGATGAGAATCTAAGATTAAAGCATGATAATTTCATTGAATATGTTTGAATGTTCTTAATTGTTCTTATGTGTTCTTCACATGTTCTTGGTTGTTCATCACATGTTCATGCATATCACTAGATTTAATCTTAAATCCACATCAAAAATAGGAAAAACATGTTTATTTAATAATTCTTTCAAATCCTTGAATCTAGGTTATCACCATCCACACGTATTTACTAGAATTTATTTTTCAATCCAAATGCAATGCTTAATAAATTGAATTAGGGTCTATCACATGCACACACATTAAATTCAACATGTAAATTGATTGAAATATTGGATGATATGATATGAATGTTGGCCACCATAGTCTAAAAGACCGGTTTCACAGGGCAAGGTGGGGGTCTAACACCTTCCCATCTTATAACATAGCCTCCAAACTTAGATCAAGGGTTGATAGACCAATGTTTATCCTTGTAATTTTCAATTTTTAGATTGTAACTAGGAAATAAAGTTATGTACTTTATCTTAGATTGTATCTAGGTCCAAAGCCATGTAATTTTCCTATGATCAATGTAAATTCAATTTCAAATTAATAAAATGAGGAATTTTTTTTCAATTATGGTTTTCTTATTTTTCTAATAATTAAATAAGTAGCAACTCCATTGTAAAACCCTTAATCTAAAGGGAAAATATAACTAATCGAACCTCCATTTTGAGAGGCAACAACACAACTCTACCCATTCATGTGAATTTGGCACAACATCATAAAAACGGGCCGGGGGTGCGGTCTCTCACACTAGGATGTAGTGGACTTAACTTCACATGATGTAATATGCGAGAAGGTGAGGAAAGGATTTACCTTAGACTGGATAGAGCACTAGCCACATTAGAGTGGGTTGATTAGTATGGTAATATGAGAGGTCACCATCTTGTGGACTCTGTCTTTGACCACTGCGCTTTGTTGGTTACTAATTTGGTACCCCAGAGACCATCGAAGAGAAGAAGGTTCCACTTTGAGGCGATGTGGACAAAAAGAGAAGAATGCAAGAGCATTATCAGTGAAGTTTGGGAGAGTGGGGTAGATTTAAATACTCCAAATAGTATTGCTATGGGGCTAAAGCAGTGCGCTGATAAGTTGACAAGGTGGAACAAGACAACCTTTGGGCAAGTCCCAAGGCAAATTCATAATAAAAGAAAAGCCCTCTATGGGATGGTGCTAAGGGATAGGGATGGAAGCTTAGGAAGAGAAATAAACAAGCTAAGGAAGGAGATTAATGACCTTCTGGATAGTGAAGAGATATTGTGGCAACAACGAGCTAAAGTTCAGTGGCTGACATTGGGGGATTGTAACACCAAATTTTTTCACTCCAAAGCCTTGGAAAGAAGAAACAAGAACACCATTAATAGAATTCAGGATGAGAATGGAGTTTGGTGTGAAACAGAGGACAATATATCAGAGATAGCTGTGAATTATTTTGAAAGGCTTTATGCTACATCCCAGCCTAGCAACATGATGGAGATCACTGATACAATCCAATCCAAAGTTACCCTGAAAATGAACCATGACCTGATCAGTGAATTTACCAAAGAGGAAGTGGGATTGGCTTTGAAGCAGATGCATCCAGCAAAAGCCCCGGGTCCCAATGGTATGTTAGCTATCTTTTTTCAAAAATACTGGGATATTGTATGTAGTGATATTTCTTGCATGATCTTGAATGCCCTAAACTCTAACATGTCCCTAGCTGAAATAAACAAAACCAACATCACTCTGATCCCGAAAACAACATGCTCATCCAGAATGTCAGAGTTTAGGCCTATAAGCCTATGCAATGTCATTTACAAACTAGTGTCAAAAGTCCTTGCTAATAGACTCAAGAAAATACTGCCCCACATCATCTTTGATAATCAAAGCACCTTTCTTTCAGAAAGGCTTATTTTCGACAATGTGTTTGTCGCCTTTGAACTAATGCATTACCTAGACCACAAAAAAGAAGGAAAAGATAGATTTATGGCAGTTAAATTAGTCATGAGCAATGTATATGATAGGGTGGAATGGATTTTTACTGAGAAAGTAATGGAGAGAATGGGCTTTCACGAAAAATGGATAAGCGTGATCATGAAATGTATATCTACTGTGTCCTACTCTATTCTTATAAATGGTGTTGCTTATGGTTGTATAAAGCCTACTAGGGGTATCCGTCAAGGTGATCCTTTGTCACCCTATCTGTTTTTATTATGTGTAGAAGGCCTTTCCTCCATGATTAGTCAAGCTGCCAGGAGCCAAATGCTAAGCGGTATTTCGATTTGTAGAGGATGTCCAATAGTGACCCACTTGCTCTTCGCGGATGATAGCCTCCTATTTTGTAAGGTTAGTCCCCAAGAATGTTAGAAGTTGACTAAAATTCTTAAACTCTATGAAGACGCTTCAGGCCAAAAAATTAATGTTGAAAAATCCTTAATTTTCTTCAGCCATAATACCCCTCAACAGCTGAGAGAGGAAGTGTTGAACATTCTAGGGCCTATGCAGGGGTCTAGCACAACAAATATCTCGGACTGCCCACATTTATAAGAAAATAAAAAAATGAAGTCTTTGCAGAGATTAAGGAAAGGGTGAGGAAAAAGTTAGTGGGGTGGAAGGAGAAGTTGCTATCTATGGGGGGAAGAGAAATTCTTATTAAAGCAGTTGCCCAAGCAATTCCTACTTATACCGTGAGTTGCTTCCAACTCCCAAAGGGCCTATGTGAGGACTTATAAGGAATGATGAGGAGATTTTGGTGGGGACAGAGGCAACAAGAATCAAAGATCGCTTGGGTAGGTTGAAAAAAGATGTGTAAATCAAAAATTAGAGGGGGGTTGGGCTTCCGAAATTTGCAGGCTTTCAACCTAGCTATGCTGGCAAAACAGGGGTGGAGACTAGTGATGAACCCAAACTCTCTTGTGGCTCGAATTTATAAGGCTAAATATTATCAGCATGGGGATGTTTTCAAGGCCAAACTAGGTTCCAATCCCTCATATGCTTGGAGGAGTATTATGAATGGGTTAGAAGTTGTAAAAAGAAGAACCCGATGGAGAGTAGGAAATGGAAACCTAATTCATATTTGGGAAGATAAATGGTTGCTGACTCCCTCTACATATAAGGTAATTTCCCCCCAAAGCTCTTTGGTGACTTCCCAATGGTGTCAACACTAATTGATAAAGATACTAGGAGATGGAAAGTTGATTTGGTCAAATCCCTTTTTCTCCCTTTTGAGGCAAACATAATCTTAAACCTGCCCTTAAGTTACAACCTACCTGAAGACAAGATTATTTGGGTGGGCAACAGGAAAGGAGACTTCATAGTGAAGAGTGCTTACTACATAGCACTAAATGTTGTTGAAACTGAAGAAGAAGGGGAAAGCTCAGAAGGGGACAGCAAAGCCTGGAAAAAGATATGGCACCTGAACATACCAGAGAAGATTAAAATTTTTGCTTGGAGAGCCTATGTTAATGGGCTCCCAACAATGGTTAACTTGTAGACGAGAGGAATTAATAGAGGTTTGCTCTGTCTGAGATGTGATGGAGCTCCAGAATCCATTTCCCATGCTTTAATTGAATGTGAGGTGGCCAAAAGAGTGTGGAGTTGCTGGAAAGACTGCCCTGCAAATCTGTTGACTAATCATTGGGATGTATCTGACTCAGCACTTGAAATTATTGTAGCTGGGACCTCTTTAGATCTGGAAGCTTTTTTTGTGGCGGCTTGGGCAATATGGTATAATAGAAACCAGATTGTGTTTGAATCCACTTGCCAACTCCCTCAACATATATGGAATTTTGCCATGGGATATTTGAGAGATTTCAAGGAAAATGGGAGAAATCAGCACAAGCATCGGACCACAGAGAGCAGAAAATGGGAAGCACCACCTAGCGGAGTCTTCAAAATCAATGTCGACGGAGCCACCTCTAAGCAGGGAAGAAACTCTGGGGTTGGAGTGGTCATTAGAGACTCAGAAGGGAAGGTTATAGAAGCTTGGTCTAAGTATCTAGCCGGCCTGTTCTTAGTGATGGAAGTGGAGATGCTGGCTATTAAACTAGGTATTTTGCTTGCCAAGGAGATGAAGATATCAAATATCATTATTGAATCTGATGCGTTGGCAGCAATTCAAAGCTTAGAAAAGGGAGAAATAGGAGGCTTCCTCGGCCATTTAGTTCATGGCATTTAATAGCTGGAGCTTAAACCATGTGAAAAGGAATTATAACAGAGTTGCACACGAGTTAGCTTAGGAGGCCAGAAGGAGAGAAGAATCTTAGGTCTAGAAAGGGACTTATCCTTCCATGATCTCTCACCTAATTTAAAACGATTGTATTTAGATGTACTCCCTAATGGTTGTACTCTCTATTGTTTTTCAATTTCATGATGAAGGAAAGTTGACGTTTTCATATAAAAAAAAAAAATTTATCATCTTCACATATCCTATGAATTCTTGGGACACAAATGTAGTTATGCAATTTTAATTTAAATTATGTGAGTTAGAAGTTTCCTTTACCCATATGTAGTCATAGCAGCCAGTTTTGAAAGTGGTTATTTACCCTGAAATGCCAAGTCCATTTGATGGTTGCTACCTTCTTTTCCATAGATTTGGCATACTGGTCGAGCATGCTTTTGGTAATGTGCTACAATCTGCATTACCAAAGAAGGTCCTTTGCAAAGGCTAGACCTAAATCAAAAATGGCAATTAAAAATTATTACAATACAAAAACATAATTTAAATAGTGTTTGCAGAACCAGTCTATTATGTTATGGAGCGTTATACCTGGTATTTTCTAAAGCCAAAAATTAAAGATATTGAATTGCTTTATTATAAAGCGGAAATTGATTGAAAGGCATAAGCACGTTTGCTTGCTTCATGAACTAATTTATGATCCTCTAGCAACAAACTTCACATACTGTTGTAAAATAGCAGAAGCTCAAATTACCAAGATTGATTGTGAAAATATTTTAGGCTTGTGAAAGATCTTCAAACTAACAATAGGAACGAAGAAAATTAATCCAAAAGAAAATAGACACAAAACACTAAGATTTACGTGGTTCGGCAATAACCTACATCCACGGGTGACAACAAACAAATTTCACTATAACAAATTTGGGATAATACAGATTGGTGTAGATGCACTCTCACAAACCCAAATCCCAAATACACCCAAATAACTCTCTCTCACAAATACAAAACCAAAGAACCAAATACGAACCAAAGAACTAAAGGTTCACAAATACCAAATATGAATACCAAATACCAAATACGAATTGCACACAAACCAAAGAGAGAGCCACAAATCAAATTCAAAAGTTGCAATGCACCAAGAGAGAGCAAATCACCAAACCATAGAACCAAAACTAAGTGGCAACAAACCTCTCTCACTATTCCAAATTGCAACCCACAAATATCAAATAACCAAATGAAGAGAGAGCCTTTTTCTCACGCACTCTCATCTTTCTCTCTCTAATTTTTCGTAGCAACGCTATGCTTATATAGGAGACTTGAGTCGGCTAGTAATCCAAAACCAAAAAGGATTAGACTTCTTTTCCACACACAAAAGGAGAATCATTCCTATTTCAAATAGAACTCAAAATTAAGTGGTAGACAAAACTTCTAATAAAGTTTGATAACTTCAAACAACAGTAACCCAATAGGAATAAAATTCCTTTCTTATCCAAATCCAACAAGGAGTTGAACTCCTAATTCAAGCCATATTTTACACATACAACCTAAGTTGCATAAAGACTAAAGAGGCATATAGTATTATAGATTTCAGCAGTATCCTTTTAAACGCAATGGAAGAGCAGGTCAAACAAGGAGTTTGACTATCCTACACGGATTCCACTCGTAAAGCAATACTAAACATTTTTTTTCAATAAGTGCAAGTTTATAGCCACTATGCCTTAAAAAACAAGGAAAAATAATTAATTAATAAAATAATGAAAGTAAATATAACAATCATTGCAGTCTATTGTCTTCTTCTTCTTCAAAGTGAAATGCAATCATCGGATCCATGTCTCTCTTTGGTTTTGTCATCATCCAGTTGGTTTTGTAATCCTTAGCATTAATGCATACACTTTGCATTGGACACATGTATTCTAATGTTGAAGGACATAACTCTTAAATAGTCCCATCAAGGAAGTTATTTAGTACTTGAAATAAATATGATTGGATGATATGGGGTTTCACTTCAAATAATTCTAATGAAACTAGAACATCAGTATCAAGGAGACTTAAGTTTGTACACTAACAATAAACTCTCTTCCCCCAAGCACAACTTGTTTTCCAGACCTCAGATAATTTGCTTTCATTAGTCTACATGTTAAAAGTCTTCATAAATAAAGGCAAAAATAAGAAAATCAAGTAGACCAATGGTGCAATGAAATGAAAAAGTAAGTTGTTTCAATGGTGGTTGAGCTAGACATAATTCAACATATTTAACAAATTTTTAGTACCAAGAAGCATACAGATTTTCATACAAAGAGATTCTGAGTTAATAAAAATTCTAGGCTGACCTTCGAATACTGGAGATGCCACATAAATTTTTTTGCCCACTTAGTTCTTAATTTGAACCCTTTGTTGTCTCTTTGTTTCTTTCTTTGATTTTATTTTTAGCTACTAGTTCCTATCATTCAGTAGGACATATAGAATATGTGTAGATCGTGATGATTATTTTAAAAATTTTCTGCCAAATAATCCTTAACCCTCAATAGTTAAAAACAAATTATTCACCTAAAAATAATAACAACTTTCTTACCCATAGCTAAGTTAATTTGTTCCCACTTGTGTCAATTTGAGGCCGATACATCATACAACCAAAATCAACATAAGCAACAACAAAGAAAACCCAATTAACCCAACCAATCCCTAAGAACCAAATAGTGATTACTTGGCATATAAAATGGGGGTAAAAATGAACACAAGCATTTTATTCAAAATAAAACATATAATTACTTCTGGGCTCTTTGCAATGCGAATCCCCTATAAAAGTTTTGCCTCCATCAACGTTTTGAATGTGACCCAATCCATAGAGATACATGGGTCTATGCTCGGATTGCATATGGTGTGGAGGAGCTTGATCTGTTGGTTAAGCTCCTTCCTAAATGATCTTTCTACCTACCATACAGAACCAGATATATTATTTAATCAACTTAGTCTTTGCCTTAGTGTCTAAACAGTACCAAATTTCACAAATCTTCTTAATCTCATCCCCATGTAACGTATTTAAATCACTTACCGAAAGACCAACTCATAAATTACAGAAACGGTGTGAGTCTGTAAAATCTCGACCAACAAATAATTCAAATCAAAAGAAAAAAAAAAAAATCAACCCATTACCAAACAACAACAAAGAATGAACAAACAGAGTATGAGTATTTTTTTTTTTTTTTGAATCTCTTAAATTAGATACAGAATAAGGTTTGATAAATCAGGGGCTGTTGGCTTTTCCTTCTTGGGTTAAGTCCCCAACCGGAACAGGTAAAGTTGAAGCTTCAATCTCCCTAAGTTTTTGTTCCCTCGAACATTGTAAACCACAAACTCAGTTCCCTAAATAAAATAAAAGATAAAAATGAAAGAAAGAAAGAAAGAAAGAAACACACACACACAAATTGGGTTGTTGTCCATGAGCTCGTAGAGGAAGAGTCATCCATCAATATATAAATCAATCAATCCTAAAAAAACAAAGAACTTGTTTTAGCTCCCTGTTGAATTTAACACACCCTACTGTGTTTCTTTTGAAAATTGTATGTTGATGGAAAGGGCTGAAAGAACTGAAGATTTAAGAGAGAAAACAACGCTGGAGATAGGGGTGGCAATTTGTATTCGCGAGTCAGGTTCATGTCGTATCAAGTCATGAGTATTTGGCTAATAGGTTTACTGGAACCTGACTTGTGTAGTAAACATGTCAAGAATTCTCAACCCTAACATGACTTGTTTATTAAATAAGCCGACCCTTTTTTTTTTTTTGGGAGAAAGTTAAACAGGTCAACCTGACACAACACGTTTAACATATTCAATTAAGAGTCATGTAAAGGTCTAAACCAAAGCCTCCATGGTGTTGTTTAGGAGATTTTAATGAGTTGCTTGAAGTGCAAGAGAAGAAAGGTGGGGTATCTCGGGCTCACCATTTGATGCAAAATTTTTGTGATGCGTTGGACCATTGTGGGTTCGTTAATTTGGGGTTTTCTAGACTGGATTTCACTTGGTATGGTAGGCAAAGGGGTGAGTGGATATGGGAGAGATTGGATAGGGGAGTTGCAAATTATGAGCGGTTAACTTGGTTTCCTACAGGCAGGATAAATCATCTGAATTGTTCTACATCAAATCATAGACCAATTCTTCTGTCCTTGGATACTGATAGTGAGTTCCAAAAGTGGTGTAGGAAGCCCTTCCGGTTTGAAGCAATGTGGATTTCGGATCCCAAGTGTAAGGAAGTGGTAAAAAGGGCCTAGGATTGTGCTCCTAATGGTACTCCCATGTTCATTGCTGCCACAAAACTAAAGAGATGTAAGAAACGATTGAAGTCTTGGAGCAGGGTTCACTTTAGCAATGTGAAACAGCAGATAAAGCATGCAAAGGACCAATTGTGGCATGCTGAAGAAGTTTTAGCCAGAACTGGGGAGCATAAGGTTGTTGTGTGGATAAAAAAGGAATTGAATACTTTATATGGTAAAGAGGAGAAGATATGGCAACAACAATCCAAGGTTCAATGGTTGCAACATGGTGATCAAAATACAAAGTTTTTTCATGGGACTGCTACTCAAAGGAAGATGAAGAATTTTATTAAGGGTTTGCGTGATGGGAATGGAGATTGGCGAGAGGATGAGGAAGTTTTTTCGGCTCTCCTTACTGATTGTTATACTCATCTCTTCACTTCTTCGAATCCACATGATTTTGACAAGGTTTTGGATGGGGTTGAAGCTGTGGTAACTGAGACTATGCGCAAAGATCTTATGAGACCTTTTACTAGTGAGGAGGTAGCAGTGGCAATCAAGGAAATGGCTCCGCTTAAAGTCTCTGGTACAGATGGTATGCCACTCTTATTTTATCAAACTTATTGGTCTGATATAGGTATGGATGTTACTCAGGCTGTTTTATCTTGTCTAAATTCGAGGTCTATCCTTAGATCTATAAATCATACCTTTATTACTCTGATTCCTAAAGTTCACAATCCTAAAAGAGTCTCAATTTTAGACCCATAAGTTTGTGCAATGTGATTTATAAGATCATTAGTAAGGTGATTGCCAATTGCCTCAAGCCTATGCTTAATTCCATTATTTCTGAGACCCAGAGTGCTTTCATTTTTGATAGATTAATTACTGATAATATTTTAATTGCATTTGAATATTTGCATCATATAAAGAATAGTTGTACAGGGAAGAAAGACTTTGTGGCTATGAAGTTAGATATGAGCAAGGCTTATGACTAGGTGGAATGGGTGTTTCTTGAAAAAATACTTCTCAAGATGGGATTTCTGTCTGCTTGGGTGGCTTTGATTATGGAGTGCATTACCACTATATCATACTTATTCTTGTGAACAGTGAGCCAAAGGGTATGATAGTCCCTTCTAGAGGTCTAAGACAGGGAGATCATCTTTCCCCTTATTTGTTCCTCTTTTGTGCTGAGGGGTTGAATGCACTTTTACAGAATGCTGCAACAATAGGAGACATACAAGGTTTCTCACTTTGTAGAAATTGGCCTAAACTAACTCACCTATTCTTTGCAGATGATTGCTTAATCTTTTGCAGGTCTACTTTAGAAGAGTGCAATAAAGTTCAAGAGCTACTAGCCTACTATGAGGTAGCTTCGGGGCAAGTGATTAATAAGGAGAAAACCACTCTCTTCTTTAGTAGAAACACAGATGAGGCAACTCAGGAAGCTCTAAAAGTGGCCCTCAATGTCCCTGCTATTAGACATTATGAGAAATATTTGGGCTTACCTTCCTTTGTTGGAAGGAATAGGACGACATGTTTTACTCAAATCAAAGAAAGGATATGGGATCATATGCAAGGCTGGAAGGAAAAGTTGTTGTCTTAAGTAGGGAGGGAGGTTATGATTAAGGCAGTGGTTCAATCTATTCCAGTTTACTCGATGAGTGTTTTCAAGCTCCTGGTGGGTCTCTATAAAGATATTGAAGCCATGATTCGTAAGTTTTGGTAGGGCAATGGTGATGCGAAGAAATTCATTGGGTTAAATGGACTTCGTTATGCACTTCAAAATCAATTGGAAGGATAGGGTTTCAGGATTTCCAAAAGTTTAATAATCTGTTATTGGCTAAACAAGTTTGGCGTTTTATTCATCATTGAGACTCCCTTCTTTTTAAAGTGTTTAGTGCTAAGTACTTTCCGAATGGTAATATTCTTGAGGCTTTAGACCATCCTAGATGTTCTTATGCTTGGTGGAGTATTTTACAAGCTCGAGGGGTTATTGAGAAAGGGGCAATATGGAGGGTTGGCAATGGGCAATTGATTGATGTGTGGAAACATAGGTGGTTGCCTAATCCGAACCACAGTAAGATCATTTCTCCAAAAGCTAGTTCATCAGTTCATCGAGTCTGTGATTTGTTCCTCCTTGACGCAAGAATTTGGGACCCGGGTCACTTGGCGAGTTGTTTTCTTCCATGGGAGGTAGATATGGTGTGGGGGATTCAAGTTTGCGAGGATGGGGTTGAAGATACTCTGATTTGGCCTCTGACAAATGATGGTGAATATAGTGTTAGGAGTGCTTATCGTATGCTTGTCTCTGCTGAAGCTCTTCTTATGCCGAGTTCATCATCTTCAGACAATAATGGTTTGGTTTGGAAGAAGATATGGAAGATCCGGACACCAAATAAGATTCAGCACTTCATTTGGCATGCTGCAAAGGAATCTTTACCCACAAAGCAGAACTTACAGGCTCGGCACCTCCCAATTAGTCAAGTGTGTGATGGTTGTGGTGACCACACAGAAATGACTTTACACAATTTATGGCTTTGCGATCAAGCTCACTCGGTATGGATGTCAATCTCAGAGTTCCACTTGTTGGTTCAGAAGAAGTGTCGAACTTTCTTTAAGCTATTAGAGGAGCTTTTTAGTGGTGGGTCGAGTTTTCAGATAGCTTTATTTGCCTTGGTGGCTTGGTGTTTATGGCAACATTGAAATTGAATGCGGGAGCGTCAAATTGTTTGGCCATTGCATGAGCTAGGTGATAGAGCAAGGGAGTTGGTGGTAGAGTACGGGGACGTGAATTGTCAGGAGCATCGTGTGCCTATTCCTCATCCTAGGGTGTGTTGGTCTCCTCCACCTGCAGACTGCTACAAAGCCAACTTTGATGATGCTTTTTCCAAAGAATCGAGTTCAGCTGCGAGTGGTGTTGTATATCGAGATCAGACTGGGCAAGCTATTGCTACATTATGTTAGAATTTGGGCCAAGTTCAGTTGGTTGAAATGGCTGAAGCTTTGGCAACTCGGAGGGCAGTGATTTTTGCAAGGGAGCTGAGCTTGTTTAATATTATTGTTGAAGGTGATTGTCTTCATGTTATTCAGGCTTTGCAACGTACAGGTCCTTGTTATATGTTGTTCGGTCATATCATTGATGAGACTAAGAGGTTGGGTCGGATGATGAGAGGCTGTAGGTTTCAGCATGTTAGGCGGGAAAGGAATAGATTAGCTCATAGTTTAGCTAAAAAAGCAGTTTTATTTGCAGATACTAAGGTATGGGTAGAAGCTCTACCTAAGGAGGTGGCTGATGTCTTTCAGTAAGATATTTCCTGAGTTATTGTTGTTTTTGTAGTTGTTTCCTTAATAAAATTTCATTTACCTTTTTCTCAACAAAAAAAAAAGAGTCATGTAAAGGTCAACACAAATGACTCCTTTAATAACTTGTTTGATTAATAGGTTATACCTAACTTGAATCACCTGTTATCAATTCTCATATATCTAAAGTTATAATACAATTACAACAAAAAATATAGTAATAAACATATAATTACATCCATAAATTAAGCAATAATAACAAAATATGATACCTTAATAAGCTAAACGAGTCAAACGGGTTCGCATGTTGAACATGAACATGACTTGTTTATTAAACGGGTTAACCATGTTGACCCAAATATGACTCAAACCTGTTTAGCCTCAACCTATGGCCTGTTTATAAATGGGTTAGTCGTGTCGGGTTTGCAAGTCATGTCAGATTTTGCCACCCCTAGCTGAAGTGTTAAGACTTAAGAGAGAGAAAGAAGTGAATTACTTTTAGTTAAAACAATGAAGTTCTTAACATAACTAAACATCCAACCCCATGTCCGGTTACTAAGAATTATAAATTTTGAGAAGTTAATAAGAATTAAAATTTTTGAGAGCTAATTTCTAAGTTCTTTAAATATTTAAAATTTGAATTTCTATATCTATTTTTATTTATGGCCAGTGTTATACCTTTAAAAAAAAAAAATTAACGGTTTATATATGCTATATTACCCCATTTAAAAAAATAATAAGTGGTGACAAAACCCAATTTAATGACTGTCTATATTTTATTTGTTTATGGCAAGTCTTCTACGTTTTTATTTTTATTTTTTTAAAATGGTTTATGTATGCTATATTGCTATTTATTAGAATTGTCCCTTTTATCAAAGGAGGAAAAAAATTGCTATGTACTAGAAATTGGTGACAAAACCTAATTTACGACAGAGATGCTCTCTCTATTTTTTTTATGGCTTTTTATTTGTTCTCTTTTTTTTTTTTTTTTTTTTTTGGAGAATCTGTTTACGATTGCTAAATATGCTATGTATTTGAATTTGGCTATCACCACAATTTTATGACTGTCTATTTTTATTTATGGCCAGTTTCCTACGTTTTTTTTTTTTTTTTTTTTTTTTTTTTTTTTTTTCTTTTCGTTAATGGTTTATGTATGCTATATTGCTATGTATTAGAACTGTGCCTTTTATCAAAAGGGGAATTAAACCGGATTTATAATATATTACATAACTAGAGTATAACTACAAAATGGCCTAACTTTTGTAGCTGTAGACTGGGGTTATAAACAGCAGATCAATTATATAACAAGTTAGTTGCAAATGTTGCTGTAAAACAATTGGAAGGCTCAAGAAAAGACGTTGAATCATAAACTTCTTTGCCATACACTGTCATATATATGGGTGGATGAAATTTTTAGAATACATTTTTTTCATTCAAATATTATTTACTTTATGAGTTCGTTACATATTGTTGTCATGTCAGTGGACAAAAGCATAAGTTTTGAATGTTACTAAAAACCAAGTAATAGAAAATACCCCTTAAAATGAATAGAAGGTTAAGTGCATACATAGTGCGCAGTTATAGTACCTCCCAATTTGAAAAATATTCTACAAATTTGAATTCTAATTATATTAAGGTTTCAAAAATTAATCTATTAATAAACAATCACATTAGAAGCAACACAAAAATTGGATAATATTTATGGAATACAAGCCTCATTGCACGCGCTCCGCGCGTGCATGAGGATCTTTTTTTAGGGGGGCATAATTTGAGGTTTAAGTATATATTTGATGTTATTATGCATTTGAGAACTACTATACAGCTAGGAGTGTTATTAGGCTAGCTCCTAAAAATGAACACAATCACACATGAACATATTATTTCAATGTTTTTTCGATATTCATTTTTTGGAGCTAGCCTAATAAGAGCATTCATAGCAAGTGTTCTAAAAATATGTCATTTTAACACATCAAAAATACTACTTTATTATTTTAACACACTATTTTACAATTCACCATACATCACATCTTCTATTTTTTAATTCTATACATTAAAATAATATATACAAATATTAAAATAATATTTAAAAGACCAACAATATATAAAAATACAAAATAAAAAACCCACCACCCCCACTGCCCCACATCCCACCTCACCAATCACCACCATCCATCACCCCACAACCCATCATCAAAGACACCAAAACCACCACATAAACACCCAAAATCAAACTCACCACATCAGAACACCACAACTCAGAACAAAAACCATTGCCTATCTTTTATTTAAAAAAAAACACAACCCACCCACCCACCGCCGACATCACCATTAGAAGCCACCCACAAGCTGACCCACCCATCTAAACCCACCACCACCGATCTGCCTATCACCATTTGAACCCATCCACTGCTAAATTCACCATCAATTCACCAAAAAGAAAAACCACTTCAATAGAGATTGGCCTGGCTTAATGCTCTGGCCTGGGTTTCGTTAAAGAGAGAGAGAGAGAGAGAGAGAGAGAGAGAGAGAGAGAGAGAGAGAGAGAGAGGGAAGAAAGAAAAAATAAGAAGAAAAGAAGAGGGCCCCACCATGAATAAAAAAATAATATAAGTTTTACAATTTGTGAACAGTGTGTTCTCAAATTTGAGATTGCACTATTCATCCATGCCAAATATTTTGGCATTTAGAACGCCTGATGTGAATGCTCTAACACCCCTGGCTATGTAGTAGTTCTCAAATGCATAAGATCATCAAACATATACTTAAACCTCAAATTATCCCCCCCCCCCCCCAAAAAAAAGAGAGCCTCATGCACGAATAGAGCGCATGCAATGAGGTTAGTCTCTATATATTAAGGGAATTCAGAAAGTTAGTTATTACATTTACAAGAAATAATATTTATTAAATATAACAAAGTCACTATAAGCAACTATAAAATAAATAGCAGTTAAACTCAACCAAATTAGACTACTATGGTCAAAAATAAATTCAAAATCAATTTCATTCATCTCAACTAAATTCAAAATCAATTTCATTCCTACTAATAGTCTGATACTGTATCCTCTCTCTACTCTCTAATGATAATTCCCACACCAGTACAACATAGGACTTTGAATAGCTATGAGACATAGCCTCACTCAAGAAAAAAATGTGGGATATGGCTGACATGTCTTAGAGAATGAAAGGAAAAGTCAAAAAGATGAAAAGTAGGAATTTGGGGTAGGGCATTTTTATGGCTACGTATTGGAAGAGGGGCCAAATTTTTCTCATAGGGGGGCCAGTTCTTTTTTTTTTTTGATTGGAAGACTGAAAATCTTATAAAACTTCAGAAACAAAACGAGATACATCCTGAGAACATGCATCCTCAATCAGGTTTGGAGTTTCCTCCAACCATACTACAAAATCACCCACTTGTTTTGCAAATTGGGCTAAGATGTGGGTTGGCCTATTGCCATCCCTTTTAACATGACTGAAAGATACAAAACGAAAATTGCCCAGTTGGGCCAAAATGCTGTCCATGATTGTTTCAATAGATGCAGGGGCCTCCGATAGGCCTTTTAGGATATTCTTAGGGGTGCTAGAGTTGGTCTTGAAATACACATCCCTAAACCCCATCTCCCACGCGAACTGGATTGCAATTTCCATGGACTTCGCCTCTACTTCTAGCGCTGCCAGGTTGGCTGGGATTCTCTTGCTCATCGCTGCTAAGACCATGCCTTGAGAATCTCTTAACACCATTCCCACACCCATGGCTCACAGATCATTAAATATCGCTGCATCTACATTCATTTTGAAGCGAGGGGGCTCTAGAGGGTGCCACCTGACTTGCCGTTCTGGGGTTTTACGAACTACTCTTTCATTTGCAACTCTGAATTCCTCCACTAGAGATACCGAGCATCTAGCCAAGATTTTTCCTTCGCGTTTTCCACCCCCATTATGAACGGCGTTTCTTTCCTTCCAAATTTCCCAACACAGAGACAGAATTCTTTCCATTAAACCCGAGGATAATGAACTATGTTTCACCAACTGCCATATTGCGTCGATGAAACTCCACTTATGGTCTATAGAGAAAGGGAGCACCATCTTGTTGTTACTCCACGTGTCTTTCGCCCTATCACAGAACCAAAAATGATGTAGGCTGGTTTCGGCCTCCTTCCCGCACTAAGTGCAAATATCATCCTTGGTGATTTGTCTCTTCTTCAGATTAGATTTGGTTGCTAAGGCTTTGCGGCAAGCTCTCCAGGCAAAACTCTGAATCTTGTTTGGGAGTTTTAGGTTCCAAATGCTTTTCCACAAATTGTTTCATACTCGATCCATTAGAGCATTCTTCCCTACTGATATTCTCCAGCTCCCAGATGTCGTGGTAAGCGCTGCTCACAGAGAATTTCCCATTTCTTGTTCCACCCCATACAACTCTATCCACGGGCAATCTTTGGCTTAAAGGAATGCTCAAAACCAAGTCTGCTTCTTCAAGGCAAAAGAGTTGTCTAATTACAACTGAGTTCCACTCCCCTAGATCTTCAACAATGAGGTCACTAACCTTTGCACTTTCCTACGGGGCCTGTACGGGAGAGAGAATCTGAGGGTAAGGTTTGGAGGGTAGCCAATCTTCAGACCAGATTTGAATGCTTTTACCATTGCCCACCCTCCATCCGCTTCCCTTTTTTACTACAGCTTGGGCAGACATTATGCTTCTCCAGGCGAAAGAAGGGTGATTTCCAAGAGAAGCATCAGTGAACTCACTACCCGGGAAGTACTTTGCCTTGAAAACCCTTGAGAATAGAGACTAGGTGTTTGTCTGAAGCCTCCACCCTTGTTTTGCTAAGAGAGCCTTGTTGAAGCTTTTCAAGTCCCTGAAACCCATTCCACCATTTTCCTTTGGTTGGCACATATGCTCCTAGCTTACCCAAGCCAGTTTCTTTTCGTCTTTTCTTTTACCCCACCAGAATTGTCTTATCATGCTAGTGAGATCCTTACAGAGGTTGTCTAGGAGCTTAAAACAGCTTATAGTATAGGTCGGGATTGCTTGAGCCACGACCTTGACGAGCACTTCTTTACCGACAGCCGATAGGAGCTTTTCTTTCCATCCGGATAGTTTGTTAGCCACCTTGGTTTTCAATTGAGCGAAGGAGTTTGTTTTGGATCTACCAATGAGGGAGGGGAGGCCGAGATATGTTTTGTGCTGCTTGATCACTTGGGCGCCAAACATTGTTTTGATCTTTGTCTGCATTTCCCCCCTAGTGTTTCTGCTAAAATATAGAGAGGTTTTCTATTTGTTTAGCTGCTGCCCCGAAGAGGACTCATATACTTTAAGGATTCTTAGAATTTCCAATCCTTCAGCTTCAATAGCTCTCCCAAAAATTATACTGTCGTCCGCAAAAAATAGATGGGAAATTTTTGGCCCTCCTCTCCAAATTGAGATCCCTCTTAGCCTCTTCTCTTGCATTGCATGGTGGAGCATTGCCAGTAGGCCTTCTGCACAGATGAGGAAAAGGTAGGGAGATAGTGGGTCCCTTTGGCGCAGCCCTCTAGAAGGGATAATGTGACTGCGAGGGACCCCATTGATTTTGATGGCATAAGTGACTGAGCGAATGCATTTCATGACAAGGGCTACCCATTTCTCCACAAATCCCATTTTCTGCATAACCCGCTCCAGGCAGCTCTATTCCACTCTATCGTAAGCCTTGCTCATGTCCAATTTCAACGCCATTTCTCCCACCAGGCCCTTCCTTTTCTGGCTGATGTGATACATTGTCTCTGATGCCACCAACACGTTGTCTGTAATGAGCCTTTCAGCCACAAATGTGCTTTGGTTCTCACACACCAGCTAAGGTAATACTTGCTTAAGTCTGTTGGCAATAGACTTGGAAGCAATTTTATACACAACATTACACAGACTTATCGGGCAGAAGTCTGTCACCCTTTTTGGCTCTTTCACTTTTACGATTAGAACAATGTGTGTCTCATTGAAGTGCAGGGGAATTATGCCTAAGTTTAGGAAATCTAAGACAGATTTTACAACAACGGGGCGTACCTTAGGCCAGAATTTCTGGTAAAAAATTGGAGGCATCCCGTCTGGGCCAGGGGCAGAGGTGGGGTACATGTGCTTCAAAGCAGAATCCACTTTTGCAGCCTAAAAATTCCGAGAAAGGATGGCATTCATTGGGTCTGTCACCTTCCTGTGGATAGACTGGATAAGCTCCTCACTAACTTCTGAGTTGGACGTGGTAAACAGGGTCCCATAATAGTCCTCGAAGGATTTTCCAATTTCCCCATCTTCACTTTGCCAACAGTCTATTTCATCCAGCACACCTTGTATGGTGTTGCGTTGGTATCTGCTTGAGGCCTTAGTATGGAAGAAAGATGTGTTTTTATCCCCATGCTTCAGCCAACAAATCCTTGACCTCTGGCTCCACATGATCTCCTCTGCGACCAAAAGCTTGTTTATCTCTGTTCTTGTGCATTCAATCTCCTCCAAAATGGCAGATGACCCCCTTTTACATTCCAAAACCTCCAGCCTAGCTTGCAATGCCGCTAGTTTTTTACCCACATGCCCAAAGGAGATATTATTCCAGGAAGACAGGGAGGACCTGCACTCACCCAAATAGGTAGATAGAGGGGAGTCTGATTCCCTACTCGTTCCTCTGTCCCAAGCTTCTTCCACCACCCCTACATAAGATTCTTCCTTCAGCCACATTTCTTCAAAGCGGAACAATTTTTTACGACACCGATTCTTGTTGCTATTCTAAACATTCTTTAGAATCAGAACACAGTGATCAGAGGAAGGGTTGGGCTTATGGTGAAGTTGCATTTGAGGAAACCTAGCCGCCCAATTTGTTGAGACTAATGCTCTGTCTAATATCTCCCTTACCCAACCTCGGCTACCTAGCCATCTACTCCATGTAAAGTCTTGGCCCATGTAACCCAGATCATGAAGGTTGCTAGAATTGATTACTTCACAAAACGCCTCCATTTGTTTTGCCGGACAAGTACTGCCACCCTCCTTTTCTCTCCCATACATCAGTTTGTTGAAATCACCAAGGCAGACCTATGGTAATGAGTTTAATGATGATAGTTGCTTAAGCAATAGCCATGAATCCTACCTTTTACTTGTTTCCGGGTTCCCATAGAAGCCCGTTATCCTCCATTGTTGCCCATCAACCTCCTGATCAACAATTGCGTCAATGTGGCTGTCTGAGAAAGATTGAACATCCACTTTCAACTCCTTTTTCCACAGCAGGGCTAAACCCCCACTTCAACCCTTGCTCGGAACAACCAACCCTTGTGAGCGTTTCAACCTTTCCTTTATACCATCCATTTCTGAAACTACTAGTTTTGTTTCCATTAAAAAAATACAATTAGGATCTTCAAAAGACACTACCTTCTCAAGACCATGAATTGTACTCTGGTTCCTAAGCCCCCTACAGTTCCAAGCCATAGCATTCATTGATGACGGCGGGGCTGCGCCATAGCCTCCGCCGATCCCATGTGCTTTGCCAAGAGATGACCCACCAACACCACTTCATTCTCCTTCTTGCTTCGTTTCCCATACTTAGCTTCTTCCTAGACATCTTTGAGCGGCGTCGCCCCTTTCCGCTTTAACCCCGTTTCAGACCCAGTGATGGTGACGTGCTTAGCATCCACACCATTTCCCCGAAATCGTTTCCATGATCCGAGGTTGACCCCACTCTGCACTTCCAGAAGCTGAACCTCATTAGCTCCCGATGGGAACTCGTTCTCCTTTCCCCTGTTCTCTAAGGTTTTCTTTTTCTCTGGAAGTTTCTTAGGAGTACTTGATTTCTGCCTTAAGCTTTCACACTTTGTTTCGATGGCTTGTACCTGGTCTTTTTGGAGTAGTTCACTTACCTTGCTTCTTAAAACCCGGCCCCCTTCAATTGTTTTCTAATCCATGTGGCTTTGGTTACATTGGGCCTCCTGTTGGTTTCATTCAAGCCCAAATGGGCTTTCTGATTCAATTAGTGGGCCAGGGTATGGGAGCAGATCCTTTATAGTCTTTTCTACTTTCCCGCCAAACCTCAGCGCCTCAGTTTGAACAATGTAAGAAAAGCCTATAGCTGCTCTGTTTTCCTCCTTTGACTCCCAGTTTCCCATTATTTCCTTAACCGTGTCTACTGCATGTATGGCACAGTCAATCTCCCTCAGTTGTGTCTCAAAATCACTTGTCTTATTTTCCTGTAGTGTCACATCCATCATGACCAAGTTTAACACCGGAGTAGTCATTACCGGAGTAGTGGGGATTTCACCGTCTTCGCTCTGGGGTACCCCTTCCGACGACCTCCATTTATTTTTCATGGTCTGGTTATTACTTTGATTTTCATCCCCCTTGTGTATTCCTTCTCTTCCATTCTTTCGAGTAGGGGCTTCCACTACCTGCGGCCTTTGAAGCCTTTCCGTCTCTGCTCCGAGCCAGGGTCCATATTGCCTCTCTTCAAGCTCTAGGGACTCATTACTGTCAATCCAGAATGAGCAATCTCTATCATCGTGGTCCAATTTGCCATACCAATAGCAAAATATGGGGAGGCGTTCGTATCGGATATCCACCCATCCCTTCTCAGTTACACCCATGGGGGCTAGCTCTTAAATGAAAAAGTGTGAGACCTATTTCTTCCTACTATTATAGAAGTTTTAAAAATTTTCCGCCGGGGGAGGGGGGGGGGAAGGCATAACGTGCCTCCGCCCCTGAAGCTATGGACTCTAAAGTTGCTAAAAATAGGACATTATCTATACTATATACACTATAAGTTTATTGCCAACTATTTGGTCCCAAATTTTAGTTTAAAAATTAAAAAAAAAATTAAAAATAAATAAATAAAAAAACTATCAGCCTCATCCCTTAACCACAATGAAACGTGCAATCCCACTAAATCAACATTTTTTTTTTACAAGACTTACCTTTTTTTTTCTTAAAAAAAAAAAAAAATCGCAGTCAACTAAACCGCTAAAATTTCCTCAAAAAAAAAAAAAAAAAAAAAATTAAAGGACTAAACCACCACACTACCACTCTCCCACTAACTCATTTCTTCAAAACAACCCTACTTATAATTTTTTTTTTTTTTTTTAAAAAAAAAAACCCTTATCCTTATTATACCACAGTAACCTACCCGCTACTTTTTTTTTTTTTTTTTTTTAAATCTCTTTTGCAAGATAGAAAGCTCTTTTAATTTTTTTTTTCTCACTTTCTTAGAAAAACCAAAAAAAAATACCTTTCATTTCAATAATTTTATCCAAAAAAAAACCTTATCCTTATCCCTATTCCCCACTTTGTCACGTTGATTTTAAGAGTTTATTTAAAAATAATAATCTTATCCGTATAAGTTTTTTTTTTTTTTTTTGGTTGCCAAATCATCCCGTACTGTTACAACTTAAAAGAATAACCACCACCTTCTTCAATTCTATTTTGATTCTTCCAAGGTTAAGCCACAAATACAAATTATGATGAAAGGAGATTATTAATATTTAAAAAAAAAATAAAAATTAAAAGGGTCTCTGAGCACAACTTAAAAGAATAACCACCACTTTCTTCAATTCTATTAGATTGAGGTGCAGAAATCTCATTCTCTTCACGACCCATACGAGAAAAGAGTTTAAAGTTTTAAATCTCAATCAAGTATCAAGAATCCCAGGATCAAATCACCAAGATCACAAGACGCCATTCAAAGAGTTGGGCTCCTTGCCAGAATTTGAAACCCACGACAGAAATTATGGAGAAAATTTCTCTCACAAACGGCATATATGATATATGGAACATGGTCGATGACCCTGAGAGTAAATAAATATTATTTTAAGTAATATGTAAATAAATAAATAAAAATTCATTTTTTTAAGAGATAGTTTTAACTTTCAATTTATAGTATCTACTATGTCTAATGATTACTCTTTATCATACAAATTTTTATAATTAATATAAATAATTTTTTTAGGTGTAAACGAAAAAAAATAAATAAATAAATCCAACTTAAAGTTGTTATTTTAGTTCTCAAACTATATCAAACTAGCGTTGTTCCACGCTGTAAAGTATAATTTATAACTAATAAAATATAGCTATAGACTAGTTATTTTTATATTTTTGAGAAAGACTATAGGCTTTATTTTAAAACCCCCATTTGAAATTTTTTTCTTTTATATTTTAAGATTTTAGTCTCAAAGTTTCGTATCCTTGATATGAAAAATTAAATTACGTAATGAAAAATAAAAATCAAACTTAAATTAAAATTAAAATTAGGCTTCCAATCCTTAACTTCATAAATTATCCATTAAATGTATGAAACCAAAATTTAAAGAACTAATTAATCAATATTTCAAATAAATTGAAAAACAACTTTAAATTAATCTTTGTATCTTCTTCCTTGTTGCTTCGTAGAAGTCATTGAACAACTCCTTTTGTTTTACTTGATTACAAATGTTGGTGTGAGTTGTACATTGCTTTCAACATCAACTTTTTGAAACTTTGTAGAATCATGACCTTGTTCACTTGATAAGTTGCTGTTACGATATATACAAGTTATCAACTTTGTACATAAAACCAAGTTTGAGATAACCAAAAAACTTAAATATGCAATCACATTCCAATTTCAAATTCTTTCTAGAAACATATTACCAATAAATATGCAAGAAACAATATAGAATAAAGGAGAAGACTGGTAAATACCTGACTGTTCTCATCTTGCAATAGTATTAAGAGTCCTACACAGATAAAGATCCACAGTTCCAAATAACTTAGGTAACTAAATGCCAAACCCTTACCTACAAAACAATAAGTATCCAATTTCCAGCCAACATTTAAGAAACATTAATAGAAGAGAAATAGTGCAGTGCAGAAAGTTTGAAACAATGCAGTGTAATGCAAATTTTGGTTGTAAAAAACTGCAAATTTTAGATGTAAAACGCAGATTTTATGCAGGAAAATAGTGCACTGAGAAATTTAAACAAACACACAGAACAAAAACAGAGATAACCAACACAACACAAGTCCTCAAGTAAAGCCTAAAGCCTCTTGGCTGGAGATGTCTAACAAAATGGAACAACCTCAACATGCATAAAAAAATTCAACACCTAAAATAACAAAGCAACCATTAGTCTACTCAAATAAGCCTTAATCATAATTGTAGTATGAATTCATAGATGTAAAGATTACATAAAAAAGGCAAATTCTTCAAACATAATGAGGTTCCACTGGATTTTTTAGTCACAATTTTTTTTTTTTTTTTTTGGACTATTAGCAAGGTTTAGACCCAAGGGGAAGGGAAGATTCAAACTTCTAACCTCACTTCAAGAGGGTTCCCAATAGACTGGTATCCCTTGGGGTTTAGTAAAGATCTGGTAATAAACTCATCAAATAATTACTTACCTGAAGGCGTTTACAATCACTACAATTATCTCAAACAATCAAAATTAGCATGAGAACAAAAGCATTAAAATTTTCAAACTGGGCTTTTATGTTAAATTATAAAAAGCAAATTACAATTCTTAAATAGCCACAATTTTCATAAATCAAATATTGTCAAAAGCATAAATAGATAGAAAAAACCAAATCCAGATTATCAAATTGTTTGAATCTATAGGCGATAAGAATGCAGCCTTGTAATTGATAAGTTTTCGGTAAGAATCAATTCATGGACAGCAAATATTTTGTCATTTGATGGGAGACTTCAACTAATCCAAACTTCTTGTAAATGTTGTATTTCTTTTTGGTATTCATGTTTATTGGACCAGCATTTTTGTTCTACCTACAAAGAAAATCAAGCCGATTGAGAGCTAGTTCAACAGGTTTCTATGAAAAAGTACTGATTCCTCTGCTTTAGGAGTTAAGTTTTTTTTTTTTTTGGGAAATGTCTAATTAGTTTAATCAATAATTTTACCAAGGTACATAAAAACAAATGATCCCCATCAGCCTTTACTGGGTGCCAGCCAATTATCATTTCTCTCATAAACCATGATAGGGTTGCACAACAACAACAATGCATATATAGTAATATAGACATTAAAAATCCCTTTGATCTAAGTATTATACCGATGTCAAGATGGCCTACAATTACATATACCAGATAAAGGTTTTTTAGAGTTATTTTATTCCAAAACCCATAGATGCTAACCTTGAGATCAACATTGACAACATATATTGAAAGAGACAAATATATTGAGAAATGGAATATCAATCTAAATGTAGAAAGTAGCATTATCAATAGCAGTACCTTCGTCCACCAAATCCTTGCAATAGAAGTCCCATCTTCTAAACTTTTGTTGCTTCAAAAAAATTTATTTTGAAATAGAGCAGCGTGAGAGTTGTTGACAACTATAATCAAACACATTGTAGGCAATCCATTATAAACAATCAACACTCTTAAACGACTACCAGAGGCTTTCTGTGGGTCTTTTAATTTAACACTGTGGGCTTTTGGGGCTTAGTGGTCGAATCTCTAATACTCATATTATTTATTTCCCTATATTTTTTTTTTCTGGAACCTAAGCCACTGCTGGCTTGGATCATTCCCATGTTATACTTTTCATACTTTCTTTTTGATAGTAATACAATTTCTGCCTTTTCAATCAAATAATAATAATAATAAATCTTTAACTCCTAACTATTAAAACAAATTAAAATAGAGACTCACTTAAATAGCAAGTTCCATACAATAGCAAGTTCAATGGATCTTCCATTGACATTATTTAGAAACACCTTACCCTGTGGTCAAGTTTAAGACTTCCCCTAAAGTATTTCAAATCATTTCCATTCTTCTACATCTTAGCAAATAATTTTTTGTATCAAATTATAAGTTAGTGTTTTTTTTTTTTTTTTTCTAAGTAAATAATTTTATTAGAAAAGGAAAAGAGAGGAAAAACTAAAAGATGTATACACTCCCATTTCAAAGAATACAAATCAAAGTGAAACAGAGTTTTCCTTTTTGGGGGGGGGGGGGGGGATAATTCAAAGGGAAATAGAGTTGGAAAAACTCAATAAAAGACAAAAAAGGGATGCTGCTTCTCTTATTTCCTTCACAACACATGTTCCACATAACACATAATGGCATGGCTCACCACACCTTGGCTACTCTATGGTGATGAAGACATTGTAAAACTATATACCTAGAGCTTGAGCTTTGACATTAAAAAACTTAAGCATTCTGGCATGTTTGTATCTCTTTGAATTGGGAAACTTGCTGACTTGACCATGTACAAAAGGGTTTTCAATTAATTATATAACTTTTAAGTCTAGGAAGAATCTTATTTTGAGAAAGATATTCCTCTATTGTCAATTGACCTAACCATATCAATTTGTTTGCTAATTTTTTGCATGAACTCTAATATCTTACTTGCCCAAAAGTTAGAAAAATAATTGCATTGAATGCTCCCATAAGTAAAGTCATTTTCCATAAGTTACTGGTTAATACTAAAGCAGACATTTATGTAAGTTTTTTTTTTTTTTTTTTTTTTTTTTTTAAAATCACATAATGAGGAAACATGTAGGGATGTAAAAGTTTTTATCACATATGTAAGGTTATTATTGAAGCATAGATTTATGTAAGATTTTATTTTTAAATCACATAATGAGAAAACCTACAGAGATGTAAAAGTTTTTATCACATATGCATACTTGATATTCAGTGAAGACAAAAGGGAAGCATGAGAGAAGGATTGTATGTAGTGTTTTGGATAAAAGGGAGGAATTGGTACTTCAATAGATGTACTAACAATTTGCCTACTTCTACTATTACTTTGGGCTTGGCTTTTTCTCAAACACATTCTATACATAAAGCAGCAAATAGGTTTAAGTCCCTATCGAGTGAGCAAAAACAACCTTACCATGTGGCTGAGGACCATTTTAAGCAGTAGGAAGTAAATAGAAGTAAACAAACCAAAATTGATGGCCTTTTTTGTAAAAGAACCAAGATGCAAACTAACACCAAAGTTGACATTTATTAGGTATTAATGTTTTTTTGTGTGTGTGTATTTTTATCACAGACCACACATTATCAATTTATCATCAATAATAAGATCAAATTCAAAATCCCAAAATCAAGGACTTCAAAGTAGAAAGGAATCTAAATACCTAACTTCTCATACAATAGTAGCTACTTCATTAATTGAGTCAAAGAAAACAACCCAAACTATCCAAACCCCAATTTTGGTTCAAAACCGAGATGGAAAAATAAATTTTCCACCTTAAATCGCTAGACCCTAAAAAATTAAAATAAAATAAACCATTTTAATGCCGGCAAACCAAACGCCAACCATTCAGCCACAGCAACCCAAAACACCAAAGCAAATCACCCACAACCACCAAAAAAAAAAAAAATTCCATGAATAATTGAAGTGGAGAGAGAATGGTATATGGAAGTAATAACTGGGCAAATAGATTTTCAATTGAAGAGCAAATTGGAACTCTTACCTCAATAAATATGGTGAAAAAATTCAAAAACCCTAACTCACACATAAAGACAAAAATTTACAGAGTTATACCTCTTCGGTATGAGCGAAGCAACTGAGGAGGTAATTCTCTTAATCCTTTTAGGGTATTTGAGCTTCCAAAGCTTTTTCCAACTAACATCAGTTTTTGGTTAATGTATCGATGAGTTGGGTTGCAAGATGGTAAGTAGATTTAACGGAGAATTTTCTATTGAGGTTCGGTAACCATATAAGCTTGTTTGGTCTCAAAGTGGGAGGATGGGGAGAGGAGATTTTGCAATTTGGGGGAAGGAAAAAAGTAGAGAAGAGATGCGTTTTGAGTTTTTGATTTTCAGAGTTTGGGAGAATAGTTATAGGGTTTGGTTTTCAGAATCGAGGAGAAATTTTAGCTGAAATTTTCGGGTATGAATGAGAAGTAGAAGCGTTACACAATACGTTTTAGTATTTTAGCTTCTTTTTTTTTAAGTTGAAAAAATATATATTTTTTAATAATTATGACGTGTAAAATTGTGGAAAGCACAAAGGCTTCGGTTATATATATATATATATATATATTAGAGAATACTGAGCCAGTGAGCCTCGACCACAAGAATGAAAGCAGGAAAAAATGACCAAACTCAGATAATGTTTCTTCTACCATTATTCGTCAATGGCGCTTCCATGTGCATCATTGCTCAAGATATTTCCTCTTTCATCATTCTCCCGTTGTTTTCCTCCTCAAAATGATTTCACCACCTTTCCTTCATCACCAGCTCCATGTCCCCAAGACTCATTCTGAAAGAACCTTTCAAACTCATGAAAAACTATTTCAACTTTTCCTTTTGCCTTTCATATCAATTCTTAGCTGTGGAAGATCATTATGATGATGATGGTGATACCAATGATAATTTCAGCTTTGACGGAGCTGTCACAGTTTTCAATGACAAGGTATACTATAAATGCTATACTATCTTGAAGCTCTCTGGAACATGGCCCAAGAACCTACCAGAACTCTTATTCATGGCATTCTACAATGTGTAGTAGGATTTCACCACCTCTTTAACCAGGTTGGTACTTCATTTGTAGGTTTAGCTTTAGTTATTGAGTTATTTTATTTACTTTCTTTTGTTAAAATTTGGTTATTGGGTTTTGATGGTTTGTGGTCAATTAGAACCATAAAAGAGCCATGATGGAGCTGGGAGAGGGACTCTGTAAGCTAAGAAAGATGAATTTTGAGAGTGGACCATTTCATCAGTTTGAGCAAGAGATTTTTGCAGTTCTTGATTTTATTTACCAGATCCAGATTGAATTAGTTGCCTGTGAGTGAGTCTATATCCATTTTTTTTTTTTTTTTGGTATATATCCTATTTCCATTGGTTTAGGTTTAAGTTATTATTGCAGCAGGCTTCCCCATTAGATAAACAACAACATAAATGATAATCCTATGGTTGAGTCCTATGACTAGTTGGTTAGAAATTGGGATTCAATTGGAATTCTAGCTCTTTTATTTATTTATCTTTTTCAGAAACAATATGATTTTAACCAATAAGGTTCGCTCTATAATTAATTTTATTTATCATAAAACTAAAACACCAATTGATATTTAGTGTAGATAAGATTCGAAGTTTCGAACCTAAGGCCCTTATACAGTTGAAATCATAGCTTTAAGGTGCCTTCGTTGGAATCGTAGCTTTAATCTGCCTTCTTTATCACAAGGAATGTAATGGACATGAATATACACAAATTAGTTGTTTTCCTTGAAGACCTTGGCCTTGAATTCATTATTGTGTGTTTATCTTAATTTTTATCGGAAACCACATAAAAGACATGAACTTTGTACAATGTTTCATAGTAGGTATTAAGTATTTAAATTTGTCAATTAAAGACTTGAATTAAATCATTTCAATTTAAAACCTCTATCTATTTCTATTAATCTAAACAGTAACAGAGCAGATAAAAGTGGAAAAACCATTTATTAAATTTTGCATTTCACCTAGACCCTTGTTCATAAATCAATTTGATAACCACTGAACAAAAAAGAGTAGCAAAGAGAAAGTTTTGCCTAGAGTGAAAAAGTGATTGCCAATATTTTTAAACAATAAAATCTCAGAAGATTGAATTTATCAAACAACTAAAAAGATTAAGGTGGACAAAAAAAAAAAAAAAGATTAAGGTGATTTAAATGAAAAAATTTTTAAAAATGAAGAAGATGTCTTTCAAAATTTAGGGGGGAAGGGGGGGTGGTTTGGAATGAGAACGAGTAGAAATTAAAAGATTGGGCTTTAATAAGTTGGGTGTTTATGGTAAGATGGGCCAGGGTTGTTATGGGCAATTCTAATTGTAATGAGTCAATTTGGGCTTTTTCTTTGTCAATCTCTGTCTAATCTTTGGTCTTTCGGTTTCTTCTATAAAGGGAATCCAATAAAACTGGAGCTTAAATGGAGAGTTAAAGATGGTTGATCTTGGTAATTAACCATTTTATGTTGTGTAATTAGCATCAACAGATGATATGAAGGAAATAGATTTTTACACAATATATATAGCATCTAACTAAATCGGATTTTTTTCTTACCATGTTATTTAGTCAAAAATCAATGAGGAACCCTACATACAGCCAAATAGTACAAACCTCAACTCCTTTCCACATCTTCCAAGTCTCAATAATGAATTCAAAGTTTCTTTTTTATTAGGGTTTTGATTATCTTACATCTACTATTTTACAATTTTTTTTACACCACTTTTATGTGTTAAAATATGGACATTCTTGCATTAATTATGTATATATTTGTGAAATAGTGGATATAATTATTTTTTTTTACATCTACTTTTATGTGTTGAAATATGAACATTCTCACATCAATTATGGATATGCATGTGAAATAGTGGGTATATATATATATATATCAGTGCGCAAGTACTATAAGACAAGTATCTATTATCATATATAGACCAAATTCAATGGCCATTCAGTGATTGACCCTACAACAAAGGAAGAGCACCAATGATGTGGATAGTTGTAGTTAGAATATCTAGGACACAATGTAGGAATTGCATGTTGACATATTACAATTGATACGCTCCTAACATTGTAACTAATCAATCTGTATTATTTTGTATATGGCACCAAGGATAAAGCTTCCGATCCTTAATGCAACTAGATAACACCTCCTGGCCTTTGAGTATAGATGAATTTATGCTAAAAGCAATTGTGTAGTTTTTTTTTCTTTTTTCTTTTCTTTTTAATGAACAACAATTATGTAGTTATTGTAGATATTAGTTGGTTGAATGGGCTTAAAATTAGATCCCACATACAATAAGATAGAGTTAGGGCATTTTATACTCTCACATATGTTATTTCACATCCATTTTCATGGTTTAAAATGCGGTCATTTTCACATCAATTGTGCATATTGATGTGTACAAAGTAGTGTATAGAAATGATTACTCTTCTTTGATTGAATATTGGAATCCATCGTTCCCCGCCCATCCCTTTTAAATAAGCTTGAAACTTTCTCTTTCTAAAATTTCATTTTGGATTAAGACTAATCTTCTTTCGATTGAATATTGGAATCAAACATATTGGAGTTGGTAGGTCCATTTATTCTAATCCATCACTAAGAACCAACAAAGAATTGGTTATGCACTTATGCTCCGCTATTTGATGTGGATTTGGGGAATGGCAAATACATGGAAGCTACCATTGAGTATCCTTGTGACTCCACCCATATGTGATAAATGCAAGCTATTTCATAAGGTTATGGCAAGACCTAAGGAGTCTAGGAAGGCTAATGGTTTTGAAGATGATAGGAGGGAGTCATGGTATTGCCCTTGAAAAAGTTTCCGCCAACTTGTTACAAGACATTATGAACATGCTTAACTCTACAATTTGGTCAGCAAACCATGTAATTAGAAACTCTAATTTTTGTGGTCTTAGCAAGATGAGCTCTTTTGTGTAATCAAGAAGGAATTAGACCAAAATTTCCTTGAGTTTAATATAAACTCTTTTTGATGCAGTTAATCAAGTCAAAACAATACATCTTTCTCACACACAAAAAAAAAAAAAAAAAAAAAAAAAAAAAAAAGGGGAGGAATTATCCTCATCTTGACCATCCTTCCCTCTCCTCTCCTCCATCTCCCTTTGTTCCAAACATATCATAAATCCACAATCTATACTTATTTAAAAAAAATTCTATTTATTATACTATTAAAGTCGCATAAATTATCTTGGTTACTCTCAATAATAGCATTCAATCAGTATAGGGACACAACTTTTGTCTCAATTTCTAAAGTGGTCAATAATGTAAAAAAAATAGTGATCCATGTAAAAGTAATTGTCTATCACTATAGTTAACTACTTTAGCAAGTTGTGAAGGAAAAAAAAAGGGGAAAATTACACTTTGCCCACCTGTAGTTTGCCCGAAATACACTTTACATACTTGTTCAAAAATTAGCACTTTACCCACCTAAAGTTAGTTCCGTTTGTCTCCTATTACCCACCTCTGTTAAAAATAAGAATAAATTTGTATTTTTGTTCCCCTTTTATGTCTCTCTCCTCTAAAATAAATAAATAAATAAATAAAAACTAAAAAAATAAAGGGACAAGAAAATCTAAAAGCTAGGTTTTGTAAAAATTAAAACCTAACTTTTACATCTTCTTTTCATGTATCAACTTTTAGATCTTCAATTTTAACACATTAAAAATCTTATTCCAATCCTCCCCACTGTCTTTCTTGCACCGCTTCTCCAGATGTGGACTTTCTTCAATGCTCAATGTTTTGAGTGCCGTAAGATTCCGCAACTCGTCTGGTATAGACATTAGATTAGGGCAATACGAAAATCCCAAATATGAAAGTGATGTGAGGCATCCAATCTGCTTCGACAGAGAAGATAAGTCTTTACATCTACTAATTTGCAGAGAACAGAGAGCAGTTAGATGTTGAATACCCTATGGCAATGAAATTAACTTCGGACACTCCTCAATATATAAATCCTCAAGTGCAATTAAATATTGAATTCCCTCAAACAAAGAGTAGAATTTGTTGCAGCTCGAAATCGATAAAATTCGTAGTGAAGATAAGCCCCGTAAACCATTCATTGGCAAGGACAAAAAATTATTACACTCCCATATGTACAGTTTTCGTAATGAATGTGAGTTCTGGAGTCCTTCTAGAAGACTTTCGATCTCAAGCATCTTATGATTTTGCAACAGTCCATCTAGAATAACTGTCAATTCATCATCCATGTCTTCAATCACAAGGGAAGAAAGTGAAGTGAGATTCATCATTAACCTAATTAACATTGCATTGTTTCTACTCATAATCAAATCTGTAATGGAAGGAATGACAGGAAATTCAACTGACTTTGGGCACTCAGTGATATTAAATGTGTTTTGGCAAGGAAAATTTTCTCTTCATTCATTGTTCTCCATTCCTCCAAATCATGCATCCACGGAATTCTAAGGGCAATATGTTAAAATAGAAGATCTAAAAGTTGATACATGAAAAGATGGGCCAAAATGGCCAAATGGCCATAAAATCCTAACAATATATTTAGTAGTTTTAGTTATCAAACTATATTATTTATTAGCATTTCGAGTCTAAAAGAGTCGATTTTGGCCTATAAATCGAGTCTCAGAGACTCGATTTTCATGATCTAATCATTTTTGACGTGGCAAATTTTTCCACGTGAGCACATGAAAATCGAGTCTTTAAGACTCGATTTATAAACCTTATAAAGCTCAAAGATGAACCCAAAAGAACCCAGAAAAAAAAAAAAAAAAAAAAAAAAAAAAAAAATTAGAGAGAGAAGAACCCAAGCAGCGCGCCGTGCGCGTCCCAGGCCAGGCCAGGCCGCGCTGCGCACCGTGCTCGACCCAGGCTAGGCCAGGCCGCGCGCCGTGCATGACCCAGGCCAGGTTGCGCCGTGTGCAGCGACCCAGGCCGACCGATCCAGGTTCTTCTCTCTTTCTGTTTCTGGTTTTTTTTTTTTTTTTTTTTTTTTTCTCTGGGTTCTTCTGGGCAGGTCGTCTCTCCTATCTGATCTGATTCTTTCTCCCTTTCATCTGTTTGTTGTGTTTCTGAATTTTTTTTAAAAAAAATTTTTGTGTGTTTTGACTTGTACGAGAGACTTGAGAGTTAAAATTTTTTTAAATTTTTTTTGGTTTATAAATCGAGCCTTAGACACTCGATTTCCAAGTAGGACAAAAATGCCACATCAGACCATGGAAATCGAGTCTTTGAAACTCGATTTCTAAGCCAAAATCAAGTCTTTTAGACTCGAAATGCTACTAAATAATATAGTTTAGTAACCAGAACTACTAACTATATAGTTAGAATTTTATGGCCATTTGGCCATTTTGGCCATTCAAAGTTAGGTTTTAATTTTCACAAAACCTAACTTTTAGATCTTCTTTTGATTTTTTTAGTTTTTTTATGTTTTGAGAGAAGAGAGACATAAAAGGGTAAAAAATACAAATTTACCCATATTTTTAACAAAGGTGGGTAACGTTTTAATAGAGGTGGGTAGCGGGAGACAAATGGAGCTAACCTTAAGTGGGTAAAGTGTCAATTTTTAAATCACAGATAGGTAAAGTTTTTTCCAAGCAAATCACACATGGATAAAGTGTAATTTTCCCTAAGATATTTTAAATGTGTTGCACACCGCATAGCACATCACTAGTAAATACAAACAGGGGTACTAATATGATTTTTACTTTATCTTAAAATCACTTCAACGGTTGCACGACTATATGTGGTATTTGGAAGTGATCCGATTATACATGAGTGAGTAGCTCCCCTCCCATCTAAGTTACTTGAGCACATAGTTGTCAAATCGTGAATAGTATCGTGAATCGCTTTTTGATTTTTTTGTATTGTGTATCGTATCGAATCGTGTATCGTAAGATACACAAACACATAATAAAATTATAAAATAATTATAAATATACATATATAAAAAGTATATTCATTATAAATTCAAAATATATTCAACTAATGACCAATTTAATCATTACTTATGTAATAAAATTTAACAAAGCTAACTAAATAAATCAAATTAACTTATATTTATAACATGATCATTCAAATTAATTAAACTCAGAAGTAATACATGATATATGAACCAAAATAATAATATCTTTTCATCATATTTGTTAATCAACTCCATCTAAATCAATGTTATCATTATGTTCAGCATCTGGCAAAATTATTTTTCATAAACACTTTCTTCATTATTATCAACATTTACTCTCTTTTTTTTTTTGTTTTTTTTTTATTCTAATAATTTTTTCTTTATATTTTTTCTTCGCATTCTAGCTTTTTAGACTCATAATAATAATTAAAAAAAATTATATTTTGGTTTAATACATTATTAATAGCATAGGAAATAAATTTGCACATATGAAAGTGAGTGTTAGAGTATAGTCTAAATTTTGTAAGAGTAAGAGAAGGGAGGAAAAAGAACTCATGGACTTGTTATTTTATTAGACTCAATTAAGTTCCCTAATAATTTTGTGTTAAAAAAGTCTAACAACTTGTTTAAATCAAATAAAACCACAAAGTTTAACAAAAAAAACCCTTTTTAAACCCACATGTCTATGTATCGTACGATACAATACAATTCATACGACACGCACCTATGTATCGGACGATTCATTAGCACTTTTATGATACGAAACTTTTTGTACAGATACGATACTGACAACTATACTTGAGCATGAAGTCTTCCTTTACATTGGCTAGCAGCATGACCCAACATTTCCAGCCAGACATCTTTAACTAGTCACGAACCCCGCGCATTGTGCTTGATAAATTTTTTAAAGTGGTCTTATTAAATTTATTTGTTATTTCATTTTAGACTAATTTAACAAATAGTAATGTAATTTATAATCACAATTTAATTTATTATAGGGACAATCACAAATTATATATATATATATATATATATATATGTAGAGGGACGAACCTCTCCCTTAAAAGGTATTGTCTGCTTTAGGTGAAGACCCTCATGGATTTGCTCAATCCCACATCGAGAAGAGAAGTCTCCCCACCTTCAGCTTATAAGCGCTGGGCCTAAGTGAAGGTGGGAGGCATCTCTCCCCAATGTAGGATTGAGCAAATCCATGAGAGTCTTCACCCAAAGCGGAAGGGAGAGGTTCGTCCCTCCACAAAAAGATTGCAACTCTTTCTCCTTAAAAAATAAGAACCAAGAGTACAATTCCAAAAGGAAAAATGTAGAGAAAGTTTTTTTTTTTTTTTTTTTTAAGTATTGTATTAATGTTGTCATAATCTAATCTAATAGCTAATCCAACATATGAAAATGAATAGATAAATAAATAATTTTAAATACAAAATAGAATTTATTTTCTTAAAAACCTCATAGAAGACACTAATGAAATAAAGAGATGGAAAATAATATAAAATATTTGTAAACACTTAAAACAATTACTTAAACATCTAAGAATATCATATAATAAAGACATAATAATTTTCAACTAATATATCAAACATAATATTTACAAACAGTGAAAAGAAATTGCACAAAGACCATTGTCCTCAACTACACTAACGGTTCTTCATTAGCTTGTTCAGATTATCCTACTGCTTTCCAAATAAACTAAAATCTGACAACAACACAAAATATAACATATTATAATATGATTTTTCCCCAATTCAGATCAACATCAAACACCATTCATTAAAAGTATTTGGTGATGTAAATAAAATGACAAAAAAAGTACTTGCATCAAGAAACATATATGAATTAGTTAATAATAGGACAATAAGGGAACGAACCTCTAATAGGAGATCCTCATATGGGCAGTGAATATTTTTTTATAGAAAATTTTTAAAAAGTAGAATTCTAAACAATAAATATTCATCAATCTAAAGTAGAGATACAAGGAAAATAAAAAAATAAAAATCCAACAAAAAATGAAAAAAAAAAATTGATTGAGAGAGAGAGAGAGAGAGAGAGAGAGAAATAACCTTTTTTGTATGAGAAAATATACATAGAATGAGAGAGAGTGGAAAATTTATAGTAAGATGATGGGAATAAGAAGAGTCAAAATAAAAGAAGACGAAGGGGCAAAATAATATGTAAAGTTAAAACCACCCAAGATGAATACACACACACACACACACACACATATACACACACACAATACTTTTATTTGATTTTCCAATGATTTATTATATAGATTGTAACATTAAAATAAAAGTAGATGAATATGTAAAGTTTAATCCGCCTAAGATAAATTTGTAAAGCCAATATATTTATATATTTAATATTGTAAAAAAATTAAAGGTAAAAAATAAATACAAAAAAAGACTAATTATGTGGCCAATAATGTGACAATGAGATGACTTAATAGAAGCGTAGCAATAATAAATGCTACACTTCAACTTTTACATATATATATATATATATATATAGAGAGAGAGAGAGAGAGAGAGAGAGAGAGAGAGAGAGAGAGAGAGAGAGAGAGATTATTTCCCATTTCTTCTCATCATCGCCCAACGCTGAAGCAAGCTTACAGGCATGGAATATCACATAATTGCTTCTATCCTTCCTGGAGACTTGATTTGGCACATCCAATGGAGGTCAATTTTTGCTTTTAGGTGTGCTAAAATAGCATCTTGAGTATTTTAACACAAAGTCTTAAGTATAGAATTAGATCATTTGTTTACCACCTTGTGCTCTTTATTCTTGACTTATTACACATATGTAATGCTTACAACAAAGCCACCACCTTGAAAACCGAATACATTGAGATCCTCACTCCATAGCGTTAAATTTAAAATGCCTCAGAAAAAACTATTGAAAGGGGATCGAAAGAGGGGGAGAAATGGGGTAAGTTTTAAGGAGATTAATTCTTATTGCCATCTCATGGAATTATGCATGGAGAGGAACAAAACATTTTAGAAATACAACAACTTATTAGAATTGACAGCCAAATCTCTAAGAATTGTATCTATATGTGCACATTAATTTTTGAAGAACACACAGAAAATGCAATGTTTATTTGGATCCAAAAGGGCACAACTTAAACAGATATTAATCTCATTTTGATGACCAAGGAGTCAAGACAGATAACAAATCCACCATCTGTAAATACGGACATGCCTAATCATCAAAATTTATAGCCAGTCTATTTGTAGTCTTTTTTTTCCTTTATACAATTAAATCACAAGAAAATGGGAACAGAAAGCTATAAATCCAAAAAATTGTATATCCACCAACTTAAAGAGAAGAATTCTTTTAACATAGGAAGCTAGGAACAGAACTCAAGTGTACTTCCAATAAGGGTATATTGAGCTGCAAGCACTTTCTGACAGCATGAATATCAGATCATTTAATTAGAAGATATATAAATGTCACATAGCCAAATCCATGAGAATGTCCTGTCGTGCAATCCTACAAGTCTACAACCATAGCAGAAAAAACACACCATCCAATGTACAGTTAATCTGCATTCTGCATTATATATAGTTGAAACACAATAAATCTACAACACGTCATGCAAGATAGCATCAACACTAAAAGTGAGGTCAAGAATTGCTCATTAAACCAATGCATATAAATATTAGTTTTCTGCATAGCGAGTGAGGCACAAACAAGTAGTCATCAACCAAAGGTTCCCAATCGTATGGAAGAGTTTAACCAAAACCATGCAACTTTATGTTCTAGCAGGCTAGGAGGGAAATAGTAAAATACTACAGTCACTATCAATACTGAAATTTTGAGATAGCTGGACAGCCAGAGAAGGGCCCATGCATTGATGGTTGAACCATTCTGGAATTTCACTCTGAGGAAAACATGTATTTATACAGAGTGTTTGGATGATTTTAGTGGTCTAAAATGTTTTTCCACTACATCTTCACGAATGATGTCCCAATTGTCATAAAGCGAAGCCTTACAGTGGATTGAATTTGCCAAATCTGTTGTCCATCTTGTTTTTTTACAAGACAGGAGTCCACGTTTCTGCACCGTCCATCCTGGCTAGTCGCTGACTATTGAAACCTCCTATGGATCCAATGACTTTCTTTGTAGTGACACCAAAACTACTACACCCATCATCCCTCCCTGGAGGCAACCAGTGGAAAAGTAATTACAGAAGTTAACACACAAAAAAGTGTTCCTAGAAATGGATTTCATCTAATGATAAACATCTTGTTTAGATCAATCTAAATTTCAAATATTGATTCATTCGGAAGCATTGTTTCTTGTTAAATTAAATCACTAGCAATAGGAGATCAAACAGTTCATGGCAGATCATGTAGAATAGTATTAAACTTTGGGAAATTTGATTGGAAAAAAAAGGTAAACAGAGCAAATACACAAGTTTCCTTTTTTAAAAAATGAGGCAGTGCTAATGTGAGTCAAAGTTATCCACGGAAAAAAAATAAAATAAAAATAAAAATAAGTTATCTCTCACCTAATCACAAAGAAAAATAAGAACAAAACGAGATTTTTTTATACCAGAAGACTAGAGGGAGGATGGCTTACAAGTAACTTAAGAAGAAATAGCAAAGAAGCTATGAAGGTAGCTATGCAAGTAGCGGAGAGGTTATTTTAAAACTTGTGGCTAAAATACACTGTAGCAAACGTTTTCAATTCTTCAGGTTTCCAATGAGCATTATTAGTCCCTAAATATTAAAAAATGAGCACTATTGGTCCCTTTGTCCATCTCCATTAGTTTTCTTGCATGCGTCTAACAAAGCAATACAGTAGCATCTTTATAATTACGTGGAAACTAATTTTTTTATTAAAAAAATAACACATATGCAACTAAGAGCAAACCCATTTCTATTTGGAACTTTTCCCAAAACTGAATGAACTCTTCTTCACCAAAAAGGATGTCTAGTGCTCAACCATATACCAATGACCAACACAGCAGCACCTTTATTGAAAAAACAGAATTGAAGAAGTCTTTCCTAAATATTTCTATTAGGCCACATTCATAGAATAGTTCATTTCAATTGTACAATCTTCAGATCTAGAGGCCTCTCTAGAAACTGAGTCTAATTGAAATTATAAAAAACAATTTCAAGGCATTTGCTTTGAATGTTAACCAGATCATCAGATCTGGCTTGGCGCCAACTCTAACTTAAATGGCTGATTACAGAATCTACAATTACTTTAACATTACTGGCTGCATCATTTTGCCCCAACCAGTTGAGCAAGTCCGTCTTTAATTTCTCAATTCATACAATATGTGTTCACCAAATGGATGCAGAAGAGAACTTTTTATACAGCATGTTGATTATTAACCTTTTTTACTTGTCTTATCTTTACTTTGGGTTTTGTATAATATTTGAAAAAATAATCATAAAAGGGTCTAGTGCTCCAGACCTTGAATCTTTTCTCCTATTCGACCATTGGTATGTGGTTGGGCATTTTGTTTTTTGTTCCAACAAAGAAGTTCTACTGCCCCAAATTAGTTACACCAAATGTTTGGCGAAGAGGTTTTCATTCTGTTTGGGGAAAGATCTTTATAGAAAAGGGTTCAGGCCTTAGATGCGTGTGTCAATGTCATTTAAATATATATACACACACACATATATACACCATGCCATTTAAAAAATTTCACCTAATTGTCCCTTTAGACATATAGGCAAGAAATTAATGGAAGTGGATGGAGGATTAATCAGGCTCATTTGTGAAACTTTAGGGACTAATAGCACTTTTTGAAACTTTCAAATTAAAAGCGCTCACTAGTGACTTTAGAGACCAACAATATATTTCGGCCAAAGCTTTTTTTCCCTCGTCTTTAAGAATGGGATCAAGGATTCTCTCAACCTCTCAATGCGAAATTCCTCATTGGAGCCTCAAGTTCTACTAGGTCTTGCCTTATAATTACAGTTTTGCATTTTTCCTTAGCTATTATCAATCATTAATGGACAAAAGAGACCTCAATTATCAAATAAAGAGGCCACCAATGCCTTATTGTTTGCTTAAACTCTAAATAACACCATGCTGATAGAAGAGTAAGCCCTTCCGCACTATCAAGGTTGGCCAATTTCCTGCAACTGAATCCTCAATGCCAGAAAATTGACCCTCATGTATTTTCTGGTAGTTAGGCTTATTTTGATTTTGTTAATATATTTCAAGGAGTAATGTGTTCATAGTATAATCATCATTCTATTTATTAAATGCCAAGCTCCCTTTCAAGGTGAACTAGAAACACACAGAATCTGGAAGCCCCTTCTTAAAATCTAGAATCTTGGTGAGAAATTGCATACATAGGCACTAAAAACCAACAGCCCAACCCTCTTTTCACATTCTACAGACCTACCACCTCAGCCAAGCCAAGAAGCACACCACTTCGTTATTGTGCAATGTTCCAAATGAAAAAATGACTTACTCTTAAATAAAACCCAAAACTGAACATTAAATTACAAAACCAACATGATAAATAGTAGCTTACCAGCAGAAACAGAATCACTGTAGGGGCAAAAAAGACGCATATGTTCTTCTGGGGCTTCCTTTTCAAGTGACCCAGCTTGTGTATAAGCAGTACAACAATGTGGGTCGTCCCACAACCTTTTCCCAAATATACAATTATATTCTCTCCAAAGCTTTCTGGCTTAGCTACAACTGGTACTTTCAGAAAACATATATACAAAACAATGTAACCCATAATAAGCTCCTATTTTCTTGCAGAAAAAATTGCATTTTATGTGAAGGAAAGAAATTGCCAGCAAAGCCAAACACAACTGGCTTGCTTGAGCCGTGTTTATGTGTTCTGACAACAAAACCATAAGAAAAAACCCCAGCATTTTGTCACTCTTCCAGATTCTATTAAAAATATGGAATAAGAAAACAAAATTTATATGTTTCAAAGGGAACCCAGAAATTTGAGAACTCAAGAACCAAGTCTAGCTCCACTATTTCAGCTCATATTAGTCAAGCATTACAATTCCCCAAAACTAAAACATCAAATGACATAGAATTCATAAGTTACTACATTAATTTTCCTCAAGTTTCCTTGCAGCCAAACTGAGACATAGTCACATACAAGAAACAAATGTGTGCCAAAAAAAAAAAAAAAAGACAGTTTCTGGGAAAAGGAAAACCCACATGAGAAAATAAGTAGATACTTGAAAATGATATACTTTCTGGAATCTTTCAGTTTTTGAGTTGCTGAACTCAGCTCCACTCCATCATCATCATCAGCATAAAGTCCAAATACCCAAAGACAGTGCAGTGGTGGTGGTGGTAGTAGTAGTACCACCAAACCCCGTGCTAGTGGCAGTAGGACGATCATCTATGCCGCTGGCATTGCATGGCCTCTTTATCCGAGTTAACTTGTCATTGTGTGCAGTAATTGAAATTCCCAATCCAATTTTCAATTAGATTGGGCCCATTTGGATGTTGTATCCACTTTTGGTGTGGTGTGTCTACGTCATTAGAGGTACCTTCTCCACTAGGTCTAGCCCCTTCCCCATCATAGTTGTCATGGCTTTCCTTAATTATGGCATCTCTGGCTGAATCATCAAAATCATCCTCATAAGGAGTGATGCTGCAACTTTTGCTAGACCCAACAATAGTTTGTTTGAGATCTTCAACGTCTTGCTTGAATACCAAATGGGCCCCGCATTTTGTAACCTCCAATCCTGGACCCTAGGTTTTAAATTTAATCTCAATATCACTGAATCCATTAGCAAAGCTTTTACTCAACACGTCTTTCCAGTCCTTTTTAAAGAATTGAGAGGGAAAATATTGCAGCCAAAGGTGATGCCGTTCAATCTTACCAAATTTTTCAGAAAAACCATGGGCCACTACGTCAATTTGAATTTTTTTGGATTCAATGGAACACGAAAGCTCATGTGTAAATCTATGACGTCCCCAATCCTTAAAATCAAGTTGGTCTAAGGGATTATTTTGGCGGAATACAAAAACAACACACACAGCAATTCCCATCAACTCGTTACAATAACCTGAAGGCATTTGCAGACTCACTGAAGCCCCCACATTTCGGTGGCACAACCAGTTTGGAATTTCACCTCCAGGAATGTCGATATAATGTGCCAATCTTTCTTGTCCACGGTAATGCTGAAATATGCAAATAACGATGCTTAGAACTTCACAAGTGAGAGAGAGAGAGAGAGAGAGAGAGATACCTTTTCGTTAATGAAATAACGTCTTAGAATTGTTAATAACATGTTACTGTAGCCTTGATTCTCAATCAATTTGACGCAATTGAGAAGCCGCAGTGCTGGCTAAAAATCATATTCTAGCGAGGTACACTGTGCTGCATCGATATACTTAATGTTTAATGGAAGCTCAGGCAATGATCAAAGATTCGTGCAACAACTCAGAACAAGATCTTTTAGATTAGATAGTTGAATCATACTTTTAGGAAGCAAAACAAAATTATTTCACTCTAGATTTAATTTCAATAAAGACGACAAGCAGTCAAAAGCATTGGGAATTGCTTGAAGATTGCAATAACTTAGATCTAGTTCAGTCAAAGACCATAAGCCTGATAAAGAAAACTCTAACATGGTAGTGGGATCTGGACTTCTTCTCTGTAGCATTGAAGGAAAACTGAAGACTTTATTCGAAGGTTTAGGTGATAGCCCTTTACATCCATGAAGAGACAATACTCTGAGATTTTTAAGATGATTGATGGATGTAGGTAGGTATTTTATTACAGATCCACTCACGTGCATCAAGCTTTGAGCAGCCAGATAAAGTGAGAATTTTTAGAGACATCGAACTATAACAAGCATTCGGAAGACTTGAAAGGTTTTTGCAGTCTCTTAGATCCAATTTAATAAGGCCAATTAAAAGCTTCACTGATAATGGTAGATCTTTTATAGTGGTCTCATTTAAATAAAGTTCAGACAAACATGAAATATTTCCCACAACCTCTGGAAATTTCTTCAGTTTTGAACATCCAGAAAGAATAAAAAGTTCAAGAGATTCCAAGTTGATCTTGTCTGGAAGGCTTTCAAGGTGCTTGCAACCATTCAGATCTAATTGAACAAGCTGTTTGAGATTTTCAAGAGATGGATGAATCTTAGACAGTCTTGTACAACCTTGAAGAATCAATTGCTTAAGCTTTGGGACTCCACTTAGATTTGGGGTCTCAATCAAGTTTTGAGAGTTACACAAGTCAATGAGTTTTAACTCATTTAAATTCTGTTATTAACCAATAAATAATTAGATAAACTCAAGCCTTAATGAAAACGAATAAAATACAAAATTGAATAAGTGAAAATCTAACCATAATTCCATCTCATAGTCGTTCGATGCCGCTACAATGCATTTTAAATTCAACAAGCTTGTTTGGTTGGAAATTGGCTGGCATGGAACTTAAAGGATATCCATGCCATTCTATAATGCGTAACTCATTAGAAAGATAATTGAGGCCTTGTGGAAGTTTCACTTTACCCATATCACCCATTTTAAGCAATCTCAATTTTTTCATCTTTGAGAAGACTCCAACATTCAAAAGCTCCTCTTTTTAAATAGGTATGTTTAGGAGTATGCCTTCAACTACCTCTGTTCCCTAATAACCAAGATAAATGAAATTAGAATAATTGTTAATCCTTAAAAGAATTTGTAAGAATATATTTCTAAGTTTAGGTTTAGACTTGTCAACTTACAGTATTATTCTTCAGTACATGAAGGATATCCTCATAAAGCCATAACCTAGTACGTCCACCAGCCTCTTTTCGGGATCCACGACAAACTATTTCCTGGCCCATTTCTTGTAGCAAATCATGCATCCACAAAGTTCCATTTTCATTAATTGTTATGAGAGATTTATCCACAAGAACACCAATATTGTAGTCTGGATAGTAACCAAAAATTTGTAATATATCTCTTATGCAACATTTGTTCTCTCCTTTGAAAAAACATGCAATATCTAAAAATAATTCTTTTTCGGTATCCATTAACCCATCAAAACTTATTTGAAGAATATCCAAAATTTCTTTATTAGGTTCTGCCTTTAGTTTATCAATGACACATTTCCATTCATCTGTGCTTTTGTTAAACAACAAATAACCTAAAACTTTAAGAGCTAAAGGAAGGCCATTAGAGTAATTCACAAAACACATAGAAAAATCCACATAATTTTCTTTAGGATAGGGTTTCTTGAAAGCTCTCAAACTAAAGAGTTGCAAAGCTTCATCTTTATCCAACCCCTTTGCCACATATATGTAATGCACATCACATCTTCTCAACAAATGGCTATCTCTGCTTGTTACAATGATTCTACTCCCTGGACCAAACCAATCACGGTTCCCCGCTAATGCTTCTAATTGTTTTTCTCCATCAACATCATCAAGAACAATAAGAACCTTCTTACCACGTAGTCTATTCCCTATGATATTGATCCCCTGACAAACATTCCATATCTTTATTTCACTTCCCATAAGATTGTTAGAAAGAAGTTGTATTTGTAAAGAAACTAGATGTTGATTTTTATTTTTTTCTCTTACATCAGCAATATAGCTGCTAGCTTCAAAGCTACCTGAAATTCTTTCATAAATTTCTAGTGCAAGAGTCATTTTACCAATTCCACCCATCCCACAAATTCCTACAAAGCGAACACCATCCGAACTTTCTTCTAAATATAAATCCAACATTTCACTCACACAAGATTCTATTCCAACAAGCTCCTTGGATATATTACTTGAGAATTCAAGGTATAAAAATATCCGACTACAGATTTTTTGGATAACTTCTGATTCAAGCCTGCAAAGAAGATAGCATAACAATAAAATTGATGAGTGTAGAGTATAGCATAAATACATAAGACGAAACCTTTAAAACACAATCTTAGATTCGTTCAGTAGCAAAAGGGGAATTCGAAAAGTATCGTAATTGAGGTTTCTGCAAATCATAAACCTAGGTGAATTCTGTTCCATATTCCCTTTGGTGGAAGAATTGACTAGATCAGTAAAATACTAATGTTTTGGCATGCCTTATGAACTCCTTTTTTCTTTTACGTGAATATTGATATTGGGAAAATAAGGAGATTTGAGACCATGCATTCTAACGAGTCTAACTCACCCTCTTTTGGTTTTATATCTCTACATCACCAAGACCAAAGTGAGCTTCTTATATAATGTTTAATTAGCTAATGTGACTAGTATAGTAAGCAATTCTAATTGAATATTTAACTGCAATTATTAGAATTGGAAAAAAGGTGTGTATTGTATGTGTTGATCATCCTTATGTTTGGTTTATTGCTTTACCATGAAGCTGCAATTTATATTAGACACACTTAATTTTGAAAGTGTCTAATATAATACTTATTAAACAAAGTATAGAAAAAATGAAGACATACAACGTAAGCCCACTTCCCCCAATCCCCCTCCACGTATGAACCAACTAGAAATTCCCAAACTTAAAAAAAGTATGACAATCCAACTTACCTAACAAGTCTCTTGCATAAGCAACTATGGTATACAATTAATTAATGTGCCAAGAAAAAGAGATATTTTAAAACTTGAAAAAAGCAAAGTCACTATCAATTATTGTTCTTATTATCACAATTTGTTTGTCACTGATGAATAATTATTTGAATGACAATATATACTTACTTTTACTTTTGGGTGAGAGAAGTTCTAGGGCAATGCAGATGGACTCAAGGGATTCCTTAGGCTGACACTTAATTGAAATGGCTAGTACAAGTTATATCCCATGAAGAAGTACTCCAATGTATATGGTTTTAGGTATTGGACACTATGGATCCGTTTGGATTGAACTTATTGTTGCTGAAACTGAAAACTGAAAACTGAAAACTGAAAGCACTGTAGCAAAATAATTTTTAAATGTGTGAATAGTACCGTGGGACCCATTTTTAATATTTTTTAATGCGTGAACAGTGATGAACAGTGCGTGAACAGTGATGAACAGTACGTGAACAGTGAACCCATGTGAGGTTACTGTTCACGCGCAGAAAAAAAAATAAAAAAAATAAAAAAAGGGAAAACGTGGAACTGAAAACGCAACATTCATCTCAATCCAAACACTCACTATATGCTTAAATATACTATGTTATTAGGAGAAAATGGGCAAATGCCCATTTCAAAAAAACAATCTAGTATTTTGCCCCACTTCCCAAAGTAATTAGGGAAATGCCCCTCTTTTAAAACTCGATTTTCTCAAAATCGAGTTATAAAAAAAAAAAATTATGAAGCCCTATAGTAGCGTTTTAAGGAGTCTATAATGACGTTTTAAGGACCTATAGTGGCATTTTTTAACTGGATCTCCCTAAAGTCGAGTTACATGCAATTTTTTTCTTTTTTTTGCCTATAACTCGACTTTATGGAGATCGAGTTAAAAAACGTCACTATAGACTCCTTAAAAACGCCACTATAGGGCTTAACTCGATTTTGAGAAAATCGAGTTTCAAAAGAGGGGCATTTCCCTAATTAGTTTGGGAAGTGGGGCAAAATGCTGGATTGTTTTTTTGAAAGGAGCAAAAGCCAATGTTTTCCTATGTTATTAAATAAAGTTCATTAATATGTAAAACGATCATGCGCATTGTGCGGGTTAAACAATAGTAAACATAAAGTGGAAAATATAAAGAACACAAAGAATTGATGACCCAGGAAAACTAAACTGGTAAAAAATCTATGGAGGATTTGACCTAGCTATTCTCAAGGTAAAAACAGATCCACAGTGAAAGAATTGAAGTTTTATGAAAGGACTTAGACCACTAACATCCTTACCACATGTAGAAACTTACTATCGTGACCACGTGTTAGCTCCAAATCCACGGACTACTTCTTTCTTGAATCTACTACAACACAAGTTCTCCTACTTGTGACTTTAAGACACCTCTCAAAGGTTTTATTGTTCTTTGAAGGTTCTTTATGCAGCAACTGAATCACCACCAAATCTTAATTGCAAATCTTGATATTGGCACAGCTTTCCATGTGTTCTAAGGTAAACACCTCTTAAATCTCACACAAGAGCAAACACACAACTATTCAGAGCCTTCTAAAACGTGGCTAGGGTTTTTCCTTTTATATTAGGAGTAAAACAATTAACCCTACATGTTTATTGGCCTTGGGCTACGTTTGAAACTTTTCTGCAGAATTTTGGAACTATGTGTTTCGATCGATTGAGTCTTACTTTTGATCAATGAAGTTTTGCAATTTTGCACAGTAAATTTCTGCATTCAGCTCGATTCAAACTATAACAAATCAACTTTGAGCAAGCCTAAACCTAGACTCATTGTTTTGATCATGGTTTGCCAACATATACAAAATGAAGTTCTAATACATTTAGCTTCTAAATTTTTAGAACCTAGCAATTGTTGCCTAGTTCTTATTTTTTAAATTATTATTATTATTGACTAACTTATATTTACTCCTTTCTATTTTTTCAAAAAAAAAAAAAAAAAAACCACTAGTTATATAAGCCATTCTTAATAATAGTGTTTTTTTAATTGAAAGTAATTGCTTGAGGAATAAATTTAAGCCATTCTTAATAGACTTGTTTATTAGTTATATAAGTATATTTGATAATAATAATTTAGACAAATTTACTTCATTTGTTCGGATTTATTTGACAGCATCAACTTTAATCGTTAGCATTTTTTAGATGTTATAACTAGATATTAATTATTCAATTTAATATTCAGGTTTTAAAAGTATAAGTAATTTACAATTGATGCATATTTTAAAATAAAACATGTTCAAAATTGAAAAATTATTGTTCAAGGTATGAGTTACTTATGGGGAATATAAAATATCTTTTGGCCATATCAACATAAAAGTGAAAATCATAAACCGTCTAAAAATGAAAAGCATTGTGGTAGATTTTGGTCTAGTTGGTTTGAGAATATTCTTCATGGTTAGAGTCCATTTCGATAAGGTGTTTTAAAAAATACGTTTTCAAAAAATGGCGTTTTTAAAACGAGCGTCTTAAAAACAATTTTTTTTTTTTAAGTTACACTTGAGTATTTAGTAAAACATGTTACTCTAAAATTGCTATTTTAAGCAAATTACCAAAAAAGGACTTGACAGACTGATAGTGTAATGATAATAGTAACAGTAATAATTATATATATATATATATATATATATTTAATGATTTAATAATAAGAAAACGTCCCATACAAAAATAAATAATAATAATAATTAATTATTATTATTATTATGGTTCTATTTAATAGTGTAATTTATTTTGGTTATTATAATAATAAAAAAGTGCACAAGAAGGACACCTCATTTTTATCTTTCCCAATGTCTATCTCCTACCACAAGCTTCTCTTTCACTTGATGAGTAGCTATACAAAAGTCCTCTACTCCAACCACATGGTCCGCATCTAACTTTAGATAGTGGAATTATGCTCTGTTTACTTTAGCATTAATGTTTTTTGGAAAATGGTTCATTTTCCAATGAGGATTTTCTAGAAAACTATTTTATTTTTTGGTGATTGGTAACAACCTTAAAAATAAGCTTGAAAGTGTTTTCTGATGTTTGGTATGCAAAATTTTTAAAAAAATATTTCTTGTATAATTTAAAACATGTGTATTATGTAAACCATCTAATATCATTAATATAAATAAAAAAACCAAGAATTAATTTTGTTTTCATACTAAAATTTTGACAATAGAAACAATCAAAATTAGTTGTCAAATTTTCATGATCTCTACCACTCATCTTGCTCATATATATATGGACAGTAACATGTACACACACACACATATGAACCGTGCATACATATAGAGTTAGCTCTATACTAAATGGAAATGTTTGGGTCGCCTAAGGCCCCAAGTAGAAAAAAAGGCCCCCAAATTTTAACCAATAGTGTTATTTTTTTTTTCATTATAATAGTGTTAATTAAGCCCAAATATTAGTCAATAAATAAAATGGAGTAATATTTTTTAGAACAAAGTTTAGTTACAAAATTGGTTGTAGCTTAAGGCTATAAACTCACTCAATAAAATAAATACTACAATATATTTTGAAAATCTAACCGTTGAATTGCATGTTCTTTACGCCCTTAATACACATGTTAAATTTTGTGTCAATCGGATATCATTTACTATGTGATCTATAAGCTTATATTTTATGCATAATTTTAAATTACAAAAACTTGCAATTTAAAAAATTTATTGATGACATAGCTATTGATTTTTAATTTTCTTGAAATTTTGCAAGCATGGAGGATATAAGAAGAAGATGTAATCCAATGGTGGATTTGTCAAAATTCACATCCAATAAAAAGATATTAAGTAAGTTTGTAACCTAAGGCTACAACTAATTTTGTAGCTAAACTTTGTCCTATTTTTTATCAAATGAAAAACAATAAGAGAGAGAGAGAGAGAGAGAGAGAGGGAAATGCTACGTCCACAACACTTTCACTATAAATCCTAAGTGGTAGGTTGTTACAGGCTATTACTAATGACAAAAAATTAATTTCAACAATGAATTCAAATTAGAACCAGTAAGGAAAATCCGATGGAGAAACTAATGGTGGGAACCATGGAGGGGATTCTCCTCCTTGTCTCTCTGTTGTTAAGAAAAGGGGGATTCTCCTCCTTGTCTTCAACAGTAGAAGTTGTTTGTCCCTTCTACATGAAGGAGTGTTTTGTTTTGGGTTTGTCCTTTTGTCTCTCTAGGGATATCAAGAGTATCCATGGAGCTAGTGGGGTTATTTTGTTGTGGGGTTGGGGAAACACTTTTCTTTTTGTGAGGAGCCTACTACTCATTCAACGTCGACTAATATGGACAAAATCATTGATACCTGGGTATTATGAGCAAAATCAGTATAGCCCAACAGGGAGGAATACGATGGAGACTGAGAACGTAGGAAGGAACGCAGCAAGATCAATGGAGGAAGGCTATGTTGATGTGGTGCACATGAATGTTACTTCAATTACAACTCTTGAAGTAATGCCCTCATTAATTCTGCCCTCTACCATGCAGCTGGATTGGGCTTCAATGCCTACAATTATTGAGGAGTTAGTGTTGCAAATTAAGTTCCACGCCAATTATAAACGAGTCCAACTCAATTAAGACACCTTCTATTTCGATGGAGGTATTATAGGAGGAGACGTTTTTGGCAAATATAAATAATAATGAAGAGTTATTATTTGCAAAGATTATTATACCCGATTTGGAGTCTACCAGCTAGCTAGCACAAACAATTGGAGTTAATCCAATTAATGCCTTGAAAAAATCTTCCAAGGGCAATCAATTTCAAGTAGCATGTGACACATTTATCCCGATCCCACTCCATCCTCACGAGGTACGTGAGTCACTTACCAAGGCTAGGGTTGACGACACTTCATCTGATTTTCGGAAACGGCCTTCCTAGACACACAAACCTCATCCAAACGCCCTAGAACTCGGCAATTCCTTCACACCTACTACAGTTTAAAAAAAAAAAAAAGAGCTTACCTTGATAGAGTTTAGGCAGGAGTAGGGATCCAAAAAATAGCAAAATTTACAGGAGTATGAGAATGCTTCATTCAAAGTGGTGGAGGCTGGCAGCCAACCCCGCCAACCACAATGAATTGCATAAGTTGGAACTGTCGTGGATTAGGCCAAACACATGCAGTTCTGGAGCTCACTGATTTGGTCAAGAAGTATGCACCATCAATTGTTTTTCTTATGGAGACGAAATCAAGGGAGGGTTATCTGAAAAAGTTATGTTCTAAACTCCATCTTGAAAACGTTTTCATTGTGCCAAGAATAAACACAGGTGGTGGATTGGCACTATACTGGAGGAATGGCATCGATCTCAAAGTCATGAATTCTTCCACATCCTATATTGACGCAGTAGTTAACCTAGGAGAGGATGACGCCTGGTGGTTCATGGGTTTCTATGGGGATCCAGTAACAGCCAACCAGAAACACTCTTAGGCACTACTAAAGCATCTTCATCTCAAGATGGATCTCCCTTGGATTTGAGTGGGGGATTTTAATGAGATGGTTAAAGTAGAGGAAAAAATGGGAGGAGTACCTAAAAGATAAAGATTGATGATAGAATTTAGAGAAGCGCTGGATTTCTATGGTTTTCGGGATATGGGCTTTGTGGGTTCACCTTTCACTTGGTGCAACAACAGGATTGATGAAACAGTGACTTGGATCTGATTGGATAGGAGCGTAGCTACACCCGCACGGTTGCAACTATTCCCTATGGTTAGGATTCATCATATAGAAGGCTCTTTATCGGACCATTGCCCTTTACCTTTATGGATAAGATTAGATGATGAAAATATTCGATTCTATAAAAGAAACAGGCCATTTTACTTTGAGGCTGTCTAGTTGAAAGATGAAAGGTGTGAGGGGGCAATCAAGGATGCGTTGGTGAGGCAAAAATTAGGGAATCTGATGCAAAAAGTAATGGGGAAGATTGATGCATGCAGCACAAGCCTAAGGAGTTAAAGTTGATTATCCTTTGGCAATATTAGGCAAATGCTGGAGATAAAAAAGAAACAACTGATACAAGCCAAAGCACTATCAGTGAGGGGAGGCGATCATGAATAGGTACGGATTCTCAAAGGTGAAGTATATGATTTTATAGTGAAGGAAGATTGTTTGTGGCATCAAAGGTCTAGGGTGGATTGGCTGAAAAGTGGGGACATGAATACTACCTACTTCCACAGCCGAGCTACTCAAAGAAATAGACGAAATTACATCTCAAATTTGGAGAGGGATGATGGTTCGGTGATTGAGGAAGAACATTTGATTGGGGAAGAGTTGGTGAATTATTTCACCAAGCTTTTTACTTTGGCATAACCAACAGATTTTGAGCCGATCCTTCAAGGGATTGAAAAGAAGGTAACTCCTAGCATGAACTCAAATTTGACCCAAAAATTTACAGCAGATGAGGTGGAGCAAGCTTTGAAACAAATGAAGCCATTATTAGCTCTTGGACTAGATGATATGTCACCAATTTTTTATAAATCTTGTTGGAATTTTATTGGGTAGGATGTTATTTTAGCCACTCTCTCTGTCCTAAATACAAGGAACATGCCAGAAAACCTAAATCACACTTTTATCTCCCTCATCCCGAAGCCTTTGTAATGTCCTATACAAAATTGTGTGTAAAACCATTGCAAACCGATTGAAAAAAATTATCCCAAAACTGGTCTCTGAAACTGAAAGTGCCTTTTATGTCTGATAGGTTGATTTCAGATAATATTTTAGTGGCTTTTGAAACCCTCCACCACCTCAAAAATAAAAGAAAATGTAAATCCAGTTATATGGCCCTAAAACTTGACATGAGTAAAGCATATGACAAGGTAGAATGGGTCTTTTTGGAAAAAAATGATGGAGAAATTAGGTTTTGACAACAAATGGATATCCCTCATAAGCTCATGTATACGATCTGTTTCTTTCTCTGTTTTGGTTAATGGTGCACCCCATGGTCATTTTACACCCAAAAGAGGACTCCGTCAAGGGGATCCCCTATCCCCTTATTTGTTTCTATTATGTGCAAAAGGTCTACACTCTCTACTTCAACAAAAACAGGACTCTGGGACCCTCCATGGAGTCTCCCTATGTAGAGACGACCCTAAGGTGACTCACCTATTTTTTAAAGATGATAGCATGCTTTTTTGTAGAGCTTCACAACAAGAGTGTACCACAATCCTAGAAATTCTACAACTTTATGAGGTTGCTTCAGGTCAACAAATAAACAGGGGAAAAAACCAACTTTTCTTCAGTTCCAATACAGATCAAGCCATGAGAGATCAAATAAAAACATCAATAGGAGTTTCGGCCACCACCCATATTGAGTCCTATCCCTTCCTTAGTGGGCAAAGCAAAAAAACAAAGCTTCAGTTACATTAGAGAGCAGATTTGGCACAAGATCCAAGGGTGGAAGGAAAAACTACTCTCACAATGGGGTAGGGAAATTTTGATCAAAGCAGTGCTCCAAGCCATGCCAACCTACACCATGGGTTGTTTCTTGCTACCAAAATCCTTATGCAAGGATATCAAAGCTCTAATCCGGAAGTTTTGGTGGGGGTACAAGGGGGAAGTAAGGAAAATACATTGGGTGGCTTGGAAAAATCTATGTTTACCAAAGAACAATGGGGGTTTGGGCTTCAAGGATATTGTGAATTTTAATTTGGCTTTGTTGGGAAAATAGGTATGGAGGCTTCTTCACAACACCGATTCCTTACTATACAAAGTTTTCAAATTGAAATACTTCCCTAGTTCAATTTTAGATGACGAAGTAAAGATAAAGGGGTCATATGCTTGGCAAGGAATCCTAAATGCCAAGCAGGTAGTGAGATTGGGGGCAAGATGGTGGATAGGAAATGAGGAATCTGTTATTATTAGAAAGGACAAGTGGCTGCCAACTCCACATGCCGGCTGCATTATCTCTCCACAAAGAAACTTTCCAAACAATGCTCAGGTTTGTGCTTTGATAGATGAAGAAAACTCTAGCTAGATAGAGGAGCGTGTCTAAGGTGAGTTTCTACCCCATGAAGCTAGTGCAATCCTAAGCTTACCTCTCAACCAAGGCAGTGCAACAGATAAACTAATCTGGTCGGCCACAAAAAAAAAAAAAAAATGGTGTATACACCACAAAAACAGCCTACCAGTTACTCATGGAGGAGAGGGAAAAGTCTACAGCAGGTCCTTCAAACCGAGGTGCTCATAAAAATTTCTAGAAGCAAGTTTGGTCTCTCAATGTCCCTAGCAAAATACATCACTTCATCTGGCATGCCTACACTGATTCCCTCCCAACAAAAATGAATTGAATCAAACATGTTTCGCTTCCAAATGCCCTCTATGAGAGGTGTGGCAGTGAGGTGGAGGACTCGGCACATGCATTATGGGGTTGTATCGGACTGAAGGAGATTTGGTGGGAAATTGAGGCTTGTCGAGGCTTCTTATCGAAACGGTTTGTCAACTTCAGGGACTAGTTTCACGGCATATTGCTCCTAAAAGAAACCAATTTGCCTGAAACACTCGCCTATATAACATGGAGAATCTAGGCAAACCATAATGCAGCAAGAGTGGGCAGTCCATCGCTGCCTTTGTTTCAGATTTACAAGGATGCATTGGAGAGGCTTAAGGAATTTCAGGCTACCACAACTCCGTCGCCCCTTATCACTACAGCAAGTCACCCTTCACATTGCCTCCCACCTTCACAGCTTCAGCTTAAAGCCAACTGTGACGGAGCAATCTTCAACGAGTTGAATTGTGCAGGCTTGGGAATTGTGATATGGAACTCAAAAGGATCGATGATTGCAGCTCTGTCAGAGAAGGTAACACTACCTCCATCTGTGGATGACCTAGACGTTGTGGCTTGGCGTAGATCAATCATTTTTGCCATGGAACTGGGTCTCCAGGAGGTTATTTTTTAGGGGGACTCCGAAGTAGTATACAAGCACCTTACGACAACCTCGCCAAGTTTGGCTTCTTTTGGTCACATAACAGATGAAACTCGAAGTTTAATTTCTCAATTTCGCTTTGCTTCTTTTTCTCATGTTACACGTAGTGGTAATACAATAGTGGACAAGCTTGCTAAATTAGCCAAGAAATTTTCTACTCCACAAATATGGAGGGAAGATATTCACTATGAGGCTAATAGCTTTGTAATTCTTGACAAAATTTCTATTGCAATCTAATAAAAAGCTTCGGCTAGATTCTCAAAAAAACAAAAAAAAAAAAAAACAAAAAAGAACAAGCAAATGAATTAGAACCAGTAACAATTTAACACCTAAGATTTATTGTGAAAATATTATAAATGTAGCACTTTTCAAATAAAATAAAATAAAGCAATACAAAAAAAATTCACAACATTTTTCACAAGTTGAGTTGGAAAATTTTTACTAGTTCTTATCTAAGTCCATCACTAACATCACTTTTTTACTTACCACTGTCAATCTACCACATCAACAAATGTGAAAAATTTTGTCAATTTTTTTGTGCATAGACTTTGTAAAAAAAAAAATCTACAAAGTTCATATTAATTAGTAGTAATTTTTGCATCTAAAACAAGACAATAAAGTTTAAGTAATATTTAATTTTTTTTTAAATCATATTTAAATATAAGAGGCCTCAATTTCAATTTTTGCCTTAGACCCCCAAATACATTAACTTGCCCCTGCATACATAGCGTACAAAAAGCAACGGGTCTTATCTGTATATTATATATATATATATATATATATATATATATATATATATATTTGCACTTTTATGTGCAAAAAGAAGTAACTTCTGCCTAGAATCCATCAAATCAAAAATTTCTAAGAGAAAAAAAAAAAAATCAAGCTTGAAATTCAAAGCATAGAATATATGATTAGAGAAAAAGTAAAGAGAAGAGAGAGAAAGTGAGAGAGCTTACCGTGAGAGAGAGAGAAGGCGCCAAAAAATTATATTTCCCACAATTACAAAAAAATATAATATTTATAGGAGATACAACAAGTGAGAGAGAGATTGTTTTCCAAAAAAAAAAATTGGAAAACAACCTATAAAAAATAAGCCTTATTTTTGTTAAGGTTTTAAGTTGACTAAAGATTGTTTTCCATTGACCAATTTTTTTTTTGGTGCTTCCAAATGCTAGAAAATGTGGAAACCTATTTTTACAGAAAATTTTCCAACGAAACAAACAAAGCATTAGATAGTGGCAAGGCATACAAGAGACCGATGATAGCAAGGTAGCAGGCCACGCATTAGTATTTGTGAGGATATTTTAGGAATTTCAAACTTCAACCTACCGACTATGATAGTTGCATTTTTTACTTGCATTTTTTTAAAAGCCACCCACCACTGTGTTTTGCAAATGTGAATTTTCAAAGTTTTCAAAAACATAAACCCCATTTGGTATAATAGTTTAACATGTTTTCAATTTTTAAACAATATTACACGCATTTCCACACAATTTTTCACTCACACGTATTTCCAAAAATTACAAACATCGTTACTAGAACAACGTTACCAAACGGGCCTATAATTTTTCAAAAAATGCAATGCCAAACGCATAGCTTCCAACGTTTTTGATCAAAAACACGCATTTTTATTTAGAAAACACCCCATCAAAGTTAGATGTGAGAGCAAAGAAATGAAGAATTTATGTGGGACTTCCTAAGGTTGGCCTCCCGGGAAAAATTCCTAGCTTCACCACTAATTAAGTTATGAAGTGCGTGATTGTATAACATTTATGGAATTGAAGTTTATTGGAGATGGAAAATTTTCTTGTACAGCATAAAGTCAAACTTATAGTGGTGGTTGTGTGTTATGTGATGCTTGTAGATATGATTGCTTTGTTGGCATCAAGGGCACAGTGTCAAGAAATCGCCCTAATAAGAATGATGAGACCATGGATGAGAAGTTCGGCTATAATTGTGGGGAAATTGGGTATTCATTTGCTCAATGCCCCTAACCTTTTTATGTTGTTATTCACCTTTTGGGTTACCTTGTATCATTTTAAGTTTCACTTAGGATTATGTATGTTGTTATTCACCTTTTGGGTTACTTTGTATCATTTCAAGTTTCTCTTAGGATTGTGTATTCACAATTCACACAGTCAATTTAGATCTATTCTTTTAGTTGTTGCATTGAGTGATACTTCACATTGCATTGTCTTAATGTACATATTTTGGTTCAAGTTAACATATATTTTTTTTTAAAAGAATAATTTAAGGTGACTTTACAACGAATTGATAGCTCATCTATATTAAAAGCTTTTTAAAAATTTCACTTTTAAGTCACTTTTTTTTTCTTGAGAAGATTAAGTCATTTTATTAATCCTCTTATAAGAAAAATAGTAATCCTCACACTAATAATGTGTTTGGCTCCAAATTAAAAAGCGAGCTTATTTTTGCTACTATTCATAGGTCTCATTACACTTTTTGGTATTATTCATGGATCTTACTGTACTATTTCAGTTAACTTTTACCTTTATATACAGTACTTTCAGCAAAAAATTTTTAATTTTAGCAAAATAAGCAAACCCCAAACAGGCCCTAAGAATTTATTGTATTTTGGGATTTGTTGTAAATGAGATGTTTGGACTTTGGATTTGTCCCTCTAAATCTTGATTTTTTTTTTTTTTTTTTTGGTGGTAACTGATAAATGATATACACACTATGCACTTCTACATTGCTTACGAATAAAAGCTTATCTTTGGGTTTTCTGCTTCTAGGCGAAAACAATAAATGTATTTACCAAGAGTTTTTTTTACCGCAATTGGTATTTCTTGGTATTTCCAACAAAGGTATCTAGGATTCAAACTTCATTATATCACTCTTGGCTATATCAATAATTGACAAATGTGTAACCCCGTTGGACAAACACAAAAACCCCAAATTTAAATGAATGAATTTGTTAAACATAAACCCATTTGATACTCTGCTTGGTAGCACTATTATTTTTGGTATTATTCAAGGATGCACAATGGATTATGTCCAAAGGAGTCAATTCTGTACCGTACTAGCTGGTAAGGTAGAATTTTTTCGTACCAATGACTAAGTCGGTACATAAATGGGTTTGCTTCATTCTAGTTAAAATGCCAACCTATATCGGGTCATTTCAGCCATACCGGAGTATAATCGAATTTCAGCCAAGATATTAGTACTGTACCGAAACAGAAAAAACACAAGTTTCAGATCTAAAACTATCAATGACTTATTTTCTTGTTGTGATCATGTCACCGCCTCTATCGTCAGAACGTTTCCGCCATGTTTCCCAAAACAAATGCCCTTTCTTCTTCTTTTTCTTCAGCCCATTTCATGGATCTGTTCCTCCACTTTTTCTTCTTTCTTCATTCACCCAGTGCCCCTTGATTCATGGTATTTCTTATGTTTCTTTTTCAATTTGCCTCTTTATTTTATTTTTGTCATTTAGCTTTTTTGTTTTATGTGCTTCAACCACAACCACACACATGAAGGTCATACCAATTTCCTTTTTCTTTTTCTTTTCTTTTTTTTTTTTTGGGTGAATGGGAAATATTTATAAACTAAGAACTAGAAACAGAAGCGTTGCTGCACTCAGACAAAGTCCTAGCAGCATCTAGGCTCAATAACAGAGCAACGTCTGCTAGGGGGGAATCAAATACAAGAAAATTATGAGGAAGCAGTGCTCCCCCCCTAGCTAGTGCATCCGCACATTTGTGAGCCTCCCTATAGCAATGCTGAATTTGTACTCTCGGGATTCTAGACATTCCTTTTCTACAATCAGCAACAATAGTGTTATTTCCATTTGGGTTGTAACTTGCATTCCTTATATAGCAGTAATCTTAAAATGGTAAACCAGTATTAGTCGGTACCAAATTTCGTTCCCTAGCCAAACCGAAACACCCCTTGATACGAAATTGACTCCCTTGATTATGCCACTTGCATATGCCTTCATTTTGGTTTTTTTTTTTTTTAATGAAAATTTTATGTGAATAGTGCACAAACTAACATGGTTATACCTTTCATAAAAATAAAAAATAAAAAATAAAAGTCAAAACGTGCAATAATGCTAGTATATAGTAAATAGATGAAGTCATCCTATCCCTCTAACACCACAAAAAATATCATAACTCCATATACTGTTAGAAAAAATTAATTGCAGAAAATAAAAACAAATAAAGAGAGTGAGAGACATAAGGACTTCATGAAATAAGAGTGAATGTAAAAGAAAAAATATATACAAAAAGTACCCAAAACAAAAGGAGAGAAATTCTAGATTTCATCTTATTTTTGTTGTTGAAATTGAGTTGTTTGTCTTAAAGCTTTCCTCCTTGTATCCTTACCCATTTAGCAACATGCATATAACCCAATTGAAATCCTTCTTCTGGTATAGAGCAATGCAGACTGCAGGGTGATTATCTCTTCCCGCTCTACCTGATTCTTGGTAATTGCTTTCAATTGATTTGGACATTGTAATGTGAATGAAAAATCACTGTACTTCTAAGAGAGAAATTTATAGTTACATATCTTTTAAGTAAATCAAACTCAAAATCAACTGTGTCGTAAGTTTGGTACTGCTATAAAAGGTTGAGACACCAATGTAAAACACACGCACAAATATGAAGAATTTGAATAATGATCAATATTCACCTAGTGTAAGTAGCAATTCTTACTCCATCTAAAGCTTTGCTGTGATGCCTAATTGACCAACTCATTTGTTAAATCTAACACTTTTCCAACGTAAATCAAGCATGCCAATTTTTAATCAATTACCAATCTATCGCTATCCTTATCTTTGTAGCTCTTTAAATCAGCCTTTTACTCTGTATCAAAATAATAAATCATCAGTCCCTAGCTAGAATAAATAGAGGTATTCAACTTAAATAACTAAGAATCATTATAAATAGAGGTATTCAAGATTCAACTTAAATAACTAAGACTCATTATAATGTAGCCATTGAAGATTCGTATAAAAGTCAAGCATTCATACAAATGGCACTATCTAAAAGCTCAAAAATTACATAAAATTTAAGCAATAATAGATCTTGATGATTCTTAAATCAACTAAAATGTATCTTAGATATTGATTAACTTCTAAGCAATAATGATCATCTATATCTATATCTATATCATATACTATACATAATAGCAAAAGCTGAGAGAGTTGATTCCTACAATTAAGTAGGAGCTGTCATGTAGGAAAAATGGCTATCTAAAATTCAGCCACGTTTAAGTTAAAAAGAGATAAATTACATTGTTTAGTAACACTACAACACCGTTTAAAAGCGATAAATTATAATGTTTCACTATGATAAAACACTATTTGGGAGCCCTCTTGGTATAAAAGGAAACTACCCACTTTAAAAAAAAAAAAAAAAAAATGCTACACGGAGAAAGGAGAAAGAGAGATCAAGAGAAAAGAGAGACAAAGAAGTAGAGAGGCAGAGATAGAGAAAAGGGTGCCACCCAAATCTTCTACCATCACCTTAAGGGCGCCTTCCGTTTCTCCTATTCGGATACTTTCTTTTCGCTTCCTTTTCAATTTTCTTAACATGGATGCTTGCGATCCAGAGATAGAGAAGGAGGAAAAATAAACCTTGCAATACAAAGAGGAGAAGGAGACAGACATTGAGAGAACTACCACCAGTAAGTTTTTCTTTTTTTTCATTCTTTCTTAGATCTGGGTATGGGTATGAAATATGAATTAGTTTCGAGAAATTTGGTTGGATTGATTTTTATTTAGGTATTTGGGTACATTATGTTTTGATTTGATTTTTTGAAATTTGGGGTTATATATGATATAGGTTTGGAGAGGGCAAAAACAAAGAAATAAGAGAGAAGGAGAGAGTTCTCCGTTCCCTCTTCAGACTTAGAGCACCGCTGCAAGCACATAGGGAAAGAAAAATTTACGGGCATCAACACTATTAGGCTACATATCTGCCACCATCAAATCGTCGGAATTAGCTCCGGTACGTTTTCCTTCATTTTGTTTTAGATTTGGGTATGAAACATTACTTTTTATTGAATTTTTTTGTTGGATAGGTTTAGATTTGATTTTGGTTTTGATTCTTTTTTGTTTCGGGCTTTTGGGTTCTCCATGAAAATGTTCGTATTCTCAATTTTTCGATTTTTTCCCTATTTTGGATTATAGAAATCACTAAGCCTTTCCCTGTTTTCTAATATCTACATTTATATATATATATATATATATATATTTTTTTTTTTTTTTTTTTTTTTTTTTTTCTGGGGTTTTGATTTGGAAAACTGGTTTTGTTTTTGATTCATCACCAATAGCAAAACTTTTGTCCCTATTGAAAAATATATGGGTTTAGTAGAAGGTAGGCATGGTTTTTTTTCCTATTCAATTACCGTTTCAAATTGTTTGTTTATATGTGAATTTGATTTGGTATTTAATGTTTACTATTAATTAAAGCCAAATTCTTTCTTCCTTTCTTTTTTTAATTTTGTTTATGAATTTCATGGTGTTGAATGGGAAGCCAAGTCCAAAGAAGAAGAAGAAATTGTCAATTCTTCCCCTTTATCGTATCTCTTATTTGGTGTTTTTACTTTTCTATTGATTTCAATTTTTTTTTTTATATTGAAATATTAAGTGCTTTTTCTTTTCTCTCTTTTGCTATGGATTGCCTACACTGCCATTAATTTTGTTACTGACAATAATTCCAATTTTTGTAGCTTTATGGTTTAATATGTTTGAAGAAATGCAGATGAGAAGGGTCAACAAGATAAATGATAATCATGTCAATTGAATAATCCCAATTATTTTGTTGGTAAACCTCATTGATAAATGGGTTTTCAAAACAAATAAAAATTGTTCAAGTGTGTTTCATTAGATTTATTGCAAAAATGAAAGTAGTGACATGTAATCTATCTCTATCATTGTTGGGCATGGAAAACATAGATTGACTATGCTTCCAACGATCTCCGCTTTCACTGTTACCCTCAACCTCTCTCTCTTAAGGATTTTCCATTATCTATTTTTGTTTTTTTCAAATCAATTTTTTTCTTGGTTTCTCAATTCCCAACAAACTATTCAAAGAAAAGCTTGAACTGAATTTTTGGTTAATTGTTTCTTAGTTCTAATTTTAGTTTAGGGTGAGTGGAAGCATGAAGGCAAGCGGATGTTGAAGTTGTCCAGTCTGGTAGGATAAAGCTTAAGAGATAAAGCAGCACGACAAGCATTAGGCCATTGTGACTGAACAATTATGAGGTAATGTTTAGTACTGTGTAGTGCCATGTTATTGAGATATCTGCGACCGCATGAGAATTGTGTTTTCTCATGTAATCTTGATGTTATGAGTTTGATGTTGCATTTTAGATCCTCTTTATGATCATCAATGACTAATTAATATGGGTCCAGCTATCAATGGTGGTTAAAATTGTTTGCCAATTGTAATGTTCATTTTTACTAAGGTTGCATGCTTTTTCTAAGGATAGGGTTACCATGGTTGTTAGTGCTTAAATGTAAGACTCAAGTAATTTTCCTTTTTCCTTTTTCCTTTTCCTACAAACAGAGCGGGAATTGATATGGTTGCTTGGAGTATAAAGTGTTTGTTTTGATTTTGGATTTTTATTTTTTGGGGATAGCTGAATTTGATTTTGATTTTTCCTTTTATTTTATTTTTGGGGTGGAAAATATAATGGGGCTCTTTGCGTGCCTTTTTCCTTCTATATCACATAAGAATTACACATTGTTTTGAAATTCATAAGTATATATTTGTCACATAAAATAGAGTCTCATTTTCCCTTTTCCTTTTTCCCTTTTTCTTTTTAATTTCTGTGAGATGAAATTTTAAGATTAAGCTACTCACAATGGGTGGAAAAAGATTGAAACTTAGAATTTGGGACATGAGTAATTGCTGGAATTATTTTGAATTGTAGTTTCATTTTAATCTTTAATTAAAGATGCTTTGGAAGTGATAGTTTATGGTAACATGTAATCTCTCTCTTCCTTCAAGTTAGTCACTGTTCTAACTTTTGATGCATAAATAGATTATTTGTACATTTCCCAATCTCCACATCAGACCCTCCACTTTTTTAGAGAGTATATCTTGGTTACCTTAAGAAGTAGAAATTGTTCATTACATATATTATATACCTATGAAAATTATTGTGCAGGAAAAAAAATGATTGCTTTAATTATATCTATAAAAAAATGCTTATTAAATTTTCTAATTTCTTTCATTATTATATGCTGTTATGGAGTATAAATCCAAGTGAAAGATCACATTGCGTTGTTAACCCGTGCGATGCACGGAATAGTTAGCAAATGTTAAATAAATAAATAAAAAGTAAAGAAACATCTATGAAAATTAACAATATCAAAATTTTATTATATATATATATATCAAATAGAATGACAGCCAGTGCAGAGTTCCAAACCCAATGATTTATCAAAGTTTGTGCACAAACTCAATTATACAGATACACAGCTTAGGTTGGAAGAATTAAGCAAAAGTGAGGATATAAGGATCAATGGCCATGGAATATAAAAATATATACAGTTGAGATGGGAAACAACAAAGGTGAATTCATTCCTCTTTTTCTTTTGGGTTTGATTCTTTATTTATTTAATTTCATTAATTAGTAGTGCAGATTTTACAACTTGCAAATTAGAAGTGAAATTTAAGAATACTATGCCACATGTTTAGTGGGGTGATTGATTTTCTCTATTTGGTAAACCAAATTTGGTTCAACAGTTGGAGTTCAATTTTGTTTTGATTGTTTATTATTATTTTAGATTGAAAACGCAGAAATTGTATTATCATCAAAAGGAGAAGTATGAAAAGTATAACACGGGTTCCTGTAGGACATGATCCATGCCAACGCAGTGGCTTAGGCTCCAAGAAAAAAAAAAGGAAAAGAGACAGTATAAGTATCATAGATTTGAGCAATAAGTCCCAAAAGCCCATAATGTTAAATACCCAGAGAAAGCCTCTGGTAGTCATCAAACAGTGTTGTTTCAATTGTTTATTAATGGATTGCCTTCAATGTGTTTGATTATAGTTGTGAATAACTCTCACACTACTTTGTTTCAAATTAAATCTTCTTGAAGCAACCAAGGTTTAGAAGATGGGATACTTCAAGTCTTGAAGAATGGGGTTTCAACTTAGTCGAAGGTGATGCAAGTGCAAGGAATTGGTGAAGGAAGGTACTACTATTGTTAATGTTTCTTCATACATTTAGATTGTTGTTCCATTCAATATATTTGTCTCTTTCAATATATGTTGTCAATGTTGATCTTAAGGTTAGCAGCTGTGGTTTTTGAAATAATGTGACTCTATGAGACCTTTAGTTGGTATTTTAGGCCCTCTTGAATACTTATATTAAAGGCATTTTTACCTCGAGGTTAGCATTTGTGGTTTTAGAATAAAATAGCTCTATAAGTCCTTCAGTTGGTATTTGTTGGCCGTCTTGACATCAATGCAATACTTAGCTTAAAGGCATTTTTAATGTCTATATTACTATATATGCATTGTTGTTGGTGTCCTGCCCTATCATGGTTTATGAGAGAAATAATGATTGGCTCTAGCCAATGGCGGAGCTAGGATTTCAATTCAAAGGGGGCAAGATTAGAAGTCAATATTAAATAAATAAAAATCTATATTAACCAAAAAAAATATATTAACCAAAAAATAATAATAATAACAACTATAAGTGTCATACAAAAACTAATTATACGTAAACTATAGTTAGACATTTAAGTTAATACTATAAAATAAATTACGGAAATAAATTAATTTGAAAAATATTAAAAATATAGCAATTTACTTGCAAAGTAGTATACACATCTCACTATCTTTTCTTGATTGTTTTTGAAACTCTAGGTCAAATTCGACTTTCTATTTATTTTTCAAAATAATTAAAATTTTTGTTCATAGCATAAACCCACAATTTGAAACTGAAATGTCAAGAAATTGAGGACAAAAAAAAATTGTGTAAAATATAGGACTATCAATTGAAATGTCATAAGAAAGACACTAAAATGCATTATTATTATGCTAAGCTTAAGTGCATGATAATTAAAAGCTAACAGTTGACAAGTCAAAGCTCTTGGTGTATGTTATTGTGCCTAAGGGAAATTCTTTCATTTATTTTTGCTTGTGTCAAGAAACTTTTTCCCTGTTTCCTATTTTTTTTCCTTACACGGTGTCATTGACTTATAGGGCATTAGGTAAGCTTGTCATTTTCCCTCTATTTCAGCAGGGCCAGGAAGCTTTTTTCCTTATCCGTGTTTAATTTCTGCATCAAGGAGGGTAAAGCATTTTTAAAAAATTCCTAATAGTAGTAAATATGGAATATTTTTGGAGGAGTCAGGGGGCACTTGCCCCCTCTCGCCCCCCACCCCCTTGGCTCCGCCTCTGGCTCTAGCACCTAGTAAAGGCAAATGGGCATAATCTATTTTTACCTTGGTAAAATTATTGATTAATCTAATTAGATACTTCCCAAAAATACTTAGCATCAAAAGCCGAGGAATCAATGCCTTTTCACAAAAACCAGTTGAACCAGCTCTTTCTCTACTTGATGATATTTTTAGGTAGAACAAAGATGCTGGTCCAATATATGTGAATACCAAACAACAAATGACAAAAAATTGGATGTTTATGAATTGATTCTCACCAAAATCTTATCTATTATAGGGCTGCAACTTATTGCCCATAGCTTCAAACAATTTGATAAACTGGAATTGGTTTGTTATCCATTTATGTTTCTGACAATACTTGATTCATGATAATTATAGCTACTAAAGTTTTCTAAATTTCTATTTTAGGATTTTATAAAGTTACAAGAAAGGTTAATTTTAGAGATACCTCAAGCCAAATAGCAACATAATTCACTTTCGGAAGGTTTAATTGTTTTCTCTCTCTCCACGAGATATAAACATTTTTATGTATTTTCCTTCTTTTGTACATGTTTATGACACAAGTTGTTATCCTCTAAGGTAGAGGAAAGTGATGTACTTTATGGAATGTTAATTTATGGTTCAAAACTTTGGTAGTTAAGAGGACTAGAAAAACTTTATTTTATTTTTTTGTCTGCAATATTATAGATCCATATTTCAAAATTTCTTTTCCTTAAATCAAAGGTTGTGTTGTAATTCTTAACTAAATTATTTGACCCATGAAATTTATGACTATTTATGTTTTCTATGTTGGTGTTTTAGCTTTGCTTGAACTTGCAAGAAGGATAATTTCAGAGATATCTAAAGGCTTATGCCAAGGGTTTGCAACTAAAAGATATACTCCCTCCTTCCTAGTTTGTTTGTCTTCTATTCTATTTGTCCTGTTTCTAAAAATAAAAGTTATTAATTTACTAATGTTCCTATTATACCACTACTTTATTTTCAAAACTATTTGAAAAGAAAACTAACAAATATTTAAAAAGTCATTCTAGTTGAGGCACCTTTTTAGTTGCCTCATTAAGAATAACTCTTTTAAAATTATTATAAAAAAATAAAAAAATAAAAACCTAATAAATTTATTTAAAGGTAATTTGTAAACTTATACATTTTTATGAAGTAGACAAGACAATAAATGATATTCTCTAAAAAAGTTTGACTTTTCAAACAGGACAAACAAATTGAGACAAAGGAAGTAATTTTGTTTTTTCCTCCCTGTGGGATCCAAATGATTGCATAATAACTTTTAAAGTGGAATATAGACTTCAAAAGTCTATTTGCTCAGTGCTATATACCTTAAGTGAACAAATATTGGTCGCCTTAGTATAAATTTTAAGTCGAAAAGAAAAAAGGTATTTTGCATATGCGTAATAAATTAGATAGTTAGTTAATTCTCTATTACATGTACAAGGAAATAATCTCATTTTAATATAATATATATATATATATATATATTTCTTTTTTTCTTCTTTTGGAACTTTAATGTTTAATGTTACAAACTTCTTCATCTCTACCAAAGCCCCCAACTCCTTAAAGTCTGCAACAGTTTCTATTCATATGAATTAAATATTCTATACACTATCTAAAAAAGAAATTTTGAGCCCATTAATGATGATTATCATTTCTTAAGCATTCATTTATATATGTCAAATTTTGAGAATAGTATAAATTATTAAGTAATCAAATTTAGACTAGCAAAATAAACCAATTCCATTTCTTATGAAGTTAGTTCATTTTTTTTTTAATGGCAGACTATTACTTTCTTCAATATCTCAATAATATGAACTTTTTTTTTCCTCCTTTTTTTTTTTTTTTATAATGGCAGATTATTATTTTCTTTAGTGTCTCAATACTTTGAACTTTGGTTTTTTCCCTTTTTTTCTTAATTCCATTTGATATGAAGTTGTATGTAAAATTGAATTTGGATTTTGGCTTTGAGCCAATAAAAATACAAAGGTTGCCATTGTCTTTGCAAATAATTTTCCCATTGTCTTTAATGTTGCTTTAGTTTTCAATATTACTTTCTTCATAAAATACTTTCTTTCTTTTTTTCCTTTGTCAGTCTCTTTTTTTTTTTTTTTTTTTTAGCCTTTTCTTGGTGGGCAAATTAGTCTCTCCTTGTAAGGAAACTAAACAATTGTATCAATTATTGCATATTAATGAACTTTACATATAGGTCAAATAAAAATACAAATTAAGATCTCCAAAATTTGCATATAGGTCATGGGAATTTTAAGAAAATAAATAAAAGAAATAATTAGCATTTTAATCAAAATTGTAAGCAACTTAGCATCAACACACAGATTTAAGAAATAAAAAAGAATTCTAGCATGAGTTAGAAGTCCTGTTTATTTACTTGAAGTTGCCACCTTAGATTAATGTATATAATACATTAAGCTTTATTGATGAAAGCATTTTGCATCTGCAAGAACAATTTATTCTATTTGCATGGTGGGTTTTTTATTAGTTAATGCAAATCATGACCATTGTGGTCTTCAATCTATGCATTAACATTAACATTATTTTATATTTGTTTGTTGAATATTCAATTTTTTATCATAATCGTACAAATTGTAAAAAGAAACAAAAAGGATGGACACAATTTATAAGTATCATCTTCTAGACATGTACACAATTTTACACTATCTATCATCTAAGAAGCATCACAAGTAGCCACCAAAAAAAAAAAAAAAAGAGTAACAATAGTTACTTGACTTTAATTTCTGCAACTTCTGGAATGTCTAGATTGACATACACCTTTGTTGCAAAAGTGGATGATAGTTGATAGTCACCTACAAAAAAGTTGTAAAAATTTATAAGGATTATTGATACATAAACATTACGTACTTGATAAATGGTTTAGTCAATCATTACCTTTGTAAGTTTTCACAATAGTTGAAGTGACTATTACAATGAATGACCCTCTATTTGTTTTGTAGAAATCATAATCAACAATGAATATTTCTTCCAACTACATCTTGATGAATATAATTTGAAATATGGAAGAGAAAATTATAGCGTTTCGAAGATTTTGGAGACAGAGATCTCACATAAAGTTGAAGGACATCAGGTAATAATAAAGTTGAAGTCTATTTCCATTATTTATATCACACCTAAGTACCATAGGATTCATAACTACTCTTTACATGGTATTTCCTGTATGCTTTATATACTGTTCATTGAAATTGAAGCATACACACTTCACCTTGCTTGCTATATGATTTAAAATTTTGTATGATACCATCAAAGTCAGTATAGTACAATGAAAGCACTCTAAATTTTAAGCAACATGCATATATTCTTCCATTTTTTCAAACACCATTTAACAAAAGTGCAAATTTTTGAAAGAAAAGACAAGTCCATTGCCAGTCAAAAAATAGAAATAGGACAAACATCTGTTGAAAGACCTCAATTAACTACTGTTATAACTACAAAAGATGAAAAAACTAATGATAAAAGTATGCCGCTCTAAAAGCTTTTAAAGGCTAATATAATGTTTCTGTAATTAAATTCAAATGTTAGTTTATTTCAAAAATTAGTTAAATTAAACTTCATACCCAGGATGAATTATAGTACGTTTATTGCTATATTAAACTGATTGTTTTCTAATATGTAAAGTATGCCGCTATATTAAGGTTTTTTTTTTTTTTTTTAAGAACGTTAAGTTATTGTATGTCATTTTCTTTGTACATATTGCCATGAATTTTTCCAGAAAATTACACTGTAAATAAAGCTAGATTGTTTCTTCAAATAGAAGTAAAAATGAATTGCTTCGCTGGGAAATTCTATTGTAAATAAAGCTGGATTGTTTCTTCAAGATTGTTGGCTTTTGTAAGTTGGGTCCATCAAATTAACAAATCTGATTTTTTTTTTTTTCCATTAATCCTTCTTTTGCTGCTATGGATTACCTCCACTTTTGGATGATTCTAAAACACATTATGTGACTAAGATTGATTTGAAAATGTTGCTGATAAAAGGGGTTGGTATGTTACTAGGGATAAAGTTTAAAATTTCATTGATAGTATTCCCCCCCCCCCCCCTGGTATGACAAAGAACAAAAAATTCAAAAACAAAAACAAAATGAAGATTATCAAATTAACACAGTCATAGACTATTGTATTTTCAAATTAAGCATATGGGCCAACATCAAAATGAAGATTATCAATTATGTGACTAATTAATGAAGGTGAGAGAAGAGTACAAAAAATTAAAATGAAAACTTAGAAGGAAATAAAAGAGGAGCCAATTGTTGGCATTTAAGGGCCTTGACAGCCCTTCTCTTTTTCTTATGTTCTTTGCACAACTTTTCTTTTTGTACTTCTTTCTCTTTCTCTACTTACTTTCCCTTTTTTTTTTATAGCTAATTTTTTTTGGCAAAGTTTTGGTTGACTGTAAGTTTTATTTTTAATTCTTTTGCTAAATGTTTTCTAACTAGAGTTTTTTTTTTTTTTTTTTTTTTTGATAGGATCTAACCACAGATTGGTCATGAATAAATGTGTCATTTTATTGGGTTTGGGTCGATATATAATCCAATAGAAATTGACATGTCACATATATATCTATTTTATAGAAAGGATTTGATAATCAATATATTGGTTGGGTTTAGATTTGCAATTTATAAATAATGTCATGTTACATTATTGGATGACATTTTTCAGAAAGAAGTAGGTGAAGTATATTGAGCTAAGTGTAAATTTGTCTTTGAAATATTTAAAAGTCAAAAAACTATATAAGTTTTGATTGTCTTCTAATACATAAAATGATCTCACGCATTGCACAGGTTAAACACTAGTATATTTAAAAGCTAAAGTGTAGTAATTATTATTACTACACCCCAGTAAAGCCACATCAGTATCCACGTCATTATTTTTTTCTTTCCAATTTTACTGTAATTTTTTTTTCTTACATTTACTTATTTTTTAAATATTTACACTTTCTCCAACCTTTCTTCTTCCCTTACCTTTTCATCTCCCTACTACTCTCTACTTTAATATCATTATTCATCTTTCCCTTCGCCTTCCTATATTTGTCTCTTCTTATTCACTTCTTCTTACTATAAATTGGTCATCCTCTCTTTCATTCTTTGCATAGTTTTTCCTCACAAAAAGGTTCTCTCTCTCTCTCTCTCTCTCTCTCTCTCTCTCTCTCTCTCTCTCTCTCTCTCAATTTTTTGGTAGATTTTTATTTTTCTTGCATCTCTACTTTAGGTTTATATTTTTTGTGTTTTTTGAAACTCTAATTTAGGTTGATACCATTTAGTTTTGTGTTTTAAGTTATTATTTTTTTTTTTTTTTGTTCTCTTTGATTGTTAAATATTATCCAATTACATTATGTGTGCATTTGGATGCCGCTTATTTTGCTGAAAACTGAAAACTCATTGCTGAAAATACTATAGAAAAATATTTTATATTGCTACAAATTACTATTCACTCATTTTTCTCCTAGTCCATGAACCATGGACCAGCCAAAAAAAATGCAAGGGAAACAAACGCACACACAAACGCTCTACACAAACAGACCCTATAAAAAATTAAATATAGTAGATAATAATATAATATTATTCTATTACATAGCATGATTTGGATAATTTAGTGTTTATTATTATATCTTTTAATTTTACTTATTTTTTCTTCTCATCTTATTTTATTCAATATTGAAATTCAACCATATCCTCCTTATCATTAAATTATTTATATTCTCACCCTTTTTGTTTTAAAAAATAAAAAATGTAATATTTTACTTAAATTCAAATAAAAAAAATTGTCCTCGTCAAATTGTACTCATTTTTTTAACATTTACATTTTCTCCAACCTTCTCCTTCCCTTTATCTTTTCATCCCCCCAAACCTTCTACCTTAATGTCACTCTTTCTCTTTCCTTTTATCTTTCTTATTTTGTTTCTTTCTATTATCTTCTTCTTAGTATAAATTTGTCATTCACTCTTCCATTCTTTGCATAATTTAACCTCACAAAAAAGGTTTATTTCCCTCTCTTTCTCCCTCGGTTTTTTGGTGGATCTTTTTTATTTTTCTTGCATCTCTATTTTAGCTTGATCAAGTTTTGTGTTCTTTAATACTCTATTTTGGATTGATGTGATTTAGTTTTGTGTTTTAAGTTTTTTTTTTTTTTTTTTTTGGTTCACTTTGATTGTTAAATGTTATCCTATTGCATTATAAATAATTAAAGATAGTATATAAGAATATAATATTATTATATTACACAGAATGATTTGGATAAGTTAGTGTTTATTGTTATTGTGGGGGCAAAAGCTCAAATTTGTACGTTGGGCCTTAAGCCCTATTTGCTAATATGAATACGTCCGAGGAGGAGTAAATGATTGAAGAAGCCCCATAATAGATAATCGCGTAAGGAAAGGGTGGAGGGCTGAAGTCCGAGGAGGTTACCCTCCTCGGACCGGACGAATATCAGTCGAGCAAGCACCCGGGTGACTTAGGTGACCTTCCAGGAGTCTCTAACGATGAGGATAGACTTCAAGCACGTACGGAAAGGATAAGAATATAGAAATATCTAAGGGAAAAGCTACTACCACCATATTAAATGCACTGCAGCAACTTTTCTAGCCGCATTTATGTGCAGAAAACCTCTGAACAGTGTAGTCTCGACCACTACCGTTCATAGAAAGTCAGGGAAGATGCTTGATAAGACATATACTCGGGTATAGGTTTAGATGATGAACAAGTGTACGATGGAGATGACCTAAAAAAGTGTATATAATGTGAAAAACCATCCATAAGGAAGGGATCAAAAAAATACAGTGGAGGAGAATATAAAACGAACTACTGTAGCACTAAACATTGAACTATCTTTCAGAAATAGTGATTTGATTATTAATCCATCTCCTCGGACCTACATTTCATCCATAGTTATGTGTGGTTTCATGCTCAGTTACACTTGAAATCTTAGCTAACCGTTGTTCAATCCGCTAAAAGCCCAGTTCTTTCACCCATTCTCTACAAATTTATTGTATTGGGCTTATTGGGCTCATAACCCAACTCTTCTGGGCTTGGGCTACAAACCGTGACCCTACAATTGGTGTCGTCTGTGGGGAGAACTTGTGCTCCAATGTAGTATAACGGTTATGGCAAGGTCAGGTCCACATCAAACAAGTCCGTACCAAGCAAAATCTGCCAACGTTCGTCAACAAGATGAATTCCTCAATCTTAAGCGTGAAAAGGGTCTGGAAAATTATCAAGAGGGCAGTCTGCACACAGTCTATACCGGTGGAAACGGGTATCGAAGAAAAGGTCATGCAGCTCATGAGCAAGGTGATGGAAAAGCCATGCAACAAGAAATTGATGATTTAAAGAGGCAACTCCGTTGAGCACAACAAAAGCGATCCCCTTCAAGCTCTGATGTTTCTTCTAATGACGAAGAAGATACTATCTACAGACAATGGTCTAGAACTCTACCAAGTAAGTCTTTCTCTTGTAAGGAAAAGCAACTTCACAAAAGGAAACGCAGGAGTCCTTCTCGCAAGGGAGTGGGAACAGATGTCATGAAGAAGGCCTTGAGCCAAATTTCTAAATCACCCTTTACACGAGGGATAGAAAAGGCAAAGCTTCCTAGGCGTTTCCATTAGCCAACGTTTGCCATGTATAATGGTCGAACAGATCCTGTGGAGCACATAAGTCAGTTCAAACAGAAGATGGCTATCCATTCTCAGGATGTGGCTTTAATGTGTAGGGTATTTCCATCCAGTTTGGGACCGATGCCGATGAGATGGTTTGATGGGCTAAGGACAAATTCTGTCAGTTCCTTCAAAAAACTTACTCAATCATTCTGTTCCAGATTCATTACATGCAGTGGGGTTCCTCAACCTCTGGACTCCTTATTGTCCATGTCAATGAGAGAATGAGAGTTTGTGAAGGCGTATTCTGAAAGATACTGGGAGATGTTCCACCCGTATACCGGTGGAAACAAGTATCGAAGAAAAGGTCATGCAGCTCATGAGCAAGGTGATGGAAAAGCCATGCAACAAGAAATTGATGATTTAAAGAGGCAACTCCGTTAAGCACAACAGAAGCGATCCCCTTCAAGCTCTGATGTTTCTTCTAATGACGAAGAAGATACTATCTACAGACAACGGTCTAGAACTCTACCAAGCGAGTCTTTCTCTTGTGAGGAAAAGCAACTTCACAAAAGGAAACGCAGGAGTCCTTCTCGCAAGGGAGTGGGAACAGATGTCATGAAGAAGGCCTTGAGCCAAATTTCTAAATCACCCTTTACACGAGAGATAGAAAAGGCAAAGCTTCCTAGGCGTTTCCATCAGCCAACGTTTGCCATGTATAATGGTCGAACGGATCCTGTGGAGCACATAAGTCAGTTCAAACAGAAGATGGCTATCCATTCTTAGGATGTGGCTTTAATGTGTAGGGTATTTCCATCCAGTTTGGGACCGATGCCGATAAGATGGTTTGATGGGCTAAGGACAAATTCTGTCAGTTCCTTCAAAAAACTTACTCAATCATTCTGCTCCAGATTCATTACATGCAGTGGGGTTCCTCAACCTCTGGACTCCTTATTGTCCATGTCAATAAGAGAATGAGAGTCCATGAAGGCGTATTCTGAAAGGTACTGGGAGATGTTCAACGAAATTGATGGCGATTTTGATGAAATTTCTATTAAAACTTTCAATGTTGGTCTCCCATCCGAGTACGGTTTGAGGAAATCTCTGACAAGTAAGCCCATTACCAGCCTACGCCAGCTAATGGACCAAGTTGATAAGTACAAGAGGATCGAAGACTATCAACAACAAGGAAAATGGAAAACTAAGGTTATCCCTCAAGAAATGAGGGATTTCAGGTTGGACCGATATAACAATAACCGGCCGAGAAGGGATTATGCAAATCAATCAGGGTCTAACAGTACGCAGGTCGTCGGTGCGGTATTCCAAGAGCCAGTGCATCAAGTATTGGAGAAGATTAAAAATGAATCATTCTTTAAACAACCAAATAAGATGATGGGAAACCCCGAAAAGCGTAACCATAACCTCTATTGCCAATATCATCAAGATCATGGGTATACCATAGAGGATTGCAGGAGTTTGTGGGATCACTTGGACCAACTCGTCTGAGAGGGCAAATTGAAGCAGCTACTACATCATTCCAGTGGTCTGGGGAGCTAAGCCAACTCTGGGTCTCAAAGAGATATTCCTTCAAGACCCCCCTTGGAAACTATCAACGTTATCTTTGTTGCACCAGGCAAAACAGGATCATGCCCATCTAGGATAATATCTGTAGCTCGTCTATCCTCAGGAGACATTAATCAGGATCCGAAGAGGGCTAGAGTGGAACTGCCACTGGTCATGGGCTTCTCAGATGAAGATAAGATTGGAACCATTCAACCCCACGATGATGCCTTAGTGATCACCCTCCGAATTGGGGGATACGATGTGAAAAGGGTAATGGTGGGTCAAGGTAGCGCTGCCAAGATAATGTATCCCAACCTTTATAAAGGGCTGAATTTAAGAGCCAAAGACCTGACCCCCTATAGCTCCCCCTTAGTGAGTTTTAAGGGGAAGATTATCATTCCAAAAGGTCAAATCAGATTACCTGTGCAGACTAGCTCAGAAGTAGTAGAAGTAGATTTCATCGTCGTGGATGCATACTCTCCCTACACAGCAATTGTTGCCAGACCTTGGCTTTATACCTTGGGAGCAGTTTCTTCCACTCTGCACCAGAAGGTTAAATATCCGTCTGAGGGTCAGATTAAAGAAATATTAGGAGATTAGTCTTTGGCAAGGCATTGCTTGATGGCTGCCATCCAGCATAAACCCGAGGCCGAGTCCTCGGCTCATAAAGAGAAAGGCTTGTAGCAATTTAAACCCCCAGCGTTATCCATTGATAAGCCAGCCGATGATGCAAAGTGTGAGGACTTGGTAAAGATTATTATAGAAGACGATCCAGAGAAGTTCTTTCAGATTGGATCCCAGCTGCCTTATCACGAGAGAGAAGATCTGATAGAATTCCTTAAAAGGAACATTGACGTTTTTGCCTGGAATGCCTATGAAGCCCCAGGAGTAGATCCAGAATTTATTTTTCACCATTTGAAAGTTAATCCGTTAATCCCACCTAGGAAGCAGCTCCTTCGGCGCCCATTCAAAGAACACGCGAAGCAGTACGAGAGGAAGTAACTAAGCTTAAGCAAGCTGGAGCCATCAAGAAAGTTTTTTATCCTGAATGGTTAGCAAATACTGTAGTGGTAAAGAAGAAGAGTGGCAAGTGGCAAGTGTGCGTAGATTTCACGGACTTAAATAAAGCTTGCCCCAAAGATCCATTCCCTATGCCCAAAATAGACCAGCTAGTAGATGCCACGGTTGGCCATCCTCGAATGAGTTTCTTAGATACCTTCCAAGGTTATCGTCAAATACCTCTAGTCTCAGACGATCAAGAGAAGACTGCTTTTGTTACTCCTGTCGAAAACTACCATTACAAAGTAATGCCTTTCAGTTTGAAAAATGCATGATCCACTACTAAAGAATGATGACGAGGATGTTTAAGTCACAACTGGGGAAGAATATCGAGATCTATATTGATGATATGGTGGTGAAAAGTAAGATGGTTTTAGAACATTTGGGAGACTTTGGAATTATTTTTGAAATTCTCCGAAAGTATAAGTTGTGCCTAAATGCTTCTAAGTGCTCATTCAGTGTGGGGTCAGGAAAATTCTTAGGCTATATGGTCACTCACAGAGGGATTGAAGTTAACCCCGACCAGATTAAGACTATTAATAACTTGCAATCACCTCGGAATCCCAAGGAGGTGCAGAAACTGACCGAAATGGCCGTCGCTTTGAATAGATTCATTTCTCGATTAGTAGACAAATGCAGACCTTTCTTTTTGTTGATCAACAAATGGAAAGGGTTTTAGTGGAATGAAAAATGCGCCATGGCTTTCCAACAACTTAAAGACTATCTTGCTCGGCCACCAATCATGTCTAGTCCTAAGCTAGATGAAGTCCTGTTTGCCTATATTGTTGTGGCCCCCTACGCTGTAAGTTTAGTTCTGATACGAGTTGATTGTGGTGTACAACGGCCGATTTATTATGTGAGTAAATCATTGCATGAGGCTGAGGTGCGATATCTACCCTTGGAAAAAGCTATCCTGGCGGTAGTGCTTGGCAGACGTAAACTGCCCCATTACTTCCAAGCACATATAGTCGTCGTTCTTACTCAACTCCCGCTTAAAGCCGTACTCCGAAGCGTTGACTACACAGGAAGAATAGCTAAGTGGGGCGCCATTCTAGGGGCTTTTGATATCAAATACATGCCTCGTACCTCCGTAAAAGGACAAGTCCTCGCAGATTTGGTGGTCGAATTCACCGAGCCTCCAATGCAAGAGTTGAAACAGGCAAAGAACATGGATGGAAAATTGGTTGGCACAATCTCCCAACATGGCCTTTCGCCCTGGGAAGTATATGTTGATAGGGCATCGAATCAGAAGGGTTCAGGGATTGGACTAGTACTGATATCTCCTGAGAAAGTCATTATTGAAAAATCTTTAAGGTTGGATTTCTCGGCTACAAACAATGAGGCCGAGTATGAAGCTCTGTTGATGGGAATAACCATGGTTCAGAGAATGGGTGGAAAATCAGTAAAAGTTTTCTCGAACTCAAGGCTCGTCGTCGGCCAAGTAAAAGGGGAATTCGAAGCAAAAGATGAGAGAATGCAGGGGTACCTGAGTCAAGTTAAATTTCTACAGTCAGAGTTCGATTCTTTCAACTTGCTGCATATCCCCAGAAATGATAATGCACATGTTGATTCTTTAGCTATGCTTGCAACCTCCTCGGCACAAGATTTGCCTCGAGTTATCCTTGTTGAGGATTTGTACAAGCCCACAGAGACAAGAAGAGAGACAAGAAGAGCAGGGCCGAGTTGGATGGACTCTATAATTCAATTCTTGAGGAAGGATACTTTGCCTAAAGAAAGGATAGAAGCTGACAAATTAGAGTAGGGCCGAGTTGGATGGACTCTATAATTCAATTCTTGAGGGAGGATACTCTGCCTAAAGAAAGGATAGAAGCTGACAAAATATGAAGGAAGGCCACAAGGTTCTGGCTATCCGAGAATCAGAAATTATACAAGCGGTCTTTTTCAGGACCCTATTTGTTATGTATTCACCCGGAGATGACTGATTCGCTTTTAGAAGAGTTGCATGAAGGAATTTGTGGAAGTCATACTGGTGGCAGATCCCTAGCACATAGAGCTATTACTCAAGGCTATTGGTGGCCAAATATGTAGAGGGAAGCTCAAGAATACGTCAAAAAGTGCGACCAGTGCCAGCGGTTTGCGCTGAGCATACACCAACCAGGGAGAATTCTTAATCTGCTATCCAGCCCATGGCCATTTGCTCAATGGGGCTTAGACATTGTAAAACCATTCCCCAAAGTAGTGAGAAATAAGAAATATCTCCTGGTCGGCACAGATTATTTTACGAAGTGGGTTGAAGCAGAACCTTTAGCTAACATAAGGGACGTGGATGTGAAAAGATTCGTTTGGAAAAACATTGTCACTCGGTTTGGGGTTCCTCAGGTGCTCATCTTGGACAACGGCCTTCAATTCGACAGCAAAATGTTTAGAAGATACTGTGGCGAGTTAAGGACTACGAATAGGTATTCCACCCCTGCATATCCCCAAGGAAATAGACAAGCAGAAGCTGTTAATAAAGTCATAGTAAACGGGCTGAAGAAAAGGCTAGATGATGCAAAAGGCAAATGGGTGAAAGAATTACCACATGTGCTCTGGACGTATAGAACTACACCTCGTAGGTCTACTGGAGAGACCCCCTTTTCGATGACTTATGGAGCTGAGGCTGTTATCCCTTTGGAAACTGGCTTCCCAACGTCGAGAATCAGTTCATTCAATCCAAGTGACAATGATGAGCAACTAAAAAAGAGTTTGGACTTGATTGAAGAGAAGAGGGAAAATGCGATGGTCCAGTTGGCCTACTACCAACAAAAGCTGAAGCAAGGGTATGATTCCAATGTAAAATTAAGACCTCTGACTCCTAGTGATCTGGTGTTATGGAAAGTTGTGGGCACTGCAAAGAATTCAACTTGGGGAAAGTTGGGACCAAATTGGGAAGGGCCCTACCGCGTCACCTCAGAAGCTGGCATCGGAGCGTACTTTCTGGAAGATTTAAACGAGCATGTAGCACCTCGTCCTTGGAATGTAAACAATCTAAAGAGGTATTTCTATTAATAAATATTTTCGTTATATAAGATGTCTATGTTTTTTACCGTTCAGTTCTCATAAGTGTTTAAACTTAAATCCAATCATGCCTGAAGTCCTCGGACCAGATGATTTAGGTTAGTTAACACTCATTCGCAGTTCTCATAAGTGTTTAAACTTAAATCCAATCATGCCTGAAGTCCTCAGACCGATGATTTGGGTTAATTAACACTCATTCGCAGTTCTCATAAGTGTTTAAACTTAAATCCAATCATGCCTAAAGTCCTCAGACCAGATGATTTGGGTTAGTTAACACTCATTCGCAGTTCTCATAAGTGTTTAAACTTAAATTCAATCATGCCTAAAGTCCTTGGACTGAATGATTTGAATGGGTTAGCATCACAATGCCATGTTTATAGATATTTAAATAATTTTTAAATTACGTTTGGATACCTTAGGCCACTTATTAGATTTGGATTAACTTGTAGTATTAACCTTGGTAAGACTGAGGTAAATTGCTCAATGACTTGCCTAAATTGCAATGTTTATCAATATCCAATTAAAGTTACTTGCCTGTTTATAGGATACGGTAGTTGATTATGTTCAAATTAAAGTGGCAAAAGATCATCATACTCTGATAATGAATTTCATAACACACACTATGAAGATGTATAAAACAAAAGAAAAATGTCTTAATTGATAATAAAGAAAATATGATACATTGTTTAAACAAAAAAAAAAAAAAAGCAAAACAAACAAAAAAACAGACAACAAATAAAAATAGCTAGAATATCCTATCCTAAACTATTGTTTTGGAGATTACTGAGTCAACAGTTTGGCTGAGCTGAGAGGCAGCAGTATCTGAGGCTTTTTCTTTGGGGTCAGAAGAATTTTTCTTCTTATCTTGACCTTTATTCATGCCTTTAGGGTCTTCAGCCTTCTTTCCTTAACCACCACCTTGGTTGGAATCCTTAGGAACTTCCAAGGGAGCCGAAGGGGCTTAGTCAACCATTGACTACTCAAATGCTTGGGTGGCCTGTTCAGGGTGAGAGGAGCTAGGACCTGAGAGTTCACAAATTTCAGGATCATAGTAAATGCTCTCAGATTGCCTAAAATCAGAGTCCACTAGGACCCCAGCAACATCAAGGGCTTTACTCTAAGAGATACCACAGTATTCCCTACATACGGCAAAGAGTTCCTCTGTGAGTCTGGCTTGAGTCTCCTCCACCCCAAGCATGTAAGCAACCTGCTTCTCGGCCTCGGCTGCCTCCTTAACCAGTTGGACAACTTTTCTGGCTTTCTGAAGCTCTTCGCGAAACTCTGTCACTAGTTGCTTTTTTGTTGCCAGATTGATTTCGGTATAGTGCAACTGTTTACGTAGATCTTCAGCTTACTTCTCAGTAGTCTTAAGGCTTGCTTCAGAGCTGTCCCTCGCCCTAACTACCTCCTTCAGTTGCTCGGCCAGTTTGGATTGGTTTTCTTTTAGGGTGCCCAGCTCTACCTCGATCTCGGACTGAGCATCGAAGGCCGCCTTGGCCTCACTGCGGGCATCTTTAACCCAATCGTTAGCCACATAAATCTGTTGAGTAATCTACGTGACGAGATAAAAATTTTACTCTTAATATAAAACACAAAGCAAAAACTTATGAAAATAGCCAAATGTTTAGGTAGGGCAATAGATCAAACTACTTACCATGGCCAGATCCCTCTTAAGGGATAGGAAGAGCTCCTGTTGATTGAAGCGCCTGTAAGCCTCCATGTCTTTTGGAAGGAGGAGGGGTTGCTCCAAAGCCTCGGTAACATGACCTGCATGCCCCCCTTGGTAATGTCTAATGGAGGTATCCTAGGCAATGGGGACACCGTCCACCTCCAATTTAGGAGACCATATGCGCGATGGACGGTGCACTTAAGCCGCGATAGGATCTTCTCGGCTTTCAACAGAACTGGACCTCCTACTTCTTTGGTCCTAAGATACTCTCTGTTGTTTGTTCCCCTTTGAAGGGCCTATCTCGCCTTCCTCGGGCGCCTCATGTTGCCTTTTCCTCCTTAGCTCAGGATTTGGCTTTAGCCCAAGATCAACAGGGAGCTGAGGAGGGGGAGGAGGGGGGTTCACTGAGGGCTTGGACTTGTTGGATTCTTGGGGGGTAGGTGGCTTATTCCTCCCTTTCATGAGTTCCCTCAAACTTTGGCCAGTTTTTGGAGCCATCTCTTCTGCTTCGTCGTCTGAAGAGCCCTCCACGTAAGTAATTATAGGAGCAGGGGTTTAAATGAACGAGTATTCATCTGTCTCTTCCTCGGCCTTTGATATAACAATAGCCTCTACTCCCTGTGTTTCTTCTTCAAATTGGAACCTATCAATTTCTTCCTCGAGCGAAGAGGAAGATGCAATTCCTTCCTCGGTTTACAGCTTGTCCAAGAGGCACTTGTTGAATTGGCTGGGCGGCCAAGGGAACACCCTGTGAGATTAGATGATCAACTGGCTTAAGGTCGTGTGGGGCTAAAAAGTGAGGCCGAGACACATCTATACGAGCTAAACGATAGTCGTTTACTCTGATAGCGTTGCCAACGTCTTGAAAGGATCTCGAAAGGGGTTCGTAGTCCAAAACTAGATGGGCAGCTTGAAGTTGTCCATCGTCGTTCACAAAAATCTGGGATCTCAATAGATAATTGAGCGCGGGTACGTTGATTAAGCTAATCCGAGGAGTTACTTGTTCTTCGTTTGTCAAACAAAGGAAAACTAAACAGTTAGAAACTTGGAGTTCATTGTAAAATATATATTGGCGTAAAAAAAAAAAGAAAAAAAAATCCTTTTGACATAGCAAAGCAAAGCCGAGGATGAATAACTTAAATCTAATGTTAGAAAACCTAAATCTAAGGTACCCCACCTGGCTCTCCTAGCTAAGTTGGGCAAGGAAGACCGTCGTGTCAGGGGCCTGATGCAATTAGGTAGTCATCCTTCATCCCCTTGTTAGACTTGGGAAGACACGAAATGAGCTTGACAACGTTGGACCGGGACTTAAGGTAAAATCCCGCCCCTTTTTGTTTATGACCCTCGTATAGGTGAACTACGTCATGCCAGGTTAGCCCCAACCCTAGGTGTCGGTTCAGAGCGTCAACTGCTCCTAAGATCCTAAAGAGATTCAGTAAGCACTGTTGGGGGCAAAGCCTATGGTTACGCAAGTAGTCTCTCGTAATCCTACCCATAGGGAAACTCATTCCTCCCTCTATGAAGGCTATCATGGGGATTATGACTTCTCCCACCTCTTAGTCAAATGCTAATCCTTCCGGGGAACAGTATCGCAACGATACCTCCTAGGGTATGTGATATTTGTCTTTGAATATTTCTATCAAAGCAGGGCTATCCAATAAATACTTAAATCTACCTATTTCGAATAAGTAGAAAAGAGAAAACGCTAGGGGTGACAATGGGGTAATGAGGAATGATGGGCTGAGAAGGCTGTCCAAGGAAATAAAGAAAAATTTGAAGAAGTCAGAACTTACATGAACTAAATCAGGAACTGATCTTTGAAATCCTTAAGAGGATTTTTGGAAATTTTTGAGGAAATAGGTTGGATGATTTGATAATCGGTATGAGTTTAAATGTTTGAGTGCGCTGGAGATTCTGAACTATGGTGAAGAAAAGAAAAGATAACTCTCTTATCAGGCTTTATATAAGGGACTGAAAATGAGTGGGATTTATCCCGCCCAAATCTTGAAGGAAAATGTGGTTAGTTGGATCAAAACCCCTCTGTTGGATGCCAAAGACACAGTGCCGCCCAAGGTAATTAATGACGCTTCGCAAATTCCGAAGCATCAAAAGCAATGGTGAAATGACGAAAATCATGTTCCTACGTGCGTAAATTTGAATATTTTTACAGTTTTAACCACGGTTGCTTTGGCAAGTCAAAATTCTATTTTTTCTCCTTAGATAAAGGGGAAAAATTAAAATTTTGAGGGGCTATTATGGGGGCAAAAGCTCAAATTTGTACATTGGGCCTTAAACCCTATTTGCTAATGTGGATACGTCTGAGTAGGAGTAAATGACTGAAGAAGCCCCAGAATAGATAATCGCGTAAGGAAAGGGTGAAGGGCTGAAGTCCGAAAAGGTTACCCTCCTCGAACCGGACGAATATCAGTCAAGCAAGCACCTGGGTGACTTAGGTGACCTTCCAAGAGTCTTCAACGATGAGGATAGACTTCAAGCACGTACGGAAAGGATAAGAATACAGAAATATCTAAGGGAAAAGCTGCTACCACCGTATTAAATGCACTGCAGCAACTTTTCTGGCCGCATTTATGTGCAGAAGACCTCTGAACAGTGTAGTCTAAACCACTACCGTTCATAAAGAGTCAGGGAAGATGCTTGATAAGACATATACTCGAGTATAGGTTTATATGATGAACAAGTGTACGATGGAGATGACCTAAAAAAGTGTATATAATGTGAAAGACCCTCCATAAGGAAGGGATCGAAAAAATACAGTGGAGGAGAATAGAAAAAGAACTACTGTAGCACTAAACGTTGAACTATCTTTCAGAAATAGTGATTTGATTATTAATCCATCTCCTCGGACCTACATTTCATCCATAGTTACGTGTGGTTTCATGCTCAATTACACTTGAAATCTTAGCTAACCATTGTTCAATCCGCTAAAAGCCCAGTTCTTTCACCCACTCTCTACAAATTTATTATATTGGGCTCATTGGACTCATAACCCAACTCTTCTGTTCTTGGGCTACAAACCGTGACCCTATAGTTATATTTTTTTTTTTAATTTTTTTTTTTCATCTCATATTATTTTATTCAACATTTGAATTCAGCCACATCCCCCATATATCATTAAATTATTTACATTTCCTCTACTTTTTTATATTAAACATATAATATTTTTCTTAAATTCAATAAATAGAATTGTCCTTATAAAGTGGAGTAATGCTAGGGAAACACTCATTCTCGCACCTAATGCATCAAAGGAAAAATGGAATACAAAACAAATGTCAATTTAAAAACACTAAATTAGAATAAAAAACTAATAATGCAAATTTAATGTCATAGAATCATCATCAAATTTTGGAAAACGATAGGTTGCCAATGGGGAGAGAGAGAGAGATGGAAAAGAAAAAAAAAACAATACAAAGTAATAAAGAGTAGAAAAAAAATATATAAAAAAAAAAAAAAATCAAACATCAATTAGTAACCACTAATTGGAAAACAAAAAGGTTGTAAGAAGAAGTAAAAAATAAAACAGAGATGACCATACAGAGAACATTACAAACTTTATAGTGTAGTAAAATAAACCGTTAAATTCACTTAAAAAATTAAATCAATAATAAAAAATTAAATACAATCATAATACTAAATTTAAACTTAAAACTAATCAAACTCTAACTATAGAAACCATATTTCTAATCATAACTAAAAAAGAGATGTTCTCTAGTAATAGTAGAAATTACATAAGAAATAAAGTTAGAAAATTTTTAAATTCTCTTTTTGACATTTCATTTAACCTTTTATATATATATATGTGTGTGTGTGTGTGTGTGTGTGTGTGTGTGTGTAAAGGTTTAAAAAAAAGGTTTATTTAAGATTTTTATTAACTTAAAAACTAATGAAAAACCAATGTTAATAACTAAAATTATAGTATTAAAATATTTAATGAGATCATCCTAAAAAAATTATCACGTGCAACGCGTGGGTATGCGACTAGTATTACTAAAAGCTGAAGTGTAGTATTTATCGTTGCTACGCTCTTGTTGAGCCACATCAGCAGCCACGTTATTCATTTATTTTTTATATTTTCTTTTTTCTATTTAAACTTTTCTTCCCCCTATTAAAAAAAAAAAAACTATTTTTCTCCTTATTAGTTTACACACTTACTATTACATTTCTTCCAACTTTTTCCTTTCCTTTTTGCCTTTTTATCTCCCTACTACTTTATCGTTATAATTCCTTCCTCTTTTTTTTTTTTTTTAAATATATATTTTGACTCTTCTTCTACCCATTTTATTTTGTATAAATTTGAGCTCTCTCTCTCTCTCTCTCTCTCTCTCTCTCTCTCTCTCTCTCTCTCTCTCTCTCTCTGAATCTTTTTTTATTTCTTATAACTCTCATTAAGGTTGATAGTAGTTTTTTTTTTTTTTTTATTTAATGTGTTTTGGTATTGTCTGTTTTTTTTATTTTTTATTTTTTAATATCCCATCAAAAAGTCTTCTCTTTCCCTTTTATAGTTTTGGTTGAATTTTAGTTTGAGTTAATTCTTAACTTTTTTGAAAACATGAATTTGAATATGCCTATCAGTTGTTTGAGTAATAAATTATTATAAAGCCTATTTTTTTTTTTTTTTAAAACTATTTTTCTCCCTATTAGTTCACACACCTACTATTACACTTCTTCCAAATTTTTCCTTTCCTTTTTGCCTTTTTATCTCCCCATTACTTTACCGTTATACTTCCTTTCTCTCTTTTTTTTTTTAATAATATTTTGACTCTTCTTCTACCCATTTTATTTTGTATAAATTTGAGCTCTCTGTCTCTCTCTCTCTCTCTCTCTCTCTCAGAATCTTTTTACTTTCTTATAACTCTCATTAAGGTTGATAGTTGTTGTTTTATATATATATATATATATATATATATGTGTGTGTGTGTGTGTTTTGGTATTGTCTTTTTTTTTTTTTTTAATATCCCATCAAAAAGTCTTCTCTTTCACTTTTATAGTTTTGGTTGAATTTTAGTTTGAGTTAATTCTTAACTTTTTTGGAAACATGAATTTGAATATGCCTGCCAATTGTTTGAGTAATAAATTATTATAAAGCCTATTATTTATTCCTTTAGTTTCATTTTAATTTTGGTTAAGATAACATTGTAATTTTGTAATGAGTTTTGATTATTATGATAATTAATTTCCTTATTCTTTAAGAGATAAGAAATTTGAATAATAAATTGAAACTTATAAAGTTTAGTTGTATATTAAACAAATATAATACGCTATAATAGAAGTTAGAAAAATATAATTCACCTTAAAAAAATATTAATTAAACATAAAAAATAATAATAATAAAATAATATATTTGTAGAAATAAAAAGATAAAATAAAAATACTTGTAGAAATCTTTTTTTTTTTAAATAGACAATACTTGAAATAATAGTTACTTTTTATATATTACACCCCCATTACATAATATTTATGTTCTCACGCATTGCATGAGTCTGCAGCTAGTTATGGTAATTTTTAGATAATTCATGATGATTATTACCTGATCTACCTAACTAATTGTACTATACAAATATGCATTAGAAAAAACTTCTCAGTTATGAATGAAAATTTCTGAAAAATCCATCCAGGATGATCATGGACCCCATTCCAATAGATTTATTTTCTTAACCAATGGGTTTAAGCTGTAGAAATTTTCTGGAGCTAAGAAGATTTATAACTATATCAAACTGGCCTTGTTCCACGCTGTAAAGTATAATTTATAACTAATAAAATATAGCTATAGACTTTAGTTATTTTTATATTTTTGGGAAAGATTATAGACTTTATTTTATAACCCCCATATATAATTTTTTTTTTCTTTTATATTTAACGGTACCTAGATATTAGAGAATACTGAGCCTCGACCACACGAACGAAAGCAGGAAAATATGACCAAACTCAAAAAATGTTTCTTCTACCACTAATCCTCAATGGCGCTTCCATGTGCATCATCGCTCAAGATATTTCCTCTTTCATCATTCTCTCATTGTTTTCCTCCTCAAAATGATTTCACCTTCTTTTCTTCATCACCATCTCCATATGTCCCAAAGACTCATTCTGAAAAGCCTTCCAAACTCATGAAAAACTCTTTCAACTCCTCCTCTCGCCTTTCATATCGATTCTCAGCTGTGGAAGATCATTATGATGACGATGGTGATGATACCAGTGATAATTGCAGCTTTGACGAAGCTGTCGCACTCTTCAATGACAGAGAATACTATAAATGCCATGACTATCTTGAAGCTCTGTGGAACATGGCCCAAGAGCCTACCAGAACTCTTATTCATGGCATTCTACAATGTGCTGTAGGGTTCCATCACCTCTTCAACCAGGTTGGTACTTCATTTGTAGGTTTTGCTTTGTTAATTTATTGGTTTAGTTTATTTACTTCCTTATTTTCAAATTTTGGTTATGGTGTTTTATTTTGATGGTTTGTGGTCAATTAGAACCATAAAGGGGCCATGATGGAGCTAGGAGAGGGACTCTGTAAGCTAAGAAAGATGAATTTTGTGAGTGGACCATTTCATCAGTTTGAGCAAGAGATTTCTGCAGTTCTTGATTTTATTTACCAGACCCAGATTGAATTAGCTGCCTGTGAGTGAGTCTATATCCTTTTTTTTTTTCTTTTTTTTCTTTTTTCTCTATTAAGTATATATCCTATTTCCATTGGTTTAGGTTTAAGTTATTATTGCAGCAGGCTTCCCATTAGATAAACAACAACATAAATAATAATCGTATGGTTGTGAGTCTTGTGACTAGTTGGTTAGAAATTGGGATTTATTTTGAATTCTAGCTCTTTTATTTATTTATCTTTTGCAAAAACAATAGGATTTTAACCAATGACATCTACTCTATAATCAATTTTGTTTATTATAAAACTAAAACATCAATTAATTCTTAGTGTGGATGAAATTCGAAGTTTCGAACCCAAGTCCCTTATACAGTTGGAATTGTAGCTTTAAGGTCATTTATCAAGAGGAATGCAGTGAACATGAATATACACAAATTAGTTGTCTTCCTTGAAAAGCTTAGCCTTGAATTCATTACTGTGTGTTTGTCTTAATTTATCAGAAACCACATAAAAGACCTGAACTGTATACAATGTTTCATAGTAAGTATTAGATATTTATATTTGTCAATTAAAGACTTGAATTAAATCATTTCAATTTAAGACCTCTATCACTTATCAAAAAAATAAAAATTTAAGACCTCTATCTATTTCTATTAATCTAAACAGTAACACAGCAGATAAAAGTGGAACAACCATTTATTAAATTTTTCATTTCACCTAGACCCTTGTTAATAAATCAATTTGATAACCATTGATAAAAAAGAGTACGAAAGAGAAAGTTTCGCTTAGAGTGAGAAAGTGATTACCAATATTTTTAAACAATAAAATCTCAGAAGATTGAATTTATCAAACAACTAAAAAGATTAAGGTGGACAGAAAAAAAAAAAAAAAAGATTAAGGTAATTCAAATAAAAAAAATTTAAAAAAAAAAATGAAGAAGAAGTCTTTCAAAATTTGGTTTTTTTTTTTTGGGGGGGGGGGGGGGGGTGGTGGAATGAGAACTAGTAGAAATTAAAAGATTGGGCTTTAATAAGTTGGATGTATATGGTAAGATGGGCCAGGGTTATTATGAGTCATTCGGATTGTAATGAGTCAATTTGGGCTTTTTCTTTGTCAATCTGTGTCTAATCTTTGGTCTTTTGGTTTCTTCTATATGGGACTCAAATAAAACTGGAGCATAAATGGAGAGTTAAAGATGGTTGATCTTGGTAATTAACCATTTTATGTTGTGTAATTAGCATTAACAGATGATATGAAGGAAATAGATATTTACACTATATATATATATATATATATATGGAGAGAGAGAGAGAGAGAGAGAGAGAGAGAGCATCTAACTAAATCGTATTTCGTTCTTACCATGTTATTTAGTCGTAACTCAATGGAGAACCCTGCATACAGCCTAATTGTACAAACCTCAACTCCTTTCCACACCCTCCAAGTCTCAATAATGAATTCAAAGGCTCTTTTTTATTAGGGTTTTGATTATCTCACATCTACTATTTTACATTTTTTTTTTTTTTTTTTACATCCACTTTTATGTGTTAAAGTATGGACATTCCCACGTCAATTATGGATATGTTTGTGAAAATAATGAATATAATTAATTTTTTTTACATCCACTTTTATGTATTAAAATATAAACATTCTCACATCAATTATAGATATGTTTGTGAAATAGTGGATATATAGCAGTGCTTAAGTACTATAAGAAAAGTATCTATTATCGTATATAGACCGAATTCAATGGCTATTCAGTAATTGATCCCTACAACAAAGGAAAAGCACCAATGATGTGGATTGTTGTGGTTGGGCTAACTAGGACATATTGTTGGAATTGCATGTTGACATATTACAATTGATACGCTCCTAACACTGTAACTAATCAATCTTTGTTATTTTGTAGTAACAAATCTAACACTAATATGTTATTGGTATGAAGGAAATGGCTGATTATATTTCCTGGATTTTGACAGGCACTGATGATCTTTGTCTTACAATGGATCGATCAGAGAGATCATACCAACTTCTAGGGGGCTACGGCGCTGGACAGCATCTATATAGTCTTCAAAGTGACCCTAATCAAATAGTGTACATTATGTTCTACCCCCAGAGGTCTTATGGTACCAATATGGCTCCAAGGGTAAAGCTTCCGATCCTTAATGCAACCAAAGAACACCTCCTGGCCTTCGAGTATAGATGAATTTATGCTAAAAGCAACTATGTAGTTTTTTTTTTTTTTTTTTTTTTGATAACAACAATTATGTAGTTATTGTAGATATTAGTTGGTTGAATGGGCTTAAGATTGGATCCCACTTGCAATAAGTTAGAGTTAGGACATTTTATACTCTCACATCTGTTATTTCACATCCATTTTCATGTTTTAAAATGCAAACATTTTCATATCAATTGTGCATATTAATGTGTACAAAGTAGTGTATGTAAATGATTACTCTTCTTTCGATTGAATATTAAAATCTATCATACTCCGCTCATCCATTTTAAATAAGCTTGAAACTTTCTCTTTTTAAAATTCCATTTTGGATTAAGATTATTCTTCTTTCGATTGAATATTGAAATCCAACATATTGGAGTTGGTAGCCCATTTATTCTGATCCATCACTAAGAACCAACAAAGAATTGGTTATGCACTTAGGCTCCGCTATTTGTTGTGGATTTGGGGAATGGGAAATACATTGAAGCTACCATTGAGTATGCAAGCTATTTCATAAAGTTATGGCAAGACCTAAGGAGTCTAGGAAGGCTAATGGCTTTGAAGATGATAGGAGGGAGTCATGGTATTGCCCTTGACAAAGTTTTCCACCAACTTATTACGAGACATTATGAACATGCTTAAGTCCTTTACAATTTGGTCAGCAAACCATGTAATTAGAAACTCTAATTTTGTGGTCTTAGCAAGATGAGCCCCTTTGTGTAATCAAGAAGGAACTATCCTCATCTTGTCTATCCTTCCCACTCCTCTCCTCCATCTCTCTTTGTTCCAAACATATCCTTATATGACGAGTTTCTCTTCCATAACTCTTGGTGCCTTCTAGCATGAATCAACAAACTATACTTATCTTTAAAAAGTTCTATTTATTTATTATACTATTAAAGTTACATAAATTATCTTGGTTACTCTCGATAATAACATTCAATAAATACAATGACACAATTTTTGTCACAATTATGTGAAGTGGTCAATAATGTAAAAAAAAAAAAGGGGGGGGGGGGTGTGATTGATGTAAAAATAATTATCTATCACTCATAATGACCTAATTTAGCAAGTTGTGAAAAAAAAAATTGTATTGAGTGATTATCCACCATTTATAGGCAATTATTCAAACAAGTTTTGAGTGGTGGAAAAAGTTGTGTTGATCCCCAAGTTGTGTCACAAGGCACAATATTTCGTAAACGACTACACTTAGGAAAGCAAGCCAAGCCAAACGATTGCTCGTTTAACTACATAGCCCCGACAAGCTCAGGCAAGAGCCATAGCACAGCATCGAGCATCGACAGAAAGCACAGAATGGAGAGGCGCGAGAAGAAGAGCGAACACCGAAAAAGGAAAAGAAAACCCGAAAATGACAAGAGCCTTCAACTTCTTCAACATGCCGATGCTGACACCATCTTCTCTCTATTGCTCGCAGCTATCCACAACTCTGACACACCCAGTTCCCTCACTTTGATCAAGAAATGCCTCATCAAACTCAAACCGACTTTTCTTTCACAGAACCCAAACCCCAACCCCATCCTCTCTTTGCTTCCATTCCTACTCACTTCCAAGTAATCCCTTCAAAGCTTTCATCTTTTTGATTAAATAACACGAACCCATTTCAAAATTTTGATATTTCTTCGAGTTTTTTGTTGCAGAAGTGATCTTTTCGATTAAATAAAGCAACCTCATTTTGAATTTTAGCTAATTGTTTGAGTTTTTTTGTTGTTGCAGAAGTGCAGAAATAGTGTGTTACAGTGCTGAAATTGTGGGGGCATTGTCTCTGTACTCGCTGGAGTTGAACGAACAGGTTGGTTTGGATGGTGAGATTGTGAAAAGTTTGGTCTTGGCATTGGGGAGTTGGAAGAAAAGGAGAGTGTTGATGGCTGCCTGCAATGCTGTTTTGGATATGGCGACAACCCCAGTTGCTAGGCAATGCCTACTGAGGTTTTTCGCTTTGGAGAGTCTTATGTGAGTGTCTATTTGAAGTTTTATCATGTTTTTACTAGTTGAGTAGTTGTTGTTTCCTTTCTTCTAATTGAAAATTATGATATTGCTGGTTGATTTGCTTGATAAATGAGTAAACGAATTTCTCTGATCACACCCATTTGCTAAAAACTGTTTTTGTTGTTGTTGTTGGTAATGTGAGGAGGATATTGCCTTATTTAATATACATTTATTTTATAAAATTAGATGAATGGTTAAAATTTAGTAGAAATGGTACATAATAAAAAAAGAAAGTGTGTACCATAGAATGACCCACGATATAAATGAGGAAAATAAATGAGGATCTGTTTTTTAGAATTATGGTATCTGGTCTTTGGTTTCTCAGTAGTAGGAAAGACTCAAGTGGATTAATTCAAATTGTTTTTTTGGGTTATTTCAGTGTATGCTAAAACAAATTAATTACAATGGTTTCTCTATATTATCAATATGAAATATGCAAGTATATTTTTTTCTTTTTAATTTTATAAATTTTCAAAGATTTCAATTCCACTGTGCTGTTTTGGTGGTGATATCCATATTCGTGTCATTTGTTAATTTATAAATTATCAAAGATTTCTTTGCTTTAATCTTGTTTGTTACTAGAATTTTTTTCTTAAACCCTTCTTCTACATCATACTGAAGACCTGGCCTACATGAAGATGTAAGCAGACTTATGTCATGTTTGTTGCTAGAATTTCTTCTTCAACCCTTCTTCTACATCATCATGAAATGAAGGTCAAAGTTATGATTGAGGGTTGTCAAGAGCCTTGTAGCTCAGTGGAGTTATCCAGTCTCCTTTACAGGGAGAACCAAGGTTTAAACGCCCCCCCCCCCCCCCCCCCCCCTCCCCCACATATTATAAAATTTAATAAATAAAAAAAGAACTTATGATTGAGGGTTAAAGGTTGAAGTTCCAGAATCTAATGGTTCAATGCATCCAGATGAATTTTTGGATTGGGCTACTTGGGTAGAGCAATTTAGTGGATGGAAGGAGTTACCTAATCACAAGAAGGTCAAATATGTTGTAATCAGGCTTCAAGGGCATGCTATAACCTGGTGGGTTTTCAGACTCTGTGAGAAAGAAAGGGAAAAGGGAAGCTTGATAATTTGGAGAAGATGAAGGAAAGAATGCGCCAAAAATTCCTTCCACCAGACCATGCCCAGAATTTCTTTTCTAGTTTTATCGTATAATCTGAGGCATGAGAAGTGTTGAAGAGCATACAACTGAATTTATGAGTTGCTTTCATGAATCAAATTCATGGGAATGGAGATTCAGGTGATTGTAAGATACATCACAGGGTTGAATTCACATGTTTAGGAGAAAGTTTGTTCTCATAGGATGTTTTGAGTTAATGATATTACCAATTAGCTTAAGGCCTGAAGAAAGAGTAAGAATGATGTCAAAAAGGATGGAAAATGAGATTTTTAGCGAACATACAATATAGAATCAAGAGATTATGCCAAGGAGCAAGCAACAATTAATTATGCCATGGGGGTAAAAAGAGTACAAGCTTTTCTAAAAGGAAAGGGTGAAAGCTTGAAGTGTTTCAGGTGTCCAAAGCCAGGTCATAAGTCACATATTAGTCCACAAAGAGTTATGAAAAGTGAGAAAGATGAGTTAGAAGTTGAAAGAAGTGAGAGTAAAAATTAGGAACTCACTTGCGGTGGCACCAGCATGGCTTTACTGGTAAAGGGCACTGACATTTTGAATTTGAAGGGTCTTAATCTTAAACAGAATGACATAATTGTCTGAACTCGAGGAAAGGTGAAAGGTAAATATTGCAACATCATCATTAACTCAGGAAGTGGAAGTAATTTTATCTCCAAAGACCTTGTTACAACATTGAACTTGAAATTGGGGCATATCCTAAATCTTATTCAGTGAGTTGGTTTACTGTCCTAAACCTTATTTCATGAGTTGTTTTAAAAGGAGAATTGAGCTAAAGGTCACCAATAGGTGTTTCATGTTTGCTTGAATTTTCAATTGGTAAGGATTAAGGCATATCTTGACATAATCAAATGTGATGTTCTTCCCTTTAGGAACATGCCATATGATTTTCTGTCAACTGTGGGAGTTTGGTAGAGATGTGATACATGATGGTAGAGACAATATTCATTTACTTGAGAAAGATTTTTTTAAAATCCAGCTAGTTCTATCCCAATTCTAGGAGAAGTATGGGCAGGTTACATCTAACTTTTCAGTGCCACATGTGCAAGTGAAAAAGGAAGAATATTTCAACAAGCAGAAGACTGTGATGACAAGGAACTACAAGAAGCCTCACATTAAAAAAATTTGGGTTTTTAAGGGGCAAGAATCAGTGAATTCTTTGAAGATGCATACAATATAGAAGCTTGAGGACTATTTTTTCACAAACCTGAGAGGAATTATGCATCAAGCTCTACAATTGTTGCTAAAACTAAGAAACCATTCTTCTCAGGTCTCGTGTCAGTCAAAAAAGAATTCAATGAAGTTAATGTCTAAGTAATAAATGAGTTGAGGAAATCTCACATCTTTTTTGGTAAAAGAGTGTATTGATGTTTGTGTTTCCCTTTTATCTCAGAGAATAGGACTCTGAATTACAGAGATACTCTTCAGTCTATTTAAGGGTCTCAAAGGGCTGTTCCTAAAATATTTACTCTGGTCTGAGTTTTATTTGTAAAAGGCTGAGGCCTAGTTCCCTATAAAGTTTCTATTTTATAGAAGCTTGGCTGTATTTTTGAACTGAAAGCTATTCAATCAAGATTTGGGACCTCTTTTCATTGTTCTCCCAATTTTCTGCCAATACATCAACTTTATTTTTTCACCAGTGTTGAGTTTGTTAGGTTTTCTGATACAAAATTAAATCAGTGGCCTTTTGGCTGCACCATTTCAGGTGGTAAAAAGGGAAGAAAATAGAGGTTTACAGGACTGTTCTCTTGCTGTAAATATTAATCTGTGAACAGTGCACCGAGAAGAAGAAAAAAAGAAAGAAAAAGCCTAATCATTCATTTATTGTGTTGACTTTAACTTGATATCTTAGTAGTTAGTATATCTTGAGGGTTTATATTGAACAAACAGATAAATATCCAAATATGCATTAAGAGTTCCCAAAAAAGATTTTTAATTTCCCTTCTACCAGTTAAACCCTCTCAAATAGTAGTTTCTTAGTGCATATCTCCATTGAGTCTTAACCCAAATACATTTCTTTGCTAAATGACAAATATACAACTTTAATCCTCATTTTATTTTTTGCATTCATTGAAAGCACATTATTTTCTCCCTCAAGTGGGTATGGGTGAAAAACTCTCCAGCTTCTGCAACTTAAACATCCACCACCGCTGAACACCTTTAATTATCATCTGCAAATTAAAAGATAAAAGGGTCTTGGTCTGGAAGAGGTTCAACTAGTGAATAATGGGATTTTGATGATTAGTCATGCAAATGACTTCTTGGCATTTTGTTACGAGTTTGCTCATGTCTTAGTTGAACTCTGGGTTTTAGTTTTCCTTGATGCTATTTATTTAATGTAGGAAAAATTTGGATTTTTGTCCATGTGTGCTTATGGTGGGTTTAGGGTTATGAGTACTTTTGGATCTAGAGTTTAGAACTTGTTGAAGAAAGGGTTATGGGGTTTTGTTAGGAAATAAAAGATGGTTTAATGAGTTACTTGATTGCAATTTGGTAGAAGAAAGTATGAGGGTTTTCAAGGTAATACAACCTAAGGTACTTAGGATCTCCTAATGAAAGATTAAATTTTTCTCAAAGAAAATACAACCTAAGATACTTAGGATCTCCTAAAAAATTCTAGACTCAACTACCAAAATGCCCTTACTTCACACAGGAATTGTTAAAATTACAATTTTTCCCCTTACTACAAAGTTGACCATTACCTATCAAATAAAATTGCAAATAAAAAATTGTTTTAACTATAAGACACGCATAACTAGACCTTTTTTTTTGGCACATTTTAAAGGTCTATGCATAACTAGACCTTTAAAATGTGCAACTTTTACTTTAAATGGACTTTACACATGGGTCGCATAAAATAAATATTGAATGGGAAAATTTGCGAAGTAATAACAAAACAACCTTTCATGGCTACACCGTTATGTCTCACTAATATTAGTTGGTTTTGCGTGTGTAGGAAACACCTAGACATATTAATCATCTGTAACTTTCTTGATCTTTATGATTATTGCTTTCTTCCGGTGATTCTTGAGTAATGAATTGTCATGACACTGAAGTTACTGGGCCATGAGACTTGACAAATTAAAGGCTTGTGTTTACATTGATTCTTGTGCCATTTTAAACCATGCTGAAAAATAAATGGCCTCTCTGCAGGTTTCACATCTTATCCATATAGCAGAATGAATTTTGGTTCAATATCTGATGGTATATTTAGCTAATGAGCTCTAAAATGACATCTCTTTCCCTTGTATGAGCAAGGTGGAGGGTGGAAGTGCATGTGTAATACCAATAAAAAAAATCTGATAGTATATTTGGTAATTTGAGTTAAGGCATTGAATAATTTGACTTAACTTTCAATTTTCATTAGGTCTGGATTCCTTCAGGTTCCAAAATCCTCAGTGATGCAAGTATCTCTATGTACTTTGGATGATGGAACTGTAGATGATGGAAATGTTGCCTGTCTCAAGATCGGGTTTGAGGATGATGAACTTCCAGTATTACTTCTTACTGCATCTATAATTCTCATTAATTCCTGCAACATTGAGCTATTGGGAAAGATCCCAAGAAACCTCTCTGAAACTTTCTTTTCCTTTTTGAAAAATCTATGGGCTGAAGTGCATAATCAAATATTGCTTGCCCACACCATGAAGTCTAGCCAAGAGGGACAGTTTGTTATGAGTAACATTAGAGTTAATAATCTGGCAGAAAGCATCTTTAGGCTTTCTATCAATGGTAGTGAAATTGCAACAACTCTTCCAGTTGAGGTTGTTAAAAGAAGTATTTTTGGTTTGACTAAGTCTAGTTTTGAAAATTTCATGTTAAGTCATTGGGAGGTATCACCCTTTCTCATAAGAAAACTTTCGAGGGCTTTAAATGATAAAGATGATGTTTTCAGTTCATTTATAAAGTCTCTAGGTTTGATTGAAACAGATCCTTCTTTTCTTTCTTCAATCCTTCGAAATTGTGTTTCTTGTTTTCCTATTGCTTCAGATGAACTAGATGTCCTTAGTTTCTTAAAGGAAGTGAGAAATATATTGGGTTGTCCCATAATCTATCAGCAGGACATTCGAGTTTTAAGAACAGAAAGGAAAATGAAAAGAGAGGTGCATTTCTTTCAGGAGAGTCTGGACTCTTGCCGCAAAAAAGATTTTCAATTTTTTAACATTGACTATCTTTTGAAATGTGAAGAAGCATATAAAGAAGGTTATACAGTTGCTCTTCGTGGCATGGAATTTCGCTTCAAGTGTATTGCTGCTATTGCAAATGGATTAGCATCTATTTTTGGTCAACCATCTGTAGGTGTCAATATGTATTTGACACCACCCAATTCTCAAGGGTTGGCTCGTCACGTTGATGACCATTGTGTGTTTGTTTTCCAACTTTTTGGGACTAAACAATGGACAGTTTTTTCTCAGCCGAATGTGCAATTACCTCGCCTCTATAGTCCTGATAGCCTACATGATGCAGAGGTTGAGAATTCAGTGACCGAGTGCCGCAAAATTTTGCTGAGGGAAGGTGATATTTTGTATATTCCCAGAGGTGTTCTTCATGAGGCATGTACAGAAAATGGTGGTCCCAATGAGTCTGCTGCATGTTCCTTACATCTTACACTTGGTATTGAGGTTGAACCTCCTTTTGAGTAAGTAAAAGTTAATTTTTTTTCCTCTCTAGTTCTCTTCCAAATTTGGTTCTAATGATTTAACTGGTGATGGTTTCTCAGTCATTATATGTGGGAAGTTGTGGCTTTTCTTGTGGATATTTTGCTTTATGTTCTACTTTTTCTAGTTTAGGTGGGGTTGCTGAGTAGCATGAGGCTGATTTTAGATTTGACAGATGATAATAATTCTGTGTTGGACTTACCAAAAAAAATTAATAATTCTGTGTTGGATTTTTGTACAACCTTTCTAATTCCTCAGCTAGACAAATCATTCTGCAAGGGAAAAAAACATAGTACATTTGGACACAAATGGATACATTATTTGAATGGTGTGACACATAAATATGCACTAGCTTAACACTTATCAAAAAAATAAATATGCACTATCTTAACATAATTGGTAATTTCTCAAATATATCAATTTAAATCCCTAAGAACACCAGTAATTAACATTACATCTAGTATATATGCTGGATTTCTTTTGTTCTCTACTGCATCCTGAAATAAATATGAAATTAATATTTTCAATGCAATGCTTCTTTTATAATTGTGTTCTTAACCATTCAAATAACATTAACTTCTTTTCGCTGAGTTTTTAAAACTTCACTGAGAACAAAAAAGCAAACAGCATAGGCCTGTCACTAAGTAACCCAATTAAGTATCATGGTTGTATTTATCATATCACGCCACTGATAATACTTTTGATGGAAATGTATATGACATAAGTATATGCCATACTTTTCTGAGCTTGATTTAAAAGGAGCTTGGAACACATCACACTTAATTACAGTAAACGGTCATATAGTTGTGGAACTACACATTATTTATCTGTTCATTTATTTATTTTTTTGTTCTTCTTTCTGTTTTGGTAGACATTTCAGAAAGAAAGAGATCCAAAATTTTTATCAACAATCTACTTTTTTTTTTTAAAGAAACAACAATCTACTTATTGATATCAATTAATGCATATCTTATGCAAATCCTAATTTATTTACTAACTGCAAAGTATGAAAAAGATGATGGTCTACCCATTATTTTTGGGTAAATAAACACAATTCTTGCCTCTTTCATAATCAAGTTAGTGTTTTGTTTTCTTATACTGTTCTATCAATTAGTTTTTTCTTAAAAAAAAGGTGAAATGATATATGATATGACAATAAATGATTTCAATGAACAGGAATCTATGCTCTTATGTGATTTATGATTCAATAACTATTGATGTTGTGGGGGCAAAAGTGACCCTTGGTTATTTTGCCATGGTCACATGCTTATATTTTTCTCCTGGTAGACATTATACATTATTCATTAGATATCTTTGGTCATTACATCATATTGGGTCACTCTGTTTGGTGATCATGCTTGGATTCCAAAATAATCAATCAATGATTGAATTGCTTGAGCCTGGATGTCGTTATCCCTATCCATTTAGATATCAACAGTCATCTTTGACTGATTAGCATTGCCATGTCCATTGGTCCACTCCACAGAAATGGATTCAATTGGATTGGTCAGTTAGTCAATTCATGGATCTAGGCTCTTTTTAACACATGGGTTAGCCCATCTATTGCAATCCAAACACTATGAACCACCAACACTCTCATGAATGACAATATTAAAGGACTACTTACCAATAAGTAAATAAAATGCCCCCCAACTCTTAGTGTTCTCGTTACCAAATGCGCTCCCCCTCCCCCACCATCTCTTCCAAGGAAAAAAAGGGAAAAAGAAGAAGAAAAAAAAAACTCTTTGCTGAGTGTATGTTTGTGGGACCATTTTTAATTTTACTTTCTGCTTTATAAGTATCTCATTATTCAACTACTCAGAAACATCCATAGAGGTTGCTTTTGAATGTTCATTGATGCACATCACTATTCATTTCAATGTTTTTTTCTCAAATTCTTTATACGGATCTTGGTATCTTCTTAATGATTAGAATGAGAGTAAAAAGTTGAGAACAGTGCATGTGGGCTGACACATGTCCTTGACCAAGTTATGTCATATAGACATTTATATGTCTATAAGACATAGAGACAGGGTTTAGGACCCAATGTTTTTGGAAAGCTGAATTATGGTCTGCCTTTAAATTTTAAATGGGTAATAATCAAGCATATGCCAATCATCTTTAAGATGTCATAGTGATCTACTTTACATAGTGTATTGAAATGGTCTGCATTATGTGTCTGTTTTTACCTTTGTACATGTGACATGGGAGTTTATTTGCGTAAAGTGATAGGATTTGAATCCATTTTAGTATAGGCTAATTCACTTATGATTGTATTGTTTAAAGAATTGACATAAGTGAATTTAGAGGTCAACTGTGCTTGACAATGTGAAATCGTTTATACTTGTGCCCACAAATGATTTGTTCATAGAAAGTTTGCTATGGTATCAATTTCAACCATGATAAAGATCAAAACAGACTTACGGCTACTAATTATTAAAAATAAAAATTTGAACACATGGAGCAAAATAAAAGTGTTGGCCTTGATATGATTAAGAGCTGGATTAGATTTTACATTTAAGGGGTTTGTAAGATTACATTTCTTAGAATAAAAGTTAAAAATTAATTAAATTAAATTCATCCTGTCCTATCAGATGAATGTTTTGGAACAAGTGGTAGTTTATCATGGTATTTGAGTGGCAGATTGTGAGCTTTGAATCCATCTCCACTCTACCTCCTATTTAAAACTTAAAAAATTCTGTGTTGGGTCCCACTTATTGAGGGGGACTTTGAGCCCACATGGAAGTGTTAGAATAATGGTTAAGTGTGCACCCTTTCCTATAGGCTTAAGCTTTTTGTACAAATTGTAGTTTATTAACATTGATCTTGAACGTGCTGTAAAATTTAACCGTGCTTTATCATCCCTATATTGACTTTTTTTTAACCTAGGTGGGAAGGATTTGCTCATGTTTCACTTTTTTGCTGGAGCCAAAGGCAACCTCAGGATGCTTCTTCTGGGTCTGTACTAGAATTTCTTGATGTTATTTCTGTGAATCTCTTGCATGTTGCAATTGAGCTAATAGGAGATTCTGATCCTACCTTCCGGAAGGCTTGTTTGGTTGGTGCAATGTCTTTGCCATCAGACACCAGTAATATGCTTGATCAGAATCAGAAAACCATTTTCAGTCACTTGATTAATAAAATTGATACAGAGTCCGGGTTTTTGGATGCTCTGAGGATTATAGAAGTTGCAATGCAGAAAAATGAAGATCCCTTTCAACGGATCAGATGGCTCCAGCTTCTCAGTGCAGATGGAGAAACCACTGGACATGATTCGAATTTTTCTTTTATGGAGGCCTCTAAGTTATTCCCTTTATGCGTTGAACACAAAGACAAGGCAGAAGTAGCATTTATGCATGTAAAGTCTAGGTTTTGTGATGAGGTGTTATTTGTGGATGTATTAGATCGCTATAAATTGCTGCTTAACAAGTACCGGAAGGCCAGAAAGCAATATATGAATGGAATGATTTCACTGCAATGCACATCTTGATTTCTTTTACCTATGTTTCAAACTTTCTTCTTTGATGTTGTGCACTTTCTACTTTTCTTTCCTCTTTCTCTCAACAGGTTTCGCTGCTTTCCTTAGGTAAAGGAGTGTGTCCAAAGGCAGCCAATGCTGTTGGCGAAGGTAGTTTATTACCTCTCTGGCCAAAATAAAAACAGAATGTTCTTGCCCTCATTACCTTCTTATGATCTGATATCTGATTATTCTGATAGTAGGACACTTACCCTATTGAAATTTTGAAAATGGTATTGGGACGTTTATTCTGTAGAAAAAAGTTGTTTTTGTAAGCTACTGGACACAAAATTCGTTGACTTATGGCTGCACTAATTCTGACACTAGAGAAAAATGGCAACGTTACATTGTTTCATTGAACTTATAGAAGATGAAATATTGAAGTTTGTCAGTTTTGGACAAAATGTTATATTTTTGCAAGGACACTTGGTGCAATATTTGGATTAGAAAATTTTTAAGTGACATTATGTTTAAAGTTGTCATTTGAGAATTTTCAATATTGATTTTCCTTGTTTGGATTAATAATACAGCTGTTTCATAAAACCTGTAGGTTTTTGAATTTGGGATTTTCAAGTATCTAAATCTATATTCAAATATCATAATGGTTCATTTGAATAGAACTATAGAAGTGTGAACTTTTGAAGAAATAGGATTTGAATCAGTCCCATAGTTTTATTGGTATTAAATAAAGTCTCAAAAGTACAATTTTTCCATTGATAAATTTCATGGAAGGATTCAAACCTATTGATATTAATATGTAGATAAGAAATTAAATGTAAGATTGTCATTTTGAATTCATAACACTGACTTTAATTTACAAATCTGCATAGATAAAGTGCACAAAACGATATCCTATTTCAAGGTGGGGGAAAAAACAATATCAAGAGTAAATACTTTGTCTTTACTTTTTTAACCTATTCAAACATAATACACGACTTCCTCATAAAAGAGAATAAGCAGTCTTAAGGTTTAGGGTGTCTAGGAGTTGGAGTTGGATGTGTTGTCACCCCATGGTAATCAACTTGGTAGACAAGCTCATCTAAATTGTACCCGCTGCTTGTACTTTTCTTTGCCATGGAACCTTCTTGGATGGTAGATCCTTTCATCTCTTCAACATTCTGCATTTCAAAGACCATTAATGTTTTTTGTACTATGATTCAAATGTAAACAAATCAAGAAGAGTAGTGGAATGAAAAGCTGAAGATTGCATTTGATGTAAGAAGTTAAAATCAAGGGATCTAAGTAGCAATTTTTTAGTATAATTTGCTTGTTAATACATGGTTCTTTTGAGCAATAAGAAAAGGGCAATGTTTAGGTCCAAATCATTGGAGCATTCGATCCAAGTTATGTCCATAAGAAAGAAAAAAAAAAATTTGTTTCAATAAATCATTTGTGTTATGACTTTGAAACATATGATACAAATAATTCAAATCTATATGTTAGAAAGGTTGAAATCCAACAATAAATTTATCAATTCAAAAATTGATACTTTTCATATATTTCATTCAATTCATTTCAATTAAATATTAAAATTGGAAACATTATCTTCCAATGTTTCCATTCCAATGAATCTAAACAGAATTTTGGTTCTCCTTTTCATAGTTTCAAAACCACTAGTACTAAATCATCCTCCATTATGCTGAATTGAAGGGTATTATTAACTTGTCAGTGTTGAATTTTTCTAAAATTGTATTAAGTGTTATCATATTAAATTTTGAATGATGTGATATTCTATATACTATTAGATCCTGTAAATAAAATCTTAACCATGAAATGAACTATTTCCTTTTGAAGTGCAGATGATCATGTTTGTGAAAACAAATAGAACCATATCTACATCAAATAGTTTCATCTTGCTTCTTTTGACAAACCATTTGAAACACTAAACATCAAAAGGGAATATATAACTTGCCTTGATTTTGTGGTATTTGTGCTTGTCATGAGTCATAAACATGCTCAGTTTCCTCATGGGCTGCCTTTCTTGGAGTAAAATGGTGGAAGAGGAGGTGCTGATAGTCAGAGGGGAGAGGTACAAAATGGTGGTAAGGACACACAAGAAAATTATATAAGAAGAAGATTTCATTATTTATATAGCTAAAATATAAACTTCCTAATACCTAGTGAGTAAAATAGGCAGAAATCTTAGCCAAGTATATATAGAAGAGCAAAACATGAGAGAGAGAGAGAGAGAGAGAGAGAGAGAGAGTCTATTATTGCTTAAAGGGGCTGGGGAAACATGTCTGAGCCCATGCCTATGATTCTGATGCTAATGAAAATGAGAGAGAAACAAGGCCAACCCAAAACTCTGAGCCCTACTGAACACAAGCAATGTCCCATGCTCTTTCCAAATCAACTCTCTTGGGGGACTCTTGATGGATTAAAGTGGACCAATTCATATTCACCTTTGGGCCTTGTTTGGCCAGGTAAATTGAAAAAATTGATTTCATGTGCATGTTCCATGACAAACAAAACCGGTCACGGTTAAATCATTGATCAATGTTTTGTCCTCATCAATATGGACTCCATCGGGTTATGTCATCTTTTGGCAGCCTCCCTCTCTCTTTCTCTCTTTCTCCATGTACTCTCCATTTTATTTGAAATGAATTCATTTCATAGTTAAGATTAATTTTATGAATCTGACAATATATAGAATATCATATTTCAATTCAAGCATTGGTCCTTGGCAATCTCACAAAGTGCATTCATTAAAGAAGAATCTAATAAGTCACATTACATTGGAAAGTAACAAAAACTAATAAACAAATACTTCTTTACTTCCTAAAAAGGTTGGTCAAATGCAATAATAAAACTCAACCTTAACCCCAATGCACTTTGAAACTTGTTAACGGACTTTTCTTTTTTTGGCGATTATTATCAATCTTTACATATTTTGAGAATTTCACTTTCTAATAATGTTGTTATATCATATGAAAGGAGTATGAGATTTCCCTATGTTGTGTGCATAATCTTATGTGCTAGCCGTACAAATGACTGATTTCAATATTCTTTCAACGATGCCATGGCCCGTTGTACATTTTCATTGTCAACAATAGTGGCATGTAATTACTGATAGATTGAACATAATATGGCATCATGAGAGATGGGAGAAAATATTATTGAACTATAGCTGAAGCAGGCAAATCCTCCCCCAACAGAGTCTGAAATTGTGGATTCTCTCTTTAAGAGTGATAGAACTAACAAGTTTTTTGTTTTTAGCAATCTTTCAAATTTGTTATATAATTCTAGTATATGTTCATTGAAATTAATTTTACCTTGAGTGCAAGAAAACTAATCCTAATCTTACTTAGACTGCAGTTAATCCTAACTTTGTAGTGTTTTTATAAGCTTAAGTTAGCTCATGGTTAGTTTAAGATTTAGCAAACAAACGAGTTTGATTAGTCTCAGTTCACTCTAATATCACAATTTAACTTCGTTTACAAAGGGTTATAGGTCGGTAATTGCCTCAATGAAGCGTACTTTACTAAATTATGTATTTTGATGCAAAGTACAGTAAAGGTAAGACAAAATTAAAGACAACAAATTAAACTAAAGATGTTACATTGTGACTTTGTGAGGCAAAAATTATAATAAAACAACTACCATCGATGCATTTAAACTACAATAATTAAAATAAAATAACTTGCATTAACACACCAATCAGATAACAGGGTATCCTATTCTAAGAATAACAAGAGTACTGCTTGCTCAAAAAAAAAAAAAAAAAAAAAGAATAACAAGAGTACTGAGTATAGATGTGAGTGCTTGTGTCTTTTGGCTGCAATGAGAGACTCTATTTATACTTGAGGTTTTGATGATTATCTTTAGTTATTTTTAGAAAAAAATATTTTGTGTCAAATGTGTGCAAAAATAACTACCCACTAACATGAGTGAGTTAATTATTTTTTACTGACATGTCTCAAACTTATTAGATTTTAATATCGTTACTTAGGCCATAGGGCATGTCATCCTTAATCTATTAGGAAACTTGTCAGTCGTCCTATATTCCTATTCAAATTAGGTGCTGACTTCTTTGTTTGAATTTTGCTTCGCTACCTGCATCCTTCATAGAATAATGCCGCATGTTAATCATGATGATTTCGAGCCTCTTAAGTAGTTAGGCCTCTCTCCACATGTTATGTTCCCTTGAATGATGACACTTGTAATTTCATTTTAGTACTAACATTAATAATTTACATAGGAGCTTTAATTTCTTGAAAAATTATAGAATTTTGGGAATAAAATGAATGAATATTCTTCATCTCACATGAAAATTGAATCTTATCATAAATTTATTCAATCGAATCCACTATTATGTGAGAAGAGGAAATACACATTGTCATGGGCTAAATATTTTTTTTTCCAGGCCTTGTAAGCAATTAGACTTCTCTATGTGTGTTGTGTCCATATGATGACACTTGTAATTTTATTTTAGTACAAACGTTAATAACCTACATAAGAGCTTTTTAATTCTTTGAAAAATTATATAATATTTTGGGAATACAATAATTCATACTTTCTATCTCACATAAATAGTGAGTCTCATTAAGTATTCTATAATTACATAATTCTTCGTGTAAGCCAGTCAAGGTTGCTTCTGTTACCATCTTTCTATTCAAGAAATGCAAAGGTGTCTAAATGAAAAATCTTATTAGATAGGCCATTTTGCATTAAAATCATAGAGTTTGCTCCTGAAAAAAAAAAAAAAAAAAAAAAAAAAAAAAAGTTCTTAATTCCCTCAGTAACATTGGTGGAATTTTTCTTTTCTACATCGAAGGAACAGTAGTTTGTTCTGTGTCTATAGGATTTTGTGCTATGTTTTGTTTTTGTCTGTGTTGGTTGTGTTCTGCAGTCATTCTACTGAGAGCTTGTGTTGTGGTTTGTTCCGTTTGTATCTTGTATCTGGTTTTAGTATAATTTAACTTATTCTTTAAAGACAAAGCTACCACAAAATTCTTTCTTGTCAATCAAATAACACTTTTAAGTTTTAACGTACCTACATTTGTGGGCGTTTTACAACAAAGCTTAAGAAGAAAGGGCCAAACACTAATTGGCACCCTATGAAGGCTCTGTCTCTTACATTTATATACATCTTAGTACCTTGATATTTGGGTTCGATCATACCAACAGTAATACATCGGATTCCATCAGAGCACCTCGTTGTTCCCACAATTTAACTAGTAGATTTCAAATGGCCCATTTCTGGAATGGGTGCAAGAGTATGAAGACGCTGATTTTTCAACAATTAGCGTAGGTACACTTTTTTTTTTTCATAACAATGAAAGTAATAAACTGTGAATGATTAAAAAGTGAATGGTGTCAATGGTGGGCATATGTTAAAAAAAAAAAAAAAAAAACAATATACCATCTCCTAAAAAAATGTTGTGTATATAATATTACTATTTTCAAAAGATAAGTTGGAGCAATTCCAATGAATCTATTTATATATATTATTATAGAATATTGTTATTTTTCGTGTTTTAATGTTTTATAAAAACGAAAGTTCTACATGTTTATTACGTAAGTCGTGGCCAATGACATAATTTCCCTCAAAATTCTATTTATTATCGGTTTGACATCCCTAATTATTTAATAATTTATTTTCTTAAATTCACACTTCTGAGAAATAAGTAAATAAGTTAATTTGGGGCCATTTGGATTGCCTTTTTTTATAACTCAATTCTCTGTTTTCATAACTCATAACTCAAAAATGGTGGGACCCATAGCAAAAAGGTTGTTTGGCGAACGATAACTCTATTTCTATAACTCTGTTTCCATCACTCAATTCTCTGATTTTTGAGTTATGAGTTATGGAAACTGAAAACAGCCAAAATGTGTTTTCAGTTTTTATAACTCATAACTCAATGGTATTTTTGTAATTAAACACACATGAGGGACCCGTAAATAGTACCAACCGCAACTTTTGACCACTTTTGACTTTTTTTTTTTTTTGGGGTTTGGCTGTTCGGTTCTTTCTTCTTCTTTTTTTTTTTTTTTCTTCTTTTTTCATTGGTTCGGTCTATTGGTCTTCAGTTCTGGGTTTTTTTTTTTTTCACTGGTTCGGTCTTCAGTTCTAGGTTTTATTTTTATTTTTATTTTTATTTTTTTAATATTAGCTTCAATGAGTTTGGGTACTTGAAAAAAAAAAAAAAAAAGTTGCACCGATTGACAGGTATGGACCCACAAATAGTATGAAAAATATTGAGTGATGGAAATTGGATGATGATGCCAAACGCGTGTGAAAAATTGAGTGATGAGTGATGAGTGATGAGTTATAAGTGATGACTGATGAATGATGAGTGATGGAAATTGAGTGATAAAAAAATGAAGCCAAACAGCCCCTTTATTTTCCTACAACTACTATCTCTTTTTTTTTTTTTTTTTCCTGTGAGAGCCAGTCACTACTAAGTACTAACTAATGTGCACAAGTTTCAATTTTTCACAAGAAGTAAGAACTATGAAGTAAAAAACATGTCACATAAAGATTGACCCAAACATACAAGTATTTTTCCTATGCGATTTGTTTTCCAAATTGGTTTTATAATGCTTAGGAGGCTTTTTTTTTTTTCCTAAGTAAAAGAATGAAATTATATTACAATAAATCTAAGGTTGCACCTTTTCACATACCTTTTTTTACAACTTTTTTATGTTGTTGATTGTAAATAATTTAAAAAAAATAATGGGTTTATATGAAAAAGTGACATACAACTAGCCACAATTTACTGCATGAGAAAGTTGTAGAAAATGGTGTAATTCTAGAATATCTCATCATATTTAAAAAAATAAAAATAAAACAGAAAACCCCAAAGGGACAAGCCCATCTATAACAAGAAGAGAATGACAGAAGAGGGTGGGCCTTTCGGTATTACAAGAGGTAACCCAGATTGCAATAAAGTGGGCCTAAGAGTTGGCCTGTCTTCTACAAACAGAATAAAATAAAATAAAATAAAAAAGTCAGAAAAATCAAACTGAGAAATGGTTCGGTTTAATAGTGATGATAACATTGGAATAATCCCAATCAGCTTCAAACGTGTTGTTGATGGCAGAGATGACAACTGCACTAACTGCAAATTTTGAAAACAAATAGTAAGAAAAAGTTGCATTTGAAGAATATAGATAAAACAAAAAATATTATGTTTCCACCATTGGACCTTCGAGGTCAAAAGTTTCAAATCTTGCGGTCCACTTATTACTTTATTTTCTTAAATTCACACTTCTAGTTTCAATTTTCCAAAAAATATTTTATTCTATAGAAGAAAGTGGTAAAATTTACTGTCAAAGACTCCAAGTATTGTAAAAAAAATGTGAGAGTTTTATTAACTTTAATATACAGAGTTCCAGATTCTCCAATAATACTAATAATTATTAGTATGAACAGAGTATCTGGTGTAAGCAATATAATAAATACTGATACAGCTTCCTTACTTGGAAACCCCATATAACACAAATTCTGACTTTATTGTAATTAAAATGTCTTCGGATTTTTAAGAGGTTTAAATAATTTTCCTCTTTTGGAGTGGCAGATATAAATACTTGACACATTTCTTAAATTAATTTGGTTATTTACCATATAGCTTAACATAATATGATTTTTTTTTTCTCTCTTTTTTTCCATGAAATTTGAAAATTATGGTAAATTGGTAATTATTAAAAATAGATATTTATTTTTATTGTATTTGCATCGTTTCTATTGTACATGGAACTATATATTTTACCATTAGGCATTTATTATGATTATATATGTTTGTATATGAAATTATATATTTTCATGTTTTAAAGAAAATATAATTTACCAAAATTTTAATGGATGGTTGAGGGTTCAAATATAAAATAAATTTTAAATAATTAAAAAATATATTAGAATAATAACGTGTAAAATTGTGAGACTTCAAAAGTTTATGTAACATAAAGTTATGGTGAGACCAACCAAATTAAAGTCAAACCCCTTTAACTAGTTATATATATATTATCATAGCTTTAAATGGAGTTTTTGATGTGTCTTTTTGTTAGAACACATTTCTCTCTCCCTTATGTGTTTATACACACACACACACACATATATATATATTGCTTAGTCATGTAATTGGTGCAATACACAGGAAAGTTTAACATAGTATAATTTCTTTTCACTTTTATTTTTATTTTTGTCCAAATATGAAATTCGATAATTATGATATGTTTATTATTATGATTGTGTTTATATATGGAATTATATTGTAGAATTTGGTGGTAAGTTTCAAACTACCTATTGGATTTTTTCCACAAGGGTTTCCCATTGTAAGTAGTAACTATTATCGTTGTGTTGATTTATTTTGAGATAATATGACAAAAATAAAATAAAGTTCAAAACATAGAATAATAGAATACATTCTATTAAAGTTACTAGTTGAATTTCACTTAATATTGGAATCACTTCAACAGCCTTAACATGCCTAAAAAAATACATAATTCAATGAATCAATACTAAACAAATCAATATTAATTTCATATCTAGAGTTAAATGTCATAGTCAAGCATAAATTTTAATAGAAAAGAATGAAGCTTATTATTACTATTATTTTTTTTAAAGAGTTTTAATTTACAATGGATAAGGTGATGCATGGTGAAGGAAATCATAGATCTGATTTTCAATTTTGATTGTGGTGTTGATTAGAGAGAGATTAACATTATTGACAATTTACAGTATGGGAGACTTGTTTACAACAATTGATCCTCAAGTTATTATAAGAAACTAATTTTCATGGACACATAACAATTTTTTTTTCTTTTTGGGAAATATTTTAGGATTTTAATTGGGTAGAATTTCTATTGGCCAATAAATTTAAGGCCTTCTTAGGGCGGGTGAGAGAAGCCAGAACTCATCTATGCTGTTATTTTTTTATTATGTTTTTAGTAAAACTATTTATTAACCTAAAATTTTGGGCCGTTCCTTGATTGGGGCTCTTAGACAATGGCCTAGCCAAAGAGTTGGCCTTGAATCTTATTATTGTTTTTATTCTTAAAATTTAAAAGACATATTGTTCATATTTAATATTTTAGTATCCAAAGATTAAGTTTTTATCCGCCTTTGAATTTGTGTTGTGAGTCATATATCAGGCATATACAAAATAGATTTGAGCTATATAAGTAATAATATTGAACTTTTTATTTCTTTATAATTTGAATAATTTTCGGGGATATAAGACACATATAGTTTGCACTTTTCTCAAATAATGATAGGAATTTTTGTTTTTTTATACATCAATTTATAGTTGGGGAAGAGCAAATTTAAACATTGAATATTTCGGTTAAAAACAATAAGAGATGCCGACCAATTGGACTACAAAACTATTGATGTGATAGGAAATTTTTGGGTTATCAAAATATCTATACTTGTTACAAAATTTCACTAGTATATGAGAAGTATGGGAATGGACCATGAGGTTTTATAAATAACATGCTACTTTGTAGTTTGCATAAATTTCTCTCCATAAACTAATTATTATTATTATTATTATTATTATTATTATTATTATTTAAAAAAAAAAAGAGTTTTAATTTACAATGGATAAGGTGATGCATGGTGAAGGAAATCATAGATCCGATTTTCAATTTTGATTTTGGTGTTGATTAGAGAGAGACTAACATTATTGACAATTTACAGTATGAGAGACTTGTTTACAACAATTGATCCTCAAGTTATTATAAGAAACTAATTATCATGGACGCATAACAATTTTTTTTTTTTTGGGGGGAAATATTTTAGGATTTTAATCGGGTAGAATTTCTATTGGCCAATAAATTTAAGGCCTTCTTAGGGTGGGGGAGAGAAGCCAGAACTCATCTATGCTGTTATTTTTTTTATTATTTTTTTAGTAAAACTATTTGTTAACATAAAATTTTGGGCCGTGTTCCTTGACTGGGGCTCTTAGACAATGGCCTAGCTTAAGAGTTGGCCTTGAATCTTATTATTGTTTTTATTCTTAAAATTTAAAAGATATATTGTTCATATTTAATAGTTTAGTATCCAAAGATTAAGTTTTTATCTGCCCTTGAATTTGTGTTGTGAGTCACATATCAAGCATATACAACTATACAAGGTAGATTTGAGCTATATAAGTTATAATATTGAACTTTTATTCTTTTATAACTTGAAAAATTCTTGGGGATATAAGACACATATAGTTTGCATTTTTCTCAAACAATGAAAGGAATTTTTGTTTTTATATACATCGACATATAGTTGGGGAAAAGGAAATTTAAACATTAAATATTTCAGTTGAAAACACTAAGAGATGCTGACCAATTGGACTACGAAACTATTGATGTGATAAGAAATTTTTGGGTTATCAAAATATCTATACTTGTTACAAAATTTCACTAGTATATGAGAAGTATGGGAATGGACAATGAGGTTTTATAAGTAATATGCTACTTTGTATAAATTTCTCTCCATAAATAAATTAAATACCATATAGGACCAAAAAAAGAAGAGGAACAAGAATGATATATTCAAGAGAAGAAGGGACTCTCAAAAAAATAAAAATAAAAAGGAGAAGAAGGAATTGAATGCCAAGAAGACTGGGCAGTTCACAAAATGATCATTCATCATCTTCTGCCGTTTCTAGTTGAATCTTCTTCAAAATTACAACAAAACGTTATTTCTTCGGTCCAACTACAACTGCATAATAGGGACAAGAACTACGCGTGCATTCACGTAGGAATTCTAAAAAGAGTAGTCTTCACGCACAATCATCACTAATTTTACACCTTTTTTCCAATCCACTAAGATTATTCTCCAAAAACACTACAATTGAGTTATTTTTTAATGGACAGTCAAACCACGTAAACTTCCTATATTAAAAGTCTATACTTTTTATTAATTTTTTTGTTCGTTTTGTTATCTACCTATATGGGAGGGATCCATTAAATGCTTCTTTAACGTATGTATAAGCATATCCATTAACAAAAGTCTCGATTAAAACATCACCATATTAATAATTTTTTTTAATTCATTTTCATTTTTGAAAAGGACTGTTTGGAAAAATACATCTCATATATTGAATATATGTATCTCCTTTTACACAATGTGAGTCTCACTTAGCTATGGAACTGACCCATCATCGAAGAAATATATATATATATATATATATATTTGATTTATGAAATGATTATGGATTATTTGTAAACACTCTTTAATTCATGAGCTAAAATATCAAGAAAATGTGATTGACAACCAAATAAAAAAAAATAAAAAAAAGGGTTTTTTTAACAAGTGTCCTTAATTAAGGCATTTGTTAAATCAATACCCTTAGAGTATCAGTTAACTTTTTTCTATTATAAAATATGGAATTTAGGTGAGAAGAATATTAGTTGTTACTTAGATAGTAGATTTTAGTAAGCTCACTAATAAAATATTTTGTCATCAAATAAAATATCTGGATTTAAACCCTAACTACACAAAAAACTAATTAATATATTAGACTAATGATAAAAAATAATCATATCATATCAAAACAGATGTAATAGAGTAAAATTCTATCTTATTTATAATTTTTTTTTTAAGTTATAAATGAGATATTTACGTACGACAAAGCACTATGATAGGAAAGTGTTTGGAAAGATATGGTATGGTGGACTCAAAGACACAGTTGGCTCAAAAAAATATCCCGTGGAATTCGTGTATAAAGTCAAAGCCGCTGCCATGGCATTAAGGTAGTTTTGGTTTCCTAAAAGGAGTCACAATTCTAACGCATGTCTTTACTCTTTTTCACATCTCATAGTTGTCATTAGTACTAATTACTTAATATTACATAAATATTCATAAATCAAATTCCCACTAATAACTGATTGATATTAAATACCCTCCCTCTTTAAAATCTCTATCAAATTCTCTCCTTTTTATTTCCTCCAACTTTCCCATTTGATAAAATTATATTCACACCTCTCTCTCTTTCTTTTTCTTTTTCTTTTTCTTTGTATCTATCTCTTTCAACCATGGAAGATGATGAAGCATGCAACACAAAGCTCCGTCTTGGACTTGGCTTGGGTGACTATGTTCCGAGGAAAAAGAGACATGATGAGAAGGCTAAGCCTGTGGTTTCCTTGGACTTAGCGTTTGCTCTGCGCCCAAAACAAGAAGCTATGAACGTTGACCATAAGGCAGATAGATCAAGTTTCAAGAAAATGGAGAGAGACCATGAATACCCAAGTAAGGAAAATGGTTCCAATAACATCAAGAAGGATGGAGGGAGAAAGAAACTGAGGCTCTCAAAAGAGCAATCTTCCTTGCTTGAAAATAGCTTCAAAATTCACAGCACCCTTACTCCGGTACCTTTTTCAATGAATTTCTTCATTTTTCTTTTGAAAGATTAATCTTTTTTTTTTTTTTTTTAAAGAAAATTAATCTAAGCACTCACATATTGATTCACTGTGAATTTCAATTAACTCAATCAATAAAATGATTTGATTCAAATCTCACTAAACTGAAAAGAAACCGAATGATGTTTTGACTGATTATAAAGAATAATTATTATACTGTTGATGTTATTAGCTTCAATCCTATGATATTTTAAAATATATATATATATATATATATATATATATATATAAGTTCATTGCATGAAATTTTCTGTGTTAGGATTTAACATAATTCCTAGAGGCACAATAAGTTCATTGCATGAAATTTTCTGCCTTGGGTGCACATATCATATGTGTTATTTATTGTATATATTTAATTTACATTTATATATTTATGCGTTCAAGAGTGCATTAATGGGTATTGGAAAAAACATGCAGGCACAGAAACAGACACTTTCTCAGCAATTGAATCTGAAGCCTAGACAAGTGGAAGTTTGGTTTCAAAACAGAAGAGCAAGGTAATTTTGCTTCATAAATGAATTTTTTATGTTGTTCATTCTTGTTTTTTTTTTTTTTTGTTTGTAATTATGTTAACAAGAAAGACAAATTCATGTTGCAGAACCAAGCTGAAGCAAACAGAAGTAGACTGTGAATTCTTGAAGAAATGCTGTGAAAGTTTAGGTGAAGAGAATAAAAGATTGAAGAAAGAACTACAGGAGCTACGATCATTAAAAGTTGGACCATCACCATTATACATTCAGATCCAAAAGGCTGCAACACTTACAATGTGCACATCGTGTGGGAAAAGCATAAAAGCTAATGAAGTGAAGGGTAATGAGGCCGTCTTTGATGTGGTCCGGAAGAACAATAATAAATTGCAGAGCGGCTTGGATGGCTCAAACTGAGAGGTTCTAATTACTTCATTCATAGCCATAGCCATATAGGTGCGACTCCAACAACAACAACATAACAATACTTGTCGATGTGTAATACCGTCCGTTACAAATCAATTTATTTATGAGCATTTCGCTTTATGTTTCACCCATTGCAATGTCATGTGTCTGATTTTTCTTTCTTTTATTTTAAATTTTTGCTACTTTTCAAGGAAAACAAAAAATGGCACTTGGCAAACAGTAATTGATGAAGCTTAAAATTGAAAGCTAATTATTTTGAGCATTTCACTTTATATTTCACTAACTACAATGTTATCTGTCTAGTTTTTTTTCTTTCATTTTATTTTTTGGTTTACTTTTTAAGGAAACTAAAAAATGACGTATGGCTAACAGTAATTAGTGAAGTATAAAATTGAATACTCATTATTATAAGCGTTTCACATTATACTCCACCAATTATAAGATGTCACGTGTGTCTAATTTTTTTCCATTTTAATATTGGTTACTTTTTTTTTTTTTTTAAAGTGATATCTGACAAGCGGTAATTGATTAAATATAAAATTGAATACTTAGAATGAAATGTAGTCATTTAGATTCAAACCAAGTATTTCTTGGATGGTTAGGTACCTCAAGAGGTACCCTAAGTTTTTAACTTATCAGAAACTAGGGTAGAATAAATTGTTGAAAGTTTAATGGATGGTTAGGCACAATATCAGATTCTTTCATGGAGACTTTGAAGTTGAAAGCTAAACTAGAAGCAAATATATTTTTTGGTTTGTTTGGTCATTTGCTCTTTTTCCAATCATTCCCATTTGATACATTCGAGTAACAATTTCTTTCCACCATTGATTGGACCATGATTTCCGTTAACATAAGAGAAGTTTGACTAGTATAACTAAACTGAGGTGCCATTAATTCTCAAAGTCGTCATGAGAAAGTCACAAAAATATGTCACTTGTGAAATCAACTTTGAATATATTAAATATGTGACGTTAAGGATTACAAATTTCATTATAGAAATTATACAAATTAAGGTGACATCATTTCGCAAATCATAAAATAAAGTATTTTAAATATTTATTTATTATTTTGTTTAAATAGCACCAATTATATTCTTACTTTATATATATATATATATATATATATATATATCATTTATGTATTTTCACAAAGTGAATGTCTTTTTCATTAAAGTCAAATGAGCTAAGGGAGTTTTCGTTCTTTGCTATCACCGGCGGTACTTGTGTGGCTGTTATTGCGTTATTGTAATGGTTATCAACATCATGATGCAAATTCTTGAAAAAAAAAAAAAAAAAAAAACCAATTCTATTATCTATAAAAATATTTTAAAATAAAAAATCAATAATTGGTACAGAAGATTTTTAAAGAAAGTGTGTATGTGTGTGTGTATATATATAATTTACTTAAGGTTAGGTTACACAAGCCATATACTTGTAATTTGGCCGTGCAGTCATCTTTTTTCTTATCTTAACAAATTATAGTAACATATTTCTTAAGAAATCACCAGCCATATGGCCCGTATCTTTCTCCATAATTTTGTGATGTGATTCTCAGTGATTGTTCTTGGCTTCAACTTGATGCATATAATATTAGCTCATTCACTTTTAGCCTAACCAATCATTTGTATTGCTCTCAAATTATCCAAATTTGTTACTTTAAAAATAAAATTTACCCTAATTGCATATGACCAGGACATTTTAACCAATCTTTTTTTTTTTTTTTTTTGGTCTTTTCTTCCATCCATTCGAGATCCATTAAATAAGCTATGTGTAACAAGAGGAGGTGGCTCTCTCCCTTCCCTTAAATCTTCCCTTCCTAGGTTTTAGGCTGAATTCAATCCAATATTTCTTATTCAATGATGAAAGATACATGTTGATCCAATTAGTACCCACTCTTAAAAATTCATCTCTTACTAGTCAAGGCTATTTTGCTAGCTTAATATCTTTATTTCAACAAAAATGATGTGAGTGACCACCACAATTATCTAATCTATAAACGATGACAACTAATTATTTTGACTAATGATAGCCACATATACTCGCTATTGCACACTCATCATATGCACGCTATCACTTAGACTGAAATAGTGTTTTTAAAATATAATTTTATAATCTGAATTGAAATCGTGTTTTAAAACACAATTTTAAAAAGGAGTATTATGTATAAAATATGCAAAAACAAGTTTGTAATATGATTTTCCGAATTGTTTTATAGGTAATTTTATTGCTAAGTGCCATGTAAAAAAAGGACATAACACGTGTCCAACAATCAAAGAGTCAATCTGGCATACATAAAATATATGCATATATTACGTGGTAACCAAGTATTTGTTAACCAAACAATTACAAATAACCAAAAATTAACATGGGTAACAGCTGCAAGAGTAATCGAGGAATGAAGAACTGTGCTTCTCCTTATCCCTTAACCATACGTTTGCTTAATCAAATCAATTAGTTGGTCTTGAATGGTTTCCAAATCCTTTAGGAATTAAGAACAGTGTCATACCCTAAATGGATAGGGAAGTCAAGCTTTCTAAAGGATTTAAGGTCCCAGATTTCTCCAAGTTCTCTAGAAAATATGGCAAATTGAAACTAAGGCCAGAGAAAATTGTTGAACAATTCACAATAAGGTTCAAAAGAACAAGAGTGAAATGTCTAACTGCATTAGATCCACAGTCAGAATATGTTAAATTGACTCATGATAGTCTTGGTTTTGAGCAAAGGAAGTTTTGAAGGGACAACCTTGTATGACCCTTTATCTATTTTCAAGAGGACAACTCGGTACAAAAGCATAACCAGAGAATAAAATATTAAAATTAACTAAGGAATTTTTCATTTTTGCCTTCTTTTTTTTTAATCAGGGCCCGAGTTATGAAATCGATCTATGATGATAAATGGTGTCAATTTATGATGAAAAATTATCTAATGATCACATAGAAAAATAAAAAGAAACAATAAGATAAAAAAAATAAAGGAAATAAGAACTCTTCACTTGCATATTCTCAAAACAAAATGTGAATTTACAAACAAATGAGAATCTTTCTTTTTATTTTCTATTTTTATAATTATTTTTCCTTTATTTTGTCCATGGCTGCGTGGTAAGTACATGTAAATTAAGGTTAAACATAATGGATGCTAAAGAAATTTAAAAAAATTATTAATTAAGAGTGCTTCAAAGTCAGAGTTAGGTCGGTTTTGTTGGGTTGATGGGTTGGATGCATCATGCACACCCCTAATTCGGAATAGGAAATTATACTAGTTAAGGTTTACAATATTTTGTATTGGTGGACTTGAAACTTTTCACGTTCCAATGGTGAAAAAAATTGCAACTAATTCTATAATTTAAAGAGAATGATTACTCAAATTTAAAATTTAAAGAAATATTACTAATTAATGGTCTTATAATCAAAGAATATAAATATAATTTACTCAAATATTTGAATACATTTGTTAAATAATCAAAGTACTCTCCTTTAGAGATTTTTAGTTATAGAGGCAGTGATTATTCAAATTTATGGAAGGCAATAACCCCAAGCACCCTTAGTTAACATATGCACCATAGGTTTGACTCACAGATGTCTCTTTACAAAAAAATTGTGAAATTTGACTCGAGCATTTATTCAACCGTCCTAAAAAGGATTGATTGCTTAATGTAGCCTCCAAACTCCAAAGCATTATGCAAAGTCTACGCGTAATTAGTGTGGTAGGTATATAACGGCGACCATAATGAATATCATTAAACTTTCTATCTTCTGCTTTAAATACTAAACGATTTTATTAAGAGTACTAGTACAGGCACAAACTATTTTACAACATTTTTATAATATGTTGATGTGGCCAACCTTTTATTGGTTTTTATTTAGGCCCACTATTAATATCATTTTTTCATTTACCAATAATCACTCACCACATCGGCAGTTTGTAAAATTTTTTATAAAATAGTTTATGTTTCTAGCATTACTCTTTTATTAATGAGTGTTCATTAATTTGAAGGTTAAAGTCAATTCATTATATTTTTTTTTTTTGTGGTATAATGTTTTTTTTCTTTCAAAAAAATGTAAATTATAACTCCTAGTTAAACATTTAAACATGCTTTAACAAGACTCATAGTAAATAGAGTTTTAATGAATAAAATAAAATATGGAAAATGTTTCTTTCCCCCCATCTAGAAATAAGGATAAGGTTATGGATGCAGTTTCAAGTTTCAACATCTTATTTGACCATTTATGAGTGAACAGTTAAGTCAATATTTTGCTGTTTTAAAATGATAGTTTTTCAAAGCTTTCTTCCAAATCCAATGTCACATATACTTACCCAAACAAAAACAAAACAAAAAAAAAAAAAAAAAATGAGAAATGATTGCCATGGTAATCATAGCATAAGGGAACGGTCTAAATTGTGAAACTTTTTGTTATTTTTCTATCCATAATCTTTTCCATAGTGGAGGCTTCAAGACTCCAACCAAGAAAGAAGAGAGGACAACCTTCCACCCTAGTGGTGTAAGGAAGCTTCTTCCTTACCTTATTTTCTTTTGTTGTCTTTTTTCTCCTTTTTAATTTGTTATTTTGTATAATTTTTATTTTTATTTTTTTGAGGTGTACGGGTTTATATTATATGAAAGGGTAAACTTAGGTCTAAGTTTTCTATGAGTTTCAAAATAATAGGTACACATGGACGAAGGGCATTCAAACCCTAGACGTTTCCATTGAAAATACCAGACTGTGGCATTGAGTTATAAGGCTCTTCGTTATTCATTTTGAAGTTTTTAAACTCTCCTGTATCATGTTTGAATCTTTCACTCATTTCTTTATGATGGATGGATAAGATAAGGGAAAAGTTAATAAAAGACTCTTTGTTATTACTTACGAGGGATAGATAATTTAAGGGTATTAGTTTAATTTAGCAATTATTTTTAGAAACTTTTATACGAAAAAAAAAACTAATATTTTGGACTTTTTTTTTCATTAAATTAGATTTAAAACTTTTTTAAAATTGTCCATTAATAAATGCCCTAAAAGCACCCATTAATCATACCCATAATCTAAAATGAGTAGGAAATGTGATGTGATGATTAACTCCTTGTGTTCATTTCATACTTTTGTTATTTTGATTCTATTTTAGTTTGCACCTAAAATAGAAACAATAGGACAATTACAGCAATTGCAGGATTATCGTATAGCAACAAAACCAAGTCAATTAATAACAATAATAATCATTTTTTTTAATTAACTTTTGGACCTCTCCACAAGCACAAATACCTATCAATGACTCAAAAGTCAGTTTGACTAAACAGTTTTTAATTGATTAATTAATTTTGTTTTTGAACAGTTTGACTAAACGGTTCAAGATAAATTCTTCACTCATGATTATCTGGTGGACCCATGTTTAATGGTTCAAGTCGAAAGTTTTAATATCTTAAAGACGAAGCAAAGGCATTATTTTATCATCTTTTGAGGTACGGATAGAGTTGAAGGTCAAGAGCTTTCGAGCTCAATTCCATCACCGAAATTTTCTAAAGAGGAGAATTTTGGATTTTGATTCCCCTTTCATACTTGTGGGGAAAAAAAGTTTTTCTTTTAAAAAAGAGGGAGCAAATATGCTGAGACTTAAGATTAGTCTACCAGACAACAAAACCCAAAAACCACGTTAGTATAAGGATATGTTAAGTCAAAACTGATCTAACATAGTCTAACCTGATGCCTTGTGCTAGTTTTTGTGAGTTGATGGGTTGAGTTTGGAAGTGTTATTTATACTTATTAGTATTATTATAAGTTAGACTCAGTTTGGGTTTGACTTAAATTTTTTTTCAATTCGACTAATCCGACCCAACCTACGCTATTAATAGATAACGAATGCATATATTATAGATTCATTAGTTTGATTCATTTTGGATTGTGGGACTTAATTTAAATTTATTAGCTTGATTTATTCTGGTATATCAAAACTTTGTTTTAATGAAGTTAGAATATTAAACGTGTAATTTGTAATAATTTGTAGAATACTAAACTTAAAAGTTTTTGAATGAAAAGTGAAAACCTTTTACATATATATATATATATATATAAAAATTAAGTCTAATAAATGGCCCCACCCAATGACCAAACTCAACCCAATCCCTAAGTTTAGTAAAATAATAAATATTCAGAACAGTATCAATCATTGACATAATATAAAAATCATTGAATAATGTGTATTTGACTAACTTATTTGCTTAAAAGATAAAAAGTGATCTTACACAAATAAGTTGGCTTATTTGTATGCAAATAATCAAACTTTTTCCAAATAAGCCGACTTATTTGCTTAAAATCAATTGTCTCACCTTTAAACAAATAAACTAACAACAAATAAGTTAATTAAATGCAAAATAGTTAAATTTTACACATTTTTGTGTGTGTTTTTCATCACATGATTGAATGTAAATATTATGCATAATACAATACATTATACATGTAACCAACCCTATTTAATCTGTTAAGGATCTATAATCAACCTCAAAATTTTGAATCTAAAACTTTGATGTTGTTAGTGGTGGTGTTGTTGTAATACAATACATTATACATAATACAACACTATAAATATACTAAAATTATTTTTATATTTTTCTACTTGTAAAATCCTTTTTTAACAAAGTTTCAAAAAGATTAAAATATTATTTTGACTAAACTTGGTATTGAAAATTTTTTTAAAAGAAATTAAAAAAAAATTGACCATCTATTTGAAATTATTTTAATCTCTCATCATTGATAATATCATCTTGATTCTACATATGGTACTTCCATTAAGTAACTTATAGTAATTTTTTTTTCACTAATTAATATTGCAATACTATTATTATCGAAATAATTTTTTTTTAAATGCCCAATAGTTCTTCAGAAAATATCTAGCTAATCACGCATAACAAATTCTAAGTCAAAAGATTATTTGAAAAAAATAAAAGAATATTAATATATTATAAAGAAAAGTAATGCATGATTCTTTACTTACTTTTTGGCTGGTGTACAATAAGTTACAATAAGCTTTTCTAGCTATATAATAATAAAAATAAAAAATAAAAGGGAAAAGTAATCATTGGATTTTAGTCTTGGAACCTATCTTTTGGAAAACCAGAGTGGCATAAATAAGCTCATTCCATGCATCAGGGACCCCTGGAAGACACCAATGGCTGCAATCTTGCTTCCTTGTGGAAACTTTCTGCCCAGCAATCACCTTCTTGCCATAGACAGATGGGTGGCCATCCTTGCGAAAATTGGTCAACCTTGTCACATTTAATAGTCTCACTGGAACTTTCATCTCCTTTACCACCTCCTCCACTATCTTCATTTTCAAAGGATAGTTATTGAGAATGGCCCCACTCAAGACTGGTTCAGTCTCCCCATTACATGAGCCACCTGAGTCCCAGTCACCTCCTCTGTACATGAAGAATTTTTTTAACTAATGACTAGCTTTTTCGCTAAAATCTAATGCATTATCTAATCACCACCTCAAGACGTCTCTGTTGGAAACGCCAAGACGTGCATCATGGCATGTCCAATTTGACTAGTTACCACAACTATTCTGATGGAATTAATCAGTGGCCCTGGATGGAACAACGGCCACAATAAATTGGTATTCCTATTTCCTAAAGTCAAGTTGATTTTTTTCCTGTTCCTCAGTTCCGGTTCAAGGTCTCATTAGTGCCTCATTCTTCATTTATTTATTTATTGTAGGAGTTCCAAAGACAATAGAAAAACCCAGTTGGAAGAAAGTAAATAAGAAAAATGTACCTGAAATGAGCCGAAGAGTATCCACGATAGAAGACCAACTGCTTCTTTGGATTCACATTTTTGTCAATCCAATTTGCCCAGGTCTTCAAAGCCCTTCTGTAGGCCTCAACTGAATCAAACTTTGGATAGATATAATCACCTTCTTTATAGTAATTTTTCCTGCATCAACCAAACAAATTTCCTTTCGTTTTCATGAAAAACATACTAGAGGAAGAAGCAAGTCTATACTACTCAGTTGGAATTTGTACAAATATGTGATTAAATGTCTCTATGGCTTAAGGACTTCTGTAATAAATTACATAAGGTTTTCATATACAACCCTTTCTACATTTTGAAGTATACAATTGAAAACTAAACAAATTATATTTTTATGCTACAAGCTCAAAAGTAAGGCTTTTTTTTTACCCCTCATTTTTCAGATATACTATACTCTAAACATCTAAAAAGGAGTCAAAATGGTTCGAAAAATCATGTTAAAAACAAGAGGAAACCATTTTCTATGTGCAGATCATATGTAACAAAATAATGTAATAATAAATTATAGCATATGCCACAGATGCCCTTTTACCAGAAATTTACCAGAAATCAATAACAAAAACACATCTTATATCTGAAATACACTTTTGTAAATTCCAAAAGATTTAACGTGGTTCAAAATTGAATGAACTAAGAGAGCAAATGTCAATATACATATTTCAAAAAATATAGATCGCAAAATATGTCAATTAAGATAGCAGCCATACCCTCGAGCAGTCTTTCCATGAGTCCACCAATGGCCAGTATTAAATACAAGAATGTCAGCACGCTTCCAACGTTTAGCTGTCTTGTCAATTTGATCTATTGAGAGAGTTGGATTTGTGTTCCCTTGCCCATTAATACGAACACCTTCCTTCACAAGGAAATGCGACCTCACAAATTCCACTGTACAGTTGTAGTCCTGCCAGAGTATTTTGATAAACTAGTAAATTACCCAATGGTGGCAGTTAATCAACAATAATCCATACATCTAAATTGACTAAACAATGACCATTAAGCAATATTGATTCCTTTGAAAGCAACGCTTGCTTGTAAATATAAATTAATTCTAGCTAAGATAAAAAGCTCAATGCTATAAAACCAGGTCAACTAATCTGGTAAATGTTGCATTTCCTGGATATAAGTCAATTAATATGTGGTAGAAGATCCTTTAGAACAAGAGTAAAACTATTAAGAGCGTGCTCTAATTGGTTGATGCATGAATTCTCTCTTCAACCGTTGCATCAGACCACATGGAAATTTGGTTTAAAAGACAGAGAAAAGCTGAGCATTTTTACTAGTCAAAGAAAATGAAAAAGTGAGCAATGATATAATTTACACTTAGCCCACTTGTTCTATGGGTGAGTAAAGTTTACCAACCTATGGTTTTAAAAAATGACACTTTACTCACTTATTAATGTCCACCCTGTCAGTATTGTCAAAATCTGCTATCAAAACTTGCATGGGCAGATAATGTGCTTCGGGAAAAGGCAAAAGTCCACCAATCTGTGATTTAGAAAAGTTATACTTTATAAACCTGTGTTTTTTAAGATTATTGGTTGCGTCCTTTAACATTGTAACTTAATGGATGCTGACAAAGTGAATCTCAAGTCAGTAAAGTGACATTTTTCTAAACTATAAGTTGGAAAATCAAATTCAACTATACCACAAGTGGGTAGAGTGTAGTTTAGACAATATAAACTTTCAAATAAAGCCCTACAAGGCTTGCAATATCTCTCTCTCTCTCAAACTTTTGTCTCTAACATATCTCTGATTTCTACACTGTTGCATGACTCATTGATTTCATTCTCCACAGCACTAAAGCTTAGAGAGCTTTGGTGATCAACACATACATGATATGTTGGAATCTATGCTAGCTATGGATTTAAATTGGAAAACTCTCCCTCCATCGCTTATATATAGGAGGAGGAGATGTCCAAAACATGGGTGTTCATTCTCCTTTCCCTATTCGAACTAAGGTTCTTCCTTCATACATTTTCTTATAACCGTTTCCTTCTAATAACCCATATTCTTCTATACCCTTTCCCCCAATGGTTACATTAGCAATTTTTCATTTATTGATCTGAGAAGTTTCAATTTATTCCAATTTACATTGGGACAGATATAAATATAATGGAGATTTCATTAATTGAAATCGCTGAAATTTTGTACAAATTACCATTGAAGAGAAGTAATTCAGGGACATTATCCTGATAATACAGCTGATTTTAATGAAATGTTCATAGTGGGTATGGCTCCGAATAAGGCTTTAAGACTCTGGCCCATCTTACTCTCTAATAGTTAGGACTTGAAAAACTGTTTTTGGAAAATGATGGATCTTGCTTTCGGAAGAAAGGAGAGAAATAAATTGACATTTTGAGAGAAGAGAGACATAGTAACAGGAGGCCATTTATGGCACTTGATTTTTTTTTTTTTTTTTTTTCCTTTTTTGATAAGTTAGGCCCCAAGGGGAGAGGGCAGGGGATGTTATTTATGGTGCTTTAATTTATGGGAGTTTGTTCCTTTTGTTGTTTTCATTCAATATGTGCTTACATTTTAATGCCCTCAGTTTGCATAAATCTCTATGTGGTTCCTGATCCAAGGATTAAGAATGTTGCATTCACTTTTAAGAGCGCTCTCGGTTGCAGAGATAAAGGAACAAACAAACACAAAGACACGAACAGAGATATGCTTTTCTTTTCTTTTCTTTTTCCCTTTTTTTTGGGAGGGGGAGGGGGAGAGAGGATAGTTAACTTTTTTTATTTATTATTATTATTTTTAAGAAAATAAGCTAAGAAATATGAACATACTTGAGAAGAAACACATCTATAATGAAATATGAAAATTGTCTTTTTAACTCATGAAGAGGCAATATGAGAATGCAATAGGTTTTAGCTACCTCAAATTTGAAGACAAAGTAACCTCTTCCTTTTGATATTTTGTGGCCATGGACCTCATACATTCTGCTCTTATTAGGCAGCCCTTCTTGGAGGAGACACAGGATTGACTCAAATTGGTTCCGGTTCATGGAATCTCCAACCAACATCAGCCTTTTGCCTCTCAGCCTCATCAAGAAGTCTGCTGCATTAAACCTACGAGTGAAAAATGAATGCAGAAAAGATATGCACCTCTAATTAATCTGACAAATTATCAAGAACAGGGAAACAATGAAAAACTGCAGTAAACATATACTGACAAATCATTTTCAGTGTCACTTCCAAGAGCAGAATGAAAATTGCCCCTCATTAAGAAGAGGCTGGAATTTTAATGTTAGGGAACAGGTTACAGAAGACCTAATCTAAGATCTATGGACGCGAACAACAGAAATTAGACGAAAAAGCTCAATGCACACATAAACTCTCAGATTTATTCATCCAAAACAAGGCAATGTCCATGGGGTTGCTACAGTTTTATTATGAAGGCTACAACAGAAGTTACGGGGTTCATAGCTTATATACCACCCTATTTCTCATGCTACAAGCAAGTGGGAAATTACAATAAAGGGCCTGGGGCATCGAAAGTGTACTCAAATACTGGATATACCCTCAATACTTGTACGGCCCTCAAACCCCTGGCATAACCAACACAATAGATCGGGCTCCATACACATCCCATCACTTAAGTCCAGCAGTTAAGTTTATAATGCCAATCTAAATCATATTCTCACAATGCACAATTGCGGGCTGAAAGAAAAGAAATTACTTATCCTAAAACAACAAGATGTTAGAATTCTATTCTCTCCAGAAGCAGTCAAATGGAGCATAAGTTCTTTCATATGATCTAATTCACTATTTACCTCAGAGCTTGTTAAAAAATGTCAATGTCAGCTGCATATGGACAAAATGAATCTTCAGACTTGACATGCTGATATATAACATTTGGATTAGAATATAGTCAATTGCATATCGGAACCATAGGTAGAACCATTTGCACCAGAAATGGTCCCCCCTTTGGTTCTTGTTTGTGTGGCATTTATTTCAGTGCTTTAAAATAATTCCACTTTCTAGAACTGCTTCAGTTAGCTGATTTTGACGGAAAATGTTTGAAATCCATGTCTACATAGATAAATTTGGAAATAAATTTGTCAAGGCATGATAAGTATTTTTACACTTCAGTTGCTTCTAGGTAGTTATCTCTTTCCCAATCAGTATCCATCCATGATTCCATTCAAGAATTACAATGACAATCATAATTAAAGACAAGGTCTTGTAACCTTCTGCTACATTACCCTTCAGTTGAAAGTAAATATAATAAAAGCAAAACAGAAAAAAATCTTCTGAAAACCTCCATGACAGCACAGACTGCTATGAGAGACATTGTACATAGGTCCATAGTAAGCATGTCATAAAAGAGACTAATGGGGACATTTGTGGACAACACATTATATTTCAAGTGAATAAAAGTAAGCTATAAGAGTTCCCTGATGAGACAGCTAGCTCTCTATGGTATGACAGTTGAAAAGGCTTTTACCCCTCAGCTGTCTTTGAAAGAAACCTTCACCATGTTTTTGGTTTTCAATTTTCAGAAATGCACAAGAGTATGTTTTTATTTTATTTGCACTTCCTATTTATGGACACTAACCCAGGGTGGGGGGGGGGGGGGGGGGGGTTTGATTACTGTTCTTGTTGTTTACACAAATTTTTCCTAGCAACATAAAGAAGATGTCAACTAATGAAGAACCACATGAGCAACAAGACAAAACCATGAAAAGAAATTTATAACAAAGAGTAAGATATATGAATAAATCACTCTTAACTTTTTTCAACAATCAAATGGGAACAGTTAACCAAGTTACAAGACATTCTTCAAGACCCGAGGATCAGTGAAGCAATCAATTGATAGAACATTGAGAAAATAGGTTTCTTCCAAGAGTAAATGTGTTTTTTCCCCTTCCCACCAGTAACATCCAAAAACAATGAACAAAAACTTTATTGATTGGAAAAAAATAAATTACCTGACTATGTCACTTTAATGCTAAGCAAAAGTCGAATTGATAAGAAATTTTTCATGGAAATGTTTATTTTTATAATGATTCATATCCTTTCCAGCAAAGACATTATCTAAATACGCATGCAAAATTATTGATATCCTTTTGCAGTTCATATACAAGCATCAAGTAGTCTAAGGAAATTTCCTTCAACCTATGCATCAATAACATGCCACTAAACTTGCCAAGCCAAGCCACACTAGAAAACCAGATTATTTTTATAGAGATTTTAAGCATTTTGAAATTTTTGTGCACAAGCTCAAGATGATTTTCCTTTGATACAATGTAAATTTTTATGAAGCATATAAAGCATTGCGATATTCAATTACGCAAAATATCAAATTAGTCTCAAAGGCCTAATGAATGCAATATGACTAAAAACTACAACTTGCATTGTCTTTAAACCATATGTATGTCTAAAATTAGAAATTTTGATGTAAAATTTAAGCACGTTACCAAAAAATGAAAGACCAATTTAACCAGCTTTGTCATATCTTTAACATCAATAAGCGTAAATGGTAATTGTTCAAGAAACATTGCCACCAACAGAGTTAAAAGTTAAAACTGGTTGTAACAGAACTATAACACAAACAACAGTGAAATAAGAAAGTGGCACAGATACCTGGGAAGATCACAGCTTTCAGGCTTCCACCGCCAGTTGAGATAGTTGGAGTCACCCCTACCATTGTTTTGGCAATCATAACCTTCATCAACATAAGGACAAGAACCCTGTTTGTAAATTGGGTACCCTTCATCTTTCACCCAAGTACCCATATACAAGTCACACTCCAACGCTTTCTCTCCCTCCAAGGACGAATCACTGCCATCACCATCCAGTTCGCCAAAAGATTGGTTTTTGTCACCTGGGTCTTCCCCATTTTCAACAGAGAGCTGGCCATTGATGCTCTGAGGTGCAGAGCTGTTGTTAGTTTGAGAAATGGGCGTGTGAGTTGGTGCAGAGGCTAAAATTGAATCACTGCCATTACCGTCCATTTCGCCAAAAGATTGATTTTTGTCATCTGGGTCTTCCCCATTTTCAACAGAGAGCTGGCCATTGATGCTCTTTGGAGCAGAGCTGTTGTTGTTTTGAGAAATGGGTGTGTGAGTTGGTGCAGAAGCTAAGGACACGTGGGAATTGGCTGGTGAAGAAGAAGGAGAAGAGAGAGGAGGGGGTTCAGAAAAGAGATCTGCATAGAGGGAGAAAGAGGGCTCGAGAGCTCGTTTGCTGAAGATGAAAATGGTGAAGAGGAGGAAAGAGAAGAAGAAGATGGGAGTTATGCAGTGAAGAAGATTCTTGTTCCTAGGAGGAGGATGAGGAGGAGGAGGAGGAGGAGGAGGAAGAGTTGCAGTTGCCATCTGGTGATGACAATACCATGTTCTGTTAATCAATAAAAACCGTATTCCTAGCAAGCATGATCTTTAGTTTAATTCAAAGCAAAAAAAAAAAAAAAAAAAAAAGCAAGCATGATCTTTGGCTACCTCGGTTCTCAATTCAATTCTTCTGTGGGCCCAAAAGCCAAACCGTGGAATTTACTAGGACTTTTCTCTGTTCTTTCTAACTCTGTTTGCCTTTACCTTCTTTAAAATAATAATTAAAATCAAAGCAGATTATATCTTATTAATATAGTGATAATACTTTTCTTTAAGCGAAATTAATATAGGAATCCTTGGTTGATATTTGTTTGTATCTGGTCAAACAAAGAGAACCCCCATTGTGTTGGATGGAGTTGAAGGACATGCTCTAAATTGGATTGAATGTCTCTTGCATTGAGAGTTTACTATATTATTAGTGAAATTTTAGAGATATTTTATGAGAGATAAGACAGAGAGAAAGAGGAACCATTTCCATCCATATTTCTTCATCCTCTATCTGGCATATGATTGCTTTTTTTTTTTTTTTTTAAGAACTGTTCATCAAAAAAATGATTGCTTTTTTTAACAAGTAACATGGGTTAAATGATGTTAAGTTCTATTTAATATTGCATTAAATGATGTTTTTATGCATGTTGTAAAAATAGTCCGTGTACAATTACTTTTTCTAAAGATAAAGTTTAGATACAAAATTAATTGTAGTCTAAAACTTTAATCTTACCCAATAAAATAAACATTACTACACATTTTGAAAATCTAATCGTTGAATGACATATTCTTTATGTTCTTAATAAACATGTCAAATTTTGTGTCAATCGAATATTATTTTCTATATAATCTATAAACTTATATTTTGTGTATAATTTTAAACTACAAAAACTTGCAATTTAAACAAATTTTTGATAACATAACTATTGATCTTTTATTTTTCTAGAAATTTTACAAGCATAGAGGATATAAGAAAAAGATATAATCTAATGGTAGATTTGTCAAAATTTATCTCCAATAAAAAGATATTGAATAAGGTTGTAGTTTTAAGTTACAATCAATTTTGTAACTAAATTTTGTTCTTTTTTTAATGGGTCATGCTAACAGGGCTCTTATGATAATTGTTTTTTCTTTTTTCTTTTTTCTTATTTCTTTTTTCTTTTTTGATGGAACTTATAACAATTCTTAATAAACCATTTTAGGATTTAAGTTACTCATCAACAAGATCCAATAATATATGTGGATGATCATCTACTAGAATATCCTGGTCTTCCTCTGGGAATAAAAAAAGAAGACCGTTTAGGAAAGCCTTGTCTTTCATTGAAATTATATGATTAAGGGTCATCCACATATATTATTATTATTATATGTGTACTAACAATTCCAATGACGGCTTACTTATATTTTAATCACACCTTCAATTAAAACATTTAAGACCACATATATTTTAATCTTGCTTACTATTAATATACGTACTAATTATTATTGAATTACATAAAATAAGTTAAAGCAGAGAAAACATTCTTCAATTGAGTGAATCCAATTTTGTCTTTATTGTTTCTCAAAAAAAAAAAAATTGTCTTTATTGATGGATATATATTAATATATATATATATATATATATATATATATATATATATATATTTATATGTAGGGAACGTGATGCTTTTCCATTGACCAAGATTTGGTAAACACCTAAACACAGGAGTTATAAAATAAAAGTTGGTGTACACATGGTGCCTTTTAATTGGAGAATATGGGCTCATATTGACATGCAAAGTAACATGAATTGGACCACTTTATGGAATTCAAACCTCATTGTTAGACTGTTACCTTGCTAAACTTTTGAACCCATTTCTTTACGATGAACTTTCTCTCAATCAAATGTCAACAAAATTATTCAATATTTTGAAAGCAACAATTATTCAGTGAATTCTATCATAAATTATCTTATTTGTAATTCCACTAATATGCGAGAAAAATAAACAATATTCTTCTTTCTTTTTTTTGCTAAATAAAGTAAACATTATTCTTAGAATATGAAATAATATTTTCTAATAATATATGTTCAGTTTCTTTTTTTCTTTTTTCTTTTTGAGAAAGTTTATGTTCAGTTTCATGGTTGGGCAATTATGAGCCATTTAGAATTTTTATATAAACATTTTCTTGCAGACTTTTTTACCTAACAAGTTGCCAATAATGAATGAAAAAGTGATCACGTTTGGACTCATCACAATTTATCGCCCTAATAAATTACTATATATATATATAAATTTTAAAAAAAAGATAAAAAAAAAAAGGTAGGTTTACACCAAAAATTTTGAAAATATCGTGTACAACATAACATAATGTTACCATCAAAAATTCAACAAGAATATTAATGCGCAAGCCATGCTAATTTGCCAATACCCCACACACACACAAATATATAGGGACGGACCCATGATTTCAAGCTAAAAGGAGCTAGAGAATAAGCACACCAAAAAAAAAAAAAAACTCTAGATAGGCATCCAAATTGGCATCTATATAAACAACTAATATATAATAGATGAAGCTGAGAGAAACTCAAATTTAAATTCTAAATTAGAATTCCAATTTTGCGCCACGTGTCCTAAATTATTTATTTTTAAAGAGTTTTATTTCTTAACTTTAGAATCAAATGTGGGACCACATAATAAATATTCATCCAAATGAGTTATTAAGAATAAAAAACAAAGGGTCTAAAATAAATAAATTATTAAAAAAAAAAAAGTGCTTCACAATAATTTTTTTTTTTTTTTTAAACATGGACAATTTACATTTTATACATAATAATATCCTTACAAATTTTTTTAAAGAGTTAACAAAATATAAAAATGACTATCAATAGTATGGGGCCAAAGAATTTAGCAACCTCGGCCCATTTCATATCAAGCCCAAGGCCCACGCCGAGAAGGAACAAATGTCCGAGGACGAACGAAGAAGGTCCAAACTGTCAGGAGACGTTGCCGAGGACAATCCTGTCCTCGGCAAACTGAGATCACGGAAGGAAAAGGCGGCACGCCACCAAAGGCAGCCTCCCAAAGCGTCCTAAGGGAAAGTACAAGTGCAATGAGTCAGCCATGGGAGTATGGTGGAGGAGCAATTCAAGGAGAAACTGTCACCTCCGCATTAAATGCCCACAACTAACATCCTGGCCACATTTATGTGGACATGATCCCTGAACAGTGCTATCTGAGTTATCGCAACTCACAGAACATCAGAAAGAGTGGCTGATGGGACAGACACTCAAGTATAGGCATGGATGACTAACAAGTGTAGGACCAAGATGGTTCAAAGGGAACTATATAATGTAAGAGACCTTCCATAAGAACGAGACCGGGAGAGTCATAGGAGAACACTGTAGCGATCCCAGTCCTCCTTGTACTATGTTTAATCAATTTAGATAGAAACACACATCCTCGGATAGTGAGTTCATCTCCTCGGATCATGAGTCCATCCAACTCTGTGTTCCTAATTCTTGCTTAGTCATCTTTTACACCCATATTAGCCGTTGTCAAATTCATTAAATCCTAACTCTTTGACCAACTCTTTACAAATTCATTATACCGGGTCCACTGGGTCTAGATCCCATTCATTTTTTGGCCTAGTTCGAAAATCGAGACCCTACAATTGGCGCCGTCTGTGGGAATTGCTTATGTGATCATGAGTGCAACGATTGGTTAAGGTAGGATCAGGCCCCCATCAGCAAAAGTCCTCGGTGAGAGCCATTATGGTGGCCAGTTTACTATATTATAAGGGGAGAATTGCTAAATGGTGCACAGTTCTAGGGGCTTCTGACATCATGTGCATGCCCCGTACCCCCGTCAGGGGTCAGATCCTCGCGAATCTAGTGGTCGACTCCACTAGACCCCCATTAGAGGAAGAGGCATCCACACGGAGCGATTCAAGGGGGCTCCGCGGCGAGGCTAGTTCCGGAAGGTATATATTGATACCTTCTGGTCTATTGAAGCGGTTGAACGAAGCCTTAACTATGACGAGTCCTCGGACCTCTTACTTTGGAGGAATTATCACACACTAGCAAGTATCTAAGTGTTAGACAAAACCAAGGTCTTGCATGGTCTTCGGACTCAAACCTATAAGGAAACTAATAACTCTTGACAAATATCTAAGTGTTAGACAAAACCAAGGTCTTGCATGGTCCTCGGACTCAAACCTATAGGGAAACTAATAACTCTTGACTAGGGCTGTCTAGACCCGACCGGAGCCCGACAACTCGGCCAAACCGCCATACGACAACCCGATTCCGGTCCGAACCGAAGGTCCAGTCGGTCGGCAGCGGGTTTCCGTTCTCAAAAACCGACACCGGCGGGTCGAGTGGCGGGTTCGCATCTCCAAAACCCGAGCAACCCGAACCCGACCGGAGCTACAAAAAAATCTGGCCAAATCCTGCAAAAACAAGCCAGATCTAGTGAGATCTCGACCAAATCTAGAGAGATCTTGACCAGATCTGGCTATATCTTGTGGGATTTAGCCAGATCCGGCCAAACCCAACAATTTCTAGCGAAAAAAAAAATGCATATTTCAGAAAAAATCCAGTTTTCGGCCAAATTTTCCAAATTCCGACGACGCTTTTTTTTCAGATTTCGATGCCTTTTTTAATTACGGCAACTGATCCGACCCGACCGACGCTAACCATCACAGAAAACCGAACCGACCAATTTTTCCGGCGGTCGGTTTCGGGTTACTCCGCCCCTCCACCTGATGCCAGCGAGTCGAGTCCGGGTTGGGTCAAAAACCGACCCGGCCCGACCCATGGATAGCCCTAAGTAGAGGTACAGGGGTGGCACTATACTTTGTTCAAGGAGTTCAAATGAACCCCTTAACTTTTTTTTTTTTTTTTTTACATATATATAATTTTTTTTGGTAGCTTAATACTTTAATTTTTTTAAAAAAATATTTTTGCACACCCTGACTTAAATCTTATATATTCTTATTACAAATATTTTCGACTCTAAGGGTAAGAGTAAGTGTTGGTGAATTGTAAGTGTCACTTTTTAATTATTATAAATTTATATTATATGTGTGTGAGTGTGTCTAATATTAACTGTGTGTATTATTTTTTGTTATAATATTATTTGTGTGAATAATGATGTGTGTGGATGTTTGTGTACATGTATAGTATAAATATAATATAACTTTATATAATTTAATAATTAGGAAATAGAGAGGGTTTGTTACATATGTGTATATTATTATCATGTTATAAGAACTTTTTGCAAAGTTATTGATTGTTCAAGCATTTAATGGTTCAGTAGATACGTAGTGTATTATTTTATATATGAATAAGCCAATGAGTTGAGTTTATTCATTTAGTTTAAAATATTTTTATAAAAAAATGACAAATAGATAATAACAACAGCATAAAAATAAAAATGTTAGACAAACTTAACAAAATAAAATGGTTATATAGCTACCCACATTGGCAATAAGTATTAAATACTCATAATGAACTATTATGTAACAATTCAAAATTTGAAAACTTGTAAAAGGAAATTGTAATTTTTTTTTTGTTAATAACTAACCATATTTAAGTACTCTTTTTATTAATTTTTTTAAAATTTAAGTTTCTTAATGACCCCCTAAACAAAATTTTTGGAGCTGCCACTATAGAGATATGAGTTCTTATATTATTTTCTTCTCCTCTACTTCATTAAAAAATATATATATATATATATATATATATATATTTATTTTATGGTTTTTCATGTATTTTTTAAAAAAGTAATTTTCATACATGAACTACCAAATTCTCTTTAGCCATTTTTTATAAGATAAAAAGGCTTGCAATAATTGAAATTTAAGGTTGCTGCTACTGTATATATCTTTGTTTCACTTCACGATATGAAAGTATGTTAATTTCTTATGTAGAAAGTTTATATATGATACATTAAGAGGAGGTATGACTTTTATTATTTCAACGTGGGCTCCTGCTCAACATTTTTTAGCGATGGTCACATGCTAATAAGGTTCGTTTAAAGTTTAGACCCGTTAAAATTTAAAAGTTATTGCTTTATAAGTTCGTGTACTTTTTTTTTTCTCTTTTGAATAGTCATTTATTTTTTGAATTGTTTCATTAACTTATTCTTTAATTATATATCTTTTTTGGCATTTTGGAAGTTTTATCATATGAATTTGTGTAGTCACACACACACACACACAGATATATATTATCTATAATTTTTAGGCTCTGAAGCTTTTTATTCATTTCAATAGTTATAGTTATGGATTATTCTTTTGAATGTAACACATCTTTCTCTTATATTTCTCTATTGTTTAGTCATATATATTTTATTTTGTTTCAATAATTTATAAGCAGTGAATCATTTAATTCTTTAATATTTTTTGGTCTTTCATAAATTTTATCATCGGAATTTTTGAGTTATTTTTTTATAGTATCTGAAACTGTCTAACAAATTTTTTATAAGCCATTGCACGTTCAAGAAATGACTTCATCAAATTGTAATACAAATTGAAGTCATACAAGAGCAAATCATGCAATTATGTAGTTTCTTAATCAATTTAAGATTTTATAAAATTATTTTAGTTTACCTCACAAATAGGTAGGTTCTCATGCATAATATGGGTTAGTGACTAGTATAAATATATAATTATATCTGGCTTTATCCTTTCACTTCAATCTTTTATTATTATTTTACTAGGAGGAAAAATTTATTGAAGCAGCAACAAAAACTTTACGAGAACTAGAAGCTTTTTATATTCAAATAGTCCAGTAGTAATTCTTTGTAATGGAATCTTTGTAATGCCTCGTATTGAAAAATGTTTCTCTCCAGACTAGAACGCCTCCAATATTTTTTTATTAGATGTGAATTTTTAAAACTAACCGTTTGATTGTATGTTTTTATTATATTTTTTATGCTTGCAAAATTTCATGAAGATAAAAAATTAATAACTATGTCATCAATGACTTGTTTAAATTTCAAGTTTTTGTGATAAAAAATTATGCACAAAAAATAAGTTTATTGATTGAATAATAAATAACATCCGATTTAAACGAAATTTGACATGCTTGTTAAGAGCATAAAGAAAATGTAATCTAATGGATAGATTTTCAAAATTCACATTCATTAATATATATATATAAGACAAGTTTAGAGGGTTTCTCTCCAAACTAATTTGGAGAAAAACCTTGTCCCCATATATATATATATATATATATATATATGAAAAGACCTATTTATGAATGGCTTCCCAAATGAATTTTTTTCCTACAAAAAAAAAAAAAAAAGACATTTTTTGGGTTAAAAAAGGTGTTAATATTTTGTTGAGCACCTAATCATTTGGAAATAAATAATTAAGATCTGATTATCCCATATTCCCATTCAACTTCTAATTTGGCATTGGCATATGCCTCTAGTTTGTAAGAGCATTAGCATTCAATGTGCTAAATAAATGCTATTTTAGCAAACTAAAAACCTTTTTTTTTTTAATCACACCATTTAACAATACATTCTATATTTTTATATTTTATTCTAGCATACAACACATTAAAATAACATGAAAAATAACTTCTACCATATATTTATAAATTAATAAATAAAAACCAGCACCAACACTACCCTCAAAACCCACCATCACCGCCCACAAAACAACCATCCATAATCCCAGAAAACCACCCATAAACCTAGTAAAATCAACATCCACCATCTTCATTGCCCACAACTCAAAATCGCTGATTCAAAAACCACCCATGGCCCACAATGTTGATCCACCATCGTCATCGTTAGCATTAATTGAGAGAGAGAGAGAGAGGGAGAGAGGAGAGAGGTCTAAGCAAGAGGAGAGATATTTGAGAGGACAGAGAAAAATGAATTAAAAAAATTAACATTGCTACAATGATTTGCTACTAGTAGCATATTCCTATAGCAATGTTAAAAACTATTTGACAAATTTTTTCTCAAGTAGCAAATCAAATGGCTCTCTCTCTGGTGTTTTAGCACCCAATGCTAGTGCTAACTTCTTGAATAAACAACATTTATGATGTGTCATAAATGCATAATACCGTAATAAATGCTTGCCTAACATAAAATACTACATTTGTATAAGTATAAGTGCCATAAAAATGGGATATGTTTTTTCTTCTGCAAGTAGAGAATGAGAAGTTAGTTTAGGTGAAACGTTAATGAATGTCTTAAGGATATTGGTTTAAGAAATATTTTATGAAAAAATGATAAAGTAATAAGGGTATGTTTGGTAACTATATATATATTTTTCCATATTTTCTGTTTTCAAAAACAATATTCTATTTTTAAGACTAAAAAACTTGTTTGACAACCCAAATTAGACAAAAAACAAAAACTGTTTTCAAAACTCAATTTGTAAAGGAAATTGAAAACATGCAAAAGACTGTTTTTAGTTTCTAATTTTCAAAGGTTAATGAAAATACGCATTTAATTTAATAAATCTGTCTCATTTAATGAGTTAGCATTAGAATTCAAATCTTAATAACAACATATTTTAGTATTTTTAATTTTTTTTTCTTCAAAAAACTATCTTTTTAATTTCAGCTATTTTTTATTTTAAAAATATAAGAATTTTTTTATTATTTCCAAAAACAATTTTTTTAAAATAGAATTTTAAGACGGTTACCTACATAACTTTAATTTTGTTGATAACTTTTTGTGTTCCCCTAAAAATATTATCAAAACTTTATTAATGCGATTTACTAACAATAGCCTTAAGTACACCTATTGACATATCCTGAGACGTCTAAAGTCACTCACGAAAAGTTTTGAAGGGACAATTATTAAGTGATAAAAAAATTATAAATATGATGGAAAAGGAATACCTAACCTACATGTTTAACAGGAAAGGCCGGCTATCATGAAATCACAGGCCCCCCAAGTGCAGGTGTCTCGTTGTCATTCCGGCAAGGGCACAGATTGTTTCTGTCCCAACCCAAATATATAGTATATATTTTTACAACCAATCCATCATTCATTCCATCAAAAACCTCAGCTCAAACGTGGTTTACAAGCAAATGTAACCATTGGCCTGGTCTGGTCAAAACCACCCCATTAATGATTCACCAAAAAAGTTCCTAGCATTTCCTATTTGAGTGTCAGCTTTTTATACATGGCGTCATGGCCTCTCTTAAGAGCACGTGCAGAGGCTTCCCTTGAGGAAGGTCTCTCATAAAAGCCCTGGTGGGTTTTAGAGGGGAGTGGGAAGAGAATTGGAGTAGTAGCTAGTTTTAGGAGTGTGGGCAGAGCTATGGGACAGAATGTTGTGTTTTGGGCCTTTTGGGTCTTCCCCAAGTTTCAAATTCTGTTTTTGTTTAATTTTGTTATCAAAGTGTCCAATTATGTTGTGAGAGCAATTAATGTGGTTTGGTGAAGTTTTTTATCAGAAAGATGTTGATGTTTCAAACTATTTTTACTGTATATATCCGAGGTACTACCATAAATGTCACTAAAACCTCTCTCTCTCAGCCATTCCTTTTCTTTATCTCTAATATAATTCCCCCATTCCTTTTGCTCTCTCTCTCTCCCTATATCACAAGTCGCTTTTCAAGTATTCAATCTTCTTGTCCTGTGTTGTGGGTCTCTTGTATATCTGTCTTTGTGTTCTCTATTTTGGGTTGTGTCTGTAATTCCAAAATTTTATCCCATTATTCAAGCATTGTTTGCAATGAGATTAGCTGAGTTCATTGTTCTGCTATGTCTTTTGTCATTGGCTTTTGTGGGCTCTGATGCAGTAGTAAGGATGACAATGCTCACTGCCACCAATGGTGCTAAGGAGAGGAAGAGCTCAAATGAGACATTAGAAGCAGTCAACAGGTGCAACTCCAAGAGACTCCATTTTCGCTCAGAGAAACTCTCTTACTCTGAGAAGTATAATCACATTAACACTACAGAAGACAACAAAAGAGTGGTGCCCACAGGTCCAAATCCCCTACACAACAGGAAGAAGTGAAGAGCCTACTGAGCAAGAGCTTGAAGTTTTCTAAAAAATGATGCAGTGTTACTCAATGAAATGTTATTGAGAAGAAAGTAAAGATTTTCATTTTTCTTCTTTTATAATACACCTTTTTGATGTTTTGGTCTTTTTCCTCTCTGTTCCTATCCATTTGATTATGTAAAGGGTTCTGAATTTCTATTATCATGTTCCTGAACTATTATTTTATTACTATGCAAAAGGCTTAGTTACGGAAAAATGAAATAAAGTTTAAAAAAAAAAAAAAACGCATGACTAACTGGGATTAAATTTTTTTTTTTTTTTTACAAAACTTGAACATTATAAAAAAGAAAAATATCATCTTATACTTGTTTATTTTTACTATTTTACATTAATATTCAAAATTGTCACCGAAATGTCCACATTTTAAAACCTAAAAGTGGATGTAAAAAGAACTTGAGTTAAAAGAATTACAGCCTTAAAAACAAAAAAACAAAAAAAGGCCTAGAGCATTCATATTGGGGGCCATAAATTTAGTAATTTGACACTACAAAAAACTAACTTATTTATTTTATTATATCATTTTATAAAACACCTCACATAAGTGGTTTTATTTTAACTATCAACATAATATAATAATATAAATAACACAATAAAATAATATATCTATTACAATAAATAGTAATTACTACCACCAACACAATAAAATAATATTTCTTTTAATGAAATATATATATATTTAACTTTTTAGTTCAACTATTAAATTTTTTAACTTTCCCTCCACCATTATAACATGCTTTTTAGTATTAGTGGTGTTAAAAGTAGCGATATAACTTTTTAACACCACTAATGCTGATGTCTTTATAATAAAAATAATTGGTTTAGAAATCACTTCAAAGTTTTTATATAGATTCCTTATCAACTTTATATATCGTTCATTCTCAAAAAAAAAAAAAAAAAAAAAAAAAACCTTTATATATCTCTTTTTCTTTTTTCTTTTATCTTTTTCTTTTTCTTTTTCTTTTTCTTTTTTAATTTATGCGCTGAGACAACGTTATACATCGTAGGGATCCAAATATCGGATTATACTAGTCACCGTAGCGTGTTAGATTAAAACTATATTAAAATACCGGATTGTCCGCTTCATATATAGTATAGCTCGATTATGTGGAGGGATTAAATAAGTATGTTGTATGGGAGAGTGTAGACTAGTCTTGTGTTTATTACTAGGTGGGTTATATAACTGACTATTATTACCCTCAATTATAATTGATTAGGTTTTTTGGGATATAGTTTAGAACTGTCTAGTGTTTCCTCTAATCAATGGTAAATGGTATTAGAACTAACTTAATAACCGATGCTGTTTTAGGGGAAATACAATAAGGGAGATTGTGATACTCGAATTATATAGATTGGAGTGAATAAGTGTGTGTTATGAGTGCATGTGCTATAAGTCCATGAAATATTTACTAGGTAAAACTTGGTTATATAAGTAAATACAAGATGACCAAATATAATTTGACTATGTTGCTGTTTTATTATGTATATATTTAGTTTCACTATAAATCTATTATATTTGTGTATATTTACGAAGTGAGGAATTATTGTTTTGTATTTATAAACATAAGAATTATTAGTATTATTATTATTATCATTTTTTGAAGAAAAGTTTAAGATTATTATTATCATTGTTGTTGTTGTTGTTGTTGTTAACTTGTTATATTTTGTGTATTTAGTTTTACAATTGTAGATTCCAATTAGTTCAACTGGTAAAATCTCTTATTTAAAATTTTTAAAAAAAAGATTTAGAGTTTGATCTTTGTCTACACCAAAAAATCAATTTGTGTGTTGGTCTGATGATAAAAAAACAATTATAAAAAATTTTTAAAAAAAAAATATTTATTTTTTAGGCCAAGAACTTCAAATCGGAAAACAATCCTTAAATTGGTTTGTATTAGATGAATGAATTGGGATCCAAACATTTCTTTATAGACAAATCCAAATGATTACCAAACAAATTTTGAAACATTGGTTCCAACTTCCAAGCTACTCCTCATATTTTTCATTTCTCTTCTCTTATATTGTTGCCCTTGGGTTCACATATGAATCATTTGATACGCGAACATTGGAAAATTAGGAGGAAATGTTGAAAGAGAAAAGAGAAAAAAAAAATGTTGATTAAAAATTTTATTTATTTATACTAGAAAATGGTGATTCACAAGGATAAGGAAGTCCAAGCTGCCCCTTTACCAGTATGAATTTAACATGTTTTCCTGATTAAGAAGACGGCATTGAATATGGGTCAGAAGAGAATTTAAGTGTGGCTCTTTAGCTGCCTGAACGTGCCAGATTGCCTTGAATTCGAAACACCTACTTTTTTTCTTTTATTTATTTCTTTTGATTTTCACTTTGCTACAGCCCAATTCGTGTGTTGTTTGTCATCAAGAAAAAGCTACTTTTTCCACATAAGTCTCTTTGCTTTTGCATCGTTATTATGAAATCCCCGTCTGATGCTACTTAAATTAGGTCGTGTCCCTCTCAAGAAAACAAAGCAAGAGAAGTGTAAGTGCTTGGTGCAGAGAGAAAATAAGGTCAAGGTGGACAGGGAGGGAGATTTTGGATTTCGTGTATGGATTTTGTTGAAGAACCGGTTGGAGGAAGGAGAGAAAGAGAATGATTTGGCTATAATTGTGTCCTGTCACTAGTGGTTTTAATGGCTCACCAATGCAATTGTGTTTTGAATTTATGATATTCAAAACCCCATGGATCACTTGGGAAAAAACCATGTACCCATATGGATCTCTTGGTTTTGGGAAATGCTAATGAATGTTCTTAAAACATTAGTTAATAATCCATTTAAAAAAGTTTTTATAGGAAAAAAAAAATTTAATGTTTTGACAGCTTTTTTTTTATTTCCCATAAAATTAGTGTCAAAACTTTCCTAAAATAAATTATTAACTAATGTCATAAGTGTACTCATTAGCATGACCTTTTGTTTTTTTAGGTCTGGGTTCAATTGATAAGGTGTCACTATAGTTACAGTCAGATGGAAGACATCAACTTAAGTCACTTGTGTCTATTTTTCTTTCATAAAAAATATATAATATTTATAAATCATAATAAAATGAAATGATTTGATTGCTCCGGTCACCATCTCCTCCCCCCCCCCCCTCTCTCCCCTCTTAATTTTCTAGTTCGTTCTGATTCTGCATGTGTAATTTATTTACATTCTATTTTAGTTCTGCATGTGTAATTTATTTACATTCTATTTTAGTTCTGCTTGTGTAATTTTATTTACATTCTATTTTAAGTACAATTGAACTTTTGTCCAACTCAAGTTGCTTTTAATTCTAGTAAATACATAACAATACCAAAGCCACGTCATCGATGACCATCAGTAATGGAACTACAATTTGAGTTCAGACAAGCAAAATTAATAATTTTCACATATACAGGAATATTGTAATGTAAAAAAAAAAAAAAAAAAAACCCACAAAAGAATAGAATATGCATTGTATTACTTTTTAGATTACTTTTGGATTTTAACAATAATATTCTTTTTTTACGTCCTTTTTTTTTTTCATTTTGATTAAGTCTTTGAGAGTAAACCTTCAGTCCGGATGTGGCGTAAATGGGCTAGTTTACGCCACCAATTAAACATTGCCACGTCAGTTCTTTATTGAAAGAATAATACACACTAGCACACATGATTCAGACCTGAGGAACAACTCAAAAGCCTTAAACGGCTGAAGAACAACTCAAATAAACTCAAAATCCTCTCCACAGGATTCAAACCTGAAGAACAACTCCTCCAACGCCTAAACCCAGAGATGGCTTCTTCCTCTCTTTTGAGCACCGGATCTCCGCCGCTAGCGCCGCCGCACCAGACCTAAGATGTGTTATTTTCTGATTTTCTATTTCCCCAAGGTGGTGCAGCCTTGAAAATTATATGGAACTTTTACTTTGTTTCTCTCAATTGTGGCAATTTCAAGGTGCGGCAGCACCAGCTCCAGAGACGAGATGTGTGGCGGCGCCAGCAGCACCAGCGGGGAGGCTCCGGTGCTCAGAGGAGATGAAGAAGTCGTATCTGGGTTTAGGCGTTGGAGGGTTGTTCTTCAGGTCTGAATCGTATGGAGAGGATTTTGAGTTTAATTGAGTTGTTCTTCAGGCGTTTGAGGATTTTGAGTTGTTCTTCAGGTCTGGATCTTGTGTGCTAGTGTGTATTACTCATTCAATACAGGGCTGACGTGGCAGTGTTTAATTGGTGGCGTAAATTAGCTTATTTACGCCACATCCGGACTGAAGGTTTACTCCTTGATTAAAAAACCTTCTTTGTTTCTTTTATTCATAATATTATTTTCAATTTATAAGCTTTGAACTTAAAAGGCATTGATATAAGACAAATATATCCTTTCTATTCTTTTTATGAATTTGGACCACCAAGATCAAAGGAAACACACACACAAAGCAAATAAAAAAGGAAATAAAATATTCAGAGTACAAGATCAAAGAAAAGGTAAATTTTTAACTGGTTAAAAAAATATATTTCAAATACTTTCTTCATTTGGCACAAAGTTGTGTAAATATAACACAATCTAAAAATAAAAACGAGTTAAAGCATTAGCATTAGACATTCTAAAAAAAATGTTATTTTGGCGTATCAAAAAGTTATTTTATCTATTTGAACACATCATTTTACAACAAGGATAGGCCCCGGGGGGGGGGGGGGGGGACCTAAGGTGGCCCAGGCCCCCCGGCCCCATTTTTTTTTTACTTATTATATTTTTCATTTTTGTAGTTGGGACCCCTCTTCCAAACCCTTAGGTCCCCTTCCTCTTTAATCAATCTAGCCAGCCTAGCCCAACTAACAACTATGCAACCCAAAAACTTAACAAAAATAATAAAAATATTCACAATGGTGATTGTATTTTAGCAACCAAAAAAAAAACCACAAAAAGAAAATCATGTATTATTAGAGAAGTTAAAGTTAAAATTTTGCAACTACAGTAAACTGATAAAAATACTAGTTGACTGTAGCAAGTTGCTAAAAATAACATACAATATTTTATTAAGATTATCTCTCTCCCTTCAATTAAAAAACTCAAATTATCTCTCTTCCTTTATTATTTTAATGAGTTATTTATATTATTTTAAATGAAGTGATAACAAAATTGAACATTTGATGTTGAGTGTATTGTAAAATGAGATGGTAAAATAGATAAAGTAGGTTTTTGAAGTGCCAAAAACTAAATGTTTTTAGCACCACTAATGTGAATGCTCTATGGTCTGTTTAGATACCGCTTATTGCTAAAAACTAAAAACTGAAAACACTGTAGCAAAATAATTTTTAAATGTGTGAAAAGTGCCATGGGATCCAGTTTTAAAGAAAAAATTTGCTGAAATCCATACTTGCGAGTCCTGTGAACAGTGCACGAAACCCACACAAAAAAATGCAGACGCACAAGTCCCCGGTTTTTAGTGCAATCCAAACATACACCTAACTTCAAAAAAAAAAAAAAAATTCCTAACTAGCTTAGTATTAAAAAATAATATTATTTTGTGCTTTTTTGTTTTTGTTGGTAGATGATTGCATCTTAATGTATTAAGAAATGATGATTTTGTGTATTTATAATTTGTTAATACTATATGGATACGTATTTAGATTGTATTTTTCTTTTTCTTTTTGCTTATATTTCAGTCCCCTCTAGGTTGAAATCTTGGATCCGTACTTGCTTTACAATACACTCTACATCACATATTTTATCATTTTACCACTTTCTTTAAATATTTTTCTTTATTCTTTTTAATTAAGAAAGATATTTTGTATGGAAGAGAGAGAAATATTTTGTACGGAAAAGAGAGAATGTTTGAATATATTAAATAATAAATAAATAAAAAAATAGCACATCTCCTCGTACAATTTTATTGTTAGAACATTACTTTTGCAAATAAATTTGACATTTAACACATCTCATGAAGGTAATTTTTTTTGTATTTATTATCGCTCTTAATTGATCAAGCTGCACAACAAATATTGATCCAGTGCAGCATGAAAAAAATATCTTATGTGATGGTCTCATAAGTGACAAACTCACAGTTGTGGGGGGCGAAAACTTGAACCTTTGCATTAGGCTTGAGCCCCACTCTTTAATAATAATGCGTCCGAAGAGAAGAAAGCATGGGAAAATGCCCCGTAATAGATAATAGAGCAGATAAATATCCAAGGGTGTTGGTCCGAGAGGGTCATCCTCCTCGGATCTGACATATATCAATAGAGTGAGCTTCGTCTTGCTCTAAACAACCTTCCAGGAAGCTCCAGCGACGAAGATAGACTTCAAATGTACAGGGAAGGGATAAGAACACAGAAATATCTAAGGAAAAAGCTGCTACCACCGCATTAAATGCAATATAGCAGCTTTCCTGGCCACATTAATGTGGAGAAGACTTTTGAACAGTGTTTACAACCACTTTTACTCCCAGAAAATCAAAAAGCAGTGGGAAAGGAGAGAAAAACTTGAGTACGGGGTTAGAAAGTAGACAAGTGGACGGTAGGATTGAATGGAGGATGACTATATAATAGAGTAAAGCCTCCAGAAAAAGGGATCGAGAGATATTAAGGAAAAACATTGAAGAAGATGCACTGTAGCATTAAGAAGAACATCAACGGAAATAGCCAATTTGTCTAAGAACTTCCTCCTCGGACATCATCTGAAACAGCCAACTTATCCTAAAAATTGTTCCTCGGACTTGATTTCAGCATTTGATTGTGTTTTATCCTCCTCTGACAAACTCATAACCCCTATTAACTATTATAAAACTTATCACCAGCCCAATTCTTTCACCCACTCTCATAAATTTATTGTATTGGGCTCATTGGGCCCATATCCTATTCCATCTAGGTTTGGGCTACAATTTGTGACCCTACAACAGTATATATAGATCTCACATTTTTTTTTTTTTTACTTATAAAAAAAATAGGAAAAAAGAAAGAAAGAAAAATTACAGATGTTTTGAGAGGATGATCTTATAAAATTTTCTTACATGATACACTGTATCTCCGATCAGTTTTGTGGTTAGTATTGGGGAAACAATCTGATCATCAACTTTGTGCAAAATAACAAATTATGACAACCGTTGCACACTGCTACTGTCATAATGATATATGTAATAATGTCAAGGCGATTGCCATAGGTGCTACCACTCTTTGAGCACTATAGATAAGTACATGATGGGTAATTATTGAGTACTCTTGGAGTATTATAAATGCGTATTCTTCTCTCTCACATAACTGTAGATCCCACCATTCAATAATTTTCCATACATGAATCGATGATAAATTAAAGTTATAAAGACTTAATTTAATTAGTAATTATGAAGTACTTGGAATGCTTCAAATTCACCTTTTTTTTTTCTTTTTCTTTTTTTTTTTTTAAGTTTGGTATCAGTAAAGTGTAGTGCATTAATGTAGAGTGGTTAGAATTGTCTTGTAAGAAAAGTAAGAGGATTTATTGGCATTGTGAAAATATTTGAGGCATTTCTTTGGTTCTTGAGGAGGAAGAGGGAATTATTTGTACGTGATTTTACTTGTGTGAACATTTATGTTTTTTAGGTAGTTTTGAAATCTTAATACCTAAATCCTACCCCCAAATAAATCCTACCCCAAATCTTAATACATTTTATTATTATTATTATTTGCTAAATACAACAATGGGGAGAGATATTTGAACCATGAATGTCTCAATTGAAAATACTAGGAAGTGCTAATTTAGTTACAAGCCCTTTGGTGGAACCTAATAATTCAACAAACACAATCTAATTTAAAGGTAATAGATTTGTTTTCTCTTGATTTGGTATGTTGGATTAGGATCAGCTTATAGTTTCACTAAATTGGTGAATTTGTACTTTTCTTAACTCAATGAACTCAAACCAAACCGATTTAATACTTATATTTATATAATATTTTTACTGCAAATATCTAATTTCAATTGCTCCCACAAGCCTGGGCCCGACAGGTAGAGTGTCACTATGGACCCACCAGGTGGAAAACGCCAACTCAGGTCACCCCCCTCTACCTATTTTTTTGTTCATAAAAAAAGGAAAATCAATCGGTGCCTCTTATTTCACTACAAACACACATCCTCACATGATATTTCTCTCATTTACAACTCTATATGATATCTCAAATACTCACCATAGACATTTTCCTTCTCTCTATGGCCATCACCCACACTCACACGTCTCTAGGCTCCAAAATCTCTCTCTCTCTCTCTCTCTCTCTCTCTCTCTCTCTCTCTCTCTCTCTCTCTCTCTCTCTCTAAATGTGATAATGCACCTATTCTTTGCCTCCATCACCCATTTTTGTGATCAAGCATATTTCTCATAGCTTTCAACAAGGAGGCATACAAGGAGTTTGCCACTCTTTGACTTCAACGAGGTCCACTCAACCCTCGAGAACAAGTTTGTAGTGTTGACACACCATTTATGCCACTACATTTGTAATTTTGAAAAAAATAACAAGGACAAAATGCTCATTTCACACCTTATGAGAAATTTTAATTTTTTTTTACCCAGGATTAAAATTGATCATTGTTGAAATTAGTGGGAAAATCCTTATTTTTCAAAATGGGCATTAGGGTTTTCAATAGGGTTATTAAAAGCTAGATTTTCATCAGTCAAAACTTGATTGTAACTTGAGCTTTATTTCATAAAATTAGTGTTAATTAATATTATTTTCCCTTGGATGGATCCATAAAAATCAACGCAATGATTGAGTTTTATTGGTTAAACAAAGGATTTATCTTGCAATCACAATAATTCTTCAAGATCAACCCCAAAACTAAGTCAAATATTATGTTTATATTGCATTGCATAGCTCTAACAGTGAATAATCAAAATTAGGTACAGATTTCAGTCAGGTGTCATGTGGTGCCCAATATCTTCATCATAAGTAACCAAACCCTCAAACATGTGTTTCCGGTTTGAGACACAGTTTAATCTAGTTTATGATAGAGGACTCTAACTAGACCTTAGGTGAAGCCAATTAAACATTGATTACCAATATACCTTAAGAAATCACAATGATTATTGGTGGTGACTCAATAGTAAATACACTTTACACTCTCTATATACATGATCACAACCCTCCAAGTACAAGATGTGTAAGCAAATTATGGTAAACACACACACCCAAAAGACGAGAGGTGAAAAAACAAACCAAGTCCCTGTTTACAAGGGTAGATTAGGCTGGGGTCAATGTCGTCATCATATATTATTTGGATTGGATTGAATAAGTATGTGTTGTACATACATATGTTAAATCTCCCACTGGGTGCTTAATTACTAGGTTGAACTAGGTTATATATAAATTGAAAAATAATAATAAAAAATAAGTTATTTTGAGTAATCCCAATTATAATCTTATTAGTTTTTTTGTGGTATATCACATATATGACTAGCACTTTTACTTTCATTCTATTTAAAAATTTTAACTTATAAATTCCTACATAATTATATAAACCCATCATGTAATACTTTACTTTTTTCTTTATTACAATTTTGCTACAAACTGTTATTTCTCTCTCACATTAGTGTAGTTTAATCTCTTTACTAATTTCTTCGTTTACATCTTGCATGGATAAAAAATTAATCAGTCTAATTATGGTGGATTTTGACCGTCTTCCACGTTAGGGAACGTGATATAGTTCGGAACAAATTTGTTTTAGGATAGGAACCAGGAAGCAACTTTTCGCTTTGGAGTACTATTCACAGGTGTGTGGTGGGGGGGGAGGGGGGGTGGGGAGGGGGGGGGATGGGGTATTTTCACAGTTATGCAGACCATTGGGAGGGTCATATTTTAAATTATTATTTTATTATTTGTATTTCATACAATAATTGGCAGTCGATAACTCCATCGCTAGTGTTTATGTTGAAAGCACCAAAATATATATATATATATATATATATATATATATATATATTCTAAAAATCCACTTAGATTTTAAATTGGATTCCAATTATTATTTATTTCTGTATCACATATTCTATTTAAGTTTTTTTAATTTTTGTTTTAAGTGAGTTAATGCTATACAAAAGATGAAGAGTCAAATATAAATAAAACATAAACAAAACCAAAAAAAAAAAAAAAAGAGTAAACTTATGTGTGTATAAAAAAAATTAAAATAAAAAAATAGAGAGAGAGAGAGAGTAAAACTCATAGATTTCAATTGTTATTTAATTTTGCGTCACGTGTCCTATCTAAGCTTTTTTTAATTTTTGTTCTAAGTAAGTTAATGCTATGCAAAAGACGAAAAGTCTAATATAAATAAACCACAAAAAATATCCAATAAAAAGAAGAGTAAACTCATATATATATCCAGAGAGAGAGAGAGAAAGAGAGTAAAACTCATTTATAACTTAAAAAATGTGTAATTCTTACATTAGATATAATTTGAAGCCATATATGTGTGTAATTGTAATTGTAATTGTATCGTGTATATGCATGGGCTATTCATGAGTATATATTTAAATCCAAAGTTGAAACAAAATTTAATTGGATTTCAATTAGAGACTAATTTTTTTTCACGTTGTGAGCACACTGTCTCACACTAACTCACTGTGTGGTTCATGCCCCCACGAGAAGTACGCTTTAGTTGAATGAACTAGAGGCAAAGGTTTGGGATTCACCACCTAGTTTAGGTTCAAAAATCAAATTGGGCATTTTGGGCCATTTACTTAAATGCATAGGTCTACATACCAGATTATGGGTTTAGAATTTTGGTATGGCTTGGGAAGGTGTTAAGCTCTCAAAACCGCCCAGCTCATGGGCCAACCTTTATTATGTGTTGATAAACCATGTTTAAATAAAGAAATCCTAAACATAAACATACTTCGTGCACTTAATTAAAAAGAACACACACAAAATGGTGAATATCACACAATAATGGCAAAGGAAACACATTAAAACCAAATTAACAAATATTATTAAACATGAAAAACTAACAATTAATAATTAACACAAAAAATAAATTAAATTAAACCTAACATGGTATTCTCCAAAAGAAAAAAAATCCAACATGGCAAGATTGACCAAATAAAATATGGAAAACAAATAAATATATTTAAATAACCTAAAATAGAGAATTCAAAGTCAAACAGATCATAAAACAATGTGTTAAACAATTAATTAAATAAAAACATTTGCCTTAATTTGGGTTCGTGGTGCGTACACATACTTAACCATGCATACGCATGGTCGAAACCATGCGCACGCATATTCGAGCATGTGTACCCATCCTCAATATAGAAACTGTAAAAATTACATTTTGCAAGTTAATTAACCAAACAAAGATGTTAACACGGAAAATAAAGAAGCATGTTAGAAACCTTAAACATTGAACTATCATAAAAAAATAAATAAATAAAGGAAATATTATTGCAGGGATAAAGGCCCAGGATCATATATTGGACCTTGGGCTTCATCCGAGCACATTGATAGATCCGAGGAGGGGCAGATAGCTATTAAGAGTTCCCAGTTAAAGTCCCATGAGTAGGGGGTGAGCGGAGTGCAATCCAAGGAGGAATTCTTCCTCGGATGTGATGAACGCCGCTCAAGTATGTATTATGGCCATTAAAGTAACCCCCCAAGAAGCTCCCACGATAGAAACGTGCCTTACAAACATATTGGAAAGCAGGAAATCCAAAAATATCTAAGGGAAAGCTTCTACCACTGTATTAAATGCACTGCAACTATTTTTCTAGCCGCACTTATGTGGAAAAGACCCTTGAATAGTGTTACCTTGGCTACCACAACTCACAAAAAGCTAAAAATGATGTCTGATGGGACAAATACTCAAGTAATGGCTCAAATGATCAACAAGTGTAGGGTCAAGATAGTTCAAATGGAGCTATATAATGGAAGAGACCTTCCATGAGGAAGGGATTGGAGAAATAGATATAGAACATTGTAGTGATTTAAATTATACTTGTACCCAATTGTGATAATTCTATATCAAAGTGACCTCCTCGGACTACAAGTTCATTGACATTAATATCTCTTATTTGTGTTTGATCGTCATCTCATTCTATAGTAGTCATTGTTCAATTCATTAGGGCCTAGTTCTTTAACCTATTATCTACAAATTTATTGTATTGGACTTACCTGGGCCAAGATCCAACACACCTTGGGCTTTGGCTGAAAAATGGGTCCCTACTTATCATAAAAAAATAACTATGAAACAAAACAAAAAAAAAACAAAAAAAAAATACTAAACTAGCATAAGGTAAAAAAATCATGTCAAACTTACATAAACTAAAATAATAAAACAAGAACCAAAAAAAAATTATAACAGCCTAAAATCATATTAATACATACGAACATAATTGAAAATATCAAACAAAGCAAATATAACAAGTTAAAGAAACTATATCAAGAACTCATGTAAATTATATTAAACAAAGGAAGAGTTCATGGAAAGAACACTCACCTTGCTTAAGATCACGAGTTTAAGTTTTTAACCGACTCCTCAATTCCTACACACAAAGACTAGATTGAGAGAACAAAAATAATAAAGAACACAATAGTTTTTTAGGAATCGCAACTCAAGAACGACTTTAATTGAAAAAGGTTTTGAAAACAATTAGAAAACAAACTTTTTGCCTTAGAACTAAGTAAAGAGTTTTTTTTTTTTTTTAATGATTAAAAAACGTGCTAGCTGCTGTGTGAGTTTAGAAATTATGAACTAGGGTTTTTAGAAGATGGAGGCACCAAATAAACTCTCTCTAGCTCCCTTTTGATTGAAGACATAATACTAGTATTTATATTAGTAAATTAGGATTTCTAGGGCCTTTTAGAAGTTTTTGGATGTTCTTAAGGGTTTGGGAGCCGGCCCAACTCGAAGATTGCAGTTTTAGGGCCCTAAAACTAAAAATAAGACATTCTAGAACTGAACCCACACGCGCAAGTTTGTGAAGGTGCATACGCATACTCATTGATTTCATTGCAATGCTGGCCCGACTTTAAACGACCATAACTCATTCAGTTAAAATCCAAATTACACAAAATATATGTCCAAATTAAAGCCCAGGATGTATAATTTTCAATGAAATAGATCAAACTAAAAAATTCTTTAGGGATCAAAAGTTATGGTCAAAATAGTGATCAAATGTCATTTTTCAGCATCATTTTCAAAGCTATTTGAGCACTTTTAAGTTGTGATTACTTTTGAACAATTGAGAACTCTTTAATTACCCTTAGTTGACATATATCAAGCACATCATTGGGGCCGAGATCAAAAGTCATTAACAAGTACAAAATGAGGTGTCTACACACGTTTCCTATCTAATTTAAGTTTTCCAATTTTGTGCCTAGTGGGTTAATTCAGTGTAGAAAATGAGAAGTTCAATATAAATAAACTATAAAAAACCAAATCATATATCTAACTTTATATATAAAATTAGATGAAGAGAAAGTATGAATGATTTTACTTTTATGAGCATTTTTTGTGTAACTAAAACTAATTCAAATTTATAAGTCATTTATATAATACTATAACTATGTACAGCTAATTATTAACTAGGCAGAAATGTTTTAGATATTAACTATGTGGGTGTGGGAGTGTTAACTGCAATTGTTTTTAATTGTAACTATGCATAGGCACAGGTTATATAAGTAGTCTATATCTATATATATATATATATAATTAATTAAAGCCAAAATTGAGAGAAAATTTAATTAAATTATAAATTGGATTCCAATTGTTGTCTAATATTGTGACATGTGTCCTATCTAAGTTTTTTTTTTTTGTTCTAGGCGAATTAATGCTATGCAAAAAACAAAGAGTTTAATATAAATAAACCATCAAAAACCCAATAAACAAAAAAGAAAAAGAAAAATTAAACTCATGTGTATATAAAAAAAACTAAAATAAAAAAATAAAAGAGAGAGAGAGAGAGAGAGAGAGAGAGAGAGTAAAATTTATCTATAACTTAAAAATATGTAACTTTTACACCAGATATAATTTGAACTCATATATGTGTAATTGTAATTATTTTTAATTATATAATGCATATGCATGGATTAGAAGCTAGTGTTAATTAAGTTAAAAAATGACTTTTGAAATACTTTTTTTTATTGGCTTTTGGTAACGGCTAACAGTTGAATTAAGGTACAAATTAAAGTGTATTTAATATTTTATATTAATTAAAGCTTTTATATGTATTTTTTTTTAAAATAAAGTTAAAGAAAAATGTTATATCACAACATTTTTATAATATTTTCATAATAAATTCTAAGTGACAATTGTTTCAAACTCTCATTTCGGCCTACTATTAACATCATTTTTTTACTCACTATTAATAATTTGCCACTAAGATTAGTTGTAAAAATTATGTCAACATAGCATTTCTTTGTTATTTTAATACTGTTTTTAGGAATTAGGAATCTTGTTTGTATAATTTACCATTATTAGTATTTTTTTTATATGTTTGTACATTGAATGTTTTATGACGACAAGCAGCAACCTCTGCATGAAAGCAACATTGATAAGAACCAACTATGCGTATGAGTGTATGACTATTAATTTAATATGAACCAATAACAAAGTATTTTATCTTCCTTTCCTAAGTTTCAAAAGTTGTTAAAGAAATGATTGGATCGTATTTAATTAGGAATATTCCCCTGACAAAATCCAATCGAATTATTATTATATTATAACTGGATTTGTTTGATAATTTGAGGGCCTAAACAATAGAAGGGATTCTATCTTAGCCTTGTTTTAATAATTGTTTTTTTGTTATTATCTAACTAAACTAGTTTATACATCTGTCTCGAGAGATAAAGATGAACTAACAAGGATGACATAAGAATTGAAAAATAAAATTCTCAAACTTAAAAGAAAAACTAGGCAAAGATGGGCTTGGGAAATAGTCAATTGAGTAACTAATTAGATAGTGGATTTCAGTTAGTTTAACTGATAAAGTTTTCAATAGTTGAATAAGAGATCTGGGGTTCAATCCCCGCATACACCAAAAACAGATTAATGTCTTAGTCTAATTTATTAGTATATTAGAGGTGCAAAATGAATTAAATTATTTATTGATAATTTGGGATTTAATTCAATAAAGAGCTTGTTTATGGTCAGATATTTAGCAAATAAGTCAAACTAAAACATAATTTTAGGATCAATTATTAAATAAACCAATTTCAAAATATAATAATAAATTGTGTGGACAAACCAATGAATGTGACCCTAGATTTGAATATATATAATATTATATGTTTATATGTATACATGTATACATGTATAAAGATATATTTTATATAGAATTAAGATTAGATTGTATAAGTCCGTAGTTACTCATAAGATATCACATTTTATTTATAATTTATTGATAATATATATAGTCAATTTCGTAGTAAAAATTATACAATAGTTTAAAAATACAAAGTTGGTAAGTACGCTTTTTATAAATTTAGAAATGAAAATCATTATATTTAATTAACTCAAACAATATTATTTCAACTATTAGAATAATTTCAACTAAGTTAATTAAGCAACACATGAAGAAGCTCAAGCTTCTTCGACAAAAAACTAAACCAAATTTTAAAATGTAATCTAACTTGGTAATGAATTTAACCTCAACTGGTATTCAAAATAAATTTTAATAAACAAAGCTTAGACTTTTAATACTCAATTCAACTCAACATGATTCATTTAGAGCCTTAATTCATATACTAGGAAAGATTGTGATCTTTAGTTCAAGTTTCAACAAATAGTCCAAGTGCATGCACGAAATTTATTTATGACAAAAAGAAAAGAGAAACATTTTAGTGTATTTTATTTTTTCCTCAAAGGAGGAGCTATTCTTCTTTTTTACACCAAACTATATAAGTGCACCTCTTCATCAAAGGGGATAGTTTTGCATTTTAAGATGATATATACTAAAGTTAAGTGTAGGCAAAGGGATTGCATTACAAACTGATATGGATACTATATTATTCTATAAGACTATATATCGACGATGGCAAGCGTTTTGTAAATTAACTTCTTGGCATCTTCAAGAGTTCAAATCTCAGCTCCCACGTTGTAAAATGTAACTATCAAATTATCAACCAAAAAAAAAAAAAAATGATGAAATGACATACAGCTGTTTATTTTATAGCATTAACGATATTATACAAAATGGAATATTTAAAAATTATTTGGAGACAACTCAAAAGTCTAAACTTAATAGTTGGCAATGGGCTGGTAGAGAGTAGGTTTCTATAAATTCCATAAGAAGTTTTCCAGAATTACTAAAACCCTCCACAATTTCTCTTTCAGGGTTGGATATTCCACTTTGGATATATTCCTAACTAGTGTGAAAGGACTTAAAGATCTCTTCCAAGACAGATATAAAAATGTGCTTTGATTTGCTGTGATATTTGTCTGATTCCAATTCTTGACTATTCTGTAAACATTTTCAAAGCATGAAGCCATCAATTCAAGAATCCAGGGTGGTAGGTACCACAGCCACATCGTGAGGGCACTCGTTAAAATGTATCTATCTGAACCAATAAATTGGCTCTCGGCCTATTGGTGTCAATTTCTCACATTTTGGATTGCAAACGAGTTGAGTATTAAAATTTGAGTAATACTATAAATACAAACTATTTTACAATATTTTTACAAATTATTGATATGGTTTTAATATTTTTCAAATAATTATTGTAAGTAAAAATGAGATGTTAGTGATGGCCCATGTTAGAACTAGTAAGAATTAGTCACATCAGCAGTTTGTAAAAAAATTGTAAAATAGTTTGTGTTTGTAGCATTACTCTTAAAATTTTAGAATTTTTTCATTTAAGAAAATGAATTGTATAAATTCATCTTAAATTACGGGTTACTTGCACTTTACACCCTCAACTATATAAATTTGCAATCAATATATTAATTGAACAAATCTAGCTTAGAACTTTGTAACTCAATTGACACATTCTGGTATTTCTAACAAAATATATTAAGAGTTCAAACTTCAAATTCCCCTCTCCATTTTAATCATTGAATTATTAACCCAAAAAAAAAAAAAAAGCAATTTGCACCACACTTTTCATCTAGATGTTAATTTTAACAGCCACATGCTTCCACCAAAAAGTGGAAAAACACATATAGGACTTGCAATGATGATCCACACTACTTGAGTCAATGTAAACAATGTCCACAGTCTAAACACACTCACAAAGAACGTTTTAGGGGGAGAGAGAAACTTGCTGAATTAATTAGTGAATGAGTTGCTATGTTGCTCTGATTCATTGGGTTCTTAGTTCTTAGAAAATCCCTCATTTTTTAATAATGGTGGAGTAACGCCTTGGCCTTACTTTGTAGACGTGAGTTTCCCATTATTGGATGCTCACTCATTTTAAAATATTTTTACTACAAAATTGAATATTTATATTATCGATAAATTATAAATAATGATTTCATCCTTAAGAACTTATTTTCATATTTACATATTCCAATTTCAATTCTATATAAATTTATATACATATACATATAACATATAATACAATACATGCTTAAATATTTTTTTTTTATAGAAATAAAATTCTATACATGCTTAAATTAAGCCACATACAAGTCAACAAATTTTTCATAAGAATGTTTGAGATTAACTTATTTAGTAGTTGAGTCTAAACTTATATTTGAGTTTGGCTTATTTGCTAAAAAACAAACATGAACAAGATGTTTTCCAAGTTAAGCCCAAACTGTTCAAAAATAGATTGGTTTATATACAGTCCTACTCGCAACATGTGGAATTAACCACTTCCCTATTGTGACCTATCAGTATCATGATTAGGTTGGATGGTGGGTTGATTATATTGAATTTTGATAATAATCAAGTTGGGGTAAATATTACTCGAATTTTAACAAAATCATTATTCTCAAACCCAAAGTTCACCCTTCATGGGTTTGAGCAAACACATTATGACTCGCCTTTTTTTTTTTCCTATTTTCCTGTTAATATATTAATTAATTAACTATCATAAAAGTGGTAAGAATCTGATATCCAACAACAATTAAATATCTTTTCATTGCAAAAATTATCTTTTTTTTTTTAATAATTAGAAACTTGGGGTGAAGGGATTTGAACTCATAATATCTCTATAAACACTAAGACGTGCCAATAAGTTGAGCTACAAAAGTACTCTTGGCTATTTCAAGATTTATCATCATTTTATATTTAGAGCTTAAAAAGGAAACAACAAATTTAATCTACTAAACTTATAATAATTCATGCCACAATTAAGATTAGAAAATAGTCCTAAAAACTCACAATTAAAGTGAAGTATACTCGCAATTAAAGAGAAGTAGAAGTTGAGTGAAAAACCCCACGGGGCTGATTTAGTTGTTCTTAATCTTGCATGATAGGTTGTGTTTGAAACCTCTAGCCAGTACTTTAGGGCCATCCTTAAGAAATTCTTTCTTCTATAATAACTTAGTGTATGGGAGGACAAAGGGAATTACACACACCTAAGGAATAATCAGATGCTCAAGAAGTTTTGCATAACTTTGTTTCTAAAAAAATTAAAAAATAAATAGAAGAAGAAGAAAAAAAAGGTTGAACGAAAGAGCAACTTGAAGGCATGGGAGTTGAGTGAATTACGAGACAAATAAGTGGAAATTATACATGGAATAGGAGAAAGAGAGAGAGAGATGAGTGATGAAATTTTTTTTTTTTTTTTTAGAGAGTTTCAACCTATGGCGTCCACTCCTGATGATAGCTCTTTATCATCTGACCAAGGCACCAATCAGTTTTTGGTGTAGGCGGGGATTAAACCCCAAATCTCTTATACAACCATCAGAGACTTTTCTAGTTGAGCTAACTGGAACCTACTGGAATTATAATTAAGTGGAATCATAAGGGTAAAAGTGCAAGCAACGTGTTAAATAAAATTTAGACCCCTCGATTAATTATTTAGTAAGTTTTTTGATAAATTAGCAAATCAACTTAATTATGTGTGAGTTCCAGTTAGCTCAACTAGTAAAGTCTCTGATAGTTGAATAAGAGATCTGTGGTTCAATTCCCACCTATATTAAAAACTGATTGGTATCTTAGTCTAATGATAAAGAGTTATCATCAGAAACTGATACCATAAGTTAAAACTTTCTAAAAATAATAAAAGATAAAAAACTTAATTATGTGATGATGTACAATATCAATATTAATAACCATAAGATAGTAACTTAAAGAATATAAAACCCGAAGTGATAATAGCATGAGATACACCATATGATGACGAAGTAGAAACTCTCTAAAAGAAAAATCACTACGGGGACAAAGAAAGTCCCATAAAAAATCTACAAGGAATAAACGATTACATTAATAGTTCAAGACTTTCCCCAAAATAGTGTTAGTTTTCTATTCATTTTGCTGCTATGGTCCCTCTGTTATACAACCACCGTGTCATGTTTTCAGCAGCTGCTTGTAATGTTTCTCTTTGGTCTGGTGACACGCGGCCATATATGTACCTGATTATAGTTTTCTTACATCAAATAAAGTTCTAGCTATTACCTCAAAAAAAAAAAAAAAAAAAAAAAAAAGAGACTTTCCCCAAAACATTTGACAAGTTGACTTTCTATGAAACCTTCTACATGCATCCTACTTGCCTTTCCAATACAAATCATTTGTACCACTTTTTGTGTTTTACCAATCATAATCTATTATGTGTTTAATTTTTTTCCATTTTAAATTTTGGGCATATTATAAGAAAAGTCAAATAAATACATTACATTGGACCTAGAACTTGAACCTCTAAACTGGACCTTAATTCCGGACCTAAGAGAATTTGGAACCTGTCTTCTGTCTTCAAAGTCTGTCTATTTATAGATGAAGTGAACCATGGTAAGTCTTTAAAAGTAACCTGAGTTAGTAAAGTTGTGGAAACTTGTATAATATTGTGACTATTGATGAGCAGTAGTCTGTCTGGGAGTTTATCAGTCTCTTTTCACGCATGCTAGTAAACAGTAGACTCATGCTAATAAACAGTAGTGACTTATGAATATCTGTGTATATCTGTCTGGAATGTCTTAGATATGTCTTAAAGCTATTCACGCATGGTAGTGAATAGTGATCTGTTGCAATTGTCTGTCCTTTCTAGATCTATCTATTAATAGCTATAGTAGCTATTATGTCATTATTTTTGTTAGTCAGGCTCCTGTAAAAATCATTACTTGAATAAACAATAATAAAATAGATGATAAAGAAGAAAATAGCAAAATAGATATATTCAAAATAAGTTAAAACGGAATATGGAATATGAAAACAGAAACTAGTAAAATCTTACTTGAATAAAAACTTCTGTCTTTTGATAATACTTGAAAACAAACTTCTGTCTTTGATACAAGCTTGAAAATAAAACACTATCTGAAGAGTTATAAGATTACAAAGTAAAAACTGTTTGAAAGGTTACAAGATTTTGTCTGAAGGGAAGGGTTACAAGTTTACAAGAAAGAAATGATTACAAAGTCTTTCTAAGGGGGAGAGAGAGAGAGCTATCTTCTTCCTGAGACTTGAACTTAGAATCTGAACCTTAAATTTTTGGACCTAGAACTTGAGCCTCTAAACTAGACCTTAATTCTAGACCTAAGAGAATTTGGAACCTCTATTTTGAACCTTAGGATCTAAACCTAAACTTTGGACCTGTAGTCTGTCTTTAGAATTTGTCTATTTATAGATGAAGTGAACCATAGTAAGTCTTCAAAAGTAACGTGAGTTAGTAAAGTTAACTCAAGCTAATTTGTCGATAAAAACTTGTAGAATATTACTATTGATGGGCAGTAGTCTGTCTGGGAAGCTATCAATTCTCTTTTCACGCATGTTAGTGAATAGTAGATGCATGCAAGTAAATAGTAGTGACTTATGAACATCTGTCTGTATTTGTCTGGACTATCTTGGATCTATTTGGAAGCTATTCACGCATGTTGGTGAATAGTGATCTGTCGCTGGTGCGTAGTGATATGTCACCAGTGAATAGTGATTTGTCTCCGTTTTTTTATCCAAGAGAGCATTTTGTCTTGCTTGGCATATCTCTCTTTCTATCAATATGTATCCACGTAGTTATCATAATCTAGTGGATCAGAGTTATCCTCATACTGCTCATGCTCATGGATTACTCCATAATTACTACATAGAACACAGTATGAAATAGGAGTTAAATTAAAGTAGTGGAATAAGTTTAATTTTGATCATATTTGCCAAGAATTACAAAAAAAGACCTCTTCCTCCCAGACAAAAAATTCTAATTTCCTTCTAGAAAATAGTCAAGTTCAGTGTCAGCTTGCCTCCATCTTAGATAGAAGACGGCTTAAAAAGCAACTACTTGAAGCTGCATCACAAATTTCAGATGATAAAGATGACATAATAATGGAATCCTCCTCTCCAAATTACAGAACTCACCCAAAAGCATTTCAAGATTCTCAAGATCCCTATGACATATAAGACAAAAGTAGACAAAACAGAATGACAACCCGCTTAGACAGATCTTTCAGAGACAATTATGATAGATTACTATTCACCAGCACGAAACAGACAATCTAGACAAATCAGATAGATATTCCTGACAGAACACTATTCACTTGCATCCTTCAGACAAACTATTCAGAAAAATTAGACAAATATTCCTGACAAAACACTATTCACTCGCACGCGTTTGACAGATTCCTAAACAGATTTATCAGAAGTTACTTTATGATATTCTACAACATTTAAGCTCCACTGACAGACTAGCTTGAGTTAACTTTACTAACTCAAGTTACTTTTGAAGACTTACTATGGTTCACTTCATCTATAAATAGACAGACTTTGACTTACCTTTGTAGTTCCTACCGCAGTATTTATCGAATCTCTAGAATCCTTCAACAACAATTTTGTCCACATGAGTCAGAAACTCTAATGCACTCCAAGACATCTCTTTGAAGATTTAATCTATTGTAAAACTTGCTAGAAAAAAAAACTATGTGGTTTCAAACAAGTACTCTCTTTGGATCACAAGTAGGGGAAAATGGACTTTTACCCCTAATTTACAAACCATACAGCAAAATGCCCATGTTTTAAAACTATTTAGCAAAATGTCATTGTTTTTAAAATTCTATTTTAACAAAATCGAATTCTGTGTAAAACTTGATATCTTCAAAATTGAGTTTTATGTATATTTTTAAGTGAAACTTGACATTAGCAATGTCGAGTTTCACTTAAATTTTCAAAAAAATTTAAGTGGCAAAATATGCATAGAACTCGACATTGCTAATATCAAGTTCCACTTGTAACTCGATTTTATTAAAATTGAGTTTCAAAAACAGAGACAATTTGCTAAATAATTTCAAAACATGGACATTTTGCTGCATAGTTCGTAAATTAGGGGCAAATATCCATTTTTCCCATCACAAGTATGGTAAAAAATTGACATAAATTTATCTTTAAAACGTGCCACAAGTCACAATAATTAATTGTTATGAAAAATATTGTGAAAATTATTATGTGACAAGTAACATTACTCTTAATTCTTTGGTGTGAAAAGTATGACAGATAGTTACCCAAAAGATGTAGACCAAAGAATTAGAAAAACAAAAGCAAAACCTTTATTGCACTGTGAGGCACATATTTTGTATCTTTTAGGTACTTTTAGATGAGCTCCAACTTAGCACGAAAGCAACCTTTGACCTGCTCAGGAATAAGGTTTAGCAGAATTGACATTATCAACTAACATCTACCAATTTCCTGCAATAATTAAATTTGTTTCGACACAACTTAAATGATTTGAATTCATAGACAACTACGTCATGTATTTGAACATCCTGGCTGGCTACTACTATAACTGTATTAACATTAAAATACTAGGTTACGATCTATGAATGATAGACCAACTTGATAACCTTATTATGATAATCTAATAGGAAGAAGTTTTACCAAAACCATTAATCATCGAAAGAGGAATTTCAAGACCCTAGAGAAAAGTACACATTAAGGACTAAAATACTTACATCTCCTTCGCAACACCACCATCGAGAAAAGTATCCTTTTTAAGTGCTAAAATATTTGTAACGCTCCAACGGGTGAAGTTTCTTACTATTGAATAAGAGATTCGGAGTTTGAATCCACCTATACAAAAAATTGATCAATATATTAACCTAATAATAAAGATCAATCATCACGAAACAAACCTCATTATATTGAAATTCTATCATATCTATCAAAACCTCCATTGAGAACCAAAATTTCGTTCAATTTTTCAGGCTACTATTTACACATATATAGGTGGGAAAAGACATCACAACTTAACTATAAAGAAAGAAAAGAGCAAAGTGGAGGATTTAATACTTGCAAAGCAAGGATTGTATCCTTGGATATTGCCTTGTATTACCTCACAACCGCGTGGAAAAATGTAACTAGGAACCCAAATCATTCGAGAACACTTGGATGTCATCTCCCTTAGCTGTCTTGGTCTCTATAATAACTCTTCCACTCAAGCCAGGTCAACCTACAATATCTATTACACTGGGCATTTTTTCTCAACCACTTTAAACCCCACTGAATGATCACTGGCTTCTCCCATACACCACTCCAAACAATATTTATATATATATATATATATATAGCCTCACCGCTTCCATGCACTTCACCAACACATTTCCTTTACCTTCTCTCTCCCTTTCAAAATTCTAAAACCCAAAACCATGGTTTCACATAGTTTTGTTTCAATCAAAATTGTCACTTTTTTCCTTCTTTCGAGCCTTCTAATAGCAGCATCTGCTGGTAACTTCAACCAAGACTTTGACATCACTTGGGGTGACGGGCGTGCAAAAATACTCAACAACGGCGCACTTCTCACGCTGTCTCTTGATAAGTCCTCTGGCTCTGGCTTTCAGTCTAAGAACCAATACTTATTTGGGAAGATTGATATGCAACTAAAGCTTGTTCCTGGTAACTCTGCAGGAACTGTGACTGCTTACTATGTAAGTTTAAATGCTTTACTTCTTTATTTCATTTATAATAACACCCAACAAGTTTCACAACATTTTTTTTAATTACTGTTGAGACCATAGATTGTATCTGGTGTATAAAAACAAGTGACCTTAATAAGTTTGTGAAAAAAATTGTAAAATTTTGTGTCTCGGTCATTTTTGTTTTATTTAAGTTTGTCTTTTGTATTCAAACATATTATATATGTTCATCTTGTTGTGTCTCTATATAATGGATAAAGGTGTTGACAATTCTTGTTGTTATTTGCGTTATATGTAATTCACTTCTATATTTGTTGCATGTTGCAGCTATCCTCTCAGGGTTCGGCTCATGACGAAATCGACTTTGAATTTCTAGGCAACCTAAGCGGTGACCCTTATATTGTTCATACTAATGTATTCACACAAGGCAAGGGAAACCGGGAGCAACAGTTTTACCTTTGGTTCGACCCAACCAAGGACTTCCACACCTACTCCATTCTATGGAATCCTCTAAGCATCGTGTAATTCTCTCCAGAAAATTCTTAATACACATCATTTTTTTTTTATTACTAATCAGGTGACAAATTATGATTAGTGCAAAATAAAAGTAACATAGCGATACTAATAAAAGTTATATATACTAATCACAATCAATTATTTCAACAAGTTGTGAAATTTGTTGTGCCTGTAAATTGAATTTTGTGTCTTCTCAGTCATTGGTCACAAAGATTAATTAATTAATTCTTTTTTTTTTTTTCTTTTTTTGGTTCTTTCTCAGTTTCTCCGTAGATGGGACACCAATAAGAGAGTTCAAGAATTTAGAATCAAAGGGCATCCCTTTCCCGAAGAACCAACCCATGTGGCTATATTCCAGCCTTTGGGATGCTGAAGATTGGGCCACAAGAGGTGGGCTTGTGAAGACAGATTGGACTCAAGCACCATTCACGGCCTCTTATACAAACTTCAATGCCCAAGCTTGCATTTGGTCTTCAGGTTCCTCCTCATGTTCTTCCAATTCCTCTGGTAACTCTTGGTTGACACAATCCCTTGACACAACAGGGCAACAAAGAATAAAATGGGTGCAAAAGAACTACATGATTTACAACTATTGCACTGATACCAAGCGCTTCCCACAGGGATTCCCTCCTGAATGCTCATTGGCATGATCAGTAATTAATTTGTAAAGGAGACAATATATTGGTAGGAATAAAACGTGAGAGTTACAAGGGCAAAATATTTAGTTCCTTATGTATGATACAAGAGAAATACCAATCTTCTTTTTCCCTTTTTTTTTTTTTTTTAGTGAAACGACAAAATTTACCTTAATTTGGTTTTTATCTCCATGGCCACAAACTGGATCCTAGTTCTTTGAAGTTAGCAACTATATAGGCAAAATGAATATTTCCCTCATTTGACTACATGTGAGTGATTTATGATTTAGTAATTAGATCTTTTTATGTAAATTCTAGTTACGTCAACTGGTAAAAGTTCTTGTTATTGACTAATAAGCCAAAATTTGAGTTTTGTCGACGCCACTACCACTACCACATAAAAAAATAATAAATAATAATTTAAAAAAAAAAAAAACCTTTTTAGTGTCTTAGTTTGATGGTGTAACACAACCATCGTCATAGTGTGCAATATAAAAGTTCTTGTTATTGACTAATAAGCCAAATTTTGAGTTTTGCCAAAAATATCACCGAAAAAAAAAAACCAAACCCCTTCTTAGTGTCTTAGTTTGAAAGTGTAACACAACCATCATCATAGCATAGTGGTAAATATAAATTAAAATTTTATTAAATTTGTCTAAAGACAGAAAAATAGTATTTTCAAAACTTCTAGAACGAATACTTTTCTTTTTTTTTCCTTTTCTTATCATCTTATAAGTCAACTAGCTTTTTTTATTATTGTAAACTACACTAACCTTTTTGAGGTTTCACTAAAAGACATACATTCTTTCAAATTACGAATAAAATAACTCCCCCTTTTGAGATTTGCATAAATACGATAAATAAGCCAATGTCTTGCTTTTCTAACTCAATATTCATTTTCTAAATTAAAATTAAAATCAAATTCATACCTAAACTATGAATGAAATAACACTACTCCTTTGAGTTTTGTATAAAAGGATTCCATGTGCCCCATGCTACATGGATTAGAGTGTAAGCTAGTCACACACACGCGGCACGCACACATACACAAAATAATAATAAAAAATAAAATAAAAATAAAAATCCTAGACTAAACTAGTTCTGGAGTGCTCCTTATTGTTCAGACCTTGATCGGGTCCAAGCTTCCCAAGCTCTATGTTGCTGGGGTACTATTGATAAGTTTCTATCAAAAGGGATTATTGTATGTCTGGTGTAGCCTATCTTCATAAATTACATAGGCTAGTTCCATTAAGAAAACCTAGACTTTTGAGTATTAAAGGAAGCCCAAGCCCACCACTTCCTTTTCCACTAAATGATAGCTTAGGGACCTTAACTTAGCATGCAATCTGGGCTATTTTCCTCAAAACTGTGGATCTTAGCACCCAAAAAGAGACCAAGCAAGGAAGCCTAAAAGGGGTCAATGAGCCTATGACCACTATTGTTGATGTTGTGGAAGCATCCAAACTAATAAGAAAAGGAAGGATTTTGTCTTCAATGGATTCCAACAGATGAATGACTAAGAGGATTTTTTTTTTTTTTTTTTAATGGAATATTTCGTTAAGTCGTGGTATGAGAGAGCATTACATTTATACAAATTATAGGAGGAGTTTCATTTTGTTTGTTGCTAAGAGTGCTAGCATTGAGTGTGTTGTTTTTGGCATTTAGCACATCAAATAAAAAAAAATCACCTTCATGAGACGTGTCAAATGCCAAATAAATTTGGCATTTGCTATAATAGCGCTCTAATAATAGAAGTGTATAGAAAAGTATGCTATAAATATTTTGAATATATTTTATTCATACTTTTTCTCTCTATTGTATTAGATTTGTGACTGGTTGGGCATTACTCATAATTTCTCTATCTTCTAGTCTTTTATGATTGTTGGGTCTTGGAAAACCAAAATAATAATAATAATAAGGGTCATGCTAACGAATCTCCTTAGGGCAATAGTTAACAATCCATTTTGTTTTGACACCACTTTTATGGAAAATAGAAAAAATTGTCGAAACGTTAATTACTTTTTTGTTCTTTTCTCATAAAAACTTTCTTTAAATAGATTGTTAACCATTACCCTAAGAGCATCTATTAGCATTTCCCGAATAATAATAATAATAATATTTAAATAAAGTGGTAAAAAAATAAAATATGTAATGTAGAGTGTATTGTAAAATAGTGTGTTAAAATAAATAAAGTAACATTTTAATGTGTCAAATATATATATATATATATATATATATTTTAGTGCTCTAAGTCATCTCTCCTCCCCAAAGAATGTTTAGGAGATGAACCCACTCTCCACATAAGAGGGGAATGTTGCATACAACTAGTGCACAAAATAATAAATAAAGGGCGAGGGCTCAAGGACAAGACAACAGTCGACAAATCTACACATGCGCTTAGAGAAAATTGAATCGATGAAAATAGAAAGGATCAGTAGAATGGGACATAACACTACAGTGCACTACACTTTTTTACTCCAGTTAGGTTCTCAACTATCAAATTACCATATTGTGCCCATTCTAAATACGAGAGAAGTAGAAAACGGTATTGCAATGGACCTATATAGGTAATTTTGCTCAAAATTACTGAGTGAGTGTGAAAACAACCCCTCCAAGTTGCACGGGTCTCGTTGGATTTTACAGAGTTACATCGGTTCAGTTTCATAAAAAGTGATCTAATTAAACAATCCAACCAACTTCAGTATCTATTCCGAATTTAATAACAATGCTTCTATGTGCAAAAACTACATCTGAGTATTCTTCAGATCATTATTACTATATGCCGATATTATCATCTCTAAGTAATTTTACTTGAAAAGGGGAAGATGCGATGAAATCCATTCTATATAATGCTTAACTTAGATTCACCTAAACATGAGTAAAAAATAGGATTGGTTTAGGTCTAGTGCACTGGTCAGATAGTAACACGTGTCTAAAAGTAAACACATGTCATTATCTCAACGGGTCCAGTACTATTGAACACTGGACCTAAACCTGACCCTAAAAAATGATATCATTAACAAAGAACATTAAAAGAAATTAGGAAAAAAATAATCATTTACAAAGGAAGCAAATACAGGTATGAATGAAATGAGGATATAAACTATTAAGTCCACATAACTTTTGAAAGGGATCATTAATTCTACTAGCTGTTTATTGAACGTTAAAGTGCCGTTCATCCTAACACCTCTGGAACTCTATATCAGATATCTTTCTTTTTTTTTTTCCTTTTTTTGAGAAACGTGTTTATACTTTCAGAAATCAAATTGATAACAGGAGACTTGTTGCATTTTCTCAGTTCTCACCTAAATTTAACAGTCCTAACTCAATCGTTTGGGTCAACTCCAATCATGTAGTTAAACCTTTCACCATAAATTCATTATATAAATTATCTCGATCAACTCCAATCATGTAGTTAACCTGTCATCATAAATTCACTGTAAAAAGTATCCATGATGAGGGACAACAATGACCCATCATCCAAAAGCATCTCAGCTAATCCTACTCTAATTTTACAGGCTTTTCAACTTATCCATTTAGACGCAAACTTCCATTTGCACCATCAATTTCTACTATTCTCTTGCTCTTGTCCCTCACATAACTTCACGCACATGTATATCTGATGTGAATTTAAGTTCTCTCTATATAAACTGACAAAAAGAGTTTTAAATAACTGATATGATGTACGTCCCTACGATGATCGTCCAATGTGAAATTTACCATCATGACAAGACAGCAAGAGAAAACATAACATCGGAATCCTATTTCAGTCTAGACTCTAGAGTCTAATTATTGTAAACCTTATTAGATGGAAAACTTAAAAATAACAACAAAAACTAAGAAAAGAGAGGGACCCAAAAAAAAAAAAAAAATTGACAGATGTCATTCACTTAAGAAACATGATTAGTACAGATGACAATTGCCTGAGAATCTATAAACCCAGATTTAAGATAGCATAAAACTAAGCTATAGTTTCTTAGATGCAGTACATTACATTTTCCAATTAAATTCAATGAAAAAAAAAGTGTCTATGTTTCATTGGTCAATGTAAGCATATGTTTGAATTTGATTAGAAAACCAAATGTACCTAAGTTTTACCCCTTAAGATATATTAAAACTTCAAGAATGGACAAGGTATAAAATCCACGATGCATGGATGGGAAAGAAAATAAGGATCTATTAACAAGCACTAATTTTACATTTTATTTTTCGGATGAAATGAGTAGTTTTATTAAGAACAACCTAATACAAAAAAAAAAAAAAAAAAAAAAAAAAGACAGCTGCAAACAAACTCATTCAATGAACAAGCAGCTGCAACAGCTGCAGACCTCCTTAACCAGTCAAAGAGTATGTCAACCTTAATGGAAAACAGAGCACCTAAGCAGAGATGTCTAACCTCCACAAGACTGACCTTTAGCTGGTAAGGTTTGCTACCAGTTCCTCTTAATTTCATTTGAGGACTAAGAAAATGAAATCCCTCACAGGTTGCAAAGAGTTCAGAGCCTTTATAAAGACATTGATTCAAGAATTTGTGTCTCGTTTAATGGACTGAATTTTACTTTCTATTAACTTGATCATTCCATTATATACTCTAGCAAGCACTAGTTGTACTAAGGAACAAACAGCTCCTGCAGAATACACACAAAACATCACCCTTGTAGCCTCAACTAATAAGCCTATGTAGAGTAGTGAAGTGTTCCTTTTGGCCAACCTCCACCACTGTATTATCTATTTTTTTCTAATTGCATTCCAAGTATCTCAAAAAGTTAAATTTCTTATTTTGAATAAAGCAACTCAACAGTGTCATTTTCATCCAACACTAACTGATGAACTAAGAAGTTTAGCAAAAAAAGATGAACTATGATCTGAATGCCAACTAAAACCTCTGATCTGATTGGCATCCAGTTCAAATGCCCTTCATGAATACCACTTGACTTGACACTCTAGCATGCAAACTACATTATATATAGCTCTATAACCAAACTAACAAAGCTCCATCTAAGTGCCAGTTATCATGCCACAAATAAAAATCCCTTTGCATGCCACACCTAGTGCTTCAAGACTGCCTTGTTGCATCCCTTGAGTCTGAGGATTTTTCTCTAGCCCCAAGTTGATTTTTGAGGAATGTTTACTACCCTAAAGCTTCATGCTTTTAGCAAGTATTCATATGCACAATCGACCAACTTTGGCAAACAAATTCCAATTGCAATTCAGATTGGCAGCCTTATTCGCCTCACATATACTCCTCAATCCCAGACCACCTTCCCCAATAGGAACACAAACTAGCTCCCATGCCAACCTGATCCCTGCTGCTGACTCATCAGTTCCCTTCCACAGGATAGCACCAGGATTACAATTTAACAGGAAGTTCTATGCCTTCATGCTACACTAAATAGACCCTTCAAATTTCCCAGTAAGTCCAACCCTAAGATCTAGCAATTGAGCAATGTGATTTCATATTATTCAGTTCATCCCTGCCTTTCTTGCACATAAAACACCAGCAAGTGACAGATGACTACTCTTGAAAAAAAATTACAATGCAAATAACCCTCCCCCTTAAGCTTCTTTTGGTCCAAAATACACTTCCTTAGAAGGAAGGAGATAACAACACTGAATTCTTCCATAAGATGGCTAACTCTTGGAGAAGGTTTAATCACCTGAGCTTTTTGGAGGTGGATGGGTGATCTATGAGGAGGAATTTGAGATGGCTGCTCAGGTTGTAAATTTTTATAAAAATTTGTATCAGGAGTCAGAAGAGTGGAGGCCCTTTGTGGAAGGTTTGGAGTTTGATCAGATAGATGGGTCGGAGAGGGGTTGGCTTGAAAGGAGGTTCGAGAAGGAGGAGATTCTTTTAGCTCTTAATGAGTTGGCGGGAGATAAAGCTCCAAGTCCTAATGGTTTCTCTATGGCCTTTTTCCACCATTGCTGGAGAGTGGTGGAAAGGGATGTTCTAGCAGTTTTTGAGGAGTTTTATCGTCATAGTAAGTTTGAGAAATCTCTGAACGCTACCTTTATAGCTCTTATTCCCAAGAAAAATGATGCTTCCAATATTCAAGATTTTAGGCCTATCAGCTTGGTGGGGAGCTTGTACAAGATTTTGTCGAAGGTTTTGGCAAATAGGTTAAAACAGGTTTTAGACCAACTGATTTCTGAGTCTCAGAATAGTTTTGTGGGTGGTAGAGAGATTCTTGACTCAGTTCTTATTGCTAATGAGTGTGTTGATAGTCGTGTGAAGAGCAAGATTCCGGGGGTCATTTGTAAGCTTAACATTGAGAAAGCTTACGATCATGTGAATTGGGAGGCTCTTCTAGATCTTTTGAAGAGAATGGGCTTTGGGGAGAAATGGTGTAGATAGATTCGCACTTGTATCTCTACTGTCCAGTTTTCTATTTTGATTAATGGGACGCCAGCTGATTTTTTTGGGAACTCGAGGGGTCTAAGACAAGGGGACCCGCTATCTCCAATGCTGTTTTTGGTCATGATGGAGGTTTTAAGTAGAATTTTGAAAAGAGTAGAAGGTGCTAGCTTGATCAGGGGTTTCCAAGCTGTTGGTAGCCGGGGTGTTGGGGAATGTGTCTCGCATCTTCTGTTTGCGGACGATACTATTCTTTTTTGTGATGCGGATGTGGAGCAAATCCTTCATGTGCGGATGCTTCTCCTTTGTTTCCAGGCTGTGACAGGTTTGAAGATTAATGTCTTGAAGACCGAGTTGGTTCCTATAGGGGAGGTTAATAATATTCATGCCTTGGCAGAGATTCTAGGCTGTCGGATTGGGTCTTTGCCTATGACCTATCTTGGTATGCCGTTGGGGGCTTCCCATAAGTCCCCTTCTATTTGGATCCCTATCTTGGAGAAATTTCACAGGAAATTGGCCGGGTGGAAGAGGTTGTATTTGTCTAAAGGTGGTAGGTTGACGTTGCTTAAGAGTACGCTTTCTAGCCTTCCTACTTACTATTTATCTCTTTTTACCATTCCCTCGCATGTGGCTAATAAGCTTGAGAAGATTCAGAGGGACTTCTTGTGGGGGGATTCGAAGATTCATTTGGTGGGGTGGGATAAGGTGTGTGCTCCTAAGGTTAATGGTGGTTTGGGCATAAAGAAGTTAACTACGTTTAATAAGGCGTTACTAGGAAAATGGTTATGGCAGTTTGGGGTTGAGGAGACTCGTCTTTGGCGGAGGGTTGTAGCTTTGAAGTTTGGAGAAGAGTGGGGGGGTTGGTCGTCCAAATTAGGCAGGGGTGTTTATGGGTGTGGTTTATGGAGAAGTATCCGAAAAGGTTGGGAGGTGTTTAGCAAACACATCCGGTTTGAGGTAGGACTGGGGGATAGGGTGAAGTTTTGGACGGATCAGTGGTGTGGGGACTTACCTCTCCATCTATCCTTCCCGGTTGTGTATGGGATTGCTATCAATAGGGAGGCATCTGTAGCCTCGTCCCTCGAGCGATTAGGGACCGAGGCCCGAAGAAGTTGGAAGGTGCTTCTCCTTAGAAATCCAAATGATTGGGAGTCGGGCGATGTGGATGATTTCCTTCATACCCTGGGTGCTAATTTACCTCTTTCTGAGCAAAGAGATCGTATGATTTGGAAGCTGCCAAAGAAGGGGGATTTTGATGTTCGCTCGTTCTATGATAAGCTTCGATGTCCCTTGCCTATTATCTTTCCTTGGAAAGGTGTTTGGAAGGTTAAGGCTCCGATGCATGTCTCCTTCTTTGTTTGGTCTGCAGCTTGGGAAAAAATTCTTACAGGGGACATTCTGCGGTGTAGAGGCTTTGATTTTGTTGATTGGTGTATTTTGTGTCGTAGTAATGGGGAGACGGCGAATCACTTGCTTCTTCATTGTGGAAAAGCTTTTCAGTTGTAGAGCTTGGTTTTCAGATCTTTTGGGATTTCTTGGGTCTTGCCTAGATTGATTGCAGACACGCTTTTCGGCTGGTGGAACTGGCTTGGAAAGCACTCTTCTAGAGTTTGGAATCTAGCTCCGTTGTGCCTAATGTGGTGCATTTGGAGGGAGCGAAACTGGTGCACTTTTGAGAATAGGGACAAAACCGATGACCAACTGCTCGCTTACTTTAGTGGCACTCTTTTTGATTGGTCTAGGGCTTGGGGACTCACCTCTAGTGATTCTATCCCTATGTTCCTTAGTTCTCTTCTTTATAATTAGTTTTTTTTTGGTTTCGCTTGTGTTCTTGTTTTCTCCTTTTCTTCTTCCTTTTTTTGTTCCCTTCTCTGTACTCTCTGTTCTGCCTTATGTTTTCATGAGGTTTTTTTTAATATAATTTTCTTACTTATCAAAAAAAAAAATACTACATGCCAAATACATTTGCCAATAAAAGCTATAACCTTAATCAACATCTCATAGAAATTTAATATCCAACTACACCAAGAACTCAGTACATGTCATCTTCACCTTTCAGGCAGCATGTAAACCATTCATATAAAGCTTTGAAAAGATAATCCCTGTAACGAGTGTATATATTATCACTTGTATAAATTCTACCATCCAATGACCAATGACCTATATAGGAGAACGCAGAAAAGCTAAGTTACCTACATTTCAATGCATTGAGTAATCTCATTACATCTCAAGGAAGAATTCTACAAAAGGTATAAAAGGTATAATAAATAAAAGGGAAGAGCTATTTTGGTCCCTAAACTTTACCAAAAGTTTGTTTTCGTCCCTAAACTTTAAAATGTTCTTTTTTCATCCTTAAACTTTGTAAATAGTTTTTTTTAGTAGTTTAGAGACAAAAATAGGGATGAAAAAGAAAAACATTTTTCAATAGTTTAGGGATGAAAAAATATCTTTTTTAAAGTTAAAGGACAGAAAGTAAAACATTTTCAATAATTTAGGGACGAAAGACGAACTTTTCAATAGTTTAGGAACAAAAGACGAACTTCTCAATAGTTTAGGGATGAAAAACAAACTTTTGTTAAAATTTAGGGACCTAAATATTATTTTACCCTAAGTAAAACTAGAAAAACCAAGGAACAGGGAACATACACATATCAGCAGTACCAAGAAGACAAAAGTGTAGATCAGCTAAAAACACATGTTTAAACTTCTCAGACTTTTGAGGCATGATTTACATACTTAAGATATTCTCATCAAAGTGATCAAAATGCATGCTTAAAAAAATAAATCATAAAAGCATATATCAAAACAAAATGATAGTATATAAAGGAATCTTGATATTGAATTAGCCTACTATTATAAGGATGAGCAAAAGGGTTTTACACAGGGCATTAAACGAAGGAAAAAAACAACTGATGACCTATCTTCTAAAAAATAGGGCTCTCCTAATCAAGGGTTGGGTTGCTCATAACATACTAATTAAAAAGACATACAAAAGGTAGAAAGATATCAGAAAAAAAAAAATCCAGCAGTTTTTTTACGTAGGTAGATAGTGGGGGAGGGGATGGTGGAGTTCGAACCACAAACATGGAGCACCACAAGGGAGGTTATTACAACTAGACTATCACTTGAACCCAAAAATAAAAAAAGATCCAATCATAAGTGAATATCATGCAAATTCTCAATATCAATGAAAAATTTAAATATCCATCTTTAAGGCATTGGCATCAAATCAATGTAACATTGGATTTCCACTTGATGAACAAATGAAAAAATAAACTTCAATAGTCTGAAGACAATAGAAACCAGGCAATAAAAGCTGAGCAAAAGATGGCAGAATCTTCAAGGGTAGGAGTATGACAACCAAACATATGAGAAGTTTGTTCCAAGAAAACAAAAACCTACAGCATAAAAACTACCTGTTTTTTTTCCTTTCCCCTTTTTTTTCTTTTGTCTAGGAGCAGCATATAATAAGTAGAATGAGATTTCAACTACTAAGGAGAACGAGATTTCAACTTCTTCACGCGTTTGGTGGCAGGAGAAATGCTTTTTTTCCCCTTCCGGACCTTCTTTACAGCAACAGCTCTCTTTTTCATCATCTTCGTTGTAGGAAGCATCTCCCTGATGGGACCTGGAGGTACCCCTTTCTTCAGTGCACTTCCTCTTGGAGTAACAGAGGGAGGAATTCTCACACTTTGTGGAGGTAATGGACTTTGGGGCTTCCACACCAAGTTATTCTTCATGGAAAACCTTACTTTCTTCGCACTCTTCTCCCCACTCTTTGCAGTCATGCCACCTTCATCATCCCCTTCAGTAATTAGCTCGTGATTTTGGGACTGCTTCCCATCCATACTCTTGGTTCTCTTTCTCTTCTTAGATAAAGTACCATTAACTTTAATTTTAGGTAAATTGCGGGCACTAGCAACATCATTTTCCAAACCCGCTTCAGCAGCCACCTTCTCAAACTGCATCTGGAGGTTTGAAATCACAGACTCATTAAATTCTATCAAACTTCCATCTGAAACAATTTCATCAACTGAATTGTCACCATTTGCAATAACTACATTCTCATTCTCTACCCCTGTAGGACCATTCTCTATAATCATATCAGAAATCTCATTCTTCAGTTTCTTCTTCTTTTTCGTACTCATTTTGCCACTCCCACCTGAATCTTTCTTCTTCTTATCCTTATTCTTGCACTTCTTCAAAGCCTTATCATCATCGGCACACCCATTCACAGCATCGCCACCCATTTTCACCTCAGGAGCAATAGGAACCAAAGTCAGCACTTCTTCATCCTCGTCATTCTCAACAATATCAGGAATCGAAACCTCAACCCCGGAAGCTGCAAAATCCTTCTCCAACTTAGAAAATCCCTCATACAAACCAAACAACACCTTCCTATTCCCCTGAAGGCACTCAGCCGAAGAACCCATCTCATAAAACTCCTTCGAAAACACCATTGTCAACGCAATTGTCCCAAACACCACAAAATCCTCACTCGAATCAACCTCACACTCAGCCCCTCCAACTTTCTTAACCTCCAACAACTTCACACCCATCTTAACCAGCACATCAAACACACAGCCCTTAATCTTATTACACAAAACCTTATCCCCCGATTTCCCCATAACCGAAACAAAAGGCTTCAACATAACCCCAACAACCTCAGTCCTCACCGGAAGAAAACCCCGAAACTCCTCCAAAAACACAGACACAACATGGTAATTAACCCCATTGCCCCTAAACTTATCATTAGCATAAACAGTGTTCTCCAACAACAAATCCACGAATTTCACACAAACACCCAAATCCCACTTCTGGGTTTTCAACAAAACAAACGAATAATGCAAAAACCTCCGAATCAAGAGATAGAACTTGTCTAACCTCAACGCGTCGATACCAGGCCATTCGCGGCGAATGGTGAGAAGAAAACAGGCCAAGTAGCGTAATGAAAGCGGCAGCGGGAGGCGGAGGAGCAGAGAGGAGAGTCTGTCGATGAGTTGAGACTGGAACAAGTGATTGTCAGCGTGCCAAACACAGTAGAAGAGGCCTTTCCAGAGCTTTTTGAGGTCTTCTTCGGAGAGACTTTGCTGGGAAGGAAGCCACGTTTTGAGTAGGAGACGGAGAGCTTTGTTTCGGGCTGTTTGGTTGCAATTTGCTAGCTGCTTTATCAGTGAAGACATCTCTAATTCTGGGTCTGATTCTTCTGAACCCATTGAAAGAGAGAGAGAGAAAGAGAGTGATAGTGATTTCTGTTTTTGTTTTTTTGGGTTGTGACTGTGAGAACTGGAAAATTGTTAGCAGAAGAAGAAAAGGGTGGTTGATGTGAGGATTGTAAGGTGTAAAAGGTGGGACTTTTTACGGGCTTGGGGAGGTTTTCAGAAGATACACACGCAGGCGAAAACCCTAGGCTGTGTTTGGTTTCGAAAATAGATATTCCCAAAACAACCCTAAAAACTCAAATTTTTTAAAAGGTCAAATCTTTTTTTTTGTCCCTAAATTTTTCTAAAATTTCGGTTTTTGCCCCTAAACATTTAAAAAGTTTGTTTTGTACTCCTAAATTTTGCAAAACGTTTCACTTTAGGCGTAAATGCACTTTTAGTCCCTACATTTTAATTTTTTTTCATTTTGGTCCGTACATTTTCATTTTATCACTTTTAATCCTTAAACCAATTAATGCGTAACATTTAAATCCTTACCATCATCCAACTAACTGGAAAAGTTGACATGACTTACGACATATTAAAATAATAATTAAAAATTTTATTTTGGCATTAAAAAATGTCATATCAGCATCTAAATTAATTTTAATTAAATAAAAAAATGAATTGAGATCTAAGAACATAAGAACTTGTTCTTCAATGTTCTTCTTAATTCAAGAAATAAACCCAACAACGACATTAAACCTAGAATTAAAGAGCAAACCCAGATTGAATATCAAAGACATCAAACCCAGCAACAATATCAAACCCAGAATCAAAGAGCAAACCCAGCAACGACATTTTCCATATTCGCTAATTGGTCATTTTTTATTTAAATTAAATGAAGCTCTCTCTCATCAAACCCAGCAACGACATCAGCGAATATGACCAAATACATTTTGGTCATTACTCATCCACTATATTCAACTTACTAAAGCTCTTTCTCGTCTAAAATGAAGCTCTCTTTCATCTAAAGCTCTTTCTTTCTCAGATCAAAATCTCTATCTCTATCTCTCTTTTGACTTTCTCTTTAGATCTGGGTATAAAGAAAGAGATGATGGGTGCTAGGTTCAATTGGGTTTGCTGGGATCTAGACTTTCTCTTCAGCTTTGATCAATGATCGTTGGTGGGTTTAGAGAAAGAGATTGTGATACCCCAATTTGATTGATTGTGTGATATGTGTGGGTGGGTGATGAGTCCCACATCGGGTATTTACTGGGTTGAACTGGGCTTTATTAACAACTGCAAGGAACCTCAATTGTGACTAGTCTTTTTGGGGTATAGCGCAGATGTGGCTAGCGCTTTTCCTTGGGTCGTTATATATGGTATCAGAGCCGGCCCGGTAATCCCGTGTGGGCTCAGAGACACTACCCCACAAAGTGGGCCCTAACGAGGACGTTAGGGATTTAAGTGGGGGAGATTGTGATACCCCAATTTGATTGATTGTGTGATATGTGTGGGTGGGTGATGAGTCCCACATCGGGTATTTACTGGGTTGAACTGGGCTTTATTAACAACTGCAAGGAACCTCAATTGTGACTAGTCTTTTTGGGGTATAGCGCAGATGTGGCTAGCGCTTTTCCTTGGGTCGTTATAGAGATGGTGGGTGCTGGGTTCGATTGGGTTTGTTGGGATCTGGGCTTTCTCTTCGGCTTTGATCAATGATCGTTGGTGGGTTTGACTGGGTTTGATTGGATCTGGGTTTAGAGAAAGAGATGTTGGTGGGTGCTGGGTTCAACTGGGTTCGTTAGTTGGGATTACAGGGTTTGTTGTTGTTGTTGTTGGTATGATCGGTGATCGTTTCTAGACATTTGGGGTTTGGGGTTTGCTGGAGATTTGGTTTTGGCGTTTGCTGGGAATTTCTCATTTTGAAATTTCTTTTTTTGTTTTTTAAGTTATTAACTTGTTGTGATATTCAAAATTTCTTTGATTATGGTTTGGTTTGGAAGTGGATGAGTTGGGTGCTTTGCTGGGTTTCTATTCTTTGGATGGTTTGGTTTAGGCGTGGTTTCGTGTGGGTTTTCCTGTGTTTGCTCTTGTTCATGCTCTTTGATTTGGTGATGTTCATGTTTTTTTTTTTTCTTGTAGGTTTGATGTTCATGTTCTTTTATTATGGGTTGGCTCTTTGATTCTGGGTTTGATGTCGTTGTTGGGTTTCTTTTTTGATTTAAGAAGATAACTGAAGAACAAGTTCTTATGTTCTTAGATCTCAATTCATTTTGTTTTTTTTTTTTTATTTTTTTATTTAATTAAAATTAATTTAGATGTTGATATGGCATTTTTTTAATTATTATTTTAATGAGTCGTCAGTTACGTCAACTTTTTTCGTTAGTTGGGTGACGGTAAGGACTTAAATGTCACGCGTTAATTGGTTTAGGAGCTAAAAGTGGTAAAATAAAAATATAAGGACCAAAATGGAAAAAAAAACTCAAAATGTAGGGACTAAAAGTGCATTTACGCCTTCACTTCATTTACTTAAGAGAGTGCTGATGCAATATCTAACTTGAACGAAGTTAAACCCATGGCATGATATCATTGGTACACATGAAAAAAAATGTATTATTGAGACAAAATTTCTCTTCCTTCAACTTCAACAAATATCCCTAAAACAAGGTAAGGGGTTAATTGAGGGAAGAAAAACCAAACAATGATTTATTGGTTTTATTTCTAAGCCCTAACTCAATTGAACCTACAAAACTTAAACAAACTCAATTTTTTAAAGCTAAAATATTGTTTTTGTCACTAAACTTTTTTTAAAAGTTTGATTTTTATCCCTAAACTTTAAAAGGTCTACTTTTCGTTCTTAAATTTTGCAAAATATTTTACTTTATGTTCATTAATTTATATCCTACATGGCCTAATGAAATGTCGATATAGTATCTAATTTGGACCAAACAATTTTCTTTTAAGCAAGTTGAACACATGGCATGAAATCAATTGCACATGTGGAAAAAATATCACTGAAACAAAATTACTCCTTAATGTATTTCTGTGACTTCCACAAACATCCCTAACCGGCTGAGTTAGGGCTTAGATATAGAACCCAAAAAATCATTGTTTAAATTTTCTTCTCTAAATTGTTCCCTTGCCCTATTTTAGAGAGACTAGTGCCATTTTTTTTAAGTAGCTTATTTGATAGTCCAGCTTTTGGAATAGCTGGAAATCAAGAGTCAAGTAATAAAGTTTTGAACTTTCAGCTTATTGGGGGTGTTGGGGGATTTTTAAGGTCTGGCCGTTGGGGATTTTTGTATTCTTTTTCTTGGCCCTAACTCAACCGATTAGGGATATTTGTTGAAGTCCAAGGGAGACATTGAGAGGTAATTTTGTCTCAGTAGTATTTTTTTCCATGTGTGCCAATGATTTCATGCCATATGTTCAACTTTAAAATAAAAAAATAGTATGGTCCAAGTCAAATACCACATTAGTATATTGTTAGGCCACGTAAATATACAAAAAGGACATAAAGTATAACATTTTGCAAAGTTTAAAAACAAAAGGCGAACTTTTAAAATTTAGGGAGGAAAAACTAAACTTTTGGCATGAAAACAATATTTTAGCTTCTTTTTTTAAGTAAATAACTCATTGATAGAAAAATTATAAAGGTACCTATTCAAGTCAACTGGTATATACAAATAGCAACCCGTGAAATCCAAACGGGTCAATTTCACCCAACCAATTTTGTTATTTTGAACAATATTATCTTTATAATCAGTTAGGTGAAATCAACCCAACTGATTTTTATTATCTTTATAATAGAAACAGATGATTTTTTTAAGAAGTTAATGTTGGACTTTTCAATTAAGTTATGAATTCAAGTTTTAGCTTAGATAATAATCCATGGGATTAGGGCAACTAATAGGCATAGAATGTGACTATATAATTTGAAATATGCTTTTGTAGGTATAATTTCAAGAATTTTACTAGGGTTTTGTTTAGCAAAGACTTGTTGTAATTTTATAAGAACAAAGTTTAGCTACCAAATTGGTTGTAGTTTAAAACTACAAATTTACTCAATAAAATAAATATTATTACATATTTTGAAAATCTAACCGTTAAATTGCATATTCTTTATGTTTTTAATACATATGTCAAATTTTGTGTCAATCGGATATTATTTGTTATATAATCTATAAATTTATATTTTATGCATAATTTTAAACTATAAAAACTTGCAATTTAAATAATTTATTGATGATATAGAAATTTTACAAGCATGAAGGATATAAGAAGAAGATGTAATCTAATGATAAATTTGTTAAAATTCACCTCTAATAAAAAGATGTTGAGTAAGATTATAACCTTAAGTTATAACTAATTTTGTAGCTAAACTTTGTCCATTTTAAAAGATCTTTTTATTTTATATTTTTTAGTATTATTACTTGTGTAGCATGGCTAGTTTTTTTAGAAACAATTTAATTAGTGATTTAGACCAGTCTAGTTTTCAATTTACATATTTATTTTATGATTTTTCAATTTACATATTTATTTTATGATTTTTCAAACTTAATTTTTTATTAAATCCTAAATCCAACTGACAGCTCACTAGTTAAACAAATGACCTAGTAAAAGAATTAATTAATTAGTAATTTAGACATGGCTTTCCATTTTTTTTATCCCATAAAAAAATATGACCCAATAACCTAGCTTCTAGACCAAGTTAATATATAGTTTAGGTTTACTAAGAACACTCACATCAATGAGTGTATAATAGAACTAGGTGTAAAATTTACACAATTTTGCCTAAAAATGATCTACATCAGTCAGTGTATATTATGTAAATTTACAAATTTATACTAACACTATTTGTTTTGCATTTTTTTTTTTATTCTTTCTTTATATATCCTTATGATGAAAGAAGAGAATGTATAATAGTTATGGGAGGGCCGAGGACTAGGATACCTAGTCCGAAGATAAACCTACCAGGCCAAGCAAATAAACGCAATCAAACCCCGAGGATTACACTTACCTGAGGAGGACTAAAGAACCAAATGGCAGCTAAAACCTCGAAAAACCAAGGATAAGAGAGTAGATGACAAACGAAGAGTACAAGACATTAAGGGTGGAGGAAGGAAGTTTCCTAAAAGAGACACCTCCCACCTCCGTATTGAATTCTCTGCACCAGCTTAGTTAGCTGCATTAATGAGGAAATGACTCTTAAACAATGACCTTGATGGGACAAGCATTCAAATTGTTCTCCTGAGACATTCAAATAGAGGGTTGAGATGTAAGGGAAGGGACTATATAAGGAAAGGAACCCCCCAGGAAGATGGATGAACATTTTCCATGATAATAGATATAAGAGAGAGAGAGAGAGCAAAGGATCACCCTATAATAAAGATATCACCCTTGTTTATTAATGAGAGATCTATCCTCGGACCTGGCCAAGGAAGAGTTTATCTTGAATTATCATTCTTCTCACGCATATAAGCTACTTTGATTCTTTTGGTCTTAGGTTTGTAATTTTCTTTGCATTGCAATTGACTTGAAAGCCCATTCTCTCAAAAATTCATTGTATTGGGCTCAATTTGAAGTACTGGGAATCACTATTCCAAGTGAGTCTACAATTTTCTTTTTGAGTCCTTACAATAGTTCTTGGTGTGTGTATAAAGAGAAATTTTTTTATTTAAAAAAAATTGATATTTTAATAAAATATAGTATAAAATAGATAATTTGATATGAGGTATTTTTAAAAGTGGGTGTGTAAAATATAAAAAAATAAGTTCTTATGATAAAATAGATATTCTTTTTTTACACGAACTGATATGGATGCTCTAACTATTAAAAAAATGTGATAATCTTATACACAGGCTATAATAAAAAGTAGTAATACATAACACTAAAAACCTTTTCTTTTCTTTTCTTTTCTTTTTTTCTTTTTTAAAAAGGAGCAAACTACTAGGGAAAGCATAGGGAATCTAGAACAGCCACTAGATTTGTTATAGAAGACAAAGAATCTGGCAAAGTTCAATCATATAAGGATTGCAGACACAGAAATTTCAAATTAACTTTGCCATGCTCAATTTTTGCCTCTCGAAGCACCAATCATGTTGCTCTCTCTTATGACACCACACTACAAAAAGAAGGCCACTCTATCTAATATTCCAATGAAGCTCACAAAGCTATCACATCCAACTCTGATATAGTTCCATAAACCCACACCATAAATCGCCCAGACTGCACTCGAACGTCAAAACTCTCCGTTAGACCCATATACTTTAAATCTATCACTCTACTCCACAGTCATATCTTCATGTACATATATATAATGCCACAATCATTTTCCCAACAATATTAAATACCAACAATTTCTTGATGCCTAATCCACCATGGCTAATTGGAGTACAACATGTATCCCTGTAGTTAACTAAATGAAACTTTTAAATTCCTTGCCCATGCCAACCCAAAGAAAATTCCTTTGAATTTTTTGCCATCCAATTTGCCACATCAACAAGCACAGGCAAAACAGAAATAAATAAATGGAAATACTAGATACCATACTTCGAATAAGTGTCAGCATACCCCTTTTGATAACAACATTTTCTTCCAAACAGCTAGTCTTTTTTGCTTATACTCCATAATGGGATCCCACAGAGAATGTGCCTTGAAAGTGTTAGACTCGAGTACTTTAGAGGAAGAGACAAACACGACATGAGGTTGCTTTTCAAATCCTCAACAATCTACATTCCCTACTAGCAATGTCTTGGATTTACCTAGATTAATATGCAGATCTTCAAAACTTATAGAGGCCTTGTTAATGAGTGTTATTAAGGCATTTGTTAATAGACAATTTTAAAAAAGTTTCAGTGCTATACTTTCATGTGAAATACAAAGAGTTGTTCACAAAGTTAGTTACATTTTTCTTTTCTCATCAAAAGTTTCTAAAAATAGTCCCTAAATCAATGCTCCTAGGACATCCTTTAACTTTTCCCAACTTATAATAATATACCTTAAGTACCAAATGTTAGTGGGATTGGTCCCACAGAAAATGAGAGTATCATTGGTAAAAGGATAGTTATGTCATGTTTAAAAAATTCTATATACTACTTTCGTGTTTGTATGTTCTAATAAGTATTAATATTTCCTCAACAAAAAAAAAAAAAGATGTTTATCCCACATTGTTTGTGCGTATTAGAATTTTAGTCTTTATAACCCCAGGCTAATACTACAAAGGTTAGACTCTTTTGTAGTAATACTTTGGTTATGTAATATATTATAAATCTATTTAAAAAGAGATTAAATTTTATAAGGATGTGGTGTAAAACCCATGTTTTACCCTTCTAATTTCAACATGTCATATCATCATATCACATATTTAAGAATAAACATAATCACACTCAATCAATTTTAATACCCATATATAAATCTAACCAAATTGGGAATTTATTGAGATGTTATTAGGTGTGGTAGGATGTATTGAATTTTAAGTAAAATGTTGATGTGACAATCACTTATTGGATGGTGTAAAACATGGATTTTTCACCCTATCCTTATAGAATTTAATCTCATTTAAAAAAACTCTATATACTACTTTTGTATTCGTATATTCTAATAAGTATTATTGTTTCCTAAAAAAAAAAAAAAAGATAGTTATGTCCATTGATTAACCCCTTAAGTTTTTAAACAAAAAAAAAAAAAAAAAACTTCAACCTCAAAATTATAAGGATGATAATACAATTTTATTATGATGAAATTAAAAATAAGAATAAAGAATCCGTAAATTAATGATTCATGATTTACAACCCTAACCAACATGTCAATTTAGGGGTACTTATATTGCATTATGTCATAGGATAAATCATTAATGAATGGGTGTTAGTGTTAGAATTATGGTTAAGTGTAATATAATTAATTATCTCCTAATAATTTAAGTTTTGGGGAGAATCGGAAATTTAACATGGTATCGGAACAAGAGATCTCCTGACTTTATTCTACCTCCAATTTAAAATATTAAAAATCCAACGTGTTGGGCCTCACTTATTAAAAAGGAGTTTGGGCCCTCACGTGAAAAGGGAGTATTAGAATAATTTATCATTTTCTAATAGTTTAAACTTTTGAGAGAATTGATAATTTAACAGCTAGATGCTTTGAATATCAAGTATAAAAATTTTTGTTTACAAATTTAGTTGGTTCGTACGTGTTAGTATCAGATTGAGACTTGGTATCAAAATGTTAATTTTGGTTGTATATCTAAATTTGCTATAACTTGGTAGGAAAATGGAGAGAGGAACTTTGCTATAATAGGGTGAAGTCCCTTACCCGAGGCTTATGACAGAACAACCAAGATGGAGTGACAATAATGGTGAAGTGATTAGTGTTTAAAAGCATATGATGGTTCCTTAAATATTGGCTATTTGACTTTGTTAATGGCTACATGACCTTGTCAATGGCTGATTGATATAAAATTTTGTTAATAGATAATGTGTATATAACGTTGTCAATGACCAATTGACTATGTGTCACATTACCATGTTAATGGCTAACGTCTATAGGACTTTGTCAATGGCTAACGGCTATCTGATATGGCCAATGGCTAATAACTGTATTTCCTTAGAATATGATGGCAACCATGCAAAAGACTAAGAGCATTTACATCAGTCTTTCTAGAAGTTTAACTAGTCTAATGCAAATGCTCTCAGTGTATTAAGCAAAACCAAATAAGCAATGAATGTCATGAAAGTGTTCACCAAATGTTTTTACATGTAAATTCATGAATATAAGCTTAAAAACTCAAAATGACTCAATAAAATTTATTATATTTTTCAGTAACACTTAGAATTTATAATAATAATTTTAAATTATTTGAAAGTATTTTAAGTTCATTTAAAAATACTTTGAGCCTATTCTATTTAAATTTCATTTGAAACCGGCCATTACCAATCATTTAAAACTAATTCAGATTTCTTACAAAAACTTACCATCAGCTCAAATACAAATTTTAACCATGTTTTAAAAAATGGATGTTCATAACTTATTTGAAAATTATAAATATGATGAACAAATTTATTGCACCACAATATCAAAAATCAAGTTTAAGATATTATTATTAATACAATAGTGACTTTTGTTAGATATTATTATATAGATGCCAAGAACTTCAAAACTTAGTGACATTGATTATTCTCTGATATAAAAAGAATTACTATTCAAATCTCCCACCCCTACTTGTTGTAACAATTATATAACCAAAAAAATACAAATAATGACTAAATTAGTCATTAATTGAATTTATTCCGAACTAATTATAATGAATACACTTTTATATATATATATATATAGTTTTTTAATAAATTTTACTAATTTTTTTATTATCATAAAATATATGATACAATTCAATATACACTATATGAAAAATTAAAAATAAATTTGATTCATGATACCATTTGTGTTTTGACAATAATGGTACTATTTGGTTCCAAACTTCTAATTCTATTTTCCAATCTTCAACATTCTTTTTTTTTTTAGAGAGTTTCAACCTATGAATCTATGATGTCTGTTCTTGATGATAAATCTTTATCATCAGATCAAGATATCAATCAATTTTTGATGTAAATGAGGATTGAACCACATATCTCTTATACAACCATAAAAGACTTTATCGTATTTAGTAATGCAAAATGGGTTTTTAGCTAAATTAGCCAACATTATAACAAAATTTCACAAAAATCCTTCCACACCTTATTGCCTATTAGAGCATCCGCATCGGTTGATGCAAAAATTTTCTAAATTTAAACATTTATAACCTACTTTTTCTATTTTACACTCTCATTTTTACCAAACACCCATATCAGTTTGTCTATTATACACATTTATTCAAATAAAATATTCAATCCATACCCACCATCAACCCACCCAACCACCATCATCAACCCACCCAACCACCATCTTCAACTCACAAATCTTCAACTAATTCATTCCTATCAAACAAATAAACAGTCAACAAAATAAAAAAAACACACACACAATTCTAAGCAAAATTATGAGCAGCCAAACAAAAACCCAAGTGTGTTGGTGTTGCTCTGTTCCTCCAAGGTTCCAAGCTCGTTGTATCGGCTACACTTGTTCCATGTCTAAACCGTGTTGATGAGGCCAAAAAGTATGTGAGAGATGTTGGTGGTTCCGATTTCGCTGACAACCAAAACGTTTCGGATTAGGTGTGCTAGAAGACCATGAGGCCAACGGTTAGGATGGCAAGCATGGCGGTTCTGCCGAGGTTGAGGAGGAAGGCAACGCAGGGGTCGAGAGTTTTTGAGTGATTTGAAAGAGGATCTAAGTTTTTGAGCGGTGTAGGCGAAGGATGTTGCTTCGGTGGCATCATTTTGGCTAGCCGGAATATCATATTAAAGAAAAGGATTTGAGCTTGAAGAGAAGGATCTAAGAGCAACAGAGACAAGGAGAGGGACTGAGATAGAACGAGTGAGACGTGAGAGTGAGGTGAAGGAGAGAGAAAAAAATATAAAATAATAGATACAAACTACAGTAATTGTGTATATTTACGCGATTACTGTAGCTAATATGTATATTTACACATTTTTACACCTACTGATATTAGTATTTTTTTATTCAAAATATGTAAAATGTGTACCTTTTCTATTTTAGAAGATTTTACACGTGTTGATATGGTTGTTTTTACTGTTTAAAAATTTACAAGTACTATATATATAGTGGTTGTTTAAACTTTAAATATACACAAACACTGTAACATTAGTAAATATTTTATTTTATTATTGATACTCGCATTCTCTCTCCTTTTATTTATTTTTTCTTAGGTTGTGTTGGGGCAAAGTAATAATTACTCATTGGACCAGGCAATGGTGAAAGTGAAATAGTAATAGGCATTAGCTAGATGCACGTACGTTAGTGGCGCGTGAAGTGATTAGTGAAAGGAAACAAGTGAGAATCGAAACACTTGACATGTGATTGCAACAGTTATAGAAGAACCAACATTAAGAGATTGTTGGGTTTAACGTTGAAGAGTGGCCTCAACAGTTATAAGAGATTACAAAGCAATGAACGAGGGACACATTGCAAAGTGACAAAAAACACGTGGCCGTAGGAACCTGAAAATAATTATATATATCTGAGAACTTAAGAGCACTTGACCAGAACACATCAAAGCACTTTCCATAAATTAGTAGCTAATTAGTTTCTTAGATTTAGTGTGGAAGCATTTGTTTAGCTGCAACTAAAAACTCTTTATTGAAAGTAGTGTAAATAAAATTAAAAAATAGTTAATGCCTATTGTATGATGTATCATATATGTTCGTATTTATAGTAATTTGATCAGTATGAATGTTCATTTCGATGTAAAATAGCATTTGTACAATTGAATCAGTTCAAGTGTTGTAATTTATTTTCATTCAAGATGCCTAGCGTTAATATTGTTTCATTTGAGATGCCTCTATTCGATACTTAGTCAATTAAGAGTATACTTGCATTTCAATTTAGTTTGTTCAGGTACTAAGTGTTTGTTTGGCAAAATTATTTCTGCCAACTTATTTTATCATTTAGCTTATTTTTTACTATTATTTATAGATCTTACTGTACTTTATGGTGAATGTTCTTTGAGCTAACAAGGCCATAAAATATTCAAAAATCTGAACATGGACAATAAAAAATAGAAATAAAGGGAATAATAACATTGTATGTACAACAGTTTTTGACGTTTAAACAACACAATATATATTTTTACAATATTTTTTACCTACATATATTTTTATAATACTTAAAAAATATTATTAAAATAGTATTACTAAACAGTCGTATATAGTTTTTGTTTTATCATTTTTTTTTACAAGATTTGGTACAAAGTACAGACAGTGGACCAACATTTTGGCTGGTTTGGTACAGTGGGAAGCATGGATCACGTGGCCAGTTATAGCTCTGCCTGTGTTTTTATGGCCAACAGTGAACTACCATGGATCTCTCTCTTTCACTCTCTCTCTCTCTGTCTCTCCAAATTTGCTCCATCATGCCAAATCAGGTGTATACTGTGTATAGTGTATTGCCCCTCTCTATCCGCCTATCGATCTTGGCTTATCAGAGATTGAACTTATAGGCTTTTAGCCATAGACATAACCCCCCCTGTTCCCTTTTTTTTTTTTCTCTCTTAAAGCTGTTTTCTGATCACAAAAAAACACAAAAGTACCATTAAAAATCATCACCACCTCTTTGCTGATGATGTTTTCGTTCGTATGTATTGTCTGCATTGCAAGGTGGTCCAAAATATCATTATATTGTTTGTCATTCTCTTGTTCCAAAAATCCTTCTCTCAATAATTACAATAAAATAAAACTCTCACAATTCTCGTAGTAGTGGTAGTAGTAGGTGCCTTTGTCTTGGTCTCCTTTGTATCTTTTCTCCAAAATCCTTTCCCACCCACAGAATCTTCTTTCTTGATAGAAAAGTTAGGACCTTGTAGAAAGAAAAGAAACCCCATTTTTTCGGTCTCTCTAAAACTCGAAGCCCCTCCACCCAAGAAAACTATTTGCTATTTTAAGCATTCAAAAAAATAAAAATATTTGCTCCAGTACTGACTCTCAAACCCAGCGACAAACATGGAGTGTTTCTTCTTCGTTTCCAAGCCTTTGACGCTCGTTGCTCTTTTCCTTATCCTCCTATTCGCTCCACCTTCCATGGCGGACGACGATAACAACAACAATGTTAAAGGTGGCGGTGTTTTCGTTAGAGACATTGCAGCCAATTCATCTCAATCACCTCCACCAATGTCGAGTGAAAACAATGCAAGTTCTGTACCCTTCAGGCCTAGCATGCTGGTGATAGTAGTGGCGTTAGCAGGCATATTCTCAGTCGTGTTTCTCGTTCTCCTCTACGCAAAACACTGCGCTGGTGGCGGCGTTGTAGTTGTCACAGCCACACCCGCAACGGTCGGGACAGCGAGGAAGAATTCGGGAATCGATCGAGGTGTCGTCGAGTCATTGCCCGTGTTTCGATTCGGATCTCTCCGAGGCCAAAAGGAAGGCCTCGACTGCGCAGTTTGTCTCAATCGATTCGACTCCAACGAAGTCCTTCGGCTCCTCCCGAAATGCAAGCACGCGTTCCATGTCGAATGCGTCGACACATGGCTCGATGCTCATTCGACGTGTCCACTCTGTCGATACCGTGTCGACCCAGAAGATATTCTCCTCGTCGACCGAAACCCACCTCCAGAATCTCGCCAAAACAGCACCCATGAGGTCGTTTTGGACGTGAACGTGAACCCAATTGGGAACAAACGATTCCAAGGTCGACACTCATCAGGTGGCGAAAAGGGAATTTTGCGTTCGAATTCTCACGAGCCGATGTCGCTTAGGAGATCGCTCGATAGTGCTGGGGTGAGAAAAAAGAGTCAGAGTTTAAGAGCCATTGGATCCTATGATTACCCAAGAAAAGATGGGCTATTGTCGACGAGCTTAGACAGAGGGAATAGTAGGGTGGAGCACAGGATTATTGTTTCTTCTAACTCGAGTAGGGCCCACGAAGGGTGGAGCGATGCACAGCCGTCAGATCTTTTGTATTTGGGGTCAGAAATGATAATGAGTGACAGCCGTAGATTTTTGTCGAAATCGAGATCGAGATCGAGACAGCAACAGCACAATAATGGTATTGATGGCAATGGAAACGGGTTGCGGAGATGGAGTGGTGCTAGTAGTGGTGGCAGAAACACAAACATAAACACCATCAACAACAACAACAACACAGTAATGAATGCTCGAAGTGTGTCGGAAATCACTGGCTTCAGCAGGTTCCCAATCAAAGCCAATAGAGCCAATAGCACCCACTAATATTATTATTATTATTTTTTACCATCACTGATATTATTATTGATCACTGATTAGTGGGGTTGGCTTAGCTTGGATTTCTGCCAGCTGTATGGTCGAGACATACCTACTCGCAATCCAAGATTGTATGGTAAAAATTTAGAATCTGTAGAGAACTCTTTCTAACTCGATACACAACAATAACGAGTTGGACGAAGATTCTTCTAAACTAGTTTGGGAAAGTCTAGTAACATAACTTTTGGAATAATTCTGATTTGGTCGACTTTCATTTCGACCAAATTAAAATTATTGCCAAAGTTACTGTATAAACGTGTCATTGCTGCCTCGACAGGACCCACTTTCTCTTTCTGGTGTACCTTTTGAAAAATGATTTTCGTGCAAGGCTGGCCCAAGCTGCTATGTTAACGTGCATGTGAGGAGGATTTTGGTGTACCAAAGTTCCAGTCGAACAGAAGAAAAAAAAGGAAGAAGGCGTGGATGAGACATTGCATTTACACCAAGGTGATACGGAAATCAATTATTTCTTGACAGTTTTGTTTGTTGCTCTTTAATTTTAGTGCTTTCTTTTTCTTTTTTGGTTACTTTGAAATTTCCTCTGTTACTGGTGGGTATGACAATGGTGGGTTGTGGGTACGTGTGCATCTCTGCTACACATTATTTCTGATGGGTATGTGGTGGGGTTCGTAAATTGTACAAAGTTTTGTGTACTCTTCTACTTGATTGTACAAAGTGCCGAGGAATAAGGAAAACAGCTAGAGATGACGACAGGAGTTAATGGAGTTTGATATATTCAACTTTGTACTAGCTTTTTATTCATCGAAAAAGAAAAAAGAAGTACTTGCTTTTAGATCTCGGTATTTGTTCAAACTTTCTTTTAAACTTTTGATTCATTTCTTTAATCATTCTTTCATGGATTGCTTGAGTGTGTTTTTTTGTTTTTGTTTTTGTTTTTTTTGGACCAATGTGGTATCAACTAATCAACAGATCTTTGAGCACCTTTTTAATCTTCAAGTGTGTATATTATAATCCTTTCTCCTCCCCTCATATACACCAGATAATTACAAAGAAAATTCCTTAGCGGTTACCATAATATGCTGACTAATAATTTTGAACTTAGTGGATTTTTTGCATTGAAGTATGTTATGAGATGGTCTTTCATAATTCTTCTCTTTCATAATACATGGATTTTACGTGTGCGGATCTCACACGTTGTGGGAGATTGTGAGAGGGTTGGTCTCATAGATATCCTTTCCTTTCTAGAACTACAACCATTGTTTGGTGAAAGCTTTCTATGAGGTCTTCAGCTTCAAGTTTTTAGAAATAGAAATTGTTAACACAAGTTTTGATTATGAATCTGCACTATGTAGAGTAACTTGGAAATTTTCAGACACATTTGGATGAGTAATGAAGACAAATTTATCACAATTATTATTTGTTCCCAATTTAGTTAGATGGTTCTTCTAAAATAAAATATAAAAAAGTTAGATAGTAAGTTATAATTTGAATAACATTACTCAATAGACTTACTATTAATAATGCTTTTATTATAACTCAATCATTGTATAGCATTTCATTTCTAAAGGTTGTTAAAAGAATTTGTGAAAAAAAAAATTGTACCATTAGATTTATTGGATTTTGATAAATCTAATGGTTGTCAATGGTTGTGGAGTTGCCTTTGAAAACCTTCTTAATATTGTAATGGTTTGAAGACTCTGATCCACATTAGTGTGCGTTTAGCATCAGCTTATTTAGTTTTTGGTTTATTGTTATTTTCTGAAAAATGTGATAGATTATGCTTGTATTTTTGAAAATGTGAAAAAATTGAGCTTTTAAAAAACTATATATATATAACTAAAAGCTAGCAAAAATGAATGCATATTAGTGGGTTCTAGTTAACTCAACTGGTAAAGTTTCTGATTGTTGAATAAAAGATTTAGGTTTAATTCTCATTTACACAAAAAAACTGATTGATGTCTTAGTCTGATGATAAAAAACAAAGCGAACGCCATAAGTTGAAACTTTCTTACACAAAAAAAAAACATTTTAAGTGCTAGTTTGGATAGCACTTAAGCTGCGTCTGTGTTTTGGAGAAGCTGCGTTTTCGTTCTTTTCGTTCTTTTTTTTTTTTTTTTTTTTTGTTTTCACGCGTTTTTGGAGGAATGCTGCTACTGTTTAATGAACAGTAACCGCAAATGTTGACTTTTCCCAATGAACAGTGCATCCGTGCACTGTTCACGGACCCACAAATTTCATTTTTCATCAACTTTTTCATTAAAAATGGGTCTCACGGTACTATTTACACATTAAAAATTATTTTACAACAGTGATTTCAGCAATAAGTTTTCAGTTTCAGCAAAATAAGTCCTATCCAAACAGACCCTAAATACTCAAGAGGAATGAGTAAAATACAAGCTTTAGGAATGATGGGCTAGAAGGATGAGGGATTAAAAAAAAAAAACTTTTGTTTGGTGGGGGACAAAGGGCATTAGTCCTCTCATGGCAAAAAGATTGGCTTGAAACACTATGGTGCCCGTCTATCATTAGTATTTTCCTTCTAGCATTGTCCGACGAAAATCAAATTTACATTTTGTTTATTATTAGTGTGTGTTTGGATTAGGATTAAAAATAAAAATTATTTCACTATTTAGCTTATTTTTGCTATTATTCATGGGCCACACTGCACTTTTTGGTATTATTTATGGGGTGTCAACCGTACTATTTCAACTAATTTTTACCTTTATTTACAGTACTTTCAACAATAATTTTTCAGTTTCAACAAAATATGCAGTATCCAAACATACCATTATTATTATTTTTGAAAACTCTTGTTTTCTTTTGGTTTAATTCAAGTGTGCTTTGTCCTTTTTTTTTTTTTTTTGATACCAAATAAACATTCATTAAACATAAGGAAAGAGTACAAAGTCCAGCTGGATGAACAAGTAAAACCAAAACAACCAAAGCAAAGTCCAAAAAGCCACTTGTATCATAATTAGGTGGGGTTTAGCCTACATAGGTGGACAAGGAAACAAGTAGTAGTGTAGGCTAAGTCTAATACACGAGATAGAACTAGTCTAGGCACACAAAAACAAAGGGTGATCAACCCTTGTTGATGTAGATGGTTCACGTCCGTGATGAGAGTGAGCTCATGCCAAGTTGGTTTCTTTGCTCCATTGCAGATCTATTCAAATCTTTTACTGTTACTGAGGATGATGATTTTATTAAAACCAAGCTCCTTTGCCTTGAGAATTGCTTGACCCACAAGAGAGGTTGGAAAGTTAGAACCACTTACATAGGGTTAGGTGTTTTTCCTGGATGTAGGACCATATTTCTATGGTTCCACAACGACCACAGGATAGTGAAGCATGCTTGAAGGAAAATCATCATGTTTTGCTCCAATGGATAGGAAGTAGTAAATAAACTAGTAATCCAAACCCTGATAGACATTTGCCAAGCCAGAGGTTCTAATACCCAAGGTGGAACAAAGCCAAACTGCCCTGGCAAAGGGGCATGATAGGAACAGATGGTTAATGGTTTCATCATTGTCATCACATAAGAGGCATCTAGTAAGGGTTGTAATTCCCCTTTTGTTTAGGATTGCAAATACAGGAATGCTGTCATGCAAAAGCTTCCAGATGAAACTAAGGATTTTCATAGGCAATTTTACTTTCCAAATAAGCTTCCAGACATAATGAGGGATACCAAAAGGCCTCTCATATGATATTGCGGAGGTTTGGTCAAGGTGTTGAAGTAAATGGTAAGCCTTCTTAACCTTATATTCCCCAGAAGATGAATGTCTCCATAACAATTCATCTATGATATTATCAATCTTAGGCAATGGGAGGTGGAGGATTTCCATACACTAGGGATAAGGGTAAAGCTTTTTGACCAACTCATATTTCCAAGATTTGGAGATAGGGTCAATTAGGTTAGCCACAATGCCATTAAGAAGATTATTTTCAATTAAGGTTTAGTCAAGTAGTGGAACCAATCAGGATGGGTAAAGGGTATATGAAGACCTTTACCAATAAACCAACGACCTTGGTGTAAGGCAGGGTGAGGGGGGGTAGCAATGTTCCTCCAAGTCCAAGAGTGGTAAGGTTTAGGAATATAGCTCTGCATATTAGACTTAGGAAAATATTTTGCTTTGAAAGTCTTGGCCATCAAGGAATTGGGGTATCTTTGGATTCTCCAATTCTATTTAGAAAGTAAGGCTTTGTTAACAAGATTGAATTACATAAGGCCTAATCCTCCTCTATTTTTTGGTTGGCAGAGTGTGTCCCAATTCACAAAGTGTAGTTTTCTAACACCAGGCTCATGACCCCACCAAAAGGATCTTTTAATAGCATCTAGTTTGTTAAAAATAGCCTTAGGAATTCTAAAACAAGCAAAGGAATAAAGAGGCATGGATTGAAGAATAGAGGAGATCAAGGTACATCTATCAGCTTGGGACAGCAGATTAGCCTTCTAGCCCTGAAGTTTTGCTTGAACCCTATCTATAATGTCCTAGAAGTCAGAAATTTTTTTCCTTCTAAGCTTAAAATTGATCCCTAAGTACTTGCTAGGATCCTGGACAAGATTAACCTAAAGAGACGAGGCGAGGGAATCTTGTATATCAAGATCAATATTGGGAGAGCAAAACAGCTCAGACTTATTAAAGTTTATGGATTGTCCAAATAAGGAACAGTACCACAAGATTGTTTTTTTAAGAGCAGTAAGGGATCTATTGTCATTTTGGAAGAAAAGGAATGAATCTTCAGCAAACAGAATGTGAGTGAAAGAGAAACCATTCCTTCCTATCTTAACACCTTTAAGATTCTTTTGGTTCTCTTCTTTGGTTAGGGCTAAGGAGAGTATATTGGCACAAAAAAGGAATAGGTAAGGGGAGATTGGGTCACCCTGTCTAATACCTCTAGAAGGGTGAAAAGGTTTTGAAGGGCTTCCATTAACAAGTAAGGAGTATTGGACAGTAGACACACACTTCAAAATCCAGTTAACTAAAGTAGTGCCAAAATTCATGGAAAGTAAGATAGCTTTGAGAAAATTCCAATTGATCCTGTCATAGGCCTTACTTATATCAATTTTTAAGGTACCATAACCTTTTTTCCTTCCTTTCTTCTTCCTTAGGGTATCACAAATTTCATGAACTAAAAGTATGTTATCTGTGATGTTTCTACCTTGAATGAAAGCATTCTGATAAGGTGTTATGAGCATGTCCATGAGGGGTTTCAGCCTATTGACTAGAATTTTAAAAATGATTTTGAAAGCTCAAATTTGTGTTAAAAATACAAGAGCTTGTTTAGACCTCCAATTAAAAATTACGGCTAGATTACTTTTACTCTAACTTATTTAAGTGCGGAACAAAAGTAAATAAAGCACAATAAACCAATAACTACTCTAGTGTATAAACATGAATAACAAATAATAAAGTAAAGTATAAGAGTAAGGGAAGAGAGATGCAACCACAAGATAACACTGGGACATGTTATTGAAGAGGAAACCGAAGAACTCGATGAAAAACCTCTCCACCGCCCTCTAAACGGTAAATCGATTCACTAGACAATAAGTTGGGATACACGAATAGCAAGAGACACTTCAAGCCTAATCTACCCAATGTACCTAAGCTCTCCAAGCTCCTACTCCAACAAGGCTTCTCGGAACCGTGTCTTGTCTAACTTTCCGGATCTCACAATACGCCCGATTGCATCCATCAAGCCTCACCGGCTTCTTTTGGAAAATCCCCAAAGCTTCCCAAGCTCCAAAACACTCACTACACTTTGAAAATGTGTGGGTTGTGTTTGGGTACAAATCTCCTCTCAAGGTATGACAATGGGAGAGGGAATGAGAAGTGGCTAGAATGATTTTTCACTAAGGATAAGTAGCTCTCTCTCTAAAAGATGAGTGTGTGTGTTATTGAAAACCTATATAGGGTTTTTCTCTTTGAATGGTCTTTTCTACTTTTGTGGGTAATGATAGTATATATAGTATGGGTGAAGGGTAAGAAAGTTACACTTAAAAATCCTCTAGGCAGAATATTTCGCGACTATCTTGCAGGAAGACCTTACCCTCAAGACACTCACGAAACTGACAGTCTGGCACGACTCTTCGGCTTCAAGTCATGTGCTTCTCACGTGGCTACTTCGCGAGTTAGCTTCTCGCGAGCTTCTCGCGAAATCCACTTGATCTTCAATTAAGCTTGAGTCTTCACCAACTTAATACTAAACCCAATACAATAAAATCCCACAAAATACAAGGAACAAAATTAAAGCAATTACAACACTTTTTGTCATGGAATAAAACTAACATAAAACATAGTTGTAAATCACAACTTTACAAATTTTATAAATGACATTACACAGGCTGATAAGTCTAAAATGAGAAACATCATTAGGAAAATGAACTTTTGGTATTAGAGTAAGGAAGCTTTGGTTAAGGGATTTAAGGAGAGAACCTGAGTGAAAGAAAGCATGTGTAGAACTTATGACGTCCTTAGGATGGAATCTGAACTCTCCTTATAGGGAAAGCTGAAACTGTTGCCCAAAAAAAAAAAAAGCTTATTCATAGAATCATGACTTTAATTAAGGGAAAAAAAAAAACTATTGGAAAACTATTAATAAGTACTCTCAAAAGTTAAAACTATTAGTCTAACTTTCCTACAAGATGTACAAACTGAGATCAAAGTGTATTACCTATGCAATTGCAATGAAGGGTTGAGATTGAGAGTTGAAAAAATCAACTTTCAATCTCAACCGTTAAATTAAAAAATATATATTAAAATGATGTAAAAAGTTAAAGTTAAAAAGTTAAAAATGTAAAATTCTTTGTGAATGAAGGAGGTTAATTGCATGATGCAATTACATATAATAATTGCATTTGATCTCAATCCAAGAAGTACACTAACCTGCAGTGGCATATAATGATTCTACTTTCGGAGAATTAGAGATCATTTAACTTTTTTTGTCCTACTCCGTGAAATTTTACCATCTTACCTCCATAACCATTTCGCACATCAAATTTGGTCGTACTTTTGCTCCAGAAAGCATGTGTAGAACTGATGACCTCCTTGGGATGGAATCCGAACTCTCCTTATAGGGAAAGCTGCAACTGTTGCCAAAAAGAGAAAAGAAAAAAAGAAGAAGCTTATTCATAGAATCATGGCTTTAATTAAGGGAAACAAAACTATTGGAAAACTATTAATAAGTACTCTTAAAAGTCAAAACTATTAGTCTAACTTTCCTACAAGAGGTACGAATTGAGATCAAAGTGCATTACCTATGCAATTGCAATGAAGGGTTGAGATTGAGAGTTGAAAAAATCAACTTTCAATCTTGATTGTTAAATAAAAAAAAATATTAAAATGAAGTAAAAAGTTAAAGTTAAAAAGTTAAAAATGTAAAATTCTTTGTGAATGAATGGGGTTAATTGCATGATGCAATTGCATATTACAATTGCGTCTGATCTCAATCCAAGAGGTACACTAACTTGCAGTGGCATATAATGATTCTACTTTCGGAGAATTAGAGATCATTTAACCTTTTTTGTCCTACTTCATGAAATTTTACCATCTTACTTCCATAACCATTTCGCACATCAAATTTGGTCGTACTTTTACATGTTGCTTACTGTCTCCCTTTACCAACATTGTAAAATTAAACACCAATGGTTGTTCTATGTAAATTCTTGGTCAAATTTGGGTTAGCATGGTGGCATAATTAGGGAGCAAGATGTAGTAAATGGGTTAGAGGCTTCTTGCTCAAATTAGGTTGGACTAATTTGCTAATGTACAAGTTTAGGATCTTAGATATGGTTTAATGATGACTTGGAATAAAGGCTTTAAGAGGGCTTTAATTAGTTATAGACACCTCATTTTTTTTTTAATTGACCAATGGTCATAATCCCTAGTTCCAATGATGAAGAACCCAGTTACATCCAATAGGAATGCAACTTGATGCTAAGCCCAAAAGCCCATTTCTTAGGATTCCTACCCAAAGTAGCATATCTCATAATGGGGTTGACTTACACCGGTTATCAATACAAATCTTTTATCCCACCTTTTATATTCCATTTTATATTCTAATCATAGTATGCCATGTGATCGATTTTATTTATTTATTTATTTTTCATTTTAAATTTTGGTTATTTTATAAAAAAGTCAATAAATACATGATAAATTGTGCTTAGGGAGCATAAAATGAAACGCAAAAGTGAGAGAGCTAGAACATTGATATTGGTCGCTTATAAACAAAAGCTCTAAAATCACTCCAATTATCAAAACCATGAATCATCTACCAACCCCTTTCACATATATATTAAATCGAACAATGATAATATAGATATATATCTTTTTTTTATGAACGTGATAGTAAATAAATATGGATATAAATAAAATTTCCAAGAGTATAGTTTAATTAGCTAATTTCTGGATGGAGGAATTGGTTTACTGAGCATTCTTCAGTTGTTTGAATTAGCCCCATTCTGACTATTGTGGAATTTATCAGGGTCGTCAATTTTCCCCACTAAATTAGTTGTTATCACCAATTTTTTCAGAATCTCCGATACTATATCCAACTGATTAAGCCAACAACAATTATTCAATCCCAAGTAGTCAATTCTAGGACTACCCAATACACAAGCGCTTGATTGAACTCAAATGTAGTGCCTCATTAAGCTTAATATTGCAGGGGGAAAAAAAATCTAATTCTGAAACAAACTCATTGAGTTTCTCAAAAAAAGAAAAAAGAAAAGAAACAAACTCATTGGCATAGAGATGCTGAGTCAATAGGTAAGTCTCAAAATTGAAAACAATGAGTATATGTTAATATATGTTAAATGTATACATGAAAATTAAAGTCCTCTTCCAAAAAAGAAAAAGAAAAAAGAAAATTAAAGCAGGACTTACTATGATGCTGAAGAGCTGATTCACATCAGTCATTAATGCTACCAACTTTCCTGAAACATAATCAAAATAAAATAGGTCCAGTGGGTTCTAATTAGCTCAATTAGTAAAGTCTTTGATGGTTGAATAAGAGATTTAAAGTTCAATCTCCACTGATATCAAAAACTGATTGGTGTCTTGCTCTGATGATAAAGAGCTATTCTCATAAATGAATGCCATTAATTGAAACTCTCTCTAAAAAATAAAAATAAAAGTACAGCTTCACTATATTTTATATCCTCATTGCTGGATATGACTAACTATATAGTCTGATCTAAAGCTCCAACTTCATCCAAACCAGATGATCCTTGCCATAGGGAAACTAAAGAATAAGTGTGCACCTGTTTCCAAAGCTTGATCGCTATATTTAGGTTTCATCTAAACACAACCACATGAATTTGTGCCTTTTGTTTCTTAAACAATAATAATGTCATTAATTATTGTTTAAATACAAATGTACGAATATAATTTCTTAATGGGCTAAGTATTTTGTACAATTTGTTGTGATCACATAATATTTGTACTTGATTCTCAAAAAAAAAAAATAATAATAATAATATTTGTACTTAGTCCAGGATATTGTGATTTTGAATTATACTTTGTGCAATCTTTAACGGTTATGTATCCGCTTCTTGTGCGACCAATCATCGTTTTTAAATGACACTTTTGAAGATTGTATATCTACCTATTGTAGGATAAATTATTCTTAAATTTTTTAATTGACACACCAAGTAATTTGTTGCATAATTTACTAAGTGGCAAATATATATATTTTTAAATTAATTATGTGAAAAATACAAAATACAGTTAGATTCATAACTTAATTGACCCAACTATATAATTTCTAACATGTTGAAAATGACCAATTTGACCTAAACCTGATTGACCTAACCCTAACTCGAACCTGACCTGTTTGTCACATCTACAATCCTAAAAGTCAATTTTGGCTCTTGAACAGTAAAAACCAACTGATTTATTTATTTATTATAATTATATATATATATATATATTTTTTTTTTTTCGGTTCTTGAGAGCATATTCCCAAGTTTATGTTAGAATAGGCAATGACAATCCAACAACTATAATCATGTCAGTTTATAACTTTTTTTAAAAAATTTTAATTAAAGCATTAGTCTTCTAAGAGTTTCTTACAAAAAAAATTTCTAAGAATTTCTCTTAAATTCTTTTAAAAGCCAAGAAGGCATTTACAAACATTAACACGACATTGTTAAGCGGAGAAGTGTACCCAGCTGAAATCTTCCCACTTTCTTCTCTTAATTTCAAATCGTTGTGTGCTAGTGAAGGGTTAAACTTTTGCAAATATGATCGATGTTGTTTCTTGAATTGTGAAAACTAAACGGTATTCCCTTTTTACTTTATCTTTTCTGCTCAAAGTGGGCTATGCCTATGACAATCCAACAACCATATGACAAGTCAGTAGTTTAAAGCTTTAGTTCTTCAAGACTTAGAAAGTGAAATGGCATTTTCAAACAAGATGACATTGTTATAAGCATTTTTTTTGGGAGATAGTTAAATTGAAAGAGAGGGAGAAGTGGACATCGAACCTCAAACGTGGGGCAATGACCATCACTTGATTAATATTGGTGATCCCCATATTTTAAAGCGAAATGTAGAGATATATAACTATGTCCATTTTTAGGGTTCAATTTTGGGAAATTCTAGTAATTTGAGGAAGGAATTTGATTATCCCAATGGGATTAAGATCCAGGTATTGCACTTGGTGAAATTGAATCCAATGGTGTAGAAAAATGTTAAATGGTTAACTTTATTTTATTTTGTCATTGGGCTCGATTCAATCCAGGTTTCTTAGGTATTGCATTGTTTCTCAATTCAATCCAATGGTATTATTTGAACTATATAATTTAGAATAATGCTAGAGATGCACTCCTTTTCACACCTAGCTAAAAAAAAAAAAAGCTTATGCGACAACTTGTGATTGGTACATAAGTTGACGAAAAATTCTAGGGTTATAATGAATTCCACACTCATTTCACAACTATATGATCTGGCTGATTGTGAGTAGGAGGAAAAAAAATGGTGAATTTTTGTGAAAATGACAAATAACTAATCACAATCTGTCACATAAAATAATTATAAAAATAGGTGTGGAATTAGTTGTGGTATTAGAATAATTAAAACATACATAGGTTGTTGATATTGGTGTGGAAGTATAAACGAGTTATGAATATGGGTGTGGAAATTGGGTATGTTCGTAGGTAGATTCTTTAATTTAATCTAAAATGAGAACTAAAAACAAAGAAGATTGTTACATCCATAATATTTTCATAATACAAATTTTTATTAGTTCTAATTTTAATTCATCATTAAAATTACAGTTTTTTTTATCCACTAGTAACAATATTACTTCTAGAATTTTGTTGTTGTCAAACTATCGTTTACATTATTTCTCAAAGACAAATATGATGAGTCATAAGTGCCTTGTTTATTGATGTGGACTACTAAGAGTCACTGACTGACTGATACATGGAATGAGACACAGTTAGCCGAACGAGACTTTAATGGAATTTTTAAATGTATAGGAAGGGAAGAGCCAAAAACTCAAAGTAAGAAATTGATGCAGGCAATGGGGACTTGCTAGCTAGAATGTACCAAATAATAACACGAATGTGAGACGTCTAGTACATCTCTCAAAGCAACGTGTACGGTGTACATGGGTTTCAGTGCCTTTCTTGCCGCGTGCTCTTCTCTCCTCATCTTCTTAGTTTCATTATTTTTAGTAATATAAATACAAACCCACCTCATATTTGTTTTTTGGTATATTTTTTTGGGGCCTTGATCGTGGCTCTTTCTCTAGAGCCCGATCATAGAGCTATTAGCTACAGCTCAATGGATTTGCTGCACAGAATGAAGAGAGCTTTGGTTGCTATATCTACACGAATCAATTCTCGTAAATCTGGTTAGTTTTTGCTTTTATTCATCAACAAGTTTGCCTTAACATACTCTCTCACCCAAACTTTTCACCACCTCTCATATTTTTTCAGTGATCTTTTCAGTGTCCAGAGACTATTGTTTTTTTTCTGGGATAGATAATAGAATTTCTATTATAATTTAATTTAAATGTATATGTGTGTAACTTATACTTGTAGAGATTTGAACTCCAACCCTTGCCCCCCACGTCCCACAAATATTTATATTTGTGGACTGAACATCATATCAAGGGTATGCAGAGAATATTGTTAATTCATTGTGATTTCTGATTGTGCATTAAATAAAAGATTTCTTTTTTATGTTTCAGTTTCTTGTTTTGTTGGGAAAACAATTTCATTCTTTACTCATAGTCAGTTTTGATGACATTGTTGTACTAAGAAACATACATGAATGTGATGAAGTTCGAAATGAATTTGATTAAGTTTGAAATGTGTATTTATGTCCCATCATTTATAGTCTTAAAAATAATCTCATAACATTTATACTATATTACGTATCAAAAATAAAGTCTTAATCTTATTTATTTCACTTAAAAGATAGTAATTACAATAAGAAAAATTTATTGTTTTAGATTTGATATGTAAAATTTGTTGACAAAGCAGGTGGTGGTGTAGGCAGAGGTGGCAGCACTAGTACAAGTGATTATGGTCTGTTGAAGCTACGAGATGATGTACAAATGTGTGCATACAAAGATGTGCAAGTTATGTGGAAAATATTAAGCGGATCACAGATAGATCAGCAGATGGCTAATGCTGCAGCAGCAGCTAAAAGTGAAACCACAGTGGCTCAACCTCTCAAACGCAACAAGAAACGTCGACCCTTTGGGAAATTGTTCTTTTGGAATAACCACAGGGGCACATCCTCTTTGTTTAGTTAAATTATACTAGTAATTTGGTAGGAGAGACCTTTAGTTTAGATACATTTTGTGGCATGATTATCTACCAATGGGTATATATATATTGTATGTTGCTACATTTCTTACTGTAAATATCAAATATATATGTATATATATTTCATAGTTCCTCTCTTTCTTGCAGAGTAAATATATCGTGTAAGTAATTTGTTCCCCAAGAAAGTTTGGAAGCAATGAAGAGGTGATCAAGAGAGAGGGGAGAGAAGGGGATTGGGAAATGTAATCCATTTTCATTGTTCTAATGTAATATAAATTTACACTAGACTTGTTAGTCCAAAGTGGATAACAAGCCCAATGGGGAGCTTAAATTTAAATAAATACACTAAGAGAATTATTCTTAAAAGTTATTATATACATAAGATTTCTCTTGAGAAATCCATATAAAAAAGAACAAATAAAATCTTGGTAAACCAAATTAAAAAAAAAAAAAAATGTTAATCATGCCTTTTTGTGTTTAGAATAGGTAACCTTCTTCTTCTTCTTCTTCTTCTTCTTCTTCTTCTTCTTTTTTTTTTTTTTTTTTTTTGACATAAGAAAAAAAAAACATTATATACTATTAGGTTCTAAAAGTTTAGAACAATTGGCAAAATCGAATTAATAATGGCAAGTTAGGCAATTACATGACCAATTAGTGAACTCAGCGCAAGCTCAATGAGTCAAATATGCATGGTGGCGTAGAGGCTAAAGCATAGTGAGTATAGTATGGCTATATATAGCAAAGTGGCAAGACTGTATCCTGTAGAGGATTTTTTGTGTTTTATTAGCTAATTAGTTCAGAATTTGTTAAATAGAAAGAAATTTTTTGTTGTTTTGTATTTTTTGACTGATTGATTTTTTTTGTGTGTGTTTATTTGTACCAATTTAATTTTTTTGGGTTGTTATGGATCAATTTAAGAATTTGAGGAAACAATTTGAACCTAAAGACATGATATATATATATATATATATATATTGAAAATTACATTGTTACATCAGAAAGTATAGCTTGCATAAATTGAGCAGGCAAATTTTCCAACCAAACACAAACATCAGCATTGCTTTATTTGAAACACAACTAAAATCCCAATGACAAAGACCAGGTAGCTCTGAAACAAGCAAGAAGATCCCAAATATCATCAAAATGGTAGAAGACTAGTGGTTTTTTTTTTTTTTTTTTTTCCCTCAAAATCCGAGGGGCTGATTAGTAAATTCACCTATACCTTATAATTTTTTATACTATATTTAACGAGAAATTTCACAGAAGATAGGTTCCCTTGCTTTGCCACTATACTGTCTGTACATACATACACATACCATGTATTTCTTATCTACACTTACTATATTTCTTAGAAAATTTACGAAAAAAATGTAGTAGTTATCTATGGACAAATAATTACAAATTTAGAAATAAAATAAAACTTGTGCAAAGCACTCTGGTTAGCAACTGGTATATAAGAAAATTGACAACTATTTATTATATACCAATGTTGAGGGAGAGAATGAGAGAATTTATGATCTAATTACCAAATTTACTATTAGTAACAATTTACAAAACAAGCTTCCAAACAAGAAGAATCGGTAAGTCGCTTATTCAGGCAAAGTATTAAGCACTCTAAAGCGGCATCGAACATTGGGTGATCTGAAGAAAAATTTTAATCCTTTACACAAAGGTTAAAATGATAAAAAGCACAATCTTTCAATCTTTTACTACGTTTTCTTCTTTTATGATGATCTTGACATATCTTAAAGTTTTCTAGAAGGCAATTTTTAAATTTTCCTTCAACCATATCAAGATTATAGAGATGATAACGAGTAGCAGTAACCAGTAAGGTCATTAAACTGCACAGTCTACACTTCAACAAAAGCAAAGATAACCAACACATTCATTGCCACCATAAATATTTTTGTAAATCTCTGAGCCATTACTTTTCTCGGAGGAAATTTTCTTATTTGTATGTTAAACTCAAATCAAGAATCAAAGCTTAAATCCTTATGTCTTATATATGCTTAAATGATTAGGTACATTTGATATATATATATATATATATATAGTTTGATGTATCTTTAAAATTAATAATGATTAATTTTGGACACATGAACATTTTTAAATTAAGTTACTCAACAATTTTAAGTGACCTTTTTTTCTAGCTAGGGTCACAGTGTTCTTGTATAATTTTTATGTTAACTTGTGATGCTTCACAAAAGTCAAGTATGATGGTATGAGTACAATTATTTTAAAATATTAATTTGAGTTGGTATAATCCAATTCTCATACTATTATGTTTTGAAATGTATGATAAGCAACTCATACTATGAAAGGACAACACATAGTCTTCTTAATAATAGAAGTTATTACTCAAAACTTGTGTTTACATAGAAGACAAGTAATAATAAACTAGTCGCTAATCCGTGCGATGTACGGGAAAATTATTGGAAAATAAATCTAATCTTTCTTTTATTCTTTTAAAATAAGAGTTTAGGTCTAATGATAAAAAGCAATTATCGTGTAACGGACGCAATGGATTAACATTTTATTGAAACTATAAAAAAAAAGGGTATAACATCATTTTGAATAGTAAATCTATAGTTTTATAACATCTTAAACTTTTTTTTTTCTTAATAACATCTTAAACTTTTTTTTTCTTAATGGCATAATGTGTTAGGATCACAAAAGAGTTTGTGTAAAATCTAAATGTGAAAAGTTGTTCTTAGAGGGTTAGAAATGCATTAATTTTGTTAAATAAAAGCATAATTTTTATCACATTTTATAATAATTTTACAACGGGAATATATCCTAAATTTTAGGAATTCTTTTTTTGAATTCAAAATGAAATTTTTTATTTGACATTTATGAGCTTATTTTTAAATGAAATTACCTTTTATTAATGAGAGTATTTTTCAACTATATAAAAGTCCAGTTGAAAAAGGGGAATTCTATTATATATAGTATAGATAACTATCAAAGCTCTAACTTAAACATCCCATTAATTACATTATTATCCAACTACTAGTGATCCATAAAAATAGGGGAAATTACACTTTACCACCCTAAACTATACATTATATTACACTTTGCACCTTAAATTATTCAAATGCACACTTTATACCCTAAACTATCACACTTATGACACTTTGCACCCCGACATTACTTTTATTGTTAAGTTAGATAGAAATTAATAGCACATAACTTGCACATAATTTCTTGCTTAGGTGGCACATTGTTTAAAGACCAAAACACCCAAATAATTAAAAACAAATGTTTATTTCTTTCTCTTTTTTCCAAGTCTCTCTCTTGTGCATACAAGTCTTTGTCTTCGGTCTTCCCCTCTCTCTCACCTAGCATAAAATAACATAGTGATGAATACACACACCCAAAAAGAAAGCCAATTAGTAACATGGAAAGAGCATAGAATCAGGGAGAAAATTATGGTGACATCTTGGTGGATGATTCTCAGTGAATTAATCCCAAAAGGGTTGAAAACATGAAGCAACCCAAACTAATGATCAAAGAAACTTTTATCATTAGCATACTGGTTTCCATTATCAAACCATGCAAATAGAGGATGTTGATAGGAATACCTACAAAAGGTATCTACAATCACTAAACACCAGAGGCGTAGTCTAGACCACTTCTTTATAGGAATAGAGAAATCCTAGATCTATGATTCTGCAACAAATAACACAAATTAGATCGAATGGATAGAAGTAATGTTCTAAAATTTTCCAGAGGAGATTAACCATTTTCATCAGATTTAGCATCAAAAGTAGAACAAAAATGTAAACCAGATATAACTTATTTACTGCTTAAAAGTTAAAACCATAATTCCAATTGAACATTTCTTTTGCCTAGTTCCCGAGTTAAGAATAAGGACATACAGGCTGAGAAAATTAATTTTGTGATTGATAAGATGGACAAGACCTCTATTAGTGAAACCAGCAACTAGTCAGATGTAAAGGCAGCCATGGAAGGTGATATAGTTTCATCAACTACTGTGCTTAGAAAGGGTCCAATTTTGTTCGTTTTAGAGGAGAAAAGCTGCTAGGCAAGAGAGAGGGGAAAACCTTATGCACATGAGAGAGAGAGAGAGAAAGACCTGAAAAAAAGAAGAAAAAAAAGAAATAAACGTTTGGTTTTAGTTGTCCGTGAGATGGGTGTTTTGGTCTTTAAGCAATGTACCATCTAAGCAAAAAATCATGTGCAAGTCATGTGATTTTAATTTCTATCTAACTTAATAGTAAAAGTGATGTCGGGGTGTAAAGTGTGATAAGTGTAATAGTTTAAGGTGCTAAGTGTGCATTCGAATAGTTTAGGGTGCAAAGTGTAATTTCCAAAAAAAAAAAAAAAAAAAAACCTAAAAGAATCTAAGGCCCTGTTTGGATTTTTTTTTTTTTTATCACTCATCACTCCTCACCTAATTTTCGTCACTCATCACTCATCACTCATCACTCATCACTCATCACTCAAAATACCCAAATTTTGTAATACCCACCCATTTGGTTTTTGTTTTCACTTCTCATCACTAAAATATTTCCACCTTTTTGTGTGTCCCATACCTGAGCACTTGGTCAGAGACCCATACATGATTTTTGTTAGCCTACCCGCCTCACTTTGCCTTGATCCAATCTTCAGCTCTCACTCCGCCTCTCATAAAATACCATACCAGCTTCAGCAAAGGAAAAAAAAAAAAACTCGGACCCAGATGCGTGAAGAACAAAGTAGATGAAGCCCAGCAAACTTTCTCACATTTCTCTTCCCCTGCGATGATCTTTACCGTAATTTGCGGCGGCACCAAGCATTCCTTTTTTTTTTCCTTCAACCCCCAATACCCACAACGACGATTGGACCTGCAGTGACGATCAGACCTCCATAAACCTAGAATTGATGCAGCGACGATTGGACCTGCATAAATCCAAAATTGATGCAACGACAATTGGACTTGCACAAACGACGAACTGATGTAGCAACGATCGGGCCTGCGACGATCTCCACCGTCACCACCGGTGGTGAAGACCAAATGGATTCTGTGATGAAGAACCAAAAAAAAAAGAAAAAAAGAAAGAAAGAAAGAAAGAATTGCAGTGAAGACCAAATGGGTTCTGTGATTAAGAAGAAAAAAAAAAAGCGCTTGAGACCAGCAAAAGAAAGAAAAAATAATTGAAGGCAGCGAAGACCAGAGAAAGGAGAGAAAAAAGAAAGAAAAGTGGAGAAGAAAGCAACGCTTGAGACCATCAAAAGCAACACCTCACGTGTGTTGCTCTGACAGTGGGTCCCTTCATGTGTGTTTAATTATAAAAATGCTATTGGAAACTAAGTTTTGAAAATTGAAAACACCTAAAATGTGTTTTCAGTTTCCATAACTCATAACTCAAAAATCAGAGAATTGAGTGATGGAAACAAAAACTGGAAACAACTAAAAACAAAAACCAAACGGACTTCTCAGCTATGGGTCCCACCATTTTTAAGTTATGAGTGATGGAAACAGAGTTATAAGTTATGGAAATCATAAATCCAAACAGCCCCTACTCATGGACTTTATCACAATATTACTCCGAAATAAAAGAGTAACTTTAAGACCAACAAGGTCCAAAGAGTACACAACAACACAAAATGACAATTTAGAAAAACACAAATGGAAGGAAACTGCAATTCACCATTTCCCCAGGATCTCGAATCAACAATATACCTCAAGTACCTACAAAATAAATGGAAATACAATAAGGCGAAACAACTTAGTTAATAGGACATGCAAACTTGGGTGTGGGAATTATAAGCTACCCCAAAAAAATTAATCTTCTTTTAACATTTCACCCCTTTGCAAAAATTAATTTAGGTCTATAAATTTAAATATATTTCAACTATAGTATACTAAATTTCCAAAACTCTAACATGGTTACAAGAAAGTTGCATAAAAACAATACAGTTCTCTGTGAACAATAATACCACAATAGTTAAACACAATCACACTAAAGATCCCTAAGCCTCTCTGCTGGTGGTCAACATCCTATCTTTGGGACTCTACCCTCTTTGGAACCATCCCCTCTTTTGGACTTAGCTATGGTAACCATTTTCTTAAGGTGCTCATATTAATTATGTTTCAAACCAATCTTTTTATAAGATATTTCAATGTAATCTTTGCAAAACATATAATTTCGATCTCATAATAATTTCCAACCATAACAAGTAACAATTAAACGTTAAATCCCTTATAAAAAATTGAAATACCTCTTTCAACATATACATATACATATTAAAATCTAGTTCCTCCCACAAGCATTCTTTATGAAATGTTCAATTGCTAAAATCTTCACTACGCATAACTAGATATATAGTAAAATATTCATTTAAAGGTAACACCCTTAAAATTAATTCATAACATCCCCATGACATTTAACAAATTAAAGTGACTAGAAAAGAACTAACAAATAAGAAATTTCAGATTTCCAAATCCATGGGGGCTTTCAGCTCTACCCAAAACCAATAAAAAAAAAAAACCATCCTAATCATTTAAAAAAAAAAAAAAAAATTTAAACCCATAAATTTCAGCTTGGAGTAGAAGGATCACAACCAGTGGTAGTAATTGAGGAGTCAAAGTCTAAGGTGGTTGTGAGGATGGAGGAAAAGGGAAGGAGGAGTTTGTGTGTGTGAAAAACTTGTGGTATGAGGGAGGAAGAAGTGAGATAAGGTGAAAATAAGGAAGGGTTGGCAGCTAAATGTGGAGGGGAAGAACCTAACTAGAAAGTTTTTTTTTTTTTTTTTTGGGGTGAAAATCTAACAAGGAAGTTATGTTTAAAAACTAATCACTTCCCATACATTTTATTGGCCCAGAATTAGTTATTATATGAAAACTTATTTAACCCTAACCTTACTAAAATAAATTGATAATGGGCCCTTGCAAACAAGTTTCCCATTTTATTTTTTTTCTAAGGTGCACTTATGCTTTCTAGAGTCTATAAAACTTTTAAACCTTGATTAGTCACCTTCTAATGGTTTATATACACACACGAGAGAGAGGTGTATATAACCTGATTCACAAAAAGTAACAAGGTGAGAAATATCAATATAAAGCTAATCTGGTGGGAAATTGTTGAAAAATAATATTCCATTCATGTTGAAGAAACAAATTTCAACATTTTATTGTAAAATAAAATGAGAAATTCATAATGAAGCTTCAATTCATAAACTAAAAATAACATAAAAAACTAAAGTCTTATTTTGCTATGTATAAGAAAATTGACAACTAATTTATATATATATATATATAGAGAGAGAGAGAGAGAGAGAGAGAGAGAGAGAGAGAGATTTACCAAATTTACTTTCATAACAAGTTACAAAACAAGCTTCCAAACGAAAAAGTTTGGAATGTTTCTTTTTCATACAGGATTTTAAGCACTCTAACGCAACATTGAACACTGGGTGATCTGAAGGCAACATGTTTTCCCTCGCACAAATCTTAAAATATTGAAAAGCACAGTTTTCCAATTGTTTACGAAATTCCTTTCTTTTATAGTATTTTGACATGTCTCAAAGTCTTTTACAAGGCAATTTATAAATTTTACTTGTGCATTATCAAAATTAGAGAGATGAGGCAGTGTCAAGGTTATTAACATGTACTTCAACAAGAGTAAGGATAACCAATTCTATCATTGCCACCATAAATGTTTCCATAAAACTTCTAGCCATTGATTTTTCTCCTCCTTAAAAATTTTCTTTTAAGTTGTTTCAGAATAATAGCCAAAGCTTAAATTGGTACGTAGGACTTATATAGAATTCAATGATTGTATACCTTTTAAATAAATATACTTTTATATATAAATTGATTTATCATTAAAATATTTTAATTTTGGCTAGGGATATATATATATATATATATATATATATATATCATGCTTCACAAAAATCAAGTATACTTGTATGAGTACAATTACTTTTAAATATAAACTTGAGAAGGGGTCATCCAATTGTCACAAAATTTTGTTTTTAAAGGCATGATAAGCAAGTAATATTAGATTATATCAAGATCAAATCATCCTTCTTCTATAAATATATATATATATATATTTTATGGAAATTAAAAATCATCCTTCTATATTCATTTATGTAAAGACAACATATATGGTAATAGGTAATAGTTATTTATAGAAGCTACCCCTCAAAACTTGTGTTTACACGTAAGACAAGCAATAAAATGGGCAAAAAAAAAAAAAAAAAAGGAAAGAAGAAGGAAGAACTAATGATGATAAGACATTCAATTCAAGGAAATAGAATAAATCAACTTTTTTTTTAGAGAGAATTTCAACATATAACGTTCGTTCCTAATAATTGTTATTTATCATCAAACTAAAATACTAATTGATTTTTAATGTAGGCGAAAATTGAACCCATAGAATAAATCTGTAACACCCCAAACTCATACCAAGGATTTAAATGCACAATCTGTCTTATAAGTAATCAACAATAATATTATGGAACGGAAAATTATTAGATATTTCCGGAGTACCATAAATGCGTACTCTCTCCTCTCACATGAATGGTGGGTCCCATCATGAATTTAATTAGTGGGACCCACCATTCATGTGAGAGGAGGGAGCACACATTTATGGTACTCCGGGAGTACACAATAATTTCCCGGAACGGAACATAACGTAATTTAAATATCCACCAACAAATTTCAAACCATCAAAATCTTTCCTGTGAAATCCATAAAAACAAAAATTTAACATTTCTTATCTAAATATAGTATCCGTAAGTGTAATAAATTTGAGCCAAAATGGAGTATTTTTATATCAATATATGTCCGTTTGTACTTAATTTTTGTGAAATAAATTGTTTATTTAGTCCGGCTAAGAAAAATCTTAAAATAACATTTCTTATATGGAAATCGAAGGAATCACAAGAACTAGATTGGTTTGTCTTAATTAAATCATGGATCGATTGATTTCATGAATCTAGAGCCAGAATTGTAAGGAAGGTACTTGTGGATTCAAGGCTACCAGAAGAGGGACACACTTTGCAGTGCAATTAGTAGAAAATGCTATTCGGATGGTAATGGATCGAGGTCCTCTTTGACTAGTTTGACCAATGGTCAAACGAATCCAAAAGACACAGCAATACTAAATTCCATCTTAGCTCATCTAAATACACATTCTGAACGTTTCCACCAAAGTTGACCGAGTTTGACCAATAGTTGATCCAAAATCCGATTGTTTGATTGTGTTAGATCAAGTACCATATGAAAAATGATCAAATTCATTTTAAATGACTATTCACATGCTCATATTGGACCTAAAACAAGCAAGATATCACAGTGTTTGGAATTGATTGTGGTCAAGCAAAGTTACATTGAGGCAAACGAGATGTCATCATAAAACTCTGGTGACAAACTTTGATTTGGAAAGCTCGGATCATAGAAATTCCATGAGCAAAGAAAACTCAGAAAAATACAAGTAGGATTTTGAGCCAACATTTGAGTTGGATATCATATTCCCATTCTAATAATTTGCCAAATTTAAAACAAAAAGGTACAAAGTTAGCATCTTTGAAAAATTGGTGTCACAAACTATTCGATGATACTATGTTTGATGACAAACAAGGTTGGTAATGACGAGAACCAAGTTTGAAAAAGTAACAAAAAAAGAAAAGAAAAGAAAAAAGAATCATGCAAAACCCACAAATTTCTAGAAAAAATCAACTTGAGGTGCTCATTTTTTGCATAAATTTGCTGTGAACCACACATGGTTATTGGTTAATACGCATTTTTCTCAGAAAAAAAGAAAGAAAGAAACTATATGCATTTCTTTATGTTTTAGAACAAATGGCTTCGCTAATCTTCTTTGAATTGCCAAAAATTGCTTGCACAAAACGGATTAAAATTAACTTTGAAATTTCTTGTTTGAACCACCCTACTTTTTTGTCAATAACTCTAATATTATAGTACCGAATGACACAAAGTGTTTGTTTGAGAATAGCTTATCTAGTTTTTTGCTGAAATTTTTTGTTGTTGAAAGTGTACTAAAATATATTTACAGCTTGAAAATTTTTGAAAAAGTGAGAAAAGACTCCTAGTGAGGTTTTTAAAAGTTGTACTTAAAATATAAAAGCTAAAAACTGATGCCAAATTCACCCAAAGTTAGAACCGTTAGAAAATATGAAATGCAAGTTTTTAAGGGTACCAAGATCCCTTAAAACTAAGTTCAAGAAGGTATTAAATAGGGATTCTAGCATTTTGCCCTTATTTTTTTAAAAATTTAGTAATATGTCCATGATTTGAAACTATTTAAGTTTATGCCCCTATTTTGAAACTCGATTTTTATAAAATCGAGTTATGCCCGATCAAACTTAAAAAAAAAAAAAAAAACTTGCATGGAACTTGAGTTCATGGAGCTCGAGTTTCATACCTATAGCTGCGTTCAGGGAGACCTATAGTGACATTTTAAATGGAACTCGAGTTCCATGCAAATTTTTTTTTTTAAAGTTTGATCACCCCAAACCTATAGCTGCGTTCAAGGAGTGCTATAATGACGTTTTAAATGGAACTCGAGCTTAATGAACTCAAGTTCCATGCAAGTTTTTATTTTTATTTTATTTTATTTTTTTTAAGTTTGATTGCCCATACCTATAGTTGCGTTCAGGAAGTCCTATAGTGGCGTTTTATGTGGAACTTGAGTTTCATGCTTTTTTTTTTTTTTTTTTTTTAAAGTTTGATTGCCCCATACTCAATTTTCTACAAATCGAGTTTTTCATTGAAACTTGATTTTAAGAAAAATGAGTTTCAAAATAGGAGCATGGACCTAAATAGTTTCAAAACAAGGACATATTGCTAATTTTTTTTTTAAAATAAGGGCAAAATTCTAGAATCCCCAGTATTAAACTAACCACATAAAGTTTAGACCTCAAAAATGGGAAAAATAGTAGAAAATGGGATGTTTTAAAGGACAAACAAGGAGGCAACTGCATGCTCAAGATATATATTTTTTCCAAGAATCATGGAATTTTTCTCTTGAAAATAATGTTCCAAAACAGATGGGGTTTTACACCCCTTGAACAAAATTTTTCCTAGAAAACCATGAAATTACTTAAAAATTGTTTCTCAAAGTTTCATGAAATTTTATATTATTTTTCAAAATCATAAAACATTATGTTGTTGATATTCAACATAGATGGGGTTAGTGCTAAAATCCGGCATTGTCAATACGTGTGTGTTTGGATACTGCTTATTTTGCTGAAAACTGAAAACAATAAAAAAATAATTTCTGCAACACTGTTCACTCTTTTGACACTGTAGCTTTGCTTAATGCACTGTTCATGTCCCATGAACAGTGCAAGAGGCACTAGTCAAGAAAAAAAAAAGCCAGACACAGACGTGAACGTGGAACACGCAATCCAAACAAAGCTATAATATAGAGAGAGTTTAATACATTATTAAAATTTTGAAATATTAAAAACATATATTTTTATTGTAAAGATACAATAGGATTTGAACATAGTGATGATTTCTCTAGGATTGTCAATAAACTATGCACAAATCATTTCCTAATATAATGCGGATTCTAACTTACGGTTATGGTTATTATTGCATGATAACTAGGATTGTCCATGGATCAAGTAGGTTCGGTTTTGGTGTTAAATCCACAACTCAATCCCACTTTGTTGTGTGTTATTTTCTTGCACTTGTTGCTTATGGGTGATGTCATTGGAGTTTCTTGTCACTCATCTCGGGGTTAATGGTTGGGGGGGTTAGTGAATGGTGGTTAGTTAGATCTTTATTTTTAAAAAACCAAAAAATCACATCTCATTGTATAATTCACCATGTCACAAAACCATGATCGATGTATAAGAAGAAGAATCAAGGACGAAGAGTTGACAGTGACATTACATCAAAGGTCTTCTGGGCTCATCGGCATTGGACCAAAGGTAGATCTAGGCTTAGTGGTATTGAGGCATGCTAGATTTGACTCATTTAATCATGGTTTTAAAAATTGAACCAGTCAAAGAATAGGAAAAGGGACCAATACTTGGTTTAACTCGGTTCTTGACCGGTTTTTCCTAATTTTTTCTTGATTTTCTCAATTTTGACAGGATTAGTTCTTGGTCTGATTCTTGATTCAATCAATTGAACTGGCTGGTCTGGTCCGTTTTTTAAAACATAGAATTTAATAGAAATAAGAGAAAGAGAAAGAGAAAGAGAAATATAGAACTAAAAAGAAGACAATGGGAGGAAGGTTGGAAGAGTATGGGTATTGTGTGGGTTAGGATAATGGGCTGATGGTTTATCCACCTGACATTCAACCCAAAACTCAGGAAATTAAAAAAAAAAAAAAAAAACTCCTGACCAAAATATCCATATGAACCACTTGTTGAAATTGGGAGAAAATGGGGTTTCGCCCTTATTTTATTTAAATATCTAGCATAATGTCTGTATTTTCAAACTATTAAGTATCGTGTCTCTGTTTTGAAACTCGATTTTAAAAAAATCGAGTTACTGGTGGAACTTGACATTAGCAATGTCGAGTTCTTTGCATATTTTGCCACTTAATTTTTTTTTGAAAATTTAAGTTTTCAAGTGAAATTTGACATTACTAATGTCAAGTTTCAATTAAAAATATACATAAAACTCGATTTTGAGGATATCGAGTTTTATATCGAACTCGATTTTGTTGCAATCGAGTTTCAAAAATAGAGACATTTTGCTAAATAGTTTCAAAACAGAGACATTGTGCTAAATATTAAAAAAGAAGAAGGCAAAAACCCATTTTCCCCGATTGGAACTATCCATTGGATTTGGTTGGTCAGATGGCTTGAGTTAACCGGGTCCTTGGATAGTAATAATAAAAATTCTTTGACCACATAAATTACCACATTTTTTTCCACAATTATCTGCACGATATATTATAAGTGATGGAAAAAAAATAATAAACCTATATAAAAGTAACAGTCAACTAACCATAATCTGTTACAATAATCATAACAAAAATTATAATTTTTTTTTTTTAATGTATTACTAGAATTACTCCACCCATAACGATAACAAACTAAAACTTGGATTCAAGTTATAACGATAATGGCTCCTCAAAATAAAGATATAACGATAATAAACTAAAATTTGGATTCAAGTTATGTTCGTTTAGTTGGCCCATTCCAATTCCCAAGTCAAAGAAAAAATGACACATATGAGCTGGCCAGCTAATGCAGCCTCCTGCTTTGATACTTTTATAGTCTATTTCAGAGGCCAAATCCACTCGAGTTCTTTAGCTGATTGATAATCTATTTTTACGGTGCTTTTTTGGTATTCTGTCCTTATCTATTATCTTTGGGGGGAAAAAATCAAAAGTAAATAAAAACCCACAAAAAGTAATGGGTGGGAGCTATTTGTCCACAAGCTGGGTTGAGAAAATCACGGGTCAACAAATAGATACTGTTGGAACTCAAAATACTACTATCTCAGTAAATTTCCCCACAAACTATTTGATGTTTTAACCGATTTTGCAGCTACACTAACCACCCCAACCTTATTTCTTGCTCTTTTGTTCTGTTTCTCTGCCCAATAAAAGACACTTTCTTCTTTTGCATTAGGCTCCAATACCAAATCCGATCTGATAGTCATTTGCAAGAGATCATTGTGGGAAAAAATGGGTGAGGTTTCATGGCCAACTCCAGAAGAGGTAATACTTGCATTTCATAGCTTCATGGTTGGTCCCACATTGCTGTTGGGTTTTCACTATTCACTCTTAAATTCTCTTTTCTTTAATGGGTTTAGTTTGTTTTGCTCTGATCTGTGAGTATTTGATCTGGGTATTCGTTGCTTTTGGTAATGTTTTTCTTTTTGATGGTGCATTTTTTTGGTTTGATGGTGCTTTTTTCTACTAGCTTGAATATTCATGCTGGTGTGACTGTAATTTTGTTGCACTTTGCAACCAAGCATTGCGTTGTTATTGGATCTTGAGTGCTTTTAAAAAGTTAATCAAACGGTGCCATAAAAGCTTTGCTGAAATGCTTTTTTTTTTTTTTTGAGAAACAGCTTTGCTGAAATGCTTATTTGCTGTTTGTTGAAAGTACGGTAAAAAAAAAGAGGAGGAAAAGTTTTCTTTTGAGTAAAGGTAGGATACAATATTTTCACAACAAATTCTATGCCGTAAGCAGTTAATGGTAGGTAAAGAAGTGATGTTAGTGGTAGGTTTATATAAAAACCAGTAACAACTTCCCAATTAGATTTTGTTGTGAAAATATTGTACTCGTAAAACTACTCTTTTCTTTTTGATGTGGAAAGGCAAAAAAAAAAAAAAAAAAAGCTAACTTTTCTGGGTTTGCCAAATGCATTGGGGTTTAAATTATAAGCAATGCTAGAGATGCAAAAAATTTCAATACTTTTCACAACTACTCTTTTCTTTTTGATGTGGAAAGGCCAAAAAAAATAGCTAACTTTTCTGGGCTTGCCAAATGCATTGGGGTTTAAATTATATAAGCAATGCTAGAGATACAAAAAATTTCAATACTTTTCACAATTTGCTAAGATGGCTAGTTATGATTGGTGCAATGGCACTTTGAAATAAACTCAACAATGGCACAACTTTTACTGTACACTAATCACAACTTGCCACCTCAACGATTGTGAAAAAATTGTGAAATTTTTTGTTTTACTAGACTTATTGATTTATATATCTATATCTATATACTTATTTGAATGATAATGTTTATGCTAAGGATATAATTGCTTCTATTAGCTGCAGTTAAATGCAATAAGAAAGATAGTTTCAGAAATGTCTGGGAGAGGTGTTGAAGAAGTTCAAATTGCTATCTCTCCTTATCGGATTTGTCCATTGGGAGCTCATATCGATCATCAGGTTGACTTTGATAATTTATGATAGTGAACTAAGTACTTGATATAAGTTTAGAATAGATTCAAACCCTTGTTTCTGTAGTGTATACACTTTAGGATTTGCAATCAGAGCTAATAAATTTTTTTTTATTGTTGCATTTTTTTTATTTGCTTTCTTTGTGTTTTGCCTATGTGTACAGGGTGGGGCTGTTTTGGCCATGACAATTGATAAAGGAATACTTTTAGGGTTCGTTCCTTCTGGTGACACTCAGGTAAGAACAAGATAATCTTTTTACTGGTAAGGTTAACAATTAGGCGAGGAGTATTTGGAAATGTCCACATATTGTTTTATTTATATGAAATATAGACTATGAGTCGTCATCATAATCAATCAACTAGCTAAATAGCAAGCCTTCCTTCCAATAGCCACTTAGTCTTATAGAGGGATGGTCACAAGTAGAGGCTTTATAGGTATTGAAAAATATGAAATTTTTTGGCTAAAATGGGAGGGATTTGTGAAAAGAGTACATGAATGGTTCAAGACCTTCTCATTTATGTGTTAGTCAGGAAGTTAAAAGCTTTTGAAGAAAATTTGAAGTCTTGGAATGAACAGGGTTTTTAGTGAAATTTTTGATAAAAGAGGAATTAGCTATCCATAGAGGGAAGTGGTTTTATCCTAGTAGGGGTTGGTGTCGGAGGGTAAACCTTAAATCAAAGTTAGAGAGGTTGTTCTAGATAGAGGAGATTTCTGGGTGTCAAAAATCAAGGGCAATGTGGTTTAAAGAAGGTGATAACTAAATTTTTCCCTAGATGGGAAAACCTGCATAAAAGAGTGAATTCTATTGGAGAACTGGAGGCTGATGGCACTACGTTTTAAGACCAATCTCATTTATCCTGTGCAGTTTCACCCCTTATTAAGAACTGCTCTATTTGTCTCAAAAGAGAATCTTGTTCTTGCTGAAGTTTGTGAATCTGCTCTTGTAATTTCAGTCTTGTGATCTATTGAATGTTCAAAAAATTTTCTTTCAATACTCAATCAGATCTTGAGCACCAACAAGGCACTGGGATAGGTGTGCTTTTTTAGATCACCTGAATTTTCTTTTGTAATCTTTAATTGTGCCTTTTAGAGCTTCTATAGTGGGAGGATAACAAGGGTGGACCGAGTGTATTTACTACTTGTAGTATTATGGAATTCAGGTGGCTTATTTGTTGGGTGTATTTTTTGGATTTGAGTTCTTACCAAACAAAATTTACACCACTGGCTTGCCAATAAATCTTTGCATTTCAATATTGAGCTGCGTGGTAAGGGGAAAAATCTGCTCTCTACCTACCTATCAAAAAAAAAAAAAAAAAAAAATCTGCTCTCTACCTGCTTAATTTGTGGATTTGATGGTACTCTACTGGCCTGTCCCATGAAGCTCCAAAACATTTTATAGATAGTATTAAGAAAATTAAGTCTCATTAAGTGCTAACAAAGAAAGAAAAAGAAACTAAGACTTGCATGGAGTTTGTGCAAAGTAGAATAGGCTCATTTATTATGTGTGGATAATCCAAATTTCCTACAAGCCTCAAGCTTGTCACCACACTTTTTGTTCTCTTTTGTTGAATGAAATTCTAGGGAAAATAACTGACTTAAGCAGTAACATATATGAGTAAATTTATACTTCTGATAAATTACATGTGGTTTTGCTTTGACTGTTGTAGGTTGTACTGCGTTCAGGACAGTTTAAAGGAGAAGTTAGGTTCAGGTGTGAGGATTATTCTTATAATCATCTCTGAATTTTTCTATTTCTTTTTTTTATTATGTTCCAATATTCCAAGCCTCATAATTTCATATTACGATCATTTATTTATTGTGATTTTCCATTAAATTCAAACAAAAGAAGCTCTTGCAAATGGTGACATTGACCATTCAAACAAGATGGACACATATTTAGGAAGAAAATTATGGTTGATGCACATTAGTGTTTGCTTCTTCTAATGCAATGTAGGATGACTTTCCAGCAACATTAATGGACATCATCTTGAACAGTAAATTTGATATCTTTGAGGAGTGTTTTTAATGCTAATTGGTAGTGGGCTATGTTAAGGTTTGTAAAATAGGACCATTAGAATCAATTTAAGCTTGACAAGAAACTGGTAAGGGGCTGGTTGTAGCTCTAAATTAAAGAAAAGTAGGAGGAGGAGGAGGAGGATCCTTGAAATCTCACCAAGGCCTCCTTGGAGTCTTTTGTAGAAGGATTTCAATAGCGTATAATAGGCTGAAATTTTTCTTAAGCAGAGGTCTCTCTGTAATTTTATTTAAACTCTTCCTTATACAGTGTGGAAAACTAAAAAGTCCTAGTTAGAAATGGTAAAACACTCCTTAATTTTTTAGATGACTCAAAGTAAATATCAATAAGAATAAGCCAAACTAGACTTATAATCAAACAACTACTAAGTTCAAGACTAAACAATATAATTTATATGCTTACTTAAATACCCCTAAAAAGAAACTTTCCATTTTTTAAAATAGAAATCTAAATACACTAAAATAAGATTAGCGGACCTTTTCTGATATGTAGAATCAAGTTCTTCTACATTAGTGAACTTCATGTTGGCTTTGGAAATCTTTAAGATTGACTTCTGCATTATGGGGTTTTGAATGAGTTTAGTTGTAAAATATGAAACATTAGGGTTGAGAGAGAGAGAGAGAGAGAGAGAAAGAGAGAGTAAAGAAAAAGGTTTAGGGCTTAATCAATTAGTTCCTCATCTTACCACATTTATATTAGAGTGATATGACAAGCTTACTGGAATTCCCCTAAGCTAACATAAAATAACAAGAGTAACTACATTTCTCTCCCTTAATCTGGAGCATATTGATCAAGCATGCCTGGCTTGAAAGATAGTCATTGAAACTAGCCTCTGAACGTGCTATGCGTGTGTTTAGAGGCTTTTTAAAAAAAAAAAAAAAAAAAAAAAAAAAAATTATATGTATTTCTATATTACATTGACTGCTCTTTCTTTGTATTTCTGCATACAAAATGACCGTTTGAAACATACACCAATGACCAATTCTAGTGTAGAAAAGTTTGAACACCTAAAGAGAGATAAGGAAAGTATTTTCAAAACTATAAACTTGTGTAAAATAAAGACAAACATACAAACATATGAGGAAGAAAACATAAAAAAGATTGAGTAATAAGAAAATTATCTCTGTTTATGCCTCAAAGAGAAATAGAGGGAGGGGAAGAGAAGACATTTAATTTTTTTTTTTTTTTTTGGGGCAACTGGGTTGCATTTTAGAAAAAGATAAAGATATATAGTAGTACCTAAATTTATGGAGAAGAAGTTTTTATTTTTTTATTTTTTATGTTAAAAGTGTTTATTTATTTATTTTTTAATTCAAAATAAAGAAGAAGAGAATTGGAAAAAAAAAAAAAAAACACACACACACACAAAAAAAAAAAAAAAAAAAAAAAAAACCTGAGTTAGCACTTAGGAGTAAGGAAACCACAAACTCAAAAAATGGTTAAGACTAGATAAAGGTTTGAAAAAGAAAAGAAAACGTGGGTTAGTGATTGAAGGAATATGGGAGTTGGAGTGGTTCAAATCTCTGAATATAGAGTGATCCTATTTTGCAGGCAATGTTTTAGGAGTTAGAGATGTATTTTTACCAGATTATTCTTTAGTTTTGTCTCTATGTAAACCAAGGGGAGTATGGGTATTTTTGAACTAACGAAATGTCCATCCCAAATAGGAGAAGCTCCTTAAATAGTAGTATAGAAGTATGAGATACGACCAAATGCCTTCATGAAAATATTCCAATTGATCATCTGAGAAAAAATAAGAAGCTACAATCTGTTACTGCATAAACAAATCTTGAATAAAATGATAGTCAACCTCTGTATCTTTGGCAAGCTCATGGAAAACAAGATTTTAGCAATAAAGATAGCATCTTGATTGTCATAACACATTTGCATTGGAGTGGTAGAGACATAATTAACCAAGTCATGAAGGAGAGAGTAAACCCATAACATTTAGGAAGCAGAATGAGCCAGAATTGGATATTTAGCTTTAACACTAAAACAAGAAACAACATACTAATTTTTAGCGTGCCAGGTAACAAGATTACCTTTGTTTAGAAGTGGACCACTGATCAGAACAACTGCTATTTCAGTTAGCATCACTAATTTTATTTTATTTTTTATTTTAAATAAAGAAGTAGCGGGCTCGTACAACAGTCCTTGTACCCTTTAGGTAGCGCAAAACATGGAGCATGCATATGCTGACTAACCACAACAACTACATAAGTAATGTCAGAACAAGTCACAATAAGGTAATTTAACTTCCCAAAAAATCGTTGAAGTCAGTCAGCATCAGTAAACAAAGCGTCTTACTCACCATCAAGTTTATTAGTAAAGTCTATAGGAGTATCAGAAGGTTGAGCACCCAAGAAACTACTTACAGATAGAAGATCTAGAATGTATATCCATTGGACAAAAAATACCTGAGGAAACCAGCAACTTCAATCCCAATAAAATAAGAGAACTAAGGTCCTTGGTATGGAACTGCTGACCCAAATATCTTTTCAAATGAGCAAGACCAGTGGAGTCACTTTTAGAGATAATAATATATATATATTTTTTCACTTTAAGAGATAATAATATCATCCACATAAACAATCAGAACAATAGTGCTAGTGGAAGAATGATGAACAAACAGGGACGGAGCCAGGAATTTGAGTGAGGGGGGGCTGGAGTATTGAACAAAACTTACTTGTTAATCAACTTTTTATAATTTTGCTTAAGAATTTTTGGAGACTAAGGTATCAAATTTTTATGGAATTAAAATATCAACAATTTTTGAAATTGAGATCAAGATTTTGAATTATATTTCAGATTAACTATTGGAATGAAATATTTTGGTATTAGTGTATACTGATACATCGCAGTTAACATTAAATATATATATATATATATATGTATATATGTTAACACACAACCACAAGACACACACCATTATTAAACTAAATGAAAGTATAATTTATAAGGAATTTAATATATTTTTTTACAAAAATCAAATAAAATGATTAGATTGCTATTAAAAATAAAGCCAATATGGCATTTTTGTAAATAAACAAACATGTAGGATATTTTGTAAACTATAAATAAATCACTTTCTATATTCCCAATCCCACCCATTCTTGTTTTTACTGTTTACCTCACATCTAGTTTTTAAACAGGTGTTACTTACTTTTCTGATATCTGCTTGCTCTTCTTCATCTGTGTGCCTTCTAATAATCTTCTTCTTCGTCTTTTTTTTGCTTTTTTTTTTTTTCCCAACTTGTCTTTTTTATGTTTTTGTTAAATCATGTTTTTCACATTGTTCTCACCTTCCTTTCTCTCATTGTGCCTCTTGATTATTTTAGTCAGACTCAGATCTTTCATTTTTTTTTTCTCCTCTGTTTTAAATAGAGATGAACTGCAGCATGTGTAGTGGTTCACAAAGTGGCCAACCATAAATTTATTTGGGTCCAAAATGCCAGGAGTGAGCTGATAATAAGCAAAAAGAGACCAATTATGACCAAGTTTTTTTTTTGGGGGGGCTAATTGAAAATTAAATATACCTATAGAAATTTTTTTCTCAAAATCCAGGGGGGGCCATGGCCCCCCTTGGTCAAAGAGTAGCTCCGTCCCTGTGAACAAAGATGGAATGAACGTTGGAAACCACGCCCAAGTGCAATAGAACTAAATCAATAAAACCATGCATAAGGCGATTGCTTCAAGCCCTACAAGGCCTTCTGCAATCGAATTGAGAACAACTAACTGCGGCAGAGTGCAAGATTTGAACAGAATTAAGATGTGACACAAGATAGGTATTTGATCTCAATAGTTAACACCATATGTTTGTGTGTACCCTTTGGCAGCAATTGCGGCTTATGCTGCTCAACAAAACCATCAAGAAGGTACTTAATAGTGCAAACCTACCTTATATTTTCTAGGAGGAAGTAAGCTGCTTTTTCTAGGTCTTGTAAAGAGCACTTATTTCCTCATCTATAGAATATTTCCATCCAGACAAGGAAGAAGTCTGCTTATAAGATGAGGGAATAGAGATACAAGATACGGTACAAGAAAAGGAATGCAAACAAGGTGAAACACGATTACATGACAAAAAGAGAGAAATTGGGGTTAAGTCCAAGTATGTATACCTCTCTGTAAAGTAATAGGTAAATCATTAGTGCATGGAAAAGAGGATTACCAAACAAAAGCCTCAAATGAAGAAGATATAGCATTGGGGCTATAAGAAACAATGAAACTATCTTGAGATCAATGATAAACCTGCAAGAGAGGTTTTAGTTGTGAAGCCAAAGTTATTGGAACTAGAGCAGGAGGAAAAGTTATCAGAAAAGTAGGACATTCCTCCTTATGACTAGAGATGAGATCAAAAGACAAACACTAACTAGGTGTAGTAAGGAATAGGATGGACTAAAAAAAGGCAACAACAAAACTAACAAAATATCTGCAGGACTCAAGACTATTGTAGCCTTTATGAGTATGAGAGTACACAAGGAAAACACACTTATGAGCTTGAGGAGATAGTTTGTCTCAACTAGGATCAAAGGCATGAAAAAAGGCAAAGCAACCTAACACATGAGGAGTAAGCAGAAAAGGAGAACGATTAGGATATAAAAAAAAATAAAACAAAGACATATGATTCAAGAGATGAAAGGCATCCAATTAATGAGAAAGAAATCACCCTGAAAGGTACCTGCCTTGGGAATAACAACTTACGAGCAATGTCTAGTAAATGAAGATGTTTCACTTAGCAACACCACTTTGTTAAGAGGTGTGAGTATAGCTAGTCTAATAAATAATACCTTGATCAGCATAGAAGGAATGCGTAACAAATAGCATATATTCTAATGCATTATTGGATTGAAAAATCTTAATGAGCTTATTAAATTAAACAAAGATTTTCAATATAGAATGTAGAAAATATGGGCAGTTCAGACCTCCCTTTCATTAAAAAACAACATTGTCATTCAAGAATAAATTGTTAAAAAATATGACATAATAAAGAGATTCACTCAAAATAGAAATGCAGGAAGGACCCTATACGTCTGTTTGGACTACATAGAGAACTTAGACTAATGACTATGATTACTACTTGAAAAATGACCTATGATGATGCTATCTTATTGACATTCTTCACATTCTAGACTAGGCACATGACTCAATGTAGAAATGGCAGACTTGAGTTTGACAAAAGAGGTGACCCAAAGGAACATGCCATTGAAGAGGGGACATAGTAGCACTCAGAGCTGAGAGCTGAGAAGACGAGACATAGTAGCACTCAGAGGTGAGTCATTAGAATCTTGATAATATAGTTTTTCCTCATTTCTCAAAGCAATCATATTCTTGGTCTTAAGGTCCTGGAAAACACACGAATTAGGATTGAAGGTGATATAATAGTGTAAGGATATGATCCAGAAAGCATTGGCACAAACACAATATAAGACACAAAACGACATGAGACATGATTACGTGACATTGTTGATGTGCCAAAAGAAAGGACTGTCATAATTGGAAGATATCAACTTCAATGAGCCGAGATCAATGTTGATGAGCCAAGAGCACGCCAATTACCATCAATGGAGTTGAGATCGAGTCAGAGAGTGTGAGTGTGTAAGAAACTAACTGTGGGTGTGGCAGGTTGACGGTTGCTGGTCAGAATGGCTGAGATGTGACTCACTGGTCCCCGATCTAAGGAGGGCAGTGGTGGGCGTAGCCACAAGAGAGACAGAGAGTGAGCTAGGGCTTGAAATCTCAAAAGAGAAAAGGGCTCTTGACTAAAAATGAGATCGACAGTGGAGATCCTACCAGGTGTAAGCCATCCTCATTTTCCTTTCTCTTTCTTTTAGCCTAGATGTGTTTGGATTGTGTCCCTATTAAAAAATATTTTTTCTCTAAACATGTATGGTATCCATGTCCGACACGGAGGTGTCTCCCAGTTGGTGTGTTTGTGTTTCCTAGGCAATGGTCAATTAACTAAAAAAAAACAAATTATATTAAACATGACTATATGGTAAAGATATTGATTTAGTGGGATGAAGAACACATTTCCAAGGACAAGCCAAGAATAACCATTAGATAAAACAGTATGGTGCTTCACATGATGCAAAAAGAGGAGAGATAATATACAAGATATACGTTTATGAGTGCCGAAGTTAATGACTGAGGATGGGGAGGAAATGGCCATGCATGCAATATTACATGATTTAGCTAATGTTGCAATGAAAGAAGAGGGAAGTGCAGTGTGCAATGGCTGAAAAAGCATGCTTAGATAAATAGTGAGTGCATTAGAAGAGCTAGAATTAGAAGTTGCATTCCCAAATCGAGAAGAAGTAAGTTGTGGCTGTGTAGTACCATAATCAACTTAATTCACAGAATTTGGTTTGTCATACTACCATAAAGATCACACTTTTGTCACCTTGTCCATCAGTATGACCTTTACCACAAAAACCACAGCCTCCACAACTACCACCATGAGGACTACCATGTCCTCCACTATTTGAAACTAAAGCAGGAGACTCTAAGGAGTCAAAATGGATTTTTGTCCCAACATTGAGCTCAATAGTCGAGAATAAGCATTAGTTGTTGTAGGTAAGGTCTCACTAACAAGCATTTGATCTTTGAACCCACGTAAGTCATAGTCTAAACCAAAGAGCAAAGAAGCAAGCATAAATTCCTCCCAGTGATGCTTATGTCTCTCTAAATCAGTAGTAAAAGGTTGGTACTGCAATAATAGATCCCACAAATTTTTAAGAGTACTATAGCACTTAGCCAGTGGAGGCAGGTGGTTTGAGGATTCGGAGGATTGGGGTGTTTAAACCAAGCTTTGCTTGGGAAGTGGCTATGGTGTTTTGGGAATGAAGTCACACATTTATGGCGTAAGGTTATAGCCACCAAATATGGGGAGACTAGTGGAGGTTGGTGCACTAGAGTTGTTAGAGGGATACATGGCTGTGGGATGTGGAAGAACATTAAGAAAGGTGCTTTGAATTTCTGTGGAATGTGGAAGAACATTAGGAAAGGTGCTTTGAATTTCTTTGTTCATGTGGTGTATGCGGCGGGAGAGGGTCTTCACATTCGGTTTTGGTACAACCTTTGGAGCGGTCCTATTTCTTTGAAAGATTTGTATATGGTTTTGTTTGCTTGTGCTGTGGCTCAAGAAGCTTTGATCTCTGATCTGGTTTTTACTGCACTAGATGGGGGAGGTAGGAGCTGGAACTTACTTTTTTGTCGTGACTTTAATGACTGGGAGTTGGAGAGATTTTACTCTTTCTTTGAGCATATTTCCTCCAAACTACCAAGGGGGGAGGGTGATGATAACCTGATTTGGCAATTGACTTGTAGTGGTGTTTTTGATATGCGCTCTTTTTATAATTCATTATTGGAAGCCCCTTCTGTTTCTTTCATTTGGCAGAGCATTTGGTGTGTTAAGATACCTAAAATGGTGTCTTTCTTTTTATGGACAACTGCCAAGGGTGGGATTCTTACAATAGATAACCTTGTTAAGAAGAACTTGCCTCTTGTTAATTGGTGTTGTTAATTGGTGTTGCCTATGTTGTTGTGATGAGGAAATTGTGGATCATCTTTTGCACTACTTTGTAAGTTTGCTCATGCTTTTTGAAGTCTTTCTTATGTTTGGGGTTTAGTGAATGATGCCGAATATAGTTCTCTCTCCTGTTTGCATGGAGGAATTGGTTAGAGACTTTTTCTTCAAATGTTTGGAACATGGTACTAGCATGTCTTATGTGTTTAATCTGTAAGGAACACAATGCTCAAACATTTGAGGATATTGAGAGACCGGTAGATCTTTTGAAGTCTTTGCTAGCTAGGACTTTGTTTGGGTGGTCTCATATTTGGGGTTTTACACATTGTATTTCCAGGTCTGATTTCCTTATTTCTGTTAGCTCTGCCCTCTAATTTGTTTGTAATCGCTGCAAGTGCAGTGAGTTTACTATCATAAACACATTGCACTTTTCTTATCAATAAACTTTTATTACCTATAAAAAAAAACTATAGTAATTAGACGGCCCAGACTGCTTCGTAGTGAAAATTCTCTTATAAATCTCATAAACTTGAGAAACATTACTTTGATGCAAAATAGATTTTTCAATATAGTTCTGAATCTTCTTAGAAGAGTAGCAGATATTTTGTGGGGTTGCAAATTATGCTAGAGCCATCACATAACAATAGAATCCCCACTCATCCAATCCTTATAATTTGAAGCCCCAATATTAGAAGGTTTATTGTCAAAATTTTTTAATTTATTTTTCCCACATAGAAAAGATTTCACAGAAAGTACCTAAGTAAAATAATTTAAGCCATTCAGCTTCCTCAACGTAATCAATTTAGGTATATCATCAACTTTAATTAGTGATGTTTTATCCTCAGGCATGAAAACGGATTTTTCTTTATTCATATGGAACTCAAACAACCCATTCTATTATAATAGCCTAAGCCAATGAATTAATATGTAGTAAGGCACACCAAACCAAACCATAGCAATAATCAGATTCAACCAATGAGCGACCATTCACCTTAAAAATCAAAATTGCTAAAATTTAGAATTTTAAGTTCTCGGAAGCTGAACCACTCAAAAACACAAAAAACCACTAAAACCTACTACAAATCAATAAACCAACATCATTTGGCCCCTTCTATAGCCTATTTGGCTCCTATAGAGAGAAGCCCGGTTGACAAACGGTCGGAAATCTCAAAAAAAACAAATTGGAAAATCAGTGACAGAAATAGGAAAAAAAAACATTGAAAAATTAAAATCTCACATTAGATTGGCATTAAAAATTTTGGAAAAAAAAAATCACTGAAATTATCAAGGGAGGCTGGCAACTCAGATGACATAGTTGTTGGATTTGGGTGATTGTGTGGATGCTGACATCAATGCTTATGTCATAGACTCATTGTACAGATGGTTATGTCAGCACACCTCTGCCAACTAAAGTTGATCTTGAGATTGCTATAATGTGTTTTCAACAGTTGGATCGGTACTATCTGATACCGAGTTGAGTTGTAAAATATGAAAGATTAGGGTTCACAAAGAAGAAAGAGGAACAAAAGAATAAAATAAGAGAGAGAGAGAGAGGGTTTAGAGCTTAATTAATTAGTCCCTCACCTTAGCAAATTTTTCTATTAGAGTGACATGGCAAGATTACAGGCATGCCTCTACTCTAACATAAAATAACAATAGTAAGTCTAATAGAATGTCTTTGCCTGTCACTTATAAATAAAAAGAGAAAAGAATGTCAATTTTTTTTCATTGTACTTGTTGATATTCTGAAATTCATATAATGCAATTGATAGTTATCCCTGTTATTTGGCTTGGTAATTCCCATTTCCGTGACACCACCTCTTCTTTGGCGGATAAGGCTGGATGATTGTGACAATTTGTATTTTTTTCCATTAATTACATTATATAATGTGGCCATAATTTGATTTTTTTTTTTGAATCATCCTTGTAGAGTTGATGAAACACAGCACCCAAGACACAGCGTTGGGAAGAAGGGTGAGATCCTTGCAGATGATTCATCCAAATTACAAGAAGAATGTAATTGGGGAAATTATGCTAGGGGGGCCCTATATGCACTAACCAGTAGAGGAAATAAGATTACTCAGGTTAGAAATATGTGTTTGGTATTATTTGTTCTGTTGTACAGTATGTTTACATTTTTTTTAACAAACAGGAAGAATGACACTAATCAAAAGCTCCCTATCAAGTTTGCCAACATAATTCAGGTCTCGATGACCTATGTAGTGTCAGTGGATACATGTTTAGAGAAGTTACGAAGAAATTTCCTATGGAAAAGTGTTGGGGAGGATTCCAAATTTCATTTGGTGAATTGGGATGAGGTATGTAATCCAATATAAAATAGGTTTTGGGGGGTTAGACCTGATGTAGGGTATTTCAACATGGCAATGGTGATGATATGGCCATGAATGCCTTATGGCAAATCAGAATTGATATTTGAGAATTCTCTCTCATTTTGCCTCCACTTTCTCTTTCAACCCAATTTTCTCTCTTTTTCTTTGGAGTTTCAAATTTTGTTTTGCATCATTTTAGTATCATAGCTTAGGCTTCGATCTTCCTTCTGTGACTGTTCAATCTGCTGGAGATTCTTCAAAATTCCCCCGGCCTAAAGATTTTTTGATCTGACTTTCCTTGCTCTTGTCCGAGTATCTTAGAATTCCCTTTAAGAAAATCTGATCTAGTTTTTTCTTGCCCAAGCACATCAAAGAGCTTTATAGTTTGGTTTATCCTTGAATAATTTGACATGGTTTATTCGGATTTGGCTGCTCTTCACGTCTACTTTAGTTCATGAAATTCTTCCATAAGAAATCTAAGCACTAGTTCATTATCATGGAACACTGCGTAAGATCTGAATGGAATAGGGGATGGAGTAATGGAGTGAATCCCGACCATGAGCAGATTTTCCTGCTCACATCGAACAAAATGATGACCAACAACATCATCCTTACGAATATGATATTGAGCAATTGAGGAGGCAGATTTTTGCCTTGACTGAGATGGTACAATGGTTGCATCCTCCTAGTGTGAGGAGTGATGAAGCCAATAATGCTTAAAAATTTGAGAATCCTTTTGGATTTCCTGAAAGGGAAAGGCCTATTGGGAGATACGAGCACAAGTGTGAGAACAACATCAAGGTTGAACTTCTAAAATTTCAAGGAAGTATTAACCTCGATGAGCTTGTTGATTGGTTAAATACACTTGAAAGGGTGGTTGATTAGTTTGAAGTTTATGAAGAAAGGAAGGTGAAATTGTTATTGATTTGACTTAAAGAAAGAGCCTTTGTATGGTGGGAGTGATTGCAAATGAATAGTCAAAGGAGGGGCAAGAGCAAGATTTAAGATTGGTGCAAGATTAAGAACAAGCTCAAGGAACAAATCTTTCCCTTCAATTACATGCAAACCTTGTACAAGAACCTACACAACCTACAGGTTGATAGTGTAGAAGAGTATACCAAGGAATTCTATCCACTTATGACTTGTATTGATTTGAATGAAAATGAAGAGCAGATGGTGTAAGGAATTTTAGTGGATCGAAGCCAAACATTCAAGATATTCTTGGGTTGCATTTGCTTTGGAAAGTTTCTGAGGCTTATAAGTGAGCCTTGTTGTTGGAGAGACAACAAAATCAAGATGTTTCAAGGCCTGGACAACAATTTCAAAGCTACACCAAAGCTTGTTGCAATCTTGATGTGGAAAGCAGCAAGAATTAATAAGTTTCTTGTGCCCTCATCCAACCAGCCCAATGCCAACCATGTGGGAGCTAGAAAACAGCCCAAAGAGGTGGCTTCAAGTGCTTTCTATGTGGTGAACCTGATCATCGATTGGTAGATTGTTGAAAGGCAATGGGAAGCTGCTATAAAAAAAAACTCTTATTAGAAGAAGTGGAGGAAAGTGAGCAAGAAACCAAATTTTTTCATTGAATAAAATTCCTTTGGACTCAGAATTGAGATTTGATATTTCTTTCTTGACCCAAATTTCTCTCTTTTTTTATTTTTATTTTTTATTATTATTATTTTATTTTATGTTTTCAAAATTTTGTTAAGGCAGCTTTGTTTTTTTTAACCAATCCTTGATTGGAAAATGGTTATGGAGATACGTAAAGGAGCTTGAAGGTAATAGACAGGAAGTATGGGGTTGAATGGGGTCATTGATGTTTTGAGATGGTTGTGGGTTCTTATGGCATGGGGTGTGGAAGTATATCAGCAGTGAATCAGATTTATTCTCAAATTTTATCATGTGTGATGTAAGACATGGCTCAAGAATTCATTTTTGGGATGATCAATGGTGTGGACACATGCCTTTAAAAGTTTCCTATTTAGAATTACTCCATATTGTAGTTGAACTGCAATGGTGGCTGATTATCTGGATATTTTTTCTGAGCACGTTACTTGGACACCTAGGTTCTCTACGTTTGTTCCAGACTGGGAATTGGAGTCCCTAATGTTGTTCATGGACATATTGTATTTAGGAGTGGCTGATAGGCTCATATGGGTGGCATCTAGCTTAAAGGAGTTCAATGTTAGGTGTACTATAGTGAATTTAAGGAAACTAGAAAAGGATTTGTTGTTTTTTCCTCAACAGACTATATGGCAGGTGAAATCACCTCGTATAGTTGTAGTGTTTCTGTATATCGTGGCTTTGGGAAACATGACATTTGATAACAAATAGAAACATAATTATTGTAGACTGGTGATGTATCTGCAAAAATATGGGCAGGACTCTGGACCATTTACTACTTTTTTGTCCTATAGTGAGAAATTTGTGGTTATTTGTCTTCTCTCTTTTTGGCATCGTGTGTTATGCCTTATACTTTGGTAGATCTGTTGGCTTGCTAGAAAGGTAGGTTGGGGAAATGTAAGAATTGTATGATTTGGAATGTGGTACCAAGGGCTCTTATGTGGTGTATTTGGTGAAAACGGAACTCTTGTACTTTGAAGGATGTGAACTAGCAGTTCTAGATTTCAAGTTCTTCTTCCCTAGAACTTTATAAATGGATAACTATGCGGAGGAAAAGAATACATGTGGCCAATCTTAACTAATCCGTTTAGAATCCATAGTTACTACTAAGGCTTTGTTGTTGTTGATGTTGATAACTACTACTAATTGCTTTACTTTTTCTTCTATGTTGGATTTTGTTGAGCTGTTAAATTTTAGATTAGTTTTTTTCTCTCTCATGTATACCTTTGGTGGACTAAAGTGCCACACCCTTTTTGCACTCTTTTAATACACGTTTAATGCTTATAAAAGAAGACTTCTCCCTTTAGTTTTATGGGTATCTTACAATCACAACGTGATCCATATATGCACCTCTCTCTTTAATTCTACAAGAAATATTCTCTTCAATCCTTTCATCTTTACTTATAATTGAATCACGATACAAAAAATAATCACTCTTTAATATTTATCAACCATCTACTTTAACCATCACTTTATTTCTACTGCTAGTTTTACTAAGTTTGAATTCCATCTGTTGGGATTGTCTACCGTCTAGAAACAAGAACAAAGTATGAGTTTTTATCCAACACTGTAGACCTGACAGAGAAGTAACTTTAGATGACACCAATTTTGTCCTGACACCAATATGCCAAAAAAAAAAAAAAAAAAAAAGGATAGACTTTGGACAAATCTATCCCACAGCTATCATTTCAGGCATAACTAAAAGCTATATGAATTTGACATATGAGCCTCTAAGGAAACCACTTTCTGCACTTGAAGAAGCAAGGCAGATGTGATTAAACTATTTGCTAATCAGGTTTCTTGGAAAATTCTTGAATGCAAGTAAATTTCTGTTTCACCTATTGTAAGATTGTGCTGTTTTTCAGAATCCATCTATTAGATCATTTGTTGCAATTGTTGCAGGGTATCATAGGATACATATGTGGTTCCGAAGGTCTTGACAGTTCAGGACTTAGCTCTTCTGCTGCTGTGAGTTTCTTTCCTTTTCACATGCTTTTGTTGTAGTGTGTTTACAGTCAAGAAATTTACTGAGTAGAATTGAAAAGGTTCACAATCAGTTATATAGTCTTTCATTTTCTGAGCTGAATTTAAAGTTGCTCTCTCTTATCTTCATAAAGGGTGGGGAAATTAGGACTTATGATTAAGGTAATCAAGTTTAATGCATTTTTGTTTATCATATTTATCTGTTGCTAAATATCTAAGACATTTAATTTTCTTTGCTGTGTTTGTGTCTAGTTTGCATAAGGTTTTCTATATAGCTATTTCAATGCCTTATTGCTTTTGAGTAGCACCTTTTATTTTTAATCTAATAAGTTAATCTGTATAATTACATGTTTGACAGGTTGGCATAGCTTACTTGTTGGCATTGGAAAGTACAAATCACTTAACGGTATCTCTGACAGAAAATATTGAATATGATCAGTAAGTTTGTCAGAAATTTTCAACTATTTTTTAGGTAGACATATGATCATTATTAAATCAATCAAGATCACGAACATGAACTCCCATGAGTGCAATTCACTGGGTATGTATTTAAACTTAGCTTTCATGAAAAAGAGACAGGGTGGTGGAGGAGACAGAGCTATTGCAAATAATTTGGATATACTTATATGAAATAGAAATTGGTTTGTCCAAATAATTGGGTTCAAGCTTGGTTAGTCTATGGCTTTGTTAAGGATATTTAAGCCACGTTGTCTAATTAGCCATGACAGCAAGTTGCTTTTGCCTTTACTGTTCAATTGAGTGTTACTTTAATTATTGTTTTTATAGTCACTACAATTTCCAGCAATTATTGAGACCATATCCCAGCAAGAAGAGAAATACTGACTTCAACCATTATTTTGGAGCTTTAGACATTCCAAGATACCTACAGATATTTTGGGTCTTCCTTTGGGTGCTCACTTTAAAGATAGGTCAATTTGGAATCCAATTTTAGAAAAGATAGAAAGAAACTTGTAGGATGGAAATGTTTATATTTATCCAAGGGAGGTAGAGTCACTTTAATTAAGAATACTTTATCAAGCTTGCATACCTATTTCTTTCTTTGTTTCCTATCCCAGCAGTTGTGGCTAGCCGTATTGAAAAACTGCAGCAAAAATTTTTATGGGGTGGTATGGGTGAAGAGACTAAATGCCATCTAGTTAAATGGGCAGATGTTTGTTCTCCTCTTTCGGTAGGTGGTTTGGGTATTAGAAGATTGAGGATTTTTAATGACTCCTTGTTAGGGAAATGGTTGTGGTGATATGGTCATGAGAAGAATACATTATGGAGATGAGTGATAGAAGTGAAGTATGGTAGTGAATGGGGGGGATGGTGCTCTAATCCAGTTTATGATCCTTATGGAGTTGGTATGTGGAGAACTATTAGACAGGGATGGCCATCTATGTCAAGCCTTATTTTATATGAAGTTGGGGATGGAACAATTGAAATTTTGGAAAGACCAATGGAGTGGGGAGAGCTCTCTTGCTGATTGCTATCCTGGGTTATTTTAGGTTTGTAGTAATAAGGAGGCAAGTGTGGTGGATTTAACGCAATTCACCAATGGGGTTCTTTACTGGGATCTACACATTGTATGGGCCATTCAAGATTGGGAATTGGAGTCCTTGATGATATTCATGGATACCATTTATGGTTTGGGAATTAGGGGGATTGGGGAGGATAAAATGTGCTAGAAACCTGATAAGAAAAAGGGCTTTAAGGTTGCTACCTATTATCGTCTTTTGGATTCTGCTGCTATCGCCAATGAGCAGTCCTTTCCTTGGAAAATCATATGGAGATCAAAAGCCCCTCCAAGAGTAGCCTTTTTTGTATGGATTGCAGCTTTAGGTAAAATTTTGACAATTGACAACTTAAGGAAGAGGAAGATAAGAATTACAGATTGGTGCTGTATGTGCAATGCAATGGTGAATTTGTTGATCACCTATTGCTTCAGATCTGTGGTCCATGATTTTGGTTTTGTTTGGAGTTTCATGGGTGATGCCAAAATCTGTTGTTGAGCTTTTAGCTTGTTGGGAAGGTTGTTTTTGTCGTCATCGAAATGGTCATATTTGGATGGTTATCCCCCATTGTTTGATGTGGTGCGTCTAGAGGGAAAGGAATAGTAGGATTTTTGAAGACACCGAAAGTTCTATGCATGATCTTAAGTTGTTCTTTATTAGAACTATTTTAAATTGGTTGTCAGCCAATAGGAATCTCTCTTTATTTTCTATTATTGATTTGATAGATTTATGCAATTTTTGTTAGTATATTTCATGTATACTTGGGTAGCTCAATTTTTCTAATTTCTATAATCTTACTACTTATCAAAAAAAAAAAAAAAAAAAAAGAATTAAAATGCACAAAATAGGATTAACGTATAGGGAGTGTAGAAGAAATTGCCAATAGGTTTATGTGGAATGAACATTGTCCCATGCATTTACTCAACCTTTCAAACACAAAATCATTTTCAAATAAATGCCATTTGGAATCTATTAAACCTATATTCAATCTGCATTCAAGTCCTAGGTTCAAGATAGAGTCACCATAGCATGGTTAGAGAAACAATATCCTCTTTGGAGGTCTAAGGTTAAGGAACTCAAGAATAAATGTCTATGATAGCTAATTAGGTTTTTAAATTTTATTTTAGGGAAAAGTTAATGGATGCATAAGGGCATTGGTTTAGGAACTGTTTTCAGAAACCTTTTATGGGAAAAGAAAAAAGAAATTGAAATTGACTTTTTTGATAAATGAGAGATAAAAAATTCCAGTCTCGCTTCTTGCACTTACACAATATCGTGAGTACTCTCTAAATGTTATGAAGTTCTGATATATGCAGTCAAAAGTGTAGTTACAGGGATAGAATTAAATAAGAGTGTCACTGGTTCCAATATTTGAGGATCACCGGTTTTAATTCTTTCAGTTTAATTTTTTATATATTTTTTTCTTTAATTTTAACTTGGTAGTTCATTAAAACCAGTGATCCTAACATACCTGCAAACTACAATTGTCAGAAATATATAAGGTACATGGTATGTTAATCTTGCTAATTACAAAAGCTTAGCTTCTCTTGGAAACCTAGGGATGAAGAGGCTGCATTTATTTTTTCTTAGTGTTTAATTTATTTTTTATTTTTTTTGATAAGTAAGAATGTTATATATACGAACGGCTACTCTGTGCATGAAAAACACAGAGCAAACCCAAAGAATACAAGAAGAAAAAACAGAGAGAAAACAAGAAAGAACTAGACAACAAAAAAAATTACAAAAGAGAAAGAGAACAAAGAAAAGAAAGGAGAGAATCATTAGTCGTGAGTCTCCAAGCTTGAGACCAATCAAAAAGAGTCCCACTAAATGAAGCAAGAAGCTGATCAACAGAACTATACAAATCCTCAAAAGTCTGCCCATTCCGTTCCTTCCAAATACACCATAGGATGCACAACGGAACTAAGTTCCAAATTTGAGACAAATGCTTCCCCAACCAATTCCACCAGCCAAAAAGCAAAATTGGGATCGATCTAGGGATAACCCAAGACAAACCAAAAGATTTTAAGGCAAAGCACCACAACTGATGAGCCATCTCACAATGAAGAAGTAAATGGTCAACTGTCTCTCCACAATTATGGCACATAATGCACCGGTCTACAAGAACCAATCTCCTCAATCTCAAGTTATCACCTATAAGGATCTTATTCCAAGCTACACACCAAATAAAAAAAGAAACCCGTCTAGGAACCTTTACTCTCCAAATACCTTTCCAAGGAAAGACAATTGAAAGGCAATCCTGCAATTTGTTATAATACGACCGGGTGTCAAACTCCCCATTGGGTTTCAACTTCCATCTCATCCGATCTCCAACATCCAGAGGAGGGGCATTAGCTCCCAACATACGAAGAAAATGCAGCCCTTCATCCATCTCCCACTCATTAAGATCTCGAATGAGACGAACATCCCAAATTCTCCTATCTTCCGCCCCATTTAATATATATATATATATATATATATAGAGAGAGAGAGAGAGAGAGAGAGAGAGAGAGAGAGTTGAAAACAGTGCTTGTATTTCATGGTATTTTGGTGCCAACATTAAAATAATATACATTGTGACAGATACTTATCCCATTTGTTTAATCATACTAGACCTTTCTAAATTTCATTTTTGTGCATATGTAGGTATATTGAAAATGAATATTTGGGTTTGAGAAATGGCATCTTGGATCAATCAGCCATCTTGCTTTCAAGCCAGGGTTGTCTAACATTCATGAACTGCAAGGTAATTTATGAATTCTATTACTCATATAAATGTTTGTTTTTATATATTAGATACAACAGATGGTTTAAGTTCAGTGCAGAGTTGGATTCTATTTCAGTTATGATCTTTTCCCGGTTTGTCTTACATGCTACTAATTGTGTATCGTGAAGATTTTTAGGTGCATACTGCTTTCTGTGTTTGTTCTGTTATTTAATTCAATTTCTTTTGTGAATGTCATTCATTCATTCTTCTTTTTCTTTGTTTATGCCGCCGTGGGGGGTGGCACTAGGATAATGTCATTCCTTTATTTTTGTTGTGCAGAGTTGTATCTTGAGATCCAGTATCATAACCATGTATTGACTCAGTGAATTCTATGTTATTGTTATCTCATAAACCTAATGGCTACTTTGTTTATGAGGCTTGCATTGTTACTGAATCATTTAGAATGTTCATGAGGCGGATATGTTTTACGTATTAAACCAAAATGCTTGTATCAACATTAAGGTGGAGATTATTCATGAAGAAAATTCATGATACATGGATTCAAGTGATAGAAAAATGATAGTCTGGCAAATATTGTAAAAGGATTATTTATCAAATTTCTAAAATCTAATAGCTGTTGACAAACTAAAATATAAGTGTATATTTCTGGATCTTCTGATTGGTCCATCATTTTTGAACCGATATTTTTCTCTTTGGAGTTCTTTGGATATTAGGAAACATGTAAAATTTTACACGTAAAATGAAGCTATGTACAAAGTTCACAAGGTATATGGAAACAAAAAATCTTGAAATTGCAATTTTGAATCTGACAAGTACAAAATTAACTTTACAGATTGTTTCTTTTAGTGGAACATAGTATATTCTTATTGCTTCATCATAAGTGAATAAAAAAGTGCAGCTGGCAAGTGCTAATGACATTCTAGTGCTTTCTCGAGATACAGGAAGGAACGGAATAGTGGATTGAGGAATGAAATCTTGAAGACCTCTCTGTCTGTCTCTCTTTTTCTTCAACCCCCCCTTCCCCTTTTTATCCTCTGCAGTGGAGGGTGCACGTGCATGCATGTGGGGTGGGGGGATGCTATTACAGCTTCTAGCCTAAATGCTTAAACTATAAGGTAGAGGGGACCTAGTAGAGCATAGATCTGTAATTACGTGCATAAGGGGAACACTTAGTTTAACACCCCCTCCCCCACAAAATCCAAAAACCTGTAACTAAAAGCTTAAGCTATTAGGTGGAGAGGCCCAGTGACTTGAGACAAATGCTCCGACACTAAAATAATGTAGGAAAGCAGGCAAGGGATGTTTCTAAGGTTAATCAATAGAAAAGTATAGGTAAAATATTGTGCCTCTCAGATGCAGAGTCTTGTGAGAGAGTTGTGGTGAGATCTGAAGTTGAGATTCTCCTTTCTTTGGAAGAAATCTCTTGGAGACAGAAATCAAGGATGTTATGGATTAAGGAAGGAGATAATAATACTAAATTCTTCCATAAGATGGCTAATTCCCGTAGAAGGTTTAATCATCTGAGTTTTCTAGAGGTGGATGGGGTGATCTATGAGGAGGAAACTGAGATAGCTGCTCAGGTTGTAAATATTTATAAAAATTTGTACCAAGAGTCAGAAGAGTGGAGGCCCTTTGTGGAAGGCTTGGAGTTTGACCAGATCGATGGGTCGGAGAGGGACTGGCTTGAAAGGAGGTTTGAGAAGGAGGAGATTCTTCTAGCCTTTAATGAGTTGGCTGGAGATAAAGTTCCAGGTCCTGATGGTTTCTCTTTGGCTTTCTTCCACCATTGCTGGCGGGTGGTGGAAAGAGATGTTTTAGCAGTGTTTAAGGAGTTCTATCATCATAGTAAGTTTGAGAAATCTCTGAATGCTACCTTTATAGCTCTTATTCCCAAGAAAAATGATGCTTCTAATATCCGAGATTTCAGGCCTATAAGCTTGGTGGGGAGCTTGTACAAGTTATTGTCGAAGGTTTTGACAAATCGGTTGAAACAGGTCTTAGATCAGTTGATTTCAGAATCTCAGAATAGTTTTGTGCGAGGTAGACAAATTCTTGACTCAGTCCTTATTGCTAACGAGTGTGTTGATAGTCGTGTGAAGAGTAAGATTCCGGGGGTTATTTGTAAGCTAGACATTGAGAAAGCTTATGATCATGTGAATTGGGAGGCTCTACTAGATCTTTTGAAGAGAATGGGATTTGGGGAGAAGTGGTGTAGATGGATTTGCACTTGTATTTCAACTGTCCAGTTCTCCATTTTGATTAATGGGACGCCTGCTGATTTTTTTGGGAGCACGAGGGGTCTAAGACAAGGGGACCCGCTTTCTCCATTGTTGTTTTTGGTTATGATGGAGGTTTTCAGTAGGATGTTGAAAAGGGTTGAAGATGCTGGCTTAATCAGGGGTTTTCAAGCTGTTGGTAGTCGGGGTGTAGGGGAAGTTGTCTCGCATCTTTTGTTTGCGGATGACACTATTCTATTTTGTGATGCGGATGTAGAACAGATCCTTCATGTGCGGATGCTTCTCCTTTGCTTCCAGGCTGTGACAGGTTTGAAGGTTAATGTCTCGAAGAGTGAGTTGGTTCCTATAGGGGAGGTCAATAATGCTCATGCCTTGGCAGAGATTTTGGGCTATCGGATTGGGTCTTTGCCTATGACCTATCTTGGGATGCCGTTGGGGGCTTCCCATAAATCGCCTTCTATTTGGAATCCTATCCTGGAGAATATGCAAAGGAGATTGGCTGGATGGAAGAAGTTGTATTTGTCTAAGGGTGGTAGATTGACGCTGCTTAAGAGCACGCTTTCTAGCCTTCCTACTTACTTTTTATCCCTCTTTACCATTCCTTCGCATGTGGCTAACAAGATTGAGAAGATCCAGAGGGACTTCTTGTGGGGGGAATCGAAGGTTCATTTGGTGGGGTGGGATAAGGTGTGTGCTCCTAAGGTTAATGGTGGATTGGGTATAAGGAAGCTAACTACTTTTAATAAAGCATTGCTAGGGAAATGGTTGTGGTGGTTTGGGGCAGAGGAGACTCGTCTTTGGCGGAGGGTTGTGGCTCTGAAGTTTGGGGAAGAATGGGGGGGTTGGTCTTCCAAGCTTGGTAGGGGTGTTCATGGGTGTGGTTTATGGAGAAGCATCCGTAAAGGTTGGGAGGTTTTCAGCCAACACATCTGGTTTGAGGTTGGGGTGGGGGATAGGGTGAAGTTTTGGACGGACCAGTGGTGTGGGGAATTACCACTCCACCTTTCCTTCCCGGTTGTGTATGGGATTGCCATTAGTAGAGAGGCATCTGTAGTCTCGTCTCTCGAACGGCTGGGGACCGAGTTTCGGAGAAGTTGGAAGGTTCCTTTACTTAGAAATCCAAATGACTGGGAGGCGGATGTTGTGGTTGATTTCCTTCATACCTTGGGTTCTAATTTACCTCATTCTGAGCATGGTGACCGTATGATATGGAAATTGTCAAAGAAGGGGGATTTTAACATCCGCTCTTTCTATGATAAGCTTCGAGGTCCCCTGCCTATTATCTTTCCTTAGAAAGGTATTTGGAAGGTTAAGGCTCCTACGCACGTCTCTTTCTTTGTTTGGTCTGCAACTTGGGAAAAGATTCTTACAGGGGATAATCTACGGTGTAGAGGCTTCGATTTTGTTGATTGGTGCATTATGTGCCGCTGTAATGGGGAGACGGTGAACCATTTGCTTCTTCATTGTGGAAAAGCTTTTCAGTTGTGGAGCCTGGTGTTTAGATCTTTTGGGATCTCTTGGGTTCTGCCAAGATTGATTGCAGATACGCTCTTCGGTTGGTGGAACTGGTTTGGAAAGCACTCCTCTAGAGTTTGGAACCTTGCTCCGTTGTGCCTAATGTAGTGTATTTGGAGGGAGCGAAACTGGCGTACTTTTGAGGACAGGGACAAATCCGATGACCAATTGCTCGCTTATTTTAGTGGCTATCTTTTTGATTGGTCTAGGGCTTGGGGACTCACCTCTAGTGATTCTATCCCTATGTTCCTTAGTTCTCTTCTTTGTAATTAGTTTTTGTTTGCTCTGTTTGTTTTATTGTTTTCTCTTTTGCTTTTCTCTTTGTTTGTGTCCCTCTCTGTAATCTTTGGTTTGCCTTATGTTTTCATGAGGTTCTTTTTGAATATATATTTTCTTACTTATAAAAAAAAAAAAGTAGAAAGTTGCAAGGGACAGGAAATAAGATTAAAGGTTGCAGGATTTTAATGGCAGAAAATAGTAGAGAGGATTGTCTTATTAGGGCTAGAAAAATATTAGGGAAATTCAGGTTTCAAATAGAGTATGGAAAGGCATTTGTGTTTACATGGAAAAGAACCCAAGTTTTTGGCTGCTGGTCTTGCTGCTGTGAACAGTACCCATGAACTGTAAAATTGAATTCATGGTTAGTTTCGAAGCTATTTGTTGTATGAGGGTTAAAGGCTTTAATGAGTACGATTTTAGGGAACTGATAGGTAATTTTGTGTGTGTGGGTCACATCTATTTATTCTTCAAGATTTCACTGATCTATGTTTTCATTTTTGTGTTACTGTCCCTTAACTCTTCACGGATTAATTAAAAATTATATGTACATCAAAGAAAACATTTGCTTAATAGTGTAATTTATATAAATTTTAATGGCTAAACTATAATTTTCGTCCCTAAAAATATCACCAAGTTTTACCTATCAAAAAAAAATATCACCGAGTTTGAAGTTGATCCCTCTAAAATAGTTCATGACAAGTTGGTCCTTTATGGCTTTATTTATCTTTTCAGTACCAATGGATCCATTCAGTGACCAGTGCTATATTTTTTAACAAAAATTGTTGGTGTAAATCTATTTAATCATGTGGCACATGACATGGCAATTGAGTAAAAAAGATGTTATTACCAAAATACCCCAACCATTTGCCATTGTTTTCCCCCATTCCCCCAATTTTTCACGAGTAAGGATGTTGAAGAATTTACCCATGAATATCGTTCCCCCATGTTATATGTATAATAGTTAATGAGCCTCAAAACAAAAGTACATTGAGCAATGTATAACACATACATTAAGCCACTTGGCGCTTGTGCTATGTATAGGACACTATTATTATATTAAAACTAGCAATAATGGGAGATGATTAAAATAATTTAAGTAGATAATGAATGTTCTCTTAAATTTCTAGAAACTTCTAGTAATATAATTTAATTGGGATAGTATTTTTTTTTTTTGAAACTTTGGTAATATAATCTACCTAGAGTAAACTATCTTAATATAATTAGTGAGGATAGAATTTCATTTAGAATAGACTATCTTATAATTAATGAGCTATATGGAAAAAATACATTGTACGACTTGTAACAATTACGCTGAGCCACTTGGCACAAGCACAACATGTAGGACAGAATGTTAATTGTTATTTTATATGATATGCCTTCTATCTTTTGTGCATCTTCAAATTATGGGATCTCTTCCATGCTGGTATAATATGTCTCTTTGCAATGCAATATGGGTTTCATCTATAACTATTTCTTTAGATTTTGAACTTCAAATATATTGGATTCTGCTTCAATTTTGAAAGTTAATAGATATTCTCTTATTCTTCTATTCATTAGAATTATTCCATCTTCTGAATCTCACTTGGCATTTGTAGACCAAAGAACATAAGCTTGTACACCCACCCAAGCTGCCAAAAACCCACAAAACTGAGTCGCAGAAAGCATACAAAATATTATTGGCATTTTCAGGCTTGAAGCATGCTTTGACTACCAGCTCTGGATATAATCGCCGAGTTGCAGAGTGTCAAGAGGCTGCAAGAATTATTCTCAAGTAAGATCCACTTTCTTCCTTTTTCAGAACCTACTTTCAGATATCTTAAGGATTATTTATATGATTTAGATCTGCTTCATATGCATGTATGTCTTACGGTTATAACACCTTCATGAATTATCAAGCTCAAAACAACTTGGTGTGAGAAACTGGATTTCATGACAGCCACAGCCAATAGGTTTAATTTGAATGAACTTTGTTACCAGAGTGATTTCAGAAAATTGTACTTGAGGTTAAAATTGATTAATACTAATACACATTGGTTTTGTTCTTCTCTTAGTTTAGTCTCTTGATTGTTTTCTGTGGTGTTCTGTTTTGTGCTTTGCTGTGTTCATTATGTTTCTTTTTCCATTTTCATCAATCATAATTCTTATATTACGTATAAAAAAAAAAATACTAATACACATGTAATATTTTTAGTTTATAGATAAATTAAAATATTACCAAAATACCCTCACTACTATTACAATATTACTCGTAAGTCATAACTATATGTGAAGAGGATTTTAGAGGAAACTTTTATAAAATGGAGCAGGCAATGGTATTGAGTGGTTTAGGAAATAGAATTAACTGTAATCTCAGCAGCTGAAATGTAGAAATAACACAAAGGTAAAGCAAAAAGAGCATGATAAACGCTGTTAAGCGCTTGGAACACAAAGGAGATAAGATTTCCCATGTTATTCAATTGTTAATTTGTTATACTACTACCACTAGCTAAGAAGCCAGAAAGCATGTGTTCCTCTTCCACGTAAGCAGTTACCTTACATTCTTACTAAAAAGCTTCATTACCAAAATAAATGATAATAATAATAACAGATAAATAAAGGACAAATAGGATTCTCCCACCAAATAACTAGATTTATTGAGGAAACCTGTCAGGCTTCCACAGTTCCTTTTAGGACCCCATGCTCTAATACCATGATTAATTACCACATGTACCAAAAAACTATAGGGAAGGGTAAATTTAATCATTTAACCATTATCCTAGCAAACATGACCCCAAGCCTTCTTGAGGCCTTACCTGCAAATTAACCTTGGGGTACCAACTTTGAGTAGGAACAGATTTCCTCAGGGTTTGGTGAGGAAACTCCTGGCAAAACCTTATCTAATTAGAAAATAAGACATCCCAAGTCCAACCTGAAGCAGTTTTGGGTTTAATATTATTTCTGAAACCAGCTAAACTCAAATCAGATTTAAATGTGCCTTCCAAAACCTGCCTCAATACCAACTATATAACACCCCCAAAATCATTTCATTATGTGTGAGATGTTTTAACTGATTATGCTATGTCATTTATATTGAAATTAAATACATAAAGAAAATCATGTTTGCTGTGAAATCATATATAATATTATTTTCTTTTTTCCACAGTGCTTCTGGAAACAACAAAATGGAGCCTATCCTATCAAATGGCAAGTATTTCACTTTGTTGAACTGACAAGCTTCTCAAGTTTGAATTTCAACTTTCTTGCCTTGTTGTAGAATGATTTTGAATTTTTTTTTCTTTTTTCTGAATGTAAACAGTTCAACCAGAAGATTATGAAGCTCACAAGGTAAACACAAATGACAGAAGTTTTTGCATTAATTAATTCATTGCAGCTTTGGGTTTCATATGTATATAAAATGTGTGTGCATATATATAGCTATTGATAAAATTAATTTAGCATTTGACAGACATATAATGCATATGTAGATAATAAGCATTTAATGTGGACATTAGACCTAAAACAAGTTATTAAGGCTCTTTTAAAGTATGCTCAACATCCACATATATTACCCTTGGCCAACTGTTGAATGCAGTAAGGTTCTCTTTTGTTGAAAATGTGTGTTTGAGGTCAAATATTTCTAATTTCTGACAGTTGCAAGATGGCCCAAGTGATATTTAAGGTTGTGCAGTTGTAAGTGCACAAATTTGCTGATTTTAACAATGTAATTATGGAAGTGCATTTGTAAGGGCACTTCTTCATTCTAATACAGTCTTTGCAAGTGATGAGAAAAGGCAAAGGGTTAGTCTAATATGTTACTCCTGATTGGTCCAGTATGAGACAATCCCCAGCATTTGAAATATCAAATTGTGAACTTTTAAAACCGATATTTCATTAATTTATTTTTACATGAACTTTGCAAATTTACCTCATTTAGTATTATTTTGGTTTGGATATCTTTGGTGATGTCTTCCTAATGTTCTGTCATTGACCCTTATTTTATCATCATGTAAACTAAGTGTCTGGCTTACATTACCTTAGCATGGTTTTGTTAAAATTAGTTTGTCATTCATTTCTAATCTCTCCTGCTCTCATACCCTGCAGAGCCAATTAGAACCTCATCTAGCTAAAAGAGCAGAGCATTATTTTTCAGAGAGTATGCGGGTTATCAAAGGTTTAACCCCATGAACATCATTCAATAATTTTTTAAGCAAATGTATTCTTATGTTCTGTTATAGTTTTGAATTTTTGTGTGTTACAAATAATAATTGGTTGAAAGCATGATTATTTCAGGAGCTGAAGCTTGGGCTTCCGGCAAGTTTGAAGATTTTGGAAAGCTTGTTTCAGCGTCGGGTTTAAGTTCTATCAGTAAATATGAATCTGGTATAAACTTATCTCCAGTGTTCATAGCTGCTAGCTTTTGTTCATCATTCTGCCCCTGTTGTGAAAAAACTAAAGAAAAGCACATTTTTTAAGGATAAAAGTTTGTTTTAAGATATTTTTAAAAAAAGAGTGAAAATAATTAGAATTACATTAAATTTTCTTTATAAAAGCATTTCTTTTAGAAGTAGTGTCAGTCTTGCTGTTTATGGCTGGATCTGTTTCCCACTTCTGAAAGCAGAACCAACTGTACCGCTTCTTTCCTGGAATGGGCGATAACCAATTTGTGAGTTCAGGGGCCATATGGATACTAACCTTTAGCAATTAGGTTTTACTTACTCCAATTAATTCTATGTGAAGTAACTGAAATCTTCTTTTATATATCAATATATTATTATGAAGTTATGTTTATTTGCAGTATTTTCATGTTTTTATATGGTCATTTCCATTCCTGAGGTTCCACTTGCACACCAAGTTAGTAGACATGAATAGAAGGTTGAATGGTCCCATTTACAGTTTTGGATCTTGAACTGATTTAAGAGTATTATTTTTCTCATTCTTTGCTTTTAGCGCGAACGTTGAGTAGGGTGGCTCTGGGCATAAATTTTGGTGCCTTTTTATTTTATTTTATTTTAATTCATTATTTATTTTAAATTCTCTTCTGAAATTAAGTATAGGATCAACTTTAAATTTTCCACTTTTGATGCTAACCAAATTACAGCATGAGAACCCTCCTAAATTCCTGTTAAAATTCTCCTGTATTTGTAGACAATTGACATTAGAAATAAATGATGCTTCTGAGTGTATGAATGTATATACTATATAACTTTTTCACTATATCAAAGAAATAAATTGTGCTTGTATTATATTCTGTAATAAGGCTTTTTCCCTTACCAACTCAAATATGTTGGTTGCGACTTTTGCCAAGAGGTACAGGAATAATAACATTGCAACAGTGGGGAATTTTTTTGTTCTTGCTTTTCTTTATATATTTCACCTTATTTTTCGAAGTTTTCATCAATTCAAAATCTCATTTAATTTTTGCTTATTTCATATGTTTCATGACTTTATCTTGATTTAGTTCAATTTTTAGATGTTATCTCAATGTTGAAATTCAATCAAGTTTCAGTACTTTCACAATTCAATTACTAATTTGGAGATTTTAGTTTGAAACGATGGAATTGACTAGGACTAGAAATTTTCCATATTGAGGTTTGTAGCTTGGACGTATGGGTACTTATTAATACTGTTTTGGCCCTTGAAATGCTCTGAAGCATCAAAGTAATTGATGACCAACCAAACTGTCATGATTGTTGTAGGTTGTGAACCACTAATTCAACTGTATGAAATCCTTTTGAGGGCTCCCGGCGTGTTTGGGACACGGTTTAGTGGGGCTGGATTTAGAGGTTGCTGTCTTGCATTTGTAGATGCTGATCTTGCCGATGAAGCTGCTTCATTTGTCAGGGAGGAATATCGCAAGGTTCAACCAAAGTTTGCTAGCCAAATAAACAACAAAGAGGTAATGATATGTGAAGCAGGAGATTGTGCACGTGTGATCTGAAATACATTCATTAACCACTAGTTTATCTATTCTTTTTTTAAGTTTGAATAAGTGCATTGATGCCATTTGTTGTAATTTTTTAGCTGGGAATGCCATATGTTGTATTTTTTTAGCGGGGAATGCCATTTGTTGTATTTTTTAGCGGGGAATGCCATTTGTTGTATTGAATAATTGAATATCCAATCTTTTCATATATAAAATAATAAGAAAACATCTTGTGTTGTTGGAAATAGCATTGTGTTTGGATTGAGGAATCTATTATATAAACACATTAGAAATTAACAATGAACACAACCCAACCCTACCCACCACCACCCACGCCACCCACCCCCCCCCCCCCCCCCCCCCCCCCGGGGGCAGGGGGCATGCAGAGGCCACAATGCAAATGTTATGATTATAGATAGAAGAGAAATAAAGTAAAGGACAATTATTAATTTACATCATATTATCAATGTAAGATTTATATTGTAGACTAAATAAATGTGTACAAAAAAGTGTACAATGTTGTATAAATTTGTTTAGTCTACAATGTAAATCTTACATTGATAATACAATGTAAATTAATGAACTTAGGCCTGTTGGGCTTGTAGTCTAACGCAACAAAAATAGATAGTATAATTGCCTTGTTATCAACATTTTTTTTTTTTTTTTTTTTTTTTTTTTTTTTTTTTCTTTCAAGTTCTTTTTAGGGTAAAACCATGACTAAGCTTTTACAATCTCTTATCTCTCATGAAATTCACCGAAGCTATTTGAGGAAAGTTTGTCCTTGTAGAGAGAGAAAATTCCCGACTTATCACAAGCTGACACATTATACTACCAAGTTCATAAAATACAGCCAATTATAAAGCACCATGTATTGCTGCTAGGTTTTGCTGTCACTACTCAACCAACAGAAATTTGCCAAGTGTAATTAAAATAGAGGCATAAAATGCATGCAAAAACCAATCACACATCAGCGTGTGTAAGCGATGACATAAGCAGACCAATCAAACTGTGACATGTGTCACCAATTAGACTCCACCACGTGTCGCTCACCCTACTCCTAAACTCTTATAAATAGAAGTCTTCTTAAGGCATTTCAATAGACCAAACCATCTAGAGCACAAGTAGCATCAAAGAAGATTTAGAATTATTGAAACTCTACTGGAATCAAGCCCCGAAGCCTCCAAGAACTTCAAGAACTTCAACCTCAAATACAAGGAACATTCAAAGCAGAATCATCTAAATTACTTGCCTAGATCTCAAAGGTCACTGGAATCAAGCTCAAAAGCCTCCAGAAACTCCAAGAAACCATAAATCAGTGAAACTTTACGAATTCAAGTCTCCAAAGTCTCGAAGAACTTCCACCACAAACTTTCAAATACGAAGAACATTCGAAGAGGAATCATCCAAATCATATTCCTAGATCTCAAAGTTCACTAGAATCAAGCTTAAAAGCCTCTAGAAACCTCAATAAACCACAAATTAGTGAAACTCTATGGATTCAAGCTTCCAAAGCTCCGAAGAATTTCCACCACGAACCTTCAAATACAAAGAACATTTGAAGAGGAATCATCCAAATCATATTCCGAGATCTCAAAGTTTACTGGAATCAAGCTCAAAAGCCTCCAGAAACCTCAATAAATCACAAATCAGTGAAACTCTATGGATTCAAGCATCTAAAGCCCCGAAGAACTGCCACCACAAACCTTCAAAGACGAAAAACACACGAAGAATACGAATAACAAAGAATTTCTAACAAGTTCATAGCCAGAGATTCATTGTAATTTTGTTTCAAGGGTCTTTGATCCATCCTTCAGCCAAATTGAAGGATATTTGGTGTTCAAGTCAAAATCACATTACCACAATTCCAATTAACAAATTTTTCAAGGAGATCGAATTAGAGGACCACTCTATTGTAATCACAGAGAATTGTACCACATATTCATTAATACAAATTCACATTTATAACACTATTTTACTTGTTTGACTTATTTCGAACTAAGAAATTTAGTCGTCCACAGTCCTAAATCTAACAAATTCTAGAATATATATTGGGGAATAGCCTACAAGATTTTTTTTTTTCTTTTAACTATTAAGGTAATATGTTGTGATTGTTGCTAATAAAAATGGTGTTAATAGTAGATCCATAGAAAATGATATTACTTATTCTATTACAATTTACCACATAAAAAATTATGAAAATTTTTGTATCCCAAATCTTATTTGTATCATGTTAGACATGGAAAAATTGGACCCAGACCTAATAACTCACTTGAATTTGAACCCCCCAAAAAAAAAAAGAAAAAAAAAAAAAGATATGGCTCGTCAAGCCTTTACTATAGAATTTTTAAACTTAATTTTTTATTGACATATTTTAAATTCTATATATTGTGGATAAAACCACTTAATGACATTACTCATCAACTTCATAAGCAATTCTCAAAAATAAATGTTTTCACTATCGAATATATAACTAACAATGCATAGTTTTTCTGTAAGTTTATTGTAGATTTTATTCTTAATTATTTATCTTTTTCTTTAACTAACATGTTGTGTTCTACTCTTAAAGTTGTTAAATGAATTTGGATTAATTTTTTTCTTTTAACTTTTTAACTTATTTGTTTATATACAATTTTTTAAAAGACAATTTTTTATGCAAAAACTATAATTTTGCCAAATTTTAACAAATATATAAATAAACTTACAACGAAAATTCAATCCCAGAGCACACTTCTTCCCTTTTATTTTTATTGAAAGAAAAATATGTTAAAATTTTCTTTTTCTGGTACGTGAAAAAAATAGAAGTCATTCCAAGTCAATTTGCTAGGTCTATTAGAGCATTCACATCAAAGATGTGAAAAATGCTAAAATGCTATTTTATAGCTTAAAACCCTAAAATATGCTCTACATCAAAGAAGCCAAAACTAAAAAGTTTTAGCAACTTGCTACAGTAAGGTGTTACTAGGTACTACTAACACCTCACTATAGCAAGTTGCTACTATTTTTTATTATTATTTTTCTTTTTTTATCACTTCTTCTCTCTTTTGCCGTGCCTCTTCTCTTCTCTATTTCTTCTCTTTTTCTCTTTCACTCTGCCTCTGCATCTCTCTCCATGTCTCCTCTCTCTTTCTTTCTGACTCTCACTCTCTTTCTTTGACTATTGATCTTTCTCTGTAGGACGAGTTGATTTCGTGGGTGGTGGTGGATCATCCTTGTTCGTGATTTCGTGGGTTTGGGTTGATTTCATGGTTCGGTGGTTCGGCAAGTGTGTGTTGCAGTATGATTCGATTTTGGTGGGTTTTGTGGTTTGATTTTGACGAGTTGATCTAATTTTGTGATTTGGTGGGTTCGTGTGTCTCTGTTGTGAATTGATTTTAGTTGGGTTTTGACGAGTGTGGCTGCGGTGGTTCGGCGAGTGTGGGTCTGGGCAACGGTGGTTTGGCAAGTGTGGCTGATTTTGGTGGGAGTGATATGATTTTGTTGGGTTTTGTGGTTTGATTTCGGCAGGGTGATTTGATTTTGTGATTTGGTGGGTTTGTTGTCTCTGTTGTGAATTGATATTGTGATTTTGTGGGTGGTTGATGTGGTTGGCGATGCTAAAAAAAGAGAAAGAGAGAGAGAGACAGAGGGGGAGAGAGAGGAAGAATAAAAAATGAATAAAAAAAAAATAGAAGTTTTGATATATATATATATATATATATTTTTTTTTTTTTTGGAGAGAGAATTTCAACTTATGGCGTCCGCTCCTGATAGTAGCTCTTTATTATCAGACCAAGACACCAATCAGTTTTTGGTGTAGGCGAAGATTAAACCCCAGATCTCTTATACAACTATCAGAGACTTTACTAGTTGAGCTAACTGGAACCTACAAGTTTTGATATTAGATAGTATTATAAAATGATTTGTTAGAGCATCCACATAAAATGATAGTATTATAAATTTTTTTTTTTCTATTTTACACGAAAAAACCTACTTTTTCTATTTTACATATTCACTTTTACAAAACACCTACATCAGTTTATCTATTCTACACATTTATTCAATAAAATATTCATTATTTTACAATTTTTTATTATTCACTCGCTCACTGCCCCTCTCTCTCACAGACCCATAACTACCATCACCACCATCATCACCACCCAGCCACCATCACCACCATCATCACTACCCAGCCAAATCATCACCCACCCAATCGACGACAAGATCATCAAAACCCACAAATGAAGTAGAAAAGCTAAGCCGATCAAGATCAAAACCCACCAACCCACACCCACAATCAACCAAAAAACTAGAAAAAATGGATCAAAACCCACCTCCTCACGACGGCCATCGGCCTCAACCAAAGTGCCTTGTAGCACCGCCACCAGAAAAGCCAAGCCGATCAAGATCAAAACCCACCAACCTACACCCATAATCAACCAAAAAACTAGAAAAATTAGATCAAAACCCACCTCCTCGTGATGGTCGCCGGCTTCAAGCTCAACCAAAAATGGATCAAAACCCACGAGATTCTAGGCGATGGATCCGTTGGAGAACTCCGTTCGTGTTGTAGGCGACGGACTCGTCCGGCGACTTGGCTTGCTCGACCTCGTTCTCATCGGCGGCGATGGCGATTGGTGGAAGCTAGAGGAAGAAAAATGGATGAGATGAGAGAAAGTGAGAGCTGTGTTGTGGGCTTGAGAGAGAAGGAGGTGAGAGTCAAGTAGAGAGGAAAGAGAAAAAACTATTAAAAAATTAAATACACATGCTACAGTGCCCGTGTAAATTTACACGGGTATTGTAACTCGTTGAAAATTTTAGATGATTTTACACATTTTTAAATGGACTAATGTGGAGTGTTTTTTGGTTAAAAATATGTAAATGTGGTCAAAATGTGTATTTTACACATTTATAAAAGAGTTTGTGTTGATGCTCTTAAATGCTATATAATTGATATTTTAGATACTAAATACTAAAAATTTTCGAACTCTCGATATAAATGATCTTATATATATATATATATCTTCCGAAGTGATTTTTTTATATTTTTTATTTTTGGTTAAAGGGGGAAACTGTATTAACTAGCGATAAAATGTGAAGTGTTGACTGAAAGCCTTAAAGAGTACAAACAAAAAGCATCAAAATCTAAAATAGTACAGAGTTCTTCTAATACAGGATTGTCTAAAACAACACATAGTTCTTTCGAAGAGATATGAAAGAGCTTTTGGATCCCAATAGGTCACAATTCACAATCACATATTAAATTTGTGGCCACAAAGGGTGGACAAAAAAAGTAGCTATTGCCTATTAGTGCTCAATAAAATAATTTTTTATAGAAAATCGTGAAATGGATTATTGGGCAATTGCCTATTAGTGCAGCATGATGTTATCTGTATGAATTCAGTTTTAGTTTAATGAAAATTTTATGTTGAGAAAAAAAAAAAAAGAAGAAGATGTGAACCGTTTTTCCATCACCCAAAAAGTCAAATGTCAAATCTATCAAGGAGATTTGATGAGCTTTTCAATCCCTAGAAAATCTGATGTCAAGAGTAATGTGCACAATAGAAGGAGATAAAGTGTTGATGTGGCAGATTAAAAAAGTGACCAAAACGAGTAAAGCTTGCCTTGTAAAAAATTTCACATAAAAAAATTATTGTAAGAAAAATTAAGAAATTCTTTTTAAAAAAATCTTTATATAGTAAATTAAGTTTTTCATAAAATCTTGACGCTTGCTAAGAGCACTTGGCATATCTTATGCCAGTGATATGGTTTATGGATAATGATTCAAAAACTATTAAAAAGGATAAGGATAATGATTCAAAAACTATTAAAAAGGGTAAGGTAAAGTTAAATGAAGAAAGATCATGGTTTCTAGAGTAGGAAAGTGTCATTGTCACCATTAGGGGTGGTTGGTCTAGTGGTTATGGGCTCACTCCTAAGGATTTGAGAGGTAGAGGTCTTAGGTTCGAATCTTGTAATGAGAAGCGCTTGGGAAATAACGTCATGTTCTCAGCTTTTGTTCACTAATGTCCTCAATAGGGTTGGGTGTACAACTATGGTTTATCTGGATCCCCTATTCCCACAAGTCCTGGCCTAGTGGGTAGGGTGTCACTATGACCACGTCTAGGTAGAAGATGCCAACTTAAGTCGCTCATCTCTACCTATTTTTTTCTCAAAAAAAGAAAAGAAAAAGGAAGGTGTCACTCATCATATATCCCAATAGACTTAATTGTGTTCGTCTTATCATGATTTTATCATTACTAAAATCTTGATATATCATATATGAATAGCATCTCAGCAAAAAATCATATATGAATAGGAGGAATATAGAATTATTTGGGCGAAAAAAAAAGAAAAAAAAGAAACGGTTGGGCTAGTCTCTATCGATTAGTTAAATTGTTGCTTCAACACATTCTTCATCAAATGAAGGCTTAAATTGTAATACTCTACATACTTTTATTTGAGGTTATTATTAAGTTTTCTTTTAAATATAATTGATGGGTCATAGGTATTCTTTTTATTAATAACTGCAACCTGCTATCCCACTGAGCCCATATCTCTAATACGAATTACATGGTAGAGGAAGTGATAATCAAGGTTTTCATAGGAAGGGTTTATCAAAGAGGCTAAGAGATGTTTTTCCTAGCAGTTTAGAACAAATACAATTGAAGAGGCAACCAATTGTTCTAGGTATGATTTTTGTTAAAATTTTATCATGGAAAACTTTAGTGATATGCAGATTGTTGAATTGGTAGTTTCTTAGATTACGATTTACACTATTTCAATAATTCTGGAATCCTAGGTTGCCACTGTTCGGATCCTAGAACAAAAGCCAAAATTATTAAATCCATGAATAAGGCTTGCATCGTTTTCGTAGGACTATAAGAGCTTTTGGGCCGCTGATCTATACCCTAATGTTAATTCTGATTTACTGAAGCATTTGCACCCAACCCCACACATATTTCACTAGCTAGCTCTCATTGTGTCAAAGTCCTATTTTCTCTTATTGATAGCTTTGATAGTCTATGCCTAGGTGTTGACTATTCCCTAACACAATGAACCATTTAGGGTTCAACATGTCTACAACCTTTTTAAAGGGATAATGATAGATTTTAGATTTCAAGCCAAAATTCTTATATAAAATCCGTGGGGTCAATGAATGTTAAATTCATGAACAGAATCATATTGGTTTTGGCCCACCGTTTGCATTGGGGTTATATAGTAAATCCTAATGTGTTGGCTACTGCATTCCTCAAGGTAAAATGAGTTTCAATTAATGCAAGGATGTATTATTGATTAGAATACCATTGGTTAGAGAACCGTTAATTTAGTGTTGAAAGTGTTATTAGTTCAGCAAAGTATAATCCTAGTGAGTCCATTTGTATAGTTCTATAAGCTTTATATTTTGTAGAGGATATTAAGTATATTTCCACGATTGATTATAGGTCCTATTTAAGAGTATTTTGAGACTATTTGGAGGGTATTTCAGCTAGACTTTCAGAGTGATTCAAGTGCTGCAAGTAATTATGCATAATATGCACAATTTTGTTCATTAGGTTCTTAGATGTCAAAGGTTTTCAAAAGTTATGTTTTAAGCTTATGTTTACTAAAGTCTATCAAAAGTATTTTGACATCATTGAAAGAGAAACTTTGACCTTTAAATAATGTTTTAAAAAGAAACTTTGAATTCTAAATAACGTTTTGAACATCTGAAACTCATTTAAATGATAAGTTCTAAACTAAACTATTTTCATAAAATAATTGAGTTTCAAAGTAAGTTTTATAAAAGGGTTCTTGTTCTTTAAATTTGTTTAAACCAAGTGATTTCAAAGTCATATTCCTATTCTCCAAATGGTATTTAAAATGTTTCTTTTAGCAAATTGAAGATTTGTAAAATATTTATATAATTCCTCAGTTCCTATTTGTTCCCTAAGGGAGTCAAGCATCTTTCGATTCTGTTTCAATTCAATATTGTGATATTCGATATGTCTCTATATCTGGAATAATTGTTAATGTTAAGAAAATTATTCTCTTTTGTATATATGTTGTTTTGTGATATGTGACAAAAAATGAGTGTTTTTAGAATTGATCAGATATATGTGTAAATCCGCTCATAGGATTGTATGTGAGGTTGATCTATCACCAGCAGGGGTTAGATGTTGGTATCCGCTCATAGGATTGTGTGTGAGAATATATGATGTGTATATGTGACATCGTGCTCTGATCAATTGTTTGTATGTTTTCAAATGACTTTAAGATTTGATTGTATATGTATTAAGTGGTTCTTTATATGTTTGGAAAACTATATCGAATACTTTGAATGAAATTGTGAAATCAAACTCGTGCTTTGCTTGACTCTATTCCGTTGTGTATTCTGCATAATTACTTACTAGATGTGTGGCTCACCCCATCAATTATTGTTTCAGATTAAAGTGTAGTTGGGAATATAGAACCTTTGGATCGCTTTGTAAGGTGCAAGGTAGAGCGTGGAAGTTGTAGGCGATTTCAGTATTACTTGAAGACTTACAGAATTTTAGTTACCTTTATTTTGTAATTCTTGTTTTATATTGTGGAGATTATGTCCAATTTGTGGAGTTTAGATTTTGGTAAGAAGTTTTTTTTTTTTAAAGAGTATTGTTTCTTGGGAGTTTTAATCTATATTTGGATTAATTATGTTTATGAAATTATATAAGTTCAGCAAGTCAGTCATGCATCTAATTCATGTTCCATGGATTTGGGTCGTGACATAAATGGTCTAATGGAAGATGTGGGATTGACTTGTTTTGGGTTTATAGGAATTGTAATTACTTGACCAAACAAAAGAATAGGGGACCAGAACATCAAAGAACACTTGGGATAAAATTGTAGTGAACATAGTGAGGTGAACACGTGTTACACTTCCCTCAATCATACACCCATTTGTCCCCTTTTTTTTAATCAGTAGTGGAGATGGGATTTGACTTTACAAGTACGAAGCAAATTTTATATCTAACATATGGGTGCGTGCATTGTGTGCCAGCACAATATGTGTGTATCTATGGATATATGTTTGCAACTGTACGAAGACATATGCATGTTAGGTATAGGTTTTGTCCCCTCCCCCCCACCCCCCATTAATACATATTTATGTTATATATATTAGTCTCATCGCAGTGCGATGAGCCTATAGCACGTGCGTTGAGGCTTTATTTTTTTTGTTTTAATGTCAAAACTTTTTCTTTATTCTAATTCGAGACTTATGTGTTTGTCTAATAATATTTATGCATTTGGCAGTCATCAATACAGCTAGAGATATGATGATACCTAATACCAAAAAAATTAAAATTAAAACAGCATTGAAATCTTTAATTTGTATGGGCGAGTGGTGCTATGTATTATCACACTCCTAGTAATATCAGTGATTTGGGAAATGCATAAAATATTGTGGGACAAATGCATATATCTTAATTGGGTTGAAATGAAAGTTTTGACATTAAACCATAAAAAAGAAAAGTTTTTGAGCATGTGCGATGAAGCTATTATTCCATAATTATCATCTATTTTCGCATTGCTAGTTTCTAATTTGATTGTTTGTTGGTTGATTTTTGAGAAATCAATATAATTAGAATTAGAATTTTTAGAATACTAGTAAAAAAAAATGCTTCTTGAACTAATGACACCTAATACTATGCAGTATGCACGTGCCCAAACCTCTCTTTTTGTTGGGCAATTATTTTCAGTGACTTTTAATCAGTCACAATCAAAACTTATGCTTTTTTCAAATAATATAAGGGAAATATACCACAAACTCATGAATTAAACAATATTTTGGATGATGAATATGTATTCTAAAAGATACATCCAACTAAATTATTATACCATATTTAGTATAGAGACCTTTTGAAAAGAAATTGAGGGTTAGATGTATTTCGTTATCTATTTCAATAATTCTAACAAAATTTGCCATTAACCTGTTTTGAAAGTATGAAGATAGAATAAATTTGTGTTTGAAATATCTAGAGAGACTAAACATAGACATTGTAATCACAAAACCAAATAAGCATATGCTTGGCAAGAATTATTAACTTCCATACCCTTCCCCACCCCCTCCTTTTACTTTTTCTTTTTTCTAAATATATCCCTACACTGCTCCCATTTTACCGACATCATCTATCTGCAATCACAACTCACTTTGGGCATTGCTAATTTTGGCCAAGAAATACTAAACTATTAGTTGAGCTTGCACAAATGTAAAGAACTTGTAGGAGGAGAATAGAAGAGAAACCAAAGAAACATACACATTCACTATAACTTTAATGTAATGCGTGCGTGCACACACACATATATATAATATATTTTTTTATAAACATGCAACAAAATATATTCTAGAATTTATTGCGAAGAATGCTAAGTAATATTTTAATGCAACAAACCCACAAAAAGATATCATATTCATAATATTATGTTTGTTCATTAGAATGTTTTACATAATTAATCCTTTTTCTACTTCAGAAGTCTAAATGCCATTTAAACATTGAAAGATATCTATTAGTTAGACACAAAGTAAGACTTATATAAATTTTTGTTATTTTGATTAATATAGACCTATAATATATTCAAATTTAAAAATTTTAAATTATACTACGAACATTTTATGTACCAAAAACTTTAGAGTTTAACTTAAAAATAATATCAAACTCTGAAATTTATTATGCTTTCTCTATATTTTATTGCTTATACTCAAATTTTATGCAGGAAAAATTATTATATAAATAATTTGAGATCCTTTATAGTTATTTTATAAATTTTGAAAATGTATATATATTTTTTCCCTTGAACTGAAACTTTTATTTCTTTATTTTTTTCCCTACTATTATTTTCTTTTTAAAAATTTTGAACCTTTTAAGAAAGTTATTTATTTATTTATTTATTTTATGGGAATGGGGAGGAGAGAAGAAGATTGACATATAAAATTAATTATATAAACAAGAAAACATTAAACATCTTCTGGGAAATAAAAAATAATTTATACTACGGTAGGACCAAGGGCAATTGCATATCTCATCTCATGGTTCCACCTGTGAGTCATGATGTAAAAAAGAGTAGTAAACAAGCTGAGCTAATTATTAAAAATTCAAGATTGTCCATTTGATTTGATTTTATTTCAAACACAATCCAATCTCAAGCTTATCAACAAACTAGATTACAAGCTCAAATTTTGTTCATTTTGGCATATATAGTACTCCACTTTCATGTATCATATATGTGTAACTTATACATGGGGATCTTCTTTTTTTTTTTTTTTGGTTGATGAAATTATACACGGAAATCTTATGTGCAAATGAGAGTGATACTACATATATCTATTCTATACAATACAAGTGAGAAGTGGAAGTGTCATTTGAGCCAAAGGCCATTGATATTATTACTAGGACTCTTTTGACTTTTTTTTTTGATTAAGAGGACTCTTGTGACTTAGTGGTATTGTTTGGTTTTGCCTACATGAACTTAAATCTTCCTCTCCAGTTCTTGTAAGTGGGAAAAAAATAAAAAAGTCATTAACGTTATTCATAGGAATAGAAAAAGGTGATTTTCTCAAATTATTTTGTATAAAAGAAATGAAGATTAAATTTCCTAAAAATATTCTCCATAAAAGAAAATAATTTTAAATATACTTAAAATGTAAATAAGGTTTTCTTTTTTGAGAAACTAAAATAAGGTTTTATAAATGAAGAGAGAAAAAGTGGGAAAAAAAGTTATAAGGTACAAGTAACAGACAATGAACTAACTAAAAATATGTTTTATGTTGTAGTTCGTCTTTGTTTTTTCTTCTAAACGATTGATTTTAAACACGTGTATTCCTTTATCAAGAGCTATATTAGCATAGTGGGCAATGGCATTACCTACTTTATAGAAGATGTAGTTGGGATACATGAACAGCAGAAGACCCTCCAAGCCTAGTCTACCCAATATACCTAAGCCCTCCAAGCTCTTACTCCAATGAGGTTGTGCCGAACCTATTTCTTCTTTAGCTTATCGGATTCCGCTACTTGACCATAGCATCTACCAATATGAAATTGGTCCCTTCTTAACTGCTTCCCAAAGCACCAAATAGCCTTCTCACAGATATGAGTATGGTGAGTAAAGGTTTTGGTAATGTGCCTCTTAAGGATTTAAAAATAGAGAGGAAGAGAGTAGAAAAATTTGAAGAGTTTCTATGTGAAGATTGTGGATGAATCAATCTTGTTTTTCTCTAGGATTTCTCTCTCAAAATTCTCTCTGGAAGCTCTCTATATTTCATGGGAATAAGGGTCTATATATAATAGGGTAAGAAAGGAATGTGAAAAGTCAGTTTTTCCCAAATAGGGTTTTCTGGCGACTTGACCTCGCGACTGGGTTGAGTCGCGAGTTCAAGCCGCGAGCTAACGGCCTGGCCAACTTGGGACTTTTTTCCTGTAGTGCAACAGCTGGCATGACTCTTCAGCTCTCCTGCATGCTCCACATGTGTGCCAACTTTGGCGGCTTGCTAGTCGCGAGTCACCCGCGAGTCCAGCCGCGAGTCTTTGCATCCTTGCACAATCTTGAGCATTTCTTCACTTTCTCACTCACTGCCCTTACATGATTCCCACCTAAATACAGGGTTACTAATTGCTAAAATACAAGCAAATTTGGTACGGAATAAAGCCAACAAGATGGTTGATAAAATTCAACCTTACAATCTCTCCCATTGGCTATTCTGTGACAAAACCCTAAAACAAACTCTAGACTTAATATGTGACTTAGGAATAGTTGAACAAAACTCACTCACACCTAACTCTAGAATCTGATAAGCTTTTGAATCATATGAACAAGTAACTCTTGAAACACAACAACATAATTTGATAATTGTATGCAGAAAACTTGTAAGGCATATGAGGCAAGCACAATGCGATCAAGTAAAATGGAATGAGATATAAACCATGGCTTGACCAAACAGGTAATCACTATAACATAGTGACCACAATGCTCATTCACACTTAGAATGAACATCCGGACATACAAATTAATAAGCTCAATGCAAATCACTTGCATGCCCAACACTCAACCAATGCATAATACATAAAGTATATGCATCTAGGAACAAAATCCTACAAGGGTACAAGAGTGAAAATACTTGAAGAAAATGCATAACATTTAGCTAGAAGTATTGGCAACAGAACATAAAGGCTTCATAGCATGGTACAAACCACAAAAGCCTACAAAGTTTCATGGAGACAAACCCTAAAAGCTTACAAAAGCAACATGGGCACAAACCATAAAACACAGTATATTGAAAAACATAACATAAGTTCTGAAACAAAATATTAAACATAGGACATAGGCCAAATGCTTAAATCTCCCCCTTTCATAGTGCTCCCCCTATCATCATCATCTCCCCTTTTTTTGTCATGGAATAGCTAGTTCTCATTCTTTTCTAGCTGTCTTTGAATCTAGTCTAACTGTGTTTGGAGAGAAGTAAACTTCATATCACATTGGATGGTATGATGGTGCACGAGAGAAGCGAGTCTAGACATCTGAGTGCTCAAATCATGGACAGATGTAATAATGGAATCTAGCTTTTCATCAAAGAAGTATGAGGTAGAACGTGATCCACTGTGTGAAGGTTGTGATTCTGATTTAACCCCCTTTTTGCTATGACCAATGCTAGCATTTAGCGTTTGAAGATTGATTGGATATGGCTTTGGATGAGAAGACTCATTTGCTGATGGATAGATGCCTTTAAGTTTCAAAATCCGTGAAATGAGGCAGCAGAAAGGAATGCAGATCCTTGAATTAGTCTGCACTACAGTTTTTTGTAGGATATGAAAGATATGAGCACAAATGTCAATCTCTACATCAAATATCAGATCATGAAGGGACAAAGCTCTCCTTAGGTTCATATACCTGGTGCTAGATAGAGGATATAGATTGTGAAACATGATGATTGTGAGCACCCTCAATTCAGGAGATAGATAGGAAACATTGATTGAGTTTCCATTTGGTGAGAATTCCAAGTCTTTACAAAGTGCTTCTCGAAGCAAATCTTCTTCTAGGTACAAATCATCATAGACTGATGGTTTTCTCAGCATTGGCCTGTTGATGTGAAGTATTTCTGCCAGATAGGCAGGAGTCACGGAGAAAGACTTTCCTCGAACCCAGCATTTGAGTTCATCCTCTTCAACTATTGCATTAACATAGAATTCTTTCACCAAATTCTCATAGGTATCATCAAGTGTGGAGAGAAGGTAGTTCCAATCTTTTGTGGCAAACCATTTAGGGATGTCAATGTCAGATAGAGATGACTAATCAAGAACCCTTTCAAGTGGAAGTTTGGCATCTCTGAAATATTTTTCTTGTGTCTGAAAAGCAGCATAAGTCCTGAATTTGTTGGGATCATATACGCCTGACGATGACCTGTTCCTTTTTAACCTAGGAGAGAGATCATCAACATCAATCACAGGTTCTTTGCCTTTACTGTTTTCTCCTTTCACAGCTTCTCTTTTGAAAGGAGACATTGGCACACTACATCATGTTACACAAAGGTGCAAGAAGAACCACACAAGACAACAAGCTTTATTAGCACAAGATGGCCCCAAATTAGAAAACTGAGATAAAGCCCTAAATTCATGGGAATTAGGTTCGAATCATGTCAATGTGTGTGTCTTAATCAAGACATTATACATGCAGAGCAAGGAGAGTCACTACAAAAACACCAACAATACACACCAAATCCATCAGAAATCAAATACCCATATTCAACTATCAGATATACAACAAAAACACACAATCCAAGAGGTATATAACAAGATATGTAACACATATTGAGAAAGAAACAAAACCCATACCTTTACTTGAAGATTGGTGAAGGGGGATAGAGAATATGGAGAATATGAGAATTTGTGTGTGAACACTATGATTTAGAGAGGGGTTCAGACAAGAAGGACAATGAATAGTCACAAATGTTCGAGAGAAAACTGAAACCATTTAAAAACTAACCTATTTGCGCAAAACATGCGATTTTCGTGACTGAGTCAAGTTGTGAGAAAGTCGCTAGAACACTCAAGACAAAAATTTGAAAAATTTATCTAAGTGTTTTTCGCGACTGGAAGTTCTACCCGCGAAAGAGTCGCGAGGTAAGCCGTGAAAATCTCTAGGCTCTCTCACGACTGGACCTTCTGCCTGCGAACAAGTCACCAGACTGAATCGCGAGAAACATCGAAAACCCAAATTTTGAAAAATATTCTACGTATTTTTCATGACTGGGGCATTGACTCGCCAGTGAGCCGCGAAAAAATCTCTGTGTGGGCTCACAACTGGGACATGCGACTAGACCAACCCTCGATTGAGTCGCCAAAACAGGACAGCATTGTTTTTGAAAATTTTGACATTTTTGTAAAAACAAAAGACTTTCCAAAAACAACTAAAATACTCAAAAATCTTTTTGTGTTTGATCAACAAGGATTGAGCATGAGAAAACACATTTAATCAAGTACAATCACGCAAATGAATATGGCATTTATTGAACATAGACATGTGTGTTGTGTGTGAATATAAAAAATGAGATAGTCCTTAGTTTAATGTGAAACTTCAATGATCAATTCAATCAAGGCATACAGAACTAGCACTAGATAATGTGACACATTTCAATTATAGAAATATGCATATATGACCTCCCACAACAACTTGAGTACAATATCTTTGAAGCTTTTCATTTGACTCCATGTTCAACATATCATTTGATATTTTTGAATCAACACATCTCATTGTGAGATCGATGCCTGAAATTTTTGATATTTCACTTTGATGAGTTAGCCTTTGGCTTTTTGGGCATCATACAATTTTAATTTTGGTCGCTTCCCCTTTTTCTTAGTCAAATACTAGTATATGCGACAGACTTTTGCAACTCAATATCTCATTTCATTTGGAGATTTACATTTGGTGAGATCTTTAAGCAAAAATAAAAGAGTGGGAAGATATATAGGCACAAGTCTATGCATGTCTCAAGATCAACAAAATCATTCACTAGTCATTTATGACAAGGTTGAAGATCTATTTACAATAGTCACATAGATTTCAAAATTTCTCCCACAATGATATGAGTGCATAGGAAACAAGCTATGCTCGTAGATGCACAAAGCCATTTGTACAAAGGTACAAGGTAAAACATATTTTGAGACAAAACTCAACAATGTCGATCAAACTTTTTGGATTTTCTCCTTTTTATGTGTTTTTTGGAGTTTGACATAAAAAAAATGATAAAAGCCAGCAATGTAAAAAACATTTAATGCAAAAGCAAACAAACATTCAGCACAATAATGTGTGCTCAAGACAAGAATAATCAACTTAAGACAAATAAACAAAACACACATCACACATGAGATTCAAAGAATTGTACCAACACTGATGGTCTTACGGAGTGATTCAAACTGTGAACCATTTAGAGGCTTGGTGAAGATGTCCGCCTTTTGGTTGTCTGTATGAATGAACTCAAGACAATGAACTAACTAAAAATATGTTTTATGTTGTAGTTCGTCTTTGTTTTTTCTTCTAAACTATTGATTTTAAACACGTGTATACCTTTATCAAGAGCTATATTAGCATAGTGGGCAATGGCATTACCTACTTTATAGGAGAAATTGAGTTCAAAATCCTTGTTCTCTATTTGTATTGTAAGCAAAAAAATAAAATAAAAAGGTGTAATAAGGTCTTTAACATTTTTTTTTTGAGGAAAGTCTTTAACAAAAAGTAATGAAAGTTCAAATAGTGTATAAGACACTATGAACGTTTAGACTCCTAATTTACATATTACCAATTCAGGCTTAATGTCAAACAATTAATGTACAGAATATGAACATAAGCTTAACACAGAATTGATAAACAATCTAAACCAAATAAAATCACATCCACAACAGAAATTAAATGGGAAAGATTAAAGGAAGAGAGATGCAAACACAAGGACAACACACGATGTGTTATCGAAGAAGAAACCGAAGCCCTCGGCGTAAAACCTCTTCGCCGCCCTCCAAGCGGTAAATAATCTACTAAAGAATGTAGTTGGGATACATGAACCGCAGAAGACCCTCCAAGCTTAATCTACCTAATGTACCTAAGCCCTTCAAGCTCTTACTCCAACAAGGTTGCGCCAAACCTATTTCTTCTTTAGCTTACTGGATTCCGCTACTTGACCATAGCATCTACCAATATGAAATTGGTCTCTTTTTAACTGCTTCCCAAAACACCAAACATCATTCTCATAGATATGGGTATGGTGAGTAAAGGTTTTGGTATTGTGCCTCTCAAGGATTTAACAATGGAAAGGAAGAGAGTAGAGGAATTTGAAGAGTCTCTATGTGAAGATTGTGGATGAATCAATCTTGTTTTTCTCTAGCGTTTCTCTCTCAAAATTTACTCTGGAAGCTTTCTACATTTCGTGGGTATAAGGGTCTATATATAGTAGGGTGAGAAAGGAATGTAAAAAGTTAGTTTTTCCCAAACAGGGTGTTTTGGTGACTTGACCTTGCGACTGGGTTGAGTCATGAGAGCTAATGGCCTGGCCAGCCTAGGACTTTTTTCTTGTAGTGCAACAGCTGGCATGACTCTTCAGCTCCTTTGCATGCTCCACACGTGTGCGAACTTTGGCGACTTGCCAGTCGCGAATCACCCGCAAGTCCAGCCGCGAGTCTCTGCATCCTTGCACAATCTTGAGCATTTCTTCACACTCTTTCACTCACTACCCTTACATGATTCCCACCTAAATACAGGGTTACTAATTGCTAAAATACAAACAAATTTGGCATGGAATAAAATCAACAAGATGATTGACAAAATTTAACCTTACAAGTAAGATAGTAGGTATTGCATTGATTAATAAAAGGAGTGTATCACATCACGTTGGACCTTGCCATGAATTTAATTAGTGTAATTCAATATTAATTATATATGACATAATGTAGTATCACTATCACATTTATTATTATATAATTTATATTCTTGAAATAGGAAAAAATGCTCACATATCTCCTGAACTTTGAGATGGTGGCCAAGATACCCTTGAACTTTTAATTTGGCCAATTTACTCCACACACTATATACACTTGCCAAATTAATACCTTTATTAGTTTGGTGTTAAAAAACTAACGAAAACTCACCTGAACATAAAAATGACAAGGGAGTATGAATCAGTTCAATTGAGATGGAGAGAGAAAGCTTTAGTGAGAGAGAGAGATAGACAAAATATAGAAGGCTCCTGCTATAAAAACAAAATTGGTACCAATACCATAAAATGCAGAAAATAGACGAACATAACACAATAAAGGCAATGAAAATCAAATCGGAACAATCGAAGAAAATACATCACATATTTATAGATTCTAAACATTAGCTTAAAACAACAAAGATGAATTGAGAATAAAACCAATACCTTGGTTGAAGGCACAAAGATTAACACAAAAATCCCACAAGACGAAGAAGATTCTTTGGACCTAAAGAGTTTAGAAGTCAAGGAAGAAGATGATGCCGTTTTCTTATTCCCTTCCATTGCTTCTCTCAAAAAGCTCTTTGTTAAATATATAAATATATATATGTAAGTAAGTATGTATGCATGTATGTATTCTGTAAGGTTCATATTTTTATGTAATTGACATTTCCAATGACAAAACACAATTTACTTATTTATTATTTGTCATTGTTTTCCACATGGTGTGCATAACATGTTTGTTAAGTATTTTCAGGAAAGACAGGTATGAAACCAATCAAAATATTCAATCCTAGTTTTTGCTATGGTTTCTTAGGACTGATTGTTTTATATAGGCTAGTGTATTTGAATATGGTTCATTCATTGTATTTGGGTTATTATTGTATTAGGCTTACTTTTGTAGTTGAGGTTTTGTCATGGATAGACAAAGGGGGAGATTGTTAGGTTCATGTGTTTTGGTATTGTCAAACCATGCCAAATTATGTGTCTTAGAATTGTAATTGAAGACTAAGTTGAAGACACAAAGTTTGCTCAAGAAAAGCTTAAGAAAAAACACTTTTTCAGCATGTACCTCGATAGCAACTTGATAGAAGCTGAAGCTAACTGTCTCCTTGATAGCAACTCGATAGATCAAGATTTTGTTCTCGATAGAAGCTCGATAGCAGCTCAATAGATTGAGCTTCGCAGATTAGCAAAAATCAGCAATGCAAAAAAGTCCATAACTTATTCGTTTGAAGCTCGAATTGAGATCCGTTTGAACTAGTATTTAAAGGACATCATAAATCATCTATTAGAGGTTTTTTTAGAGAGAGAAACACTTCGTTTATGTGGCTGGGGTTTTTTAACCAAGTTTTCTCTATTTCACCAAACTAAAGAGTTTCAAAATAGATTTGAAGATTCCATTGGTGAAGAAGCTGAAGTCATAGCAACCACCATAGACTTGCTACCATGAGGAAAACCTTCAACAGGTTCTTGAAGTCAGTTAGAGGTTCCAATTGTGATTGTGGGTGAAGAGTTCATATATTAAAGAGTTTAAAAGTTTGAAGCAGTAAAAAGTTTCTGCTGTAAGTTCATCTACTGGGATTATAGAGTCTAGAGACGAATGTTTTGTATTAGATTTGAAACTTCTCTTTATTATAGTGGATTGCTTTTTGGGAAGGTTTTCCCCTAGGTTTTTTACTGTGAAATTAGTTTGTTTCATTAGTTTTCTTGGGTTATCATATCTTGTCCTATTTACTATTCCGTTGTTCATGTTTTTGACATGATATTGATGTTTATTTGTTTAACCAAAGATTATTCATAATATGTCTAATTAACAACTTGGGTTTAAAACTTGTTAATTCTCAACATATTCAACAACCACAGTTAGGGGAAAACTTTCCCAAGAAAAGACAAATGTGAAAAAAAGTATTTGCCAATAGCCAAACATCATTGGACTAGGCTTCGGAATAGCCAAACAATATAATGAAGCAAACAAAATAGCAGAGAACATAACAACGGAAAAGAATGAGAGACACGTGGTTCTAGACTTCTGGTTCTACAATGTCTAAAGCTTTCTATCTCCATCTCAATTGGACTGATCCATACTCCCTTGGTCATTTTTATGCTCATGTGTCTCTCACGTGAGATAGAGTTTCTGTTAGTTTTTTAACACCAAACTAACAAAGGTATTGATTTGACAAGTGTATAAAGTTTGTGGAGTGAATTGGTCAAATTAAAAGTTCAAGGGGTATCTTGGCCACTAACTCAAAATTCAAGGAGTGTGTGGGCATTAATTTAACTACAAATATGAATGAGGTCATGTATAATGATAGCCACAAATGAATGAGGTCGTTAATGACTTAAGTTCCTGGACCTAATTATTTGTTGGAGATGTATCAGAAATCATATTATATTTAAACCAAATAAACCTAAACTTATTTCCTGACAATAATAACTAAAGTCAATTTCTTGTTTCATAAGGGTAAAAAAGCAGCCGTAGTTGACTATTAGTTGTTCTTTACAGGAAATTCTAACAAGTCAGAGGCTTGCAATAATCTTTTTCCAGCAATATGGGGATACATGGTGCAATTTTTCAAGCTCATAATTAAGATGAACACACGTACATGACAGTGCCACTGGCAGACCTTATAATGGCGATCGAGTTAGCTCACATTTTTCAGATGCATTAGTCTATATATAGCTTCATATAAGTAAGAATTCCTATGTTTCAAGGGGTGTAAAGTGCCTTCAACTACTAGTATTTGCGGAAATGACTTCTATCAAGCAAACGATCCAATTTCTGCATGTCATTTTCTTGGATCCGATACATTCTATATGCATGCATGCATGCTTGTAAAGAATAAAGCTCTGCAAACATATAGCTTGCACACACAACCCTATTGCTACAATATTGTTACACGATTCTTTTTTATTATTATTATTATTATTATTATTATTATTATTTTATTTTATTTTATAATTTTGATAGTTAGGAAATTGAGAGATTTGAATCCTAAATGTTTTTATTGAAAACATTAAGAAATACCAACTAGTTGAGTTATAAGGTTCTTGATTCAAGCAATACAATTGAAATCAAGGACGGAACCAGGATTTGAACATGGGGGGGGGGGGGCAAAGCATGAACCAAAAAAATTTCAAGTGACATGATCTATTAAAAAAAAAAATCATGGTAGACAAAACTATGGGGCCAATTTTTGCTTCAAGGCCAAGGGTTAGATCTTTGGAACCTTAGGCATTTTTGTTGTCCCACATTGGAAAGAAGTCCTCCCCCTTTCTACCTTATAAGGCATGAGCCAATGGAGTTAGAGTACCACTAGTTTGGTTAAATGTGGGACAACAAAAATGCCTAAGGTTCCAAAGGTCTAGCCCTTGACCTTGAAGCAAAAATTGCCCCCACAAAAACAATTGCACTTTATTACCATTAATATTAAGTGAAGAAGGAAATAATATGAACCAAAAAAGTTGAAAGTTATAATATGATATTCTAACCTTTTCGAAGAAGAAGAATAAAAAAAGAAGAGGACTTCAGATCTCCAAATTTTGGGTAATTGAAATTAATATGTTATGATAAACCCATACTTTTGGATGCAACTGAAAATCACACTAATGAAATTTTCAAAACTTTATTTGAGGATTTTAAAAAATTGGGATATTAATATTAAGAGTTGGCAATGCTATATCATCAATATTGGCTTCTAAAAGAATTTTGCATTTTATCTTTTGAAAAAAGTTTAAATATTGTTATTGACTTTTCCATAATTTATAAATCAATTAAAAAGTCATATAAATTATTGAATTCCCTGTAAGGGAATTTTTTTTTTTTCTATGAGATTTTTTTGGTTATGAATTATTGAATTATGATATTAGCAATTTGTGGATTTTTTATTGTGTTGTATTTGGACTATGGAGGGACCACGGGCCCAAAGAAAGGATTAGATGATTAGTTTCTTTTGGACAATTTGAACTAATCCAAAAATTTGAGGGAGGCCAACTATAAAACCAATATACTATTTAAATTTTTCAAAGAGGGGGGGGGGGGGGGGATGGCCCCCTGCCCCTTAGTGGGTCCGTCACTGATTGAAATGGTGTAAAGAATATGTTACATACCTTAAGAAAGATTGGTATATATAAATAAAAAAAGAAGGTGGTCTGCAGGGCCAATGATGAATAAAAACCATGCGTGAAGTGAAGTGAAGTGCACTAACCCAAAAAAATTTGGTTCTCCGTCATTGAAGAATTGCTTGCTCGCTTGGGTGCTCAAAGTGGAGGAAATTAGGAAACAACTTGAGTAAGTGGGATTTGCATGGGAAGTGTCGACATTCACCATCAACATCAAGTTTACATGACTCAGTATTCATTGCCATTTTTGAGATTTTTTTTACTGCGACAAGTCAATATATAAACCTCTATTACCTATATATAGCACATGAAGGGGAAAGTTTCTATTAAACAAATAAAAATGAAGGGGAAAAGTTTTTCATCCTACGCCCTATGTGTTTTACACATGCAATGACAATCATTGATTTTGTAACCGTGCTTCTCCAATTTAGTGATCCAAAAGTACAATATTTGAGAACCAGGGCAGTAGCTAATCTACCACACAAAATTTCAACTTTAAAAATTTTCTTTTACCTCTTAATTTTTTTACTTTTTTAATTTTCTTGATCCAATAGTTGATATCAAAAGCTAACTTTTTAACTTTTGATTTAAGTCATTTAAAGGGCATTGCAAGGTGCAATGCTATTGCACCTAATTCTAATCCAAGTATAATGCCTAAGTAATCCAAGGACTCAAATATAGTAAATCAAGAAGGTGGCATGGGTACGACTTATTCGATCTTTAGTCTCCATGATAAAGGTTTTTCTTTTAATGAAAGTAGAGAAACTAATCTAAGGGACTTTGCCTAGAATTTCCTCTTAACTAGAAGGATCTGTGCTTAGATATGATAATTACGTGGGATAGATTCATGCATGCAAAATAGGGTTGCAATTTATAGCTGCAAAGGTGAGTTAATCCCTACTGCAACCCTACCCTAACCCAATTTGCCCACATCCGAAAATTTTAGGCTAAAATATATTTATGTACCTCTAAGTTTTATTTTTTGGAAATTTGGCTTTTGAAATTTTAATTTATTTCATTTTATTTTTGAAGCTATTATGTTTTGATAATTTATTTTTTCTGGCCATATTTATTAACCCTACTTCTATTAAATGTCATGTGATATAAATGATGTCGTTTAGTACAAAGAATAAACAATATTTCATGATTAAAAAAAAAAAGGATCCATAATTTTGTGATGCGTTGGTATAAAAGTGATTACTTTTCATCATTTTGGCTCTCATTAAAAAGCTCTCTCTCTCTCTCTCTCTCTCGTATAAAAAAAAGGGGATAAGTTGGAGAAGCATAAATCCTTATTCATCTTGTGTTCAGCACTAGATTTATGGGCGAAGTATAAAAAATTCATTAGGTGGAGCCAAGCTGTATGCCAGCAAAACTTAAAGTCTTATGCCAGTCACAAATTAATATGGGTTCAAAGGTCAACTGACTTTTATTTTTTAGCTAGCTTTCAATTTAAAGGGGTTTAAATAAAAATTTTTGAATCAAACTCTCATATATATATATATATATTCAAATTTTAAATTTCAAGGAGCCTTGAACGATTAATAGTTCCATCCCTAATGATTTGACTATTTTGTTGTTACCTTATACTTTAATACAAAAGCTAAAATACTGTACTGGGGTTGTTTAAGTTTGCTCAAAGGAATACTACCGTATATTCTTAATGCGATGGTCACTCACAAGTATAAATGCTTGTAGGTGTGGAGGAAGTAATGACCGAAGTTCAAGTCTTTAAGAGAGAGCTTTACACGCATATACATTTAGATTATATTAGAATAAAATTTCTATCTTATATATATAAAGTTTGCTCAAAGGAATGAATACATTTTTATTGATCAAGACTGGTGTAATGCTTCAGAATTATGAACTGCTATATATTTATTAGCATGTGTACGTACATGAACTTATACATATTTTCTTAGAGGTCACATATTTTTTATAAAAAAAATTTAAATATCCAAAGTCTATGTCTAGCATATTATATTGACCCGATGCGAGGTTTACATATTTCAACGCTAAAAATGAATGAAAAAAAGAAAAAAGAAAAAAGAAAAAAACCAACAAACTAGTCAATTCTGGGCCAATGACTTTAGCCCATGAAAATTTTATTTCAAACTAAAGTGTCATGTGAGAATTTTATTATTATTATTATTAATTTTTTTTGTGGTGCAATAATGTCATATTGGATAGATTGATAATTAGTTAAATTTGGAGAAATTATTTAGCATTCTCAGAATATAATGACTTCATATCCTTCATTTTAGTCTCACATAAATAATGAATTCCACCATCAATTTAATTAATAGGGTTGACATTAATATAAAGAGAAAGTGTTATAATCTTAAATTAATTGGGAATGGGGGGATAAACAAGGGGAAAAATTGCTCGGTGGACAAAACAAGATATGTAAAGAAGCTAAGAACATCTGGAAGTAATTGGCTGCAGAAAAACCAAGAAAGTGGGACAAAACAAGAAATCTAGAGAAGGGTTGAAAGAAGAAGAAGAAGTTAGGGAAGGGCTGTGTGTGATGTGGAAGAAGAAAAATGTTGGCAACTTTCATCATTGGGTAGTGTTATACCAGCAGGCCAATTATCCAACAGCATATGTTAGTCTAAATGTTAGGACATATGTAAATCATGTTAAGAACATATGTAATTTAGAATTGGCTAATCCTTTAACCAAATGCACTTTACTTGTAATTGGGTAGATCTAGGATGTGTTTAATACTTCAAGGAACAAGAGTTCAAGTTCAAGTATTGAAGTCATGCAAATTTGTCCAAAAATCAAGTAAAGAAGTGTTGTTTTTTAAAACTCGATAGATAGCTCGATAAATATATCTATCGAGGTTTAAAATATGAAGCTCGACAGATAAGCTCGACAGCTGTATCTATCGAAATTTACGAAAATTAGTTTTTCAGATCTGATTTCACACATATCCATGTGTATATGTTTAGGCTTTATTTTCTCATAACACTAAACATATATAAGAATTATTTAAGGGCCATCTCAGATGATGCAAAGGATTTTTATTCAAGTATATGTGACTGGAGACATATGCCTTAATTCATCTTTTTCTTGAAGAAGCTGTTGCGTTTGTACGCTGTAGGGTTTTGTAACCAAGAAGTTTTTTATTTTCTTCGTGTGGATGAATTGAAGAAATTTGTAGTCAACATCTTTCTTAAGTTGGTGTGTTAGTCACATACTTGGATCCGTGCATTGATTGGTTAGTCACGTACTAGGAGCTGTGCATTGAAAATGAGAGATTGTTACTACAGATCAAGTTTAATTGTGTATTGGGATAATTAAGGGTTCAATTGTAGGTTGGTATAAAATATTGAGATTCCTTTACTTGTAATCGCTTGTTTTGATAATAGTGGATTTTCGAGAGTGGTGACCTTAAATTCACTCGGAGGAGTTTTTGCCTTGGAGTTTTTTCCCATTCGTAAACAAATCACCGTGTCAAATTTATTTTTTTGCTGCATTTAGTTATTTGGTGATTTGTTTGTGTTACCACGTGTATTGCATGTTAATTGACTTCATTAATTAACTTAGCTAATTAATTGTTTAATTTATCACAAGTGGTCAATACATTCTTGGCCTATCACTAACAAAAAAAAAAAAAAAATGGCACAAACCGAAAAAATAAGGACAGATTACTCTCCATTCTCTCTATCTACCTGTCTAAAAAAATTGACAAATATATAAGAATGATTGATAATAAAATAAATTCTGACCATATGATCAACCGGTATGGTATTCATAACTTTGGTTATTAAATAATGTGTCTCACGATCCTGGTACATGACCTAACATTTATCAAGAGTAAGATTAAAGAATGCGAGTCAAACAATTACATTAACAATAAATAAAATTTTTGATTACAAAAAAATTTTAGAAACTAAAGTGATCATTATTCAGATAACAATTAACTGGTAAATTATCAACAAAATTGTGAATTTAATCATTTAATCATATTATTATAACAAAATAATTTTCTCATATATATATATATTTTTTCTCAACATATCCTTCAGCAGAGAAAAAATAATTCTGTTGCCGTAGGTTCTTTTTTATGTAGTGTCATTTCAGTGCATTAGCTAGATGAATGAATAATCTCATGTATCCCACTAAATTGTAGAGCTTGTACAGCACGTACTGCCCCTTTATAAGTAAGCCCCATATATCCACTTTAAGCATGGTTATGCAAATCTTACCTCAGTAAAGATGATTAATTCTTCTTGTTTTGGCCAGAAATTAGAGATTTTCTTTAGCTTTTCACGCAAAAAACTTTCTTGTTTCAACCAATTCTTCTCTTGTCAAATTCGCTCATTTTTTCGTTTCTTCCTCTTCCATGTCAGACCTTTTTGGATCCAGCTCAGTTACTTCATAATTGTCTCTATTTTTGGTCATCTAGCTTTGATGGTCTCAAAGCCAAGAACTGCTTGGTTTAGGCCTAAGGACTTTGACATGTTCTTCACGTCCGTCTCTGCCACCACAGTTTCAAGCATGTCAACAATCGAAATGGAGGTTTTTTCCAATACCCAACTCATTATTATGACAATCTTAATGTTCGTTGGTGGAGAGGTATTCACTTCCTTTCTTGGACTCCAATTTACAAGGTCTAAGTTCTCAAAAAATTGTCCAAGTAGTAACCAAAACAGTGTTAAACTCAGCCACTATTTTCCCGACCATACTAATTCTGACAATAAAATTGAACTTGATGTAGAAAAAGAGAAACCAGACATCAATAATATTATTGAGAATGGTAATCTTAATTATAGCTCCATTAAGGTTTTGGGATATGTGGTTTTGGGTTATCTATTTGTGGTTCATCTAATTGGTTCTAGTCTTGTTTCATTGTATGTAAATTTTGTTCCGAGTGCGAGGAAGGTACTCAAAGACAAGGGCCTAGAAACACAGACCTTTTCTGTCTTCACAACTGTTTCAACTTTCACAAATTGTGGTTTTGTCCCATCAAATGAGAACATGATAGTTTTCAAGAAGAATTCAGGTCTCCTACTACTTCTCATTCCACAAATCCTTATGGGGAACACTTTGTACCCCCCATGCTTGTTAGCCATGATCTGGGTCTTAAAGAAAACAACCAAGCGTGAGGAATTCAGATATATATTGATGAATTATAGAGATATGGGCTATGGTCATTTGCTCTCTGGTCATCACGCTTTGCTTCTAGCTATGACTGTTTTCGGGTTCATATTGATACAGTTTATACTGTTTTGCTCCATGGAGTGGAATTCACAAGTCATGGATGGTCTGAATTTGTATCAGAAAGTCGTTGGCTCGTTGTTTCAAACTGTGAACTCGCGGCATACTGGTGAATCAGTAGTTGATCTCTCCAGCATCTCCTCAGCAATTCTGGTTCTCTTCGTCGTAATGATGTATGTGAGTTTGTCTTACATTCTCTCTCGGTTACTCTAATTGTTCTTCATTTCCATGTCAAGGGTATTGACATCTTCTCCATTTGAAATGAACTCATTTCACAATTCAGATTAAATAATCTCTTAACTGTAAAATAGACTCTCTCCATTTCAATTTTCAAGTGAAATAGAGAAGATCCTATTCTGTGCCTAGAGTGTGTCACTGTAAATGCATGATTGGGGTAAGAAAGTTAAGAGACTGTACGTAAATGCATGATTGGGATAATAAAGTTAAGAGATTACACGGGAATGATTCTTAGTGGCTAGTCACACCAGACGTTTTGGCATATACCCTTTTATAACTTTTATTGGCTAAGCCAGTTTTGACTAAAGAATCAATATTCCACCTGATTATAAATTATGATCTCCATTCATTAGATTTGACAATTATACAAAAGTTTATTGTACCCCAAATACCTACCCCCAAAATCAATTTTGTAGTTCTTCTCAAGGAAAAAAAAAAAAAAAAAATTATAGTAATTATTCTTTAAGAATACAATAAATTTATATTTCATCATCTCATATAATAATGAATCTTACTAATTAAATTCATATTAGATTTCATTATTCGTAAAGAGATACTACGCATTTATTGTATTTTTGAAGTATTATATAATTTTTCTGATATTAATTGGTTACCACATTAAAATATAAAATACCGTTAAAAAAAAAAATATTTTTTTTTCCTATCCATAAAAAGCCTTTAAAAATATTTTATAAATATATGTTTTTGGAGATCCATTAACAAAATTCAAATTATAATAATATCAAACTTTAACAGCAAAGATTAGACTACAATTGCTTAATCAGTATCCCTTTTGGAATGACACTGTCATGTTCGTTGTTTTTTGGGCTGAGGTTCCCGAAGCATAAGTTGCCAGTCTTATGGCTCTTCGTAATTGTGCTTTTGAGTTTTGACACCACAATTGTTATCAATGCCGTAGGGTTTCAATAGTGACTCCAACATGCATTATTAATTATCCTTATTTCCACTTATAATTGTTTAAGTGAAAAGATTTGTTTCAGAGTTACTTATGTGGACATTATATCATGGGTATCTTCAGTGACTATTCATGATGAAAATAATTTTTTTTCACACATGCATACCAAGTCAGCTAGAATGAACTTAATTAAATTTACTCCCAAAAAAAAAAAAAAAAAAAACTCTTTAATATGGTACCAGCTAATTAAGTTTACTTTTATCTTATAGGTATCTCCCACCACATACTACGTTCATTCCACCAAACGTTCATGTCCATGAGGAGTTCCCAGAAAATGGGAAGCAAAGCCAAAATCGAAAGAAGACTTTTATGGAGTGTCTAATCTTCTCACAACTCTCCTATTTAGCCATTTTCATTATTCTCATATGTATCACAGAGAGACAGAAAATGGAAGAAGACCCCCTCAACTTCAATGTTTTGAACGTCACCATAGAAGTAATAAGGTATATAAGTTTTTTTTCCCCCCATTTTCTTTACTATTCTCTTAATATATCATATCTTCTGATCTTATGCATGTAATCATTCGGATGAGACACAAAGTACATTAGAAAATTGACGTGACAAAGTATTGGAGAAACATAAATGTTAAAAAAAGAAAAGAAAAAAAAGAGAGTCTAAATTGTAAACTATACGATCTATACCTTAAAGTTTGGGTTTTTATTTTTATTTTTTTTATTATTTTTTTTTTATAAATTTTACATTTCAAAATTTCAAAATTTGGATTTTACCTATTGAAATTTGACGCTGTTTGAATTTTATACTCTAAAGTTTTAGAATTTAGATTTTATTCTCTAAAGTTTGAAGATGTTTGGATTTTTTACTCATTGAAGTTTTAGAATTTGGATTTTACTCCTTGAAATTCTATTTCATTTGCATCAGTACTTCCTTCGTCTCTATTTTCCGTTAAGTGCCATACAAACTTTCTATGCATGGCATAATAAAAATGATGTGGCATCATTTTATTGGATGAGCTAAACATGCATGACAAGTTTATGTGGTACTTAACATTAAATATGGACAAAGGGGATGTTAATGCAAACAAATAGAACTTTAGGGGATAAAATCTAAATTCTAAAATTTCAGGGTAAAATCCAAACACTCTCAAATTTTATGGTGTAATACTCTCAAACTTCAAGGGTTAAAATCAAAATTCTAAAATGTCATTATGTAAAATCCAAATATCCCAAAATTTCAAAATTAAAATCTAAATTCTGAAATTTTAGAATGTAAAATCTAAACGTCCCAAACTTTAGGAGGTGTAGTTTACAATTAAGCGGTAAAAAAATTGAAGGTAGAATTGGAATCTTTGGTAAATAGAGTGGCCTTGAAATTATAGTAGTAGCAAACAATATACGAAGTTCAATTGTTTTTTTGATCACCTGTAGCCTGTATATGATAACTAATTAAGATTCTCTGGTTACATTTAGTGCATACGGGAATGTTGGGTTTACCACTGGATACAGCTGCAAACGGCAATTGAAACCAAATAGCCTGTGTGTAGACACATGGTATGGATTCGTTGGAAGGTGGAGTACTAAGGGAAAATTCATCCTCATCATTGTCATGTTCTTTGGAAGGCTTAAAAAATTCAGTATGAAAGGTGGTCAAGCCTGGAACCTTTCCTAACTGAGGTCTTAACTAAATCTTTAACTTCCTCATGCATGGAAGTTTAGATGACTAAGTAATTAATTTGTACAACTATAAAGTAAATTACAAGGTTTGTACTATGTATTGTAATATGAAGTATTTAAGCTTCCTCATGAGTACTAAGTAATAATTTGCTGAAACTACTGTGTAGCTTCCTTAGCAACATGTGGGTAGTTAAACTATGATGAGTGATTAACTTAGGTTTTGGTGGTTTTTAGAAGAATATTCAGATTCTTTTCATATCTCCCATATTAAAAACATCAAGAAAAAACAAAACAAAACTACAACTCAAATTTTTGTATTAGACTGCTAGTACCTGCGAACTTAGACGTAGGCAGATGCCGATGCGTCTGCCTGCCCTAGTTAATTACTGACATTTTTGGACAATTTAGAATGAAGGTGACTCTAATTTTTTCACAGTAGTTGTAGTAGCAACATCACCATTGAGCCCAACAACCAAGTGAGAAATAGCATTTATAAGTGGAGTTGCTTGCCATAATCGTTGAGCATATGAACTACTTTCCTAGAACTATTCAATAGCATTTGCATGTGAAATCCTGCTCTCTTACAACTCTCTGTATCACAGATCACAAATAAGTGGTGTGTCATTAGACTTGTTACCCCTACTACTTCCACAATCAAATATAATCAAGGATTCCACGTATATAGAACACATCTTCTTGACCATTATCCTTTTCTTGATATAATCATATGCCTCCTAGTCCTTTGGCGTGCAAGCCTTACCACCTCCATTGTCTACTATTTTTTCCCTCAAATACTCTACTCAAAGTATTAGACGACTTTGTCCTTGTTTGAAACAACCAATTTGGGGCTTGCAAACACATCTTTTTAAATGAAATATCTTTTGAAGACATGCTGTTATGTTCCTGTGGATGAACAATTCAAAACTTCTGCCTCTCTTTTTCCATTGATTATCTTTCACAAACAATATGGCAAAATTGGGTGATGATATATCTACACAAAATATTTCAAAACAACAAAATGTATAATGTACCTTTCAGAAAGGGAAGCCAAAATATTGCAAGACAAAGTATAGAAGGTTAATTTTTCAATACAAAGGAAACAAAAATATATAAAATATTTGCTATGGTAGGGCAATAAACCTGTGTCACAACTTGCAAATCTTTCATTTTATGGAGAAATATTTTTCAATTTAGAAAACATAGAAGTTAGGAGTAGAAGAGTCCAAGAAGTTAGAAAAGGGAATAGAACTATATGACAATGATATACGTAATGTTTAGTCCTTTGTATAATGATGCACAGTACTATTATTATTCTTTTTTTTGGATTTTCTCTTCTTCTTTTTTACCTTTCCTACAAAATATATACCCACACACAGCTAAGTGGTTGCCCAAAAGTTTGATTAAAATTTAAATACTAAGGACATAAACCTATTTATTGTTGAATATAAATATATTAGTTTTTAGACCCCTGAAAACATAGTATGTTTAACCTAATTTAATTAATAGCCAAGTAGTTACTTAGGTTAATTATTCAAATCTAAGTTAAACATTTATCACACATAACATGCGTAGCGAAAATATAAATAACACAAGATGTGATGACCTAGGAAACCCAATGAAACAAATTAGTTTCAAGGTAAAAAAACTTGAAGGGAATGATCCCAAGAGAACAATCCACTATATCAAATTGATTTTGACGAGTTGATCTAATTTTGTGATTTGGTGGGTTCATGGGTCTTTGTTGTGAATTGATTTTAGCTAGGTTTCGACGAGTGTGGCTGCGATGGTTTGACGAGTGTGGGTCTGGGCAATGGTGGTTTGGCAAGTGTGGCTGATTTTGGGATTTGATTTTGGCGGGTGTGATTTGATTTTGGTGGGTTTTGTGGTTTGATTTCTGCGGGGCTGATCTGGTTCGTTGTCTCTGTTGTGAATTGATATTGTGATTTTGTGGCTAGTGGATGTGGCTGGCAATGCTTAAAAAATGAGAAAGAAAGAGAGACAGAGGGGGAGAGAGAGAGGAAGAATAAAAAATAAAAAAACAATTTAAATGAAGTGGTAAAAAAAAAGAAGATTTGGAGTCTGGTAAATGTGTTTAAAAACTGAAAATTGTTATTTAAAAATATATATGGAAATACGTGTAAGTGAAAAAAGTGTATAAAATTACGTGTAATATTGTTTAAAAACTGAAAATTATTATTTAAAAATACAAACAAAAAACCCCCTTGATGTTAGGTGTATTATAAAGTGACGTGTTAAATGCTCTATAGTTGATTTTTTAGAACTCTAATATGAATGGTTTTATATATTTATCTTCCAAAGAGATTTGAAAGAGCTTTTGGATCCCAATAGGTCACATATTAAATTTGTGGCCACAAAGGGTGGACAAAAAAAGTAGCTATTGCCCGTTAGTGCTCAATAAAATAATTTTTTTTTATTGAAAATCGGGAAATGGATTATTGGGCAATTATAAGAGAAATGTGAATAGTAATTAGTTTCTAGTGGAAAGTTTTGAGAAAACACTGAAAAAACAAAAAAAGAAAAAGAAAATGTGAACAGTTTTTTCATCGCCCAAAAAGCCAAATGTCAAATCTATCAAGGAGATTTGAAGAGCCTTTCAATCCCCAGAAAATCTGATGTCAAGAGTAATGTGCCCACTGTTAACATCAAAATATCAGATTGTTGCTTCAACACATTCTTCATCAAATGAAGGCTTAAATGGTCTAATGGAAGGTGTGGGATTGACTGGTTTTGGGTTTATAGGAATTGTAATTACTTGACCAAACAAAAGAATAAGGGACCAGAACATCAAAGAACACTTGGATAAAATTGTAGTGAACATAGTGAGGTGAACACATGTTAGACATCTCTCAATCATACACCCATTTGTCCCTTTTTTTAATCAGTAGTGGATCTGGGTGCGTGCATTGTGTGCCAGCACAATGTGTGTATCAATGGATATATGTTTGCAACTGTATGAAGACATATGCATGTTAGGTATAGGTTTTGTCCCCTCACCATGAATACATATTTATGTTATATATATTAGTCTCATCGCAAGTGCGATGAGGCTATAGCTCGTGCTTTGAAGCTTTATTTTTTTGTTTTAATGTCAAAACTTTTTCTTCATTCTAATTCGAGAGTTATGTGTTTGTCCAATAATATTTATGCATTTGGCAGTCATCAATATAGCTAGGGATCTGATGATACCTAATACCAAAAAATGAAAATTAAAATAGCATTGAAATCTTTAATTTGTATGGGTGAGTGGTGCTATGTATTATCACACTCCTAGTAATATCAGTGATTTGGGAAATGCATAAAATATTGTGGGACAAATGCATATACCTTAATTGGGTTGAAATGAAAGTTTTGACATTAAACCAAAAAAAGAAAAATTTTGAGCACGTGTGATGAAGTTAGTATTTCATAATTATTATCTATTTTCTGCATTGCTAGCTTCTAATTTGATGATTAGTTGGTTGATTTTTGAGAAATCAATATAATTAGTGTTAAATATTAACATTGATACACCATGTTAAATATGCTAGTATGGATGCGGAAGCGAAAGCATAAAGTATAGAACACAGTAACACACGAGAATTACGTGGTTCAACCTAATGGCCTACATCCACGGAGGAAACCCTAAAGGGCTACATCAATAATATATTAAAGTGTAATACAAATCCTGTGTTACAATGAATCATAACATGTGTATATATAGTAGACTAAACCCTAGACTAATAGACTTTTAGTACAAATAGGAGACTTGACTTGCACACAAAGTAGAATTAGGCTTGGGCCTATACTAATGGGCTAATATATCTCTAACAATTAGAATTAGAATTTTTAGAATACTAGTCAAAAGAAATGCTTCTTGAACTAATGACACCTAATACTATGCAGAATGCATGTGCCAAACCTGTCTTTTTGTTGGGCAATTATTTTCAGTGACTTTTAATCGGTCACAATCAAAACTTATGCTTTTTTCAAATAATATAAGTGCAATATACCACAAACTCATGAATTAAACAATATTTTGGATGATGAATATGTATTCTAAAAGATACATCCAACTAAATTATTATACAAAAACTAGTATAGAGACCTTTTGAAAAGAAATTGAGGGTTAGATGTATTTCGTTACCTATTTCAATTATTCTAACAAAATTTGCCATTAACCTGTTTTGAAAGTATGAAGATAGAATAAATTTGTGTTTGAAATATCTAGAGAGACTAAACATAGACATTGTGATCACAAAACCAAATTGGCATATGCTTGGCAAGAATTATTGACTTCCATAACCTCTCTCTCTCTCTCTCTCTCTCTCTCTGTCTCTCAATATATCCCTACATTGCTCCCATTTTACCGACATCAGCTATCTGCAATCACAACTTACTTTGGGCATTGCTAATTTTTTCCAAGAATTGAGTTAGCACAAATGTAAAGTACTTGTAGGAGGAGGATAGAAGAGAAACCAAAGAAACATACATGTTCACTATAGCTTTAATGCAACATGAGCGCATGCGTGCGCGTGCGCACACACATACACATATATACATATAATTTTTTTATAAACATGCAACAAAATATATTCCAGAATTTACTGCTAAGAATGCTAAGTAATATTTTAATGCAACAAACCCACAAAAAGATATCATATTCATAATATTATGTTTTTGTCCATTAGAATGTTTTACATAATTAATCCTTTTTCTTCTTCAGAAGTCTAAATGCCATTTAAACATTGAAAGATATCTATTAGTTAGACACAAAGTAAGACTTATATAAATTTTTGTTATTTTGATTAATATAGACCTATAATATATTAAAATTTAAAATTTAAAATTATACTATGAACATTTTATGTACCAAAAAATTTAGAGTTTAACTTAAAAATAATATCAAACTCTGAAATTTATTATGCTATCTCTATATTTTATTGCTTATACTCAAATTTTTATGCAGGAAAAATGATTATATAAAGAATTTGAGATCCTTTATAGTTATTTTATAAATTTTGAAAATGCATCTTTTTTTTCTCTTGAACTGAATTTTTTTTTCTTTATTTTTTTTCCCTACGATTATTTTCTTTTTAAAATTTTTGAGCCTTATAAGAAAGTGTTTTATTTTATTTTATTTTTTATTTTTTTTGAGGTGGAGGGGGAGGGGGAGGAGAGAAGAAGATTGCCATATAAAATTAATTATATAATTAAACAAGTAAACATTAAACATTTTCTGGGAAATAAAAAATAAATTATACTATGGTAGGACCAAGGGCAATTGCATATCTCATCTCGTGGTTCTACCCGTGAGTCATGATGTAAAAAAGAGTAGTAAACAAACTGAGCCAATTATTAAAAATTCAAGATTGTCCATTTAATTTTATTTCATACACAATCCAAACTCAAGCTTATCAAGAAACTAGATTACAAGCTCAAATTTTGTTCATTTTCGCATATATAGTGCTCCACTTTCATATATCATATATGTGTATCTTATACATGGGGATCTTTTTTCTTTTTTCTTTTTTTGATGAAATTATACACAGGAATCTTATGTGCATATGAGAGTGATATTACATATATCTATTCTATAAAATACACTTATACACGTGAGAAGTGGAAGAGTCATTTGAGCCAAAGGCCATTGATATTATTACCAAGACTCTTGTGACTTAGTTGTATTGTTTGGTTTTGCCTACAAGAAGAAATATGAACCTAAATCTTCCTCTCCACTTGTTTTAAGTTGGGAAAAAACAAAAAAGTCATTAACGTTATTTATAGGAATACTAGTCGCTAACTCGTGCAATGCACGGGCTAGTTGTGAAAATATATAATTATAGATAATTGATGGTTAATAAGTATGAATAAATAAAAAAATGAAATTGGACTATTTGTAAAAAAATAGCTTACCTAATTTAGTTAGAATTTTTTTACATAACCTCAATCCTAATTTGTTCAAAATTTATTTAGTTTTGGATCCCTTTATTAAATTATAAATAGTTCTAATTAACATAGTTGAAAACTATATGTAGCTCTTCTTTTTTTTTTTTTTTTTTTGATACCATAGAAAACAGTTACAGGACACAAGTTATATAACATAAGATTTGGAGAGATCCAACAATAATTGGGTCGAATAATGAATAGCTAGAGAATTGAAGCTACTTCGAACACGTTACACATGATAGTTTTTGGTACAAAAATGGTGTGAAAAGTTAAAACTTATTAAGTTAAGAAATGCAAGACTATCATCATAGGTTGTTCCTGCAATCTTGGTTAACTTCTTCCATTGCAAACCTGTTCAATCCTTTTGCAATCACTTACAAACAAAATTAGTTTAAATCCAAGGTCTCTAGCTTTTATTGCAACCTCCACGATTGCATCTTGAAATGCTATTGGGTAAGATGTTGATAGACTGCTAGGCTCCCCCACTAATATTAGATCTCCCTTCAAGTCCTTTGCTTCATATGCATGACCACTCTCTTTCAATTTCCTTTTCCTTCAACAAACTACTTTGATAATGAGTTGCCAATCCCTATTGGAGATATCTTTATGAGTTGATATGCTGTGATCTTGATATTAGGATTGTCCATTTCTAAAGGCCTCCTGGTACCTGCATAAAAGAGATTTGGCAGTGAATGAGAACAATATTTATCAGATTTGGGGTCTTCCCATCATGAACCACTTGTTTCTATGGTTCCATAAGGACCATAGAATGGTAAAAAGAGATTGAAGATATAGGTCCTTCTCCTGATTGACTATATGTAACTATAAAGGGTAAAATTTTAAAATATAGATTAGAATAACAATTTAGAAAAATAGCTTTTCAAATGGTTATCTGTAGGAAATCCTAAGGGATGCAAATTAAATCACAATTAGCAAGTTGCCCCATCGTCACTAAGGGATGCAAATATTGAGAAGATTGTTTTTTGTTAAAACTTTGAAAACAACTTACATTGATAATATGAGACAGAAATAATTCAATAACCTACAACAGAACATTAATTATTTAGTAACTGAAAATATACTTGCATTTTGTTTATAGTAAAAAAAAAAAATAATAATAATAATAACAAGAAGGAAAAGAAGAACAATTATGAAAAATTTCAATTTATAATATATTAATGATAAATACGAAAAAAAAAAAAAAAACTTTTGAGACACTGAACCATGATCACAAAGTATTGGGATTGGACCATGATTTCTCACAACAAATTCATAGGAGTCACATAAGAGGAAATCAAGAATGAACATGGTGGCTCAGTATTTAAGAGAACCTGTATAAGAGATGTTAGCAAATTAATTTTTACTAAATTGGAATTGAAAATTACAGGAGAAACATTAGTATATACATAAAGTACAATATAGCAAATAGAACTCAATTTAGAAATTGCTTTTGGCTCAAGTGACAATTTGCCAAAAAGAATAACTTGCCTTGATTCACTCTATCAGCCATATCTTCAGTTGAATAACATACTACATATCCTTGTCTTTCTCTATTAATATTTTTATGGGACTAAGCATTTGTAGCAATTGCAATACCTCAAATTCGAAATATATATGATAAATCATTGTTAGATACTTCTCCAACCTAAAACCATGTTATCACCCAACTAACCTAAAATTCTAAATCCATCATTAATAGAATTAATGATTGGTCAACCAACTGCAAAGGGGGAGGTTTCTCAACAAACAAACAAAAACTTGCAAAGAATGAGAGATTATTATCAAAAGCAAATACATGTTGGCCCAATTTCTAAGATGGGATGCTCAATTTATTCGTAATCTTCATCTCAATTGAACATAGATCATAATTTTCTCAAACACCTGAAAAATGTATTGATTTGTAAACAAAAATTGACTAATGGAATTGTAATGATTCATTTATAATAATTTTCAGCCTCCTTGAAGCTTCCAATATACATAATACATCCTCTATGGAAAAATGCACTTACTAATATATTCTTATTAATTTGTCAATATGATTATCTTCTCAAAAATTTAAAATATACACCCAAAGAAGTCATACCTCAAAAATGTACTTTTTTGAACCTTCAATCCAAGTGACACAAATGCACCAACAATTATTTAAGATTTAATCCAATAATTAGCATGCATTCATAATCATATATATGAAAGCTATGAATCAGTGCTTTACTGAAATAGCAAACTATCAATATCATATCCAATATTGTTTATTTGTAAGAAAGACAAACAATTTAATAATAAAAAAAAAATAACAGTAAAATTGGAATATGGGATGGGAGAGTAAGAATTTCTATAAGACTTAGAATGTGCAATAGTGTAAGTGTCCAATCGTATTATACTCAAATGTAAAAATTGCCTACTCATTATCCATTTATATGAGGAGGAAGAGCCCATTGTTAGAAGAGTGGAAAGTACTAAAGAAGTAGACATCTATCTCAATTTGATAGGAAAACACAAACTTGAGATTCACCTTTCAATAAAAAATATGAATATAAAAGAAATATATAAATATATGTATACTGGAGTTCATCTAACCACTGGTTGACATGGTCATACTATCTATTTCCCTGTATATATATATTTTTTTCCTGGAACCTAAGCCACTGCGTTAGCTTGGATCATTCCCATGTTATACTTTTCAAACTTTCTTTTTGATAGTAATACTATTTCTACCTTTTCAATCAAATAAATAATAATAATAATAAATCGAAACTGAATTTAACTCCCAACTATTAAAACAAATTAAAATAGAGACTCACTTAAGTAGCAAGTTCCATACAATTACACACCATATGAATTCATTTCTATTTTTTTCAAAGAGAATCCACATTGGTTTTTCCATTGACATTATTTAGAAACACCCTACCCTGTGGTCAAGTTTGAGACTTCCCCTAAAGTATTTCAAATTATTACCATTCTTCTACATCTTAGCAAATAATTTTTTGTATCAAATTATAAGTTAGTGTTTTTTTTTAAGTAAATAATTTTATTAGAAAAGGAAAAGAGAGGAAAAATGAGGAAAAATTAAAAGATGTATACACTCCCATTTCAAAGAATACAAATCAAAGGGAAATGAGTTTTTTTTTTTTTTTTTTGATAATTCAAAGGGAAATAGAGTTGGCTCACTACACCTTGGTTACTCTATGGTGATGAAAACATCGTAAAACTACAAACCTGGAGGTTGAGCTCTGACATTAAAAAACTTGAGCATTTTGGCATAACTTCTACTTCTAAAAACTTAAATACTATTGGTGGTAGACTAAAATAAAAATTTACAATGTGAACTTTACATTAGAATCTCTGTTTCCCCAAAAGAATATACATCTTTTCTAAGCACAACTCATTTTGGCATAAAAGTAAACCACAATCAAGTGAACAAATCAGAAGTTCTCAAAGCTTTAAATCAAGGCAATTAAAAACTAAAAACAGAGTTCAGAAAATATCATGTCCCAAATCATTTCATTAAGCAAAACATTGAAGCCAACCACACAAACACAGAAACCTAGTCACAAAATACAAAACCGACAGAACAATATGAAACACATAGCATTAATTTCAGTGAAACTTAAATACATACATACACACAAACAGAACATAAATATACATACAGATCAAACGGACCCAATAGCAAAATCAACTCAACAGATCAAATGAGTAGTGAAGACCAAACGTTTCATTGAAAAAAATCCAACAAAAAAAAATGATCAAATCAAAATCAAGCAGATCAGTAACTGAACAAAATTTACAAAACCCTAGTTAAATTTCTAGTCCACTGAAAATCCATAGTGATTTTACTCAAATAAAAAAAAAAAAAAAAAAAATCAGCTTTATGCGATTTTGATCGAAAATCTCAAAAAATAAGAAATAGAAGAAGAAGAAAACGAACCCTAATTTTCTGAAACAAAGTTCTAATTCAACCATCTGATGCAATCTGTATATTTTTTAATGAAAAAAAGCAGAAAATTTCAGTTCCAACGTAAAATCGAATAGATTACCTGAAAATACGCTGAAATCGGTGAAGAGCGAGCAAAGCAAGAGCGAATGAGTGAATGGGGATGGCTTGTAAGGGAGAGGTTTGAGGTATAAAGAGAGAAAGGGGAAACGGCAGGACCTAAGACAAAGCGCAGAGAGAGAGAGCTCAAAGGTTAGGGTTTCGGGTTTTAAGAATGCGTATAGGTTAGAGAGAGTCATCAGTCACATAAAAGATTGGGAAAAAAATCGAAATTTAAAAAATAGAAAAAATAAATAAATTAAATGCTGACGTGGAAAAATGTGGGAGTTTCAAAAGTTTCGGTTTTTTATATATATATAGATAAGAAGGCGATTTTCTCAAGTTATTTTGGATAAAAGAAATGAAGATTAAATTTCCTAAAAATATTCTCCATAAACGAAAATAATTTTAAATATACTTAAAACGTAAATAAGGTTTTCTTTTTTGAGAAACTAAAATAAGGTTTTATAAATGAAGAGAGAAAAAGTGGAAAAAAAAGTTATAAGATACAAGTAACAGACAATGAACTAACTAAAATATGTTTTATGTTGTAGTTCGTCTTTGTTTTTTCTTCTAAACGATTGATTTTAAACACGTGTATACCTTTATCAAGAGCTATATTAGCTCAGTGGGCAATGGCATTACCTACTTTATAGGAGAAATTGAGTTCAAAATCCTTGTTCTCTATTTGTATTGTAAGCAAATAAATAAAATAAAAAGGTGAAATAAGGTCTTTAACATTTTTTTTTTGGAGGAAAGTCTTTAACAAAAACAAGATAGTAGGTATTGCATTGATTAATAAAAGGAGTGTATCATATCATGTTGGACCTTGCCATGAATTTAATCAGTGTAATTCAATATTAATTGTATATGACATAAGGGAGTATCACTTTCACAGATATTATTGTATTCTTGAAATAGGGAAAAATGCTCACACACACCCTAGGTGAAGATTGAAGAGAGAAGAGTAATGATTGGACTAAAGCATGTATTGACTTGTTTAGTGCTACACGCTAAGTTTCAAGTCAAAATCCCTGAGTTGCTAAGAGCGATGGGACTAAAAGGCTAAAAGCACTAAACTTACACAGTTTCCACATAAAAGAAAATCTTCATCAGAAGATTTAGAATGGCTAAACTTCAAATCAAAATCAAATTTTCACTTCCCCATGCCCATGGCCATGATGAGTCCTCCTTACTCCTTACTCGGCTCAGCCTCAAGGTTTCAAGACTCTGAACCCTCAAATCAAAATCAAAATCCCTGAGTTGCTAAGAGCGATGTGACTAAAAGGCTAAAAGCACTAAACTTACACAGTTTCCACACAAAAGAAAATCTTCATCAGAAGATTTAGAATGGCTACACTTCAAATCAAAATCAAATTTTCACTTCCCCATGCCCATGGCCATGATGAGTCCTCCTTACTCCTTACTCGGCTTAGCCTCAAGGTTTCAAGACTCTCAACCCTCATCTCTCTTTTTTATAAATTTGTTTTCTTTGAGTTCTCTCCATTCTCTTTGCTCTCTAGTCTCAAGAGTTGATTTCAAAATCCCTCTTTTTTTATTTTGAAACAAACAAAGTCCTTTACATCAAAACATTCCTTCACTTCATCGAATCAAACCCTGGATGTTGTTGCCACCGCCTCATACTCATACCACACCTGACATCGCCGCTTCACTTTGTTTCCACCATGGGTCTTCTTAACCTCTTAGCCTTGGCATCCTAGTCTTAGATTAGGTAAATTTTCTTCCTTTTTCATCCCTCTTTTTCTATATTTTGTGTTTGTAATATGGGTTTATCATTTTGTTCAAATGTGTGTTTTTTTTTTATAAGTAATAAAAATCATATGAAAAGCAACTTAAAGGATCTTGTTCAAATGATAAAACTTAAAAGCTCGATCTGCTTTGTCAAGCTTTGCTAGAAGGCTGAGAATATAGAGACAAGAAGCTTATCAGAAATAAAATAGAAAAGGCACAAAATAAATTGAGAGAACTGATTCAACTGCATTTGTACACCAAACAAAAAATCTCACCTTTCTAGAGCATCCCGTGTAGGATTTCCACTTCTTGTATAGTCATAAGGGCCATTTTTTGTTGTCGAAGGCCACATAACAGAGTATTAAAGATCATTTGAGTCAAAAAAATAGTTGAGTCAATCTAGATATTATTAAAGGTAGATAAATGAAGATTAGGGACCAAAATTGACCTAGAGATTGGATTCAAAGATGAAACCCTAATTTTTTTATTTGATTTGTTGGTCAAAGACTTGATTTATCACTTTTCAAAGATGGAACCCCTAATTTGAGTATGCTTGTTTGTGTTATCATTTTTCAAAGACTTGAGTTATCACTTTTTTAAGTGTGCTCTGTGTTTATTTTTGTGTTTACTCTTTATAGACAAACATTATAGTTAGTTTGATTCATTATTTTAGTGTGCTTTGAGTGAGATTTGTATCTACTCTGTTTAATTCCTTGTTTTGTTTTTTTTTTTTCTATGATCAATATACATGTATCTTCATTGTAAAAAAAGAATAAGAAGATGAATCCTTATTTTAAAAAGATGAAATCCAAACACATTTTTATTTTCTTATCTGCCTGTTTTTTTTTTTTTTTTTCCTATGATCAATATACTTGTATCTTCACTATAAAAAAAGAAAAAAAAAAGAAAAAAAAGAAAAGAAAAGATGAACCCCTATTTTAAAAAGATGAAATCCAAGCACATTCTTATTTTCTTATCTGATTGTATTATATTGCTCATTTGTTTGATTCATTTTGCTTTCCTAACTTAAAAGTTTGAAATCCTAATTTTATATAGGAGTTGAAAGTTGTTCAAGTAGGCTACTCCTTTTGCTTCATTTTCAAGGTCGAATCCCTAACAACTAAGGGTTCTCTGAGGTATCATTCCTCTTCTGTTGTTTCTCTTTTAATTTCTTGTTATTGTTTGTTTGTTACTTTTGTCGTTGTTTTTGTTGTTGCTTTGACTTTTTGTTCTTGTTGTGTCACTTGTGTGTGTTCTTGTTATTGGGTTAGTAGTATCATTGTTATGGTAGTTTGCTAATGCTTAAAATTTGATGTCTTTAGGTTATGGAACCCTCTAGTGATGCACCCCCTTCCCAAACAACACCCGCTGCCTAAGCTGAACGTATTGCCACTCCAACTAATGCAGAGGCACTTCCACATAAGCCTAATGATAAAGCTAAGGTGAGTGAGATAGCTGCTGATTGTTGTAATAATAGGAAAAAGTCTACTGCTTGGGATCATTTTGAAAAAATAAAGATTATTGAGGGTCAATTTAAGGCTGTTTGCCATTATTGCCAAAAAACTTATCGTGCTAATAGTAAAGGGTATGGTACTACTAATTTATTGAATCATGTGTCAAATTGTGTTAAGAACCATAATAGAGATGCACTTAAAGGGTAACAAACCTTAGCATTTGAACCTAAAATGAATATGGAGGAAGGATTTCAATTTGTACCTACAACCTTTATTGTTGAGACTTCTAGGAAGGCACTCGTTGAAATGATAATAATAGATGAGTTGCCTTTTAGGTTTGTTGCAGAGTATGGGTTTCAAAGATATTCAACTACCTTACAACCTAAGTTGCAAATTAGGGATACCCCATCTTGTCAAGCTATAGCTGGGGATGTGATTGGCATTTATGGTGTTGAGAGAGAGAAACTAAGGGAAGCCTTGAAATGTCGTAGGGTGTGCCTTACTACGGACACATGGACTAGTATTCAAAATCTAAATTATATGTCCCTCACATGTCATTTTATTGATGATGATTGGAACTTGCATAAGAGAATTCTGAATTTTTGTCAAGTTGAAGACCATAGGGGGGAGACTATAGGTAGAAAGATTGAGATGTGTTTGCGTGAGTGGGGTGTTGATGGCATATTCACCTTAACAATGGATAATACTTCCTCTAATGGTGCTACCATTAAATTTTTACAAACAGTAACTAAAGATTGGAAGGGGATTGTTTTAGAACATGAGTTCTTACACATGAGGTGTTGTGCACATATCTTAAATTTGATTGTGGGGGATGGTTTGAAAGAAATTGATGAGTCCATTGCTAGGGTGCGTGTAGCAGTGAGGTATGTGAAGTTCTCACCAAATAGAAATCAAACTTTTAGGAGTTTTATGGAGAGATTAGGTATTGAATCCAAATGTTTACTAAGTCTAGACGTACCTACTAGGTGGAACTCTACCTACCTCATGTTAGATATTGCTGAAAAATTTGAGAAAGTGTTCCTAAGAATGGACTTTGAGGATGATAGTTATTCTTCATACTTTATGAACAAAGAAAATAGTGGTGGTTTGGGATCTCCTTATGGGGCTGATTTTCAAAATTGTAGAGTGTTTGTGGGTTTCTTGAAACTTTTTTACAATGCAAAAAGAAGTTCTCCGGTTCTTTGTATGTTACTTCAAATATTTTCTTTGATGAGATGTTTGTGATTCAAGAGAATATTTCTCATTTAATTAAATCTCAAAATCATCTCTTGAAAAATATGGCAACTAAAATGGAAGCTAAATTTGAAAAATATTGGGAGAAAGGGGATAAAATTAATCAACTTTTGTATGTGGTTGTGGTTCTTGTCCAAGAAAGAAAATAAAGTTTTTGAAGTTTTCTTTTTCTGAAATTCATGGGGATGAATTGGCTGATGCGATGGTTGATTTGGTGAGGAAGACCATGGATGGGTTGTATGAATATTACTCTTGTGTTGATTCACCAAATGTGGCAATACCAAGTGAGAGAGAGAGGACACACATAGATGGTGATACGATTGGTTGTACTGATCCATATGCGATGGTTAATTCTCGATATGAGCGTTTCATAGAGGCTGAGAAGTCTATAGGGTGTAGCAATGAGATAGAAAAATATTTGGCGGAAATTGTGAGAGTAGAATGGATGTGAAATTTAAGATTTTGGGATGGTGGAAAGCCAATTCAAATAGGTACCAAGTGCTATCCAAAATGGCCAGGGATGTGCTGGCTGTACCTGTTTCTATAGTTGCTTCTGAATAAGCATTTAGTACTAGTGGGCGCATACTTGATCCATTTCGAAGTTCACTCTCTCCTCTCATAGTTCAAAATCTTGTTTGTGCTCAAAACTGGCTACAAGCCCATGTCCCAATTTCTTTTCGCAAGTCAAAGGACGAGATGGAGGCCTTAGAGGATGAATTTCATGACTTAGGCAATATGTTTAACTTCCAAACTTGTCTATTAAGTGTTATTAAATGTGTCATATACTTGAGCAAAATTTAATCTATTGCCTCAATTTTTCTTTTCTTTTCTAGTTTTGAATCAAGCAACAACAGCAACAAGTTCTAGTTCTTGCTCATGCAAAGGTGGTCCCCGTACCACAGTTAGTATTGATGAATGATAACTGACCAAGTATGTTTTTGCCCTTGTAATTTTTGTTGATATTGGTTATTTCTCCTTTGGTCATTTTGTAGTTTTTGTTCTTTGTCTTTATATATCATTGATAAATATTATTTTCCCTTGTATTGTAGGAGGAAGGAAGGTCGGATTTTGTATAGAAGGCAATTTTTTGGATATATTTTGGAAGCTTTTTTGGACAGATGTATAGCTTTCTAACTATACATGAACTCTTGCTTATAGGAAGGAAAACTTAGCATCTATGTAGGCTTCCTTTCTGTAAGTTATGGACTTGTTAACTATAGATAATAGAGTAGTTCTTTACTGCTTTAGGAAAGCTATTTTTTTGGAAATACTTATAGTATATCATAATTGTAACTAATTATATATATTGTTCGGAATATTGCCTACTGCCTTGGGAAAGCTATAGTTGTTCTTTATTGCTTTAGGAAAGCTATTTGTAGCAATGCTTGCTGCTGTGTGGAATGGTTGGCAGGTTTAATGTGTTCAAATTGACTTTTATGCTTGAATTTTCTTGAGGCAATTTTGAGGTACTGCCCAGTGCCCAAGCCTTTAGGCATAGGCAATTTGGAAAAATATTTGTTGTAATGTGTGGATGATTAATAGGTGGTAAAAAAATGGTATTTTGTGTATTTTTATTTGTTTGATTAATGCCCAGGTTTTACATGCTATTGATGTTAAACATGTTATAAAAAATGGTATTTTGTGTGTTTTTATTTCTTTGCTATTGTGCCCAAGTTTTACTTCGTATTTTTTTTGTTCCCAAATGTCAATATATGGGTTCTGGGAAGTATAAATTTGGATTGATATGTTTCAAGCAAAGCTTGAAGGCCCATTTTAAAGGGTATTGGCCTACTAAGAATTATTAATTTGGACAAATTCAAGCTCTTGAAAGCCCATTTTAAAAGAAATGAAGTAAAAAAGAGGCCCAATTTGAAATGATAAGATTCAAAATTTTTTTAAATTCTTGTAATTTAGAAAGCCCAATAATATTGGCCAAAAAGTGCCAAAAAAATTAAATCCATGAAAATCTAAAAATTTGGCCCAATATGTGGTTCAAACTCACCAAACTGTTGAATCCAACCCGCCCCAACCAATGACTTGACTCGGCGGGTCCAACCCATATTTCGGGTGAGTGCGGGTCAATTTCCTAGCGACCCTACCCAATCGGGTCGAGTGTGGGTTAGGCCTAAACCCAGGCCAACCCGACCTATGGATAGCCCTCGTCTTGGCCACTACCTCAAAGTTTAGGGGGTGTGTGTGCATTTTTCTCCTTAAAATATTGTATAATTATTACTCACTCTTCTCCTTGTAAGGGTTTGCTATTGCATTACTTTATAAGTGATGTTAGATACAATGATTTAGCTAGAAATGAATGAGGTCATGTATATGATGATATAGTAAGTTACATATCAGAGTTGCCCAAATTCATTAGCTAAATTAGTCCAATACATTTTAGTTTAAAAATTCAAAAACTAGAATTAGCTTGTAACAATTTTGTAGTAAAATATATAGGAGTGATTGTAGGAATAGTACAAATTTAATTACACAAATCTTACAAAATGATGTGTCACTAATCACAAAAAATAATTCACCATTTATTTACTTTGTTGCTGATGTAACACCAATTACATTTATTGTCACATCAATTTATAAATTTTTTATAGTAAAATTTTGTGGTAACTTTTAACATTTTCTAATATTTAGTATTCTATATACTTCTCTTTTTGCATATAAATGGAGATATTTTTATCACCATTTTTGTAAAAAAAAAATTACTAATTTACATTTTCTAATTACTTTTTTTTCTCACATCAATTGTATATAACCTTGTTTATTTCAAATGTGACCTGTGAGAATAAGCTTAAGGATAAGAGAGGAAAAGAATAGTTTGATGATAATTTGTTGACAATAGATACTTTTAGAGATAGATAGAAGGGTATGTATGAGCGGTTTTATGATGATTACGATGATAAATTGCGCGCAAAAGAATTTTTGATCGAGAAAGAGAGCCCATAAAATAGAATACGGATATCTTTTATTTTTTAGTCAAATATTGACCATTTTCTAAAAAAGGTCAATGGATAAGATATATATTTTGTTTTAGATTGTCGTATAAGTTTAGTATTATACTACAAAAATTTTGGTGCCCTTTTCCAATGGTAAACATTAAGCAGTTGCCTATATAACCCACAAAAAAGAAGAGCATTAGTCCATGCTCAAAAACATTCATTCATATAATAGAGTAAAAGACAATATTTTATATGATTAGGCACGAAGTTGCATTTATAACATTGCCACTTGAAATTCATCTCTCTTATAACCCAACTAATGAGTAATGACTTAAGTTCCTGGACCTAATTATTTGTTGGAGATGTATCAGAAATCATATTATATTTAAACCAAATAAACCTAAAATTACTTCCTGACAACAATAACTAAAGTCAATTCCTTGTTTCATAAGGGTAACAAAGCAGCCGTAGTTGACTATTAGTTGTTCTTTACAGGAAATTCTAACAAGTCAGGCTTGCAATAATCTATTTCCAGCAATATAGGGATACATGGTGCAAATTTTCAGGCTCATAATTAAGATGAACACACGTACATGACAGTGCCACTGGCAGACCTTATAATGGCGATCGAGTTAGCTCACATCTTTCAGATGCATTAGTCTATATATAGCTTCATATAGAGTAAGAATTCATATGTTTCAAGGGGTTTAAAGTGACTTGAAATACTAGTATTTGAGGAAATGACTTCTATCAAGCAAACAATCCAATTTCTGCATATCATTTTCTTGGATCCGATACGTTCTATATGCATGCTTGTAAAGAATAAAGCTCTGCATACATGTAGCTCGCACACACAACCCTATTGCTACAATATTGTTATACGATTCTTTTTATTTTATTTTATTTTTTATTTTATAAATTTTAGTTGAGAAATTGAGAGATTTGAATCTTAAATATTTTCATTGAAAATATCAAAAAAATACCAATTAGTTGAGCTATAAGATTCTTGATTCTAAGCAATGCGATTGAAATGGTGTAAAGAATATGTTACAAACCTTAAAAGAAAGATTGGTATAAATAAAAAATGAAAGTGGTCTGTAGGGCCAATGATGAATAAAAACCAAGCGTGATGTGAAGTGCACTAACCGAAAGGAATTTGGTTCTCCATCATTGGAGAATTGCTTGCTCGCTTGGGTGCTCAAAGTGGAGGAAATTAGGAAACAACTTGAGCAAGTGGGATTTGGCTCAGTAGTCATTGGCATTTTTAAGATGACTCAGTAGTCATTAAGTTTGCATTAAGTAATGCCATTGGCATTTTCACCATCAACATTTAGTTTACATAACTCAGTAGTCATTGCCATTTTTGAGATTTTTTTGACTGCGACAAGTCAATATATAAACCTCTATTACCTATATAAAGTACATGAAGGGGAAAGTTTCTATTAAAAAAATAAAAATGAATGGGAAAAGTTTTTCATCCTACGCTCTATGTGTTTTACACTTTTTACACATGCAATGACATCATTGATTTTGTCACCATGCTTCTCTAATTTAATGATCCCAAAAGTACAATATTTGCAAGTAGGAATTAAGATCCAATGCAATAGCTAATTTTCTACATAAAATTTCAACTTTTTCAAAATTTTTAATTTTTTATTATCTTTTTTTAAAAATTTTTTTTTTTAATCTTTTAATTTTCTTGATCCAATGGTTAATATCAAAAGTTAAAAGGTTAATTTTTGATTTAAGCCATTTAAAGAGTATTGCATGGTGTAATGCTATTGCACTGAATTTCAATCCAAATATAATGCCTAAGGTTTTGTTTGGTTTGTTTTTTTTTATCACTCAATTTTCATCACTCATCACTTATCACTCATCACTCATTACTCATCACTTTAAATACTGTACTCGTTTGGCACCATCACTCAATTTCCATTACTCAATATTTTTCACACTATTTGTGGGCCCCATACCTATCATTCATTGTAGGCTTTTTTTTTTTTTTTTTTCACTAGAAAAAATACTCACCGAACCTACTGAAGAAAAAAAAAAAAAAAAAACGAAATAGACCGAAGTGAAAGAAAGAAGAAGAAGAAAAAAAGAAAAGAAAAAGAAACCCAGAACAGACTGAAGTGAAAGAAAGAAGAAGAAGAAAAAAAGAAAAAAAAAAAGAAAAAGAAACCCAAAACAAACCGAAGTGAAAGAAAGAAGAAGAAGAAGAAGAAAAAAAAAAAAAAAAAGAAACCCAGAACAGACCGAAGTGAAAGAAAGAAGAAGAAGAAGAAAAAAAAAAAAAAAAAAACCCAAAACAGCCAACCAGGAGAAAAAAGAGAAAAAAAAAGTCAAAAGTTGCGGCTGGGTACTGTTTGTGGATCTCCTATGTGTGTTTAATTACAATATTGCCATTGAGTTATGAGTTATGGAAACTAAAAATAACCAAAATATGTTTTTAGTTTTCATAACTCATAACTCAAAAATCAGAGAATTAAGTGATGGAAACATAGTTATGAAAACAGAGTTATCATTTGCTAAACAACTTTTTTATCATAGGTCCCACCATTTTTGAATTATAAGTTATGAAAACTGATAATTGAGTACCAGAAACAGCTAAACCAAACATCTCCTAAGTAATCCAAGTGTATCCAAGGACACAAATATAGTAAATCAAGAAGGTGGGTATGACCTATTCGATCTTAAAGTCCCCGTGATCAAGTTTTTATTTTTATTTTTAAATGAAAGTAGTGAAACTAATCTAAGGGACTTTGCCTAGAATTTCCTCTTAACTAGAAGGATCTGTTCTTAGATGTTATAATTACGTGGGATAGATTCATGTCGGGTGCAAGCACCATGTGGGTCCAGCCCACATGCTTGGGTCATTAAATGAGCTTGCTTCCAAAGTCAGCATGAGTAGCATGCCATTCCTTGGGCAGTGACTCAGGCGTGTGAGACACGCTGAAACTGAAAAAGGAGAAAAGAAAGGAAACTCAGGCCATTCGGCCATATGGTGAGCTGAGGCAAACAGAGAGCCATTGGGCCATTTTGCTGTGAGTCCGGAGAGAGCAAAACACGGAAAAAAGAGAGCTTCAATTTGAGAGTTGTAGTCCGAAGAGATAGAGAGAAACGTAGGGAGAGTGTGAGAGAGGTAAAAAGAAAAAGAAAGATATTTTTCTTTGCTCAAGTTACACACAAACAAGATAAATTAGTAAAATTTTTATGGAGATTTTGAGTGCTACAACTATGGAGAGTTAGAGTATTTAAAAGAAGATTTTGCTACTAGTTTTGTGGTGAGATTATATTACTCATTGAGATTTATTTGTTGTATATTCAATTTATTGTAGACTCAAATTTAGCATAAATTTTATAATTGTAATCTCTATTTCATAGTGGATATTTTTCTGAATTGCTCCGTAGTTTTTTCCTCTACACCAGAGGGTTTTCCACGTAAAATTTGATGTTATTGTGTAATTTGTCCGCATCCAAAAATTTTAGGCTAAAATATATTTATGTACCTCTAGTTTTATTTTTTGGAAATTTGGCTTTTGAAATTTTAATTTATCTCATTTAATTTCTGAAGCTATTTTGTTTTGATAATGTAGTTTTTCTGGCCATATTAATTTATTAACCCTACTTGTGTTAAATGTCATGTGATATAAATGATGTCGTTTAGTATAAAGTATAAACATTTCATGATTAAAAAAAAAAAAAAAAGAGGATCCATAATTTTGTGATGCGTTGGTATAAATTAAAAGTGTTCACTTTTCATTTTGGCTCTCATTAAAAAGTTCCCTCTCTCTCTCTCTCTCGTATAAAAAAAGGAGTTTTCTGGGCGAAGTACAAAAAATTCATTTAGGTGGAGCCAAGCTGTACGCCAACAAAACTTAAAGTGTTATGCCAATCACAAATTAATATGGGTTCAAAGGTCAACTGACTTTTATTTTTTAGCTGGCTTTCAATTTAAAGGGCTTTTTAAATAAAATTTTTTGGATCAAACTCTCATATATATATATATATATATATATATATTTATTTTGAAGCCGGAACCAAATAATTTCATTAATTAAGAAAACTAGAATCCAAATACAACGCATCTATCGCTGGCGGAGGATCCTCCTCCAGCCAAACAATTTCATTATCAAGTAATCTAGTAAATCTAGCCAAAGCATAAGCAACACTATTTGCACTACACCTAACACAATTATAAGTAATGGTCCTAAAACCCGCAGCCAAGCACCAAATGTCTTCATAAATTAAGCCAAGTCGCGATAAATTTGGTTGGGCTTGAGAAATCACCTTCATCACCATAGCATTATCACCTTCCAGGATTATCTCTCCGTGAAGCCTGCATCAATGGCAAACTCAAGTGCTTTATGACATGCCATCACTTCCACCTCCTCACTGTCACGCATAGCACCTCCCCGCATAGCTATAACCGCCATGACTTCACCCTTTTCGTTCCTAATCATCGCCCCGTGACCTGATGCAGCACCATCATCAAAACAAGCCTCGTCAAAATTCAGCTTGAATACCGATCCCAATGGAGGTTGCCATGTTTGCTGAGCTAGGACATGTATCGGATCAGGCACACTCAGAAAATCTTGCGCATTCGTATACTCCTTCAAATAATCAACAGCACGCTTGGCCAAACTTGAAGGATGCTGGAAAACACCTCCATGAATAACCGTGTTCCTCTGATGCCATATCTGCCAACAAATAACCCAGAAAAAATTCCATTCCTCCGATGAAAGCTTCGCCATAAGACTTGTGACCATCTGCAAAAAATCATTTTGTGCAGTACAAGATTTTTGAAATCTACCTAAACTCCCAGCCCAGACATCCTGTGCCGCCCCACAACTCCAGAGAACATGTCGAACCGATTCAGTCTCTTGCTGACAGAAGCAACACCGTGCACTCGCCAACACTCTTCTTCGAATAAAATTATCCTGTGTGGGCAAGATATCAAGACACGCCCTCCATGAGAAAATTTCGATCTTGTTTGGAATGGTTGCTTTCCATAGTCGTGACCAAAGGGACCCCACTATTCTTTGCTCCGAAGACTCCCCATTGCTTAACTCATCCTTCCTTAATTGCTTTGCCACAAAATATCCAGACCGGATTGTATATCTGCCCCTCTTTGCAAAAGACCATACAAGCACATCTTGAACGACCTGCCTACTTAACAGGATTTGAAGAATAGCATTTGCATCAAACTGGTGAAACATGGCCAAAATTCTCTCTTTGTCCCACTGATGATTCTACCAGTCAACTAGATCAAAGACTTGCCATTCCCAAATTTCTTCCTCTGGCTGAATCAGTATTTTTTTTGTTGGGTGGTTTGGCAGCCAGCAATCCTTAAGCACACGAATTGAAGCCCCATTACCAACTCTCCAAAAGCACCCTTTCTTCAAAATTGGTTGAGCCGCTAACAAACTTTTCCATATGTAAGAACTATTTTGGCAATCAGTAGCTTCAAGAAAATCACACTGTGGGAAATATTTGGCTTTAAAACAGCTATATAGCAAAGAACTAGTATCCTGTAACAACCTCCAACCCTGTTTTGCTAACATGGCTAAATTAAAAGATCTCAAATCTCTGAAGCCCATTCCGCCCTCTTTCTTTGGCAAAGTTGAAAAACTCCAATTTTTCCAGTGTATTTTCCTTTCCTCCCCAACTTGACCCCATCAAAATCTAGCACACATAACGTCCAACTCATCACATAATTTACTCGGCAACTGAAAAACCCCCATTGTATATGTGGGAATGGATTGAGCTACTGCTTTTATAAGAACTTCCTTGCCAGCCTTAGACAGCAACTTCCCCTTCCAACCCTGCAGCTTTCTCCAAACCCTTTCCTTTAAGAAAGCAAAAGTCTCATATTTTCTTCTTCCTATCAAAGTAGGCAGCCCCAAATAAGTATCAAACCTCTCAACTTCCTTAACCTTTAATTTGTCAATTATCCATGCTTTTTGTTCCACAGACACATTATTGCTGAAATAGACAGAAGAATTCTCAAGGTTTATACATTGGCCCGAAGCTTCAGCATATAGTTGTAGGGTATTAGAAACCACCTGCACTTCATCTTTATTAGCTTGACAAAAAATCAAAGAATCGTTAGCAAAGAGCAAATTAGTAATAGATGGAGCATTTCTACATATTGCCACTCCATGTAGCCTCCCTTCAAACTCTTCTCTAGCTAGGAGCGAAGTAAAACCTTCAGCACATATCAGGAACAGATAAGGGGACAAAGGATCTCCTTGCCGAATACCCCTAGAAGGAGTTATATTCCCATAAGCTTTCCCATTTATTCAGATAGAAAAGGAAGGTGTAGAGACACAACTCATAACCCTATCTACCCAAACCTCTGGAAACCCCAATTTAATCATCATGCCTTTAAGAAAGCCCCACTCCACCCTATCATAGGCCTTACTTACATCCAATTTAAGAGCTAAAGCCCCCTTCTTTCCCTTCTTTCTAATATGCATGGCATGCAATGTCTCATAGGCAGCTAACACATTATCAGTGATAAAGCGTCCAGGAACAAAAGCACTCTAGGTAGGGGAAATTAATTGAGGCAATATCAGTTTCAACCTGTTCGCCAAAACTTTAGAAATAATTTTATATATCACGTTGCATAGACTAATAGGTCTGAAATCTGCCATTTTCTCCGGTTTCTTAACTTTAGGAATCAAAACTATATGAGTATAGTTAATATCAGGCACCATATGACCAGCATGTAAAAAATCTAACATGGCATAAGTCACCCCATTACCAACAATATGCCAAAATTTTTGATAGAAGAGGGCATTCATACCATCAGGTCCAGGAGCCTTAGTTGGTCCCATCTGAAACAACGCTGCTATGACTTCATCACGGCTGTACGCCCTGGACAACACCTCCAACATATTAGCAGTTAGTCTCTGGTGAACCGCATTAAGGCATTCCTCCATTCTGTCATAAGTACCTGCTTTAAAAATATTCATAAAATAATCAGAAGCTACCTTCGCTACCTCATCCACCTCCTCCACCCAATCCCCATTATCATTTTTGATTCCCTTAATAAAGTTCCTACGCCTTCGTTGGGAAGCCTTGGAGTGAAAAAACTTAGTATTCCTATCTCCATACTGTAACCAAGCCACCTTGGACCTTTGACGCCCAAAAATCTCCTGCTTAAGCAATAAGTCATCCAACTGTCTACTCAGTAAAAGAAATTCATTCCTGCTTTCCTCAGTCATCTCACTAGCATTCAATAGTTCCAGCCTCTTTTGTATTCTTTTAATCTCCTCTGTTTCCGGTTTAGTTTTAGAAGAACTCCATGCATACAAATCAGCCCCACAACTTTGGATTTGGTCCCTCAAACCACTCAATCCTAAACTACCATGCCCTCCTTTTGTCCATGCCCCACCCATAGCCTCCTCACAATCATCTCACTACAACCAACACTCCTCAAACTTGAAACCACTAGCCCCCCAACCCCTTAGCCGCCTAATCTTCATGGTTGTTAAAAGAATAGGAATGTGATCAGAAGCATGACTGAACAAATGGGAAACCCTGCTTGCTGGGAACTTTTCAGTCCATCATTCATTAGCCGTAGCTCTATCCAACCTTTGTTTTGTATAAGCTGAACTTGGCTGTTTGTTTGTCCAAGTGAACTTATGCCCAATAAAACCCAAATCTTTCATCTCACAATTCTCCAAAGCAACCCGAAAATCCTTCATTTGATTAAAGTAAGGTGCAGTGACACTCTGTTTCTCCGAGGCATGAAGTATAGCATTGAAATCCCCAATGCAGCACCACGAACCCTCCACAAGCGTCTTTAAATGAGATAACAGTGCCCACGACTTCCACTTTTCATTAGCCTCAGGCCACCCATAAAATCCTGTAAGATGCCACACAAAACCATCAATTTCCACCACCTTAGCCAAAATATGATTATTAGTAAAATTAATTACATCCAAATTCACTTCCTCCTTCCACATCAAGGCCAATCCGCCCCCCGAATTTGGCTTTTTCACTATCAACTTATTTTTAAAAGGTACATCACCACAATGCTTCTCAAAACCACTTCGATCCAACCTTGTTTCCATTAAGAAACATACATCGGGAGCTTGTTTTCTCACTAATTTGTGAAGGCTTTGAACTGTCCAAAGGTTCCCAAGCCCTTGGTAGTTCCAACTTAAAATCCTCATTGCTCTCAGCAAGGGTGTTGCAACACCCTGGCTGCTTCAAAAGTTTCAGAACCCTCCCTAGACTTGGCTTTCTTCTCTACTTGCTCATCACCTTTGTCAAACATGTCCTGCTGAATGCACTGGCTGCTTCTCTTCCCCAATATAGATTTTGCCCCTTCTTTGAATAAATCCATAGGGCCATCCATCCCTTCCATTACCGAAACCTTCTCTCCCTGAAACACGGGATTGGGCTATGAAGATTCTGGACAAATCCCGTGATTCTTGGCTGTACCATCAACCTGTGTTGCCATGCTAACCCTAGCCACCGCTGCCTTCCCAGTGCCGTCATCCTCAACCGGTGCCCTACCCCTCCCCTGCTGTGAACGGGCCATCTCTCCTTTAGTAGCACGTTTAGGCTTATCCCGATATCATCCTTGACTATTTGGTGATCATGCTTGACTACCAGTTGCCTTCATCCAGTCCCCATATTGACATTTTGCCTCCTCACCATTCTTAGTTGCACCAAAGTATTGAGCAAATGTCGAAGGTCATGCCCAAGCAAGCCGCAGTAATGACAGAACAGAGCAAGTCACTCATATTTAAACATAACCCAAGACTTCTACCCATTCGAATTTGCTAAAAAGGCCCCTCTTCGAAGAGGTTTAGATAACGGAAGAGCAACCTTCACACGCATGAAGAAATTAGGGATGTCCTGTTTCCGTCGCTTTTCCACCTCCTCTACAACACCTATCCGTCCACCCACTGCCTCGGCAACTGACGGAGACACCATGTCAAACGGTGCCCCCCAGATTTGCACCTAACAGGAAACCGACTCAAACTTCATGTTACCAGCAGTCATCCTGAATTTCTAATGGACAAGTAATAACACTTGATTGTTGAAGGTCCATGGTCCTTCTTTTAGAACTCTATTCATTTTAAACTTTGAATTAAACTTGAACTGAAAGAGATTTGTCCCAACTTCTACAACATGTACCTGATTCTCCAAGCCCCATGCACGTTTAAGAGTACCCTGAGCAGCCCTTTTATTAAAAGATCGACACGTGAGAAACTTCCCAATCAAACTCTAAGAACAACTTTCAATCTCTGCTTTCTGGACTTCATCTGAGATAGAGATAACCTCTTCCTCGTCGGTGGTCAGTTTCAAGGTTTCTAAAGTATTTATCACATCATCCTCCATGGTGCAATAAGAATTGGCACCGAAAAAACAAAGAAAAAATCAAACCCTTAGAATAAACTAAGGGAGGGAGAACCTCCTATGCGAATGAGAGAGAGCGCTCCTACCCTAGAGGAGAGAACTCATATTATTAGATTCTAATGGAAGATTTGAATCAAACTCTCATATATATATATATATATATAGACCATTTTATTGTTACCTTATGCTTTAATACAAAAGCTAAAATATTGTAATGGGGTTGTTTAAGTTTGCTCAAAGAAATACCGGCATGCACTCTTTACGCGATATACTGGTGTGTAGGGCAAGAGTTGGAGTTCAAGTTTCTAAAAAGGAACTTCACACATATATAAATTTAGATTAAGTTAGAGTAGAATTTCTATCCCGTATTTAAAAGAAAAGTTTGCTCAAAGGAATGAATACATTTTTATTGATCAAGACTAATGTAATGTTTCGGAATTATGAACTGTTATTGTAAGGGCCATATTTGACTTGAATCCAGTACAGGAATGGACCTAGGCCCAAAAAGCCCGAACAATAAATTTATAGAGAGCGGGAGAAAAAGCTAGTTTGAATCTAGGATAAAGATATTGGCTTATAGTGTTAAAAAGAAAGAGTTATACGTGTACATATACAGAAAGTATCCTCGGACATGCCCTAGTACTAAGACGGAGAGTACTAAATTCTTCCTTTTTGCTGTTGTATTTCTTCAACCTTTATGTTCTTTCTCTCTCTTTTTCTTTTTTAGTCTGTTTTTTTCTGCCCCTTTTTTCTTCGTCTTTCTTCGTATTATATACTATGGCTTTTTTTACCATTTCCTCCATCCACGTGTGGGTTAGGTGTTGAAAGTCCTTTTTTCTCCGCTTCTCTTGCCTTTTCTTGAATCTTCCATTCTTAGCTGTAAGGCTGCATGTTCATTGTTCAGGTATCACCTCCACATTAATGCGGCTAGAGGGTTAGCTGGGCAGCATTTAATGCGGAGGTAACAGTACCCCCAGATATTTGTTTTCTCTCACTCTTATCCTTTATTTGATATTTTCTCATTCACTTTGTTGCAAGGTTTGTCCGAGGCGTTATCCTAAGAGACCGACAAGTCTACTGGCCACCTCAGACAGACTTTTCGAGGTGATAATTGTCCTTGGACACGGTTAAATCCTTCACAGGCATTCTTTACTTCTTTTCAGAGTGCAACTTTCATCTCTTCCTTTACTGGTCGTCCTCAGATACTCTCTTATCCTCAGATTGGATATTGGGCTCGGCCCTTTCTTATGCAGTCTGTACATATGAAACTAGATATTGGGCCCAGCCTTTTCCAATGCAATTTGAACATATGGGATTAATTGGCCACCACGATAGCCCCTTAAAATCTTGCTTTTCGGCTCCTCAGGAGAAAAAGAGGATTTTGATTCCCTCGTCTAATCTGCCTTATGATCTGGCTTCATTGGGTCAAATCGCAATAACACGTGTTTGTCTTCTTGTGACTCATCCCTGACTCTTCAATGCCCAGGGCATGCCTTCATTTAATTTTGGCAACTCCTTTGTCTCCCACATTCAACGGTTGGATGAGAATCCAATGGGGGTTAAGCTTTCTGGGAATTTGAGCGGGCGAATTCCCGCTCCCAATTTCTGCACCACTATAAATAGTCTTTCAAATTAGTTTCTTTTCACTTTAAACGATTGCGTTATTCTAGAACCCGATACTTTCTTTCTTTCTTTCATTCCTTTGTGCATCTACAAATACTAAAATCCCGTTCGAGGACCATTTCTCATACCTGTAAGTCTTCCTAATCTATCTCCAACTCTTATTCCTTTTATTGCAAAATTTCCCTTATAGGACTTCTTAGAAAATGGGTAGATTTAAGGAATTAGTAGACACCGAGGAGAGAAAGAGGGATTTTAGAACTAAGTATAACATCCCTCCACATGTGGGCGTTAGGTACGCGGCACAGGGTGAGTGGTATGATAAAAGGAAAACAAACGAGGTGGTCATCCTTATGATTGCCTTCATAGAAGGGGGGATGACCATTCCCATGGGTACCCTTACTAGGAACTACCTTAGGTATTTTAGGTTGTCCCCCACACAATGCACGCTAAATATGTTTAGGGTGTTAGGGTGTATAAAAGCCCTGAATGAAAGAATGAACTTAAACCTAACCCACCACGATATAAACTAGATTTACAATCTTCAACACCTAAAAAAGCAGGGATATTATTTAAAATCCAGACACGCCGAGGTTAGGTTGATTCAGTGTCTCCCTGTATCTAACAAGGGACTAAAAGAAGATTTTCTAATCTTCTCTGGGCAATGGCATGATAGCTTACCATGCCCAGTTAAAGAGGGTGAACCAGGTGGGAAACTAACTATTTAGTTTTGACATTTAACTTTACATATTTTTGGTATTTCCATTGTTGTCTGCTGGTACTAAAATTGTTCCTCGTTGTCCCTACTGACATTGCAGATCCCCGCGCCACTACGCCTTCACTGCGCTTAGTTAACAAAGCAAGCTTGGACAGGGTTCTTCAAGCTGAAATTTACGTCAACGAGTCAGACGGTCAGCTAAGAGCAGCACATCTCATCCTCGGTTACAACCCTATATCGCGTGCATTCCAAGCTCCTTCGTGCATGATAAGGGCAAAGGATCCTCGGCTTCGCAGAATTAGCGTCGCTTACGAAGGGTTCATAGTCCCTCAAGGCGTTTCTCTTCCCAGATACTCCCCGCTCACCGAACCACTGCCTGTTGCCAGCCTTGCAGTAGCAACAACATCTTCCCCCCTCGTTTTCCAAGTAGAGGAGGAAGAAGAAGTTGAACAAGAGGAAGAAGGTTTTGTGGACCTCACCTCGGCCGCAGACGATTACGAAATCTTCAATCAATCTACTCCATCACCTAACACACCTGAAGACATGGGCATCCAAAGGAAACCCCAACGTAGTCTTCAAGAATTATTGGAGAGCCAGCCAGGAAGGGGGGAGGCTGGGAGGTCTGCCCAACCTAAACTTCCTCCTCCCCTCCTAAATCTCCTCTTCGTGCCCCTCAGTCACCTCTTCCCTCCAGGACTGAACAACCTGACCCTAAGAGGAGAAGGGAGCCTAAGGGCAAGAAAGCAATAGAGACTGGAAGGACTCATCCTTCTAGTGAAGAAGAGGCCCACAGGCCAACCAAGCAATAGAGAATTAGCCATGCCCCCAGCCGAGGACCAGAGAGGGGAGAGGTTCAACTGCCCCGAACCTCAAGCATGGCTTCCAGCCCCCATGCTTGGTGGTGAGCCTTTGACTGATGACGCATCTATCAGAGATTATAATGGGGGTATAGGCTGCCATGTGGCCTCAGTATTGGAAGAAACCCTCCTACTCCCCAAAGATATGGTGGAGCTACGAGAACTGAGGAGGAACGAAGTCTTTCTTCAAGCCAAACGATTTTTAGGAATGGTATGTATCTTTACTCCTTCAGTCTTTTTCTTTTCTTTTTATTTGATATAACACTTATTTCATGTGATTCATATATATATATATATTATTTTTATTTATTTGTTTATTATTATTATATATATTTTTTTGTTTGTGCTTGTTGTTTTTAAAAAAAAAAAAAAAAAACAGGTTGTTCAGAGCACCTTTAGAATGGAGGAGATATACCACTCCGTTGCACAGCAGTTGGATGACGAAAGAAAAAGAAGGATTTCTGCTGTGCAGACATTAACCATTGCTGAGAACAGCAATGCCGATCTCAGGGAGAAGCTGAAGGCTGAGGAGCAGGAGAGGAAGAGCGTTGATGCAGCCTTGAAGAGTGCTGAGACCCAGGCCGAGAGCCAAAGGAAGCTGGCCAATGAGATTAAAGAGCAGTTGGTTGCGGCCAAGGAGCAGATTGCAGCCCTAAGGCAGCAGTTGGAGGAGGTTAATAGGCTTAAGGACTTGGCCGAAAAAACTAGATTGCAGGCTGAGGAGGACAAGATCAAAGCCGAGAAGGAGAGGGACGAGGCTGAGCAACATGGCTACGACGTCGACGTAGCTGAGACCGAGGACGCTCTTCGGGCTGAAGTCCCTGCTGTCTGTCGCGCCTATTGTGCCCAGACTTGGGAAGAGGCTCTCAACCAGGCTGGGGTTGAAGCTTTATCTGGACTGAGGAGACCAGAGAGTATTATCTTCCTCTCAGCCCTACAAATTTCGAAGCAGATTGAGACAGTCCCTCTCGCGCCCCAACCAATTAGTGAAGCCCCTCCTCAGCACCCTCCTTCTACTGCTCAGCTAGAACAGGGCAAGGAAAAAGAGATCCAGAAGGGACCCTTCTCAGATAAAGTGATTGAAGCCCCTCAACTAGGGTCAGCTTCTTAGGATTTTGAGAAGCAATTAGCTTTAGTCACTTTACCTGCATAGGAGTCTCTTAAGGATAAAGAGAAAGAGACCACCCCTGAGGCAGCTGACCAGGCTCCCAAGCCCAAGCTTCAGATCAAGCTGAAACCCTGAGCCTTATACTAGTTTTTCTTTTGTTTTATGATTTGGGTGATGGTTGTAACTTGGTTATTATTTTCTTTTCCCTTTTTTTTTATTATTTTTATTTTTTTTTATTAAAAGACAGATTTTTATAATGCATGAGGCATTATTGTTTGCTCCTTATTATATTTCTCAGTAACATTATTTTACTTGAATGTATGGTTTTTACTTCATCTTACCTTTTATGCTATTTTCTACATAGATCACTAGGGAATGAAGTACATTGGTAAGACATATCATCAAATCTTGTTATAAAGTGTATTTATTTACTTATTTAATTCAACACTTATATAACGAGCAAAACCTCAATACAGGGAGCTATACTGACCTTTAATTTACTAATTATAAGACTGACATATGACTTATAAAATAAGACAACACTTGGCTTAGAAATTAACACTTTCCATTAAGTATCACGTTTTAAAGATGTTGATACAACTTATATTTCGTTAAGGGTATCCCTTGAGATGGCCAGATCAATTACTTTTACAATGATCATGATTTAAGGATGTGGTACAAAGAAGTTTTACCTTTTTATATTTCAAGGAAATTTCTTGAATTCTCATTTTCAGCGAGCCAACGGTAGGTGAATCAAATTCAAACCAACCTCTGTATAATACTCTAAAGATATTATAGGATATTAATTTTTACTAAATTTGTGGTCTGAAGACCTGACATAACTTAGTTTCTGTTTAATATTTCAATAGATGTCATAAGATATTAATTTCCACTAAGTTTGTGGTCCGAGGACCTGACATAACTTAGTTTTTGTTTAATATTTCAATAGATGTCATAGGATATTAATTTCCACTAAGTTTGTGGTCCGAGGACCTGACATAACTTAGTTTCTGTTTAATATTTCAATAGATGTCATAAGATATTAATTTCCACTAAGTTTGTGGTTCGAGGACCTGACATAACTTAGTTTCTGTTTAATATTTCAATAGATGTCATAGGATATTAATTTCCACTAAGTTTGTGGTTCGAGGACCTGACATAACTTAGTTTCTGTTTAATATTTCAATAGATGTCATAGGATATTAATTTCCACTAAGTTTGTGGTTCGAGGACCTGACATAACTTAGTTTCTGTTTAATATTTCAATAGATGTCATAGGATATTAATTTCCACTAAGTTTGTGGTCCGAGGACCTGACATAACTTAGTTTCTGTTTAATATTTCAATAGATGTCATAGGATATTAATTTCCACTAAGTTTGTGGTCCGATGACTTGACATAACTTAGTTTTTGTTTAATATTTCAATAGATGTGATAAAAATGGATAGAGGCAAGGGAAAACACAGTATAACTTTTCTTATCAATAGTAATACCTTTTTAGATTATTTACATTCCAAGGATGAAGTACAGCTCTTTCATCCAAATCTTCTAAGTAGTATGCACTTATTCCTGCTACCGACGTAACACGATACGGTCCCTCCCAATTGGGCCCCAATTTTCCCCAAGTAGGGTTTTTGGTGTTTCCCATAACTTTCCTCAAAACCAAATCCCCTGGGGCCAATGGTCTCAACTTCACGTTCATATCGTAGTCTTGCTTCAGCTTGTGTTGATAATAGGCTAACTGCACTTTAGCGTTTTCTCGTCGTTCTTCAATTAGATCCAAGTTCCTTCTCAGAAATTCGTCGTTTCCATCCGAGGTGAATGTGCTAGACCTCATGGCAGGGAAACCGCTTTCCAGAGGGATTACAGCTTTTGCCCCATACGTCATTGAGAAGGGGGTCTCTCCAATAGACTTTCGAGGCATTGTCCTGTATGTCCAAAGAACATGCGCTAGCTCTTCAAACCATCTTCCTTTGGCGTCATCCAACCTCTTTTTAAGTCCGTTCACGATGACCTTATTAACAGCCTCAGCTTGCCCATTTCTTTGCGGATAGGCTGGAGTGGAATACCTGTTCTTTATTCCCAGATCAGAACAGTACTTCCTAAAAGCTTTGCTGTCAAATTGAAGACCGTTATCCGAGATGAGGACATTGGGAACCCCGAATCGCGTAACTATGTTCTTCCAGATGAATCTTTTAACATCCACATCCCTGATATTGGCTAAAGGCTCGGCTTCGACCCACTTAGTGAAATAATCTGTGCATACCAGGAGGTATTTTTTGTTCCCCACAGCCTTGGGGAAAGGTCCCACAATATCTAGGCCCCAATGAGCAAAAGGCCACGGACTAGAAAGAGGGTTGAGCACCCCTCCAAGCTAATGAATATTGGGTGCAAACCTTTGGCACTGATCGCATTTCTTGACATATTCCTGCGCCTCTTTTGACATGTTTGGCTACCAATATCCTTGGGTCCTGTGGGACAGTGATCTTCCTCCTGTATGACTCCTACAAACCCCTTCGTGTAATTCCTCTAGAAGTGATTTTGATGCCTCTGGGTGCACACACAGCAAATAAGGTCCAGAGAAAGAACGCTTGTACAATTTTCTATCCTCGGAAAGCCAGAACCGAGGAGCTTTCCTTCGCACTTTATCAGCTTCAGACTTCTCTTCAGGCAGTACATCTTTTTCTAGGAACAGTGATATAGAATCCATCTAGCTTGGACCCAGCGTGATCTGATGTATCCGAGGAGCACCCTGATGCACCAAAGTTTGCGTATATAGGTCTTCCACCAATATTACCCGAGGCAAATCCTGGGCTGAGGAGGTGGCAAGGGTAGCTAACGAATCTGCATGGGTATTCCCACTCCTAGGAACATGAGATAAGTCAAAAATTTCAAACTTTTCTTGTAGATTCCTGACTTGACCTAAATATTCCTGCATTCTTGAATCTTGTGCCTCTAGGTCACCTCTTACTTGCCCCACAACCAGTTTCGAGTCCGAAAAAACCCTTACTGCCTTTCGCCCCATTTTTTGAACCATCACCATCCCCTTCAGCAAAGCTTCGTACTCTGCTTCATCATTCGTAGCTGAGAAATTCAGTCTTAAGGATTTCTCAATAGTGATCCTCTCAGGTGACACCAGTACTAGCCCCACTCCTGATCCCCGTTGATTGGCTGCTTCGTCAACATACAATTCCCAAGGTGGCAGACCCTGGATAGAGGCCACGCCGACCAACCTTTCAACCGGTGCTTCATTTCCCATTTCCACCTCTTCTGGGCATTCAGCAAATTCGGCCACTAGATTAGCGAGCACCTGCCCCTTCACAGATGTACGGGGCATGTACTTTATATCAAAAGCCTCTAAAATCGTACCCCACTTAGCTACCCTCCCTGTATAATCAGCACTCCTAAGCATTGACTTGAGGGGAAGTTGAGTTAGAACGACCACAGTATGCGCCTGGAAGTAATGGGGAAGTTTCCTTGTGGCATGCACTACGGCCAGTATCGCATTTTCTAGTGGCAGATAGCGCACCTCAGACTCGTTGAGTGACTTGCTCACATAGTAGACTGGCCGTTGTATACCATTGTCCACCCGTATGAGCACAAGGCTTATGGCATGTAAGGCAACGACGAGGTAGGCAAAGAGAACTTCGTCCACCACTGGGTTAGACATTATGGGCGGATGGGATAGGTAGCGCTTAAGCTCTTGGAATGCTATGACGCACTCCTCGGACCACTGAAACTCTTTCCATTTATACAATAGAAGAAAGAAAGGTCTACATCTTTCCACTGACTTAGATATGAACCGATTTAAAGCTGCCATCATCCCAGTAAGCTTTTGAACTTCCTTTGGATTTCGAGGTGGTTGCAAGCTATTGATTGCTTTAATCTGATCTGGGTTTACCTCAATTCCCCTATGAGTCACCATGTATCCTAGGAACTTTCCTGACCCTACTCCAAAGGAGCATTTAGAAGCGTTCAGACGCAACTTGTGCTGCCTTAGTATTTCAAAAATATTCGAAAGATTTGCTAAGTGCTCGGACACTAACTTGCTCTTCACAACCATATCATCAATATAGACCTCAACATTTTTTCCTAACTGCGGTTCAAACATTTTTGTCATCATCCGTTGATAAGTTGATCCTGCATTTTTCAGGCCAAAAGGCATTACTTTGTAGTGGTAATTCCCCACAGGAGTGACAAAAGCTGTTTTCTCTTGATCTTCCGTTGCCAATGGTATTTGGTGATAACCTTGAAAGGCATCCAGGAAACTCATCCGAGGATGGCCTATTGTTGCATCTACTAATTGATCTATCCTCGGCATAGGGAAGGGGTCTTTGGGGCAAACCCTATTAAGATCTGTAAAGTCCATGCAGACATGCCATTTTCCTGTCTTCTTCTTAACCACCACGGTATTAGCCAGCCATTGAGGGTAGAATATCTCTTTAATAGCCCCTGCTTGCTTAAGTTTAACCACTTCACTCTTGATTGCCTCTACGTGTTCATTAGAAGGGAGCCGAGGTGGTTGCTTTTTTGGAGTGACTGAGGGGTCTACATTTAAACGATGGCAGATGAATTCAGGATATAAACCAGGAGCTTCATAAGCATCCCATGCGAACACGTCTACGTTTCTTCTCAAAAGTTCAACTAACTCTTCCTTCTCCTGTAGGGGCAGTCGAGCCCCAACCTGGAAGAATCTCTCCAGGTCGTCCCCTATGGTCACCTTATCCAGGTCTTCACATTTCAGATCGTCGGCTGGCCCGCCGAACAGTGACGATGAGGTTTTTAATTGCTATAACTCATTTTCTTTACTGGCCGAAGCGCTAGTTTCTGGTTTGTGTTGAATTGCCGCAATTAAACATTGCCTAGCCATAGATTGGCTTCCTACTATCTCCAGTACTTGACCTCCAGAAGGGTATTTTACCTTTTGATGAAGGGTGGACAAAACGGCACCCAATGAATGTAGCCAAGGCCTACCCATAATGGCCGTATACGGGGAAAAAGCATCCACCACGATAAAATCTACCTCAACCACGTCTGATCCAGTTTGCACAGGCAATTTGATCTGGCCCTTAGGGACAACCGTCTTACCTTCAAAACTCACCAAAGGTGAGCTATACGTGGTCAAATCCTCAGGCTTTAAACCCAGACCCTTAAAGAGGTCAGGATACATAATTTCCGCTGCACTTCCCTGGTTAATCATGACTCTCCTCACGTCGTATCCACCGATTCTAAGGGTAACCACTAGAGCATCATCATGTGGCTGTATGGTTCCCTATTTGTCCGCCTCCGAAAAACTCAGCACTAGAGGGACGCTCGTCTTGACTCTCTTTGGCACAGAATTGAGCTCATCATTGAAATAATGGGATACAGACATTATCCTGGAAGGGCAGGATCCAGTCCTCCCTGGGGCAGCAAATATGACATTTATGGTACCTAGAGGAGGCTTCGATGCAGGATTTCCCTGAAACGCCGAACCAGTCTGTCCTCCTTGGCCACTGGAATGGTGCAATAGATGCTTTAACCTCCCTTATCGGACCAGCTGCTCCAAATGGTCCCACAAGTTCCGACAATCTTCAGTAGTATGACCATGATCCTGATGATAATGGCAGTACAGGTTTTGGTTACGGTTGATTGGATCTCCTACCATTTTATTCGGCCATTTAAAAAATGGCTCATTCCTTACTTTCTCCAAGACTTTTTGCACTGGTTCACGAAACACAACGTTGACCGCCTGGGAGTTAGCAGATGCAGGTTGCCCAGAAAAGTCTCTTTGAGGACGATTGTTCTGCAACCGATCCGACCTGGAATCCCTCCTCTCCTGAGGGATCACCTTCACTTTCCCCTTTCCTTGCAACTGATCTTCCTCGATCCTTCTGTACTTGTCAATCCTATCCATCAACAAGCGTACACTGGTGACAGGTTTGCCAGTGAGTGACTTTCTCAAATCATGCTCCGCCGGCAATCCAACCTTAAATGTACTAATTGCCACATCATCATAGCTCCCATCTATCTCGTTAAACATTTCCCAATATCTATCTGAGTAAGCCTTTAGGGTCTCTTCCTCTCGCATAAACATGGACAGCAAAGCTCCTAAAGGCAATGGTACCCTGCTACATGTGATGAAGCAGGTGCCAAAGGACTGGGTAAGTTTCTTAAAGGAGTCAATGGAATTTGCCCTAAGGCCATTAAACCATCTCATCGCCATTGGTCCCAAGCTGGACGGAAAGATCTTACACATCAGGGTCTCATCCTTTGAATGGACAACCATTTTTTGATTGAAATGGCTAACATGCTCCACCGGATCTGTCCGTCCATTATAAAGAGAGAAGGTTGGTTGATTAAATCGTCGAGGGAGGCTTGCACCCTCAATCCGATGCGTAAAAGGCGATTTAGCGACTTGATTCAATGCGTCGTTCATGGCCGTGTTTCCTAGACCCTTGTGCGATGTATTTTTGCTCTTCCGCCTATGACTACTATACTCCTCGTCACCGGAGAAGGTTTCACTGGGCGGAGTTCTGGATCTTTGCCGATACGTGATATCCTCTGTATCCTTAGAAGAAGATTCAAATTCAAATGATGACTGCCTTCGCTGTGCGTGGCGCAACTTCTTCTTCAACCCGTCAATCTCACGTTGCATGTCTTTCTCATTCTCTGCATAGGACATATGACTTTTCCCACGTGATTGACTCCTATTAGGGTGCACGGTTTGCCCACTTTTCTCACGGTCTCCCCTTTGTTGAGGGTTTACCTCCGATTGGCTATGTTGTGAACCTCCTGATTCCGCCTAATGTGGATTGTTATTACCTTTATGTGGCCTTATCGTTGGTTGATGCGAACCTGACTCTTCCATTTTGTGCACTAAACCAAAATCTCTTTCTGATCAGATCAAGCAATTTCCCACAGACGGCGCCGATTGTAAGGGCCAGATTTGACTTGAATCCAGTACAGGAATGGACCTAGGCCCAAAAAGCCCGAACAATAAATTTGTAGAGATCGGGAGAAAACGCTAGTCTGAATCTAGGATAAAGATATTGGCTTATAGTGTTAAAAAGAAAGAGTTATATGCGTACATATACAGAAAGTATCCTCAGACATGCCCTAGTACTAAGACGGAGAGTACTAAATTCTTCCTTTTTGCTGTTGTATTTCTTCAACCTTTATGTTCTTTATCTCTCTTTTTCTTTTTTAGTCTGTTTTTTTTGCCCCTTTTTTCTTCGTCTTTCTTCGTATTATATACTATGGCTTTTTTTACCATTTCCTCCATCCACGTGTGGGTTAGGTGTTGAAAGTCCTTTTTTCTCCGCTTCTCTTGCCTTTTCTTGAATCTTCCATTCTTAGCTGTAAGGCTGCGTGTTCACTGTTCAGGCATTACCTCCACATTAATGCGGCCAGAGGGTTAGCTGGGCAGCATTTAATGCGGAGGCAACAGTACCCCTAGATATTTGTTTTCTCTCACTCTTATCCTTTATTTGATATTTTCTCATTCACTTTGTTGCAAGGTTTGTCCGAGACGTTATCCTAAGAGACCGACAAGTCTACTGGCCACCTCGGACAGACTTTCCGAGGTGATAATTGTCCTCGGACATGGTCAAATTCTTCACAGGCATTCTTTACTTCTTTTCGGAGTGCAACTTTCATCTCTTCCTTTACTGGTCGTCCTCGGATACTCTCTTATCCTCGGACTGGATATTGGGCCCGGCCCTTTCTTATGCAGTCTGTACATAAGAAACTAGATATTGGGCCCAGCCTTTTCCAATGCAATTTGAACATATGTGATTAATTGGCCCCCACAGTTATATATTTATTATATGTGTACATACATTAATTTACATATTTTCTTAGAGGTCACATATTTTTTATTTAAAAAAAAAAATCAGAAGTCTATGTCTAGCATATTATATTGACCCAATGCGAAGTTTACATATTTCAACACTAAAAATAAAGAGTAAAAAAAAAAAAAAAAAAAAACCCAACAAACTAGTCAATTCTGGGCCAATGACTTAGACCATGAAAATTTTATTTTAAACTAAAGTGTCATGTGGGAATTTTATTATTATTATTATTATTATTATTATTATTATTATTTCTTTTTTCTTTTTGTGGTGCAATAATGTCATATTGGATCGATTAATTGATAATTGGTTAAATTTGGAGAAATTATTTAGCATTTTCAGAGTATAATGACTTCATATCTTTCATTTTAGTCTCTCACATAAATAATGAATCCCACCATCAATTTAATTAATAGGGTTGATCATTAATATAAAGAGAAAGTGTTATAATCTTAAATTAATTGGGAATGGGTGGATAAACAGGGGGAAAAATTGCCCGGTGGACAAAACAAGATATGTAAAGAAGCTAAGAACATCTGGAAGTAGTTGGCTGCAGAAAAACTAAGAAAGTGGGACAAAACAGAAATGTAGAGAAAGGTTGAAAGAAGAAGTTGGGGAGGGGCTGTGTGTGATGTGGAAGAAGAAAAATGTTGGCAACTTTCGTCATTTGGCATTGTTATACTGGCAGGCCAATTATCGAACAGCATATGTTAGTCTAAAAAAAAAAAACAAAAAAATTTGGCACAAACCGAAAAAATAAGGACAGATTACTCTCCATTCTCTCTATCTACCTGTCTAAAAAAATTGATAAATATATCAGATTGATTACTAATAAAATAAATTCTGACCATATGATCAACCGGTATGGTATTCATAACTTTGGTTATTAAATAATGTGTCTCACGATCTTTGTACATTACCTAACATTTATCGAGAGTAAGATTAAAGAATTTGAGTCAAACAATTACATTAACAATAAATAAAATATTTGATTAGATTATAATTTTAGAAACTAAATTGATAATTATTAGAATAACAATTAACTGATAAATTATCGGCAAAATTTCGAACTTAATCATTTAATCATATTATTGTAACAAAATAATTTTCTCATATGTTTTTTTTCCCTTAGAATATCCTTCAGCAAAGAAAAAAATAATTCTTGTAAGGTTGAATTTAATCAACTATCTTGTTGGCTTTATTCCGTGCCAAATTTGCTTGTATTTTAGCAATTAGTAACCCTGTATTTAGGTGGGAATCATGTAAGGGTAGTGTGTGAGAGAGTGTGAAAAATTGCTCAAGATTATGCAAAGAAATAGGGACTTGCAACTGGATCTTGCAGGTGGCTCGCGGCTTGCAAGCCGCCAAAATGTTGCACACGTGCCAAGCATGCCAGAAGTTGAAGAGTCGTGCCAGTTGTTGCACTACAAAACAAAAGTCCTAGGCTGGCCAGGCCGTTTGCTTGTGGCTTGAACTCGCAACTCAACCCAGTCGCGAGGTCAAGTCACCAGAACACCCTGTTTGGGAAAAACTGACTTTTCACATTCATTCTCACCCTACTATATATATACCCTTATACCCATGATTTGGAGAGAGCTTCCAGAGAGAATTTTGAGAGAGAAACCCTAGAGAAAAATAACATTGACTCATCCACAATTTTTACCTAAGAGACTCTTCAAATTCCTCTACTCTCTTCCTCTCCATTGTAAAATACTTGAGAGGCTTATTACCAAAACTTTTTTTCACCATATTCATTTCTGTGAGAGGGCTGTTTGGTTCTTTGGAAAGCAGTTAGGAAGGAACCAATTTCACATTGGTTGATGCTATGGTCAAGTAGCAGAATCTGGGAAGCTAGAAAAGAAATAGGTTTGGCGCAACTTCGTTGGAGCAAGAAGTTTGGAGGGTTTAGGTACCTTGGGTAGATTAGGCTTGGAGGATCTATTGCTGTTCATGTATCCCAACTACATTTTCTAGTGGATTACTTACTGCTTGGAGGGCGGCGGAGAGGTTTTACGCCGAGGGTTTCGATTTCCTCTTCGATAACACATCGTGTGTTGTCCTTGTATTTGCATCTCTCTTCCCTTAATCTTTGCCATTTAATTTCTACTGTGAATGTGATTTTATTTGGTTTAGATTGTTTATCAATTCTGTGTTAAGCTTGTGTTCATATTCCGCACATTAATTGTTTGACATTAAGCTTGAATTGGTAATTTGTCAATTGGGGGTCTAAACGTTCATAGTGTATTTTACACTATTTGAACTTTCATTTGGTATCAGAGCGGATGCACTCTTTGAGGTTTAAACACCTTAGTACGATCCTTGACCCCGTATTAAGATGGACCGATCTCAATCTTTGAATGTTCCACCATTTTTTGATGGAAACAATTATGCTTTTTGGAAAGTCTTGATGAGGGCATTCTTGTGTTCAATTGATGATACTGTTTGGGATGCCGTAGAGGTAGGTTGGACAAGGTCGGAGGTTGATAAATCTACTTGGGATAAGCAGCCCTTTTGGCAGCTAATGCTAACAGTAAAACCTTGAATGCAATTTTCTGTGGTGTTTCTCCAGAAGAGTTTCATAGGATTTCTCACATTACCGTTGCCAAAGAAGCATGGGAGATATTGGAGACCACCTACGAAGGAACGTAGAAAGTGAAAGACACCAAGTTGCAAATGCTGACCACTTGGTTCAAGGAGCTCAAAATGAGTGTGGGTGAGTCCTTTAACTTTTTCTATAGCAAGCTGAATGAGGTGGTTGTTAGCAAATTCAATTTGGGGGAGAAAATGGAGGATTCTAAAATAGTAAGGAAGATCCTTCGGTCATTGCTGGAAAGCTTTCATGCCAAAGTGACAGCGATTGAAGAGAGCAAGGACCTTGATGACATCAAAGTCCAAGAGCTGATTGGTTCTCTTCAGACTTATGAATTGTCGCTGCCCACTCAATGGAAGAGGAAATCCCTTACTCTTAAGACCATTAATGAAAGGTTGGAAGTCCATGATTCATCGGATGAGGATGTGGTTGACAAAGATGTTGTATACCTTGTAAAAAAATTTCCGAAAATTCTTAAAATTCAAGAATAATGGTGTTAGGTTCTAAATGTTTAGAATAATTGGCAAATCATGAACACAAACTTGTTTAGATATAGATCTTAGAGTCTATAGGTTTTATTAGACAATGCTCAAGGTGATTTAAGTCAAGATTCAAGAACATACAAACTGCAGGAAGAAGACTTCATATTCTGCCTGGTCTGATCGATCGAAGAACAGGCTCGATCAATCGAAAATCGTATCTGCAGAATTTTAAGTCGGCCCAAACAGTAGCTTAAGCCCATTAAGGATTAGGGTTTCAGATCTACTTCTCCCACAATATAAAGGAAACCCTAAGCCACGTTTTTGAGACTGAAGAGAGAGAGATTAGAGTGCCTCTTGTGCCTCTTTTGGTTTTAGGGTTTTGTACCCAAACCTTTCTAAAGTCTAAGTTGCTTGAGAGTTGTATTGTTGCTCATATTGCGGTTTATGTGAATCTCTTGTGAGATCTTTGAAGAGCTTTCCTTCACATAAACTTAGGGTTTCCAAGGAGAAGAATTTTTCTACACCTTGATGATCAATTCAGTTGCTGCCATTGAAGCTTAAAGAAACATAAACGGGTGTGCTTGTATTTGGTGAAGAATCCAAGAAAGAAGGAGTCCGTGGATTCGGAGATTGCACGTGGTTGTGTCAGTAAGTTCTATTGGTGGGTAGCAATAAGAAGTCGAGCGTGGGGGCTTGTAAGTCTTATTGTATGAACTTCGATTCTTTCAAGATAATGGATTCAAGTTTACCTTAAGGATAGCTAGGTTAAATCCTTTTCCCAGGTATTTACCGGTTTGGTTTCTTGGGTGATCATATCTTGTGTCTTTTATGTTTTCACTGCTTTACATGATATGATTGTTTGTTTGTGATAACCTAGATCTGTTTAATTTGACTAAGTAATAACTTGGCTAATTACCTAGGTTAATCCAATTGTGGTTTTAAGGGGTCTAAAAACTAACAAGTGGTATCAGAGCTTAGCTCAAAAGATCTAAGAGCTGATCCTTGACCCCTGTTGTCATGGATAATTTGAAGTGTTTTTCTGATCATGTTTCTACTCATGTTTCTGTTGATTTATTGATGCCTGTGAAACTCTTCGTAAGAAATTATTGAAATCTATGAAAATTGCTAAGAAATTCATGGAAGAGTTAAAATTGGCTAATCTTGAAAAAGAGGAATTTGTTGTTAGATTAGATGAATCTAATAAAAAGAATGAATTTTTGAGAAATCAAATTTCCTCTCAAGATGAAAAGATGAAAAGCTTGGAACAAGAGTTAGTTGAATCTAAATCTAAAATTGAAAATTTAACTAGTACCAAGTCTACTGTTGGTAACAGAAGTGTTTGTATTTCTCTTAAGCCTAAAACTAAGAAAGTTTATATCCCTCTTTTTAAGAGGAATAATAAAGAAAAAGCTTATTTTGCTAGGTTAGACAAAGGTAAAAGTTCTGATGTAGACGTTAAAGTTTCTAAATCTAAGTCTAAACCTACTGTTAGAGAGCATAATAAATCTGTTTTTGTGCCTACTTGTCACCTTTGTGGTGTTGTTGGTTATATTAGACCAAATTGTTCTTTGTTGAGGCAAGAACCTAAGCCTGTGACTGGAAACCCCACTAGGAATACTGATGTTCCTAAATTTGTTCCTGTTTGCCACTTTTGTGGTGTCTGTGGTCACATTCATCCTAATTGTCATAAATTGAAATTTAAGCATTCTGTGTTTCAATCTAGGATATGTGATGATATTTCTCCTGCCATAAGTCCATATAAATTATTTCATATTCTTTTGAAAAATTTGAGCTTGTTGGCTTGTGAAAGGAATTTGCAGGATTTTAGTCTTTCTCAGAAGATTGGTGTAATTCCTCAAATACACTCTACTTCTCATGGATTTTCACCTACAAAGCCGAAGACTCGTGCTATATGGGTGAGAAAAGATTCTCTAAGGTGAATGTTGTTGACTTGTCCTTGATTTAATTCTTTCAATTGTTTGTGGACATGTCTTGATTCTATTTTTGATTGTTTTGTTTTTTAAGTTTTTTTATTAAAAAAAAAAACCAAAAATATTGAAAATTTTCAAAAAGAAAAAAATATTTTATTTTGTATCTAGTTTTATTTTTCTTGAGGATTATATGAATTATGATATCTCTCTTAATTTAGAACATGATTGACATTGTGGAGAAACTTGAATAGTATGTGTTATAAGTGCTAAGCTATTTTTTATTTTGTATGAGTGTGTATTAGTTTGTACATATACTCAAGGGTTAATTAAGAAATTGATATTTCTTATTTGTGTACCCTCTATAGCTTAGTTAAGCATTGTCATGCATTGCATTTGCATTGTTCTTTTAGCATAATGTGTGCTTTTTGTTTTTGGTCATAAATATCTTTTAAAAAACCAAAAAGATTTTTGTGTTTTGTATTTCACATCTTGGATTTATAATCAAGGTTTGTCCATATTATCTTTACATAGCATGTTTATGTACCTTGTTTAGCTTGGATGAACCTCTTTTATTGCAATTTACTAGACCTTAGTGCATATCGTAAGATTTTGTACTCGAGAAAGTGTAGCACATGGTCAAAAATAACATAAGGTGAAGCCTCAGTTTAATTGCTAAATGCTTAAAATTGGTGTGTACTATTAGGTTTAATGCCAAATCACATAATTAAAATTGGTATGTATATTATGAGGTAAAATTCAAGAATCTTATATGATTGCAAGCTTATGTTCTAGGAGATGTGGGAGTTATATGATGTAACTCTTTAGGTGATAGTCTCTTTTAAATTCTATATGATGAATTTTGTAGACTTTGTGATTGATTGCTATTCACATATCACCTCACATGCATCTTAAGTTTTTGCTAGTTGCACACACTACACAAGTTACTCTTTGTTAAACTTGGTACATTATATTGTGTGTGATTTTGTTGTGGCCATCCAAGATTAAAAGTTCCTTGATTTTAATGCAAAATGTTTTTAATGTTTGCGATTTGAGGACAAATTGATCTAAAATCTTGATTTTGGAAGATCTGGGTTGAATTCAAGTGTTTTTGAAAAACTTTTCGTCTCATACTAATGCATTTTTTTATTTATTTTATAAAACAATGTGCTTTGAGGATTTTCTGTATTAAAATGCTCTGTTTTTCAAAAATCTAATTTTTCCAGACTTTCGATCAATCGAACTTGTTTTTCGATCAATCGAAATTGTGATTAAAAATTTTCAGTTTTTAAGTTTTTGACCAAACTATTCTTCCATGCATCATTTATGTTTAGGATTCACATGCATTGCAGTGTTTTTGTATCCATCTTACAGTTTTGCAGTCATATCTCTCATTGTTTTCACACATAACATGCATACACTTTGCTACATTGGGTACTCAACTTGATTAAAAAAATTGATTGATTAATTTTTGAGCTATGTACTTTCTAGTATATGCCTTTTTTCTGTGTGAACTTAGAAAATATTTTTCTTAAGAGATATGATGGATAATCAATGTGCAAATATTTTCTTTACTCATGCAACTGTTTATGGGTCACATAGTGCTATGTTTGCATTTTATTGAAAGAGAAAATATTTTTTTTCATGTGTATCCTCAACTTAGTTTTTTAAGTTTGGTGTGTGTGTTTTTATTTATCCTTACCTCCTAAATTTTCCCCAAAATTGTTTTTCCCAAAACTTGTTTTGTTTTTCCTATTTTTATAGGGGGAGAAACTTGTTGTTTTTTAACCTGTGTTGTTCATAGGGGGAGTGTCTCTATTTTCTATAGAGTTGAATTGTTTTGTGTTCCCTTAATTCTTTATTTTCTCTTATTCTTTGTTGCGTATGTTTTCTGTCGACCTTTTGATTGGGTTGTCTTTGTCAATACGTGACAAAAAGGGGGAGAGAGATCTAGATGAAATGTGGGAATCTCGTTTGTTTTGTTTAAGGGGAGATACATTGGTCGATAGGATAGTGGAAAATACAAGTATGTTTTGTTGTATCTAACTTAGGGGGAGAGTTAGTTTGCATATTTGTTGATATGTTTATTTTCTGCACATGCGTTTATGCGTTTTGTTTAGTGTTTCAGGAAATATACATGTTGATTCAATTGAGCAGCTGTCTACACTTGCAACTGATGGATAGTAGTTAGGTTGAATTTGTTGTAATGGGCATTTTATTGTATTGAGTTGTTCTTATATTTGAGCATTTCATTTTTTATGAAAGTTTTGTCACGAATTGCCAAAGGGGGAGTTTGTTAGGTTCTAAATGTTTAGAACAATTGGCAAATCGTGAACACAAGCTTGTTTAGATATAGATCTTAGAGTCTATGGGTTTTATTAGACAATGCTTAAGGTGATTCAAGTCAAGATTCAAGAACATACAAGCTACAGGAAGAAGATTTCATATTTTGCCTGGTTCGATTGATCGAAGAACAGGCTCGATCAATCGAAAATCGTATCTACAGAATTTTAAGTTGGCCCAAACAGCAGCTTAAGCCCATTAAGGATTAGGGTTTCAGATCTACTTCTCCCACTATATAAAGGAAACCCTAAGCTACATTTTTTAGACTGAAGAGAGAGAGATTAGAGTGCCTCTTGTGGCTCTTTTGGTTTTAGGGTTTTGTACCCAAACCTCTATAAAGTCTTGGTTGATTGAGAGTTGTATTGTTGCTTATATTGCGGTTTATGTGAATCTCTTGTAAGATCTTTGAGGAGCTTTCCTTCACATAAACTTAGGATTTTCAAGGAGAAGAAGTTTTCTATACCTTGATGATCAATTCAGTTGCTGCCATTGAAGTTTAAAGAAACACAAGCAGGTGTGCTTGTATTTGGTGGAGAATCCAAGAAAGAACGAGTCCATGGATTCGGAGCTTGCATGTGGTCGTGTCAGTAAGTTCTACTGGTGGGTAGCAATAAGAAGTCGACTGTGGGGGCTTGTAAGTCTTATTGTATGAACTTTGATTCTTTCAAGATAGTGGATTCAAGTTTACCTTGAGGATAGTTAGATTAAATCCTCCCCAGGTTTTTACCGGTTTGGTTTCCTAGGTGATCATATCTTGTGTCTTTTATATTCCCGCTGCTTTACATGATATGATTGTTTGTTTGTGATAACCTAGATCTGTTTAATTGACTAAGTAACAACTTGGCTAATTACCTAGGTTAATCCAATTGTGGTTTTAGGGGGTCTAAAAACTAACAAATGGTAAATTTGGTGATAAAGAGAAATTCCAAAGTTCAGGAAGGGAGAAAAGGGAATTCAAAAAGAAAGATGGAAAAAAATCCCAATCTACACAATGTGTCACTTGTTTTGAATGTAACGGGCATGGACACTTTAAGAAAGAATGTCCGAATTATTTGAAATCGAAAGGCAAGGTGTATGCCACAACACCGAGTGAATCGGATTCATCCAACTCTGATTCTGAGGAAAGCTGTGACGAAGAAGGGAATTACTCTACTTTTATGACTATTGCTCATGTTAAGTCTTCAGATAAGTTGAATTTGCTTGTACAAGAGCTTGGAGAACATAGTGATGAAGAATCATTGGGAGTTGTTGAAGAATCAGATGCAGAAGAAGATGAAAGAACATCTCACGAAACTCTTCTTGAGTTATCTTGTTTTTTAACACCCTACCCTCTTCTTCACCATCTTCTTTTACTTCATTTCGTTTTAAGCATTTGTGAAGATGGCGATGCAAGTTTGATGTTCCATGATGACTATCTGTCAAAAAAATTTTCCCACATCATTGACAAGTAGTCTTACTTAACCCTTTTTCATCAATAAGCAATTTCACAAATTTAGTCCAAACTGAAGAAGTGTGTTTTTTTTTTTTTCCCTTGAAACTCTTTTTAGTGTCTTAAACTTTGATGTTGAATTAACTCTTAAAGATGGTGAAGGATTAGTAGAACTATCCATAATTACAGCATCATCACCACTTTCCAAATTTATAGCTAGAGAAGCTGCTATACTCTAATTATCAAAGCAAAATATATAATTATAATTCTAGTATATTTAAAACATCTAAAGAAACTATGAACATAACTACATAAGACATTCATCCAAATGTAAATGACATTTTCAATTTTTTCAATAATCAAACACACAAACAATTAAATATAATGTTAGCAGAGCAGTATATTATATTACTATTGCTAAATCATGTTATTAAAAATTCATTCCAAAAATTAAAAACATTTAGGAATTTAAGAGAATGATGAAAAGGATTTAACTTACCTTCACCATAGTTGATGATTTGTGGTTATGCTCCTCTTAAATGGGTTAGCAGGTGGCAAGATTTAAGCTGTGCTGTGTGGCCTGTGGGTGGTGAGAGATAGAGAAGTGAGAAAGCAGAGCAGTGGAGTGTGGAGCATCCGGAGAAAGATTGGTCTAAAGATTTAAGGATTGAAAGAACTAAAAAGAGAAGATTAAAAAAAATAATAATAAAAAGAGTAGAGGCACAGTCATAGAGAGAAGAGTAGAGAGCAGAGGCGAAGAGATGCTGAAAGTGTAGAGGTAGAGAGGCACAAGCTTGAAACTGAAAAAGTGTGGAAGTGCGAAAAGAAAATAAGGGCAAAGGAAGCTTTACCGCTTTGGCCCTTGACCCTTGTGGTCTGTGGATGTGGTTGTGTTATCACGTTTTTGTTTCACTCTTTCATGTTTGTGAATCACAATTTTGGCTTTGGACTCCAGCTAAGCTAGTAAATTGAATTAGATTTTTTTTCTTTTTTTTAATGGTTGTGTTGTCTAAGTCTTCTCATGTCATGTCTCTGTGGTCTGTGGAGGCAAAGCTAAAGCTTTATTGATTGTGATTCGTGAAGCCCTCAAAATCAAATAGGCAAATTGCATGTAAAAAGCTATTGTTTGGTCTTCTTGTAGTTTAATAATTTATTGACTATTGCCTATTGGTTTGGCTCTGCCATTCTGGTGCTTTGTGCTTTATGCACTAAGTATCAAGACATAGTTTAAAAAAAATTTTAGCGAATTTTTTTTAATGGATCGGGTCAGATTGACCTGCAAAAAAATTGGGTCAGGTTACGGGTCAACCTGTTTTTATTTCGGGAAAAAAAAATCGGGTTTGGGTTAGGTATTTTTCTAGTCGGGTCGGGTTGGGTCATAAAATTCTAACCCGCTTTGCCATGTCTATGCAAGTATACACCATAGGTTGTTTTTACTTCTTCTTTTCCTTCTTTTTACTTTTGCTAAGTGTTAGGACATATGTGTTTCACATGTTAAGAACATATGTCATGATTTTATGTAATTGGCTTATCCTTTGACAAAACGCACTTTACTTGTATTTGGGTAGACTTAGGATGTGTTTAAATACTTCAAGAAACCACGTTTCAAGATCAAGTGTTGAAACCTTCAAGTCTGTTCAAGAAATCAAGCAAATAATGCAAATTCATTAAAGCTCGACAGCTGCTCGACACCTCCTATCTGTTGAGGTTTAAGAATTTCAGAATCCAAATATGATTTTCTTAGGATTCGTGAATATGTCTTTGGGCCTTCTTTTCTCCTAACTCTAGACATATAAAAGGATTGTTTTAAGGGCCGTCAAATGGTACCCAAGTTACACAAACTTTGAACAAAACCTGTTCGAGCAAATTGTGACTGGAGATGAAGTTCTTGACCTAGTTCATTTCTTTCTCTTGAAGAAGTTGCTGTATATTTGCACCGTAGGGTTTTGTGACCAAGCATCTTCTTGATCTTCATCATGTGGATTAACTGAAGAACTTTGCAGTCGACAATCTTTTTAGTTGGTGATTGAAGTCGCGTACTGGGATCCGCACAATTGGTTAGTCACGTACTTGGGAGCCGTGCATCAGAAAGGGAAACTATCACTATAGAACAAGTCCAATTGGGTATTGGGGTAAGGGTTCAGCTGTATCTTGGTAAAGTACTTGGGATTCCTTTACTTGTAACTGCTTGTTGTGATAATAGTGGAGTTTCGGGAGTGGTGACCTGAAAATCACCCAGTGGGGTTTTTGCCGTTAGGTTTTCCCCATTTGTAAACAAATTATCGTGTTATTTATTTTCCGTTGCATAATTAGTTTATTGGTGATTTGTTTGTACTACCACGCGTTTGCATGATAAATTGATTAATTAATAACTTGACTAATTAATTAATTAATTTCTATTATAAGGAGTCATTCAGTTTGTGGCCTATCAAGTGGTACCAGAGCAGGCACACTTTGATTAGGGTTAATCTTTGCTGTGTTGATCCATTGACCCCTGTTGTCATGTTTGTAACCAGCTTGAAGAGATCTTTTCTTTCAAATACATCTTGTTTTTCTAATCTCTATTTGTTTGAGTGTCTCAGAAAATACAAGTTTAAAAGTTATTTGAATTCTTTTATGATGACCATTGGAAAAGATCTCAGTTTAGCTAAGAAGAAACTAGATTGTCTTAAAATGAAAATGTGCAAAGGAGTTTGTCTGAGAAGAGTGAAAGTTAAAGGCTTAGCTCATATAAAGCAGTTGAGAGAAAGTACCATTCCCACTTATTTGTCATCCAAGCACGAAGTGTGTTTTATGATGAAGTCCGCATTTTAAGTGATGGACATGTGTTTATGGTACCTAGATAGTGGCTGCTCTAGACACATGTTTGGAGACCAATCTCTCTTCAAGGTTTTTGAGTCTAAAAAGGGTGGCAATGTCACTTTTGGTGATGGGAGCAAATCACAGATAAAAGGAAAGGGAATTATCTCTCTACCTGGACTGTCATACATTGCAAACATTCTATATGTAGAAGGTCTAAGGGTGAACCTGCTAAGTATAAGTCAGATCTGTGATCAAGACTTCATGGTGCTATTCTCCAAGAGAAAGTGTCTTGTATGAATAAGTCTGGAAAGAAACTCATAAGTGGTGTTCGCACTTTTGACAACTATTATGGACTGGTTCCTAATGTTGATATTGTGTGTAATAGCATTCGTTTGCTAAATGAAGATCTATGGCATTAATGGATGGGACATGCTAGCTACAAACATCTTTCTATTGTATCTAAGCATGAGTCAGTTTTAAGGATACCAAAACTTAGTAGAATGAGCAATGTGGTATGTGGATTATGCCAACTAGGAAAACAGACAAAAGCTAAGCATCTTGGCACTCAGACATCAGCTACATCTAGACCATTGGAGCTTCTACATTTGGATCTTATGGGTCTAACTAGAACCGAGTCTCTTAGTGGTAAGAGATACATCATGGTCGTAGTAGATGACTTTACTAGGTACACTTGGGTCATTCTTCTACGATCCAAGTCTGATGCTCCTGAGCACATTGAAACTTTGTGTACAAGACTACAGAATGAAAAGAGTGTGAAAATTGATCGAATTCGAAGTGACCATGGTAGAGAATTCGAGAACTCATATATGGAGTCGTTTTGCACAAGATCAAGTATCTCTCAAGATTTCTCTGCTCCTATTACTCTTCAGCAAAATGGTGTAGTAGAAAGAAAGAATAGGGTTATTCAGGAGATGGTTAGAGCCATGTTATAAAATAAGGATGTGGCTAGAAACTTGTGGGTTGAAGCCATTAACACTGCGTGTCATACGGTTAATAAAGTGTATTTTAGACCCGGTACCAAGAAGACTCCATATGAGCTATGAAAAGGAAGGAAGCCTAATGTGAAGTATTTCAGGATCTTTGGAAGTACCTGTTTCATCTTAAAGGATATGGAGAATGTGGGAAAGTTTGACTCCCGAAGTGCTGAAGGAATATTTCTGGGTTATTCCTTTACAAGTAAGGCTTACCGAGTATACAACAAAAGAACCATGAAGGTAATGGAGACAGTGAATGTTGTTATTGATGAGTCTTCAGATTCCAGTTCTGAAAAAGGTATTGAGGAAATAACTAAAGAAATTCTTCCTCCTGAGCCTAGAGTAGTTTAAGAAATTGTTAAACAAGAACCTGCATCTCCTAGTACTCCAGGTACTCCTAATGTTGTGAAAGATTCTACAGATATAACCACTTCACCAGATTCTGAATCCCATGAGGAGAAAAGACCTTCCTTCAGGATTAAGCTAAATCGTCCTCCAGAAGATATTGTGGGAAACTTGAATGAACTCACATTAAGGAAACGTACAGTTGATAAATGTGTTGCTAACTTTGTGTCGTATTCTTGTTATCTGTTACAGATTGAACCCACTAAAGTTGAAGAAGTTGTTTAGGATGAAAGTTGGGTTGAAGCAATGCATGATGAACTGCTTTAGTTTTAAAGGAATGATGTCTGGACCTTGGTACCTAGACCGAAGGGTGAACACATCATCGGTACAAAGTGGATATTTTGCAATAAGACTGATGAGGAAGGCAATGTGATCCGCAACAAGGCTTGGCTTGTAGCTCAAGGATACTCACAAATGGAAGGAGTAGACTATGATAAAACATTTGCTCTAGTTGCCCATATGGAGTCCATCAGAATTCTCCTTGCTTTGGCTTGCCAATTGAAGTTCAAGCTTTATCAGATGGATGTAAAGACTGCTTTCTTAAATGGGCTGCTTAAAGAAGATGTCTATGTGGCTCAACCAAAAGGATTCATTGATCCACACTTTCCGGATCATTTACTGTATCTCAAAAAGGCACTCTGTGGGTTAAAGCAAGCCCCTAGATCTTGGTATGATCGGCTTACACAATACTTGGTGTTACATAGGTTCACAAGAGGAAGGGCTGATTAGACTCTCTTCATCAAAAGAGAAGATGGCGAGCTGATTGTTGCTCAAGTCTATGTTGATGACATCATCTTTGGATCGACTAAGGACAAACTTGCTCATGGATTTTCAAAACTCACGCAGGTCGAGTTTGAGATGAGCATGATTGGAGAGTTGACTCACTTCTTTGGGTTGCAGATTCATCAACAAGATTTAGGTATATTCCTATCTCAATCTAAATATGCCAAGAATCTTGTGAAAAAGTTTGGTTTAGAATTTGCTAGTTCTGTCAGAACCCTTATTAGCTTAAATGTTTAACTCACTGTTGACTTGTTAGGTAAAAGTATTGATCCTTCTTTATAAAGAAGCATGATAGGTAGTCTTCTTTACCTTACTGCTAGTAGACCTGACATTAATTACAATGTTGGAGTGTGTGCTAGATATTAGGCTAGTCCCAAAGAGTCCCATATGACTGCTTTAAAAAGAATCATAAAGTATGCCAAAACCACTACTGAGTTTGGTATGTAGTACAGAAAGGACACAAGTGATGTCTTAGCTGGGTACTCTGACGCTGATTGGGCTGGAAATGCTAATGATAGAAAGAGTACTTTAGGGGGTTGTTTCTATGTGGGAAATAATCTTGTCTCTTGGATGAGTAAATAGTAGAACTCCATCTCATTATCCATTGCTGAAGTTGAGTACATTGTTGCCGGTAGTTGTTGCACCCAACTCCTATGGATGCAAAAACTCCTCCATGATTATGGTATTTATCAAAAGCATCTCACTATCTACTGTGACAATACCAGTGCCATTAACATCTCTAAGAATCCGGTTCAACATTCTAGAACCAAACACATAGAGATTCGGCATCACTTCATTAGGGAGCTTGTCGAAGATGGTACTCTCACTCTTGAGTTTATTCACACCGATGTTAAGAACATATGTCATGATTTTATGTAATTGGTTTATCCTTTGACAAAACGCACTTTACTTGTATTTGGGTAGACTTAGGATGTGTTTAAATACTTCAAGAAACCACGTTTCAAGATCAAGTGTTGAAGCCTTCAAGTCTGTTCAAGAAATCAAGCAAATAGTGCAAATTCATTAAAGCTCGACAGCTGCTAGACACCTCCTATCTGTCGAGGTTTAAGAATTTTAGAATTCAAATATGATTTTCTTGGGATCCGTGAATATTTCTTTGGGCTTTTTTTTTCTCCTTAACCTTAGACATATAAAATAATTGTTTTAAGGGCCGTCAAACGGTACACAAGTTGCACAAACTTTGAGCAAATCCTGTTCAAGCAAATTGTGACTGGAGACAAAGTTCTTGACCTAGTTCATCTCTTTCTCTTGAAGAAGTTGCTGTGTATTTGCATCGTAGGGTTTTGTGACCAAGCATCTTTTCGATCTTCATCGTGTGGATGAACTGAAGAACTTTGCAGCCAACAATCTTCTTAGTTGGTGATTGAAGTTGCGTACTGGGATTTGCACAACTAGTTAGTCACATACTTGGGAGCCATGCATCAGAAAAGGAAACTGTCACTACAGAACAAGTCCAATTGGGTATTGGGGTAAAGGTTCAACTCTAGGTTGGTAAGGTACTTGGGATTCCTTTACTTGTAACCGTTTGTTGTGATAATAGTGGAGTTTCGGGAGTGGTGACCTGAAAATCACCCAGAGGGGTTTTTGCTGTTAGGTTTTCCCTATTCATAAACAAATCACCGTGTTATTTATTTTTCGCTGCATAATTAGTTTATTGGTGATTTGTTTGTGCTACTACACGTTTGCATGATAAATTGATTAATTAATAACTTGGCTAATTAATTAATTAATTTCTATTACAAGGGGTCATTCAGTTTGTGGCCTATCACTAAGTAAAATTTTTCATAGGCTTTAGGGGAGTTTTTGTTTGTCTCTAGAAAACTCTTGGACTTGGAGAAGAAGATGGCCACGTCTGAGTTTGTGATTAAATCTCTATCTACTGAGAATGAGATGCTCAAGAACAAGATTGCCATTCTCATTGTTGATGTTGAAAATGACAAGGAACATGTGGCAGTATTAGAGAAGAGCCAACAAGTGGAGAAGGACTTCTATAAGCTAAAGGACAAGGAAATTGGTGATTTGGAGTTGAAGTTGTAGAAGGCTATGGCCACGGCGGTGGAGTTCAAGGACTCTGATTGGTATTCGCCATCCACGGCGATGGATGGCGAAGCATCATCCTGACTTAGACCTCTCTAGTTTGGTTATGGATGAGGTTGAGAAAGAGCTCTTGGCTGATTGTCCCTCTGAGGTTATAGCCAAGAATGTGACGAAGGAAGTCACAGGCATTACTGAGGTAATGGAAAAGGTCGCAATTACAAATCCTGCAGACCTTGTCCCTGATGAGTAGTAATATTTTTGTTTTCTTCTTCTATTGCGAGGCAAGAACAATATTTTTCTTTAGGCCCGTTGTTTTAGGCAATTGAACAATTCCTTTGGAGCCTGCAGTTTTGGGCAAGTAAACAATTACTTTGATAATGACAAGTAGGTTGGTTGCAGTGTGCAACTCTTTTTATGTTTGGTTGTGCTTGGACAACCTTTTGTGATGATGTGTTGAAGCAACTTTTCATACTTAGCTCATGTTTGAACAGCTCTCTGTTTTTGGCTATATTGGAATAATCGTGTTTGAATGACAGTGTTAATCGTGTTTGAACACCCTAGTGTTTTTAGTTGTGTTTTAAGTCATCTCTGAATGATGACCTTAGGTGTATTTGAACATTTAGCATTTTTTAGCTGTGTTTGAACAACTTTTACTACATCACGTTTGAATGACGATCTCAGTTGTGTTTATCACTCTGTATTTTTGGCTGTGTTTGAACAACTTAGTATTTTTAGTTGTGTTTGAACAACTTTTTATTGTGTCATGTTTAAATGACGATGTTAGTTGTGTTTGAACAACTTTTTATTGAGTCATGTTTGAATGACGATATTAGTTGTGTTTGAACAACTTAGCATTTTTAACTGTGTTTGAATAGCTTTTCATTAAGTCATGTTTGAATGACGATGTTAGCTATGTTTGAACAACTTAGTATTTTTAGTTGTGTTTGAACAGCTTTTTATTTAGTCATGTTTGAATGACGATGTTAGTTGTATTTAAACAACTAAGCATTTGTGTTTGAATAGCTTTTTATAAAGTCATGTTTGAATGACGATGTTAATGACGATTATATTGGTTGTGTTTAAACAACTCTGATTTAGTCGACTTTGGTAGTTGTGTATCAACAACTTCTATGGCTATGATGTCGTTGGCTATGCATGAATAGTTTTTGATTTGAAATCTTAATGACGAAGGTCCTTGAGATGTCTCCCAAGGATGACTCCTAAGCGTTGTACATATTTTGATAGATCATGGATAATCATTGATAATTATTGATATTATGAATGATGAAAGTGATGACTATCATACATACTGATATGAAGATTAGGCAATTTGAAATGTAAAGCATTCCTTACTGGTAGTATTTCTTCAAGTGTTCTATGTTCTATGGTTGAAGCAGTTCCTAGCCGTCTATAGACTTCAAGTAGTCGGAGCCTTTTCTGGAATGATGGATTACTTCGTAGGGGCCTTCCCAGGCTGGTCCTAGTTTTCCTTTAGGATGGGTCCTTTGTTGCTTACGATACCTTTCTAAGGACTAGGTCTCCTGTGTTGAACCTTCTTACCTTAACAGTTCTGTTATAGTATCTGACCATTGCTTCCTTGTGTTTGGCCATTCGCTTCATAGCTTCTTCTCTAACTTCATCAACTAGGTCCAGATTGTTGTTAAGCTCCTGCTAATTCTTCTAGTCTTCATATGTTTTGACTCGGAAGCTCGTCAGTCCTACTTCCATTGGTATGATGGACTCAATGCCAAATGTCATGCTGGATGGTGTTTTTCCTGTTGGAACTCTTGTCGTTGTCCTATATACCCAAAGGACATTTTGTAGTTCTTCAGGCCACGCTCCCTTTGTTCCCTTAAGCCAAGTTTTGATAATTTTGAGCAAGCTTTTGTTCGTCACTTCTGTCTAGCCGTTGGCTTGAGAGTGTCTTGGAGAAGAGTAGTGGTTCTTGACTCCTAAGTCTTGGCAAAATTTTCGAAACTTGGGGTTGTCAAATTGCTTTCCATTGTTTGATATTATGACACGTGGGACTCCAAACCTGCAGATGATGTTTTTCCACACAAAGCTTGTGATTTTAGCTTCTGTTATCGTCATCATTGGCTCTGCTTCTACCTATTTTGTGAAGTAATCAATTATCAAGATTATAAATTTGAGTTGCTTCTTCCCTAGAGGGAATGGACCCATAATATCAATTCCCCATTAGGCGAAGGGCCATGGTGAAGATATGGGTGTCATTGTCTCTCCTGGTCTCGTCTGGACATTTGCAAAGCGTTAACACTTGTTGCATGCTTTGACGATGTTGTATGTGTCTTTTTGTAGGGTTGGCCAGTAATATCCTGCTCTGAGCGCCTTTCCTGCTTGCCCCTGTGTGGTTTCCATAGATTCCCTTGTGTATCTCGTGGAGCACATAATTTACTTCCTCTGAATTGGCGCATCTTAGATATAGGAGTGAATACCCTTATCTATATAGCACATCATCAATAATGATGAAGCAGGCTGCCCCGATCTGTATCTTCTTTGCCTCCATCTTATCTTCAAGGAGCCCTCATTTTTTCAAGTAACGGACAATAGGAGTCATCCACTCGTCTTATTCTTTTATCTTCAGAATTTATTCATTTTCTGTGCTTAGCTACCCCCTTACCTCTACACATAGTTTGAAGGTTGCATTGTAATCGTCTAACAAGGCCAATCTTGCTAGAAAGTCAGCTTCTGCATTTTTGGCTTGTGGGATTTGCACAAAGTCTAGACTATCAAAGTGTTGTGAAAGTCATTGGACGATCTTCAAATACTTCTACATCCTTTCTTTTGGCTTTATAATCTCCCTTCACTTGTCCAATTATTAATTGAGAATTAGCTTGGACGATAAGGTTCCTTGCTCCTAGAGCCTTTGCCAGACTTAGCCCTGTTAGCAATTCGTCGTATCCTGCCTCGTTATTTGTTATTGGGAACTGCAATTTGACTGCATACTTCAATGTTTCTTTTTCTGGAGATATGAGCACTACTCCTGCTCCTCTTACTTTTTCGTAGCAGATCCATCTGTTTGAACCGCCCATGTTTCCATAAGAGGGTCTTCTTCCTTACAAGGGTAAATGAACTCTGAAATAAAATCTGCTAGCACTTGGGCTTTGATTGCTGCTCAGGGCCTATATTTGATGTCAAATTAGCCCAATTTAATTGCCCATTGAATGAGTCATCTAGCTGCATCTATCTTGTTCATTGTCTTTCTTATGGTTTGGTCTATCATGACAACAATGGGGTGTGCTTGGAAATAAGGATAGAGCTTTCTAGAGGCAACCTATAATGCAAAAGCTATCTTTTCCATCCTTAGGTAACTTGCCTATGCTCCTTAGAATGCTTGGCTGGTATAATAGACTGGCTTGTAGACATTCCCTTCTTCTCTAATCAGTGCCAAACTTACTGCAGTGTTGGATACTACTAGGTAGAGATACAGCTTCTCTCCCATCATTGAAGGACTTAATAGTGGTGGCTTCGTCAAATACTCTTTCAATTTGGCAAGAGCTTCCTCACATTCATCAATCCATTAAAAGGCCTTTTTCAATACCTTGAAGAATGGCATGCACTTGTCCATTGCCCTAAAGACGAATGGTGTTTCTAATGGTTTGGGAATGGGTTCTAGTTCATTGATCACCTATGTGTGGTTCTCTCTTGATGCTAGGGTAGCTTGATAGCACTTTCTTACTAGAACTTGGTCTCCTCTGATTTCTCCTACTCCATGGGCTGTTGGAAATTTCACTTTCAAGTGATATGTTGACGTCACTGCTCTTAGTCTATTAAGTGCAGGTCTTCCTAAGATGATGTTGTATGTTAAAGGGTAATCAACTATAAGGAAACCAATTTCCTTGATGACCTATGCTAGATAAGTTCCTATGATCACAGATAAAGTGATGATGCCTCTAGGGACGATTCTATCCCCAGTGAAGCTTACTAGAGGCAAGGTGAAAGGACTGATCCTTTTCTTATCCTACTTCATCTGTTGAAACACAAGCAAGTAGATGATATCTACTAAGCTTCCGTTACTAATGAGCACCCGATGGATGTTGAATTCTTCTACTCTGAGTATGATTACCAGCGGATCATTATGGGGTTGCCTGATTTCGCAACTGTCTCTCTCTAAGAAGACAATATCAAGCTCGTCATTTTTTGGCACTTTCATTGGAGAGAGCCACAAATGCACGCTGTTTATTTCTCTCCCCTGTGCTTTTGTCGAATTAGAGTTTTCACCTGGTCTTTCAAATGCCTACACTCGTTGGTGCAATGCCCGTGATCTTGGTGGAACCTATAGTATTTGTTCTCGTCTCTCCTTTCTTCTAGAGTGCTAATTGGCTTCAGCCATTGTAGGGATGGATCGTCTCTTATTTGCATAAGGACTTGCTCAATTGGCATTATCAGAGGAGTGAAGTTAGTGAACCTTGTTTTCCTGTTTGGAAGTTCCTTCTTTTTTCTTGTAGTCTGCCTAATATTTCGCGTCTCCTTCTTCTTGTTGCGATTGCCGCTTGTTCCTTCATCTCTTCCTTTTTCCTTTCATTTCTTTTGCAAGCACTGCATCTTCTGCATTCATATACTTTTGAGTTTTACAGAGTAACTTTGCGACTGTTTTTGGTGGACTTTTAATGATTGAGAAGAAGACATCTCCTGGCAACAACCTTGCTAGGAAAGTTGTTAGGATGACTTGATCTTCAGTTTCATCTACCTATAGCAACTCCTTATTAAACCGAGTGACATACTGTCTTAGTGATTCTCCTTCTGCTTGCTAGATGTTGAGAAGATGGCTAGTGGGCTTTTTGTGTCTTTGCACTCCTATGAAATGACGAACAAAACCCTTGCTAAGTTGTTCAAAATCTGCAATAATTCCTGGGGTTATCTTGCTGAACCATACTCTAGTTGCTCCCTTTAGTGTTGTTAGGAATGCCTTACACATCACCTTGTCTAAGGTCATCTGCAATAGCATCAGCGTCTTGAATGATTCAATGTGATCTAAGGGATCCTTGGAACCGTCATATGACTCCAACTGTAGGAGACATAATTTTGGTGGGAGAGGACAATTCAGTACTTCAGCAGTGAATGGTGAGTCCATCCTTCAAATCATCCCATCTAGATTATCTTCGCCTTTGTCCTTCATAGCGCTTTTCAGTTCGTCCATCTCCTTCCTCGTGTTGTGAAGTTTGTTCTCCATCCTAGTGGAATCTTCTCCTAAGGTCTTGTCTCATTTGTTGGCTTGATAGTTTGACTCTTCTTCATTTTTGGTTTTCACCCGTTCGCTGACATTCTGCGTTTTAGGATTCCATTATCTTTCGTAGTTCTTCATTCTGGCGAGTCAGTTCTTCCACATTGGCCAAAATGGCTTGCATTTGTTGTTGTTGCACAGCATCTGGCTAAGGTGTGTTCTCTGCTTCCATCTCATACTCCAAGGACCTCTTTTGTCAATGGGAAAGATGGCTTGAATGATTAGCGTTCCTCATAAACGGTGCCAAACTAATGATGCAAAAAATCAACAATTGAGCTCATCGTCGTAGTGGATGGATGATGCTGTGAATGGATTTGTCTCTATAGATAGAGAACCTACAAAATGAACTAGGTGGAAGAGTAACATGTTGGTGTGGCGTTAGCCAAACCACCTCCAATGCTTAAGTAGTAAGGGAGAAAGATTTTTGAGAGAAACAGACTGGAAAGTGATTTCTGTAGTGTGTTTGTGTGTAATTGGTCATACCTTGAGTTTCTAGTGCTTTCTTTTTTATAGTTGAATGCCTAATCAATGGGCAATGAATCATTGTATTTATGCTCAATGGTTAGTGAGTAACAGAATCTTTATCTGAAGTACACAGCTCATTCTGTGACCGTTGCTCCGTCTATTACGTTTCATCATCAATGAGCATAATAAATACGTAATGTCTTCTTTGGATAAATGATGATCTTTGCGTAGTGATGACCATAAATTTCTGACTCATTAGTTGACATGTTTGAGACTGTGGTGGCAGAGACGGACATGAAGAACATGTCAAAGTCCATAGGCCTAAACCAAGCCGTTCTTGGCTTTGAGACC